>OY997272.1:551587347-553987347 GCA_963921465.1 Triticum timopheevii | reverse complement strand
ATGTGGGCCCTTAGTGTGGCTTGCCTAAGGTGTGGCTTGAACCAAACACTCACCTAAGTTAATCGAACTTGCCTAACCTTACATTCCACCAGATTTTGCCACATGTTAGAATCCAGAAACCTCCACATGTAGAAGCATAATGCACAAACCACCAGAATCTCTTGCGTGCAATGCACATGTACCTTACTAGTACTAGTTGGTAGTAGTAAGAAACAAATTCCAGTTTTGGCATGAGCTCGTACTGCGGGAGCACCACAAGGCCTGCCGCAGGAGTTACATTTCCCTCTCGGGGCCCACGAGACCGAACTTCAGTGGCTTAGTGCCCGGCCTATGAGTCAATGACATGCGGACCTTTAATGCGGCTGGCCCACATGTCATTCTCATGGTGGTGGCGTGGTTCGCGACTCACTCGTTTGAGATGAACCGGCTGGTGGTGGCGTGGCCATGGCGTGGGTACCACAGCTGGGTGTCGGGGCGTTATGAGGCATAGATGGCCACACCGGTGGGTACTACCTGTAGTACATAAGTACTCCAGCTGAGGATTGATGCCCGGGATGGAATGTGTCACAGCCACTGGATGAAAATTCGATGGTGCAGGAGTACGAATCGGAGAACAGCAGCAGAGCAGGCAAACCGCATCCAATCGGGTGTGTCTGTGGTAGAAAGTTGATGGTCGCCGCAGTTCAGCTGGCCCGCATGTCATGCACACAAAGGCAGAGGAGCAGTGGGGCCGAGAGGGATGAGGGGCACGAACAATCCTACCATTCTGTCATTGACACGTGGGAAGCGTGGTTCCCACCTGTCAGCGAAGGAAAGGCAGGGCAAGGCAGTGCTAGCCACGTCAGAGGATCCATGTCCACGTCGGGGGACGTCATGCCATGGGTTGGAGCGGCGTCGTGGGAATCGCTTGTGGGTGTGGCAGTGGTAGAAACAAGAAACGTGATGGTCGCCGTGGTTCAACTTCCATGGACAAGCTGTCGTGTCTGCTGACACATGTATATCAAAACTAGAGTGTTTATATTTCAAGCACGTGAACAAGTATTATTCTACTAGTTTGGATCCATTGCAACGCACGGGCCAGCACATTGGTAGTAGTAGTGTCCATCTATCCAGATGCCTTCCCTCGTTCATCCTTTTCTCTCACAAGATAAACTACTCATACAAATGCATCTTGATGTTCCGTGGAACGCACGAGGATGTTTCCTTGGGGGTCTCTCTAGCGCGGCGTGGCCGTAGTTGCAAGTTGACGCCCCTTGAGATGCCGACGTTGAGGGGCACTCGGATTTCCTCCGATGAGCAGGTAAGATGAGTTTGATCATGTAGTAAATGCATTCTAAAGACTACTTCCGTGTCCATTTCCTAATTCTCCCCCTGCCCACTGTTTCACAGGCTAGGCTCGGTGCGAGTGGAGATTGGCTTGCATATGTACGGTAGGGTACCAACATCAATTTGCCCAACATTTACAACGGTGACACCGTTCCAGTAGAACCTTTGTCCAACATTGGGATCAGCCATGCAACGGGCCACCGCATGAATTGGTACGATGGAACCACGGTGAGATTGAATAAAAGATAGCACGAACCTTGCACATGGCGGTCAAAGGCGGACCATGCTGTCTGCGGCCGATTTGTTGCCGTACGAGTAGGAAGACGCTGTGCTCCTTTCTAACCGCATCTTCGCGGTGACAAACCAGGGGACTTATTTTGTATGGGACACATCCTACGATATACTCCCTCTCTCCCAGTTTATTTGTTTTGAATCTTTTCGTTTTGTAAGTTTCAAATTCAAATTTAGAGCTCCCCATCACATGTTGAGATTACAATGTCCATTAAATCGTTGCGTGCATGTATAGTAAAGAAACAAATTTCGAGTTTGGCACGAGTTCGTGCTGCGGGAGCACCACAAGCCCTGGCGCAGGAGTTACATTTCCCTCTCAGGGCCGTCGGGACTGAGCTTCAGCGCCTTACTACACCTACCTTTGAGTCAATAACATGTGGACCCGATAGGTGAGTCCACATGTAATGCTCCCGAAGGCAGAGGGGCAGTGGGGCCAAGAGGGGTGAGCCATAGGTTAGGGGACGTGTGGTTTCATGGGTTCGAGCGGCGTCGTGGGAATAGTGGGTGGCTGTGGTAGAAACTTGATGCTCGCCGCATTTTAGGTGGCCCACATGTCATGCGCGCAAAGGCAGAGGGGCGGTGCGGCCGAGAGGGGTGAGGCACATGTCGGGGGGCGTGGTGCCATAGGTTGGAGAGGTGTCGTCGGAATCGCGAGATGAAACGTGATGGTCGCCGTAGTTGAACTTCCATGGACAAGCTGTCATGTCTACGGACACATGCACTGCATATTGATCACTGGAAGGAGTAGCAGAGAAAGCTATATATACGGATAAATAGTTCCTTATAGTCAAGCGGACCCACGCTACTACTCTGTTCCAAAGACACGCACACCATCGAAATAGTCCATCTATATCAATATACACCGAGAGGGAATAATTTTTTTTACAAGAGAGGAAATAGTTCATCCATCCATAATGCCCTCCTGCTGGTGCAGCGTTTTCTTCTTCTTCTTCTTCTTCTTCTTGTTCTCATTCTCTGTGGGAGACGGCTTCGCAACAAGCTCTTTGGACCTTGCAGCTATGTAGCGACCAAACCTCAAACAGTCTGATCTCTGTGCATCAGTGTCATCCCTGGATCAGTAATGCTGACACGCACATTACTCGAAGGATTTATAATAGAGTAGCAATCACACACTTATTACATCGAATGTCTCCAAAGAGAACTTATTAGAATAAATATGGCTTAAGGCCATCAAAGTAACGATAACAGCGGAAGGCTTGGAAGATAAAGTGAGTCCATCAACTCCAACGGCATCACTGAGTATAGAACCACGATCCTAAGGCATCTTACTCGTCGTTTGAAAAGTCTGCAACATTAACGTTGCAGCCCGAAAACGGGTCAGCACATGGAATATGCTGGCAATGTAACACATAGAGAGTAATGAAAGAATCATGCTATACTACATGCATATATGGCTGGTGGAAAGCTCTATGGTTACAGTTTTTGCATAAAGCCAATTTTTCCATACTACAAAGGAATAAATTTATTTAACTATCATGGTGGTTGTTAAACATTGAGAATGGTTGACAACATTCTCAATCCCAATTAAGTAACATCATCATTAAACAAACCCAACAATATTAATTAAAGTAACATGATGAGATTCACATGAAATCCAAGTACTAGATACTCAAACGTCCATAACCGGGGACACGGCTAATCATGATTAGTTTATAACATTCTGCAGAGGTTTGCACACTTTTGCCCACACGACTCGATCTCCTCCGTTGGTTTTCTCGCACTACATGGTGTTTGAGAAACGGATGAACGAGACATAGTCTTTCAGAAGCGCTAGCACCTTACGATGGGTAGACCTGTACACCTACTTTCCCCTACATCTGCTAGTCTACCACTGTAAGAGTTCGCACGACTTAATCAACTATGCTAGAGCCCATAATAGCATGTGGCTGCACACGAAAGTTTCTAGCATGAATAATCTTATGATCCCTTTGAGCCTGGGTGGCGGTCCAAAAACAAACAGGCAATCCTGGAATACCCAGGTACCTCAATCCACCCAGATGTGTATTAAAGTTGCCACCTTAAATAAACCATTAATTAACAATCTCACATCTGTCATGGATACACTCACCCAATCCACGTCTACTAGCATAACATGGCATAATAAGCAAACATAGAAGTAACTCCCAAGGGTTTGATAATAAAACAGGTGATAGGTACTACCTCATCTACATCCCAAACCCCACATATTAATCAGATCCTAATCATGCAATTGGTTGAGGATTGATCTAATGCAATAAAACTGGGTAGTAAAGGGATATGATCAAAGTGTTACTTGCCTTGCTGATGATCCGTGAAACCTAGGGATTCGAAGTAGCAAGCGGCGCAATCCAGGTACTCTATCGCAAACAAACAAACAAGCATACAATAAGTACTCATCTAATGCACAGGTAAAATTCAAATAAGAGATCTAACCAGAAAGTTCAACTTAAGAACTCCGGTTTGCAAAAAGAATCAAATCGAACGAAACAACGAAAGTCAAACGGCGAAAGAGACAAGCTTCGATTAGTAATCTGGACCTAAGTCAAATTTTACAGAAGTAAAAACTTGTTTGAGTAGATTATTCGGAAAGAGGGTTTCGATACGAAACTCTAGGCGCTTGAATCGCCTGATTCCGATAAACGAGCGAAAAATTATACTAAAACGAAAATCGGATCAGAAATCGCGATCAGAAAAATCATGGAATAAATCCGTGAAAAAGAAAAACGACGAACAGATTAACGAACGAGCGTTCATTATCTGGATCTAAACTATGAACGCATTCGTTAAAACGAAAGAACGAGCGAACGCTCACTAATTAACCTAAACCGGAAAAAACCGATCTAATAAAAAAACGGATCTAAAAAAACTGACGAAAAATCGACGGAAAAACCGAACGGTTTTTCTAAAAAAACGGTGGCGGCGGGGTCAACCTCAGCGGCTGCGGTGGTCGGCGGCAGCTCCGGCGGCGGCGGCTAGGGTTAGGGTTTGGGGCGCGGGCGCGGGTGGGCTGGGGCGGCGGCGGCTTGGGATGGGGTCGGCCCGGGGCGCGCTATGTAAAGACCCCCGGCCAGGCGGAGTCCTGGCCGGTTACGGCCCAAGGTCGGTTCGAACCTTTTTTTAAAATAATTTTCGCGCAGAAAATGAAACGAAAGAAATACTAAATGGACTTCAAAAATCCCGAAATAAATTTTCCCCGTCTTCTAAAATCAAGACGGACAGGAGGAACATTTATTTGGGGCCTAAATGCAATTTTGAAAAACGCGCATTTTTCCTAAATTCAAATAAAATAGCAATAAAATCCAAAATAAAAATCTTATTTGATTTTTTTATTAAATCCTCAATATTTCTTTATTTTGGGAAAGCCATTTTATTCCCTCTCTCATATTTTTATAATTGAAATAATTGATGATAAAATAAATAAAATCAAATGATCCTATTTCAAAAATTTGAGAAAACTCAAATATGAAATTTACGAAATCCCCAACTCTCTCTGTGGGTCCTTGAGTTGCGTAGAATTTCAAGGATCGAGCCAAAAATGCAATAAATATGATGTGCAATGATGATCTATTGTATAACATTCCATATTGAAAATTTGGGATGTTACAAACCTACCCCCCTTAAGATGAATCTCGCCCTCGAGATTCGGGTTGGCTAGAAAATAGGTGAGGGTGGTCCTTCAGCAGATCTTCCTCTCTCTCCCAGGTGGCTTCGTCCTCGGTATGGTGCCTCCACTGAACTTTGCAAAACTTGATAACCTTGCTGCGGGTGACTCGGCTGGCATACTCAAGAATCTTAACTGGTTTTTCCTCATAGGTCAATTTACTGTCCAACTGAATCACCTCTAGCGGCACCGTATCTCTCAACGGTGTATCAGCCATCTCTGCGTGGCACTTCTTCAACTGAGAAACGTGGAACACGTCGTGAACTCCTGACAATCCCTCAGGCAATTCCAACTTGTAGGCAACTTATCCCATATGCTCCAAAACTTTGTATGGTCCCACAAAACGTGGCGCTAGCTTTCCCTTAACTCCAAAGCGCTTAATCCCTCGAAGTGAAGATACACGAAGATAGACTCTATCTCCGACTTCGTAAACTATCTCCTTGCGTTTTGAATCTGCATAGCTTTTCTGCCTAGACTAGGCTACCTTGAGCCTGTCGCGAATCAACTTCACTTTCCGTTCAGACTCCTTAATCAAATCCGGTCCAAACAACTGGCGGACTCCAACTTCATCCCACGACAATGGGGTCCTGCACCTCCTTCTGTACAAGGCTTTGAAAGGGGCCATCTTCAAACTGGATTGATAACTGTTGTTGTAAGAGAACTCTGCATATGGCAAATTGTCGTCCCAACTAGATCCGTAATCTAGCGCACAAGCTCTCCGCATATCCTCCAAAATCTGATTGACTCTCTCGGTCTGTCCATCTGTCTGCGGATGAAAAGTTGTACTGAACTCTAATCTGGTACCCAAAGTTTCGTGCAACTGATTCCAAAACTTTGAGGTAAACTGGGTTCCTCTATCTGATACAATGCTCCTCGGAACTCCATGCAGACATACGATCCCGGTCATATATATCTTGGCCAACTTAGCACTGGTGTAAGTGGTCTTCACTGGGATGAAATGTGCTACCTTCATCAAACGATCGACTACAACCCAAATCGAGTCATAGCCTGAACGAGTCCTGGGCAATCCCATGATAAAATCCATGCCTAGTTTATCCCACTTCCATTCGGGTATCGACAATGGTTGTAACAATCCTGCTGGCTTTTGATGCTCTGCTTTTACTCTCTGACATACATCACAAACTGTTACATACTCCGCAATATCCTTCTTCATTCCGGTCCACCAGAAAGTGTCCTTCAAATCCAAATACATCTTGGTATTTCCTGGGTGAATCGAATACGGCGAATCATGAGCCTCCTGTAGAATCAACTTCCTGATCTCCGGGTCATTAGGCACATAAACACGGTCTTCAAACCATAATGTGTCGTGCTCATCCTCATGAAAACCTCTAGCTTTTCCTTTGCTCATTTTCTCCTTTATCTCAGCAATTTCCTTGTCGGCCTTCTGAGCTTCTCTGATCTTATCCATCAAAGTCGACTGAATTTCCAATGCTGCTACATAGCCTCTCGGAACTATCTCTAAACATAGCTCACAAAGGTCCTCGGCTAACTCTTTGGCAACCCTCCAGTCATGAGTGTATTGACATGGCTCTTATGGCTCAACGCGTTGGCTACTACGTTAGCCTTTCCTAGGTGATACTGCAATCTCATATCATAATCCTTGATGAGCTCCAACCATCTCCTCTGCCTGAGATTGAACTCCTGCGTGAAAATGTACCTCAAACTCTTGTGATCCGTGTACACCTCACAATGGTTTCTGATAAGAAAATGTCTCCATGTCTTCAATGCATGCACTACAACTGCTAACTCCAAATAATGCGTGGCATAATTCAACTCATGAGGTTTAAGCTGTCGTGAAGCATATGAAACAACTCTCCCCTCCTGCATAAGCACTTCTCCAAGTTCTCGACGTGAAGCGTCGCAATACACCTCGTAATCCTTGCTCTAATCTGGCAGAATCAACACTAGAGAGGTAACCAAACGTTTCTTCAATTCTTGGAAACTGGCATCACATTCCTCAGTCCAAATGAACTTGGTATCCTTCTTCAACAATTCCGTCATGGGCTTTGCAATCTTTGAGAAATTCTCAATGAATCTCCGGTAGTATCCTGCCAGTCCAAGGAAACTCCTGATCTCTCCTACTGTTGTTGGTGCTACCCAATTTGTCACGGTGACAACCTTGGTGGGGTCTACTGCTATACCTTCTCCGGATATAACATGTCCGAGGAATCCAACTTCCTTCAACCAAAATTCACACTTGCTGAACTTGGCGTATAACTAGTGTTCTCGGAGCTTCTCCAATACCAAACGCAAATGCTCCTTATGCTCTTCTTTGTTCTTTGAGTAGACCAAAATATCATCAATGAACACCATGACGAACTTATCCAAGAACTCCATAAACACCTTGTTCATCATGTTCATGAAATAGGCAGGTGCGTTAGTCAGACCAAATGACATAACGGTATACTCATATAGCCCGTACCTGGTGGTAAAAGTTGTCTTAGGTATATCCTACTCTCGGATCTTCAACTGATGGTATCCTGATCGCAAATCGATCTTGGAAAATACCTTTGCTCCTTGCAATCGGTCAAACAGATCATTGATCATCGGCAGTGGGTACTTGTTCTTGATTGTTACTGCATTCAATCCTCGATAGTCAACAACCATCCTCAATGATCCATCCTTCTTCTCCACTAGAAGTACTGGTGATCCCAAGGCGAAGAACTTGGGAGAATATAACCTTTATCCAGTAACTCTTTAATCTGATTCTTAATCTCCTCCAAATCCTTAGCGGGCATCCGGTACGGTCTCTTAGATATTGGTCCTGTGCCTGGCAAAAGCTCAATCAAAAACTCGATGTCTCTATCCGGTGGCATGCCTAGCAACTCTTATGGAAATACATCAGGAAAATCCTTCACTACTGGTACTT
Source organism: Triticum timopheevii (assembly GCA_963921465.1). NCBI lineage: Eukaryota > Viridiplantae > Streptophyta > Magnoliopsida > Poales > Poaceae > Triticum > Triticum timopheevii. The sequence goes on along the minus strand of OY997272.1, from coordinate 553,979,179 downwards.
CCTCCTGCACAATTCCTAACAAGGAATTTACGTCCATCCCCTTCGGCTCATGTCTTGATACATACTTTATCCTTCTCCCTTCTGGGGTAGTAAGCAAAATTGACTTGCTGGCGCAATCGCTGTTTCCTCCATACATTGATAGCCAATCCATACCCAGAACCACATCCAAACCTTGAGATTCCAAAATGATTAAATCTGAGGGGAAGACATGCTTGCCTATACTCAATGCCACTTGAAAACATCCTCGACTGGCCATATACTCCGTTCCTGGTGAGGTTACTAGCATGGGTGTTCCTAGAACCTTGGTGGGAAGTTTATACTTATCCACAAATCCCCTCGATATGTATGAATGCGATGCACCAGTATCAAAAAGAACGAGTGCAGTAAATGACTTAACCAAAAACTTACCTATTACTGCATCCGGTTGGGCTTCAATCTCCTCCACATTTACGTGGTTCACCTGTCCCTGGTTGAAAGGGTTTGGCTTCTTCCCAGAGCTTCCATTGCCATTTCCATTCTGACTTCAGGACATTCATTGGCGTAATGTCCAGTCTTCTGGCACTTAAAGCAAGTGACTTACTCAAATCTCTCTTGGCTGGTGTTGAGGGATTGGTACGGTTCTGGCCATTGCTTCCTCCATTCCCGTTACCATCCTTAGAACCATCACGGTTGTGTGAGCTGCCACCTCCATGGGTATGTTGGAACTGTCCTCCCAATTTCGGGGTAAAACGTGGCTTCTGCTGAGCTCCAGAATTGTACTTCCCTTGTCCATACTTCCTCTTGCGGTTCTCGATCTGCTGTTGCATCCCTTCAATCATGAGAGCTCCATCTACCAACTTCTGGTAGTTATTGAAACTTGCTACCATCAACTGCATACTCAGCTCATCATTCAGTCCTTCCAGAAACTTCTCTTGCTTAGCTGCATCCGTAGCAACGTCACCTGGGGCATAACGTACTAGCTTACTAAAGCCATCCACATACTGGCCAACTGTACGTCCTCCCTGGCATAAGTTGCGAAACTCACGCTTCTTCATGGCCATAGCTCCTGCTGAAACATGAGTGGTATGGAAAGCCTGCTGAAATTGATCCCATGTGACAGTGTCTACTAGATAGGTGGCTGTGAAATTCTCCCACCATGATGCTGTAGGTCCTTCAAGCTGATGTGCGGCAAATCGCACCTTCTCCGCATTTGTGCACCCTGTAGTGGTCAACTCCCTGGCTGTCTTGCGAAGCCAATCATCTGCAACAATCGGCTCGGTGCTACTGGAGAACACCGGTGGATTCAGCCTAAGAAAACGGGTTAAGTGGTCAACAGGTGGTGGTGGTGGTGGGTTGTTGTTGTTGTTCCCCTGATTCTGATTCTGGACTAACAACTGCATCAAGGCATTCTGCTGCTGGATCAACTGAGTGAGCTCCAGTGGGAAAGCAAATCCATTTTCATGTCTCGGAGGCATCTGAGGGTTTAAAAAAGATGAGAATACAGAATAGAATAAGGTCTAGAGGGAAAACACTACCCATATGCACATGAGACAAATTGCACTCAAAACACTTCACTCAATCAAGCAAGGGCATACAACGGTCTATCTATCATTATAAAAGTGCTCGGACTATACTAGATACATGGGGGAAATACTACTACTGTTATGGTGGTCTACTAGAAAAACTGCTTCGATGAAGACTCCAAGATATCTGCTCCAGCTTCATCAACATAGTCATCATAGCTATCGTCTGGGTCCGAGTTGGTGTCGTCGATGATGATGTAGTTCTCTGGACAAGTGCAATCTTCATCTTCTCCAGTTGCGGGAAATCCCATAAACACTCTTAGCTTCTTCTTCAGATCATCATTCTTCTCTACTAGCATTGCTATTTCCTCCTCATATTCATTGCGTGTAGACTTGAGTTCTTCCTCCAGTTCCGTGATCTTGGTCATGGCCTTCTTTAGATCCATCATGCCTGCGCACATCTGGTTCTCCTGGCGTCGAATGTGCTGGTTTAATTCCTGGACGAAAGCTGCAATTGATCTGTCCTTCCTGGTGCTGATCATCTCCCATTTCTCATCTCGGCGCCCACAAATCTGGTAGATTGTATCCTTAAGCTCCCTGTGGTAAACTTCTCCAATACGTCCCATGGTGATGTGGGCTGCCATGCTCTTTCCTAGACTCCAGGTTGGTGCATCAAAGGAAAACTCTATGGGCTCAGTGACAGGCATGAACACCCTTCCTGGAACTTGTACTTGAATCATCTAGCGCCCTTCTTCAGGTAAAGTGGCATTGTAGGTCCCGGTGAAGCTTGGTACTCCGATGTTCAGGTATCTAGTGACTTCCTTCAGGTGTCGTCCAAAGGGTGTATCTTCATCCGGTTGTGTGAACTTGTTCCTTGCATCCGCCATCCTAAAAGAGAGTAGAAAAGATGAGGAGTCAGAAATGAGAAGAGAGAGTAGTGATCTAGGGCTTTAGCTTAGTGGTCGTGTCCTAAAGTCAGAGTGTGCTCTGATACCATCTTGTAGCGACCAGACCTCAAACAGTCTAATCTCTGTGCATCAATGTCATCCCTGGATCAGTAATGCTGACACACACAGTACTCGAAGGATTTATAACAGAGTAGCAATCACACACTTATTACATCGAATGTCTCCAAAGAGAACTTATTACAATAAATATGGCTTAAGGCCATCTAAGTAATGATAACAGCGGAAGGCTTGGAAGATAAAGTGAGTCCATCAACTCCAACGGGATCATTGAGTATAGAACCACGATCCTAAGGCATCTTACTCATCGTCTGAAAAGTCTGCAACATTAACGTCACAGCCCGAAAACGGGTCAGCACATGGAATATGCTGTCAATGTAACACACAGAGAGTAATGAAAGAATAATGCTATACTACATGCATATATGGCTTGTGGAAAGCTCTATGGTTACAGATTTTGCATAAAGCCAATTTTTCCCTACAAAGGAATAAATTTATTTAACAATCATGGTGGTTGTTAAACATTGAGAATGGTTGACAGCATTCTCAATCCCAATTAAGTAACATCATCATTAAACAAACCCAACAATATTAATTAAAGTAACATGATGAGATTCACATGAAATCCAAGTACTAGATACTCAAAACGTCCATAACTAGGGACACAGCTAATCATGATTAGTTTATACACTCTGCAGAGGTTTGCGCACTTTTCCCCACACGACTCGATCTCCTCGGTTGGTTTTCTTGCACTACATGGTGTTTGAGAAACGGATGAACGAGACATAGTCTTTCAGAAGCGCTAGCACCTTACGATGGGTAGACATGTACACCTACTTTCCCCTACATCTGCTAGTCTACCACTGTAAGAGTTCGCACGACTTAATCAACTATGCTAGAGCCCATAATAGCATGTGGCTGCACACGGAAGTTTCTAGCATGAATAATCTTATGATCCCTTTGAGCCTGGGTGGCGGTCCAAAAATAAACAGGCAATCCTGGAATACCCAGGTACCTTAATCCACCCAGATGTGTGTTAAAGTTGCCACCTGAAATAAACCATTAATTAACAATCTCACATCTGTCATGGATACACTCACCCAATCCACGTCTACTAGCATAGCATGGCATAAGAAGCAAACGTAGAAGTAACTCCCAATGGTTTGATAATAAAATAGGTGATAGGTACTACCTCATCTACATCCCAAAACCCACATATTAATCAGATCCTAATCATGCAATTGGTTGAGGATTGATCTAATGCAATAAAACTGGGTAGTAAAGGGATATGATCAAAGTGTTACTTGCCTTGCTGATGATCCGTGAAACCTAGGGATTCGAAGTAGCAAGCGGCGCAATCCGGGTACTCTATCGTAAACAAACAAACAAGCATACAATAAGTACTCATCTAATGCACATGTAAAACTCAAATAAGAGATCTAACCAGAAAGTTCAACTTAAGAACTCCGGTTTGCAAAAAGAATCAAATCGAACGAAACAACGAAAATCAAACGGCGAAAGAGACAAGCTTCGATTACTAATCTGGACCTAAGTCAAATTTTACAGAAGTAAAAACTTGTGTGAGTAGATTATTCAGAAATAGGGTTTTGAGACGAAACTCTAGGCGCTTGAATCGCCTGATTCCGATAAACGAGCGAAAAGTTATACTAAAACGAAAATCGGATCAGAAATCGCGATAAGAAAAATCGCAGAATAAATCCGTGAAAAAGAAAAACGACGAACAGACTAGCGAACGAACGTTCGTTATCTGGATCTAAACGATGAACGCGTTCGTTCAAACGAACGAACAAGCAAACGCTCGCTAATTAACCTAAACCAAAAAAACCGATCTAATAAAAAACGGATCTAAAAAAACCCGACGAAGAACCGACGGAAAAACCGAACGGTTTTTCTAAAAAAACGGAGGTGGCAGGGTCAACCTCGGCGGCGGCGGCGGTCGGGCGGCGGCTCCGGCGGCAGGCGGCGGCGGCTAGGGTTAGGGTTTGATGCGCGGGCGCGGGTGGGCTGGGGCGGCGGCGGTTTGGGCTGGGGTTAGCCCGGGGCGCGCTATATAAAGACCCCCGGCCAGGCGGAGTCCTGGCCGGTTACAGCCCAAGGTCGGTTTGGACCTTTTTTTTTAAAAAAAAATTTCGCGCAGGAAATCAAATGAAAGAAATACTAAACGGACTCCAAAAATCCCGAAATAAATTTTCCCCGACTTCTAAAATCTAGCCAGACAAGAAGAACATTTATTTGGGGCCTAAATGCAATTTTGAAAAATGCGCATTTTTCCTCAATTCAAATAAAATAGCAATAAAATCCAAAATAAAAATATTAATTGATTTTTTATTAAATCCTCAATATTTCTTTATTTTGGGAAATTCATTTTATTCCCTCTCTCATATTTTTATAATTGAAATAATTGATGATAAAATAAATAAAATCAAATGATCCTATTTCAAAATTTTGAGAAAACTCAAATATGAAATTTACGAAATCCCCAACTCTCTCCGTGGGTCCTTGAGTTACGTAGAATTTCTAGGATCGAGCCAAAAGTGCAATAAATATGATATGCAATGATGATCTATTGTATAACATTGCAAATTGAAAATTTGGGATGTTACAAGCTATCTCGAAACTGACACGGGCATCGAGGGCAACATATTTTATCCGCTCGTACGTCAAGGGATAATTCTCCCATCCAGACGACCTTAATGCCACCGTCTCGTCACCCTTTTGAAGATTTGTACCGAGCACAAAATTTGCTACGTCAAATAGGGATGGTTTCTGTTTAGCACAATCTTCTACAGGAATTTTGATTCTGGTTTGTAGGTCAGCGGTGCTTTTCAAATCAAGGTTGTACGGCTCCAACTTCCGTTTGTCCCCTTCGATGGCTGCCCCACAGAAGTATACGTCCTCCCGAGACAAAAAATCGTGAAGCTCAGCTGGTATGGAGGGCAAGTGTATGATGTGGTACACCAAAACATCATCTTCGAGGCACAGTTGAAGGACGGCGGCGCGCTGGATCTTCCCAGGGGCACGCTCCGTGTACTCTGCGTCGATACCGATGACACTCGTCTCTACCTTTTCGAGGGAGTTGGATACATTGTTGATCCACTGCCGAACAACCCTTGGGTTGACGGTAACGGTGGCAACTATGCACATCGAGCCTTCGACGAGGACATGTTGGACGCTAAAAACCTGCATCTCGAATCTCTTTCACCATTTGGAACAGAGGGCTATGGTTTGGAGAATTAGGATTAGATGGCTAGTCTAAGTGAAGTAGTAGATGATTATTTAAAGAGGTTAAAACAATGTGAACACAGTGGGGTTTGGATGCAAATGAAGATGAAGGGGAGGTGATGAAGCCGAGGCGAATCGGTTCCCGATGGAGAAGTAAATGGGAGAAGTGGCATGCAGGCAGTTGATTAGACGACTAGGTAGACTAAACGAAAAGGCTATTCGGGTAGACTGAGGAGTCGTACCTGTTCGTGTATGTGCCCATCCTTCTTGATAGGTGGGACCTATGCAAACAGATAAAAAAATGTGTCCTAGCTTTTTTTTGAGTGCGTGAGTGGGAGACACAACATTCTCTGGTTAAGGAATACTCCCTCCATTTAGGTGAGTATAAGTCACCTTATGAAAATTAGGTTTTCCCAAAACCTTTAGCCGTGGAGCATTAACTTCCTGCTCGATCCCCTCCCAGCCTCGTTAGCCAACGTTCCCTTCCTCTGATGCTGCGTTCTACCTTTCCATTTTTCCTCTTCTCGAGTGTGGAACGATCTGCATGCCATCCTTGATGCACCAGAACGACCACTGCATGCATCACGGCAGGGCGTTGATTGGGCATGCACGAGAATTTGGTTATGCTTGCAATATGGATGATACCTGAACGATGAAGTGAACAGGCATGCTAGCACGGGAGACCTATTTCCGCTATACAATATTGGAGTACTCATGTTCCTACTACTAGTACTAGTAGTAGTAGTACAACTGTGGTACACTTGATGGTCAAAATACTATTCATCCGGTCCTCACAGTGAAGTGACAACACCCTGCACCTGACACTAGTCCAGGCGAGGCGGCGTGTTCGGGTTACCAAAGTCAGCCTCACCCTATGCACTGTGCAGACTGTCACCGCCGCTGTACAGCACATTGGTGCCTCGCCTCGTCTCCCTCTCCGCTCCCATAGCACCACTCCATCTCCATCTCCTTCTCTGTCTCCGTCTCCGTCTCCATTTCACTGTGCCCCCATGTACTGTCGCCTCACTCGCCTCCCCCAGTACCACTACTCCCTCGCTAGCCGCTCCAGCACCGACATCCTTCTCCCCCGTAAATCAAGCCCCCTTTCAAACTCCACCATGGCCGAACGCGAACCGCGCAACATCCATATGAGCCATGATTGGAGCAATCTCCCTAGTGACATCCTCGACCTCTGTTGTTCGTTTATGGATATGTTGACCGCCCTGCGGCTGGCTGCATGCTCGAGGGACATGCACATGGCCATTGTCGAAGCGAGGCCTAAGCTTTTCAAGACACCCTACTTGCTGCTATCTGGTCTTGCGAGATTGGCTCACCATGATACGGAGGCGTGCATGATGCCCCTCGACTTCAATCTGATCTCCATTAGCCGAAACTTCTTTGCAGGTATGTAGTGTGTCGCCGTACATCATTTCCCTCGACATCGATCCGATCACCATCGCCCGAAACTTCTTGGCAGGTATGTACTAGGTCGGCATGAACTCCCACTGGATGGCTGGCTTCAGAGAAGACGGTAAAAAGTTGGTGCTCGTGAACTTCCAGACCTCCCATGAGATTATCCTTCCTCCGTTGGATTATATAGAGTATTACCATCGAGGTCCAAGTCATCTAGATTACTACGTCAGTTGGACGGACCTTGTTTTGTAGAAGATTGTAATCTGCCAAGTACCCACACGACATGCGAATTACGTAGACTTCAAGCTAATTGCCTTGTTTGACCGCGGACTCGCCTATCTTTACGCCGGTGCCTTTTTTAGCTGGAGACAACTCGGCTCACAGTGGATCATCGTCAAAGCTGATACACACTTCTGTGATGCTATTGAACACAATGGCATCATATACGCGATCGGCAAAGCAGATGGCACCACTTATTGCTGGGACGGTGCGTGTAAGTTGTTTCCATCTCATGTTAATGATGACGCCATGACACTGTTTGAACTTTTTGTGATGATTGGCATATCCCTGTTTGAGCAGAATTTGAGTAGAACTATGGCAATATATTAGAGACGCCGTAAATCAGCTATATTTGGAATGAGTTAATTCATGCGATTGTGACCATGTCATTACAGCCAATTTGTACCCTGAATAATCAAACGGTTAGGAATATATGGATTATCCTTATTTTACAGTAATCTATATACTACTACTAAATAGGAGTGTGTATCAATGGCCATGTTAGTTTCCTCATTTTCATGATGTAGAAACATGCACCACACTGTTGGTTTCATCTAACCATACATTAGGGAAGTAAATGTGCATATGGAGAACTCTATATTTGGAAGTAGTGAAATCCTGCAATGCTTACCATGTGTACATACCTATATTCGCCCTTCAGCAATCAATGGCTAGAATAATATCCTCACAAAAAATTTTCCCACAGAACACGAGTATATAACAATGCATGTTCTGTTAGTTACCTTGAAGAATTTGTTTGTGAGGACAAAACATGATTACATAACATGCATGACATGGTACTTTCCTGTGAAGAATCAATTGCGAGATAACATGAGTATAACCATGCATGGTACTTCTATATTTTCGAACCCAGTATACATTTCCCTGTATTTTCCTCCTAGTTCCAACAGGGGCATATCAATGATGTTTCTTGCATTATCCTTCTCATACTCTAAACAATGTTGATCTTACATTAACAACGCCTGTCCTTTTTGATATGATGCAGTGTCCCTACAGTTACTGCCCTTTGTAATTACACCACCTTTGCCAAAAACAGGGAAGCACAACTGGTTCCTCGCTCGATCAAACGACGGCAAAAGACTGATGATCATTCGGACACATGAGCCGGAAAAGTTATATTGCAAAAAACCCCACTGTATACAAGCACCGTGTAATACGTGAGTATCCGGACAGTGGCTGTTACTTCTATGAGCAGGATACCAGCTTGTTGGGGCCTTTAGGATTTTTTTAGTTGGAGGTGGGTAAACAACCTTGGTTCACACTCTCTGTTTCTCAGACTCAATTATCCGATTAACCAGGAGATCACCGTTGGCAAGGACCTTGATGGCAGAGAGGCTCTGTTTGCTATGGAAAACTGTGTCTACACGGCGAGCCCTAGGAGTTCGGGAGCAAAATCCCCTGATTCTCAACGATACAGCCTGCAACCAAAAGAAGGTGAGAATGACAAAGGCATCCGGATTAACTTTGATCCTTGGATGTCTCAATTACGACAGGCAGTGATGTGGTTCAAGCCTTCAGGTTGATAGGTAACTGGGCTATTGCATCGAAAGGGTGGAGTACTGGTGTCTCCGGATCACTGGTCGCTGAAGCGGGGCTGCAAATTATGATGGTGTTGGATCATCTCTTCGAATGAATTTGTTGTCTTTGCTGCTGGTTCTGGATGGGTAGTTCATTCTTTTGTTATGCATATTCCTTGTCATTTGGTCATCCTCGTCTATGTCACTCTTTCTATGTAATAGTTGCTTTTGTTTGGAAAGTCATTCTCGTCTGGATCACGAGAGTCTGAGTGCTGGAGATGGGTACGTTTTGGTGGTGTAGCAAGACTTCTTATGAACTATCATGTCTTGATGTTTATGTGAGTAGTAGTCACTAGTCAGTGTTTGAATGTTGTATATATCGTTGTTTCGAACTGTTTATTGTCTCAAACTACTGGTGGGCTAAATGAGGGCATCACCATTCTCAAGTGTTCAGAGTATATCTCCTTTTTTCAAGTTATATAATTTGAGCTCACTGCCTTTTCGATGATGTACACTTGTTTGGGCCAGTGAGGTGTCGTTGAATATGGGCTGAGTAGTAACGCAATGCCAAACAGGTCAATTATGACTCTCGGGCCAGGCTCTCAAAAGATCCTGAAAAAAAAGGCCGGGCTCTCCAAAAAAGAAAGAATAAGGACTCTTAGGCCAACATGTGGGCGCCACCGGTGTTTTCGTGCACTTGCGCGCCGAGAGCATATTGGCGCGTGCTCGAAATTCATGCTACCTTTTTATCCCCTGTCTCCTGCCCCTCCCCCACCTATGGAATCTTGATTCCTACTCCAGTTCCCCCAAATCCCCCTCCTGTACTCCCTGTATTCAAGCGCACTATCATGTCGCCAGTCAACATGGATCTCCAAGCCGGAGATCCCGAGGTCCGTCCTGCCTTCGGTCGCTGCGTGCTGTCGCTCAACAGTGGCATGGCGGCGCTCGACGACCAGTTTGCCGGTAAAGTGCTGATGGAAACCATCAACGGCGATCGGCCTCCCGTCTCGCCGGACGACCTTGTCAAAGCTCTTGACATTGCGCACGGCATCCAAATAAGTGACTGCTCATCGAAGTCTGTCCGCCACCGGCTGATTTCTTCGTCAGGTTCCGGACAACTTTCGACTGCAGTCGTGTGTTCGAATCTTCCCAGCATTTGTTCTGCGATGGCACGCTGGTGAGCTTTGATCGGTGGCACCCAGGATGGGGCTCGGTGCCCTCTGAGCTTGAGTTTTTAACAAAGCTTACCTTCAACGGCATGCCTCGACGTGCTTGGAACAGCGAGTCCATGAACGAGCTTATCAACGACCTTGGAGGTGAGCTCGTAAGTATGTTTGTTCCTCCAGACAGCTGGGCTCTGACTATTATGGCATGGATGAAGAAGCCGCCCACCATACCGAAGCTGATTGGTGTTGAGATACCGGTGCAGGAATCGGGGTTGTACTATTCGTCGCCACCAAGGCCGCCGCGGACCACGTTAGGGATGTACCTGTATCGAGTGTTCATGCATGTCGAAGAAGTGGTCAATCCATCAATCAAAGTCCTGCCGCCGCCGCTGGTGCCAGGGTCCGTCGATGACGTCCATTATAGGAGTCAATGTAAGACTTTCCCCGTGTTGCTCGGAACGATGGATGGCACAGGGCCTACTCCATCGCGCGGCGGAGGCCACTGCTTCTTTGGGAGAAGAGGCAGGGCTAGCTGCTTGGATGTGCTCTAATTTGAGGTAACAACTGAATCTTGTCAGATAGTACTAGTTAAATCTGAGCTATGGGTCTGAAGCACTGATATGCCAGTACATTTGATTGTGACCTGTTCTAATTTTGTACCCGAACTTTTTTTAGAAAGGGCTGTACGTCAACTTAATGTGCTAGCAGAACTTATTGTGTTGTCTGTCTGTTTTCACACACACACACACACATGCACACACATGCGCACACGCACAAGTGGGACCCGTTGAATTATTTATTTGCTCGTGACAGCTTTTAATTAGGTTCCACTGTAATCTAACTTTTTTCTTAAGTTATTAATTGAGCTCAGTGACTTCAAAAAGTTGTACATAAGCCTTGTTTGGGCCTTTCCGGCATCGCTGAATGTGGGCTGAGTAACCATGTTAGGTTGTACTGTACTACACAGGCTTTTTTTTTAACATCATCAATACAACTGAGCCGACAGTTGTACACAATATATGTGTCAACTTGTTATCCGCCCCGCTGGGCTGCAAAGTTTTCTAGGAGGTATGCATTAGGCTTAACAAGAAAATGGACTTTAAGAAATAATAAATGGGATATAATTATAATAACTGGGCAATTACTATGCACCAAACACGTAATTAGTTTGAAAAATATATTATTTTTGGAATTTAAAAATTTTAATTTCATTACTTGTTACGCGCGCAATATTTCATTGGATTTTAACGTGATACAACTTTAATTTGAAATTATATTTAACCTGACTAGAAATTTCGGATAAAAATATTTCGGATCCCATCAAAATGTGGGAATCTTTTTTGAATTCTATTTTGAGCGGTTGTTTGAAATTATTAATCGTTATCCTAGCTAGAAGTTGGGCTGTACTTTTAAAAAACTGTAAATGGGGTGTAGTAAATTCCATTAGAATTGAAAAATGGGCTTTACATTCTTACAAATCACAAATGGGCTATATGTTCTCTGTCAAATCCGAGCTGTGGGCCTACTAAGTTGACGCGTACCAAGGGCTTTGTCAACTTAGTCAATATAAACAATTCTAGCTGCATTGATCGTACGATGTCCATCCAACGGCCGTACTGCTTCTTCAAACTCTGGTCTTCTTGCTCCAGCCGCCCAAAGCAGCGTCGGTCGTGTCGCGTGCTCTTGCCTCCCGTGGCCGGCTGTGATGCTGCGGAGGCCTCATCACCCCGTACTACTCCCACCGCTAGTCAGGCCATCCCTCTACTCACCCACACCCTTTGTTATTCTGCGGCGACGGCAGCCTCACATCGCAGCCGAACCAGTGAACCCTCATACTCCTCTCCGCGCGGGCTACCACTGTTGCGTCTTCCCCGGCTCCGCGTCGTCCCCTTCCTAGGCCTCGCCGTCGTCCAGACCACCGCCCTGGTGCTCTCGGCGCGGCGTGGTCAACGTGGTCAACGAACAACTTCCATCGGAAGAGTACTGTACGTGGAGAGGCTGACAGCTGGGTCCAGGTGGCCGCAAGGAAGTGCCTCCTTATTATGCACAAAATAACTATTCCTCCACCTGACAGCAGGGACCCACCGGACGGGCCACCTTATTCCGCGAAAAAAATGTTTCCCCCTGACTGTTGGGACCCACCGGACGGGCCAGCATATTTTGTGAAAAAATGTTCCCCGTGCTGTCAGCTCGGACCCACCCGAAGTGCCTCCTTATTACGCACAAAAAAATGAATACTCCCCCTGCTAGCTGGGACCCACCATGGTGGGAGGATGACTTGTGGGCCTACTAAGTTGACTGGGACGGGGGCCTTTTCAACTTTAGTCAATATGAACGATTCTAGCTCTAGTGACCGTACGATGTCCATCCAACGGCCGGAGTGCTTCTTCAACCTCTGGTCTTCTTGCTCCAGCTGCCCAAAGCAGCGTCGGTCGTGCCGCATGCTCCTGCCTCCCATGGCCGGCTGTGCTACCGCGGAGGCCTCACCGCCCCCTACTATTTCCACTGCTGGCCAGGCCCTGCGGCGACGACAGCCTCACACCGCAGCCGAACCAGTGAACCCTCGTACACCTCTCCGCGCGGGCTTCCACTGCCGCGTCTTCCCCGGCTCCCCGTCGTCCCCTTCCCAGGCCTCGCCGTCGTCCACCGCCCTGGTGCTCTCGGCGCGGCGTGGTCAACGTGGTCATGGAACGACTTCCATCGGACGTGGACTATACGTGGAGAGGCTGATAGCTGGGTCCACGGCCGCAGCAAGGAAGTGCCTCCTTATTATGCGGAAAATAATGATTCCTCCACCTGACAGCTGGGACCCACCGGACGGGCCACTGTATTTTGCAAAAAAATCGTTTCCCCCTAACTGCTGGGACCCACCAGCAACATCTTCGCACGCAAGGAAGTGTGTCCGGGCAAAAAAACAAAACGATTCGCCCCCCTGACCGCTGGGACCCACCAGCGACACCTTCGCATGCAAGGAAGTGCATCCGTGCCAAAAAAACGATTCGCCCCCCTGACTGCTGGGACCCACCAGCTACATCTTCGCACGCAAGGAAGTGCGTCCGTGCCAAAAAAATGATTCGCCCCCCTGACTGCTGGGACCCACCAGCTACATCTTCGCAGGCAAGGAAGTACCTGACAGTCGGGACCCACCTGGTCGAAGCGTACGTAGCGTTGTCATTCTGATCGCAAACGTGTACGTACATACTGGTTGATGTAGAGGCGCGCACGTGTCGTAGTAGAGGCGCGCACGTAGCATGTACACGTACATACAGCGGCGAGGGTGCAAAAAAGAAAATACAGTCACATACGTACATACGGGCAGGGTCTCGAGCGCCTACTCGTGCATACATACATGGCTGGGTCGGAACGGAGAAACAGCATCGTCGTCGTGTTCGTGGGGAGCCAACCGACTGGGTCGAAACAGAATGCGTGGTCGTGTTCATCGGGAGGGCTTGGACGGAACAGGCGATGGAAACGAGGCCTAGCGTACCGCACAACGGAGGAAACAACCATGTGTTCGACCGGCCACGTTCGAAACGGGACCTTGTTGATCGGGAGGGGCCTGGCGTACCGCAAAACGGAGGAAACGGACCTCCTACGGTCGAAACGGGGGTCCTGTTGATCGGGAGGGGTGTGGCGTACCGCAAAACGGAAGAAACGGACCTCCTACGGTCGAAATGGCGGTCCTGTTGATCGAGAGGGGTGTGGCGTACCGCAAAACGGACCTCCTATGGTCGAAACGGGGGTTCTGTTGATCGGGAGGGGTGTGGCGTACCGCAAAACGGACGAAACGAACCTCTACGGTCGAAACGGGGGTCCTGTTCATCGGGAGGGGTGTGGCGTACAGCAAAACGGGACTCCACGGGATACTGTTCATCTCCACCATCAACCTCCTCTAGCCTCCACGGGCTACCGTCGACCTCCTCCAGCCTCCACCGCGCGCTACTCCACCAGCTACTGTTCAACCACCCCTCCACCGTCTACTGTTCATCCAGCCCTCCACACCACGGGGTCCTGTTTAACCACCCCTCCACGGCCACCCCTCCACCGTCTACTGTTCATCCAGCCCTCCACACCACGGGGTCCTGTTCATCCAGAGGCAACGCCACCGCTCACTGTTCATCCAACCCCCTCCCCCCGCAATGCTCACTGTTCATCCAATCGATCGGCTTCAGTTAGCAGCAGTAGCGAAGGAATCGCTCCATCGGGTTCAGTTAACAGCCATCGATCGATCGCTCGGGTTCAGTAACGCATAGCCTGCAGTGCAATCGCTTGGGTTCAGTTAGAGCCAACGCCTCACACGTGTACAAGAGAAACGCGCATCGCTCGGCCCCCGACCTCCCACCGTAACCGGCAACTCCCCGAAATTTTCCTTCCCCTCGCTTCTACCACGATTTTTTCCGTCATGGACGGCCCAAAGAAAGTCATGCAGCCGCATCTCCGGCCCGCCCAGGACGGAAAGCCCATTTTCTATCATGATTTTTTGTCATAGAAGTAGGAGCCCACCACATCTATGATGATACCGGGTTTTGACACAATTATCGTCATAGAAGTGTCATATGTATGACATAATTTTTTTTCGTTCGGCCCAAAATGTCACGGATGTGTCCTTTTTTTGTAGTGAATACTGCTTTCTCAACTTAAAGAACATACGAGTGTAGCTTTATCGGTGTTGCTTTCTTGACTTAAAGAACATACACATGCCTGAGTCAGGTTTGTTACTGTTGTTCTGTGAGAGTGGCAGCAAGTGACACGTTGCTTGTTTCAAACTTATGTGGAACCTGATGCATATGTTGGCACTTTCTTGGGTTTATTACCGTTTTTCTTTGGGGGTACCGAAATCACGGATACCTGTGTGATCTTACATATAGTATTGCAACCTTTTACTAGAGTTTTTCTCCACGATTAAAACCGCCTGGCCAATGAACAACTTTTGGTTTAAAAAGTAGTTTATGTGAGCTTAGTTTGCAGACCACAATATTTAGGCATCTGAACCTGTGCTGCAAGTTTGTTTACTTATCTTCAGATAGTCAATCCTGCCTATGTTGCTCTCTTCCTGAACTTCATGATGTTCTCTCTCTGCTATTGGGGAACATAACCCTGGAGGGAGTTGTTCGAAAACTTGAGGTGCAACCACCACTGATCAGGTGCAGTAGCGCCTCCAAGCCTTCGGCCCCAACAAACCTCATGTAGAATCGCTCTCATGGGCCATGAAGGTTGCTGTTGTCGCATCCACTGCTCTTTTCAGTGGAGGGGTAAGCCACTCACTAAGTTCTGAATGAATTGTTTTATTCTCCTGGAGTCAATATGATGCTCATGTTAACTACTCCCCCCGTCTAGTGTCAAAAATGTTCTTATATTATGGGACGGAGGAAGTAGATAGCATGGTTATGATCTCTATTTATGCTAGAGTTTGAGAGTTGCTACTATTTTTGCTTAGTCATTGAGCGCCGGCTATGCTGTATAGCCCCGGGTTATGGCCTTGGTTGGTGCCATGACTACTTAGGTTTTCAATTTGGCCTAAATTTGGATTGGTAAATGATGCTCTTAATTGTTGTTATCTAGTTATAAACGGGCCAATATCCCTCTGGCTACAGTTTCTAAATACAATTACACACATCTTCAGTAACTTGACAGCGGACTAAGCTAATTAGTTTGCAAATTTCTTTGGATAAATTACGATGATATCGACCTGTCATTTGTTTACTGCCATGCTTTCGTGTTAAAAAGTTCAGACAACTTGAGAAGGTCGCATCATGCTTGCTGATGCCTTTTGTTTAGACAAAAAAAGATCAGCTGATTCTTTTGATTTTTGCCCATATAGGTTTGTTTGTGTCTGTTCGTAGAGTTGGATACATTCAAATAGCTTGTTGCTCTGTTCGTGATAGTCAATCCTGCCTTTTTTTGCGAATATAGTCAATCCTGCCTTTGTTGCTCTGTTTGTGAACTTCATGCTGCTTCCTCTCTGCTGTAGGAGAACATACTCCCGGAGGGAGTTGTTTGAGAATCTGAGGTGCAACCACAATTGACCAGGTGCAACAGCGCCTCCAAATCATCTACCCGACAAGCTCTAGTAGAAGGTATCTTCATTGTTTATCTGTTGTTCCCCGCCACTAGTGGATGCTTAACTCAAGTTTTTTTTCTAACTTTTGGTTTGATGTGTGCAGTAGAGCAAGTTCTTGGGGTTCATGTAGAATTGCTCTCATGGGTCATTAAGGCTGCCGCCATCATGTCCATTGCGCCCGCCAGCGGAGGGGTAAGCCACTCACCAAGTTTTCTGAATAAAAACTTATACAATTGCAGTTCATGATTGTGTTGTTCATCTGCTCTCTCATGCTCGTAGAGTCAATATGATGCTCATGTTAACTGGGTAGCATGGTTATCATCTCTATTTTTGCCAGAATTTGAGAATTGCTACAGTTTTTGCTTAGTCTTGCTGAATACAATATATTATGTGCAATTAAATAGTGAGAGAAATTGTATGCTAGTGTTTGGTAGTATTCGATAGGGGATAGCAGCATGTTTGGTCTTTGGTTGTGGTTTATGTATTTAGGTTTTAGTGAGATTGCTACCGTGCAGAGCATAGATTGTACTAGAATAGTAGCTTAGCTTTTGTTAGTATTTACATGTATATTTGATGCTCTTAGATTTGGCACCATCAATCATGATTTAGGTTCAAGTTCTGACTTGTCAAGAATAAGTTTATGTGTTGGCGAGTTGCTTATCTCTATGTACATGCTCACGACATGCATAGATGCCCATGTTCTATTTTTGGTGGACATGCTGGTGATAGTGCCGGGTGTAAATCTCTATATGCAAGTGGAACTATTGTATGGAGTTCTACATGATATTTCTTCTAATTTTGTTTCATCCTTTTTACAAGTTATGTAACCTCTAGAAAATCTATAGTTGATTCCTTGAGGTTATCTACAAGCTCGACTTCCACGGCAGTGGTGCCTTCTTCTTCTTCCGGTCAGCAACTACAACTCCTTGTTGAGGTGTAAATATCACATTTCAGCTGGCGCGTGTAGATCATCCCTTCTGGTTAGCAGCTATGAGTCCCTGGAGAGCGCTTTTGCGGTGGCCGGCAGCTGCTATTAAGTTGTTTAGAGTCCCTGAAGCTGCCGATTGTTAAAATGGTCGGTTCTACATTTGTGTTGTTTTTCTTTCTGTAGATGATTGCTCCTTGCTGATGTGGTGTTGAAGCTCAAGTTGTGGTTAGTTTTAGGAGATGGGAGCCGACATGTGGTGGAGTTGTTGTAAAGACATGTTTTGTTTCCCGTTCGTGTGAAATAAGAAACAGTAATGTCGCCGTGCATGTGATTCTTTGCAACGTGTTATGCTGCCGAAATTTCTGGTGAAAATTCCACCGACTTGGCAAAATTTTGGCCTTCTTTGTAACAAAACAAAAGCTTTAGGGTGTTCGATTCAAAATGTCATGGACTTGTTCATAACAAAACAAAAAGTTTAGGGTCTTCAACTCATATCCGATAGATGTGTGATGACAACTATCATGGCCGTCCCTCTATCGTTTGGTACATCATGGCAGCTGGTACCGAGGATTGGTTGTAAGCCGAATAACTCCATGTTGTATACCGAGTCTTATATGTAAGCTGAAGGCCTTTTAGAGGGCCTACTCGGTTTACTCACCCGTAAGCCGAGTATCTCTTTTTGACAGGGGATGGTGTTAGTACTAAGGAACAAAATATGGACATAGAAGCATGTTTATAGAGAGAGGTGTCGATAAAACAAACTACGTACATAGAAGCATCATGATCATTATTATAACAACAATTTTTGTCATAAAACTTCTCATGATCAAGTAACAGTTCATCCACAGGCTGAAGTATAAACAATAAACTTTCTTGTAAACAAACAAACAAACTATGTTCTCAATCATCAAAGCAATTACAATCCATCATATTTACGGGAAGAGTCTATTTAAGAGCTCTTGGTTTAGCAAATTCCACATACTCAACTATCATATAGTCTTCCATGATTGCTGACACTCAAAGCATATTTTTAGAACAAACGTTTCAATCAGACACACAGGAAGATGGAGGTTTAATGTTTCACCTCCCAACTCATTTACCTCAGGGATAATGTCAACAATAATAACTTATGATCACCTACATTCAACGACATATATCTGCTTGAATCTTTCCCTACCACATGATGCTTCCAAGTGCAGAATAATTGAGATTGGAATATGAATGAATACTATTGACTCTTGCATGAATGTTAAAACTAAAAAGTAAAAGATAGACCCTTTACACAGGGAAGCAGAGGTTATCATGCACTTTTTCATTTGGGTTACCCCTTAATGCAAGACTCAATTGTAGAGATACTACTTGTGTATCTCTACTAAAAAGTGACACTCATTTGCATTAAGGGCCTATCATTTGCATTATATTGCCCTTGTGGTAGCGACCTTTATTATGTAGTCCGTTGTTTTTACTTCTTCACCATCTCAAGTTCGTACAAACTTGTTTTTCCTTACAATAAAACATCATGCATATTTAGGAGTAATATTTTATTGCTTTGCACCGATGGCAATTACTTGAAGGATCTTATCCAAGCCATAAGCCGAGTCACTCTTTTTTGCCATGAGTTTCTCCTTGCCTTGACGAATACCCGTGCTTTGACACTCGACTTACATGTTAATACTCGGCAGCATGAGTGGCGGTTGGAGCAGGCTGCTAAAAAGGTTTTTTCTCAACATGGGTGGCAGCTTACCCTTTGGATTGATCCACCACCACTTTTGACGTAGGCATAGTGTTGGTCTATAGGACTCTACTGTTGTTGTCATTTTGTTGGTTTAGTTTCATTGCTTTTTGCCGGACTTTTCGGGATTGGCTGTCACTAGTAGAAAACATGGCTTTGGTTCGGGCCTGGCCAGCCCATTAGTCCTGGTTCTTCACGAACCGGGGACCCATGGGGGGCATTAGTCCCGGTTCACGAGCATTAATAATTTCAATGATGCTCACATGAAAGAAAAGAATTGAAGCGCAAAGAGAGCATCATGAAACACGTGATAAACACATTTAAGTCTAACATACTTCCTATGCATAGGAATCTTATAGGCAAATAAATTATCATAGCAAGCAAAAACTAGCATATGCAAGGAAGCGGAAAGAAATAATAGCAATCTCAACATAACGAGAGGTAATTTAGTAACATGAAAATTTTAACCATATTTTCCTCTCTCATAATAATTACATGTGGGATCATAAGCAAATTCAACAAAATATCTATCACATAAAATATTTTCAACACGATCCACATGCATACGAAGTTGACACTCTTCCAAAATAGTGGGATTAACATTAACTAAAGTCAGGAGGATAACAAGATGGGGTTTCATCATATTGCTTGAGTTTATCCCGCTACATCATGTCATCTTACTTAATGCATTACTCTATTCTTATGAACTTAATACTCTAGATGCAGACATGAGTCAGTCAATGGTGGAGTAATAGTAGTTGATGCAGAATCGTTTCGGTCTACTTGACACGGACGTGATGCCTATATGCATAGTCATTGCCTTTGATATCGTCATAACTTTGCGCTTTTCTATCAATTGCTCGACAGTAATTTGTTCACCCACCGTATTATTTTCTTTCAAGAGAAAAGCCTCTAGTGAAACCTATGGCCCCCGGGTCTATTTTCCATCATATATTTTCAGATCTATAAACCAAAAAACCCAACAATACCTTGCTGCAATTTATTTACTTTTATGTTGTTTTACGTTTTAGTAATCTTTTATATCTATCTCTATCAGATCTCACCATTGCAATTGACCGTGAAGGGATTGACAACCCTTTATCGCGTTGGGTGCAAGTGTTTGATTGTTTGTGTAGGTGCATATATTGGGGACTTGCTTGTGCCTCCTACTGGATTGATACCTTGGTTCTCTAACTGAGGTAAATACTTATCTATACTTTGGTGCATCACCCTTTCCTCTTCAAGGGAAAAACTAACGCAAGCTCAAGAAGTAGCACGGCGATGTTGGGAAAATCCATTTAAGGACGTGGTGTTCCATGACCGACGTGGGGATGCGGTGTTCCATGATTGGCGTCGCAGGCTCATCGGGGCTAGGGGCAGCAACCCATGAAACAAAGGCCCTCGACCAACAAGTGATGCATCGTGAAGCCCTCCACGCAAGCGCAAGGCGGACGGTGGCTTCCCATCTTCCGGCGTGGCCAACGACGATGACCTCTCACCACACGACGATGCTTGGACTGCCTAGATGACCCACAAGTATAGGGGACCAATCATATTCCTTTTGATAATTAAGAGTGTCAAACCCAACAAGTAGAAGAAGGAAGTGATAAGAGGAGGAGAAGGAATTGATAAGCGGTTTAGCAAGGTATTCTATGCAAGTGCTGTAAGTAGTAGTAATGTATATATAGTAGTTTGATAGCAAGATAATTCGTAGCAAGTAGCAATAGTAACAAAGTGGTCCTATCCCTTCTATAGCAAAGGACAAGCCGAAAGTACTTCTTATAGTGAGCAAAGCGTTCTTGAGGACACATGAAAATTTCACTAGTCATGTCCATTATGTTTAGTCGATTAGCATTCACTACTTTGATAATTTGATATGTGGGTGGACCGGTGCTAGGGTGTTGTTACTTATGGTTACCCCCTCTCGCAAGCATCCACAACTACAAAAAAAGAATTAATATAAATCTAAGCATAACATGAAACATATAGATCCAAATCTGCCCTTTACGGAATAGCACATAAACTAGGCTTTAAGCTTTTATCACTCTCGCAACCCATCATATACTTACTACTCCCCAATTCCTTCCCCTAGGACCACGTTTTGTAATGTGTCGTGTAGTCGACGTTTTACATGACACCACCAAAGGAAGAACAACATACATATCACTACTAGGAAAAGGCTTGCTAGTGGCGCACCTGTTTTGACCACTAAGGTGCGGCATTAGCATCACGCTACTAGTAATTAATACTAATGGCGCACCAGGGAGTGCGCCATTAGTATGTCACACGGTGGCCATTACTATCTGACTTAGTAATGGCGCACAACATAGAAATTTTTCAAAAAAAAATATTAATTTTTTTTCCAATTTTTTTTTTGTTTTTTCTTAATCTCGGGTCACTATGGCTTAATCTCGGGGCAATATGCTTAATCTCAAGTCAAATCGCACTAAGTGTTCAAACTTCCTGAAAGGTCACCCATCCTTACACAACTCCAGCCCGAGCACGCTTAACTTCGCAGTTCTATCCAACCCCAGCACCACCTCACTTAACAGGCACTTGTTGATATATCTATCATATCAATCCTATTAAACCTTGTTGATGTCTAAGACTTTGTTCATGTTCATGAGTATGATGAAATTTTGAAAAATATTTCAAACTTCTCGGTCATATTACGTATCATTTTGATTTTTTTTAAAAAAAATCGAAACCAATTTTTTTCTGTTACTAGTGGCGCACCTAGCAAATGGTGCGCCACTAGTAAGTTTGAATTTTTTTTCCATTTCCCCCCTCTAGATCTTAAAAGCCCCATATCTTTTTTCTGTTAGGTTTTGGGGATTCTGAAAATCTTGAACGGGGTTTCCCCGGTTCAATTCGGATGCAACTTTTTGAGTAGATGATTTTTCATATAGAAAACTTTTAAATCCGAGTTCGTATGCAAAAGTTATGCCCATTTTACAAATTCTAGAGAGATTTTGCAAATAAAGTTGAAATTCATATTTGTAAATTTCCCAACAAGTAGACCACATATCACATGGGAAACTTATTTTCTTTTATTTTTTTGACATTTCCATTATTTTCTTTTATTTTTTTAAAACTAAAAAGGCGGTCCGGGGGGTGCATTCGGTGGAATTTTGGGTCAAAGTTAGTAATGGCACACCGTGGGAGTGTGCGCCATTACTAGTTTAACTAGTAAAACTAGTAATGGCGCACCGTGGGAGTGGTGCACCATTACTAGTTGTGGGAGTGGTGCGCTAGTAATGGCGCACCACACTCACGATGCGCCATTACTAGTTTTGAAAAAAAAGTAAAAAAAATTATTAGTAGTGGCGCACCGAGGGTTTGGTGCGCCATTACTAGTTTAACTAGTACTGGCGTTGGTGCGCCATTACTAGTTTAACTAGTACTGGCGCACTATCCCTGGTGCGCCATTACTAGTTTTGAAAAAAAATAAAAAAAATTGTTAGTAGTGGCGCACCGTGGATGTGGTGCGCCATTAGTATTTGGAGTTTAATGGCGTACCTATATGTGGTGCGCCACTACTATATATTAGTGGCGCACCACATATGTGGTGCGTCATTAATGTCCATATTATCTATAGCCCTTTTCCTAGTAGTGTATCATCAAAATATTAAATGAATACCAACTTCACATGATTACTTATAATAAGACTTCTCCCATGTCCTCAAGAACAAACATAACTACTCATCAATCATATTCATGTTCAAGATCATAGGAGAATATTTTTTGATTAATAATGTGAACATATGATCTTCCACCAAATAAACCAACTAGCATCAACTACAGATGTAATCAGCACTACTAGCAACCCAAATGTACCAATCCGAGGTTTTGAGGCAAAGATTGAATACAAAAGATGAACTAGGGTTTGAGATGAGATGGTGCTGGTGAAAATGCTGATGAAGATTGGTCCTCCCACGATGAGAGGATCATTGGTAATGTCGATGGCTTTGATTTCCCCCTCCCGGAGGAAAGTATCTCCGGCAGAATCGCTCTGCTGGAGAGCAAACGTGCTCCTGCCCAGGTTCCACCTCGAGACGGCGATGTTTCGTCCCAAAAGTCTTCCCTTATTTGTTTTTCGAGGGAAAATGGCCTCATATAGCAGAAGAGGGGTACTGGAGGCCTTCTATGGGCCCCACAAGAGGCATGGCACGCCCCTTGCCTTGTGGGCCCACCATTTATCTTCTTCGGTGGTGTTTTCTTCTAGTATTTTCTATATATTCCAAAATAAATCTCCATAGTTTTTAAGGTCATTTGGAGCTTCGGAGAGTAGCTACCTCTGTTGTAACTCTTTTTGGTCAGAATTCCAGCTAGCGGCAATTTCCCTATTCATGTATATCTTGCATATTAAGAGAGAAAGGCATTCGAATTACACCCTAAAGTGAAATAATGATCGAAAACATTATAAATAATAGTAGGAAAACATGATGCAAAATGGACGTATCAACTCCCCCAAGCTTACACCTCGCTTGTCCTTAAGCGAATGCCGAACTCAATAATATGACCACATGTTTATCGAGAGAGGTGTCGATAAAACAAAATACAGACATAGAAGCATCATGATCATTATTATAACAACAATTATTTATCATAAAACTTCTCTTGATCAAGTAACAGATCATCCACAGGCTGAAGTATAAACAATAAGATTTCTTGAAAACTAATAAATTGTGTTCTCAATCATCAAAGCCATTACGATTCATCATATTTAAGGGAAGAGTCTATGTAAGAGCTCTTGGTTTAGCAAATTCCACATACTCAACTATCATATAGTCTTCCATGATTGCTGACACTCAAAGCATATTTTTAGAACAAACGTTTCAATCAGACACACAAGAAAATGGGGGTTTAATGTTTCACCTCCCAACTCGTTTACCTCATGAATAATGTCAATAATAATAACTCATGATCACCTACATCCAACTGGATATATGTGCCTGAATCTTGCCCTACCACATGATGCTTGCCAAGTGTAGAATAATTGAGATCAGAATATGGATGAATACTGTTGACTCTTGCATAAACGTTAAAACTAAAATGTAATAGATAGACCCTTTATAGAGGGAAGCAGAGGTTATCATGCGCTTTTCCATTTAGGTTACCCCTTAATGCAAGAGTCAATAGTAGAGATACTACTTGTGTATACCTACTAAAAAGTGATGCTCATTTGCATTAAGGGCCTATCATTTGCATTATATTGCCCCTTGTGGCAGCGACCTTTATTATGCAGTCAGACGCTTTTACTTCTTCACCATCACAAGTTCGTAGAAAACTTATTTTTCCTTACAATAAAACATCATGCATATTTAGGAGTAATATTTTATTGCTTTGCACCAATGACAACTTACTTGAAGGATCTTATTCAATCCATAGGTAGATTTGGTGGATTCTCATGACAAGAAACTGAGTTTACGGGTATTTGGATGCATAAGTAGTATCTCTACCCAGTACGAAATTTTGGCTAGCAAAATATTATGTGCAAGCACCACATGTTAGAGGATCAAGACAGTATAACTTCTATGTGAATATAAGCAAACATAACTCATTACGTTCTCTTCCTTGTCCAACATCAACTATTTGATCAAGCTTGAAAATAATTAATTGGGGCTTATACGATCATAAAAGATGTCCAAGATAGTGTACTTATATGTGAAATATCTCTTCCTTTATTATTCTTTCAAGAATTACATCAATGACCAATGCTATGCTTGTCAACTTCCAATAAATTTTATCAACTATACTTCTTGTATTTGAAGTCATTACTCCCCATGGGATTAGCACATGATCTTTTATTTTCATGCTAGGATTGATGCAAGAAAGTAAAGTAACAAAACTCAAACTAATCTTTATTATATAATTCGCACTCATGATTACATAGATAGATAGAACGATCGCGAAACAAGCACTCGAAAAGTACTTCATACTAAAACTTTTATTCTTCTAAATCATGAAGCAACTAAAGATCGAACTAAAATAAATAATGATAATAAAAGTGATGGTGATATGATACGGGGGCACCTACCCCAAGCTTGGAATAAGCCAAGGGTGGTGCCCGTACCCATTTCTTTCTTCGGTGGTGGCAATGAAGTGGTGGCCAATTGTCCTTCCAAAGTGCACAGTTCTGTTCCTCCAATGCAATAATTAACCTCTTGAGGGAGCGTCGTATTTTGAGCACAGATTGCCTCAACGACCTTTAATGCATTAATATCAGATAAAGAAAGATCAGGATAAACTGAGAATACAAAAGTGTCTCCCTTTTCCACAGCGTTGAAGGGGTAGACCGAGTTGTCTTCTCCTCCCTTGAGAATTTTTAGTAGTTTCAGTTTCTTTAGCTTTAGCAATATGAGAATCCAACAATTCACCAAGTGGAACAATATTATGACGCAAAGTAGACGCATCATCATAAGTATCATCAATAGCAAAATCAGTGCATACTATGTGTGACATCTGAGCATGTAAAGTATGTGGTGGTGGTGTCACAAGTTGACTTAAAACAGAGAGCGAATCGAGAGTAGAGCTAGTTGAAAGTTCCTTACCTACTCTCTTTTCAGAGGGTATGATCTTAGTTTTGAACCCCTGAGATTCTTCGCAGTAAAGATACAGTGCAGCAAATAATTAACTCCTAAGTGAACTTAATAAACAGAGTTATGCTCCTCGGCACAGACTCCAAAAAATAGTCTTGATGGCCAACAAGTATAGGGGATTGCAACAGTCTCCCAGGCTAGTATTTCAACCCAAATTTATTGATTCGACACAATGAGAGCCAAACAATATTTATAAGCTTTAGCAGTTGAGTTATCAATTCAACCACACTTGAGAGATTCCCTCCCGCCGGCTCAAAGTGAGGGGGGG
Source organism: Triticum timopheevii (assembly GCA_963921465.1). Taxonomy (NCBI): domain Eukaryota; kingdom Viridiplantae; phylum Streptophyta; class Magnoliopsida; order Poales; family Poaceae; genus Triticum; species Triticum timopheevii. The sequence continues at coordinate 553,953,482 of OY997272.1, read as the reverse complement.
GGGGGGGGGGGGGGGACGAGCACCCTACGCCCTGAACCTTCCTACACCGGCTCGAAATGGACAACATAATTAAAAATATTTTTTTACACGAACATCTGGTTATGGAAAAACAGGCAATGTAAGCCGAGTGCCGTTTATCGGGGCACTCGGCTTATAGCAGGCATCGTGACGTTGCCGTCTGCAACTTCCATGATTGCCATGTGCCGACATACTTGGCCGAGGATTGATTGTAAGCCGAGTAACTCCATGCGGTATGCCGAGTCTTATATGTAAGCCGAAGGCTTTTTAGAGGGCTCACTCGATTTACTTAGCCATAAGCCGAGCCACTCTTTTTTGCAACGAGTTTCTCATTGCCTTCTCAGCTTATGTGGATGTAAGACGAATACCCTCAGCTTACATGTTAATACTCGGCGGCGTGAGTGGCGGTTGGAGCAGGCTGCTGTAAAGGTTTTTTCTCAACATGGGTGGCAGCATAACCTCCGGATTGATCCACCACCACTCTTGACGTAGGCATAATGTTGGTCTATAGAACTTTACTGTTGTTATTGTTTTGTTGGTATAGTTTCATTTCTTTTTGCTGGACTTTTCGGGATTGGTTGTATGCATCTTAGTTATGCAGAGGCCGGGTGTTACTCATAATGCTTTGTGTCGCTTGATTGATGCTATATTTGAGATAATAAAAATGCGCTTTATCGAAAAGAAATGTAGGATGGCAAAGCTTGATTATAATCACAGTAAAAACAATATAATAAACTTATTACAGTTTGCACTCCAAAATTCTATTACTGCTATAACCGTATGTGATTGGCGCCCAATACCAGGTAATTAATAAGAGTATAAAAATGTCTAAATATGAACCTACAGCATCGATTGATGCGGCAGTAACAAGTGTAGTATCGTATAGAATTACATGAAGCATCAATTGCGCTTGTCTCTCAATTCATTTGTGCTGCTACTGCTACCTGTGACTGTGTAGGGTAGGGAACTAGGGACGATCCAACTTAATCCGGCCGGTGATGGCTTGGTGGTTCCCTTAATTAGTATGTGACCCTGACGCCCTGGTAGCGGAGGATCTCGCCGATGAGCTCCCCCTTGCCGGAGCCGACGTAGCGGCCGACGATTTTCTTGTCCCTGATGAAGAGGAAGGTGGGCACCTCGACGACCTCCATGTCCTTGAGGAACTGCATGCAGGCGTCGTTCTCGTCGCCGTTCATGCGCGCGAAGACGGCGGTGTCGGCCATGGAGCGGGAGAGCTTGACGACGGTGGGGTAGACCTTGACGCAGGGCCCGCAGTGCTTGAGCCCGACGTCCAGCACCAGCAGCTTGCCGTCCTCGCCGCTGTGCTCGGCCATGAGCGCCTCCACGTCCGTCCTGTTGTGCAGCTGCACGACGCCGGCGTGGTTGTCCCCGTAGTAGAGGACGTCGCCGGCGAGCTGGTCGGGGCCGATCCCCTCCTCCTCGTGCACCTTCTCGGTGCCCTTGTAGAAGGAGAAGTGCGGCACCTGGGTGATGCCCTCCCGCTGGCAGAGCTCCCGCGTGGCCTCCGACTCGTCGCCCATGACGAGGAGGAAGTCGACGTCGCCGCAGGTGCGGCTGAGGTCCACCATGCACGGGTAGATGCGCTTGCTGTTGACGCTGTGGCTCGCCGCGAACTCCACCACCACCAGCCGGTTCTTGGCCTTCTGGAGCGCGCTGTCGAACTCCTCCGCGCTGTGCACCTGCACCACGCGCTCGTCCTCCTTGCTTCCGGACTCGGCCGGCTTGGCCTTCTCCTTCTCCGCGCCGGACACCGCTGCCCGCGGCCGCGCCACCACGCGGCGCCTCTGCGCCGTCGCCGGCAGGAACCTGACCTTGCTGCTGCCGCCGCCGCTGACAGGCGTGAAGCTAAGGCTGGCTGTGGCGGTGGAGCCGGCGAGGTGGCCGAGAAGCTGGGCGGTGGAGGCCATTGATGCACTATCTGTGCTTAATCGAGCTAGCTCGTGATGATGGCAGCGAGCGAGTACTCCTGCTGACTGTCTGCTTCTAGAGAAGGGGGGAGAGCGCTGAAGAATAGGATGAGAGGGGAGTTGGCTTCCAATCAAAACTCATCCACTCAAGATGGTTTGTGGCTGGTATTTCATTCAGCTCAGATTTTTCAATGATTTGCACTTGCCCTTTTGTCGGTTTCTTCGTGAGACCACACACCTCAATCTGATTTTTTTTGCCCCACCTAGTCATGGCCACAACTAATTTTTGCTTTGAACTCTCGGGTGATCTGGGGTTTACTGGCAGGTTTCGATATTTTGATTGGCTGAGATTTGGGTAGGACGAACATAAAACAATTTAAAAAATATCACTGAGATGCCGAACTCTACCAAACACCTGTCAAAACTCAACTAGGGATCTCTGAAAGCGTCAGAACTCAGAAGCGCCTGCGAAATATCAGCGGCAGAATCTGCTTCCTGTCGACCAGTTCACACTTCACAGTAACCCATCTGATGCTGATTATCTTTGTAAGGCCATATGCAGTACTATTTCAAATATAGACCTTTAGAGTTTACATTCATATCTAAAATATCATACACGCACTGTCATATGTCGCGGACTTTACAAATTGAATGTCACAACATTTTCACCACACAAGATGCAACATAACAGATATTGTTGAGCATATTAGCAATTTTTCAATTAATCTAATCTAGAAATAAATCATGAATATGGCATTGACAATATTAATTCGTACTGATATTTAATCATGCAAGCACTTACTAGGCATATAGCAGAAACATGTATGCAAATAGCTAGTACGGCCGGCATAGAAATAAACAGGAGCGGGGTAAATGATTTATATACCCTTTGGTTTATAAACAGGAGCGGGGTAAACATGTATGCAATATATAGGCACGGTTGGGTAGGGAGATGTGGGTTGGACCCTTGTCAGAGTTGGGAACGACCCACGATCTGACGTCTTAGATTCATGGCGTGTCTGTTAAGGACTCTCCATTCTTAAAAGGAGAAAATTAAGCGCACATATGACATAGATCTGAGCTCGACTCGGCTCAACCACGGAACACGACGCGAGCGCAGGCGAGGCCGGCGGCGGCGGAGGAGCTTGTGGGAACCACTACTCTTCTTAAGCTCCAATAGCATGTAGAAGAGGATTTCTTATAAAGGGGTCTAAAACTTCCTACACTTCCAGTGTGGTACTAAACTTCCCACCTCATCCCTTGTCATATGGCCTAGAGCCCATACTATATTTCAACAGTCCCCCACCAGATCTCGAAGACCCATTGTATTCTCCTATGTTCCAAACACTACTTTGATATACCGATATTTTCAGTGGTGACTAGTTAAGGTTGAACGTCCACCTAGAGCAAATAGCTATACTTCTTCATAGCTAAACAATGGACCATGCCTTGAATTGTCAGTTTGGCGTAAAGAAGTTTCACCAATTGTCTTATCGGTACTAGACTAACGAAGGCTAACCCCACGGGTGGAGCATATTAGTCACACACCTGGCATATTCATTAGCTTACTAGAGATCACCCTATCTCATAGACCGTGACCAGTAGTCGAGCTCATATAGGTGTTTTGTTCCAAAGATTGCTCTGTAGGATAACATCTTACTTATATAAGCCTCAGAACATATTAAGTCAAAAGTCAACCCGCCATATAGGAGTACTGCATCTCCAACGGAGTGTTATTAGGTTACTTTGCTTAGTTACCAGTAGACTGTTTTTGAGGTCCTACTTCACGGGATCTCCGATCACATAGATTGGCTAACCGGGTGGCAACTCATGTGGGTCTTGTACCCCATCTCCCTCAATGCATTGTCAATCACAACACGTGATAGCCTTTTAGTGAAGGGATCTGCCAGATTCTTAGTCGATTGGATATAGTCCAACTCTATCACTCCAAAATCTCTTAAATGTCAGGCAGATTTAATCTCCTTCTTATATGCTTCATAGATCGCATGTTGTCCTTTCAAAGCTTTGCCTTGACAATAATTGCCTGATTGTCACAGTTCATGAGGATAGCTGGATTTGGGTTTTCAACCACTGACAAGTCCATCAAAAGATCTCGAAGCCATTCTGCTTCGACACCGGATGTGTCTAATGCTGTGAGTTCTGCTTCCATTGTCGACTTTGTTAAGATAGTCTGCTTGCAATACTTCCATTGTCGACTTTGTTAAGATATCCACTTGTGGCCTTCATATCATTAGCACAAGAGATCCAGTTTGCATCACTATTCCCTTCAAGTACCGACGAGTATCCGGTATAGTGAATACCATAACTCCCAGTACCTTTCAGATGGGCATAACTCTTTCAATAGCATGGCAATGAACATCTCCCTGATTGGCAACAAACTTGCTCAGTTTGCTCACAGCAAACACGATGTCTGGCCTCATAGCGCTAGCTAGGTACATGAGTGAACCTATAACTTGAGAGTACCTCAACTGATCTTTAGTTGTGTCTTCAAACTTTCAGAACTGCACACTAGGATCATATGGTATTGTAGTCTAAATATCCAAAACGACTCAAAACCTTCTTAACATAGTGGAGTTGCAAGAGTTTAGTCCCACCCTCATTATCTCCCAATAGCTAGATGTTTAAGATAACATCAGCCACACCAAGAACTTTCATCTCATAGTTTTGAGGAAGAAAAGATTTAACCTTCTCAATGACTTTGAGGTTGGTTCCAAATATTAGTATGTCATCAACATACAAGCACATAATAACTCCTTCACCCCACCATGATGACACTAGACACATTTGTCAGCTTCATTAATAATAAAGCCAGTAGATGTAAACGTTTCATCAAACTTCTCATCCATTGCTTAGGTGCTTGTTTCAGGCCATATAAATATTTCAGCAACTTGATCACATTTCCTTCTTGACCATCTATTACAAAGCCATCAGGCTATTGCATGTAGATTTCCTCGTCTAGCTCTCCATTCAGAACATCCATCTTAACGCCTATTTGATGGACGAGAAGACCATGCGAGGCTTCCAACAAGAGTAAAACTCAAATGCTAGTCAGCCCGGTGATAGGTAAATAAATATCAAAAAAATCTCCTTCTTTCTAGGTATAACCCTTGGCCACAAGTCTAGCCTTGTACTTTTAATCATACCATCATTCTGACACGTCTCCAACGTATCTATAATTTTTGATTGTTCCATGCTATTATATTATCTGTTTTGAATATTCTATATGCATTAATATGCTATTTTATATTTTTTTGGGACTAACCTATTAACCTAGAGCCCAGTGTCAGTTTCTGTTTTTTCCTTGTTTTTGAGCTTCGCGGAAAAGGAATACTAAACGGAGTCGGAATAAAACTTCACGATGATTTTTCTTGGACCAGAAGACACCCAATGGGACTTGGAGTGCAAGTCATAAGAGCCACGAGGCGACGACAAGGGTGGAGGGGGCGCCCTAAGGGAGAGGGCGCCCCTACCTTGTGGGCCCCTCGTGACCCCCTGACTTAGATCTTCCTCCTATATATTTGCAAATATTCCCAAACCTCTAGAGGCATCCACGAAAACACTTCTCCCCCGCCGCAACCTTATGTTCCCGTGAGATCCCATCTTGGGGCCTTTTCCGACATCTTGCCGGAGTAGAATTCGATCACGGAGGGCATCTACATCAACTCTATTGCCCTTTCGATGAAGCGTGAGTAGTCCACCATAGACCTACGAGTCCATAGCTAGTAGCTAGACGACTTCTTCTCTCTCTTTGATTCTCAATACCATGTTCTCCTCGATGTTCTTGGAGATCTATCCGATGTAATCTTCTTTTACGGTGTGTTTGTCGAGATCCGATGAATTGTGGATTTATGATCAACTTATCTATGAATATTATTTTTGAATCTTCTCTGAATTCTTATATGCATGATTTGATATCTTTGTATTTCTCTTCGAACTATCGGTTTGGTTTAGCTAACTAGATTGGTTTTCTTGCAATGGGATAGGTGTTTAGCTTTCGGTTCAATCTTGCGTGATTTCACCCAGTGACAAAGTAGGGGTAGCAAGACACGTATTACATTGTTGCCATCGAGGATAAAAAGATAGGGTTTTCATCATATTGCTTGAGTTAATTCCTCTACATCATTTCATCTTACTTAATACATTACTCTGTTCTTTATGAACTTAATACTCTAGATGCAGGCAGGAGTCGGTCGATGTGTGGAGTAATAGTAGTAGATGCAGGCATGAGTCGGTCTACTTGACATGGACGTGATGCCTATATTGCATAATCATTGCCTGGGATATCGTCATAACTTTGCGCTTTTCTAACAATTGCTCGACAGTAATTTGTTGACCCACCGTATTATTTGCCTTCAAGAGACAAGCCTCTAGTGAAACCTATGGCCCCGAGTCTATTTTCCATCATATTAGTTTCCGATCTACTAAATTCCATCATATTAGTTTCTGATCTACTATTTTCCATCATATTAGTTTCCGATCTACTATTTTACAATCTTTTATTTTCAGATCTATAAATAAAAAACCCAAATATTTAGTTATCTTTTGTTTAGCTTTATCTATCTCTATAAGATCTCACTTTTGCAAGTGACCGTGAAGGGATTGACAACTCCTTTATCGCGTTGGGTGCAAGTGTTTGATTATTTGTGCATGTATTGGTGATTTGCGCGTTCTTCTCCTACTGGATTGATACCTTGGTTCTTAACTGAGAGAAATACTTATCTCTACTTTGCTGCATCACCTTTTCCTCTTCAAGGGAAAAACCAATGCAAGCTCAAGAAGTAGCACATGCCTAAGCTTATATTTTAACAATCACTTACATTCCAATGGTTTGCAACCATAGGGACATTCAGTGATTTCCCATGTCCCGCTAACCATGATGGAATCCATCTCGCTGCGGACCACATCATTCCAGTAGTCAGCACCCGGAGATGCCTAAGCTTCTAGAATAGAAGTGAGAATATCATCCACGAGGTACACAAGAAAATCATCACCAAAGGACTTTGTAGTCCTCTTCTCTTGCCCCTACCAAGAGCTTCCTCATCATCCACCATAGGATTTTCATCATGTGCTCGTTCATAATATTCCATAGGAATGGCATGCTTGGGAGTCTCCTCAGATCTTGTCTAGAAGTGTTTTCCATATCTCTCATAGGAAAATATCCTCAAAGGATGTACCATTTTTAGACTCCATAATCGTACTGACCTTCAAGTCAGGTACCTTAGATTTCACCACTAGAAATCTATAGCTAATGCTTTGATCCAAGCTTATGCTTTCTGGGGCTCGACACTTTGACTTTCGCTAAACAACCCCAAGTGCGTAAGTAAGAGAGTGTACGTCTTCTCATGTCCCATTATTCATAGGGAGTGATCTCATTCTCTTTTGTGGGAACCTTGGTGATTCTGAAGAAATTGTTGAAATAGGGAACTTCAGTTCCTCTGTTGCTAGATCCTAATAAGATGCTCTTGGACTTCATCAACATATGGTGTGATAATCCAAGACCCCCTTGATGATCTCAAGATTCCTCCTGGGCCAAAGCATATGATCATTATCTCTCAAGATTAATGGTCTACATATCACAGACGTAATGCTTACGTAGGATTATGCCATGAATGATCATGATATAATTATGCACAATTTTGTCAATTGCTCGACAGTAATTTGTCTATCACACCATTTTTATGCTTTGGAGAGAGATGCCACTAGTGAACCTATGGCCACGGGGTCTATTTTCCATTAATACAGAAAGACTTCTACAATTGTTCTTTTTACACTTTACTTTTTGTCGCTCTACCCATCACTATTTGCTTTTAAACTTGTAACTGGCAATAACAAGGGGAGTGATGACCCCCTTGCCTTTGTTGAGCGCAAGCAAATTTATTTGTTTGTGTGCAGGTGCTGCTAACGTTGTTAGTGTGATGCCTCCTACTGGTTCGATAAACCTTAGTTCTTAACTGAGGAAAATACTTTCGGTTGGTGCCTACATCACCTTTCCTCTTCGGAGAATCCACCAGCTCCTTCGGGAGTAGCATGGACGATGGCGAATTTGGTGCGACAGGAACTTCCTAGGGACTTGTTTCAATTTCTTATTTGCCTAGGGTGGTTTCTGTAATTTGGGATAGATGTCCAGTGTATGGATGTTTTCACAATGTTGTACTGTTTTCCTTGCTAATATAATCCAAATAGGGCCTCTCAAAGAAAAAATAACTATGACCGCATCCTCTTTCGATGTATTATATCAAGTTTTGCATGGAGTGTGATTAGGGAGGCCACATGTTGTTCCTGGAACCCTGTCGATTTCCGTTAGTTTCATCATCTTGTCTAGGGTACGATATGCAAGGCCAAGAGGTTGACATGGTTCAGTTATGTAGCGCTCGCTTGGGCATTATGGACATCAGGTAATAAATCATTGATGGAGGGCTAAATCTTCAAGCATCCAACGGACCTTACATATAAATGGTTGTGTTCATGTCGCTATGAAGACCGCGGGACCGACAGCGCATTGACATCATCATTTAAAAGCTTTGCTCTTGGTGCCACGATCTTCGTATCACTACCTAGCGGCAAAACAATGCCCAGGCGAGCCTATCGTCAAGATGCAGGCCATGGGGAAATGTGGTCCAGGAGCGACCCCTCTATTTTCAAACTATCTCTCATTTGGATTACTCGCAATGTGTCGCCTGTGGCCTAGATGGTCTTGTATTGAACCTCGCTTTATTTGTTTTATTTAAACCGTGAACTTGTAGTAGTTAAACACTAAGGGCCTTATTTTAAGGGAGCTCCTATTGAACGTTGCGGCGCTCACAACGTCCAATAGTAGTGTGACGCACATGGTGCTTCATATTGGGCTGGCTCATGTAGCAGCGGGTGCTGTAGCAATTCCTAGCTAATGTAGCAGCTATTCTAAAAAAAAGCTAATGTAGCAGTTAGATCTGATGTAGTATTTGGTACTGTAGTGTCCGGATTTTAGTTGGTTTTTCAGTTTTGAACAGGAAATTTCTATGTGCTTTTTGTAAAACCCGAACAATTTAAGGAAAAAACAGCAACTAAATTTGAAAACATGAATATTTTTGAAATCAAGAACATCTTTTTAAAAACTACGAACATTTTCTGAAATTCCTTAAAAAATTTAATGTAAGAAAATTTTTGAAAAAAAAATGATTTTTTGCATTTGTGAACAAATTTTGAGAACAAGAATATTTTTAAAAATTCCAAGCATTTGAATTTGTGAACAAAACTAAAAAATGTAAAGATTTTCTGAAAATTTGAAATCCTAAACTTTTTAAAAGTTCTTACCATATTTTTTGGAAAGAGGCGGAACTTTTTTGAAAATCGACATTATTTGAATATATGCACCTTTTTTGAATTTGTGCACATTTTCTAAATGATTGAAAATCAATGAAAACGAAATTTTATAAATTTTGAACAAAATTTAAAAGACATGAATGACTACACAAACATTTTTTGAAAAATAAAAATAAAACTGAAAAAGAGAAAATAAAAAGAAATGAAAAGGGACAAAAATGGGCCGGCTCACAAGTGCGGAGCCATGAGATTTTCCTTTGATTTAAGGGGCAAAGTCCTCCGTCCTAAAAAATATTCCACCATCCCATGGTAGACCCATCCGACGGGATCTAATATTTGGCCCTGGTCACAAGCCATGACCTCTTGTCATGAGAGCAACTAGTTAACGATCGCTTCTTCGGGAGCCTCCCAACGATCATTTGAGGATGGGGTGAGAGCGCGTCACGTGTCGTGCTCTTAATCGCTGCCACGTGTTGCGTTCTAGGCGTTTCCTCCGGATTTTTTTGCTTGCTTTTCAGCTTTTTTGATGATTTTTTGGGGTCTTTGTTTTTTCTTAGCATTTTGACGAAAGCGGAAAAAATGCATTTTTTTCTTCTGTGAGAGGCACGATTTTGCTTCCGCGGTTGTGCCACTCGAAAAGGAAAAAAAAACGTGTTTTCTCTTTTCCTCTTCCGCGAGAGGCATGGTTTTGCTTTTGTGAGAGGCATGGTATTACTTCCACAAAAGGCACAATCATGCCTCTCGAAAATGAAAAAAAACGATGCGTTTTTTCTTCTGTTAGAGACACGGTTTTGCTTCCGCGAAAACTGCCTTTTCTATTTTTCTTCTTCTTCGAGAGGTCCGATTTTTTCGTCCGGTATTTTCATGAAGAAAATTTTTAGTCAAAACCTATTAGTATGGGATCTAGTTTTGAATATCTCGACGCGAGGAATCCAAGAGTGTAAACAGTTTGAGATTTGGATGCACGATTTAAAAGATAAAACTTTCCGAATAAACGATCTAGAATAAAAATAAAAACTCTCAGTTTGCCCACTTGTCGCAATCTGGGAAGAGGAAAGTGATCCTAATTAGTTTTTTTTTTAGACAAAGTGACTTCGTCCTCTCGTGGCCTAGCAAGTCAGCTAGCCCACCACGCACCCATCCTTCGGGCCGCCACTCTCGGCCCCTCGGCCCAATTCAGAATATTCCCGGGGGCATCGCCGTTCATCTCCCCTGCACGCCAACTCTCCCTCCCCTATCCTGCGCGGCCACGGCACACGGAGCAGCAACCGAAGGGGGGAAGAGGAGCCGTCGCCGGAGAAGACCAAGTGGGGAAGAGCCTCCGCCGCCGCCAGAGCTAGCGTCACCGGTGCCTCGCCGCCCCTCCGTCGGCGCGCTGCCCTCCCCTTGGTCCGCTGCAGCCACCCTCCCCTCTCTGCACCTTCAGCCGGGAGCCCATCCGGAGCAGGTCTGCGACCCTCACCCCTCTCCTCCCTCCTGCCGGAAGCATCCTCTGCCCATTCAATTCTTTTCTTCTGATCTTTGTATTGGATGATCACTGGCTGCAGATTGGATGTGGAGATTGGCGAATCTGGATACGATGGAGCTGGAGATCCTGGGCATGAACTTCGGCTGCGTCCTCTCGGCGCTGGCGGACGCCAAGATCCCGGAGAAAGACTGCCTGCTCCCGCTCGTCTCCAAGCTCCTCGGCTACTGCATCGTGGCCGCCTCCACCACCGTCAAGCTCCCGCAGGTTCGGTCCGGTTCGGTTCCCTCTTGCCTTCCATTGCCTGACCTTTCTTGGTGATTTCTCGAGATTACAGCATTGGTCACCCGTAGTAGATTATAATTATTGTGCCATATGAATCCAAAGAAGCGCGTTCCGTGTGGCTGTTTTGTTTCGTGTGAAGGTGGGTTGGTGTGAGAGGATGTCAGGTTCTTTGCGTGAGCATGGCGTGCGAAATTGCGCATAAATAAAGGGCTGTTTGTTTGGTAGCTTGGCCTGGTTGAATCCTTGGCACGGCATGGCAAGGTCCCTGTGCTAGATTGTGCACAAAACCAACGAAGCGAGAAGCCAGCAGCGGAATTCTTTGTTTGCTTGCTCCATGGTCGTGTGATCCCTGTGATTGTTAGTGTGTAGGTCATGCTCATGGATGCTGCAAATTCTCTCTAGCCATGAGAGATATAATCCTCCACTCTCTGAGGCATTTGCAGGTCTCACTTCACAGCCGCTTGCTTGAATCTAGAAATTGATTAGCGAGCATGATTCCTGGGCGCCCCATGCTCTGCTCTGTCACCAGCAATAGTGCTTGGCAATCCTGGTCAGTTGACAGAAAAACATGCTCTACAGCCCCCACAGCTCCCATCCTAAAACTTTCAAGGGAACCTTTATCCTTGATGGCTTGCTGCGTGAGGAATCCTTCAACAGGGACCCGATTGCTCTCAGGTTTCCGAATTTTGGAGAACCTGGAGATGAGCAATGGAAGGAGATCAGCCAGTGGGACACCACTGAAAATCTTCGGCATGGACGTAGGGTACATCTGGTCAGCATCGCTGGATGCTAAGATCCTTTCCATGGACTCCCTGCTACCATTCTTGTCAACAGTCCTTGGATACTTCGTCATTGCTGGATCTACTCTCACCAAGCTCCCTCAGGTGCCTGTATCTAGTGTCATAAATTAAAAACTAGTTTTGAGTCGTGGAGGCGCTTACTTCTTCACATCTTCCCATGGCATTTAGGTTGCTCTTTTATGTTATGTTGTCGTGCCTAATTTTGGAAATGAATTAAGATGAAGGCATGTCTGAGGTGTTGTTTGCCATTTTGTTGTGGTTTGGCATGATTCTTGTTGTTTTACAGACCTTGTGTCATCAACTGTTGCAATTCCAAAGATCGATCACCAAACCTTGCCTCGAGGGTATTTTTAGTTTATAAGCATTGCACAAGTTCTGTGTGAGAGTTTGCTGTACACACACAACATGGATTATTACAATATCAGAAAGGGTTGCAGGCTTTGTTGCGCTTGAGATGGATGCTTGTAGGCTGGTAGTAAACTGCCTGACAGATCTTTGTATGCTTATTTAATCAACCAAGTGTTGCAGAGAATCACAGAGTATAGCAATCTAGCAACGTTTTATCTTTTGAGTCTCATGTAGAGATGTGTAGTAATCGAGATGTTCTTATAGCATTTAATGTATGGTGCTGAACTGCTGATGTAGTTGCTGCGAGATGCTCAGCTATATTTGCAAAGTTAAGTTAGTCAATCTTAAAATGAGGATTAGAGTATGTAAAAGCCTATGGAATTATGAGGCTCGTATAATGATTCGTTAGTTAATCTTCAACCTCTCATGAAGATGAACACAATAACATGAGTTGTGGTCTAAATAAGAGTTGGGATTTACCTCTAGCCTACCCCAACTTGCTTGGGACTAAAGGCTTTGTTGTTGTTGTTGTTGTATTTAAGATCACATGTTGGAAACAAATGTATCCTATAGAATCACATCCATACCTTCATACTGACCGAATCTGAACATGACTTTTTCATGAAATTGTATGTATAAGCGCTTTTAAGATTCCAATCAAAAGTTTTTTTTTCTGTTGATCATTTGTGTGAAATTTGCTTTGTTATAGTGTAGACAATCTTCTCTTTTCAATGTTCTTCTCTGACTGAGCTTTTCTGTTGCAGATACTAAAGATTTTGAAGCATGGAAGTGTTAGAGGACTTAGTGTAGCCTCCTTTGAGCTTGAGCTCATTGGCTACACAATTGCTCTGGCATATTGTATTCATAAAGGACTGCCCTTCTCAGCTTATGGAGAGCTAGCTTTTCTGCTGATCCAAGGTTTGTCTTTGACCTAATGTCATAAATGGACACTGGGTGAAGTAGCAGTACTCCCTTTTCTATTTATAAAGCTGCATAGAAACTATTCGCCAATCTTTTTAACCTACATCTGTTTTGGTTGCAGCAATTATCTTGATTGGAATCATTTACTATTACTCGCCACCAATGGGAACCAAAACATGGATGAAAGCTTTGATGTATCCTTGTTGTCCAGGAATCTATTATAGTTTTTCTTAGGTACCATCAGCAACAGTATGGAAATACAAATGGGAAATTTTGACAAATCACTCAATTTCAGTAACACTGTGCTGATATCGTATTTATTTTACATGCTTTCCCTAAGCAATGGTTGTTTAGATATTGTGGACTAGCTCCGACTGTTTTGGCTGGAAAAATTGATCCGGGTCTTTTTGAAATCCTTTATGTAAGTAGAAAGTGGTATTTTATTTTGTGTACACTTGAAAAGTTCTGTATGATCTCGTCATCTGATTCTGGGACTTGTGCGTTTTGCAGGCTTCACAGCATGCCATCTTCTTTTGTGCTAGAGTACCGCAGATCTGGAAAAATTTCACAGTACGGCCTTTATTTTCTGTTACATCTTTTTGTAGCTATATGATCACCGTTTGTAGCTAACTAACACTTTACTGTAACATTCTTTTAGTAGCACTGTTGCAGAACCTTTTTTTTTTTATCTTAAGAGATGAGTTTGAATATAGACTGGTTGTTGGTGTTATGCAGAATAAGAGCACTGGCGAGCTGAGCTTCCTGACTTCTTTCATGAACTTCGCTGGTTCCCTTGGTAAGTTGGAATAGTTGGCAATAAATTTTCAAGACTTCATTTTATTGACTTCCATTTCCTTTTCAGTCTGATGTTACTGTCTAAAACTAAACAGTATTAGCACTGTTATTTTTTCAAATACATTATACTCCAAAGAATATGATTAATGACTTGAATCAGTTCATATTCTTATTTGGCAAAGTACTTTTGACCTTTAGGTAAATATTGGTTTTGTTCATCAAGTTTTACTTATATGTAGAAAAATCCCCTTGTATTTGAAAGCTGGCTAATTCTTAATGCTCATTTCTGTTGCAGTAAGAGTTTTTACCAGCATCCAGGAGAAGACTCCGTTAAGTGGTATCCTTTGATTCTGATTATAGTCCAGTTCATTACTTCACCTGATGAACTTCTCTGAATGTTTTTATGTAGCTGTTTATGGTTTGCTTCTTGACAAGCTAAACTGTCGTATCGTGTAGTGGTATGTACATTATTAGCAAATATGCCCTATTTCCCCTTGTGCATAATCAGTCCAGCTCTAGGCCAATAAAAATTACTCCCTCCGTCCCGTAATATAAGAACATTTTTTACACTACACTAGTGTCAAAAACGTTCTTATATTTTGGGACAGAGGGAGTATTAGTGAACCTATTGAGTTAGGTTGCTGATTCGTTCATTGGAAGTCCTGTTAGTTTAAGTTGATTTGGAAGATGCATAGATTTCGTGCGTTATCAAAAGAATATGGTACTAGTTTCAGTGACCCATACATATACTATGATTGGGATATGTCTATTTGATACAGTATTTGTTTTCCCTTTGCCGTACTCCTCTGGACCCTCCTTGACTTGTGGAAAGTACTTATGGGCTCTGTAATCGGCATCGTGACGAACGGTACGATCCTGGGTCAGATAGCGATGTACCAAAAGCCTGCGCCGAAGAAAGGGAAGAAAGAAGAGTAATAGGGGCGCGAGAAACGACATGAGGTTCTTCCTGGTGGGTTTACAGTTTTGCTCCAGGGCTATTATATTCTTGGAGCAACATTGCGCCACTTACCTGCAGACCTCATGCCATGACGGAAACAGTAGGCAGAAAAATTCATGCAGACTTGTGTGATGATGGAAACAATAGGACATTTCTTCGTTTGTAAGTTTTCGAAGTATCGTAAAATGACTGCTTGTGTAGTTTCAATTGCCTCCTTGGTTAGTTTACTCTGTGTAACCGTCTAATGATGCTAGAAAGATGTATACCCATTTTTTATGTTTGAGTATTATTTGTTGTTTATTAGCAATTCTCCCCACTTTGGCATTCATCGGCTATGTATCGTCATTTCCTTTTCTAAGTCTAAATTCAATGATATATAATATAGCTATGTTTGTCATGTTCAAATCGCGGAATAATTGTTTGTATGTTGGCTCGCAGAGGAATGCTCCCCAAGCAGCTCCGTTGATGAGGTGTGTGTCCACCTCATCGGCTGCTTTCTTCCAACCAACTGATGAGATTCAATCGTCATCCCAAGTTATTCTTTCTCCAAACGTCCAACATCACCCCAAGATTTTCTTTCTCCAACTCGTACCCGGTGCAGGTGGCTGGGGAGCTGCGGCACGGCGAGGATTGCCGATGTCGCACGCACGCAGACACGCGCACAGCACAACACGGACGCGCGCTGGCAGATGAAGAGAGCAGCGGCGGGTGCTTCAGTCGAGTGCTCGTGGTCGTGGGCGCGTTGCTCCCTCGGCTGCATGCACTTCACACGCCGCTGCATCGCATACGATCCGATACGTGGCCAACGGCATCAATGGAGGTGCGTGCTTGCGGAGGGCTCGTCCCAGCTCTCCGCCTTGAGCTCCTTCTCCTGCTCGGGCATCCTGTCCAGCAGTAGCTTAGGGAGGAGTTAGGACACTTAAGTGATGTTGACTGTGTTTCTTAAATAACGTGGCGGCAAAACTCGGATGACATGTCAAGTTTTGGTCAAAACCGTGTCCATGTCAGATGAGAACCGCCTGAAGCGGTATGAGAGACTAAACTAATCCTATTTCAGAGGTTGAGGGACTAAGTTTTGTTGTGTCCGGCATAAGCACTGGTTTTTGTTGCCTTGCTCCTATGAACACACAACGCGAACGTGAAACCCCAACACGGGCGGCCAACCCTAGCCGTTGGCGGTGGCCTCTTCTCCCCTTCCTCTTCTCCTCGTCACCACTAGAGGAGCCGCCAGTGCGTCACGCGACAGCGGAGGAAGGTGGTGGCAAGGATCTAGCAGCCCGGGCCTCCCTCGAGGCGCTTTGCATCCATGGCGGCGGCCATGGCTGGTGGACCGGCTTGTGCTTTAGCACGCGACACCCGTCGGTGTTAGCCGTCCTCCTCGGCGGTAAGGTGGCGCGGTGGTGCCCCCTCCCCCCTGGTGTTGCCCTTTTTTTGGTATGAAGGATCCATCTTCGACTTTCAGGGGCGCCCCCTGTCGGATCTTGCTTGTGGTGGTCTCTGGCTGCTGGTGATGTTCCTGCTTGGTGTTGGATCTGGATGACTTGGTGGTCAAACCAGGTAACGTGTGATGTTTTGGTTAAAACCGTGTCCACATCACGGTGCCCCTGTCGGATCTTGCCTGTGGTGGTCTCCGACTGCCGATGATGTTCCTGCTTGGTGTTGGATCTTGATGACTTGGCGGTCAAACCCGGGTAACGTGGGAAGTTTTGGTTAAAACAGTGTCCACGTCATATGAAAACCACCCAAAGCCACATGAGGGACTAAATTAATCCAATTTTGAGAGGTTGAGGAACTATGTTTTATTGTTTTATTTGTGCTTCATGTATCTATGGTATCAACTCTATACACAATGGGGTCATCTTGACAAATAAATAGTGCTTAAGGGTGAGAATACTGCGGTGATTTTGCTGCTTGAAAGTCATATCATTTCTGGAATTCCAAATCTTCCTTAGAATAATGAGGAGGATGGACTGCCAGATTACCGCATAAACCTGTGTAGGAAGACGACAGTCCCAAAGGTCATCAATGTTACCCGAAGGGGAGAGCCCAGTCCGTTGCCATATCCACTATGCGAGCGGGCAGTCGATGAATATGTGTTAGTTGGTTTCACCATCGACCCCGCAGTGCGGGCATAGTGAGTCTGAGATGATATGCTTGCGTAGTACTCCCTCCGTCCGAAAATACCTGTCATCAAAATGGATAAAAAGAGATGTATCTAAAACTAAAATATGTCTAGATACACCCCCCTTTTATCCATTTTGATGACAAGTATTTCCGTATGGAGGGAGTAGGATGCTTTTGGAGTTGAGTCGATCACGGAACAGAAGCCATGCAAAGATCTCCACACAGTTTGGAACGCATGAAGACCAGATGGGTACGGCATGCACGTCGTTGTCGCCGTCGTCGCCCATGGTCAGCGCGTAGGCGGCCCTTGTGGAGAAGCGCATGCCACCGTTGAGGTAGCGTTCATCCGGTCCTGTCGACTGCTGGAAATCCTGCAGGAGAGACAACACAGAGCACGACTTGGTAGCAGCATTAGATGTTAGGCGGTTTCATAGGGTTGATTCTAAACCGTGGTTCACAACAGCAACCACACAAGCAAGTGGTATAGTGGTGTGAGAGTAGAGGCAGGGGAATAGAGAGTAGCAAGAGGTTTCTGGTGTAACCAGGCGTCCAACCAGAAATAGGTATTAGTGGAGATGGCATGGAGTGCTGGCAGTTGTTGGTTTATAGTTCGGCAAATGAATGAGTGACTGTTTTGTGGAGCGATGAGAGCATTTGGGTGTTGCAAGGCGATCCAGTCTAGCCAAGGTGTTTGGTCCGGTAGGAGGGCTTTTACAGCAAATTTCATAAGTTCTGCTCATGTAGGTTATCCAGACCTAGACCACCACACTTTTTTGGTTTACACTCTCTTATATATGATAATTGTTAAAGAAAAAAAAGTAGCAAGTACAATGAAAAGACAACAAGACACGAAATGGCAAAAAATAAAATAAAATAACAACTAAAATCATACTAATCGTCTTCGAAAGTCGATTGCATGTCGTCCGTCGGAGCTTGAAAATTGCACTGAACCGACAATAAAGGAAATGGACACCTACAAAACACCCTTGCCAAACCAGTCTATGAAGACCACAATAGTCACTCGCTGCTAGGAATGAGATATAGTAAACATTGTAGGAATATTGATTGGGGCATCATCCCATGCAACTCAGGCTTGCAATCATTCAACACCAGTCCTGAGGGCTAGAGAAATTAGCCATGTCACGGAATAAATCAAAGGAAGAGGTTGAAATCACAACACAAAGAGGCAACCAACTACTCCACTTGATTAACATGTCTACTGAGAAGATATGAAGAGAGTCTGAAATATTTGACAAAACCTACCCTCACAGGCCCTCTTTAGTTAAATCGGACATCGTCGAGATAAGAATAGACCAAAGAGACCCTATTCCAATAGCCATTGCCACGGCCGTCTTGCCAATGCCGGTAGATAAACAAAGCCCAAGTGAAGCAAGGACCTACAAGAACTAAGACAAATGAAAAGGGGCACGTCCCCAGTCCCCACTCCTATGGCCATCATTGAAGTTTCCGGACGGGAGAGAGGAGAGGGACCAAGAGGATGGAGTGGGGGAGAGATTGGATGGCGGTTACGGTTGGTAACAGATCGGGGAGAGCGTTGCTCCCATCATAAAGCCCTTGAAAGCTTGGATTGATGTGAAAAGAGGAAGCCGGAACAGAAGGAAGAGGCGGAAATGAAAAACTAGCGGTGCCGGTTTCTACCGGAGTCCTGCATGCTCGCCATATGTGCAGCTATACACAATGCATAGAAGTACTCTACTGAATTCAACTGTTTTGTACTGTTTTCGTGGGATCACCCATTGTGTAGGAACATGGAATTTATTGCACTGAAAAGTTGAAATACACATTTTGAAAAGTTGAAAACTTCGGAACAAAAATCCCACGTGTATATCCGGACATTTTATGTGCGTGCACAAGGTTTCAGTGAAAAATGACGTTTTTTGTGGCTTGTGTAAAAAAGACAATTTCTGATGCTTCATTCTAACTATTCACGAGGCATTTCTTTATCTTTTTTACACAAGCCACAAAAAACATCGTTTTTCACCAAAACCTTGTGAACGCACATAAAACGTCCGGATATACACGTGGAATTTTTGTTCCGAATTTTTCAACTTTCCAAAATGTGTATTTCGACAATGGGTGCATATGCACCTAGGAGCCAAAGGCAATTACTGTTACTCTTTCATCTAACATCCATCCACCCATACTTTTAGTCAGATTCTAAAATTTGTATCACCTTTATCTTTTGAACAAATGATCTGATTTATAATATGTTCCCAGATTAGTGTTCATGACATTTAAATCTATAAAACAAGATCAAACTTGAACATGTTCCGAACAAGTTCAAATTGTAATTTAATACCATAATGAAACTCATGTGAAATGTGAGATGATACGACGATGGAACTGAAGTAAACCAATAATAAAAACATGCAAAAGATAATGTAAGAAACTATAGTAAAAGGAATGTACGAATAAATACTGAAAAATGTAAATTTGGGATGATACGAAAATGATAAAATATGTGAAGAGAACACTTTGTGTCCAGCCCGACCATGGAATATATTTTGACAAAATGATATGAAACTTATTTGAAAGCTCCAGAATAGAAATTGAACCTGAATGAAATAGTACTGAAATCCGGAACGGAAAAGTAGCGAATCATGTAATGAAAATAATAATGGAACATGTAAAAAATACGATGACACACACATGAAGTTTCAATATGATTTCATAATTTGAATTTGGATTTTTTTTCTAAAGTGTTCAAATTGATCTTATTTTGAAGAATTGAATATCGTGAATACTAATATTCAAACGGGTTGTCAATCGAATATTTAGTTCAAAAGATATAATCGGTACAAACTGTATAATCAAACTGAAAGCGTGGGTGGGTGAGATGTAACTCTGCTGTGGGTTGGTTCAAAAGATCACATACTACCTTTTGACTACAAAACATACCTACTAGTCACTTTACTCGTCTCATATGTGTACGTGCACACATGACGATGCATGTAGGACCCAGGTAGTCCCGGCTCATCAGTGTGCTCGCTTTGAGTTGGCTTGATGTTACACCTGAGTTTCTTCTTTCTTGCATGCGGGCTAAAATGTAATCGGATGTTAGTGCTTTAATAAAGCTCCCAATTATCCCGGCAAAAAAAAAGCTCCCAATTCGATGCCAAAAAAAAAACCCTGCACCGCTGGAAAAATCACTCTCAAGGAAGAGGTTTTTTCCCATCTACTAGGTGCCCACATATATTCCCCTTGGGATTGGGGTCCTTCACCTCCCCACCAACACCAAACCTCCTCTCTCATCTCGGTGCTATAAGAAAGCACCAGCGTCGTCTACTCGTTCCCTTCTACCACTCTTCCTGTCTTCCTCCCTCACCGCCCCCAAATCCCCCGTACGTGAAGACTCCTCCTGTATGGCCGATGGTAGCGGTCAGCCATGGCCGATCCAATTGCATGGCCCTCTCTGTGATCTTCCACAGCTTTCTTGAACTGCATGCGCGCATGGATCTGCTTCTCGCTAGATCGCTTCGGCTTGCTCTAGCTGCACGATCGAGAGGCCGGCCGGGCAGTTCAATAAAGCTGTGGGAAGTCTCAGTGAGAGGCCAATTGTTCGGTGTAGATGCGTTTCGAGATAGGGAATTCTTCGTCCCATGAAATGAAGGTATGTTATTACCAGGCAGAGATGTATATATGTGATTTCTCATTTAGTTACGGTGCGGTGTCTACAAATGTACATGCATGTGGCGATCGGCTCTTGGAAAGATCAGAATTTCATCACGGCCGGGCCGTTGCTTTCATCTCCACTAACTCCCGAGCAAATTTTATGGTTTCTCAGCTTCCATTTCTGTTTCTTTCCAGGTTTGTTGACTCCTGATTGTAGCATAGTAGTAGTTGTTCCTCGGGTTTCAGTTATGTTCCTTGCCATGTTTGCAGCAAATTCACAAGCGTTTTGCCTCTTTATTCAATTATAACCACTGACAAATTCACCATATGTGTGTCTCTGTTTCCCCAAGAATAAAAAACCTTCATCTCGCTCCCATGGCCATGCTTCACAATGCAATGCATGCTTGATTGGTAAATTATCATATTGGCATGCCACTGTCTCTCTACTGTCTTGAAGAAATGTTTAACTTGTAGTAGTAGGAGGTATATTTTTGGCCTCGACAGTCGCACGCTAACGCTACAGAACGTATACCAGATGACATGGTAAAAATCGAGAAATAGTGGCTTCCTCATTAGTTAGCCTGAAGATCTTTCTTCAGTTAAAGCTAATCTGAAGATAACTTTCGTGAGATATGAGAATTTGTGCAGCAGCCTGATCTTGATCTGACTTGACGTGTTGCTGTGCGCACGACCAGGAGATCTTTTGGCCGTGAAAACGGGCGGAAGAGAAAAGACGCTGCACCGCACTGCAAAGGAGCGCATGCATACTGAGTTACTACTGACGTCGCTACTACTCCATGAAACCTCAAATCACACCCGGCCAGTCCTTGTCTCCCCTGCGCCCCAATTATACCTCTCTGACTTCTCGCGCCCTTGTACCAGATCGCCCCGGCCACTGCATGAGGTGACCATTATTCCTGCTGGAGGCAGACAGGCATGAATGAATGAATTGCTCTCATGCATCACCTCACCTCACTTACACCAAGCTACTCCTCAGTAGTAGCTCACTAGCTAGGTCAAGGTGTGATAGATGGATGGATGGATCCATGGGGCTGAACAGTTGGGCACTGCACGCGGTCGCCATTGCTGCCGCTGCTGCGCCTAGCAGCTAGTAGCAGCTTGGGTTGAGTGTGGTGTTGGGCAAGCGTGCACTGGCATGTGCATGGCTGGCTTCCTTTACCCTCAACAGTCGGCTTTCTTGGCAAGTTGTACGTGTCCTGTCTGTCTAGGATGCACGTACGCACGACCGATCTTGATGGGGGAGAGGATATAGTGTACGCGCCTATGAGATCTGAGTGATCAGGCGATGTATGTTATTTATGCCTGTGGGTCGATGCATCTTGTCGCGCCCTCAATTCCAAGTAGAACAGACACCAAATCCATCCGGATAGAGCTGCAAGGAAGTGAGTGATTTTGTGTCGGTATGTTATTTTTATTTTTTTAAGGGGAATGCTCTCCACCTTCTCTGCATCAAGTGATGCACACATAAAAGATCTTATTGATTATTCAATGATGTCAAACAAAGACTAACATCAATGCCAAACGGATTGGCTTACAGAAAGAAAGAAAACCCAAGGCCAGCCAATCTGCCTAGCGATAGGATCTCCGCAAACCTTGGATATGAGACATATAACTAAACGAAAATATGCGCAAAGCCTTCATAAAGGAATCCTTGCACTTCCCCAATTTTGACGAGTCCAACCAAGTCGAACATGAGATTTTCATCTGTAGAGCCAAGCTTCAAGCCAACACATTCAACAAGGCACGACGCTTGCACGTCAACATTCTTTGATCTATCGAAAGGAAAATCGTGGGTTTTCGCGCCGCTCCTTCCCTGGGGCGACACGGGCGGCGGCCCCCCGTCCCCCGCAGCCTCCCCCTCTCCCCGGCTCTCTCTTCCTCGCCGTCGCTGGTGGCCTCCGGCAGGCAAAGCCTGTGCGGAGCCGGCGGCGGCGGGGCGCGTTCTCTGGCTGCTATCGCTCGGGAAAAGGGGATCTCGCGGGCGATAGGCGGCTGTCCGGCGCTCGGCTTCGGGGCGGCGTCCTGGCGCGCCGCGGAGGTGGTCTTCGGCGCAGGCGAGGCGTTTGATCGCGGCGGTGGGCGCGCGGTCGCGGTCATTCGCGCTTGGGCGGTCCTGATCTGGGACCTCGCGGGCGGCGGCCGACGTTCGGCTTGGCGTCGGCTGCGGCCAACGGTTGGGGCGCTGGGGCGGCGGCCTCGGTCCGGGCTCCGGCCGTGACCTGGGAGTGGACGGCGCACGTGGTTGGGCCGGCTCTCGGCTCTGGATATGCGCGCGGGGCACAGATCCTTGGCCGGGCGCGACGGTGACTGCGCGCGACGGGCGCGGTGGCTGGTGGGGCGTGGCGGGAGTGGCATCTCCGGAGCTCGAGGTGTGCTGTGGTGCAGGGCCTACTCGTCTGCCCTGCTGCTTCGCTGGAACTGCTCCGATCTGGATCTGGCCTTGGTGGTTCTGATCTTGCTGCCGCTCCTTGCGATGCGATGGTTGCTGCGGTGGTGGTGGTCACTATGGTGTTGCGTCGGTGGACGGCGGCTACGGCCAGGGGGTGGTGCGAGCCTGGGCGCGGTGGATCGTGGGATCCCGCGGCTAGGGTGAGGTCGGCCTCAGCGGGGGGGGGGGGGGGGTGATTGGTGGGCGGCGGTTGGTGGGGGTGGTGGTCTCCGGGAGAAATCCTTGCTCCGGTCTTCATCGGAGCCGGCGACGGCGGCGCCCGCAGGCGTCGTGATCTTTCTTGGAAGCGTCGCCGTGGAGGTGCTCCTTCCCACGGCTTTGGCTCCGGAGGGAAACCTCAGATCCGCTGGATCGGGCGATGGAGGCGTCTTCGCGTCTTTCTCCTCCTTGGGGGCATCGTCTCGGAGCCGGCTACGACCGAGAGACTGGTGGATTGCGGCATCTTCGCCGTGGATGGTGGCATCTTCGCCGCGTGGTTTGCTGAGGCGGGGCGCTGGTTTCTGGTTGGCAACGATGATGGCGTCGAGAGGAGCTCGGGTCGCGGCTTGGACTTCGGTAGTCGGTTCTTCCCGGCGTGTCTGAGGTGCTCTTCCGTGGGTTGCTTGGTTGCTTTGAAGTCGGAGCTGCGGTGGAGCGGATCCAGGTGGTGACGATGACAGGCGCTCGGTGATCGTTTACGGAGGGCACGGTCGGCGCAAGTCCTGCATATCTTCCTTGTGAGACTCGCCGTCAAAGTTGGAGTTGTCGGTGGCTTGCGCGTGTGGCCATCTGGTGGCTTGTGCCGTCGGGGTTGTGTCCCATGTCGGTGGTCAGGATGGCCGGTGGTGCCCATGTCATGTGGGTTGGATTGTATCAGTTTTAGCCTGGTTTTCAGCGAATTAACCGGGCAATTCTCTTCTCCTTAATCAATGAAAATGGTAAATATTTTGCCTCGTTTCAAAAAGGAAAATCGTGGGTTTTCACCCAGAGTATTCACAAACTTGTCATCGAACCCATCACAGCCAACAACCTCACTGCCGGCCAACGACGTCTCGCTAGGTGGATCTATTAGAGAAGATGCCGGACGCAATGGATCTGCTCACCACGTACCCACATCCACCACCTTGCCTCAACCGACGTGGTCATCCCCCTAGGCAGGATCGTGCCACCAGATCCAACACGTGCCTTTCATGGACGTCGCCGCCTGAACCTGGACAAGGACGAGATGCTAACGCATGTCGACTGGAGCCACAACCGTGCTAGCCACCTACGAGCCAGCAGAGCAAAAAATTTGTCTCTTCCATTAATTAATACAGTAGTTAAGAAGATTTTTGTTCGGTTGATTTACGAACAATCAAACAAAGACCTGGTACAAATAGAGCCAATCCCATATGAGTACGGAAATTCATCGGACAAGCTCATTCTGGCTGACAAAGCAATCGACGCCAACTACATGCACACAAACAGCAACGCGGAAATCCATTCCGCTGAACTAGCCGGACAATTACCTCTACTGGAGAGAAGAATCCATCAATATATTTGCAGGGGCACACGGCAATAATCCTACACCTACAGGCAACCTATAGAAGTTTTACGAGTCTTCTCCTTTGGCAGCAGAAGACCTAGGATGCTCTCATGTAGGCAAGGGAGCCTACACATCACGAAAGCGCACACATTTTAATGTCTGATAACCCACAAATATAGGGGATCTATCATAACTTTTTCAATAAGTAAGAGTGTCAAACACAACAAGGAGCAAAAGGAATCGGTTGATGGAACTTGTAAGAATTATCTGTAAAAGCTGCAAAGAATGTTTGATGCCTTTTTTTTATCATAAGAGTAATTGTAAGAAAGTAAACGGTAACAAAAGCGTAACGATGCAACAAGTGGCGCAAACCTTGATTGTACTAAGGACAAGTTGTTGGTTTTACTTATATGGATCAAATTGCTCTCAAGGACACATAGTAGTCTCACAAAATTGTTTGCATCAAGTTTTATTGAGTTATCGTTCAGTGTTTGGTGTGCAATGGAACCTATGATAATGTGATGTTCTACTTGGAGAAACAACATACTTATGATTATATCCTTTATCCAAGCATCCGCAAATACAAGAGAATAAATAAGATAACATCTAACCATAGCCATAAACTATGAGCTTCCAACAACCCCTCATGCAATAGTTCATAAACTTAGGGTTTGGTAGTTTCTAACACTTCAACCACCCGCCATGAATAGAGTAATCACACAATGCTCTTCTCTAGACCCATGAAGGTGAAGTGATATGCAGCCGACGTTCGCACATCAATATTAGAGCATTACATGACATCATAATACCAAAATTTGGACTAGATTCAACTTCACTAGATTAATAGCAACAAGGTTTATCCCATGTCCTTAAGAACGTGACGGGCTACTCACAACACATCATATGGATTATGATCAGTGGAGATGGATGTATGAATAACAATATGAACATATGAATCTTTGACCAATAGAAGGTTTAAGCATCAACTACAAGGAGTAATCAATACCAGAAACTACACTCAGCCAAGGATCTGAGGTAAAAGTCCATAGATCTGAAAGCTAAGGTTGAGGGAGTTAATGGAGATAATGGTGCCCATGAAGATGTTGATGGGGATGATGATACCAATGATGATCGAAGTATTAGTGATGCCAATGGGTTTAAATACCCTCTCCCAGAGGGATGGGTATCTGACAGAATCAGCCTGTTGGAGGACAAAAATGCTCTGCCTCAGTTTCGCCTCGAGATGGCGACAGAAAAATCCACTAAAATCCGTTAGTGATTTTTAGGTCAGATGAAAAATATACGACGAAGGGTATCAAAAGGAAGTTGCCTAGGGATCCATGTGGCTGCGCGGGGGGGGGGGGGGGGGGGGGGGGGGGGGGGAGGTTGTGGAGGCCCTGTGCCCCCCCCCTTCGGCCTATCTTCTTGCACCTAGCTCCTTTTATTTTGGTATAATTTCTGTAAACTTTCTTGTATTTTTGGGATGACCGACATGTCGACGGCCAACATCAGGGATGACCACGTCAAACCTATGAAATGAGGTTGACTCCCACCATGCCACCACGGTTTATGACACCACCTCTTCCGTGGATGATGTCTTAACATACCTTCGCTCATCCTAGAGTTGCAGTGCATCTTGTCACGCTCTCCCTTCAAGTATAATAGGAAATCCATTCCACAAATTTGAGAGGGAAGTCAAGATTTTGTGTCGACGTGTCATGTTTCAAATGATGAATTGTTATTTCTAAAGCTAAGTCAAAAGCTTTGCACGTTTTTCAATTAAGAAGGTGATTGTTTGGTTATAATTTGCACAAACAAGGAAAAGACCGTTACAAACAAGGCCAAGGCCACTTAAGAATTGAAACACCTTGGGACTAGCTCACTATCACTAATAGCGCAACAAACATAACAAGTGACACTAACCACACACATAAATCAATGTGAAATATGTTCCTCCGAACTAGCCCGCCTCCTACCATGCTAGAGAGAAGAAGTCACGACTCCTATGGAAGGAGCGGACCTCCCCCACCCCTCCCCCTACGTGCATGGGGCAAGGAAGCTGAAAATCATCAAATCACACACACTGTGGCACCCGACATGTTGGCGGCCTACATCAAGGATGACCACGTCGAACACATAACACGAGGTTGACACCCTTAATGTCGTGGAATTGTCACATCAGATGTCCTAGTGAAAGGACTTAGTCGTGGAACCATCACAACTAGGAAGCTTAAAGGGGTTAAAACGGGCAAAGGACACGGGAGTTTATACTGGTTCAGCCCCTTGCGGTGAAGGTAAAGGCCTAATCTAGTTTGAGGTGGAATTGCTATGTCTCGATTACTAGGGAGCGAAATCCGCTTGACCTAGTTCTCGATTTGGTGTTACTTATCCTGAACCGCCGCCGGGTCATCCCTTTATATACAGAGATCGACGCCCAGCGGCTCATGGAGTCCCGACCGGCTCATAAAACAGTGTCCGGCTCAGTGACTATCTACTCCCTGCCTTACAATACAAGTCCTATACATATGGCAGTTTGTCTCTACGGGCTTTAAGTCGCCTTTGGGCCTTGGTCCCTTAAGTGAACCACCATCTTCAAGTGTCTTCTTGGGCTTCATATTATGAATCGCCTATAGGTATAACCCAGCCCCTCCTGGGCGGGTTATACCTAACAGTTATATCCGCAACATTAGGTCCCAGATTGATTTGAACTGGTTCATGTCAACCTTCAATACTTAATAAAAAATCTTCTGCTCTTCACCTGTGCGAGACTCTATAACCCGCCATGACGTCATCTTCCGGATATATGATAACCCGCCATGACGTCACCTGCCATTAATTCACACTTTGTCCAACACATCTCAACGGATCCTTATCTTAATATCTGTCCCGAGAATCGAGGCGCCTGAACAGCTGGATAACTATGTTTTGGTCTCCTTGATTTTTGCGCCCACTTATGAGCCCTTCCTTATAAATAGCCACGGCTAGTTTTTCCCTCATTCTCCCCCTTTCCAACTTCTTCTTCCTCTCGCGACATCTGCCGCTCGAGCTCCGCCGCCGCCGCAGAGCTCACCGTCGTCATCAACCCAGGCCGCTGCATCACCCTGAATCGAACCAGAGCATGGCGGCATCCCTCCGCAGTAGATCTTCATCGGTAAGTTCTTGTTTTCCCGCACCCCAGATCCGCATTAGGGTTTCAAGCTCGCCTGTGTTCTTCAGAGTTTATCACAGTTCTTGTTTAAAGCCTGCACCGCGAGCTTTTCTGATCCAAAACGACATAGAACTGATGCGGTAGTTGTTCTTGCCTTTTCTTTCAATACTAGCAAGCCCCTTTCTTTGAAGAAAAGATCCCTTCGAACCTCATGAACTCATCTGTACTGATTTTTAGGTCTAGATTTATTTCCTTTTTCTGAATCCGCTGATCCAAAATAACAATTGCAATCTGCGAAACGTTTTTTGTGATACTTAGCCAATAATCTGTGTTTTGATAGATCCTCCTAGCCATGGCAGTTCATACCACCGGCTTTCAATGATAATGCTCAATGCCCAACTATTCATGGTGGTTTACATAATTTGACATAATTAGCCATATACCATTAGGCCCCTTTATAAGCCGCCAGTCTGAATATATGCTTGTAACATTTCTTTCTCCGGCTTAAGATTGAACCGATAATCTTACTCTTTTTTAGGCCTCCTTCACAATGCCGCCCAAAACAACCACTTCTTGCAATTGGGTTAAATCCATCATCACTGTAGTACTCTTGACGACTTTGTGAAAACCGGATATCTGCCTAAAAAGGATGTCATGTCTTATCGTCCTCCTAACCCGGCAGAGGAGAAACCGCAGCCCAAAGAAGGAGAGGTTATCGTCTGTACTGACCACATGAACCGGGGCTTTTCACCGCCTGACTCTAAGTTTTTCAGAGACGTTCTGCACTTTTTCGACCTCCGTCCTCAAGACATCGGACCCAATTCTGTGTCTAACATCTGCAACTTCCAAGTATTCTGTGAGGTGTATCTTGGAGAAGAACCCGGCTTGGAACTTTTCATAGAATTGTTTTACTTGAACTGCCAGAACGAATATTCCAATGGACCAAGTTTGGAATTGGGCGGGGTCTCAATCCAACGACGGAGAGATGGCATCTTTCCTTATGCATAATCGCCGAGTCACCTCAAAGATTGGAACCAGACTTGGTTCTACTGTCAAGACACTTCTCCGGCTGATGAGAACCCTCTCCCCGGCTTCTGCGCCCTGCGCCTTGAGTCTAACCATCCTCTTCCAGACAAGTTATCAGCTGCTGAACACCAAAAGCTCACCCCTACCCTGGTCAAAATCAAAACTATTTTGGGGAACAGCTTAAATGGCATTGACTTGGTCCGGGTTTGGGTTGCCTGGCGGGTCATCCTGTTAAGCCACCACCCCGGTTTAATGTGCACCTATACAGGCGAGAAGAATGATCCACTGCGCCATAGCCCTGACGATTTACCTGAGGATATTATCAATGATATGGCGAAGTCACTCTTAAATGAGAGCCTAGCAGACTGTGGCAAGGTGGGCCTAAGCCCTTTCTACAAAGCTAACCCGGCTCCATGGGCAAGCCGCCAAACTTTAACTATTTTGCTTTTATCTTTGATGTTTTTGTTTTAGTTCCAACCGTCGCTGATTTCCACAGGCCGATGACGATTTTTGGAAAAACCGTATGACCATGAAGCTGTAAAGAGAGCCAGAAATGCCAAGAAAGCCGCCATGAAAGCCGCCGCGAAGAAAAGATGAAAGAAGTCCAGCGCTTCTGAGCTGCTTCAACTGGAGGACTCTTCTGAGTTGGAGGTAGCCCTTGACTCTCTTGGCTCATTTTTTAATCACCTTATTGATACTGATTATGATCAGGATGACACGGGAAGGAGTCAGGGGGTAGATGAAGAGGTAACTATTATTTCCTCCGACTTAGAGCCTTTTCCAAGACAAAAAATCCAAAGAGTAACCCAGAAAGTAAGATTTTCACATCCCTTAGCTTACCAGGATCCTCACTTTCTTTTGAAGCGACATATTCATGAGAGCCGGAGGCAAACCCGGACTAGCAAGGATGCAGAACTCTCCTCCGGCTTGCCAAATACACCAAGGAAGCGCCGGAATGAGGCCACCTCCGACTTAAATTCTTTTTATCCTTTAGCAGGTCTCACTCGTCAACCGCTCAATTCTTCTGATTCAAATTATCAGGAAACTTCACATTCTTCCGGCGACTCAATTCAATCCAACATGCTGGCTTTTAAGACTGCTCCAAGGTAATGAAGATTTACTTATCCTGTACTCATTACAAACCTTTATGTCTGTGCTGACCTCTTTGATTTTATGCAGTGGAAAAGCAAAGCCCAGTAAAAGGGTGAAGAAAACCAAACCGGCCACAGAGCCGACGGTCGATGAGCCAGAGCTTCAACCCGCAGTGCTTGAAGCCTCTGTTCCTCAGCCGCCACTTGAGCCGGTTCACGACATGCCAACAATGACTGCTGACCCACCCGTCGATCAAACCGCCGACGGCTCTGTAAATCCTGAAGCTTCAAGCCCGGCTAGGACAGCCGATCCACAAGATGTTGACGTGGAAATTACCAAGACCGGCTATACCGAGTCGGGGAGACGTACTGTGCTTGCCAAGTGCTCTGCCAAGGAGGAGCACCTGAGCCACCGCAAAGTCAAATTTGACGTTGCTGACTACACTCACTTGAGCATTGACGAAGTTTTCTCTGGTTATCTGAACCAAGTGCACAACAGTCGTGATCTTGAAGTTGACATGGTGAAACGGATGCACCATAAATTTGAGGTATAAATTATTCCCTTCATTACATTAATCTTACTGTGCCAGCCCCCAAGTCTACTGCTTATGATGAATCTGCTGTAGACTTAGAACAAGTTTACGAGTCTTAGTAATATCCTTTGATAAAACCTTAAAATCTGGCTTAATCCATAGCCCCCAAGGGCCGGTCTACTTAGCATGAATGAGCCGGTCCTTCATATTCTTGGGTAGAAGATAGTACTTTTGTGACTGTGAATAGCAATATGCATTAGCCCCCAAGTGCCAAGTATTGTTGCTTGCAAAGAGCTTGGGACTTGTACGCTCGTAAGCCGTCATTTGGAAAAAACTTTCGGTAGACATTATCCCCCAAGTGCCAAGTGTTGTTGCTTGCAAAAGTCTTGGGAATTAATATTGCGTACTAATGTTTATGATTTTGATCCGGCACATGTGCAGATTAGCACTGCTCAACTTCAGTCAGAGTTGTCTGAAGTGAAGAACCGCCTTGAGCTGCAAGAGACGGAGACTCAAAGAGCAAACTCCAAATTTGAGTTCAGCATGTCTGAACAAGAAAAACTGAGGGCCGACTTTGATGTCGAGAAGAAGGCCTGGGCTGAAGAAAAAATTGCCTTGACTCATCGAGTGGAGAAAGCAGAGGCGGCTCTTGAAGAGGTGACCACTGAATTGTCCGGCTTAAAAGGCCATGTATCTTAGATGGTCTCGACAATCTTTGGTAAGCCGCCCTATAAGTGTCAAGTATTGAATCTTTCTAGCGATCATATGAATTGTTGTTTTAACTCACTGTTGTTGCTATGCAGGCCCCAGGAGCACTAACCTCAACCAGGACATGCTGGTTAAGCTGGAGGCGGTTTACACGCTCATGGAGCAACTTTACACTGGAGCTCAGCGTGCCTTGGCCATAGTTGCCCTGTCAAATGAAGCCCCCACGCTCCTGGTTGATGTTCTGAAGAAGCTCTCTGTGCTGCCCCAGCGGTTTAAAGAATTAAATCGGTCATCTGCGAGAGCCGGAGCCGTATCTGCCTTAAGCTAGGCCAAAGCATGGCTGCCGAAATTAGACCCGGCCGACATCGCCATTGGGTACCCTAGTCTTAAGGAGGATGGCTCTCCGTTTGAACAGACGGATTTTGCTGCTTGTGTGAAGGAGATACGTCCTGTGGCCAACATGATTGCCAATGAGACAGACCTCTCCAAGTGTCATCCGGCTTACAACGTAGAAAATCAGAGGCAGCCAACCCCGACTTATAAAGTGAAAGCCTGATCCCTCCAATCCGTAAGCACACCTTTGCTCCTGAAGTGGACCCGTCCGGGTTAATTGATGATGAAGCTGAATTTGAAGCTTTGAGTGGCATTGTCTAGTCATCATCAACCTTCCAGTGCGCCGGACAGGACAAAGACACGAAGAGGGTTCACCCAGAAACATCAGGCCAACAAGAAAATTGATCCGCCGGGCGGCTCATATTAGTAGCCTCCTGAAAAATAGTTTAATCATTTTGACTCGGGGAGTCATGTAATAGGGTAGAAATGACTTTGATCTGTTGTGCCATCGTGCACGTTTTTTATGCTCAACACTGCTAAGCCGCCTCCTTTTATTCACTCTGTTTATACTTATCATCTATGTTCCTTGTGCAAAAGAAATCCTTAAAATATCCTGCACATAGAGGTAGATCACAAGAACCCTTGGCGCTTTACCGCAGGGCGGGTCATAATATCCCACATATAACCAGTGATGTGTAAAAAGTAGTCACATATAAACCTTGTTATGAATCATATCTTTGAAGCATAACTATAATAACAATATCATACCTGTGATATTGAATTTTTACTGCCGGTTTATATGTCCTATGCAGTAAGGGTGATGACCCAATTCTTAGAAGCTAAAACTTCCAAGTGTTTGATGATCGTCATATGCTGGTGACTTACTGTCCAAAGTCAAGCCAGGTTAAAATAGAAACCACACACATATGTCTCAGATATGAATAAAAAAGTCTATGATAATTTCAAAGGTTGTTGTCAAAAAAACTTAAAGAACAGGGCTTCTAATTCGAATACGATCAGTAAGCCGGACCAAAAGGGGTTTAAGCTATGATTCGAATACGATCAGTAAGCCCCCTAGTGGTTTTGGCGTTGCGTCAATCAAGGTACCGACAACTATGTTCTCTTTGGTTCGAATACGACCTATGTTTGAAAAGGAAGCCCCTTAGTGACCTTGAGATTTTTTTAACGACTCTGATTCGAATACAATCAAAGTCGGACCCAAAAAGGGGTTAAGCTATGATTCGAATACGATCAAGAAGCCCCCTAGTGGGTTTGGCATGCGCCGATCAAGAGGGTACCGACAGCTATGTTCTCTTTGGTTCGAATACGGCCTATGTTTGAACAGGAAGCCCCCAAGTGATCTTGAGACTTTTTAACGACTCTGATTCAAATACAATCAGAGTCGGATCAAAGGGTTTAAGCTAGATTCGAATATGATCAGCCCCCAACTGATCTTTTCATTTTATTATGATGAAGACATACGATCATTGAAGATGAAAAGGACAGAGGTCCTGCTTTATTACTTACCATAATATATACATCATCAATAAATATGTACATCATAAGAGCCAGTGGCTCAAGTGTAGTAAGGCCAAAGATGAGCGATATTCCATGGCCGGCAGGTCTCCTCCTCCGACATACGTGAGTCTCTGTGCTCTCGAACATCGATAAGGTAGTATGACCCGTTGTTCAAATTCTTGCTGACCACAAAGGGCCCTTCCCAAGGTGGGGATAACTTGTGAGCGTCAGTTTGATCTTGGATGAGCCGGAGCACCAAATCACCTTCTTGAAAGGTTCTGGACTTTACCCGGCGGCTGTGATAACGGTGCAGGTCCTGTTGGTAAATCGCCGAACGGGCTGCTGCCAAGTCAAACTTCTCATCCAACACGTCAAGAGCGCCTTGACGCGCTTGTTCATTATCAGCTTCAATATAAGCCGCCACACGGGGCGAGTCATGACGGATGTCACTAGGAAGAACCGCCTCCGCTCCATAAAGCATGAAGAAAGGGGTGTAACCCGTAGATCTGTTGGGGGTGGTATTGATACTCCATAGCACTGATGGCAACTCCTCCACCCAACAACCCAGCGTCCATTGCAAGGGAACCAAAAGCCGGGGCTTGATGCCTTTCAAAATTTCTTGATTGGCTCTTTCAGCTTGACCATTGGATTGTGGGTGAGCCACTGACGAATCATCAAGCCGGATATGCTCATGTTGACAAAACTCCTCCATAGCACCCTTGGACAAGTTAGTGCCATTATCAGTTATGATACTGTGGGGAAAGCCAAAACGGAAAATCACCTTCTTCATGAATTGAACCACCATTGCCGCATCACACTTACTGACCGGCTCTGCTTCAACCCACTTTGTGAATTTGTCAACCGCCACCAAGAGGTGGGTCTTTTTATCCTTGGACCTCTTAAAAGGCCCAACCATGTCAAGCCCCCATACTGCAAATGGCCAAGTAATGGGAATCATCCTCAACTCCTGAGCCGGCACGTGAGCTCGCCGTGAGAATTTCTGACAACCATCACATTTACTGACTAGATCCTCTGCATTAGCGTGAGCCGCCAGCCAATAAAACCCATGACGAAAAGCTTTAGTCACAAGGGACTTTGAACTGACATGATGGCCACAATCTCCTTCATGAATCTCATGAAGAATCTCTTGGCCTTCCTCAGGAGAAACGCAACGCTGAAACGACCAAGTGACACTGCGATGGTGTAATTCGCCATTGGCAATTGTCATTGACTTAGACCGCCTGGTTATCTACCTGACCAAGGTTTCGTCTTCAGGCAACTCACCCCGGGTCATATAAGCCAAATATGGCACTGTCCAATCTGGGATGATGTGAAGAGCCGCCACCAACTGTGCTTCTGGGTCAGGAACAACCAAGTCTTCCTTTGTAGGTAATTTAATAGAAGGATTATGCAAAACATCCAAGAAAGTATTCGGTGGCACTGGCTTATGCTGAGATCCCAGCCGGCTCAAAGCATTAGCCGCCTCATTCTTTCTGCGATCAATGTGCTCCACTTGATTACCCTTAAAGTGTCCAGCAACAACATCAACTTCACGGTGATAAGCCGCCATGAGGGGATCCTTGGAATCCCATTTGCCTGAGACTTGTTGAGCTACCAAATCTGAGTCGCCAAAACACCTTACCCGGCTTAAGCTCATCTCTTTAGCCATCCGAAGACCATGGAGCAAGGCCTCATACTCAGCTGCATTGTTACTACAAGGAAACATCAACCTTAGCACATAACAAAATTTGTCACCTCGAGGGGAAGCCAAAACGACTCCAGCCCCCGAGCCCTCCAATTGCCTGGACCCATCAAAGTGAATAGTCCAATATGTGTTGTCCGGCTTCTTTTCAGGCATCTGCAACTCTGTCCAATTGTTGATGAAATCCACCAGTGCTTGAGACTTGATAGCAGTGTGTGGCACATACTTTAAGCCATGAGGCCCAAGCTCGATGGCCCACTTGGTGACTCGTCCTGTGGCTTCTCTGTTTTGAATGATATCTCCTAAAGGAGTAGAACTGACCACAGTGATGGGATGACCCAGAAAATATTGTTTAAGCTTCCGGCTGGCCATGAACACCCCATAAACAAGTTTCTGCCAATGTGGATATCTCTGCTTGGACTCAATAAGCACCTCACTGATGTAGTAAACCGATCGTTGAACCAGATATTCTTTACCAGCCTCCTTGCGCTCCACCACAAAGGCTACACTGACAACATGTGTGTTAGCAGTCACATATAACAATAATGGCTCCTTATCAATGGGAGCAGCAAGGACTGGCGGCTCAGCTAGCTGCCTCTTCAAATTTTCAAATGCATCGTTAGCAGCATTGCTCCACACAAAGTCGTCTGTTTTCTTCATCATCTGATATAGCGGTATAGCCTTCTCACCTAACCGGCTTATGAACTGGCTCAAGGCAGCAATACGACCCGCCAAATGCTGAACATCATTGATACACGCCGGCTTAGCCAAGGAGGTGATAGCCTTGATCTTTTTTGGGTTAGCCTCAATGTCTCTGTTAGAAACCAGAAAACCCCTTGCCTGCTGGCACACCAAAGACGCACTTGGTCGGGTTAAGCATCATCTTGTAGACCCGGAGATTATCAAAGGTCTCCTTTAAATCACCTATCAAGGTCTCCTTCTCTCTGGACTTCACCACAATGTCGTCCACATAAGCATGAACGTTGCGCCCAATCTGATTGTGAAGACAGTTCTGCACACATCGTTGATAAGTCGCCTGGGCACTCTTGAGCCCAAAAGGCATATACACATAGCAGAAGGCTCCAAAAGGAGTAATGAACACCGTCTTCTCCTGGTCCTTAACTGCCATCTTGATCTGATGATAACCAAAATAAGCATCCAAAAAACTTAAGGGCTCACAACCCGTCGTAGCATCAATGATTTGATCAATATAAGGGAGAGCAAAAGGATCAGCCAGACAAGCCTTGTTTAAGTCCGTGTAATCCACACACATGCGCCAGGTGCCGTTTTTCTTAAGCACCAGCACCGGGTTAGCCAACCATTCTGGATGAAAAAACTCAATAAGGAACCCAGCCGCCAAGAGCCGGGCCACTTCCTCACCAATGGCCTTATGCCTTTCCTCATTAAACCACCGGAGAAACTGCTTGACCGGCTTAAATTTTGGATCAATATTGAGAGTGTGCTCAACGAGTTCTCTCGGTACACCCGGTATGTCAGAAGGTTTCTGTTGGGGATATTACCACTAGGCGTAAACCGGCCTACTCGGGCCGGGTTAACTTCATTAGTGGAATAAACCGATGAAGGCCCAAGGCCTGTAGTCGGTTAGAACATGTAGCCGTAAACCGGCCTGAGATATGACTTGTATTGTAAGTTAGGAATAGAGAGATACCAACCGGAATACGAGTATGAACCGGTTGGAGACTCTATGGACCGACGGGCGTCACCCGTGTATATAAGGGGGCGACCCGGCGGCGGTTCAAGGGGACAACAACTCGAGCCTAGGCGAAGCTTGTTTGCTCCCTAGCCATCGAGACCACATCAATTCCATCACAACTAGACGTAGGCCTTTACCTTCATCGAAGGGGCCGAACTAGTATAAACCCCTTGTGTCTTTGTGTCCGCTTTAACCCCTTCAAGTAAACCCGTAGCGATGGCTCCATGACTAAGTCCTTTCTCTAGGACATCTGCCGTGACAAATCCACGACAGTTGGCACCCACCGTGGGGCTATCGCACGATGGTTTGACAATCTTGGAGGGCAAGCTCAAGGGACTCGA
Source organism: Triticum timopheevii (assembly GCA_963921465.1). Lineage (NCBI taxonomy): Eukaryota > Viridiplantae > Streptophyta > Magnoliopsida > Poales > Poaceae > Triticum > Triticum timopheevii. The sequence continues at coordinate 553,916,796 of OY997272.1, read as the reverse complement.
AGGCTATGTTGTGGGCCGGATGACCAAGAGTCGTCGCGGTAGGATCTACATCGACGACGCAGGATGGGGTCCCGAGGCCGATTCAATCGAGTACGGGTACCGGGTCCCCTTCGGCGGCATACACGTTTTCATTGGCAAGATCGGTGAGCCTGGGCCTGAGCCGGACATCTGCACTGACCTCGTCGAGACGGCTCAGCGTGCGAGATCTACCCAGGCTAAACCGGCCATGAAGCGTGCCTTCGTTGGAGTTATCCACGGAGGAGAGCGGGAGGACGAGTCAGAACACGGTAGCGAGACCGTCGTCTATTCCGGCGACGAGTCCTCGACCGGAGAGACCGAATCGCTATACCAGTTGCAAGACGACCATGTTAGGGGCTGTTCCGATGGCGACAGCATTCCGGACCCCCCAGGCCCGGTCAACCGGGTTGGAATATTCATGGCCGGCACCCAGGCGGCGAACCACTCCTCGACCGCCGCAGCAATGCTCTCCGGATCAGCAGCGGCAGCGGTAGCAGGGGCAGGAGGCCTTATGCGCCCACCGGTTCAAGTCCTATCCGACCTGTTTGACGCACTGGCCGCGCTTGTGGTAGAAGCCAATCCGGCGGATCAGGAGGCTCATGATGCAGAGATTGCAAAGGTGAAAGAACAGATCGTGCAGGCCAAAGCGGATCTGGCGGCAGAGAAGGACCAGATGGCTGCAGAGCGGGCCGCTTTGGACGCCCAGGCCTACAAGCTCATGCTCGACCAGAATGCATCGCAGGAGGTCTTGAAGCGGAAGCACAGATCACGCCTGCCGTTAGGGTTTGACCCCCGAAATCTCTTTCACACTCCAGGAGCAGGGCCCAGTAATCCGCCGCAGTACCTGGAGGCAAACCGGATTGAAGCACCGGGGCCAGGAGCGACGGTCCAGCCCCGCCTGACGGAACCCCCTCAACAGAACATCGTGGCCCCTCTGCCGGTCCAGACACCCCCGGGCCATTATTCGAATCCCATGGACAACCTTGTTGCGGCCGCTGCACGGTTGGAGGCCATCCCGGTCGAAGGAGACTCCCCGCAAGCGATAGAGACGCGCCGGGTTAAGGAGCTTCTCGGGACTGCGCTGATTCAGCAGGAGGCATACTCATACAGCCGTGATCGGATTCATTCTACGCCCCGTCCAAGCCGGAGCTATAGCAGGCGCATGGATGAACCGGCCACATCAAGCAATGCGCGAGGCCGTGAAGCGGCCCGTGGCAATAACCTGGCAAGTGGAATCGATGATGCTCAGGAGGTGGTGGACCGGTCCCGGGCATGAAGGGAGGCCGAGTTAGCAGCACAGGATAATGCAGGTCAGCTTACACCGGTTCGCTCTACCACCTTCACCGGACCAGGAGTTACATCCGCTTTGGGAGTGCCTTGTTTAATCCCCGCTTTACGCAATGTGCGCCTGCCCAAAGATTTCAAGGGTCCGCGCAAGGTGCCGAATTACACCGCTGATTTATCCCCTGAAGCGTGGGTAGAGAGTTATGAGATGGCAATGGAGATGCTAGACGTGGATGAGGCCGCGTGTGCAAAATACTTCACCATGATGCTTGAGGGCACGGCTCGTACTTGGTTGAAGAGCCTGCCACCCAATTCTATCAGCTCATGGGCCCAGTTGCGGGCTCGGTTTATACAGAATTTTAAGGATACATGTAAGCAGCCTAAGTCCATAGTAGACCTAGCGGCTTGTGTTCAGGAGGAAGGAGAATCAACGACCCGTTGGGTGCGCCGCGTTTCAAAAATCTTGCACTCGTCTGACAGGATTAATGCTGACTCTGCGATCTTAACTCTGGAAGGCAAATGCCGGTTTGAACCTTTAAAATTGAAATTGGGACGCATGAAGCGGTTCTGTAATGACATGGGAACCCTCATGGCTGCTTTAGTGAAGTATGCTGATTCGGACAGTACCAAGGATCCCGAACCTGATGAAGATGAAGCAGGGAAGGGAAGGAAGAATAGCAACTCTAAACAGCAGCAGTACAAACCGGCGGGTCATGGAAACGGAGGCAAACGCAAGGCGGATGGTAGCATGGATTTTGTGGCCAACACTAATGCACAGGACAGGGGGCAGCGGCGCCGAGGTAAAGCGGCAAATCGTAATGGGGGTCCCAATCCTAACGCAAGCCGTTTGAATTACTTGTTGAATCAGCCTTGCCCAAAGCACGGGACGAAGGAGTCGCCGGCTAACCACCTTTGGAAGGATTGTTATATTATGCAGGAGTTTAAAAACTCTAATGCCTTCCAGTATGACCATGGGTCAGGTGGCGGTTCAGGATCCGGTTTACACGGTCCGGGTCACGATGGAGCTTCCGGTTCAGGTTTCAATCAGGGCGGTCACAATAACCAGAATAATCAAAATGGCCAGCAGCAGCAACAACAGTCGGGTTATCAGAGCCAGCCAAAGCAGTTGAGCAATGGGCAATACCATGTCTTCACAACTAGCTTGGATAAGCGCGAACGAAAACTCCACAAGCGAGCGGTGAATTCTGTTGAACCGGCCTTACCACGCTACTTACGCTGGTCAGAACAGCCCATCGTGTGGAGCAGAGAAGATCACCCGCTCCGGGTTGATAATCCGGGCCAGCTAGCATTAGTGGTGGACCCTCAGGTGGGGGGTTATAAGTTCACCAAGGTGCTCATGGATGGAGGAAGCAGTATTAACATATTATACTATGAGACATTCCGGCGCATGGGTCTAACAGACAAGGATCTCAGACCGTCGAATACGGTGTTCCATGGTGTTGTGCCAGGCAAATCTGCATATCCTGTTGGTAAGATAGCCCTAGATGTGGCTTTTGGGGACGAGCACGATTCTCGGACGGAAAAATTAACCTTTGAGGTGGTAAAGATCCAGAGCCCGTATCACGCCTTGTTCGGGCGGCCCTCTTATGCCAAATTTATGGCGCGGCCTTGTTATATCTACTTACAGCTCAAGATGCCGGGTTACAAGGGGACGATAACGGTCCATGGGAGCCGTAGGGTCGCTTTGGAATGTGAGGAAGGTGATGTGGCATACGCAGAGTCGGTCTGTGCCGTGGAAGAGTTGAAGTATTATAAGGACAATGTTGATCCAGCGGATATGACCTCTTTGAAGAAGCCAACTACAGAGCATGATTCAGATCTGAAGTTCAAATCGGCAGCTGAGACCAAGCTTGTGGACTTCATGCCCGGCGATTCGTCCAAGCAGTTCACTATCAGTGCCAACCTGGATCCCAAATAGGAAAGCGCGCTCATCAAGTTCATCCATGAGAATCGGGACATTTTTGCATGGAAACCGTTTGACATGCCAGGTGTACCGAGGGAACTCGCTGAGCACACTCTTAATGTGGATCCTAAGTACAAACCGGTGAAACAGTTCCTCCGCCGGTTTAATGAAGAAAGACGCAAAGCCATTGGAGAGGAAGTGGCCAGGCTTTTAGCAGCTGGTTTTATTGTTGAGGTGTTCCATCCAGAGTGGCTTGCTAATCCGGTGCTGGTTCTTAAGAAAAACGGCACTTGGCGTATGTGTGTGGATTACACAGATCTTAACAAGGCCTGTCGGATAGATCCTTTTGCCCTCCCCCGCATTGACCAGATCATTGATGCCACCGCAGGTTGTGAGCGTTTGAGTTTTTTGGATGCATACTCTGGGTATCATCAGATCAAGATGGCAGTTAAGGACCAGGAGAAAACAACATTTATTACTCCCCTTGGAGCCTTCTGCTATGTATCTATGCCCTTCGGGCTCAAGAGTGCCCAAGCCACCTATCAACGGTGTGTACAGAATTGCCTGCATAAACAGATCGGCCGCAATGTGCATGCCTATGTGGATGACATTGTAGTATAGTCAAGGCAGAAGGAGACGCTGGTGGATGATTTGAAGGAGACCTTTGACAACTTGCGAGTTTACAAGATGATGCTTAATCCGGCCAAGTGTGTCTTTGGTGTTCCGGCAGGCAAGTTACTGGGTTTTCTGGTGTCTAACAGAGGAATTGAGGCTAACCCGGAGAAGATTACGGCTATTACATCCCTAGCTAAACCGAAATGTATCAACGATGTTCAGCGTTTGGCGGGCCGAATCGCTGCGCTGAGCCGGTTTATCAGCCGCCTCGGAGAGAAGGCCATCCCTTTATACCAAATGCTGAGGAAGGCAGACAATTTCGTCTGGAGTCCGGCTGCTGATGAAGCATTTGAGGACTTGAAGCGGCAGTTAGCCAATCCGCCGGTTCTTGCAGCTCCGGTTGATAAGGAGCCACTGTTATTATACGTAGCAGCTAATGCTCAGGCAGTTAGTGTGGCCATTGTGGTGGAACGCAGAGAGGCAGGCAAGGAATATCCGGTTCAGCGGCCGGTTTATTATATCAGCGAGGTGCTTATTGAATCCAAGCAACGGTATCCGCATTGGCAGAAGCTGGTCTATGGTGTCTTCATGGCCAGCCGGAAATTGAAGCAGTATTTTCAAGGGCACCCCATTACAGTGACCAGTTCAGCTCCCTTGGGTGATATCATACAAAACCGGGAGGCGACTGGCCGGGTTGCCAAGTGGGCTATAGAGCTTGGGCCGCACGGACTGAAGTATGTGCCTCGAACGGCGGTGAAGTCTCAAGCACTTGTTGATTTCATCAATGATTGGACGGAATTACAAGCGCCAGAGGAAAAGCCGGATCACACATATTGGACTATTCATTTTGATGGATCCAGGCAATTGGAAGGCTCGGGGGCTGGAGTCGTATTAACTTCCCCACGAGGTGATAAGTTCTGTTATGTTCTCCGCTTAATGTTCCCTTGTACTAACAATGCAGCTGAGTACGAAGCCTTGCTCCATTGTCTCCGGATGGCTAAAGAGATGAACTTACGCCGGGTTAAGTGTTTCGGTGACTCGGATCTTGTGGCTCAACAGGTGTCTGGCACTTGGGATTCTAAGGACCCACTCATGGCTGCATATCGTCGGGAAGTGGATAATATTGCAGGTTGCTTCAAGGGTTATCAAGTGGATCATGTGGACCGTCGGAAGAATGAAGCGGCGGACGCTTTAAGCCGGTTGGGTTCTCAGCGCAAGCCGGTCCTGCCCAACGTCTTTTTGGACGTGTTGCACAATCCGTCAGTCCAGCTTCCAGGTGAAGCGGATTTGGCTATTCCTGACCCGAAGGCTCGATTGGTGGCAGCATTACATGCTATTCCGGGTTGGACGATTCCTTATATTGCATACGTGACCCGGGGGGAGTTGCCAGAGGATGAAATTCTAGCAAGGCAGATAGTCCGGCGATCCAAGTCCATGACGATGCTCAATGGTGAATTGCATCGTTGTAGTGTGTCAGGGGCGTTTCAACGTTGTGTTTCTCCTGAGGAAGGCTGTGAAATCTTAAGAGAAATCCATGAGGGGGATTGTGGACACCACGCCGGTTCAAAGTCCCTGGTGGCAAAGGCATTTCGTCACGGGTTTTACTGGTTGACAGCACATGCTGATGCAGAGGACTTGGTTAAGCGGTGCGATGGATGTCAGAAATTTTCAAGGCGTGCGCATGTGCCGGCTCAAGAATTGAGGATGATTCCAATAACATGGCCGTTTGCAACTTGGGGGCTGGATATGGTCGGACCTTTTAAAAGATCCAAGGATAAGAAAACTCACCTTTTGGTAGCAGTTGATAAATTTACCAAGTGGGTTGAAGCGGAACCTGTCAGCAAGTGCGATGCAGCAACAGCGGTGCAGTTCATCAAAAAGGTGATTTTCCGGTTTGGCTTCCCGCACAGTATCATTACTGACAATGGTACCAATTTATCCAAGGGGGCTATGAAGGAGTTCTGTGAATGTGAGCACATCCGACTTGACGTATCATCAGTGACGCACCCCCAGTCCAATGGATAGGCAGAACAAGCTAATCAAGAGATCCTGCGAGGCATCAAACCCCGGCTTATGGTCCCATTGCAAAGGACACCAGGATGTTGGGTTGAAGAGCTACCATCTGTGCTCTGGAGTATCAATACTACGCCAAACCGGTCCATAGGATACACACCATTTTTTATGGTCTATGGAGCAGAGGCAGTTCTCCCTAGTGATATCCGGCACGATTCGCCTCGTGTGGCAGCTTATGTTGAAGCGGGCAATGAGACGGCACAGCAAGACGCTTTGGACCTATTGGACGAAGCGCGTGATCTAGCGGCTGCCCATTCGGCGATTTACCAACAAGATCTTCGTCGCTATCACAGTCGCCGGGTTAGAACCAGAACTTTTCAAGAAGGAGATTTGGTGCTTCGACTAATCCAGGACCAGACGGATATGCACAAGTTATCCCCACCTTGGGAAGGACCTTTCGTGGTCAGCAAGAATCTGCACAACGGGTCGTACTATCTGATTGATATTCGAGAGCATCAAGATTCACGTACATCAGAGGAGGAGACCAACAGGCCGTGGAACATAGCTCATCTTCGGCCTTACTATACTTGAGCCATTGGCTCTATCTATGTACATATCATGACAATGTATATATTATCTTTGATATATCAAACCGGAGCCTCAGCTAAAGCGGGGTCTCTGTCTTTCTCATCATGCGAGGTTACACGGAGTGGTTCCGTTTAAAGCGGCCTCCGGTTTACCCCTTGACATATGTTTTTTATATATCACTGGGGGCCTTGGTCGTGTCCGAACCAACGAACACCTTTTGATAGGCGACAGCCACCAGATCATTTGGGGGCATGGTCAAGTCTGAACCAGTCACGCCTCTTGGTCGGCCTAAGGCCACAAAATCACTTGGGGGCATGGTCGAACCCGAACCATTGTCATGCCTCTTGATCTGGCATATATGCCACGAGTCATTTGGGGACCTGGCTGACTTGAATCATTGTCACTCCTATTGGGGGCCTTGATCCTGTCCGACCATGGTAATACCATCTGAACAGCTCATTATAGCATATTTTTTGCAAATGGTTTTTATCATTGTCGTTGCTTCCATGTTATTTTCATGGTTTGTTTGTTCTTTGCCTTTGTTGGATTTCTTTTATGTCAACAAGCATATTTTTCCGGTTCAACTGATGGTTTTTTCTCCCCCTTTAATCCGGAGGAGACTGCCCGGTTTACCTTTTCCCGGTTAACATCAAGGAGTAACCAGGGGGCTCGTATTGATTCAGTACGGGTTATACGGGAGCTATTTTCTCCCTTTTTGACGGTAATGGTTTATAAAACCACTGCTTCAGGCTTGGCTAAAACCAGCTTTATGCCCAAACATGGAAGTTCAAATTTTTCTGATTGCAGGAAATATGAATTAAAAAGGTTTTCAAGCAAAAGCTTCAGTACTTATGCACGAAGGCATATTCCAGGCAGAAGTTTTAACTATCCTATTACAAGGCAGCATGGTGCCCAAACAAGATCATTGTTTTTGTGGAAAGATGTTACAAATAGCTCTCCAAACCGGCTTCCGGTTCAAGCCTGCTCCTCATCCTCCGCCACTTCAGCTTCCTCGTCTCTACCCATTGGCTGGAAATCAACAGTGGTCCAGTCGATTCCCATTAAAGCTTGGAAAACAGCCTCTTCATGGATCAGGGAAGACGGTTCAATATCAGGGGCGTAAGTGTGCTTACGGATTGGAGGGATCAGATTCTCCGCTTCAACAGTTGGGGCAGGCACTCGCTTGTTTTGCTCATTATATTGCGCTTGATAATGCGTCAAATCTGCCTCTTCAGCTAGCTGGCAAGCCAGAGGGCGCACTGCACGGTTTATTGCCCTTAAATCTTCCTCGTTGAATTCCGAGCCATCTTCTTTCAGGCTGGGATAGCCTTGGGCTGCCTCCACAGGATCAAAATCGGGCACCCATGCCTTTGCCCGGATTAAGGCATTGATGGCTCCGGTTCGGGCAGCGGATTTTTTCAGCTCCTCAATCCGGGCTGGAAGCATTGACAACCGGCTAAGAGTGTCCTGGATTAAGGAGGGCGCCGGGTTGTTATGAGAAGCTGCGGTGATGATCCGTTGGGCTCCAGTATACAGTTGTTCCACCAAGGTGTAGGCAGCCTTCAGTTTCATCCGCACATCATTTCCTAAGTGCCCAATACGTGTGCGTACAACAAGATTGGAATGATCTCAAACCGGATTTACGCTACAGCAGTTTCAAATTATGACAGAGGTTAAAAGGAGCTTACCAAAGATTGCAGCAGTCATGGAATGTATTTGCCGCTGTACGGCAGTCAATTCATCCACCACCGGTTTAAGGGCAGCTTCGGCATTTTCTGCTCGTTTGGTTAAAGCGGCCTTCTCAGTGGCCCAATCAGCCCGCTCTTTCTGGAAGCCTTCTTTCAGCCGTTCAGCCGTGCTTAAGGCGCTGGTTAATTCTTGCTTTGACTTATCTGTTTCAGCTTGCTGGGTCTTCAAGGCCTCCTGCAAATCGGCAATCCGGTCCTCCTTGATTTTCACCTCAGCCTGCATACAGACAGCGTTTTAAGCTTTGTATAGGCGATCCAACAAATTGAAGTATCAATCACATAACAAAGTTATATGCCTGATACTTGGGGGCTAATGCACCTTCAATTTTTATATACTGCTAGATTACAAAGTCCCAAGCTCAATACAAGTATTCAACTTGGCACTTGGGGGCTAATGGCTATTTGATCAAGTTATGTTCTAAGGACAGCTTTCTATTTGGAGCCCCGGTTTACTTATGCAAAGTTAGACCGGCCCTTGAGGGTTATGCCGACGGATTTCAAAAATGTTCAGGATCAAGTCCCGGTTTGACCAAGGTCACAAACCGGCCCTTGGGGGCTACAAGGATGAATGCAATGGCAGCAAGGAAAGAAGGAATTTACCTCAAATTTATCCCTCATCATTTTGACCAAGCCAGCTTCACAGTCATGGCTAGTATAAAGCCGGTTTAAATAGCCGGAGTGAAGATCTTGAGCACTCAGAGCGGCGTATGTCCCTAATTCAACATCCCATTTTCCTTTATTCAAAGTGGAAAAATCCTCTTTGATGGTATGCCTGGTAAGGGTGGCAGGATTCCCGGGTTCAGAGCGGCCCACGCCGGTAATCACAACATCATCATCTTTTGACTCGCCGGTTTGTGTTGGCGCGGCCGGTTTGTCAGCAGGAGTGTGGGATTTCTCAATCTGGACAGAGCTGGCAGGCGGATCAGCAGAGGCTGGAGCATTAATAAGCCCTTCTTCAGGGATAACATCGTCTTGAAAAGGAGGATCATTGGGGATATCTTCAGAAGTAAACATTTCCTGATCCGGTGCTTGGTTATGTTTGGGGGCCACATCTTCTTCGGCCGCTTTATCCAGGCGGACTTTCTTGCTTGGTTTCGGTTTGGCCCTGAAGGAAAAACAAAAAGTTAAGGAAAAGTACAAGCCATTGCGCAGTGCACTGGAAGCATATGTTCAGTTAAACTTACCCAGCAACGATTTTCAAAGGTGGTAGCTGAGTGGCCGACGATTCACCAGACGATGAATGAGAAGTGACCTGATAATCGGAGTCGGATGGATTAAGAGGTTGATGGAAGAAACCCGCTTTAGGATTTAAATCAATAAAAAGGTCGGAGACCTCGGAGCGGCGTTTTGAACCGTACTGTTCGGTAAACCGGTAGAAGTAACTACCTGGCCGCTGTGCCGGGTTGTGCGGCGAGCTTTGTGTTGCCGGGTCTTCATAAGAAAGTTGGGATCCAAATAAGCAAGAGGATGAGAAAATTTAACTTTCCGGTTTGCCCGGCGGGATTTTGGCAAAGGCAAGATTTCTGAATCAGAAGAGAGAATAATTACCTCAACGAAGCCCGCATTGCTGGCCTCAGCGTCATCCTGACAAGCATCATCATCAATAAGGCGGATAAAAAGTAAGCCAAGTGAATCAAGTTCTACCTCAAGATCCGGATTACCCACATCATCATCAATGGCTGGGTCAGATGAAGCGGTGGTCTTTCTCTTATGAGCTGGTTTCTTGACAACCTTGGTTTTGGGCCGGGTTGGCCGCCCTGCCTTCTCCATTTTGTCTTGTGAAAGCTTCTTGCTCCAAAACGGATTATCACTCTGGGTCAGCAATAATTGAAGGTCAGGCAGATAAAGCAGTAACAGGTTCAATAATAGAACAGTTAAAATCTTACCGCTGGCGGTTCGTTGGTGGTGCAGTAAGGAAGCAGACCGGTTTGAGCACAGAGGTGCTCCGGTTCATTCAACATCTTTTTCACAGATTCTGTGACTTCGTCATCGGAGACTTGAATTTTGATATGTCGGAGCGGGTCATCGACGCTACCAGTATACGTGCATATCAAACCGGGGCGCCGGCTCAGAGGCAGAATGCTCCATGATATCCAGCAGCGTGCAAGGTCTATTCCTGTTAAACCGTTGGCCATAAAGGCCCGGAGCTTGGACAGTTGGGGAGCATATTTAATCCTCTCCTTGGCACTCAGCCTTTGTGGAAAGGGGTGAGTGTTGCTGAGCCGTTCTAGACGGAAGCCAGGCAAGGGATTTTCATTAGCAGGGGAGGTATCCTTGCAATAAAACCAAGTTGCATTCCACTCCTTGGGGTGAGTATGGAGTTTGATGTGGGGATAGGTGATTTCCTTCCTCTTCTGAATAGCCATACCGCCCAGTTCGGTATTAGGACCATCGGTGAATTCAGTGCGGTGGTTCAGATGAAAGAGATCTCTAAACAGCTCGACTGAAGGTTCCTCTTGAAGGTATGCCTCAGAAAGTACTTGAAAGTGACACAGATTGGTGACCGAGTTGGGGCCAATATCCTGTGGACGGAGCTGGAAATTGGCTAACACATCCCGATAAAATTTGGAGCCGGGCGGTTTGAAGCCCCGGGCCATGTGATCTGCGAAGACCACGACCTCTCCTTCGTGGGGTGTGGGAGGACATTCATCTCCAGGAACCCTCCAGTGGATTGTGTCTATATCATCCAAAGCGTTGATCAGGACTAGGTCGTCCAACTGTGATTTTGTGACACGAGAGGGAACCCAATTGCACTCATACACCTGTTTAGCCATGGCGAGATCTACAAGAAATAGGCGATCCGGTTCAAGAATACGCTGGGTAAAAGAAAGTGTTGATCTAACTACGATAAACTGGAGGCATCACCTATAAACCGGATTTCTATAACACGACATCATGTGGGTTCTGGCGGTTCAACCAGGGGACTAATGATATATACCGGTTTAGCAATTTTCTCTATGGTGGTAAAGTTAAACCGCCTGACCTAAGCATCGGAAGCAAGTGAAGCTATGGATAATTAGTTATGCAGAAACAAGTTTCACAAAATCGTGTTACAGCCATGGATCTACAGCAAGCTCATAAAAACAGGAAATATTTCGAAGAGTAAGGCGGAAGCAGAAGTGAACCATTGATCGAATATATACGGGAGATCTATGAGCGTGGATGAGAAATAGTAAGCGGATGCTAAAGGGATCGCTACTAAGTGCAGAAGAAGTTCACAGATTCATTCAAGGTCAGAGAACAGCCATGAACGCGCGATGAACATAGCAGGAACATGACCCTAAAGAACAGATCTAGGTTAAGAAGGGGAGAGAACTTACTGGGAACGGAGAAGATGCGGAAAGGCGCCGCAGCACTCTGGTACGTTCAGGTTGATGCAGCGGCCCGAGATGAGGCAGAGGTCGACGGCGGTGGCGGAGCTCCAGAGGCCGGCGACGTGAGGAAGAAGAAGAAGAAAGGACGAAGGAGAAAGATAGGAAATGACCCTTCGGTCTTATTTATAAGGCAACCGAGCTAGGTCAAGCGCGCGGATCCAGGAGTTGTCATTAAGAGGGCGTTATAAATTTCATGATAACGTCATGCAGGTTTACAGTAACCAAAACTGATGACGTCATGCCGGTTTACAGCAACCAAAAACGATGACGACATGGAGGTTTGCCAATTACCAGAAGATCTCTAAGACACGAGATGGCGTGAAGGACTGACATGAACCAGTTCAAATCAATCTGGGGCCTAATGTTGGGGATATTACCACTAGGCGTAAACCGGCCTACTCGGGCCGGGTTAACTTCATTAGTGGAATAAACCGATGAAGGCCCAAGGCCTGTAGTCGGTTAGAACATGTAGCCGTAAACCGGCCTGAGATATGACTTGTATTGTAAGTTAGGAATAGAGAGATACCAACCGGAATACGAGTATGAACCGGTTGGGGACTCTATGGACCGACGGGCGTCACCCGTGTATATAAGGGGGCGACCCGGTGGCGGTTCAAGGGGACAACAACTCGAGCCTAGGCGAAGCTTGTTTGCTCCCTAGCCATCGAGACCACATCAATTCCATCACAACTAGACGTAGGCCTTTACCTTCATCGAAGGGGCCGAACTAGTATAAACCCCTTTTGTCTTTGTGTCCGCTTTAACCCCTTCAAGTAAACCCGTAGCGATGGCTCCACGACTAAGTCCTTTCTCTAGGACATCTGCCGTGACAAATCCACGACAGTTTCCATGCAAAGATGTCCCGGTTCTCACGGATGAACTCGATGAGCGCGCCTTCCTGTTTGGGATCCAGATTAGCACTGATACTGAACTGCTTGGATGAGTCACCAGGAACGAAGTCAACAAGCTTGGTCTCATTAGCTGATTTAAATTTCATCACCGGATCATGCTCCGTGGTTGGCTTCTTTAGAGATGTCATATCAGCTGGATCAACATTATCCTTGTAAAATTTCAACTCTTCCACTGCACAAACCGACTCAGAATAAGCCGCCTCACCTTCTTCGCACTCCAAGGCTACCTTCTGACTGCCATGAACCGTAATGGTCCCTTTGTGACCCGGCATCTTGAGCTGTAGATAAACATAACACGGTCGTGCCATGAACTTGGCATAAGCCGGCCGTCCAAACATAGCACGATACAGGCTCTTGATCTTGACCACCTCAAAAGTTAACTTCTCAGCCCTAGAATCGTGCTCATCTTCAAAGGCTACCTCCAGTTTAATCTTGCCAACTAGATACGCCGACTTACCAGGAACCACGCCATGGAAAACAATATTGGACTGCTTAAGATTCTTATCAGTTAACCCCATGCGACAGAAGGTTTCATAATAAAGGATATTAATGCTGCTACCTCCATCCATGAGTACTTTAGTAAACTTGTAACCACCAAGTTGAGGTGCCACCACCAAAGCCAGGTGACCCGGGTTATCAACCCAGGGCGGGTGATCCGCCCGACTCTACATAATGGGTTGCTCAGACCATCGCAAGTACTAGGGAACTGCCGGCTTAACAGCGTTCACTGCCCTCTTGTGAAGCTTCTGGTCCCGTTTGCACAAACTTGTGGTGAAAACGTGATATTGCCCACTGCTCAACTACTTTGGATGACTTTGATACTCGGATTGCTGCTGCTGCTGACCCGCTTTGCCAGATTGTTGGTTGCCTTGATTATATCCACCCTAGTTATTTTGGTGGCCCTGAAAGCCGGTATTAGAACCGCCACCTCCATAACCTGGGACATGAAAACGCCGCCACCTGAGCCGCCGCCCGGCCCGTGATTGCTATCAAACATGTTAGAATTCTTGAAAGCCTTCATGATCATACAATCCTTCCACAGATGAGTGGCCAACTTCTCCCAAGTGCCATGCCTTGGACACGGCTCATTTAACAACTGCTCAAGAGTGGGACCTGACCCGCCAGACCGAGGAGGCGGCCTCCCCTTTCGTCGTTGATTGTTGCCCTATGCATTGGTGTTAGCCACAAACTCCGAGCTACTGTCAGCCTTACGTTTGTTATTGCCCCCTTGACTCACCGGGTTATGTTGCGGGCCCTTCGCGTTGACGCCCTTCTTTCCCTTCCCTGTCTTCTCCTCGCCAGACTCGGGATCCTTGGTACTATTAGAGTCGGCATACTTGACTAGAGCCGCCATCAGCTGGCCCATGTCATTACAATCGCGCTTGAGCTGCCCCAGCTTCTGTTTTAGAGGCTCAAAACGACAATTTTTCTCCAACATTAAGACTGTAGAGTCGGCATCCATCTTATCAGATGAATGTATTATGGCTTTGACCCAGCGCACCCAATGGGCCGTGGACTCACCCTCCTCTTGATTGCAATTAGTCAAGTCCACAATCAACATGGGCTGCTTGCATGTATCTTTGAAGTTCTGAATAAACCGGTCCTTCAATTCTGCCCATGAATTGATGGAATTAGGTGGCAGTCCCTTCAACCAAGTACGGGCCATTCCATCCAGCATCATGGTGAAGTACTTGGCCATCACAGCCTCACTGACTTCCAGTAGTTCCATGGCCATCTCGTAGCTTTTGATCCATGACCCAGGTTGTAAGTCGGCTGTGTAATTAGGCACTGATAACCCACAAGTGTAGGGGATCGCAACAGCTTTCGAGGGTAAAGTATTCAACCCAAATTTATTGATTCGACACAAGGGGAGCCAAAGAATATTATTGAGTATTAACAGTTGAGTTGTCAATTCAACCACACCTGGATAACTTAGTATCGGCAGCAAAGTATTTAGTAGCAAAGTAGTATGATAGTAAAGGTAACCGTGGCAAAAGTAAAGATAATAGTTTTGTAGTAATTGTAACAATAGCAACGGAAAAGTAAATAAGCGAAGCACAGGATGTGAAAAGCTCGTAGGCATTGGATCAGTGATGGATAATTATGTCGGATGCGATTCCTCATGTAATAGCTATAACATAGGGTGACACAGAACTAGCTCCAATTCATCAATGTAATGTAGGCATGTATTCCGAATATAGTCATACGTGCTTATGGAAAAGAACTTGCATGACATCTTTTGTCCTACCCTCCCGTGGCAGCGGGGTCCTAGCGAAAATTAAGGGATATTAAGGCCTCCTTTTAATAGAGAACCGGACCAAAGCATTAACACATAGTGAATACATGAACTCCTCAAACTATGGTCATCACCGAGAAGTATCCCGATTATTGTCACTTCGGGGTTGTCGGATCATAACACATGATAGGTGATTATAGACTTGCAAGATAGGATCAAGAACACACATATATTCATGAAAACATAATAGGTTCAGACCTGAAATCATGGCACTCGGGCCCTAGTGACAAGCATTAAGCAAAGCAAAGTCATAGCAACATCAATCTCAGAACATAGTGGATACTAGGGATCAAACCCTAACAAAACTAACTTGATTACATGGTAAATCTCATCCAACCCATCACCGTCCAGCAAGTCTACGATGGAATTACTCACGCACGACGGTGAGCATCATGAAATTGGTGATGGAGGATTGTTGATGATGACGACGGCGACGAATCCCCCTCTCCGGAGCCCCGAACGGACTCCAAATCGCCCCTCCCGAGAGAGATTAGGGCTTGGCGGTGGCTCCGTATCATAAAACGCGATGAAACTTCCTCTCTGATTTTTTTCTCCGCAAGACAGAATAAATAGACTTGGAGTTGAGGCCAGAGGAGCCTCAGGGGGCCCACGAGACAGGGGGCGTGCCCCCACCCTCGTGGACAGGGTGTGGGCCCCCTGGTCTTGTTTCTTTCGCCAGTATTTTTTATATTTTCCAAAACTTGCCTCCGAGGATTTTCAGGACATTCCAAGAGCTTTTGTTTTCTACACATAAAATAACATCATGGCAGTTCTGCTGAAAACAACGTCAATCCGGGTTAGTTTCATTCAAATCATGCAAGTTAGAGTCCAAAACAAGGGCAAAAGTGTTTGGAAAAGTAGATACGTTGGAGACGTATCAACTCCCCCAAGCTTAAACATTTGCTTGTCCTCAAGCAATTCAGTTGATAAACTGAAAGTGATAAAGAAATTCTTTTTACAAACTCTGTTTGCTCTTGTTGTTGTAAACATGCAAAGCCAGCATTCAGGTTTCAGCAAATATTATGAACTAACCATACTCACAATAACACTTAGGTCTCACAATCACTCATATCAATGACATAATCAGCTAGCAAGCCATAATAATAAAACTCGGATGACAACACTTTCTCATAACAATCATAACATGATATAACAAAATGGTATCTCGCTAGCCCTTTCTGAGACCGCAAAACATAAATGCAGAGCACCTTTAAAGATCAAGGACTGACTAAACATTGTAATTCATGGTAAAAGAGATCCAGTCAAGTCATACCCAATATAAACCAATAGTAATGAATGCAAATGATAGTGTGCTCTCCAGCGGGTGCTTTTCAATAAGAAGGTGATGACTCAACATAAAAGTAAATAGATAGGCCCTTCGCAAAGGGAAGCAGGGATTTGTAGAGGTGCCAGAGATCGATTTTACACTAGAGATTGAATAAAATTTTGAGCGGCATACTTTCACTGTCAACGCAACAACTATGAGATGGCTGTATCTTCCATACTTCATGCATTATAGGCAGTTCCCTAATAGAATGGTAGAAGTTTATACTCCCCCACCACCGACAAGCATCAATCCATGGCTTGCTCGAAACAATGAGTGCCTCCAACTAACAACAGCCCCGGGGGAGTTTTGCTTAATTATATTGATTTGCTTTGATCTTTTTGGATCCCGGTTACCTGCCCTTTCTCGTGAATGAGGAGCGGAGTCCAGTCCTCTTGAGAATAACCCACCTAGCATGGAAGATATAGGCAGCCCTAGTCGAAACATGAGCTGCTCGAGCATACAAAACAGAATTTCATTTGAAGGTTTGGAGTTTGGCACATACAAATTTACTTGGAACGGCAGGTAGATACCACATATAAGAAGGTATGGTGGACTCATATGGAATAACTTTGGGGTTTAAGGAGTTTGGATGCACAAGCAGTATTCCCGCTAAGTACAGGCGAAGGCTAGCAAAAGATTGGGAAGCGACCAACTGAGAGAGCGACAACAGTCATAAACATGCATTAAAATTAATTCACATCGAATACAAACATGAGTAGGATATAATCCACCATGAACATAAATATCGTGAAGGCTATGTTGATTTGTTCAACTACATGCGTGAACATGTGCCAAGTCGAGTCACTCAATTTATTCAAAGGAGGATACCATCCCATCATACCTCATCAGAATCATTCTAATAGCATGTTGGCACGCAAGGTAAAACCATTATAACTCATAGCTAATCAAGCATGGCACAAGCAACTATAATCTCTAAATGTCATTGCAAATATATTTACTTCATAATAAGCTGAATCGGGAACGATGAACTCATCATATTTACAAAAACAAGAGAGGTCGAGTTCATACCAGCTTCTCTCATCTCAATCAGTTCATCATATATCGTCATTATTGCCTTTCACTTGCACGACGAACGGTGTGTATAATAATAATAGTGCATGTGCATTGGACTAAGCTGGAATCTGCAAGCATTCAACTCAAGAGAGAAGACAAAGTATTATGGGCTCTAAGTTAAATAAACAATCATGCATATGAGAGCCACTAAACATTTTCAATATGGTCTTCTACTCTCGACCCCCATGTCGTGTCAAAACCGGCGGATCACGGGTAGGGGGTCCCGATCTGTGCGTCTCAGGCTGATGGTAACAGGAAGCAAGGGACACAATGTTTACCCAGGTTTGAGCCCTCTCGATGGAGGTAAAACCCTACTTCCTGCTTGATTAATATTGATGATATGAGTAGTACAAGAGCAGATCTACCACGAGATCGTAGAGGCTAAACCCTAGAAGCTAGCCTATGATGATTATGATTGTAATTGTGATCGCCCTTCTAAGGACCAACCTCTCTGGTTTATAGACACCGAAGAGGGCTAGGGTTTACATGGAGTCGGTTACAAGGAAGGAAGTATAATATCCGTATTGCCAAGCTTGTCTTCCACGCCAAGGAGAGTCCCATCCGAACATGGGACGGAGTCTTGAGTCTCGTATCTTCACGCTCCAATAGTCCGGAGGAAGTATATAGTCTGGCCGCCCGGATACCCCCTAATCCAGGACTCCCTCAGTAGCCCCTGAACCAGGCTTCAATGACCATGAGTCCGGCGCGCAATCTTGTTTTTGGCATTGCAAGGCGGGTTCCATCTCCGAATACTCCAAAGTACCTGTTACGACGAATAGTGTCCGGCGTCTCATCAATGTTATACTCCTCGACTTCAGTGCCTCAATAATGACCATTTCCACGTGTCGAGCGAATGTGAGGAGCCGAGGCATTTTTGCATTTGCCACCCCCGATCCTTTGGGCTAGCCGTCTATTTGAAGAGGCGGGGATTCTTAGATCCAAACCTCACTCTTCCCCCTCGAGCAAGCATCCAGCAGAGCGCTCCGGAAAAACCATTCCGAGATGGCCGGTCATCGCAGCTCTTCCACTCGCTCTCCTCGCTCCAAGCCAGGGGACTGGGAAGAGTGTTCAGTTCCTCATAGTCGTTTGATAGAGTTACAAACCCAAGGGTTTCTCCCACCGGCGTTCATGGTCCCCGTCCGAGCCAGAATAGCCACCTATAACGCGGGGAACAAGCGGAGGGCTCTCCTAATCCATCTCCAGAGGAGCGAATATGCCTCATCCCACATCTGCTAAGGGGCGTCGGGTTTCCCATCCACCCGTTCCTTCGCGGGCTCCTAGAGTTGTACGGCCTCCAGTCGCACAATTTTACCCCTGCCTCTGTACTACATATAGCATGATACGTCGCCCTTTGTGGGCTATTTCTAGGCTGCGAGGCTCATTTCGGGTTATGGAAGAAGCTGTTCTGCCTCGTCCCTCGCAACCAGGGGGAATCCCTATGTCAAGCGGGCGGGGCCGAAGTATGGCGCATTGCCGAGACCGGATACCTATCCGGCACTCCCAAGAAGGCACCAAAGAACTAGCCTTCGGAGTGGTTTTATATTGACGATGTTCCCCTTCTGGATCCAGTCCAGACAGGTCTCCCCAAGTTTAGTAACGCCCCGCCGAGGGCACGTCTAAGCTGGCGCCCCCGAGGCCCCCAAGAGGAGGATACCAGGGAAATACACTTGCTGATGAGCAGGATAAAGTTACTGGCCAAGTCCGGACTGACGATAGTCGAGGTTATGGCAATATGCATAATGCGGGGAGTGCAACCGCTTCAATAACGGGCAAGCCCATGTGGCACTTCAACGGGGAAGACGATGCCACCTGCTGTGGCCGTAAGGGTCCGGACTCCGCCACTACTCTGGAAAGAATATTGTCCGATTTATACAAAGGAGGAGAAGAAGAAGAATTCCTTCACATTAAACCGCGGGATGGATTCTCCATGTACAACCCCCCAAACTGGGTAAGTTATCATTCCTTTCCCTGCTTCACTTATTGTGGCGTTCTTCGCTAAGATTATCTGCCTCTATATTTCCGAGCAGGAACTGAGGAGGGCCATAGAAGGAATCTCCAGCCCTTCCCCGCAGCTAGAGGACACCGGAAGGGCCCTGGATCCAGGACTTGAAGAAGATCCGGATATGACCGTGGAGCTTGTCAACGGGATATTTTATCAGGCGAGCTACGATGGCGCCTCAGTGGCTACTATTGCCGATTATCCCGGACTGCTACCTACGTCGCGTGTAAGCCGAGCCAAAAACTCTATCCTCCAAAGAGGACTCCTTTACGATGCCATGCCTTTCCCCTGAAGTGTCGTGTTTTTGCAGAGACGACGGTCGGAGCGTAGGGCCGAGCCCATAGGGACCCGTTGGCCACAGGCGTCCGGATTGGGTAGGCTCAAGAGGAAGGCGGTTAGGGTCGAAACGCCGCTACAGAGGTAAGGTAAAAACCAATCTTGCAATTATTGTATTTGAAGTATAACAACGCCCTTTGTGTCCTGGCAGGAAGAGGAGTAGCCGGACTATATTTGGGAATCCTGCCAATCACGCCTCCACTAGCCGGATTCCAGAACTGGCTTCGAGAGAGGAGGCGGACGTGGGGCTGATGCCGTATAGTTCTCCGATAGAGGACGCAGATATGCTCTGTGCCACGAATTCCGAAGTAGAGAGCGCCATGAATCACCAGCACCGACGGGCCATACTTCGCAACAACATCTTTTCCGAGGAGGCATTTAATGCTTTCAATTTGGGAGACGCATACTGTCGTGGTTCTAAGTCTGACAGTGGAGTGGGGGGTAGGTATGGAGAGGCAAGGTCCTAGCTATGGAGAAGTTGTAAACACAAGAGATGTACGAGTTCAGGCCCTTCTCGGAGGAAGTAAAAGCCCTACGTCTCGGAGCCCTGGGGCGGTCGAGTGGATTATGTGTATGGGTGCTACAAGAGTGCGAACCCTTCTGCCTATGGAGGGGGTGGCTTATATAGAGTACGCCAGGACCCCTGCCAGCCCACGTAATGAAGGGTTTAAGGTATATTAAGTCTGGGGCGTTACTGGTAACACCCCACATAAAGCGCCTTAACTATCATTAAGTCTATTCAATTACAGGCCGTTGTAGTGCAGAGTGCCTTCTGACCTTCTGGTGGTCGAGTGTATCTTCATGGTCGAGTGAATCTCCATGGTCGAGTCCTTCTGGTCAGTCGAGTGGGTTACTCGTTGGTTGACTGGAAGGTGATCTCTTCTAAGACTGTCCCTGGGTAGGACATTCAGGTCAGGCCTATGACCCTACCCTAGGTACATGAATCCATCATTAGCCCCCGAATGGATTGAGGCTTGAATGAGGAAGGAGTTGATGCTGTTTCCGATTGACTTTTGCATACTGGCTATGCGTCGTTCTGGATTAAGATCTTCTTTGTCAATAATCGAGCAACTTTTCTTCAGTCTATTCGATCCATTCTTGTCTTTCGTCGAGTGATCTTTTAGACTTTGCTGGTTCCCGAGCGACGAATCGCAGGAAATCTTGCGTCTGACAGACCGATCTGCCGTTCGCGGATTCCACGGGATGCGAAATTTGGGGGAGCGCGCGAAGCGGAACGAACCGTGGCGCTCGGACGGGACGGGACATAGACGCCTCGATCTCCGCGCCACTTTTTCCGCCACGTATCGCGTCGATGCAACTGTTTCGGGATATGATTAGGTTGCCTGGGTCCACCTGTCATCCACTCGGAAGGGATGTTATAAATGCAACCAGCGAGGGTTTTCTGAACAATGCTCCATTCTTTCTCTTCTGCTCTCCTCGTCTCCGCCCCACGCGCTCGCTCTCGCCCCCG
Source organism: Triticum timopheevii (assembly GCA_963921465.1). Taxonomy (NCBI): domain Eukaryota; kingdom Viridiplantae; phylum Streptophyta; class Magnoliopsida; order Poales; family Poaceae; genus Triticum; species Triticum timopheevii. The sequence continues at coordinate 553,895,818 of OY997272.1, read as the reverse complement.
CAAAGCTCTTCCTCGCGCACCTCGCCGGCAGCCATGGTCAAGGAGAAGACGGCGGCGCTGGAGCACGCAAAGAAGGCGTCGGCGACGGAGAAGGCGTCGGCGGCGGAGAAGGCGAAGGGGAGATCCACTAGCCGCAGTGGGTCTTCGTCGAGATCCCGCTTGCCGAAGGGCTGGGTCCAGGGAGATTGGATCCAGTCGACCATCAGGGAGAAGGATCTCCTCGACATGGCCGACGACGGGCTGATCCCCCATGGCGCCGCAAGACTTCCAGGGAAAGAGTGGCAACCTCAGCCGGAAGAGGGTGAGTGTGTGCTCCTGGCCACTCATATTGATCGAGGGTTTTCTTTGCCACCGAGCATTTTCTTTCGTGGTTTTTTGAACTTCTTTGGAGCCCAACTCCACCACTTTACCCCGAACTCTATCGCGTACCTTGCTGCATTCGTATCCATGTGCGAGAGTTTCCTGGGCTGTCGACCGCACTGGGGCTTGTTCAAGCATATCTTCACGTGTCGTTCTCAGACCGTGAAGAAGGCAAGTCCAGGCGATGAGAAGACCCAGGTTGTGCAAATGTGCGGGGGTTTGGGAATCCAAGTGAGGAACAAGAGCACCTTCCCACCTATGACGTTTCCCGAGTCGGTCAGGGGCTGGCAGTCGACTTGGTTCTACTGCCGGAACGAGCTGACGCTGGGACAGTCGAGTGGGCTCCCCCCATTCACCATGAGTCGAGTGAACAAGCCCTCCTCTCTGAAAGTGGTTCTGGAGGAGAGGGCTGATGTGAAGATGTTGATGGACCGCGTGGTGCAGTTGGTCCGGGACGGAGTGACTGGCATGGACCTTCTGGAGGTTTTCCTTCGGCGGCGGATCCAGCCTCTTCAGTTCCGAAGCCATGGCATGTGGTTGTACTGCGGGACTGAAGACAATACCCGAGTCCACCCGGAGGCAGTCGACGATGCCACGGTGGAAAGATGGATGGCCGCGGTCACTGGGAACAAGGATAATCCCCGTGGATCCAGGAGGGTTCCTCCACTCGACCACCACACCGTTCCAGATAAGGTATACTTGCTCTGCCTTCCATTGTATATTCGTCAAATTTGTTTCTGTATGTTCTGCGACTTGGTCGACTGATCTCTGTCTTGAGGTCTTCCAAGCCCTCACCGACCTGTATTCAATGCCCAATGGAGCTCAGGCTCCGACTGAGGAGGGAGAAGCCAGCGGGGGCGAGAGCCAGGAGGAGTGGGATTCAGACGCTGCCGAAGATGACGATGACGACGACGACGATGACGAGGATGAAGAGGAGGAGGAGGAGGAGGAGGAGGTCGCACCACCGCGCTCGGAAAGGCGGTCGAAGCTTGTCCATGACCCCGCGACCGAACGCGGTAAGGGGGTGGCGACTGCCTCGCAGTCGACCAAACGCCCTCGGACCGCTTCTCCGGTGCCGAGTGAAAGGACTCCGAAGCAGTCGAGGGTGGCTCCGCCGAAACCCCCCAAGCTCCTGCCGAAGATGAAAGTGTCCATTCCCACCATATCCGGGTAAACACGTTACTGGAGTTCTCTTGTTTTGCATAAGGCTTTATCTCTGGTTGATACTTGAGTTGGTCGACTGATTCTTTGGAACTTCAGTGCTGCAACTTCTGAGACCTCAGGCAAGGCTGACGACCATGAGATGGAGGACGCAGCAACCTCGAATCCTGGTACTATACTCTCAATTCTGTCCTTAGTCGACTGACTCAAGATTTATGACTTTGACTCTTTTTCTGAAGCTCCACCCCATGACATTATCACCCTTCCTGAAGATGACGATGAGGATGAAGAACCACTGAGGCACAGGATGAGCAGCAAGACGTCTACTGGTAAGGCAACCCAGAGTGCGACGGCGCCCGAGACCGTGGTCACGGAAGGGGAGAACCTCACTCGACACACCGTGTCTTTCGCGGTGCCGTTGATGAGTGCTCATCCTACTTCGTCGAGTGCTGCACGACCTTCGCTCTTCACAACACACCATGTCCCAGAGGACCAAGCCAGTGCTGCTAAGGAGGCGATACGTCAAGCGGGGATCATGATGGAGCAGGTGAAGATCGTCCGGGATGCAAGCCAAGAAGCTTATGACGCTAGCTCCGCCCTTCAAAGCAATGTTCAGGTCAGTCGACCACCGCCTGTTCTGTTAGGATATGCTATCAAAAACTTTGTCTGATTTCTGAAATCCATAGCAATCACCCACTGGGTGTGTCGATAAAAAACTCCGTTTTAGCGGGGGCACGCTGAGTGCACCCGCTGGGTGTAGTCCCCAAGGCTAAGGTCGACTATTGGCAGTCGGCCTTAGGCTTTATAAGTAAAGGTTGTTCATCATTCGACTAGATCGAATGGTTTTCCGGAACCGGTGGGGGCACGCTGAGTGCACCCACTGGGTGTAGTCCCCGAGACTGTGGTCGACTGCTGGCAGTCGACTACAGTCTGAAGAGCACGTCTCCCCTTTTTTTTTGGGTCGACTGGTCGACTCTGTCTTGAACAGAACTAGTGGGGGCACGCTGAGTGCACCCACTGGGTGTAGTCCCCGAGACTACGGTTGAATGCTTGCATTCGACTGTAGTCTTAGAAACGTATGATTTTTCTCTATCCACTCGAAAGTGAATCATCTTTGATATTTTGCCGATTGGTTCTTCGTAGAAATCCTGTGACCTTGCGGCTCGCTATACGGAACTGGAGCGGAAGCACATTCAGCTCGAGTTGGATCTGAAGCTGGTGCAGGAGAATCTGACGAAGGCGAAGGAGGAGACCAAAGGTATGTTCGGTGAGACCTCGACGACTCCTTTTTCCTTCCATTTGTTTCAAAATCTGACTTTGCTGTAACTTGCAGACAAGGTGCGGGAGGCCCAGAAGAAGAAGGACCTTGAGCTAGCTGAGAAGACCAAGCTTGCTGACGAGAAGTTAGCTTCAGTCACCAAGCTTGAACAGGAAAATCACAATCTGAAAACTGCTCTGGCGATTGCCTCCAAGGAAGTTGACCGACTGAAAGCTGACAAGACTACCCTAACCAAGAAGATCAACCAATTGACCGGGAAGAAGAATGACCTGGAAGGCTTCCTGGGTGGTCTTGCCAAGAAATTGTTCCTTATGCTCGAAGGTAATCTTTTTCACTCGACCAACATTTTCAACTGTGACGCTTCCATTCGACCATTGTCTTGATTCGGCGTTTTGTCCTTGTAGAATTTTGTCGGAACTTTGAAGAAGAGACTAGCCAGTTGGAGCCGAACCTTGATCCTGTCAATTCTCCGGTGAATGATGAAGTTGCCATGAATGTCTTCCGACTGGAGTCTCGCGTTGCAGCTGTCGTGGACTATCTTGCAAGGCTGAAGGCCGCCACTTCTCGCATCGACTCGACGCTTTGGCCCGGGGCGACACTTCAGAATGACCTCGAGTCGTTGATGGCTCGACTAAACGCAGTCCCCGACCGAGTGCAAGAGTGGAAGAAGTCCTCGGCTCGGTGCGGCGCAGATGTTGCCCTGTGTCTGGCCCGAGTCCACTGCAAGGATGCGCGAGAAGAGAAGCTGGCGGCTCTCCGAGTGGCCAACACCAAGAAACACGACTTCAGGTCCTTCATGGAAACTTTCATCGCTGCTGCTACCCGGATCGCAGACGGGATCGACCTCGACGAGTTTGTTGCTCCTTCCAGCCCTCCACAGGAGGGGTAAAAAACTTTCTTTAAGCCCGACACTTTAAATTTGCCTCGGTATGCCAAGTGGAATTGTAACCGGTAAACCTTAACAGGCTTAGTGCCTGAGCACTCTCGGTTCCTTTAGGTATCGACCTAAACTTGGATTTGATGTTTGGATATGATTGCTCCTAGTTCGAATTGTCCTTTGCAGGTTCACTGCAGTCGACTTATTCCTTAGGCGAGCACTGGGCTGCAGCTAAGCCTCTGAGTGAGAGGTTTGCTCTTCACTCGGTAGGATTTTTATTCCTTAGGCGAGCGCTGGGCTGCAGCTAAGCCTCCGAGTGAGAGGTTTGCTCTTCACCCGGTAGGATTTTTTTATAACTTAGGCGAGCGCTGGGCTGCAGCTAAGCCCCCGAGTGAGAGGTTTGCTGAGCGCTGGGCTGCAGCTAAGCCCCCGAGTGGGAGGTTTGCTCTTCACTCGGTAGGATTTTTTATAACTTAGGCGAGCGCTGGGCTGTAGCTAAGCCCCCGAGTGAGAGGTTTGCTCTTCACTCGGTAGGATTTTTTATAACTTAGGCGAGCGCTGGGCTGCAGCTAAGCCCCCGAGTGAGAGGTTTGCTCTTCACTCGGTAGGATTTTTTATAACTTAGGCGAGCGCTGGGCTGCAGCTAAGCCTCCGAGTGAGAGGTTTGCTCTTCACCCGGTAGGATTTTTTTATAACTTAGGCGAGCGCTGGGCTGCAGCTAAGCCCCCGAGTGAGAGGTTTGCTCTTCACTCGGTAGGATTTTTTATAACTTAGGCGAGCGCTGGGCTGCAGCTAAGCCCCCGAGTGAGAGGTTTGCTCTTCACTCGGTAGGATTTTTTATAACTTAGGCGAGCGCTGGGCTGCAGCTAAGCCCCCGAGTGAGAGGTTTGCTCTTCACTCGGTAGGATTTTTTATAACTTAGGCGAGCACTGGGCTGCAGCTAAGCCCCCGAGTGAGAGGTTTGCTCTTCACTCGGTAGGATTTTCACGTTGTATTTGTGGCGAAGCTCGGAGGAGAGAGTCACAGTCTATCTGCACCTCGTCCTCTTTGCGAGCCCACATTATACTTATGGCGTAGCTCAGAGGAGAGGGTCGCAGTCGACCTGCACCTCGTCCTCCTTGCAAGCGTATGTGGTACTTAGGCGAGCACTGTGCTGCAGCTAAGCCCCCGAGTGAGAGGTTTGCTCTTCACTCGGTAGGATTTTTTATAACTTAGGCGAGCGCTGGGCTGCAGCTAAGCCCCCGAGTGGGAGGTTTGCTCTTCACTCGGTAGGATTTTTTATAACTTAGGCGAGCGCTGGGCTGCGGCTAAGCCCCCGAGTGGAAGTCTGGCTTACCACTCGGTAGGATTTTTTATAACTTAGGCGAAACGGATTCGTGGCTAAGCCTCCGAGTGGAAGTCTGGCTTACCACTTGGCAGGATTTGTACAAACTTAGGCAAAACGGATTTGCGGCTAAGCCACCCACTGGGGGAAAAAGTGACAAAAATTATGGCACTATTATTTCGAGATCCATGAACTACAGAAGTATTTTATTACAACTTTTAAGTGTAAAACGGGCGGAGCAGATCCGCATTCCAAGCTCGGGGCTCTTCGATGTTGTGTTCGACGTTGTAGAGACGGTATGCCCCGTTGTGGAGAACTTTGGTGACGATGAAGGGTCCTTCCCAAGAAGGAGCGAGCTTATGCTGTTTCTGCTGATCCACTCGGAGAACTAGATCTCCTTCTTGGAAGGCTCGACCCCTCACATTCCTGGCGTGAAAGCGACGCAAGTCTTGTTGATAGATGGTCGATCGGATCAGAGCCATCTCCCTTTCTTCCTCTAGAAGGTCGACTGCGTCCTGACGCGCTTGCTCAGCTTCTGCTTCATTGTAGAGTTCAACTCGAGGGGCATTGTGAAGAAGATCACTCGGCAAGACTGCTTCAGCTCCATAGACCAAAAAGAATGGAGTTCTTCCAGTCGACCGATTGGGTGTGGTCCGCAAACCCCAAATCACCGAAGGAAGTTCGTCGACCCATGCTCCAGCCGCGTGCTTGAGATCACGCATCAGTCGGGGTTTTAAACCCTTGAGGATTAAGCCATTGGCTCGCTCCGCTTGTCCATTCGACTGGGGGTGAGCGACTGAAGCGTAGTCGACTCGTGTGCCTTGAGCATTGCAGAAATCCTTGAATTCTTCTGAGTCAAAGTTCGACCCATTATCCATAATGATGCTGTGCGGGACTCCATATCTGAACGTCAGCTCCCTGATGAAGGTAACTTGAGTACCGGCGTCAAGATTCTTGATTGGTTTAGCCTCGATCCACTTTGTGAACTTGTCGACTGCGACCAGTACGTGCGTGAAACCACTTCGACCTGTTCTCAAGGGACCGACCATGTCCAACCCCCATACTGCAAATGGCCAAACGAGTGGAATGGTCTTCAGAGCTGACGCGGGCTTGTGTGACATATTGGAGTAGAATTGACATCCTTCGCACTTGTCCACTATTTCCTTTGCCATCTCATTCGCCCTTGGCCAGTAAAATCCAGCTCGGTATGCTTTGGCTACAATGGTCCGAGAGGACGCATGGTGACCACAGTTTCCCGAGTGGATATCATTGAGAATGATTCGACCTTCTTCTGGCGTTATGCATTTTTGACCAACCCCAGTCGGGCTTTATCTATACAGCTGTCCTTTGATAACGGTAAAGGCTTTGGATCGACGGACGATTTGCCGAGCCTCTTCCTCATCTTCTGGGAGTTCTTTTCTCAGGATATACGCAATATAGGGAATTGTCCAGTCGGGAGTGACCACTAAAACCTCCATGACCAAGTCGACCACTGCTGGGACCTCAACCTCAGTCGGATCTGTGGCACTCTTGGGCTGTGGAGATTCCTCTGTGAAGGGATCCTCTTTAACTGACGGAGTGTGTATATGCTCCAAAAACACACCACTCGGAATGGCTTCTCTTTTGGAACCTATCTTTGCCAGATCATCTGCTGCTTGATTTTTCAGTCTGGGGATGTGATGGAGCTCCAACCCCTCGAACTTCTTTTCCAGCTTCCTCACTGCATTGCAGTATCCAGTCATGGCTGGGCTTCTCACGTCCCACTCCTTCATCACCTGGTTTACCACTAAATCTGAATCGCCATAAACCATCAGGCGACGGATGTCGAGTGAGATGGCCATGCGCAATCCATATAAAAGGGCCTCATACTCTGCCTCATTGTTGGAGGAATCAAAGTGAATCTGGAGCACATACCTAAGCTTATCTCCTCTGGGGGAAACCAGAACAACCCCAGCACCAGAACCATTCAACATCTTAGAGCCATCGAAGAACATGGTCCAATGCTCCGAGTGAACTTCAGTCGGCTGCTGTTGTTCAATCCACTCGGCGAGGAAATCTGCTATTGCCTGGGACTTAATGGCTTTCTTTGCCTCAAACTTGATATCAAGGGGAATAAGTTCGATCGCCCATTTCGCCACTCGACCAGTTGCATCTCTGTTGTGCAGAATCTCTGATAGTGGGGCGTCGCTGACGACTATGATAGAATGATCAGAGAAATAATGAGCAACCTTCTTCGTGGTCATGTATATTCCATACACAAGCTTCTGATAATGAGGATATCTCTGCTTGGATGGAGTCAAGACTTCAGACAAATAATACACCGGGCGCTGAACTTTGAAGGCTTTTCCTTCTTCTTCCCGCTCGACCGTAAGTACTGTACTGACGACTTGTCCTGTGGCTGCAATATAAAGCAACAAAGGCTCTTTGCTGATTGGAGCAGCAAGCACCGGCTGGGTGGAAAGCAGGGCTTTTAGCTCGGCAAATGCTGCATCAGCTTCTGGAGTCCACTCGAACTTGTCTGCCTTCTTCATCAGTCGGTAAAGAGGCAATGCCTTTTCACCGAGTCGTGAGATGAATCGACTTAATGCGGCCAAGCATCCAGTAAGCTTCTGGACATCGTGCACTCGCACAGGGCGTTTCATTCGGAGAATAGTGCCGATCTTCTCTGGATTAGCGTCGATCCCTCGCTCGGAAACGAGAAAACCAAGTAACTTTCCACCAGGAACTCCAAATGTGCACTTCGATGGATTGAGCTTGATATCGTACCTTCTGAGGTTGGCAAATGTTTTGGCGAGGTCAGCAAGCAGGTCGGAACCTTTTCGCGACTTAACGACGATATCATCCATATACGCTTCCACATTCCGACTGATTTGAGTGAGAAGACACTTCTGAATCATATGCATAAATGTGGCTCCGGCATTCTTGAGGCCGAATGGCATGGTGATATAGCAGAAGCACCCGAATGGAGTGATGAAAGCTGTTTTTACTTCGTCGGGTCCATACAGACGGATCTGATGATACCCAGAATATGCGTCTAGAAAAGACAATCTCTCACATCCCGCGGTCGAGTCAACAATTTGATCTATGCGAGGGAGAGGAAAATGATCTTTCGGGCAGGCCCGATTGATGTGCTTGAAGTCAATGCACATGCGGAGTGATTTGTCCTTCTTGGGAACCATGACGACATTAGCGAGCCACTCGGAGTGGTATATCTCTCGGATAAATCCTGCCGCCAACAGTCGAGCCACTTCCTCACCAATAGCTTTTCTCTTCTGGACGGCGGACCGCCGAAGATGCTCTTTGACTGGTTTTGCTGATTTGTCGACTCTGAGGTGATGCTCAGCCAGTCCCCTGGGAACACCTGGCATGTCAGCTGGCTTCCATGCAAAAATGTCCCAGTTCTCACGGAGGAACTGGATGAGCGCTTCTTCCTATTTCGGGTCGAGTGTCGTGGAGATGTGGGTTGGGGCTGCATTGGGGTCGGTCGGGTGAATGCGAACAGGTTTTGTCTCACCAGACGACTGGAATGCAGACTCTATGGCTGGTTTCTTGGATCGCAACAAATCACTCGGATCTGCATTTTGCTTGTACTCTTCGAACTCGACCGCTGTCACCTGGGAATCGGCAATCTTCGAGCCCTTCTGAAAGCACTCTTCTGCCTTTTTCCGATCGCCAGTGACAGTGATCACCCCTTTGGGACCTGGCATTTTCAGTTTGAGGTACACGTAACATGGTCGAGCCATGAACCGTGCGTAGGCGGGCCTCCCCAAAATGGCGTGGTACGCGCTCTGAAAATCCACAACCTCAAAGGTCAACTTTTCCTTGCGAAAATGTTTTGAGTCGCCAAAAACCACGTCCAGGGCTATTTGGCCGAGTGAGTTGGCTTTCTTCCCTGGTATGACTCCGTGGAAACTCATGTTGCTGGTGCTCAGTCGGGACATCGGGATGCCCATTCCCTTCAGTGTGTCTGCATACAACAAGTTCAGCCCACTGCCACCGTCCATCAGCACTTTCGTCAGTCGAGTGCCTTCGACAACTGGATCGACCACCAAAGCTTGCCTCCCAGGGGTGGCAATATGAGTCGGGTGATCAGATTGGTCGAATGTGATGGGTGTTTGCGACCATTTCAGATAACTTGGTTTTGCTGGGGCAACCATATTCACCTCACGGTTAATGACTTTCAGTCGACTCTTGCTTTCCACATCCGCAAAGATCATCAGAGTGGAGTTGATATGCGGATATTCTTCCTCACTGTCCTCTTTGTCTCCGGCCTTGTCTGACTCTTTCTCCTTGTCCTTAGACTGTTTTCCCTGAAACTGTTGGATCAGGAGTCGACACTGGCGAGTGGTGTGCTTTGGGTAAATAATGTTGCCCTCTTCATCTTTCTTCGTGTGGATGTGGCACGGCATATCCATCACGTCGTTTCCTTCTTTATCCTTTACTTTCTTAGGATTCCAGGATCCTTTTGGCTTCCCTTTGAACTTTCCCTGAGTCACGGCCAGGGCCTCTCCAGGAGCTGCTGGCTCGGCTTTCTGCTTCTGTTTTCGACTGGAATTTCCCTTCTCCGACTGACTTGGTTTATACTTGCCGCTTCGGAGTCGGTCCTCTTCCTCGCCATTGGCGTACTTGGTAGCAATCTCCATCATCCGACTCAGAGTCATGTCTCCGGTTCGACCAAACTTCAGACTCAATTCTCTGTTCTTGACGCCATCTTTGAAGGCGCAGACTGCTTGATGATTAGACACATTTTCCACAGTATGGTGCAGAGTGATCCACCTCTGAATGTACTCTTTGAGAGTCTCATTGGGCTTCTGCACACAAACTTGCAGCTCTGTCAAACCAGCTGGTCGCTTGCAGGTTCCTTCAAAAGTTCTGACGGACACTCGGAACAAATCTTCCCAAGTGTAAATACTGCTAGGAGGTAACTGATTCAACCACGCTCTGGCTGAACCTTCCAGTATGAGGGGCAAATGCTTCATGGCCACCTCGTCATTCCCACCGCCAATCTGAATAGCCACTCGGTAGTCCTCAAGCCAAGTTTCAGGCTTGGACTCCCCAGTGAACTTGCTGACTCCTGTCGCCAACCTGAAATTGGGGGGAATCACTGCAGCTCTGATAGCCCTGCTAAAACACTCTGGACCAGAAACATGCACTCGACTGCTCGTGGGCGCATCTCTCTCGGGTCCACCTCGATGGGCTCTGTTCCGGTCGACCAAGCTTTGCACGATAATGGATCGCGCGTCGAAGCCTGGTCCCCTGGGGTCGACTGGAACTCTTCGCCCCGCACTGAACTGACGCCTGTCATCCTATCACCGAGGAGCGTAAGACCCTTCCCTTGGAGGGGAAACGGGCACTCGACGCCTGTCTTCTAAGTCGCGTCGGTCTTCATACTGATCACGCTGGTTGTCGCGCCCTTCCCGCCGCGGAGGCGATCTGGGACTGTGAGCCGACTGAACCGTATTAGCAGCGACGGATCGACTGTGAATTCTGTTGCGCGACTGCGACACGGCTGAGTTCTGGTCCCCAGCTGCTCGGAGCAAATCTCTGATTTGCATCAAGCCTCTCCCAGCTTCCGACTGTGAAGGCTGGATGGACTCTGCTATACGGGTTGCAGCTGCTAAATTCTGAATTGGCGTGCGGTATACTTGAGTCGGTGGGAAGAGTCGACGTCGACTGGCTTCGGGGACTCGTTGCCGCGCGCGCTCGTCGAGTGCTCGCTGAAGGTTCTCCAGACGAGCGCGTTCAGCCACATTGGCCAAACGTGCCTCCTCCAAGGCGCGAGCCTTGGGGGTTTCTCCCGTAATGGGAGTATGCAGGGCATCCATGTTCCTGCGGCGAAGCTCTTCTCTCTGTAGAGAGTCGAGTGCCTCGGGCTGGTACTCTTCGTGGTCCTGTGCGGGGCTACCTCCACCGCCCGCTCTGCCGCCATGGGCGAAGCCGGGAGGACTGCGGGGCCCGTCGACCATGAGAATTTCCGCCGCTGGATCACTGCTATCGCACTCGGATGCAGTCTCTACGGAGCCAGTCGACAGATCAAACAGGCCGTAGAGAGATTCGTCGGGCTCGATAGCCGCAACTTGTGCGATGGCCGCCTGGCGAGCCACCGCGTGTTTCACCCACCGTTGAAGCCTCGACCGACCAGAGCGCTTGCGCTGGTGGGAGACCGGACGGGCAACCGATAAAGGAGTCGACCGATAGGGGGCCGACGGTTGCCGCAGCAGAATGCCGCAGACACATGCGCGAAAATGCGTCGCACCGCGGACGGGGAGCGCATCAACGTCGAGTGGAGCCTCCTGGAGCCACGCGGAGTCGTCGGCGACGAAGGTGAGAGCGCCAAGACGGATCTCGCGCCCCTCGACCAAAACTCCAGCAGTCATCATGATGAAAGTACCCAGAAATACCGCAACTTCTCCACAAAATCGCTAAAACACCTGCCCCACGGTGGGCGCCAACTGTCGTGGTTCTAAGTCTGACAGTAGAGTGGGGGGTAGGTATGGAGAGGCAAGGTCCTAGCTATGGAGAAGTTGTAAACACAAGCGATATACGAGTTCAGGCCCTTCTCGGAGGAAGTAAAAGCCCTACGTCTCGGAGCCCTGGGGCGGTAGAGTGGATTATGTGTATGGGTGCTACAAGAGTGCGAACCCTTCTGCCTGTGGAGGGGGGTGGCTTATATAGAGTACGCCAGGACCCCTGCCAGCCCACGTAATGAAGGGTTTAAGGTATATTAAGTCTGGGGCGTTACTGGTAACGCCCCACATAAAGCGCCTTAACTATCATTAAGTCTATTCAATTACAGGCCGTTGTAGTGCAGAGTGCCTTCTGACCTTCTGGTGGTCGAGTGTATCTTCATGGTCGAGTGAATCTCCATGGTCGAGTCCTTTTGGTCAGTCGAGTGGGTTCCTCGTTGGTCGACTGGAAGGTGATCTCTTCTAAGACTGTCCCTGGGTAGGACATTCAGGTCAGGCCTATGACCCTACCCTAGGTACATGAATCCATCACATACATCTGAGCTGCTCAAGGCGGGCTTGCCCGAGCAACGGACCAATATACCAAAGATATACAAAGTTTCATAAGCATGTATAGCAGTAGCCCCTGAGACTTGAAACGGTTGGAACAACTGTTTTAAGGATCAATTTATGCACAGGTTCTTGTAGATAAAAATGACCAATTGTCTCGGGAGCTGGAGGAGTGCAAGGCCCAGCTGAGGGCCACGGTTGCCAAGTTAGAGGAATCCCAGAAGGCCTCATCTGGTAACATTTGTCTCGATTGTATGAAGATGCACCAGTTAGTAAGTGGCTGGTATGACGAGTCTAACAGAAAGTTCTGCAGACCACCCCGGGGTGAATACGGAGGGCGTAAGGGATGACGAGTCGCATCTCCAAAGGCATCTAAATGCTGTCGAGCGCGTTCTTACGCAAGTTAGGCAGGAGAAGAATAATCTTCACGATGCCAATGTTCGGCTGGACGTGGAATTAAAAGACGTCCGCGCTCAGCTGGCGGACTCCATGAAGGAAAACAAGAGGCTTCGACGTGGCATTTATGGTAAGTGCCTAGACGAGCTGTAGTACAGCTCGGCGAAGAAGCATGTTGAAAGAATTTTGCTTGCAGGAATGTTAACAGGCTGCCCTGAGGAGGAGATGCCCTCATCTGCTGGCGATTTACTGCAAGACCTCTCACAACTACGCGAGCGAGCTCGGCAGGTGATGTAGGGCGTTGCTCAGGCCTTGTGGCCATCAAGCTTCCTGCCAAATGGCATGTGGGAGCTTGTCGACATGCTTCAAGGAGCACGGCGGCGCTTCCGATTGTGGAAGGTGTCAGTCTGCCGGCAAGGTGCAAGAGAAGCCTGGGCTATGGTGAAGACGCGCTACACAAAGCTGGATTCGAACCATATGGCCGAAGTCGGACCAACGGGGCCAGATGGACAAGAAATTCCTGTGAGTCTAGTGTATGACTAGGTAGCGTTAGCTGCAAAGTATTCCCAACAGGATTGTAAGCTAGATAGCCTGTTGGATGGTATAGAGGAGGAATATAGTCAGTCCAAGTGACTGTGTAAATCAATGGTCATTAGTATTCCCTAGCCGGATTAAAATCATTTGTCATGGCGGACCTTTTTGCTTCAGCCCCTGGATCCTACAGTCCGGGGTGTTTCCGAATACCCGCTCAGTTATGTAGAACCGGGGTATGCGTGGAAACCAGGCGTAGGGGTCATAAGTGCTTGAACAGACAAGTACCCAACTAGTTATGTTATATTACATGGACAGTAAGAAACATCTTCCAGGGAGAATAGTTCCGTTAGGGGTTCCTTTCCCTGGGTATGCATGCGATGATGCACATGTCCGAACTGCGAACAAAGGCACAGGATACAAAACTTCTGGGGATTTATGTTGTAATAAACGAATACATCTTTTGTTCACCGATCGAATATTCTCTTAAGGACGCTAGCTTTCGGCTTCACCCAGTCTGAGGTACACATCCGGCTGAACCGGCAGTAACAATCGCAGAGGTGCTCCCCTTATGCCCTAGCCAAATTAACGGGAACGTAGGGCATAAACACAAGAGCCAGGCAACCCACCTTGGCCACATCTTAAGTCATATCGGTGCATATAATGGTGAAGAAAAGGCACATATGGAAAAAGAAACGCATATGTGATGGGCAAAAGGCCTTTAGAGTAATTAATTTTAGCTTCTGTATAGGAAGCCCCCAGGTATTGCTTACACACATAGTGCGGTCGGAGTGATCCGGGAATCTGTACTATATGAAATATTTTGTGTGAAGAGGAAAAAGGGTCGAGAAAGGAAAAGGGAGGGAGCATAATTAAAAAGGAGGGGGTAAGGAGACGAACACTGAGTTCGGCGCTAGGTATAGAATCTTCGGAGTCTGGCCACGCTCCATGGGTTCGGCTCGAGTCTGTTATCGGATGCATTATGTAAGCGGTACGCTCCTCCGGTGAGAACTTTGTCAATGACGAAGGGACCTTCCCACTTGGGTTTGAGCTTGTCCTTCTTCTTCCCCGATAGGCGTAGAACGAGTTTGCCAATATTATAATTTTGGCCCGCACATCTCTGCTTTGGTACCGTCGAGCCTACTGCTGATAGAATGCGGAGCAGGCTTTTGCGACGTCACGCTCCTCCTCCAGGGCATCCAAGTTATCCTGCCGATCTAACTCGGCTTCCTTCTCTTCGTACATGCGTACGCCTGGCGAATCATGTATTATGTCGTAGGGTAGTACTGCTTCCGTGCCGTACACCATAAAAAATGGTGTGTATCCAGTGGTGCGATTCGGCGTGGTCCGCAGCCCCCAGAGTACGGAGTCGAGCTCCTCGACCCAGTGCGTGTCCGACTCTGTCAAGGATCGCACTAGTCTGGGTTTGATGCCGCTCATGATGAGACCGTTTGCCTGTTCGACCTGGCCGTTTGTTTGAGGATGGTAGACGGAAGCGTAGTCAAGCTTAATGCCCATTTTGCCGCACCAAGTTTTCACTTCATCGACTGTGAAATTTGAGCCATTATCAGTGATGATGCTATGGGGGACACCGTATTGGTGTACGACCCCGGATATGAAGTCTATTACTGGTCTGGATTCGGCCGTTTTGACTGGTTTGGCTTCTATCCATTTGGTGAACTTGTCCACCATGACCAATAAGTATTTTTTTCTTATGGCTTCCCCCTTTAAGAGGTCCGACTATATCCAGCCCCCGGATTGCGAAGGGCCAAGTTATGGGGATTGTTTGGAGAGTGGTAGGGGGCATATGACTCTGATTGGCAAAGAGCTAGCAACCGACGCAGTGTTGGACAAGGTCCTGTGCATCTGCTTGGGTCGTTGGCCAATACAAATCTATACGGAAGGCCTTGCTGACTAGTGCTCGAGCCGCGGCATGGTGCCCACCCAGTCCGACATGGATTTCAGCCAAGAGCTGCCGCCCTTCCTCTTCGGAGATGCACCTTTGGAGCACTCCGGTTGCGCTTTTCTTATAGAGTTCCCCTTCATGGACTTTGTAAGCTTTAGAATGCCGAACAATGCAGCGTGCTTCATTTTGGTCTTCGGGGAGCTCCTGCCTATTTAGGTAGGCCAAGAGAGGCTCGGTCCACGAGGCGATTATAGCCATGATTTCATGGGCCGAAGATGTTATTTCGGTGGTAGAGCCTTCGATTATGTTTGATAGTTCGGAATCTGGGGATATATTCGGATCCGTGCTAGTATTGTTGGACTCCCCTTCCCATACCACGGATGGCTTGAATAGTCTTTCCATGAATATGTTAGGTGGGACAGGGTCGCGTTTAGCGCCGATGCGGGCAAGGATATCTGCCGCTTGATTGTTTTCTCGAGCCACATGGTGGAATTCGATCCCCTCGAACCGAGCTAACATTTTGAGGACGGCATTACGGTAGGCCACCATTTTCGGGTCCTTGGCATTAAAGTCTCCGTTTATTTGTGATATTGCGAGGTTTTAATCCCTGCGCACTTCTAGGCATTGAATGCCCATAGAGACTGCCATCCGAAGACTGTGCAACAGAGCCTCGTATTCGGCTGCATTGTTGGAGTTTGTGCATAATATTTGGAGGACGTACTGGACCGTGTCTCCGGTGGGAGACGTCAGGACTACACCTGCTCCCAATTCGGCCAGCATTTTAGAGCCGTCGAAGTGCATGATCCAGTTAGAGTACGCCGTACTCTTTAGGGAGCTCGGCTTCTGTCCATTCGGCGACAAAGTCAGCTAGTACTTGCGACTTGATGGCCCGCTGTGGCTTGTATGTTATGTCGAACAGAAGGAGCTCGATGGCCCATTTAGCAATCCGGCCGTAGCGTTGCGGTTATTTATTATGTCGTTGAGTGGTACTTCGGAGGCCACCGTAATCGAACACTCTTGAAAGTAGTGTCATAGCTTTCGGGATGCCATGAAGACCGCGTATGCTATTTTTTGATAGTGTGAGTATCGGGATTTGCATGGGGTGGGGACCGTGGAAACGTAATAAACTGGCTTCTGGAGCGGGAATTTGTATCCGTCAACCTCTCGTTCGACGACGAGCACTGCGCTTACAACTTGATGTGTTGCAGCTATGTACAGCAGCATAGGTTCACCGATATTTGGCGCTATTAGGACTGGATTACTGGCCAATAAGGTCTTTATTTCGTCGAGTCCGGCCGCGGCTGCATCCATCCACACGAAGTGTTTGGTGCGCTGAAGGAGGCGGTAAAGAGGTAATGCATTTTCTCCTAACCTGGAGATAAAGCGGCTCAAAGCAGCCATGCATCCAGCTAGTTTCTGGATGTGCTTGAGGTCTGTTGGTATAGCCAACTGCCACAGAGCTCGGATTTTTGCCGGATTCGCTTCAATTCCTATAATGGAAACAATGAAACCCAGCAGTTTTCCAGAGGGGACGACGAAAACGCATTTTTCTGGGTTCATCTTGATGTCGTATGTTCGGAGGTTGTCGAACGTAAGCCTCAAGTCATCTATTAGGGTTTCGATGTGTCTTGTTTTTATGACCACGTCGTCCACATATGCCTCCACTATTTTGCTGATTTTCTTTTCCAGGCATGTTTGAATCATGCGTTGATAGGTTGCGTCGGCATTCTTAAGCCCGAAAGGCATAGTGTTTAAGAAGAAAGGGCCATATGGCATTATGAAAGCTGTTGCAGCTTGGTCGGACTCTGCCATCTTTATTTGATGGTATCCAGAGTATGCGCTGAGGAAACACAGCGAGTCGTGTCCTGCTGTGGAGTCGATGATTTGATCGATGCGAGGGAGGGGAAAGGGATCCTTGGGGCAAGCCTTGTTGAGGTCTTTGAAGTCGACACATAAGCGCCAGGATTTGTCCTTCTTTGGTACCATTACCAGATTTGCCAGCCAATCCGGATGCTTGATCTCTTTGATGAATCCGGCCTCGAGTAGCTTGGCTAGCTCTTCCCCCATGGCTTGCCGTTTGGGCTCTTAAAACCACCTTAGAGCCTGCATGACAGGTTTGTATCCTTTTAGTATATTGAGGCTGTGTTCGGCCAATCTGCGTGGGATGCCCGGCATGTCCGATGGGTGCCAGGTGAAAATGTCCCAATTCTCGCGTACGAAGTCTCGCAGTGCGGTGTCCATTGCGGGGCTCAACTGTGTCCCGATGGAAGCTGTCTTCGTGGGGTCCGTTGGATGGACTTGGAATTTGACTATCTCATCTGCGGGTTTAAATGAGGTGGACTTGGGTCGCTTGTCGAGTATCACGTCATCCCTGTCCATGGTGGCATGCAATGTTGTTAATTCTTCGGCTGCTAGGGCTTCAGATAATGCTTCCAAGGCTAGTGCTGCGGTTTTGTTTTCGGCGCGGAGTGCGACACCCGGATCACTGGCTAGAGTGATGATTCCATTGGGTCCGGGCATTTTAAGCTTCATGTACCCGTAATGGGGTATAGCCTGAAAGCTCGTAAATGCGTCCCGCCCTAGAAGGGCGTGGTATCCGCTGCTGAAAGGAGCCACTTGGAATGTGATTTCTTCAAACCTCTAATTCTCTGGGGTGCCAAATACCACATTGAGTGTGATTTTTCCCGCACACCGTGCCTCCCGACTAGGGGTAATTCCCCTGAAGTTTGTGCCGCTTTGTTCAATGCGGCTCTTATCAATTTCCATCTTTTTGAGTGTTTCTTTGTAGATCAAGTTTAATCCGCTTCCGCTGTCCATGAGTACCTTAGTGAGCCGAAAGCCGTACACTATTGGGCCAAGGACCAGAGCGGCTGGTGCCCGGACGGTCTGGAATTGAGGTTCGTCACTGGCATTGAAAGTTATAGCAGTGTCATTCCACGGATTTATTTTTGCCACTTGGCTGATTCCAGCGGGGCTCCAATGAGCTCGCTTGCGCCTATTGTTTGAGGCAAAAGTCTCGAAGACTGTTAGTACCGCATTGTGTTCTTTGGCGGGATGTTGTTCTGCTTTATGGCTTACAAGGAGATCCTCGCCACTTTTTGCTACCTGCCGGAGTATCCAACATGCCCTAAGGCTATGGGTTGGTGTTGTGTCCGGCGTACTGTGGAGCTTACATGGCCCATTGAGCCATTCTGTTCCTCGCCCTGGGTGGGCTTCTACTTCTTGGGGATTGGATTGGCCGGCTTACGAGAGTTCGCCCGTTTAGCTCGAACAAAGGTTTTGGTGAGAGCAGGGCTATCCCAAATTCTGTTTGGGTTTTCTAGGCACTTTCCATCACACAGTATTTCTGTACTATGGTTGCCAAGTCAGCAAGGTGTACTATGTCACGGCGACTTATAGCATTAAGGATTCCTTTGTCCGTACAGTTTGTGCAGAAAAGTGAGACCGCGTCCTCCTCACGACAATCCTTGACCTTCTTTAGCACAAGGAGGAATCTGGCCCAGTAGCGATGTACTGTCTCATGGGGCTCTTGTCTGATATGGGAGAGACGGCCTAAGCACGGGTGGGTGTTTGTGGCTAAATCCGGATTCTGACCTGGCCTAGCGCCTAGGGGCAGGGGAGCTTCCGAGTTCGATAGCTCGGGATCCGGGATGCTGCCCAATTTTCCCGACCGAATACCCGATCCTAAGTCCGGGATCTGGGTCACGTCTTCCCTTGAGCGGGAGTCCGGCTCAGGGAGCTCGGTGATCCGGACACGATTCGTCCTCAAGATAGAGGGATAATCCGTATGTGGTTCCTCCACTACCGCTATCTCATGGGTGGCCGGCGGGGATTTAATGTCCCTTTGGTCGGGTTTAAGCCCGATCCGGTCATAGTCCATAGCGACTCCCAAAGCGGTGATGCGATCCAAGAGCTCATTCAGGGAGGAGAGCTCTATCGGATCCATCTGTTCGGCGAGTTTCGAATTGATGCGAAGGTTATGTGTGATGACCCGAGAGGCCATCGTTGGCGCGACAGCCGATGGGGCGGTCATGATGAAGCCGCCAAGTCGGATAGTTTGGCTTACAGCCAGTGCTCCCCCGGAGGTAATGTTGTCCTTGACAACGAGACGAGACATCAAGCCTTGCAGCGACGACACAGAGGAACTCTCAATGAAAGCACCAATGTTGGAGTCAAAACCGGCGGATCTTGGGTAGGGGGTCCCGATCTGTGCGTCTCAGGCTGATGGTAACAGGAAGCAAGGGACACAATGTTTACCCAGGTTCGGGCCCTCTTGATGGAGGTAAAACCCTACTTCCTGCTTGATTAATATTGATGATATGAGTAGTACAAGAGTAGATCTACCACGAGATCGTAGAGGCTAAACCCTAGAAGCTAGCCTATGATGATTATGGTTGTAATTGTGATCGCCCTTCTAAGGACCAACCTCTCCAGTTTATATAGACACCGGAGAGGGCTAGGGTTTACATGGAGTCAGTTACAAGGAAGGAAGTATAATATCTGGATCGCCAAGCTTGTCTTCCACGCCAAGGAGAGTCCCATTCGGACACGAGACAGAGTCTTGAGTCTCGTATCTTCACGCTCCAATAGTCCGGACGAAGTATATAGTTCGGCCATCCGGATACCCCCTAATCCAGGACTCCCTCACCCCAAAGGAAAGAAAAGAAAATAAAACTATTTACATGGGAAAGCTCCCAACAAGAAGAAGAACGAGAAATCTTTTTGGGTTTTCATTTTAATTTCTACTACAAGCATGGAAATTAAACTAACTAATTTTGTTTGGTTTTTCTTAAGGTTTATCAAACACACAAGAAGAAAACTAGAAAAAAGAAAATTAAACTAGCATGGATAATACAATGAAAGAGTATGAGCACCGACGACTAGAATAGTGTGTAAACATGAATGTAAAGTCGGTGAGAAATACGTACTCCCCCAAGCTTAGGCTTTTGGCCTAAGTTGGTCTAATGCCAAGGGTAGCCTGGCTGATATCCGTAGTTGTAACTGGGGTCGTACTGAGATGCAGCAGCAAATGCCTCCTGAGCTGCGGCGTGTTGGCGAGCGGCCTCCGCTCTCCCCTCGTGTTCAGCTGCTTCCTCCCTGGTAACAACATATCTTCCTTTTGCCTGGTAATCAAAAAGGAAGGGAGCAGGAAGAGTAACATGTACAGCGCTACGTCTGTCGAAGATTAGTCGATACTGGAGGAATTGTTCATTTTTCTTAAGAAAATGATGTTGGACCATAGAGTCATAATCTAAATAAGCAGGAGGCAACATCATATCACCCTCTCGGGGGGCTATACCAAGATAATTTTCCACACGGGTCGCATAGATTCCTCCAAATAAATCTCTAGCTCTACCATTATTATGCAACCTATGTGCAACTATTGCCCCCAAGTTATAATCTTTATAACCTAACATAGCACTCTTGAGGACACAAACATCAGGGACACACATATGACATGCTTCATCTTTACCGTTAATGCATCTACCAATGAAAAGAGCAAAATAATGTATAGCAGGAAAATGAATGCTCCCTATGGTAGCTTGTGCTATGTCCCTTGATTCTCCCACGGTGATACTAACAAGGAAATCTCTAAATTCAGATTTGTGGGGATCATTAATATTGCCCCACTGTGGAAGTTTGCAAGCAGTTGTAAAATCCTCTAAGTCCATGGTATAAGATGTATAATAGATATCAAATAGGACACTAGGAGAATTACGTGTACATTTATATTTAAACCTTCGCACAAATGAATCAGTCAATTGATAGTATTGAGGGCACTTATCTTGTAAGAAGTCCTCCAGATCGGCATTACGCACATAAGCATCAAATTCCTCCTTAAAGCCTACTTCGACCATAAAATCGTCGGATGGCCACTCACAAGATCGTACTTCTGTGTCCCTCGGTAGTTCAACGTCTTGCTCACGTATAGCAATCCTGGATCCTTTCTTTACTGAGGAACCACCTTGGTACATTCTCCTAGACATAATTCTTTTTCTGAAAAATTTCTGAAATTTTAGTAACTTCAAAATAAAAGTGAGTAAAACTAAACAAGATTGATAGCAACTACTCCTACAAGTGCCTAGAGCCTATATCATGCATTAGAATTACTTGGGACCTCATAAATTTAACATACAAGCTCAAGAACAGGGTCTCCTATGCAGCAAAAATTTGCAATGAATAAAGCACTAGAACAAAAACTAATTGGACCAATGGAGGAGTCACATACCAAGCAACAATCTCCCAAAGCAGTTTTCTGAATGGAGCTTTGAGCAAGGAGATCGAAAATCGCAGCAAAATGAGCTAGAACTCGTGCTTGAGCTGGATGGGGATTTTTTTGGGAAGAAGATGGAGTGTGTGGGTGCTGGCATAAGTGGAGGGGGGCCACCAGGGGCCCACGAGATAGGGGGCGCGCCCAGGTGGTGGGCGCGCCCTCCACTCTCGTGGCCTGGTGCTTGCTCCTCCTGCAGTGATTTCAGTGCCTAAAATCCTCAAAGATTCCATAAAAATCATACTAAATTTGCAGGGCATTAGGAGCACTTTTATTTTCGGGATATTTTTATTGCACGGATAATTCAGAAAACAGACGGATAATACTATTTTTGCTTTATTTATTCTAAATACAGAAAGTAAAAAGAGGGTACAGAAGGTTGTGCCTTCTAGTTTCATCCATCTCATGATCATCAAAATGAATCCACTAACAAGGTTGATCAAGTCTTGTTAACAAACTCATTCCGAATAACACGGAGCCGGAGAAATTTCGAATAACACTAAGTTACCTCAACGGGGATATGAACATCCCCAACAATAAGAATATCATAATTTTTCTTGACAGTAGGGAGAGGAAATTCAAAACCTCCAATAATAATAGTTGGAACTTTTCCAATGGAATTGATGCTATGAACTTGAGATTGTTTTCTCGGAAAGTGTACCGTATGCTCATTACCATTAACATGAAAAGTGACATTGCCTTTGTTGCAATCAATAACAGCCCCTGCAGTATTCAAAAAGGGTCTACCAACGATAATCGACATACTATTGTCCTCGGGAATATCAAGAATAACAAAGTTCCTTAAGATAGTGACATTTGCAACCACAACAGGCACATCCTCACAAATACCGACAGGTATAGCAGTTGATTTATCAGCCATTTGCAAAGATATTTTAGTAGGTGTCAACTTATTCAATTCAAGTCTACGATATAAAGAGAGAGGCATAACACTAACATAGGCTCCAAGATCACATAAAGTAGTTTTGACATAATTTCTTTTAATGGAGCATGGTATAGTTGGTACCCCCGGATCTCCAAGTTTCTTCGATATTCCACCCTTAAAAGTGTAATTAGCAAGCATGGTGGAAATTTCAGCTTCTGGTATCTTTCTTTTGTTTGTAATGATATCCTTCATATAGTTAGCAGAAGGATTTACTTTAAGCATATCAGTTAAGCGCATACATAAGAAAATAGGTCTAATCATTTCAGCAAAGCGCTCAAAATCCTCATCATCCTTTGTCTTGGATGGTTTAGGAGGAAAGGGCATGGGTTTCTGAACCCATGGTTCTCTTTCTTTACCGTGCTTCCTAGCAACAAAATCTACGTTGATTCTTTGATTGTGGGTTATCAAGATCAACAGCTAGTTCAACTTCTTCTTCATTATTTTTGCTAGGTTGAGCATCGACATGAACATTATCATTAACATTATCACTAGGTTAATGTTCATCACCTGATTGTGTTTCAGCATCAGAAATAGAAATATCATTGGGATTCTCAGGTGTGTCTACAACAGGTTCACTAGAAGCATGCAAAGTCCTATCCTTTTTCTTTTTCTTCTTTTTGGAAGAACTAGGTGCCTCTAAATTATTTCTCTGAGAATCTTGCTCGCTTCTCTTAGGGTGGCCTTCAGGATACAAAGGTTCCTGAGTCATTCTACCAGTTCTAGTAGCCACTCTAACAGCAAAATCGGGTTTATTATTTAATTCATCCAGCAAATCATTTTGAGCTTTAAGTACTTGCTCAGCTTGAGTAGCAACCATAGAAGCATATTTGCTAACGAGTTTAATTTCACCTTTAACTCTAGCTATAAAATCACTCACACGTCCTATCTCGAAAGCATTATTCTTTAATTCTCTACCAACATAAGCATTAAAACTTTCTTGTCTAGCCATAAAGTCATCAAATTCATCCAAGCATGGGCTATGAAATTTAGTAGAGGGAATTTCAACTTTATCATATCTATAGAGAGAATTTACCTTTACTACCTGTGTCAGGTTATCAAGACAATGTGGTTCTTCAACAGGTGTTATATTAAGACCATGTATTTCTTCAATAGGTGGTAAATTCTTAACATCTTTAGCTTTTATACCTTTTTCTTTCATTCATTTCTTTGCCTCTTGCATATCTTCAGGACTGAGAAATAAAACACCTCTCTTCTTCGGAGTGGGGTTAGGAATAGGCTAAGGAGTTGGCTCAATTAGTTCAGTAATTGCCTCAGGAATTGTCTCAGGAAGAGTCCAATTATTTTCATTAGTCAACATATTATTCAATAGTAATTCAGCTTCGTCGACTGTTCTTTCCCTGAAAACACAACCATCACAACTATCCAAGTAGTCCTTGGAAGCATCGGTTAGTCCATTATAAAAGATATCAAGTATTTCATTTTTCTTAAGAGGATGATCAGGCAAAGCATTAAGTAATCAGAGAAGCCTCCCCCAAGCTTGTGGGAGATTCTCTTCTTCGATTTGCACAAAATTATATATTTCCCGCAAGGCAGCTTGTTTCTTATGGGCAGGGAAATATTTAGCAGAGAAGTAATAAATCATATCCTGGGGACTACGCACACAACCAGGAGCAAGAGAATTAAACCAAGTCTTAGCATCACCCTTTAATGAGAACGGAAATATCTTGAGGATATAGAAATAGCGAGATTTATCATCATTAGTAAACAGGGTGGATATATCATTCAACTTGGTAAGATATGCCACACCAGTTTCAGATTCAAGGCCATAAAAAGGATCAGATTCAACCAAAGTAATAATCTCAGGATCAACAGAGAATTCATAATCCTTATCAGTAACACAGATAGGTGAAGTAGCAAAAGCAGGGTCAGGTTTCATTCTAGCATTAAGAGACTGCTGCTTCCATTTAGCTAATAACTTTTTAAGATCGTATCTATCTTTGCAAGCAAAAATAGCTCTAGCAGCTTCCTCATTCATAACATAACCCTCAGGAACAACATGTAATTCATAATCAGGGGGAGAACTTTCATCATCACTATCATCGATAATAGCATCTTCAATAATTTCATTCTCTCTAACCCTAGCAAGTTGTTCATCAAGAAATTCACCTAATGGCAAAGTGGTATCACGGACAGAAGTAGTTTCATCATAAGTATCATGCATAGAAGGAGTGGCATCATCAATAACTGCGACATATCGGAATTCATAGCAGTAGCAGGTTTAGGTGTCGCAAACTTACTCAGTACAGAAGGAGAATCTAGTGCAGAGCTAGATGGCAGTTCCTGACCTCCCCTCGTAGTTGAGGGCGGAATCTTGGTTTTTGCGTCTTTCAAGTTCTTCATAGTGATCAACAGATATAAATCCCAAGTGACTCAAAGAATAGAGCTATGCTCCCCGGCAACGGCGCCAGAAATTAGTCTTGATAACCCACAAGTGTAGGGGATCGCAACAGCTTTCGAGGGTAAAGTATTCAACCCAAATTTATTGATTCGACACAAGGGGAGCCAAAGAATATTATTGAGTATTAGCAGTTGAGTTGTCAATTCAATCACACCTGGATAACTTAGTATCTGCAGCAAAGTATTTAGTACCAAAGTAGTATGATAGTAAAGGTAACAAAGGCAAAAGTAAAGATAATAGTTCTGTAGTAATTGTAACAATAACAACGGAAAAGTAAATAAGCGAAGCACAAGATGTGAAAAGCTCTTAGGCATTGGATCAGTGATGGATAATTACGTCGGATGCGATTCCTCATGTAATAGATATAACATAGGGTGACACAGAACTAGCTCCAATTCATCAATGTAATGTAGGCATGTATTCCGAATATAGTCATACGTGCTTATGGAAAAGAACTTGCATGACATCTTTTGTCCTACCCTCCCGTGGCAGAGGGGTCCTAGCGGAAACTAAGGGATATTAATGCCTCCTTTTAATAGAGAACCGGACCAAAGCATTAACACATAGTGAATACATGAACTCCTCAAACTACGGTCATCACCAAGAAGTATCCCGATTATTGTCACTTCGGGGTTGTCGGATCATAACACATAATAGGTGACTATAGACTTGTAAGATAGGATCAAGAACACACATATATTCATGAAAACATAATAGGTTCAGATCTGAAATCATGGCACTCGGGCCCTAGTGACAAGCATTAAGCATAGCAAGGTCATAGTAACATCAATCTCAGAACATAGTGGATACTAGGGATCAAACCCAAACAAAACTAACTTGATTACATGGTAAATCTCATCCAACCCATCACCATCTAGCAAGCCTACGATGGAATTACTCACGCACGACGGTGAGCATCATGAAATTGGTGATGGAGGATGGTTGATGATGACGACGGCGACGAATCCCCCTCTCCGAAGCCCCGAACGGACTCCAGATCAGCCTTCCCGAGAGAGATTAGGACTTGGCGGTGGCTCCGTATCGTAAAACACGATGAAACTTCCTCTCTGATTTTTTTCTCCGCGAGACGGAATAAATAGAGTTGGAGTTGAGGTCGGCGGAGCCTCAAGGGGCCCACGAGACAGGGGGCGCGCCCAGGGGGTTGGCGCGCCCCCCACCCTCGTGGACAGGGTGTGGGCCCCTTGGTCTTGATTGTTTCGCCAGTATTTTTTATAATTTCCAAACCTTGCCTCCGAGGATTTTCAGGACATTCCGAGAACTTTTGTTTTCTACACATAAAACAACATCATGGCAGTTCTGCTGAAAACAGCGTTAGTCCGGGTTAGTTTCATTCAAATCATGCAATTTAGAGTCCAAAACAAGGGCAAAAGTGTTTGGAAAAGTAGATACGTTGGAGGCGTATCAGGCACCTTTCGAGGTCCCTTGAAATCCTTGGGCAAACGCTCGTTACGCAGAGCCGGTACCAAACAAGGTACATCCCCAGTCCTAGTGGTCACACCTGCCTCAATTGAAGTTGTCGGATAACCCGAATGGGGCTGATAAGCCGCCTGCTGAACCGCCCGCTCAGCTTCCTGACGCAGCCTGTCCTGATCAACCAAATTAAGAGCTCCATCACGAGCCGGGTCATACCCGTGCGGCGGGTCACGGTGCCAGGCGTTGCTTGAAATGGCTAGTGAGTCCATGTGCCTGCTATAGCTCCGGCTTGGGCGAGGGGTGGAATGAATCATATCTCAGCTATAAGAATACGCCTCCTGCTGTGCCAAAGCTGTCTGAAGAAGTTCTCTGACCCTTCGTGTTTCAACCGCCGTCGGAGAGTCGCCATCGGCCGAGAGAGCCGCCAGTCGTGCCGCCACAACAATCATGTTCTCCAAGGGATTAGAATAATGACCCGGCGGTACCGGTACATGCTAAGGAAGAGCAATATGCTGACGAGGGGGTTCCATAACACGTGGTTGAACCGGCGTCCCAGCCCCAGGCGCCGCGGCCCCGTTTACCTCCAGCGGGTTACTGGGTCCTGCACCGGGCATGCGGAAAAGGTTTCTATGCTCATAAACCGTAGGCAGATGGGACTGGTGCCTTCTCCTCATGATTTCATTTGACGCATGTTGATCCATCGTAAGCTGAAAAGCCTTGGACAACTCACCGCACAAGTGACACAAGATTGACATCCAAGCCATGTCAAATTGTTTCCCCGTCCCATGGGACTGCACTCACATCGCTTTCAGAAGTCACTACCTTGGCTTAAGCCAACCATTTGAGGCCACTGCCAGGAGAGGAGTCCCAAGCAACTCCCACAAGTTTGCTCTCCAATGTAATGCAACCAAAATGGAAGCGACGAGAAGACCGACAGCCTTATTGAATTGTTGAGGACAAGTATGTTTTGTGTGTTTTGTGCAGGTACTGATCATTAATTAGTTGCCACATATATAATTCCTACTGGTTCGATAAATCTTGGTTCTCAATCCAGGGAAATACTTATTGATAGGTTACATCACCCTTACACTTGGGGGTTAACCAACGACTCTTACTGAAAAGCAATCAGTCGGCAGTGCCCCCAAGAGGTGTCGGAATTACGACAATTTCTGTGAGGACTCGGACCCAACTCACTTTTGTAAGTTCATTCTTGCACCTGGGTTGGAGTGCCTGCCAATGCCCACATGTTTCACCAAGCACGTGACCACCATCCCATCAGAAGTCGTGCTGATGATGAACACCGGGTGTGCCTGAAAAATCACGATCTAGGTGGTCGACGAAAGGCTCACCATTGGTAAAGGGCGGCCCCCCTTCGCCATAACTGATCTACTAAAGATCATGTACCTCGTGACCTTCAAGGTGGTGACTCTCGACATCTTCAAGGTGAACGTTTTTGACACCAAGGGCGTTGAGGTGGTGTCCAAGTGCAAGCCGCACGAGGAGCTAGACATTTAAGATATTATCTTTACTGTCGCGTGTTAGTATACTTTTGCGTTAGACTTTTAGGCTAAGGCTTTGCCTTGTATGACTATGATTTAAGACTGTTGTGTGTGACTATGGTAATATACTGCTTATGACTATGGCTTAACTGGTTATGACTATGTTGTGTATAAGACTGTGTGTGTGCTGGTAATCTCACCAGTCCAACAAAAAGGTACCAGACCACGTGTCTTGTATGTAAGCAAACAACAACACTTTGCATCTGCGCACAACAGGCCTGCAACCAAACACCATTGCGTGTATTTCTGCTCAGCCACGTTGGAAAAGATGCATGCAAAAAAAAAAACTATGTGCTGAATATTATTTTTTTGCCTTTATTCACTCAATTATACTTTGTCGGGCCACAAACGTAAAGTTCGGAGTGGATTGGATGCAACAAGCATGATTTATCAA
Organism: Triticum timopheevii; assembly: GCA_963921465.1. Classification (NCBI taxonomy): domain Eukaryota; kingdom Viridiplantae; phylum Streptophyta; class Magnoliopsida; order Poales; family Poaceae; genus Triticum; species Triticum timopheevii. The sequence goes on along the minus strand of OY997272.1, from coordinate 553,867,948 downwards.
CCAGTACATCGCTGCCCACAAATTTTTTTTTTTTGGACACATGTAGCTTGGTCGCTAAAAAGATTGTCATGCGATTAGTTAACGCACCATATACGCTTTCCAGAGCGTGGCCACAGAAAATTCAAATTTTCAAGTTCTAATTAATCGTTGATAGTCTACGTGAGTCGACAGTGGCGTGGTACTACTCAGCACGCAGTGTGTGTAGTGTAGCACGGCCCACGTCTAGCTGTCTGTGCAGCTCGATTGATGCCTGTCCAACTTATGCAGCTGCGCGTAGTAGATCGCACGGCTGGAAACCAACATCGCATTTTCCCCTTCGAAAGCCTGCACGAGGGCTGCTAAGTTTCCATTAAGAAGATGCCGACGGCAAGTACAAAATAGCCAAAAGCTGGGCTTCTTGTGTCACCGTATCCTAGCTGGGCTTCCTTCCATTCCATTGCAGCCAGGTTAGAAACCTACCCACTCTCAGAGAGAATTTTTACTGGACTGATCCCGATCCCTTGCTTGCTGACACGGCCATGGCCTGCCTTGCGGTGAAAACCACTCATCATTCCTGGGCAGGCGGTGACTCTGACACGAGAGAGATCTACTGAGGGAGGGGCAACAGTAATGCTGACTGACACCGACCAAGCAGCCTACCTACCTGACACGCGCAGCAGCAGGGGCCACTGCCACCACATGAATGCGGGCCGGCGGCAGCCACGGTCCAAGGCGTCAGTGCCCCTTCCTCCCCTTTGTCCTCGCCGGAGTGTTGTCGCTGTGATGGAGATGTATGGGGGGCACAGGGCTCTCTGCGCTGCTGTGGGTGAGTGGGCCGAGGAAGGAGACGGAGGAGGAGGTGGAGTGAGCAGAGGGGAAAGCTGCCTTGTGTCACTGCCTGGGCATGTGTGGCTGGCTGGCTGGCTGTCAGTGGGGTAAAGCGAAAGTTAACCTTGACAGGTTGTGGAACATCCCCTGCTGCGTCGATCCAGCCTTACAGAATGTCGGCAGGCAAAGATTATTATTATTATTATTATTATTGCTTATACAGTTCTCATTCTTTTCTACGCCAGTTTGTCTCTTTTCTGGAATTTCTGAACTGAAATTGACGCCATGTACAATAATCTCATCTAGGACGCAAGACAACGGTGGCCTTTTTTTCTTCATTTTTTGTCATGTATATACTGTATCGAGTACTCCCTTTGTAACGAAATATAAGACGTTCTTTTGGTGTAGTTGGCCAAACAAATGTCTTACATTTTGTTACTGAGGGAGTAGCTTTTTTTGTTTGTTTGGAAAACACTAATTATTACAAGCATACAAATGTGCACACACACTCACACAACGCCTACTGAAGACTGGGTTTAAGTTTCGGAGCTTGAGAATTGACGAAGTCGCCACGAACACGTCTTGCTATCGACAGAAACACTGTCTCCTACAAACAGAATAATCTGCATTAATGAGTTATCAAAGCAACAAACCTGAGATTTAATCTCTTGTGGGCTGAAGGTGCCAGTATCCTCCATTAGATCCATACATTTCTCATTGTGCCTGCTATTGATTAGAGCACGAAGCATTCCGCAGAGTAAAATAATACTCCCTCCGATCCAAAATATGAACTAAAGCCACGACACATTTTCTGGATTGGATGGAGAAATAATATACATGTCATTTCAGGATGCATAGGTGACAATGGACTGCTGTGAAAAATCTTGATCAAGAAGATATTAATTATACATTATAAAAAAGATATTAATTACATGTCATCTAAGGATATTTGATCACCAATTTGATTAAAAAGATATTAATTATACATTATAAAAAAATATGCCATTGAATTCATATCCGACGAAAGTTTTCAATAGTGTAACTTTTAGGATGCACTACAGCGTGACCAAATTACGGACGCGACAGGCAGGAATCACTGCCACGTCATTGATGATTTCATGATGATGTCAGGATCAATGCAGTGATGCCCGATCAGAGGCAGCCTGACGTGTCACGCATTGATGCATAGTGACATTGTGGCGAACATTGCGCCGTATAATTCATGTATTTTTTTATGGCACACAACACATATACCATTCGTTAATTGATGTTTTATGATCAAAATAAACTGAAAAATACACACGGATTGTAAATCTGAACAAAGGATTACGTATAGATACACCTGACTCAATTCCTTCAAGTGTCACAAGATAAAATATTTTAGTATGAAAATATTTGAAATCTAAAGAAGCACATAGCCTGGACTTGAGTTTTTATGAACACACTTTTTGGAACTTAGCAAACATTTATACACGCTTTTAGAATTGCAAATAAATAATTTATGTAAGGAATATGAAGAAAGCCATCCTTGCAAATTGAGCTTAAAAATAATCAACATTTGTATTCCACGCAAAAAAATAACAAAATGAGTAGATATCTACATAGCAATTGATGGATCGGCGACGACACCGGTTTTAGATATGGGGGGTGAGAGCACTTCACATTATCAAGTTTGTAGGTGTGGGTGGTGGCTTCAGATGACTTGATGTATGTTCTTGTCAATCCTTTGCTGAATAATTAATAAAGATGAATGTATGCATCCATTGATGCAGAGGCCGGGGATTTAACCTCCTTTTCCAAAAAAAAAATCTACATAGCGATTTGGTGAACAACTCAATTTGTGATTTCTGGCGGCTTGAAAATAATCATTATATATATAGTTCACAAGGATAAGTTTGCACCCATACCCACTTAAATGATATTTTCAACCGAAAAGTACACTTGTATTTTTCTTAAATTTCCCAAAAAAAATTGGGTTCAGAAGTGTACATTCTGAATAACATTTTCACACACATGCGCGAGATTTCGACAAGCTTCCCAAGTTCCACATAGTAAACCAAACCAACTAGCTATATGTGCAACTAAAAAATAGCTATATGCGAGAAGCCGAAAAGAACGCCGTTCTTAAGGGGGAAGATTTGTGGCACGTGGTTGCGGGGCACCGAGGCCCTCGAACATGCTTTCTTTTCCTGTGACTTCCTATTTTCAATCTTTCGTATCTTTCAAACAAAGAGTCCAAATTAAGTTATGTTTTTATATTCATATTTCTCGTGACAAGGGCTTTCAAATGAGATTTATTTCAAATACATTTTGACGAGTTTTTGAAATGTTTTTAAGTTTCAACTGTCGAAACTTAGCAAGAGCGACGGGCGAAATCACAAAGTTTCAGTACTTATGATCGATAAAACTATAGTCTTAAAGTTTCATCTCCGAAACTTGATAAGAGTGACCGACAAAATCGTATGTTTCAGAAGCCGTGGTCTGCAAAATAGGAAGTTTCAAAAATAAAACTTAAAATTTACCGTGTCCTCGTGTGAGATCTAACTACTTTGCGGATCGCGAGGCAAGGGCAGGGCTGGGTAGGTGTGTGCTCCTGCACCTGCATGCCCCTGCGAATTTCCGCCATTCTTAAAACAAGATATAAATTGAGAGGCAAAAATGAAAACCAAAAGCAGCATCAACCAATTCAGCCACGAAATCAAGAAGGCCAAGGAGTCAGAAATGAAACAAAGATGTATGGGAACTATAGAAGTACAGAAGGTTCAAAATGCACACATGATCTAGAACAAATAAATCCATTTTTTTCCGGGAATGGGCTAATTAGTTCCAGTGAGCTGATACAGATTAACTTACACTTTGCATGGAGATTAACCTCCCATCCCCTCCCAGCAACTGGAAATTAGCTGCAATTGAAAGTCCTGGATATGCCATTTCTTCCCACAGCTTTCTTGACCCTCTTCTTGCTGCTCCTGCTCCTGCTCTCCCTCCCCGTTCATGTCTCTCTCTACCAACGGAGAGGAGAGGAGAGGAGAGAGTGGGGAGTAATTAAGGAGGGGCGCAAGAGAAGTTCAAGAAAGCTGTGGAAAGGCATGGCATGGACTAGCTTGAATGGGAGATCTGCCTGCCGCAGGCTAGCTAGCTAGCTAGCTAGCTGGAATTAATCCACGTTGCTGGCCGCTGATCTCTCCATGCCATTTGCCCTCTCGATCTCCATCCCTCACGCTGCTTATATAACCCAACGAGCACTAGCCAGCTGCGTGTTTGCTGCCTACTGTGCGTACAGACACCAGTGAGTGTGTGGGTGGAAGAGAGAGAACGAACTTTATGGCCGCCGTAGATGGTAGTACTCCCTCTACAACTTTTGCACTAAATCTGGGACACTTATTTTTTGGGACGAAGGTAGTATATATAAGACGTTTTTTTGGTTTTGTTTCTTGTGTGAAAAACAGCTTACGTTAAGTTGCAGAGGTTGTAGATTTTGTTTACCGAATCCAAAGCGTGGAACGCATGCATGCATGCATGAGGTCGATCTAAATGAGAGGTCGCAGCAACAAGGTAGGCCATGCACGCATGAATGCATGCATGGCGTGCTGCGCAGATCCGTCTCATATGCATCCACAGCTTGGTAGCTAGCAGCTCATCTCTCCTCCTTGGACCACCTCTATTCTATGGCTGTCTGTTCTGTTCTAGAAGGAACACCCTGCTTGGCTCCTTCAAGCTTTTCTCCTCTCTCAAATTTTCTTCCTTGCATAGTATTGCTTTCAAGTTGCTTTCACGTACGTGCTACTGCTACCGGTGACACGCTGACATGGACTCAGAGAGTAGAGTACCAGAGAAGATGAGCAACGTTCTACCATCCACATGGGATGATAGATAGATGAGCAAGCAAGCGGGCAAGAAGGGTTAACTCGTATTGGTCGAGCGTGCACGCCCGCGTACGTACGTACGCAGGGACGTACGTACGTACGTGTGCATTATTGCGGTAGATATACTGTAGCCTGTAGGTACGCCTGTGTGCATGTGCCTCACTGACCCACTGTAGCTGTAGGATCGCCTAGCTTATTTAACGCCTTGGTTAAAGCTCAGACGACCGTGATTTTTCCAGATCTGCATCGAGTTTTGCATGCATGTGCGTCGCTCATTCGTGGGGTAGGCGGCGATGGCAGAGGCGAAGACGCGGAGGAAGGGGACCGTGGAGGGTTTCGGCTTCGCGGTGCCGGATTAGGTCTAGGGTAGAGGAAACTGCCGGCGCCGGAGAAGAAAACCGGTGGTGGTGGTTGGGTCTGGCCGGGCGAGAAAGCTTCACTATTAATTAGCAAAAATGCTACACCTGCGGGTAATGTGAAAAATGTGAGCCATCATGGATCGACGAACTTCTCGGAGCTGGAGATCGGGCTGGTTAATTGGCTTGCTGATCCATGGCACACACACATGCGTTGCCTGCATGTCCAGCCTGTAGATCGAACGACAATGGAACGGATACGACGGACGTACGTAGCGTACGACACTGTACGTACGCAACGGCCAAGATCTGCATGCGGGGAGATCTCCGGACGGGTGGACATCCTGGCAGCAGATCTGAATCTGATGCATGATCCATCCGTCGTCCTCATTGTCATCTGCATTTGCACGCCGCGCGCTGCTGATTTGGCGTGCGAACGCGACGCGATGGTGCGTGCAGGAGAACACATGCGGTTGCAGTGCCGGCAGGCTTGTCCCCAGCGGAAGCAGTGCCCGCCGGCCGCCCGGTGCGATCGATCCGTCGCCAGCTAGCCAATGCTAATTATGGTAATCGGAAAGATGGATCCATGGCTTAATTATTGGCTAAGTGGAATTATTGTTTCTGTCGCTAGCGTGGAGTGGTTGATCTATCACTGATGAGGCCCGTTTCCACGTTGTTGTAAAAATAGGGACGTGAGCTTCTGTTGCTCCGTTATTGTTTCCACCCCGCTGCCATTTTTGTGAGCGAATGGATATGTGTAGTGTGATGTGAAAAATCGTTGTATCCCTTGGTCCAAGTTCCCTTTTTTTTTTGCGTGAGTAACTTCTAATCTATTCATCTGTAATTATGGTAGACCTCCGCAAAAAAAAATTATAGTCGTACAAAGAACACCAGAGGTCATAAAAATTACAACCAGGTCCGTGGACCACCTAGTGACGACTACAAGCACTAGAGCAAGCCGAAGGCGCGCTACCATCATCGTCCCTCCCTCGTGGAGCCGGGCAAATCTTGTTGTAGTAGAGAGTCGGAAAGTCGTCGTGCTAATGCCCCGTAGGACCAGCGCACCAGAGCAGCACCCAGCACCGATGAAGAAAGTCGTAGATCGGAATCGTCAAACCTGTAAACACCCAAACCAAGACGAACGAAGACCGGATCCAAACAGATCCATCGAAGACCAGCACCGATCGAATCCCACGAGATCCGATGGAGACACACCTCCACACGCCCTCCGACGATGTTACACGCATCATCGGAGCGGGATAGAACATGGGAGACATGTGCATTGCACTCGTTTCAGTTGATCCTGCGTTACTAACGTGTGGCAAGACCCAGGTCGTACCAGCTACAAGATTTCCTTTGTAGTCTCGCACCACTACTCTGCTAGGGCCCGAGAGTGTCTCAGCATGAAAAGATGCATCAACATTGATCTTTACAGTCGCCTCCATCGGTTTCTTCCGAGTATGAATTTCCTTGCTGATAGGGTGATTCGGTGTTGCAGCTCGAACAAAATTAGTTGACAAATACTTGAATTGAAACAGTTGTACAGTATGGTGATTATATATTTTCTCCTTTAGAAACTTGCCGCCGTTGCCACCAGATGTACAACATAGCAGTCAAAATAAATTCAGTCATAGGTAGATCGTCTAGTCTTGCCCGTTTTTTCAATAAAATTTGATCCTGAGCCACTGCCTACTGTATAACATCATTGAGTCCAATTTCATTTCAAACCTCCTCTGCATGCTTACAATTGAACAGGGTATGTTGGATGTCTTCATACCCAATGCTGCACCTTGGGCATTGGGGTAAGACTAGGATGTGCCGTCCGGCCAGCACACCTTTAAGGACCTTCCACCTGAAGTGTTTAATCTTGCCTGGTAACTGAAGCTGCCAGAGGTCTTTCCATGTGGTGTTTATGTGTACACTGCCTTGTTCGTTCGCCCTCCTCATATGATGCCCGAACTGATGGTGAAACTCGAGATGGTAAGCTGACCGAACCGAGTAGGTTCCTTATTTGGTATGATGGCAAGCTACAAAGTCATCTATATCCTCAGTCCGGAGAGGAATTTGTAAGATTCTGTTCGTATCCACCGGCGGAAAAATGGACCTTATGAGATCAACATCCCATTGTCCCGTATGAGGATCCATGATTTCCTCAACTTTGGTTAGCATCGTTCCCCCTCTTGGGGTGATAATTCTCCTGGATTCACTAGAGGGGATCTGAGGTCTTCCCAAATATTTATTTGTGAGTCCGAACCAACTCGCCATATGCAGCCTCATTTGAATGTCGGAGTACTAGCCACCATACTTTCCCATGTGAACGACGATCCTTTCTTCGGTCCAGCCTTTAGAATGTCCCCATTAGGAAAGTATTTAGCACTTAATACTCATACACAAAGAGATTCTAGATATTGGAGTAGTCGCCAACATTGCTTTGCTAAACTAGTAAGATTAAAGCTATGAAGGTCCCTGAACCCAAGTCCTTCCCCCCATCTTCTTTGGCATGCACGTTTTCAACCGGGTGAACCAATGCATCTTTTTCTTCTCTTCTCCATCTCCTCACCAAAAACCTGAGATCTCATCAGTAATTGATTTGCAAATTCCTTTTGGTAACTTAAACATTAGCATTGCACAGGAAGGGATTGCTTGTGCTACAGATTTCAGTAATATTTCCTTCCTTGCATTGAGAGAATTAAGCCTTTGACAAACTCTATCAACTAGGTGCTAAAAACAGTCACTCCTATCAACTCCAACCATTGTAGGTAACCCCAACTATTTATGTGGGAGAGCTTCTGTCAATATCAAGGTCCCTACAAGCATCTTCCCTGACTCTGACACTTGTATTGGGACAAAAGAAAACACTAGATTTAGCAGTACTTACACGTTCTCCCGAGTTGTCACAATAAGTATCCAGAATTCTCTTCAAAGTATTTGCATTGTGGGTAGTTGCTCTAATTAGAATTAACAATTATCTGGAAAAAGAAGGTGAGAAATTGAGGCTGTGTTTCTGCAAATGCGGATACCCTCAATACCACCTATCTCCTCCTCATGGGATAGTAAACTAGATAGACCTTCTGAACAGAGCAAAAAAAGATATGAAGATAGTGGACCCCCTGTCTTAGGCCTCGAGTAGGTGTGAATTCATCGATTTCTGTATCGTTAAACCTGATCCTGTAGCTCACCAATGAGACACATTCCATTATCATCTCAACCCACAGTGCATCAAAATCAAGCTTTATCATCATATGATGCAGAAAGCCCCATTCAACTCTATCATATGCTTTAAGCATGTCTAATTTAACTGCACAATACCCATTAGACCCATGAGTTTTTCTTCTTTATGGCATGAAAGCACTCATAGGCTACCAACACATTATCAGTGATCAACCTTCCTGGAACAAATGCGCTTTGGGTAGGGGAAATAACTTCTAGTATAAGAAGCAGAGCCCAGTGTCCGGTTCAAGCAAAGAAGCGTGGGCGAAGAGGAAGAGGAAGAGGGACGAGGATGAAGTCGAGGACGTGGACTCGGACTCCGAGTAGGTGGCAGTGCCGTCGCTCATGCTGGTTCTACTGCAGTGTCAAGCTGACTAGTTGCTTAGTTTATTTTCAAGGGTGTGTTGTGCTGAGGCGCCTATTTTGTACTCAACATCACACAAACTAATGGGCCTGACCTGGTGATTACCTGTGGGCTATCCACCTTGGGGATCATCACATAGAGTTCCAACCTTCTGGTATCTTTCTTGTGTTGATTGCTTGAAGCACCTCATTGGCTAGCTCCTCACCAACTATGTGCCAAAACCTTTTAAAGAAAATTGCGTGAAGGGCATCTGGACCAGGGGCCTTCATGTCACCTATTTGAAATAGGGCCTTCTTCACCTCTTCTCTTCTTACATGGCTACATAACAGACCGGACCAAAGGGGAAAATGTCCAAAAGGAACGCCGATTCGGAGAGAATAATTATATTGACGTGTAATCAATCTCTTGCATTGAAACTTGCTCGAGTGATTAAGTGATTTGCACCCTCTGATTTCTAGCTTACACATTCTAGCAATAACTCTTGTTTTTATTTAAAAGCTAGTACTCCCGCTGGTTCATTTTAAGTGTCACTGAAACGGATGTATCTAGACGTTTTTAAGTGCTAGATACATTTGTTTGAGCAACAACTATTATGGATCGAAGGGAGTAGTGAAGTACACATGCGTTTTTGTAGGGAAAATCACAATGGCAAATTTATTGCTTGCGAACAATGCTTACATTGTCCACCAAAATGTTCAGAAGAAAACTAGGGGGCTTGTCGACCCAATTATAAGAAGTTTTCTCATAAAAACATGGCGTAGCAATCTTGTGGGCAGCACGTTAGCCTCCCCTGAGCAGTACTTAAACTTGACCTCCCCGGTGTCCTAGACCAAATCAACACACTGAGGTCTGAAGGTGACCCCTTTCGTTCCTGAGCACCGTTGATGAGCATGAACAAAAGAGGTGACCGTAGGACACCTCATAGTCTTTGGATTTATCTATTTACTTACACCAAAGCTTGACAAACATACTCTAAAAACCTCCTACAAGTGTTTTTATTCTTATGCCCTAAAACATTGTACGTATGAAGCTTTGTAGATATTTAAGGATAGTATATGGACATGTATATTTAGGGACACTAGCATATATTGAGGCGATAGCTAACTTTATGGAGTAGTGTGATGCCTTTTGTTTGCTTAAATTTATATCGAAACCCCTTGACTTAATATTTTTTGTGAACATCCATAACTAACTTTAAAAATAAAAAAGGTCTTTGTAGCAAAATGTAATTTTAGTTCGTCACAAAAATATCAATTAAAATGAAAAATATTAGACCGCATGACAAATGTGTACCTTAATGTAACTTTCTATTTATGCATGAAACTACTATTTGAGATATCAGGTTGATAGATGTATCAACATGAAATACTTTCATTTGGTGTAAAATTAGTTATGAGTAAGTAAAATAGTTTGATATAAATTTGTCTGAATTATACTGTTAGTCCAATGATGATAGATGAGTGAAATTAGGCTTCATATTTTGAATATGTGAAGGCTATACTTAGAGTTTCAATGTCGGAGTCAAACACATGAAACCTGAGCTGCTATATAGACATAGTAGCGTAGGTACAGTGATGGAGTCAGGATTCTAACATAGGGGAGGGGCGAAATTTTGCATGTGGAGACTGATTGGAAAAAAATAGAGAAAAGTATACTTTTGTCGAAAACTCATAGGCGCGCTCGTCCTCGCCTGGTCACGATATCATTCACCGTTGGACGTCAAGCAGATCTGACACAACAAACTTTTGTGGGACAGAGCCGATTTTAATAATGTAACGGGTTGGACAATGATACAACGACGTCGTTTGGATGCTGACAGCACATCCGTCTCGTACCCATAGCCCAACTTGATGCGCGAGAGACGTTTCGGTCCTGCACCATCCTGGCACGGCCCATACCAGAATTCACAAGACGTGTGAGCCACCATAGTAGCTTCTATCTATCACTTATTTAGCCACACCACCCATCAGAAACGGTGTGAATCAAACAACTGTTGCATGCAGTCAACGATCGGCAGATCCTATTCAATGCCAACAGCCGGCACCTCAATTGCATCACACCTCTCTGCATGGTACCACCGCGGCCATCGCCGGAGTTACCCATGCAACCACCGATGTGCAACCCTCCCTGCAAATGGATCGTCGTTATCTATTGTACGCTTCAGTAGATGCAGCAAGTGTGCCAAGAACCCACATAACTGCTCGTTGAATGGTTTTAAGCTGGAAGCCGTCGTTCCAAGCTAGTATCACTGCAGTGTGAAGGTTCCATCGCTCGCCGCGTCTTCTGCTACAGGCGGCACACTCAATACTTCAGCTAATCATCACGGTAGTACAGGCACCACGGGGTTTGCCTCCCAAGCAGCTTTGAAAATCAAACATTCGAAATCTGAATGAGTTCCTGCCCCTTCTCCCAGTACACAAACTCCATTGTTTGCTCTTAAGAGGAAAATTTTCAGTACATCCCGGAGTATATGAAAATTTGTGTATTCAGATACAAATTGTTTTTTGCACAATCTTCAAACTGCAGTATCAACTACATCAGCTTCATGCAGGCAGCACCTTGTGAAGCACGATGTTATGATTGCGCAAGTGTTCCCTCCAGTACCCAACCAACCACCACCAGAATTTGTTCAGGTCAGCTCTTTCCTCGGCTTCTTTGGCATGTCGACCTGGTTGGGGCAGGTCGTGCGCCTTCCTCCATTTCTGCCTACAGATGGTACATAACCGGGTTTACTTGCTTGAATCACACCCAACTGTCTCCCCAATATTCTCTTTGTTTCTTCTTTGAGCTCTTCAACGTGCTCTGTCATCGAACATAGGCTTGTCTCGACAGCTAGTTGGTCTCCCTGGCTTGTGTTTCCCGAAGCGGTGCGAAGAGGCCAGCTAAATTACCAATGGCACTCCCCTTGACCTGAGCAGCAAATTTATCAGTGGAGTAACCACCAACAGAATTCAGAACCAAACGAAATAGTTCTGTGCGATGTACCTTCACAGCATGCAGCACAATAGTCCGCTATGCTAGAAATTTCCACATTCGTAGAGAAACTCTGATCTTCTATACGCACCTCATACACGATGTGGCACCATTTATCATGCTTCTCTGGATGGTGCCGCTTCACGAGGTATTTTACGCCTTTCTCTGCCTCTTCAATCATGTATCGCCATGCCTCTTACTGGACTTCTCAAACATTGCCCAAGTGTAAATCTCTTGCGTGCTGCTCCAGAGACATATCATTGCAGGTCACTCGCATCAACACAATATAGTATTTCTCTTCTCTTCTTTGGTATCCCCTGGAGCAGACATGAGTAACCATTTCCACAGTCAGGAAATATACACAATGGTTCAGAAAAACTTTCTGCTGGCACTTAGCGAGCAGCTGCATACAATCTCTTGCATACATTTTGTGGGCTCAACATTCAATCTCTATTGCTGTACCAGATACCAAATCCAATTTCCCGAGAGTACACACGTACATGTTGTTCAGGTCGTACGCCTGACCAAGCGAGTCGAATGTAGCCCCAACTCTAGGAACAACTAAATTGCCTCTCTTCTTCTCCGTGAATCCTCTGAAAGTCTTCTCCGGTGCACATACCCTCCTGACGCACAACGGCGGTGCTCAATGAGAACTCTGCATTCAAAGTTTCAAACACTAAATCATCATATAGCCGCTTGTAATCGTATCTCAAATCGACAGCACCCCTCGACACGGGCAACAGGACACCATCACTGAATGTGGAAGCTCACCTTTGCGTCCATCCTGGTGACTGTGGGTCGTCTTTGCTCGTTGACTGGCCGGAGTCCACTCACGCGTTGTGGCTGTGTGACAAACCATTTAGATCAAGAACCATCGACACGACATCAGGACAAACTTCTCCGCACGAGCTGCTTGCGGCCACTGATAGCCCTTCACTCATCCATGGAACAACGGCAGGAACATGTGTTGCTTCTAGCTTTTGGGGACCCCTGCAGATTGTAAAAGTTACATATGCCTTTAACCGCAGGGACAATGACTGTGTCAGTCTTCTCATTTGCATAACCTCTCAATGCTTTCTCTAGCCAGCACATGGTGGACGTTCAGTTGGTGCATGCCCAATGCGAACCCTGTAACGTTTTTTAGATCCATTTTTTAGTGATGATAATCAAAAAACTTGGGAATGATTGACATGTTTCACTAATTGTTATTATGCGCCATGACTGCAGGCTCACATCAGGCGAGTTTCAAATACATTTTCAGCAGAAAAAAAAGTTCAGATAGTGACATAATGCAATCTAATTCAAGCGATATAAGAACTATGGATTCACAAACTTTTTGGTCCAGCCGGGCGGTTGAGGATCATCTTTGCCAGTTGACTGCTCCGAGTTTGGAATCCAGTTGACAACAGCGCTTGCCAGTTGACTGCACCCGCAAGCGCTGTTGAAATCCGGTTCCACCGTAAGCGCTGCCTCACCCGCGTCGCCGATGCTAGACTCAGAGGGAGTGCAGAGGAGAGTTCCAGTGGGTTCGTTGCGGAGTATGGAGTCGCTGCCGATAAGATCCGGTAGGGGAAATCTATGAAAACACAGGGAGCATACCAATAAACTGATCTGCTACTTACAGCGCGCCCAACTACAAAGGATGAAGCAGCGGCATGGAACATACCAATCAAGGCGAGCTCGTCCTCTCCATCGCCGCTCTCATACTTTTGTAGCCTAGGTTAATGAAACATTTCATCAGGGGGAGAAAATAGGTTGCGTCTTTGAACAATTATTATTTTTACTAAATTTGCCATTAAGCTAATGAAAATATTAATGAACGTGCTAATGAACTAAATCTTTCTACTACTCGAGGGGTTCTCACAGCTCATGAATATTCCTTAATTAGATTGCACGTACACAGTTTTTGATGTTCTAATCCTTTTGTTCTAAAGACAGCGATTAATAATCTAATTATGGAAAATATGCAAGGATGAAGAAACAAGAAAAGCATAGCCCTTATTGCTTGCCTCATTGACGATCATTCTAGTCGTGCGGCCGACCCGGCCGCCATCCATCCGCGCAACCTTTGGATCCCCTTGCCCCTTCGGCAGTCTAGGTACGTCTTGAGTTAGGAGTTGGACGGCGCTGGATCGGAAACTGCCCTAGACGAAGGCTACCTCAGCGATAGGCATCGAAGGCTTGGTCTAGAAAATGAACGTTGATTATGTGCTCTGTCTTCCAATCATGGCCTCATGGGCTACTGCTGCACGGGCCTGCTATAGATGGGCTTTGGAGTCTTGGACCTCACGTGGTCAGAGGGGGCGAATAAACAATGGACTCGTTATTTTACCCTTTTTTCACCGGCTGTTTAATCATAGCTTTGTTAAAACAGAATCATTGAGGGGATGGACCAGACGAATGAAAACTAGTACTCCCTCCGTTCACTTTTGTAAGTCGTTTTAAACAACTCAAAATATGTTGTTTTGCACATTGTCTGAAATGTCTACAAGGTCTTATAAAAGTGAACAGAGGGAGTAGATAGAATGGACCAGACGAACGAAAACTAGTAATCGATGGGATGGCACGGACGTCTCTGACAAGGCTACTGGACAAGTTGTGGCGAGATGGTTGTGTTCTTGTTTGATGGCGTCAATAGAGCATGTACGCCGATTTAACACAAGGAGAGGAGTGCTTATGGTCATGCCATGGATTTTGCTGCATCTCCTTAATAAATATCAGATCAATGTATACTTTTCTCCTTAATGGTCTCAAGTGCTGGTGCTGCACCATGTAAAAATTTCATATGAATTCATCGATGTTTTTGCGCCCAATTGCCGATTAGCACGTCACCCGACTAAGTTTAGGGGATCGACTAGGTATGACCACCTATAGAGAAGTAAACGTTAACTCCACTAACTTTACTTGAACGGGATCCTTCTCTATTTTTTAGAGGATCGGCTAGAGTTGGCGTTCGTAAATTCCTTCCCCACTAACTAAACTATCGCCCCTTGAATGCCTCAATTACTAACCAATACTATAAAACTGCCAAAATAGACTACACGTAAGATACGTAAAAATAATTACATAGGTGTAGCTTTACCCGTAAAAATAATTACATAGGAGTATATAAATTCATCGATGTTTTCGCGCCCAATCACCGATTAGCACGTCACCGGACGTCTGTACCCACGTACAGCAAGAATCAAGTGCAGCCAGAGAGCACCTGGCGTCAAAGAAAAGATGGATTCGACAGGGCCTATGGTGCGGCAGCTATCGATGGCGAACTTCTGTCTAGGGACCCGACCAGGATCGATCGAGTAGGGAACTAGCGATGGGTCAATGAGATCGAGTCTCGGTCGAATAACCTCTGTGTTCAAACGAGCTAGTGCACTGCTGAATGAATCTCTGTCTGTCCGTCCGTCCGTCCGTCCGTCCATGAACGAAACAGCTCCATGCACGATCTTTGTGGCCGACGTGTGCTACTTCAATCATACGCATTACGGCCGGATTCTTTCATCGTGTGTGAATCGTCCATGAATCTCCGCCATGCATGCACAGCACCTGCGATCGAGCTGCGCGTTGAACGAACGACCGCGACGACGATCGAATCTCTATCGTCTGCCCGTGAATATCATTGCGTTGCATTCATGCACTGCATAAATCGATCGATGGATCGACGTTGCATGGGCATGTTTGCTGTGCAGCGCATGCATGCAGCGAACTCCATGCACACGATCGCACGCGCCCCTAGGCCCCGGCAAGTTAGGCACCTGTCTGTCGCCTGATGATGAGCTAACTGACTGGTTCATGGCACCGGAGGGAGACCGGTCAGTCAGAGCAGCCGATCGATTCGATCGATCCGTCTGCACCTGCACTGCATGGTGCATGCATTGCTCCCGATCGATCGAGTGCCGATCGAGTGTAGCCGTGAATGATGAAGTTCTGCCCGAGGCTGCGTGCCTGCGTGAGGACTTGTTTGCACGGCGGCAGTGTGGAGGCGGCCGGCCGGATCGAGCAGTGAGCAGTTCGTTGGCACGGCGGCATGCGTCCACGTGATGGTGGAGCCATGCATTCGAATGATCGCCTCTTGGCATGGTACCTACGTAGAGCCTATCTGAAGATTGCTACGTATACTCGTTACTCAATATATACTACTACAATAACCGCGCGCACGCCGTGGAAGGGACGTGCAGTTTAAAGGTAGCTAGGCTGAACCTGCGACCGATTGTCGAATAAAAACTGGAAACCACCATCCTTGAGCCGACGGATGCACCAGCGTCCGCCGCCTGCTTAGCTGTCAGATCAATCTTGATCGAGCACTCACACTGACCACAAGTCCTGTGCCGCCAATTTTTTTGCAACAACCGTATTGTTTGAGAAGGTTTCTGCAACAGAGATCTTGTTTTATAAAAGACGATTCAGTGGTGATGTTTTTTTCAGCAACAGGGTCTAGTTTTAGAAAGTTTTTGCAACAGAGGTCTTGTTTTAGAAAAAAAAAGATCAATAGCGAAGATATTTTTTTCTGCAACAGGGGTCTTGCTTCAGAAACATAGCCCCGGTTGCAGAAAACGTTTGAAGGAGCGCACGATGTTAGAGCGTACGAGGCCACGACGCATGTTTTAGAAACATAGCTTCAGTTGCAGAAATCGTCAAAGGATTGCCCGACTTTGGAGATTGTCGCCGTCATGCTGGAGTAGAGGCCGCGCCTGTTCTCCAAGCAAGGCCCCTCGGTGAGCTGGATTTGCGTCCGACCCAAACATCTGACGCGCGATATGGTGCGCCGTGGTGTTTTAGAGAGTTCAATTTAGCTCTTGCACGTCGGCGGGAGAGTTCAATTTAGCTCCTGCATGTCGGCGGCGGGCTGATTTTGGGGGCGTGTTGGCGGCGGTGCCGCTGGACGCAACTTTGCTGGGGCTGGGGGCAAGTTTGTTGTCTTGTTTCTGCAACAACGTGCATGTTGCGGGAATAATGAGGGGGCATGCGGCACGCGCACACTAGATCTGACCGCTAACGTCTGGGGGATCCAACGGCTGTCCAGGCGGTGGATAATTCTAGTACATCCGCCGGCGGACACGCAGCATCTCCCATAAAAAATGCACACGCTCTGTATACATAATGTGTGTGATAGTTGGATCGCCTCCCAGGCCCATCATCTTGTTCCCGGACTCCTGTTTAGTGTTAACGTCACCCTGTGACTCAACTCAAAAACATCACCCTGACGAGCCGTGAATTTGATGCGAGCATGTGCATGCACAGCCGCCCACCGGCGCATCCGAGGCACATTCGTGCTGGGTTTTCAATACCAGGCCGGACTGTTTTCTTTTCCTTCTAAAACAACGGCAAAAGCTTTTCCATTTTTCGTATATATGATTGGTTGAGAAGGAAAAAAAAAATACTATTTAACAAAAAAAATTGAGCTTATTTAACAAATTGACGGCCGTGGGCACACACATGAATAACTCTCCAGGAATTATTATTTTTTGAAAAGTTCATATATTAATTAATTAAAACAGATGTTCTTACAATCATTCATTACGGCATACACAATGCGGGGCGGAAGAAAGTTAATAAGAATCCCATCGGACCTAGTACTAAAGCTAAACTTAGCAATCTCACGTGCCACCCCATTGGCAATCCGATTTATTTTTGAAATATTAAATTTTTGGATCATCCTAGAGATACTCAGAGCCTCTTTTTTCATCAGATCAGCCACAGGGGGCCTGTCAAGTTTCTCATTTGCAAGCAAAGAATGTATGAAAGCACAGTCAACCTCTAAAATAATAGACTGGTGAAGAGTGGTACCTATATAAAGTCCTGCAAGACAGGCCCGGAGCTCGGCTTTATTCACACCAGTACACCGATAAATAAAATCCCGAGAAGAAAACAATAATTTATGGGCAGCACTAGCCATCAGACTACTGACAATTGCATCATGTCAAACTAGTCCTAGGCCCTCCAATGAATAAGATGAACGTTGGATAGGCTACAGTAGAGATTAGAGAACACACGCTAGATAGGTACTCCCTCCGTTTTTATTTAGTTCGCATATTAGCTTTGGTCAAAGTCAAGCTTTACAAACTTTGACCAAGTTTATAAACAAAAATATTAAGATATACAACAACAAATCAACAACATTAGATTTATTATTGAATGTACTTTCGCACCGTATAGATTTATTATGATAAATGTCTATATTGTTTTCTATAAACTTGATCAAACTTTACGAAGTTTGACTTCAGTCAACTCTAATATGCAAAGTAAATAAAAACGGAGGGAGTAATTAGTATGTGCCTTCCATTAATGTTTCCTCTAATTGCGTGCTTCATAACTACTATGAGGTGGCTCCGTCTTTCGGAGGTGCTCATAGGGATAGGGTGTGCGTGTGTACGTTCATAGGGGTTAGTGTATGCGGCTGTATATGAGCACTTGCGTCTGTACTGTGTAAAAAAACTACTAGGAGGCCAATTACGTGGAATTTCCTTTATTTAACAAGAATCCCTTTAATTACGCCCCAAAATTAATCAAGATTCATTGGTTCATTGAACAAGGACGTCTGAAGCAAAACACTTTGGTGTGTATCCATGTGGCGTTAGATGCATACTAAAATAATGTTAGATGCATAGTTTCCTGATGCATAACAAAAGCTTTACTAGGTTGCGTATGAAACATAATGCAGTAATATTGGAAGCATGATTAGTATGTAACAAAGTGATTATCTAGTTGTGTACGAAGCATATCAGTTTTGTGAAATTGTGTAAACAGATGCTTATTCATCATGTATGTGTATGAAGCATTAGACAGTAACGTTGGAAGCATGATAAATATTGGTTCTGCAAAACTTGCTGTGTTTGATTGTTGTATGACGGAAGTATTGTATTTATGCATATGAAGCAAAATACAGCAATGTTGGGTGCACAATTGTTAGATAATTGAAACATATTACATCTGGGAAATAGAAAGTACACCTGCTTCAACCAGGGTGCAAATATGAGTCTAAAAGAGAGGGAGTTCATTTCAAATCGCAGTTACATGTATAGACTTAGTAGGCAAAAAAAATCCATAGTAATTCATTTTTGATTCCGACGAAATTGAAATTTTCTTCAATTTGAAAAAAAATCTTTACAATAATAAATTTATGTTTCGATCGACGGGAGAATTAGCTTCCATTGTTTATGATGTTTGGCTACAAGGAATAAAGTATGGACCGTGATATTTGGCACACGTGTGCCATATAAGCAAAACTGCCACACCTCACCTTTTTTTATTTTAAAGTACCACACGATTCCTTGTCCTTTGACCTCGCCTCCGCCCAAACGACCCTGTAGGTTCGCCCGAGAAACCTGCTTCTCCCGCACATCTCGGGCGCCCACCCCTGAGAAAACTGTCACTTCTTCATGTCTACCACATGATTTCTCCTCAGGACAAAGTTACCATGGTATTTGTATGCAAGTTATCAGCCTGTGTTGCATAACTTACCGTGCTATTTACATAAAATGTACCAGGTATCTATGCTTCAACAACTACATCCCTTCAAAGTTACCACTGTGTTTTGTACACAAGTTATAAGGTCTTCGATGTGTAAAATACCGTGGTACTTACACATAAGTTATCAGGGTATATGTACATCAACCTCCCCCCGGTCAAAGTTATCATGAAGGATTGTACATGAGTTACCGGGTCTATAGTTCGTATATTATCATGGTACTTGCACCTAAAAACCTGGGTGTGTTTCTGTAGCTTTTTCCATAGGTCAAAAATTACCACGAAGTTTTTGCGTAACTTATCACGCCTATAGCACGTGTGCCCCTCATGACACTAAATATTATGTGACTTTCTCATGGCACGCCATGCATTCTGTTCATCCAAGAGGCCCACGCGCGAGGCGAGTGTATGTTTTTAACAACTTAGTTTCCTTTGGTAAAAAAGTTACCATCATGTTTATATTGCAAGTTATCGGTTATGCGGTGCTTATATTATCATGTTATTTACACAAAAAATATTGAGGATGTTTTGAACAACTTTTTCCCGGGACAAAAAGTTATCATGGTGATCCTATCAAGCCCGCAGTGCTTAAAATCATGCTATTTACACAAAATTTATCATGGGTATGTTTTAGCAAATCCCTCTTCCCCCACGGGTCAAAAACTTATCATGGTGTTTACTTATCACAGTGCATATGTTTTCATGCTATTTACACATAAAAATGCCAGGGGAGGGAGGTATACTACCGTGCTATTTACACATAAGATGCCGGAGTATCTTTTCAAAAAAAAAAATCCCTACGGTCAAAGTTACCATGGTGTTTCTACCTTAGTTATCAGATGTGCGATGCGTATATTACCATCTATTTACACATAAATTATCGGGTATCTTTTCACATTTGTCTTCCCCAATGGTTAAAGTTACCACGATGTTTGTATCTAAATTATCAGGTCTATGGCGTGAATGTTATCGTGCTATTTACAGAAATTACCGACGGGCGGGTTCAACAAATTTATTCCCAATGATCAAAGTTACCACGAACATGTAAAAAACAGTATTTCCCTTAGCTTGCTCAACAATGAGTGTCATAGGTAAGGTGGTTAGCTCCCTTTGTTGATTACCTGCAGAACAGAGATCAAATCCTAGTCCAAGCATTATTTTTGCTGAAAATCGGGAAGGCGCGTGGGCCATAATTGACGATTACGAAAATTAGAAAAGGAAAGAAATCAAGAGGTCGTGCGGAAAAGGAAGGATATCGGGATGCGTGCGGGAAAGGAAAGAAATCAAGAGGACGTGCGGGGAAGGAAGGGAAGGAGATCGGGATGCGTGCGGGAAAGGAAAGAAATCAAGAGGACGTGCGGGGAAGGAAGGAGATCGGGAGGGAACTAACGACGCTGGATGCGTGTGGCAGTTTTGCAATCTGCCACACAGTTGCCAATATTTGGCACACGTGTGCCATATAAGCAAAACTGCCACACCTCACCTTTTTTCATTTTAAAGTACCACACGATTCCTTGTCCTTTGACCTCGCCTCCGCCCAAACAACCCTGTAGGTTCGCCCGAGAAACCTGCTTCTCCCGCACATCTCGGGCGCCCACCCCTGAGAAAACTGTCACTTCTTCAGGTCTACCACATGATTTCTCCTCGGGACAAAGTTACCATGGTATTTATATGCAAGTTATCAGCCTGTGTTGCATAACTTATCGTGCTATTTACATAAAATGTACCAGGTATCTATGCTTCAACAACTACATCCCTTCAAAGTTACCACTATATTTTGTACACAAGTTATAAGGTCTTCGATGTGTAAAATACCGTGGTACTTACACATAAGTTATCAGGGTATATGTACATCAACCTCCCCCCGGTCAAAGTTATCATTAAGGATTGTACATGAGTTACCGGGTCTACAGTTCGTATATTATCATGGTACTTGCACCTAAAAACCTGGGTGTGTTTCTGTAGCTTTTTCCATAGGTCAAAAATTACCACGAAGTTTTTGCGTAACTTATCACGCCTATAGCACGTGTGCCTCTCATGACACTAAACATTATGTGACTTTATCGTGGCACGCCATGCATTCTGTTCATCCAAGAGGCCCACGCGCGAGGCGAGTGTATGTTTTTAACAACTTAGTTTCCTTTGGTAAAAAAGTTACCATCATGTTTATATTGCAAGTTATCGGTTATGCGGTGCTTATATTATCATGTTATTTACACAAAAAATATTGAGGATGTTTTGAACAACTTTTTCCCGGGACAAAAAGTTATCATGGTGATTCTAGGTAACCTATCAAGCCTGCAGTGCTTAAAATCATGCTATTTACACAAAATTTATCAGGGGTATGTTTTAGCAAATCCCTCTTCCCCCACGGGTCAAAAACTTATCATGGTGTTTACTTATCGCAGTGCATATGTTTTCATGCTATTTACACATAAAAATGCCAGGGAAGGGAGATATACTACCGTGCTATTTACACAGAAGATGCCGGAGTATCTTTTCAAAAAAAAATCCCTACGGTCAAAGTTACCATGGTGTTTCTACCTTAGTTATCAGATGTGCGATGCGTATATTACCATCTATTTACACATAAATTATCGGGTGTCTTTTCACATTTGTCTTCCCCAATGGTTAAAGTTACCACGATGTTTGTATCTAAATTATCAGGTCTATGGCGTGAATGTTATCGTGCTATTTACAGAAATTACCGAGGGGCGGGTTCAACAAATTTATTCCCAATGATCAAAGTTACCACGAACATGTCAAAAATAGTATTTCCCTTAGCTTGCTCAACAATGAGTGTCATAGGTGAGGTGGTTAGCTCCCTTTGTTGATTACCTGCAGAACAGAGATCAAATCCTAGTCCAAGCATTATTTTTGCTGAAAATCGGGAAGGCGCGTGGGCCATAATTGACGATTACGAAAATTAGAAAAGGAAAGAAATCAAGAGGTCGTGCGGAAAAGGAAGGATATCGGGATGCGTGCGGGAAAGGAAAGAAATCAAGAGGACGTGCGGGGAAGGAAGGGAAGGAGATCGGGATGCGTGCGGGAAAGGAAAGAAATCAAGAGGACGTGCGGGGAAGGAAGGAGATCGGGAGGGAACTAACGACGCTGGATGCGTGTGGCAGTTTTGCAATCTGCCACACAGTTGCCAATATTTGGCACACGTGTGCCATATAAGCAAAACTGCCACACCTCACCTTTTTTCATTTTAAAGTACCACACGATTCCTTGTCCTTTGACCTCGCCTCCGCCCAAACAACCCTGTAGGTTCGCCTGAGAAACCTGCTTTTCCCGCACATCTCGGGCGCCCACCCCTGAGAAAACTGTCACTTCTTCAGGTCTACCACATGATTTCTCCTCGGGACAAAGTTACCATGGTATTTATATGCAAGTTATCAGCCTGTGTTGCATAACTTACCGTGCTATTTACATAAAATGTACCAGGTATCTATGCTTCAACAACTACATCCCTTCAAAGTTACCACTATATTTTGTACACAAGTTATAAGGTCTTCGATGTGTAAAATACCGTGGTACTTACACATAAGTTATCAGGGTATATGTACATCAACCTCCCCCCGGTCAAAGTTATCATTAAGGATTGTACATGAGTTACCGGGTCTACAGTTCGTATATTATCATGGTACTTGCACCTAAAAACCTGGGTGTGTTTCTGTAGCTTTTTCCATAGGTCAAAAATTACCACGAAGTTTTTGCGTAACTTATCACGCCTATAGCACGTGTGCCCCTCATGACACTAAACATTATGTGACTTTATCGTGGCACGCCATGCATTCTGTTCATCCAAGAGGCCCACGCGCGAGGCGAGTGTATGTTTTTAACAACTTAGTTTCCTTTGGTAAAAAAGTTACCATCATGTTTATATTGCAAGTTATCGGTTATGCGGTGCTTATATTATCATGTTATTTACACAAAAAATATTGAGGATGTTTTGAACAACTTTTTCCCGGGACAAAAAGTTATCATGGTGATTCTAGGTAACCTATCAAGCCTGCAGTGCTTAAAATCATGCTATTTACACAAAATTTATCAGGGGTATGTTTTAGCAAATCCCCCTTCCCCCACGGGTCAAAAACTTATCATGGTGTTTACTTATCGCAGTGCATATGTTTTCATGCTATTTACACATAAAAATGCCAGGGAAGGGAGATATACTACCGTGCTATTTACACAGAAGATGCCGGAGTATCTTTTCAAAAAAAAAATCCCTACGGTCAAAGTTACCATGGTGTTTCTACCTTAGTTATCAGATGTGCGATGCGTATATTACCATCTATTTACACATAAATTATCGGGTGTCTTTTCACATTTGTCTTCCCCAATGGTTAAAGTTACCACGATGTTTGTATCTAAATTATCAGGTCTATGGCGTGAATGTTATCGTGCTATTTACAGAAATTACCGAGGGGCGGGTTCAACAAATTTATTCCCAATGATCAAAGTTACCACGAACATGTCAAAAATAGTATTTCCCTTAGCTTGCTCAACAATGAGTGTCATAGGTGAGGTGGTTAGCTCCCTTTGTTGATTACCTGCAGAACAGAGATCAAATCCTAGTCCAAGCATTATTTTTGCTGAAAATCGGGAAGGCGCGTGGGCCATAATTGACGATTACGAAAATTAGAAAAGGAAAGAAATCAAGAGGTCGTGGGGAAAAGGAAGGAGATCGGGATGCGTGCGGGAAAGGAAAGAAATCAAGAGGACGTGCGGGGAAGGAAGGGAAGGAGATCGGGATGCATGCGGGAAAGGAAAGAAATCAAGAGGACGTGCGGGGAAGGATGGAGATCGGGAGGGAACTAACGACGCTGGATGCGTGTGGCAGTTTCGCAATCTGCCACACGGTTGCCAAATACATTTTTCGATAAAGTATTGTGTGCTTGGAACATTATATTGTCCGGAAAGCATGAGGTTGTTTCCATCGAAATGAAAAAATATTCCGTGCCTGCATATTTGCTTCCATTGGAAAGTGAGATTGTTTCCAAGACAACTAAGATTGTTTCCAGCTTATTTTGTTTCCCGCCTAGAAAATGTGTGATTCAAACAATTAGAGAATTATAATGATGTAGCTTTAATGTTTCGAACGAGAAATTAATTCTTTCTATAAACATGGCTTCCAAAAGATAAATAATTACTTCCAAAGAAAATAGTGTTTGCTTCAAAATAGTTGCTTGCAAAAAGGGAATGCATTTGCTTTCAGAATCTGCTTTCGGATACAACAAGAATGGGATGCAGAGTTAGGTTGTCCCATCTGAGCATGAAACCACCATGATCTATCGCCAGGGCGACAGTGCGGTTGGGCGCGGGGGAGACGTCGATGCGACCATGGAAGCATTGGTCTACCTGGTCACAGTGACGTCGCTAGCCTCGAGACATGCGAACAAGATCACAAAAGCACCCGCTGCAACGATGCGTCCTTTAACATGGGCACCTTTGCGTAGACATGTGTTGTCAAGGAGGATAGCCGATGTGATCAAAGCGGTGGCCACGAGCAGTGAAGACGATGCCAAAGAGGAATGTTAGAACATCTTCAGCCATGCCCCCAACAGCCCCCCAGACGCCGAAATCCGCCGGCTCGGTCTGTTTTTGGGACGGCGATCGCAGGCCGAACCCATCGCACTGGGGGGCACTCGGGGGCTCCGGCGCAAGGGGAAAACACGCCTGGGCCACACTGTCAGGCGAAAAGTCAAGCCAATCGTCCAGATTCGCCTCCCACCCCCGCGCGCTCGGCCACCACCCTGCCGATCCCGACATCGCCCACCGTCGTGCACCGCTAGATAGGCCATTTCCCGCCGGAAAAGGGAGAGGGTTTTGCCGCGGCAGCCTCTCCACCACCGTCCGGACGAGTTTTCCGGCGCTCCAGCTGAAGCAAATATGCCCTAGAGGCAATAATAAAGTTATTATTTATTTACTTATTTCATGATAGATTTTTATTATTCATGCTAGAATTGTATTAAGCGGAAACATAATACATGTATGAATACATAGACAAACATAGTGTCACTAGTATGCCTTTACTTGACTAGCTCGTTAATCAAAGATGGTTAAGTTTCCTAACCATAGACATGAGTTGTCATTTGATTAACGGGACCACATCATTAGGAGAATGATTTGATTGACTAGACCTATTCCGTTAGCTTAGCACTTGATCGTTTAGTATGTTGCTATTGCTTTCTTCATAACTTATACATGTTCCTATAACTATGAGATTATGTAACTCCCGTTTATCGGAGGAATACTTTGTGTGCTACCAAACGTCACAACGTAACTGGGTGATTATAAAGGAGCTCTACAGGTGTCTCCGAAGGTACATGTTGGGTTGGCGTATTTCGAGATTAGGATTTGTCACTCCGATTGTCGGAGAGGTATCTCTGGGCCCTCTCGGTAATGCACATCACTATAAGCCTTGCAAGCAATGTAGCTAAATGAGTTAGTTACGGAATGATGCATTACGTAACAAGTAAAGAGACTTGCCGGTAACGAGATTGAACTAGGTATTGAGATACCGACCATCGAATCTCAGGCAAGTAACATACCGATGACAAAGGGAACAACGTATGTTGTTATGCGGTTTGACCGATAAAGATCTTTGTAAAATATGTAGGAGCCAATATGAGCATCCAGGTTCCGCTATTGGTTATTGACCGAAGACATGTCTCGGTCATGTCTACATAGTTCTCGAACGCGTAGGGTCCGCACGCTTAAAGTTAGATGACGGTTATATTATGAGTTTATGTGTTTTGATGTACTTAAGGAGTTCGGAGTCCCTGATGAGATCGGGGATCGAAATAGTCGATACGTAAAGATCGATATATTGGACGACTATATTCGGACGTCGGAAAGGTTCCGAGTGATTCGGATATTTTTCGGAGTACCGGAGAATTACGGGAATTCGTATTGGGCCTTAATGGGCCATACGGGAAAGGAGAGAAAGGCCCCAAAGGGTGGCCGCACCCCTTCCCATGGACTAGTCCGAATTGGACTAGGGAGGGGGGCGCCCCCTTCCTTTCTTCTCCTTCTCCCTTCCCTTCTCCTAGGCCGGCCGCCTCCCCCCTTGCTCCTTTATATACGGGGGCAGGGGGGCACCTCTAGACACAACAATTGATCCTTGAGATCTATTAGCCGTGTGCGGTGCCCCTCTCCACCATATTCCACCTCGATAATATCGTAGCGGTGTTCAGGCGAAGCCCTACGTCGGTAGAGCATCATCATCGTCACCACGCCGTCGTGCTGACGGAACTCTCCCTCGAAGCTCGGTTGGATCGGAGTTCGAGGGATGTCATCGAGCTGAACGTGTGCTGAACTCGGAGGTGCCGTGCGTTTGGTACTTGATTGGTCGGATCGTGAAGACGTACGACTACATCAACCGCGTTGTGCTAACGCTTCCGCTTTTGGTCTACGAGGGTACGTGGACAACACTCTCCCCTCTCGTTGCATTGCATCACCATGATCTTGCGTGTGCGTAGGAATTTTTCTAAAATTACTACATTCCCCAACAGTTGTATCTGAGCCAGGTTTTATGTGTAGATGTTATATGCACGACTAGAACACAAGTGAGTTGTGGACGATACAAGTCATACTGCTTACCAACATGTCATACTTTGTTTCGGCGGTATTGTTGGATGAAGCGGCCCGGACCGACATTACGCGTACGCTTACGCGAGACTGGTTCTACCGACGTGCTTTGCACGCAGGTGGCTGGCGGGTGTCTGTTTCTCCAACTTTAGTTGAACCGAGTGTGGCTACGCCCGGTCCTTGAGAAGGTTAAAACATCACTAACTTGACGAACTATCGTTGTGGTTTTGATGCGTAGGTAAGAACGGTTCTTACTCAGCCCGTAGCAGCCACGCAAAACTTGCAACAACAAAGTAGAGGACGTCTAACTTGTTTTTGCAGGACATGTTGTGATGTGATATGGTCAAGACGTGATGCTATATTTTATTGTGTGAGATGATCATGTTTTGTAACCGAGTTATCGGCAACTGGCAGGAGCCATATGGTTGTCGCTTTATTGTATGCAATGCAATCGCCGTGTAATTGCTTTACTTTATCACTAAGCGGTAGCGATAGTCGTAGAAGCAATAGGTGGCGAAATGACAACGATGCTACGATGAAGATCAAGGTGTCGCGCCGGTGACGATGGTGATCATGACGGTGCTTCGGAGATGGTGATCACAAGCACAAGATGATGATGGCCATATCATATCACTTATATTGAGTGCATGTGATGTTTATCCTTTATGCATCTTATTTTGCTTTGATTAACGGTAGCATTATAAGATGATCTCTCACTAAATTTCAAGGTATAAGTGTTCTCCCTGAGTATGCACCATTGCGAAAGTTCTTCGTGCTGAGACACCACGTGATGATCAGGTGTGATAGGCTCTACGTTCAAATACAACGGGTGCAAAACAGTTGCACACGCGGAATACTCAGGTTAAACTTGACGAGCCTAGCATATACAGATATGGCCTCGGTATACTGAGACCGAAAGGTCGAGCGTGAATCATATAGTAGATATGATCAACATAGTGAGGTTCACCATTGAAAACTACTCCATCGCACGTGATGATCGGACATGGTTTAGTTGATTTGGATCACGTGATCACTTAGATGATTAGAGGGATGTCTATCTAAGTGGGAGTTCTTAAATAATATGATTAATTGAACTTAAATTTATCATGAACTTAGTCCTGGTAGTATTTTGCAAATTATGTTGTAGATCAATAGCTCGCGTTGTTGCTTTCATATGTTTATTTTGATATGTTCCTAGAGAAAACTGTGTTGAAAGATGTTAGTAGCAACGATGCGGATTGGATCCGTGATCTGAGGATTGTCCTCATTGCTGCACAGAAGAATTATCTTTGATGCACTGCTAGGTGACGGACCTATTGCAGGAGCAGATGCAGACGTTATGAACTTTGGCTAGCTCAATATGATGACTACTAGATAGTTTAGTGCACCATGCTTAACGGCTTAGAATTGGGACTTCAAAGATGTTTTGAACGACATGGGCCATATGAGATGTTCCAGGAGTTGAAGTTAATATTTCAAGCAAATACCCGAGTTGAGAGATATGAAGTCTCCAACAAATTCTGTAGCTAAAAGATGGAGGAGAATTGCTCAACTAATGAGCATGTGCTCAGATTGTCTGGGTACTACAATCGCTTGAATCAAGTGGGAGTTAATCTTCCAGATAAGATAGTGATTGACAGAGTTCTCTATTCACCATCACCAAGTTACTAGAACTTCGTGATGAACTATAGTATGCAAGGGATGACGAAAACGATTCCCGAGCTCTTCGTGATGTTGAAATTGACGAAGGTAGAAATCAAGAAAAGAGAATCAAGTGTTGATGATTGACAAGACCACTAGTTTCAAGAAAAGGGCAAAGGAAAAGAAAGGGAACTTCAAGTAGAATGACAAGCAAGTTGTCACTCCCGCGAAGAAGCCCAAAGCTGGACCAAAGCCTAAAACTGAGTGCTTACACTACAAAGGAAATGGTCACTAGAAGCGGAAATGCCCTAAATATTTGGTGGATAAGAAGGATGGCAAAGTGAACAAAGGTATATTTGATATACAGGTTATTGATGTGTGCCTTACTAGTGTTTATAGTAGTCCCTGAGTATTTGATACTTGTTCGGTTGCTAAGATTAGTAACTCGAAATAGGAGTTACAAAATAAACAGAGACTAGTTGAAGGGGAAGTGACGATGAGTGTTTGAAGTAGTTCCAAGATTGATATGATCATCATCACACACTCCCTATACTTTCGGGATTAGTGTTAAACCTAAATAAATATTATTTGGCGTTTGCATTGAGCATGAATGTGATTTGATCATATTTATTGCAATATGGTTATTCATTTAAAGTCAGAGAATAATTGTTGTTCTGTTTACATGAATAAAACCTTCAATGGTCATACACCCAATAAAAATAGTTTGTTGGATCTCGATCGTAGTGATACACATATTCATAATATTGATGCTAAAAGATGCAAAATTGATAATGATAGTGCAACTTATTTGTGGCACTGCCGTTTGGGTCATATCGGTGTAAAGCGCATGAAGAAACTCCATAAAGATGGATTTTTGGAATCACTTGGTTATGAATCATTTGATGCTTGCGAACCGTGCCTTTTGGGCAAGATGACTAAAACTCTGTTCTCTGGAACAATGGAACGAGCTACTGACTTGTTGGGAATAATACATACCGATGTATGTAGTCCAATGAGTGTTGATGCTCGTGGCGGGTATCATTATTTTCTGAACTTCACAAATGATTTGAGCATATATGAGTATATCTACTTAATGAAGCACAAGTCTGAAACATTTGAAAAGTTCAAAGAATTTCAGAGTGAAGTGGAGAATCATCGTAACAAGAAAATAAAGATTCTACAATCTGATCATAGAGGAGAATATTTGAGTTACGAGTTTGGCCTTCATTTAAAATAATGTGGAATAGTTTCACAGCTCATGCCACTTGGAACACCACAGCGTAATAGTGTGTCTGAACATCGTAACCGCACTTTATTGGATATGGTGCGATCTATGATATATCTTACCGATTTACCACTATCGTTTTGGGGTTATGCATTAGAGACAGCTGCATTCACTTTAAATAGGGCACCATCAAAATCTATTGAGACGACGCCTTATGAACTGTGGTTTGGCAAGAAACCGAAGTTGTCGTTTCTTAAAAGTTTGGGGCTGCGATGCTTATGTGAAAAAGTTTTCACCTGATAAGCTCGAACCCAAATCGGAGAAATGCGTCTTCATAGAAAACCCAAAGGAAACTGTTGGGTACACTTTCTATCACAGATCTGAAGGCAAGACATTCGTTCCTTAGAATGGATCCTTTCTAGAGAAGGAGTTTCTCTCGAAAGAAGTGAGTGGGGGGAAAGTAGAACTTGATGAGGTAACTGTACCTGCTCCCTTATTGGAAAGTAGTTCATCACAGAAACCGGTTCCTGTGACGTCTACACCAATTAGTGAGGAAACTAATGATATTGATCATGAAACTTCAGATCAAGTTACTACTGAACCTCGTAGGTAAGCCAGAGTAAGGTCCGCACCAGAGTGGTACGGTAATCCTATTCTGGAAGTCATGTTACTTAATCATGATAAACCTACGAACTATGAGGAAGCGATGATGAGCCCAGATTCCACGAAATGGCTTGAGGCCATGAAATCTGAGATGGGGTCCATGTATGAGAACAAAGTGTGGACTTTGATTGACTTGCCCGATGATCGGCAAGCCATAGAAAATAAATGGATCTTCAAGAGGAAGACGGACGCTGATAGTAGTGTTACTATCTACAAAGCTAGACTTGTCGAAAAAGGTTTTTGACAAAGTTCAAGGTGTTGACTACGATGAGATTCTCTCACTCGTAGCAATGCTTAAGTCTGTTCGAATCATGTTAGCAAATTGCCACATTTTATGAAATCTGGCAAATGGATGTCAAAACTACATACCTTAATGGATTTCTTAAAGAAGAGTTGGATATGATGCAACCAGAAGGTTTTGTCGATCCTAAAGGTGCTAACAAAATGTGCAAGCTCCAGTGATCCATCTATGAACTGGTGCAAGCATCTCGGAGTTGGAATATACGTTTTGATAGGTTGATCAAAGCATATAGTTTTATACAGACTTGCGGTGAAGTCTATATTTACAAGAAAGTGAGTGGGAGCACTACAGCATTTCTGATAAGTATATGTGAATGACATATTGTTGATCAGAAATAATGTAGAATTTTTCTGAAAAGCATAAAGGAGTTTTTCAAAGAAAAACCTCGGTGAAGCTGCTTACATATTGAGCATCAAGATCTATAGAGATAGATCAAGACACTTGATAAGTTTTTTCAGTGAGTACATACCTTGACAAGATTTTGAAGCAGTTCAAAATGGAACAGCCAAAGAAATAGTTCTTGCCTGTGTTACAAGGTGTGAAATTGAGTAAGACTCAAAACCCGACCATGGCAGAAAATAGAAAGAGAATGAAAATTCATTCCCTATGCCTCAGTCATAGGTTCTATAAAGTATTCTATGCTGTGTACCAGACCTATTGTATACCTTGCTCTAAGTTTGGCAAGGGAGTACAATTTTGATCTAAGAGTAGATCACTGGAAGGCGGTCAAGAAAATCCTTAGTGAGGACTAAGGAAATATTTCTCGATTATGGAGGTGATAAAAGAGCCTGTTGTAAAGAGTTACAACAGTGCAAGCTTTTACACCGATCCAGATGACTATAAGTCTCAATCTGGAAACATATTGAAAGTGGGAGAAATTAGCTATAGTAGCTCCGTACAGAGCATTGTAGACATAGAATATTTGCAAAATACATACGGCTCTGAATGTGACAGACCCGTTGACTAAACTTCTCTCACGAGCAAAACATGATCACACCTTAGTACTCTTTGGGTGTTAATCACATATCGATGTGAACTAGCTTATTGACTCTAGTAAACCCTTTGAGCGCTGGTCATATGACGATATGAACTATGGGTGTTAATCACATGCAGATGTGAATATTACTGTTAAATCACATGGTGATGTGAACTAGATTATTGACTCTAGTGCAAGTGGGAGACTGAAGGAAATATGCCCTAGAGGCAATAATAAAGTTATTATTTATTTCCTTATTTCATGATAAATGTTTATTATTCATTATAGGATTGTATTAACCGGAAACATAATACATGTGTGAATACATAGACAAACATAGTGTCACTAGTATGCCTCTACTTGACTAGCTCGTTAATCAAAGATGGTTAAGTTTCCTAACCATAGACATGAGTTGTCATTTGATTAACGGGATCACATCATTAGGAGAATGATGTGATTGACTAGACCTATTCCGTTAGCTTAGCACTTGATCGTTTAGTATGTTGCTATTGCTTTCTTCATAACTTATACATGTTCCTATAACTATGAGATTATGCAACTCCCGTTTACCGGAGGAACACTTTGTGTGCTACCAAACGTCACAATGTAACTGGGTGATTATAAAGGAGCTCTACAGGTGTCGCCAAAGGTACATGTTGGGTTGGCATATTTCGAGATTAGGATTTGTCACTCCGATTGTCGGAGAGGTATCTCTGGGCCCTCTCGGTAATGCACATCACTATAAGCCTTGCAAGCAATGTAGCTAAATGAGTTAGTTACGGAATGATGCATTACATAATGAGTAAAGAGACTTGCCGATAACGAGATTGAACTAGGTATTGAGATACCGACGATCGAATCTCGGGCAAGTAACATACCGATGACAAAAGGAACAACGTATGTTGTTATGCGGTTTAACTGATAAAGATCTTCGTAGAATATGTAGGAGCCAATATGAGCATCCAGGTTCCGCTATTGGTTATTGACCGGAGACATGTCTTGGTCATGTCTACATAGTTCTCGAACCCGTAGGGTCCGTACGCTTAAAGTTAGATGATGGTTATATTATGAGTTTATGTGTTTTGATGTATCGAAGGAGTTCGGAGTCCCGGATGAGATCGGGGACATGACGAGGAGTCCCGAAATGGTCGAGACGTAAAGATCGATATATTGGACGACTATATTCGGACGTCGAAAAGGTTCCGAGTGATTCGGGTATTTTTCAGAGTACCGAAGAATTACAGGAATTCGTGTTGGGCCTTAATGGGCCATACGGGAAAGGAGAGAAAGGCCCCAAAGGGTGGCCGCACCCCTCCCCATGGACTAGTCCGAATTGGACTAGGGAGGGGGGGCGCCCCCTTCCTTCCTTCTCCTTCTCCCTTCCCTTTTCCTACTCCAACAAGGAAAGGAGGAGTCCTACTCCCGGTGGGAGTAGGACTCCCCCCTTGGCGCTCCCTCCTCCTAGGACGGCCGCCTCCCCCCTTGCTCCTTTATATACGGGGGCAGGGGGCACCTCTAGACACAATAATTGATCCTTGAGATCTATTAGCCGTGTGCGGTGCCCCCCTCCACCATATTCCACCTCGATAATATCGTAGCGGTGCTTAGGCGAAGCCCTGCGTCGGTAGAGCATCATCATTGTCACCATGCCGTCGTGCTGACGGAACTCTCCCTCGAAGCTCGGCTGGATCGGAGTTCGAGGGACGTCATCGAGCTGAACGTGTGCTGAACTCAAAGGTGCCATGCGTTCGGTACTTGATCAGTTGGATCGTGAAGACGTACGACTACATCAAACGCGTTGTGCTAACGCTTCCGCTTTTGGTCTACGAGGGTACGTGGACAACACTCTCCCCTCTCGTTGCTATGCATCACCATGATCTTGCGTGTGCATAGGATTTTTTTTTAAATTACTATGTTCCCCAACACCAGCCACGCAGGGCGGTATACTGGCGGGGGTGTGTGCCCCCACACCCGCCAGGTGTTCCGCGATTTGTCTGCTCGGCGATGGACTCGGACGACGAGGAGGTGCTTGCCATGTTGCTGGAGGAGGAAGCCGATGCAGACGTCCAGGAAGAGGAACATCTCATGGTCCTCGCCGCCCTCGCCGGCCTGCTCGCGAGCAATGAAAAGCCGCGGTGAGGTGGCTCGGCGCCGGGGCGGCTGAAAGCAAAGAACTGGCATCGTTTGGAAGGCTACTACATGCTCTACTCCGACTACTTCGCTGACGCTCCACTGCACGGCGACAAAGTATTTCGGCGCCATTATCTGATGAGCCGAAAGCTTTTCCTAAGGATTGTGAATTCCATCCGGGAGTTCCACAACTACTTCAAGTGCAAGAAGGATTGCACCGGCAAACTTGGATTCACCTCAATCCAGAAGTGCACGACAGCTATGAGGATGCTTGCATACGGAGCTCCCGGTGATTCACTCGACGACTAGGGGCGCATGGCAGAGTCCACGACCATTATGTGTTTCTACAAGTTCTGCAGGGCAGTGGTGGCAGTGTTTGGACCGCAATACTTGAGAACACCCAATGCGGAAGACACTGCTCGGATCCTAGCACAGAATGCAGCAAGAGGATTTTCTGGGACACTTCGAAGCATCGACTGCATGCATTGGAAATGGAAGAACTGCCCATTTGCTTGGCAGGAGATGTACAAAGGCGCCAAAGGCGGTTGCAGTGTGGTACTTGAGGTGGTGGCCACACAGGACCTTTGGATTTGGCACTCCTTCTTTGGTATGCCAGGAACTCATGATGACATCAACGTGCTGTGGTGCTCCCCTGTCTTTGCCAAGCTTGTTGAAGGTCATTCTCCTCCGGTGAACTTCGAGGTCAATGGGCGTCACTACAACAAGGGGTACTACCTAGCTGATGGCATCTACCCGAGATGGTCTACATGTGAAGACTATCTCAAACGTTGTGCCAGGAGGCAAGAAGTCCCACTTTGCGAAGGTTCAAGAGGCTTGTAGGAAGGATGTCGAGCGGGCATTTGGTGTGCTCCAATCTCGATTTGCTGTTGTCCGGTACCCTGCTCAGACCTGGTCGAAAGATCAAACGTGGAAGATCATGAGTTGATGTGTCATCTTGCACAACATGATCATTGAGAGCGAGCAAGAAGAGCAAGTGTTTGACACTGAACCATACTACAGGCAGGGTCCTCTTGCCCAAGTTGATCACCAGCTACCGACAACCTGGACTTCCTACCTCAATATGCGTCAGGAGATCCGAGACCCACAGGTGCATCAACAACTGCAGCAGGATCTGGTGGAGCACCTATGAAGGCTCAAGGGCAACGCCTAGCTCGACGTGTGATGAAATATGAGTTTTCATTTGTTAAACTATATAATTTGTATTGAACTATTTGATTTCTATTTATTTTCTGTGATGAACTATGTGATAAAAAAATTACTTATGTTGAATTCACGCTGAACCACGGTGAATATAGGCCGATTCGTGCCTATATCGAGCCATTTGTCGCCGAAAGTGGGCCGAAACGCGGGCACATTTGCGCCATAAATGGGCCGATATCGGCGCTGGGGGCGACGACTGGGTGCCTGACCGCCCCTAGAGCCGATTATACCGCCGGCTTGCACCCAGGGGGCGATTTTTGTGCCTCCTGGGAGGTCCAACGGCTGGAGATGCTCTTAGGAACTCGTCGATGACCTCCCGTCGTTGCTGGTAAGCTTTCCGGTTGGAGTGCTTACCCTGTTGGGGAAGAACGTCACCAACGCGTTGATGGAGGGGAGATGGAGTAGCAGGAGGACGGAACGGATCTGGGCAATAGAGGTAGGAGGAGTGATTCGAGGGAGTTAGTTATATATGCAAGAGGAGTGATTATAGGGAGGTAGTTAATGCACAATAGATGTGGGTAGTTACCAACGGAACGACACAATTTTGACCGCGAGATCAGACTATAGATAAGAAGTGTTTCCCATAATTTATCCAGAAGAATTACGAGCTACAACCCCCCCTCCCCCCTCCCCCCCACACACACACTAGCAGCATTACTCCCTCCGTCTAGGTGTGTAAGTCACCTTACAAAAACCAAATAATCCCAAAACACTTAGGCACGATACATTAACTTCCTCCTTGTTTCTTGTTTTGTGATATATCAACAAATAAGAGATATGGGCCGTGCATGCTTTCAATGACTTGAGACTACCAAACATGACATGCAGTGGTTAGTTCATTACATGCAATGTTATTAATTAGCAAAAAAAATTAAGTTCTCTCGTCTTTTTCCCCCCTTGGTTGCAGTGCACAACCTAAGATGACTTATACACCTAGACGAAGAGAGTAGTACTCTTCACAAAATTGGCATCAACATTGATGTTGATATGGTCACTAGGGAGAGGTTTCCACACCACATGATCTTAATGGTGCATAATAACCTATAACACTTCTCACCCTCTCCTTATCCTTATTGCTAGAGTCCAACTAAACAATGTCGTGGCAGAACGTGAAAATGGACCAATAATTGTCACAAAATATGCAAAGTCATTAATGGATTCCTTCCCCTTCCCCAAAATTAAATCGTTTCTGAAATGCCATGCTCGCCAGAAAAAAAAACAAGATTTGCTCCCTCTGCTACAAGTCAACTGAGCTAGCAAAATCAATAGCCAATCCAGTCCCGAGCACTTGAAGAACTCTTCATCCAGAATATTCCACGACTCTCAAGACCAATCACATAGCATGAACTTTAGAACAACTCACAAGAGCATGAAAAGTGATTTCGTCTTCTACACCACAAATAGAACACATACCTGAATCAGTTTGATGGTGCTTAATTTTATTCATCTGGACCGCCAACCTATTGGTTGCAGCTCGCCACACAAAAATCCCGATCTTCTGAGGAATATTAGCCTTCCAAACTAAATCATGAACCCCCCTAAGAAATTTCAAATGCGTCCCTGCTTTACCAGATCGTCGCTTCTTTCTTGATGTTGGAGAAGATGATGGTGCACTAGCAGTGCTAGGAATTTAAGCACGTTATGTTGATTTAAACTTGTGATTGAAATGAATTAATGTTTATAATTTTTATACTGCCTCATACACAATATTTACTTGTATTTAAGGGCTTTTGTCTAAATGTTGTGTGGTCAACCGACCGTACAATTGAATGTGCACCGTTGTGATGGTGGACATTGTTGATGTGTTTTAGACCCTATTATCCCTTCATGTCATCTCCTGCAACTATTCCCCCACTCACATAAAGATATGTGATGATCAAAACGAACTAAAAATATCAATGACCTTTCTTTTGCAAAATAGAAGCCAACATGACATCGGTCAAGGCGCCACATGGGAGTAACTCAGATCTAGGGTGAAGAATTCATTCACTCTAAAAAGATACTAGATGGCAACACGTGTTTTACCGTGTTGTTTACACATGTAGAATTAATCATATTATTTTCTTTCAAGGGTTATTACGACAGTTTATATTGCGCGCATACCGTGGAGCCGGATGAGCAATCGCGGAACCCAACGGGTGCTTTTGGGCGGTCATGTAGGACGATCATTCTGGTTTTGGAAATGTCCCCTTCAATTTCTGTCTTTTATTGTTTTTCCCTTCCGGGTTTCTTTTGTTTTTCTATCAATTTTCCTTTTCCTGTTACTTTTACATATTTTTAATTTTTTTTAAATTAGTACATGTATAGTTTTCAAATTTCATAATATTTTTAAAATTAAGGAACATAATTTACATTCACAAATATTTTATCCTAATATGTGAGCATATCTAATTTTTGTGAATATTTTTTCATATTCGTGAAGAATTTTTAAATTAACAAAATAAAAACTCAAGTGTTTTTTAGTTTTTCACCATTTTTACAAAATTGTGTTTATAAAAACAGGTGAAATAATTTTGAATGTTGAATATATTTTCCATAGTCATGAAAATTTTGTAATTTTTTTATTTAAATTTGTAGAATTTCTTAAAATCTGTGAACATTTTTTGCAATTCAAAACAGTCATAATATTTTTTGAACGAAAACAAAGTGTTTCAATAGAATAAACTGATGAAAGAAAACTTGGCTGAAAAACCGAATGCGGAAAATCACCAACGCAATATGCATAGGCCGCTGACCCTAACGCAACGCAATCCTAATTCTTTTGAAATATATAGATTATTTTAATGGATAAACCAACCAAAAATTAGTCGATTGATAAACCAACCGATAAAAAGAAGTCAACATAATATGCACTAGCACTACATGGGCCATGCCCGTGTCGGGTCTAATACTACCCATGACCTGACCATACCCTTATAGACGGGGACCACATTGAGGAAGAACTACTGGAGCTCTTCTAGGCCTTTATTGCTAGGGTACTTATTAATTGTACCAGCACTCAGCTCGCCTTGTTGGGTCGTTGTTGACATATGATATATTTTTATCACTTGTGTAGTGGATGTTTGGTGCAATATTATTTTGGGTTGTTTGTTCCCCCCGGGCTATTTACGCTTGGTGTTTTTTTAATATAGTTAGTCTGTCGGTGCGGTAGTAGATAAGGGGTACAATTGCTATATATCGCCCGAGCACTATGGATGAATCACCCACAGCTACTCTGACATTGGCCGGTCCAGTAGCGATTGCTAGACATGTTTTTGTTGGCTCCCTGGTTTTTATCATGAGGGGGGTTTTTCAGCCGGTTTCAGTGGATTTGTTTTTGCAAAGTCAGTTTCTTCCGTACCTATCCAGTCAGTCTTTTACACACATTTTTGGCAATGTTTTTTTTTTACAAGAATAGAGTATGTCAAACATTTTTTAAATAAATGTTAAAAAATTCAGATACACTACTTATAACACATATCAAACATTTTGCATTTTTTTCGAAAATTTTATTGACATTTTAGAATACAAAAACATCTTCAGTTTCATGATTTTTTTTTCATCTTGAAGATTTTCCAAAGTCATGAATATTTCCGAATTTCACTTTATGAATTTGTTATTTCTTTTAAATTCATTGTAAATTTTGAAAATCTTGTGTATGTTAAAGTTATGAACATTTTCTAAACATTATGGTTTAAAATGTACATAATTTGGACGTTTTGTTTTAAAAACCATGATTTTTTGTGCGAGAAACTTTCAATCTATTCATCAGCTGCCGTTGTGGTACAAAGAACATGAGAAGTAACCAAAGTTATATACATGTCCGTAGACTACTTAGCAACGACTACAATAACTGGAGCAAGCTAAAGCCGCACCACCGCCGTTGTCCTTCCCTCACCGGAGTCTAGCACATCTTGTTGTAGTAGACTGTTAGAAATTGTCGTGCTAAGACCCAACAGGACTAACGCACTAGAAACAACATTGTAGCTGATGAAGAGAAATACGGATTGAAAGAAACAAATGTGTAGACACACGAACGTAGAGGAACAAAGATCAAATCCAAGATAATGCGCCAAAGACAAAGATCGATTGAGTCTCGCGAGATCTGTCAAAGACACACCTTGACACGCCCTCTGACGAGATTAGAGGCACCACCGGGTCGTGTGATAGGTGGGGCAAACCGTATTCCATCTTTAGGAGCCACCATCGTCTCTCCTTCTTGAGCAGGAGGCAAACCATAATCAAACTCAACAAAATACCTAAAAACAGAGCAGGAGCCCTCCCGCTTGACAGTGTCGGTGGCCCACCATGCCTACATCACCCTAAGGCCAAAAGAGATGAGATAGATAGACATCGACGCCGACGGGAGGTAGAAAAACCTTGTTGCCTGTGAGTCGCATTTCTTGGAAAAGAGAAAACATGTTTTATATTTTTAAATTTTTACTTCATGAATCTTTTTCTAAATAGGTATATTTTCAAAAAAAATGGGACATGATTTAAATATATGACAATTCTTCTCTTTGCGACTTATTTTTCATATTCATGAAAATTACTAAATTGGAAAAATAATCTTGAAAGTTTTTTTTTATCATTTTACATATTTGTGATCGTAAAAAAACTTGTGAACATTTTGACAATCCATGTATATATTTTTAATATTCGTGGCCAATTACTAAATTAGTTACTTAAAATTTTGTGATTTTATTAAAGTTTCTAAAAAAATCTTAAATAACTAAAATTATTGAATATTTTTATAAAATCAAAGCATTTCAACAGGACAATCAGATGAAAGAAATAATAACTGAAAAACCAGATGGGGTAACAACCACCAATGCAATAGGCATAGGCCACAAACCCGCACATTTGTTCACAATCCTAATTTTTGAATAAATAAAAACTATTTGAATGCAAAAATGACCAAAATAAAAAGTCAAGAAAAAAATCGCCAATGCAATATGCACTAGCACTATATGGGCCACGACCATCTCAGTTCTAATACTATCATGCAGATTCCATGACCCGTCCAGACCCCTACTGTCTTATGTCTTTATTCCTAGGGAGCTAAGTAACTGTGCTAGCGACTAACGCTTGCCTTGCCTCGCTGTTTTTGACAAACTGTTTTTTCCGTCACTTGTATAGAGAATTTTTTTTAGAAAATAGTGGATGTTTGATGCACTGTTTGTTCCCCATGGGCTTATTAGCCATTGTGTGTTCGAGATGTAATTAGACTTTCGGTTAAGTAGCAGATGAAGGGCACAATTCCTAGGAAAACCCTATACGACGCACACTGCGTCAAGTTTTCGAGTATTCGCACAGGCTTCCAGAGCGAACAACGCGCTCGCCCCATTAACCGTTTCAGCTATCCCGGGTTTGGGAACCTTCTAAAGATTCCCAACCATTTTTTTTTCGATTTTGGAAACCTTCCAGAAGGTTCCTGAAATGGGTTTTCCTTTTTTTTCATTTCTGTTTCTTCTATGATTTGCCTCTTCCAGTTTCTTTCTTTGCTTTTCGATCCTTTTTCAATTTTTCTTGTTTCCTTTTCTTTCCTTTTTAGATTTTCTTTTTTTCCTTTTCCATTTGCTTTCCTAAATGTTCGTTTTTTTAAATTGTTTGACAATTTCAAAAATGCTTACGTTTTGAAAAAATGTAAGGAATTCCAAAAAGTACACGTTTGCAAAAAAATAATTGTGTTTCCAAAAAATGTCCCCATTTTATAAAAATTGTTCGCGAATTTCAGTAAATGTTCAATTTCAATTTTATTTGGGGAGTTTCAAAAACTGTTCCTGTTATCACAAAATTTCCTCTTCTCCAAAAAATATCCACGTTTTCAAAATTTGTTAATAGTTTTGAAAAATGTTCCAATTTTAAAAACAATATTCACATATTCATATAAATATTAGTATTTTTCCAGAATGTTAGAGTTTATTGTTTCTCGAAATTTGAAAAGTGTTATTGTTTCGTAAAAAAAATCATATTTCTTGATTTTTTCTATACATGAACAAAAAAAATTATGTTTCCTTTTTTTTAAATTCAAAAAATGTTCGTGTTTCCAAATAATTGTTCACAGGTTCAAGTTTCTTCGGGAGATTTAGAAATGTTCACTTTCAGTATTTAATATTCCTTCAGAAATTCAAATAATTTTGGCGAATTTAAAAAATTCCTCTTAAAATGTATTCACAAGTACAAAAAATATACATTTTTCTTCAAAATTTGTTCCGAAATCAATAAAGTTTATTTTCTTTAAATTTTGTTTATGAGTTTTAAAACACGTTCCTCTTTTTAAAAATGTTAGTGTTTAAAAAAAATCTCATGCTGTAAAATTTTGTTCCACAAATTCAATAAAATTCCTTTATTTCGAAAAATGTTGAGTTTTCTAAATTTTTGTTCACGGATTTGAAAAGTGTTCGTGTTTCTAATATTATTCTCTTTTAAGAAAATGACTTTCATAATTTTAATTTTTTTAGATTTTCCTCTGCCTTTAGTTCTTAGAGACTCGCGCTGATTCATTGTCAGGATCGCTCATTACCTCCCTTGGCAGCAATGCTCGCACATGAACATGAGATTCGTGCGATCGAATCCAAGCGAGTGCATATTTTTGCGGGTTTTAGCACTACAGAGATGAAGCTGGTTTACCGTGGCCTGGTCGCTGCAGCCTCTGGTGGGCCGGCCCAGTTACGCTTGCCGTTGTGCGCCACGGTTCTGTTTGACGCAAAATGGGTCAAATAGAAGGGGGAGCTCCTAGTTGCTGGATCCTATTTGGCGCCCTCAGCGCCGAATACAGCGTTAACCGTACAGGACGCACACCCCCCATGCGCAACGGGCCAGCCCACATTCTCTTTTTTTCCTAAACTGATGCAAAAAATCAAGTGCGGGGACGAGGATTCGAACCCGCGCCCTAGCGGTTAAGTGTGCCACGCCGTAACCTCCGCGCCACGCGCCAGTCTGCGATCAAGTTCATTTTCTTAACTCTTTTCTTCTTTCATTTTCTTCTTTTTCTAATTCGACGAAAAAAGTTCACTGGATTTCACGAACAATTTTTCAACTTTAACGAACCTTTCCAAAATTGGCTGAACTGTTTTTTTCAAGTTCGATGAACTTTTTTCAAATCCGATGAACTTTTTTCCAAATTCGTTGAACTTTTGTTCAAATCCGATGAACTTTTTTTCAAATATGATGAACTTTTTTTCAAATATGATGAACTTTTTCAAATTCGATGAACTTTTTTTCAAATTTGATGAACTTTATTTGAAATCCGTTGAACTTTTTTTCAAATCCGATGAACTTTTATCTTTTTTTATGTTCAAAATTGATGAACTTTCGGAAATTTGTGAACTATTTTTAAGATCGTAAATTTCAGATTCATGTGTTTTCAGTTTTGTGAACGAAAGGACGAACAGCAAAAAAAGAACAACGAACGAAGGAAACGTGAGCGAGCGATCGAAGCGGAGAAAGGAAGAGAGCGTGCTAGCCGGGCCGGCCCATTCGAGGCTGCGCGCGAGCGCCCGCTGAGCGAACGGACGCATAAGGCGCCGGAGAGGAGGTCTCCTCCTTGTTGGCGCTGTTAGCGCCGATTAGCGATGCTGGCTCTTCCAAGAGCGCGTAGCGGGCCGGCCCATTTGTTTTCTTTCTATTCGAAACTGCAAAACAGATCTGCGGGGAGCTGGACTCGAACTCGGGACCCCGGCCTTAACGTAGAGCTGCGCCTACGACCACGCCAATGAACAGCCAGTGCTTATTGACGTCGCTTGCTTTCCCTTATTCTTCCTCTAGCTTTTTTTCTTTCTTTTTTCTCTTTTTCTGTAACGGTTTTGTTCGCCTTTATCCCTTCTTCTTTTTTGCTAAATGCGTGCACTTTATTAAAAAAATCAAAGGACGTATGTTTTTCAAAATCCACGAATTGTTTCAAGTTTGAAAAAAATCATTGTTTTTTTAAAATTCATCGAATTTGAAGAAACGTCATAGAATCTGAAAAAGCATGAATTTCAGAAAAAATCAGAATTTGAATAAAGCTCACAAAATTTAGGATAAACTCCACGAAATTTGAAAAAGTTCATCCATTTTGAAACAAGTTCACATATTTCGAACAAAAAGTTCACCAATTTTAGAAAAGTTCAACAGATTTGAATAAAAACAAATTCAGTAAATCTGAAATTACCGATTTTGAAAAAACATTCGTCAAATTCAAAAAGTTCATCGATTTAGAAAAAAATTCATCGATTTTAAAAAAGTTCATCGAAATTTAAAAAGAGTTCATCGATTTTAAAAAAAGTTCATTGATATTGTAAAAAAGTTCAACAAATTTGAAAAAGTCCATATAATTTCAAAATAGTCCATCATTTTGAAAATATTTCATTGAATTTGAAAAAAAAACATCAAATTCGAAAAAATAATTCATCTGTTTGAAGAAAAAGTTCATTGAATTTTAAAGTTTGTGTATTTTAGAAAAAGATGAAGAAAAATAAAAAGGGAAATGAAATCTCGATTCACAACAAACTTGAGCCAGAATAGAAAGAGGAAATAGGATACCAGCCACGAATGTGTACGTGGCTGAGTGGTTGGTGCTGTTCTGGGTTATGTTGGAGGTCGCGAGTTGCAGACGTTTTCTGTACTAGCACCCCGATTTTTATCATGAGGGGGGATTTTCACCCCGGTTTTGTTGGGGTTTTTCCTCCTGGAAGGCGATTTTTCCGTACATTTCCTGTTAGCCTTTTATAATCATGTTTCATTACAAAATTAAACTATAAATTGAAATTATTTTAGCTATACGTTGAACATTGTGTAGCTAAATGTCATCTTCTGTACATTTCCTGTCATCCTTTTACACTCATGTTTTATAAAAATTAATAAACTATAAACTGAAATTATTTTATATATACGTTGAACATTGTTAAAATATATGTTAAAAAATTCAGATACACCAATTTCTTACACATATTGAATATCTTGCAAGACGTTGACCACCTTTTTTATCTCGTATAATTTTTAAAAATTCATCAAAATTTTAAAATCTTCGAAAACATTTTGAAATTGATAAAAAAAATTAATTTTGTGAGATTTTTTTTAAATTCCTTGAGATTTTTCAAAGTGAAGAACATTTTTCGGATTTCATCTTCTTGTGTTCCTGTTTTCTTAATTCATTGAACATTTTTAAAATCCTGATTTTTTAAAAACATTCATGAAAATTATGGTTGTGCATAATTTGGACATTTTATTAAAAAACTATGATTTTTTGCGAGAAAAACTTTCAATCTTATTCATCTACTGTCGTGGAAGTACAAAGAACTCTAGAAGTAACGAAAGTTACATCCATGTTCATAGCCCACCTAGCGACGACTATAATAGGCAAAGGGTGCCGAAGGCGTGACTCCGTCATCGCCACTCCGTCACTAGAGCGAGGCAA
This sequence comes from Triticum timopheevii, assembly GCA_963921465.1. Lineage (NCBI taxonomy): Eukaryota > Viridiplantae > Streptophyta > Magnoliopsida > Poales > Poaceae > Triticum > Triticum timopheevii. The sequence continues at coordinate 553,823,776 of OY997272.1, read as the reverse complement.
ATCTTATGATACTAGATAGTCATGAAACCATCGTGTTAAGGCCCCACAGTACTAGTCACCAGAAAAGCAACCATAGCCGATGAAGAGAAGCATAGATCGGAAGGATACACCTATAGACACATGAACTTTGACGAACGAAGACCAGATCCAAGCAGATCCAGTGAAGACAAACATCGATCAAATGCCACAAGATCTGTCAAAGACACACCTTAACACACCCTCTGATGATGCTAGGCGCAGCACCAGGACGGGGGATAGGCAGGCAAACCTTATACCAACTTCAAGGGGCCATTACCGCCTCACGTTCTTGACCACGACGCAAACATTAATCAAACTCAAGAAAATACCTAAAAACGGAGCAGGAGCCCTCTCGCCGGAAAGGGCTCGGGTCCACCATGCCTCAATGGCCCTAAGACCACAAGAGACGAGGCAGACAGGCGGCTGCGCTGACAGGAGGCAGAAAACGTCATCGCCTGTGAGTTTGCCATTCTTGGGGAAGTGGAAACGTCATACAGCTAGTACAATCAACGTATATGCTTGCTATAGAGTGACCCTACCTGCTTTTCAGTCCAATATCGCTTTGTTTTGTGCCTTACTTCTCCCTGAGCAATAAAGGGATACAGAACTGAGTAAATTTACTATAATTTACTGATTTATTCCAAAACAAAGGAAACACCAACGTAGCCGCACGAGTTCGTGTAGACAAAACCTGCCCCCCCCCCCCCCCCCCCCCCCCCCTTGCAATTCACAACCCGAATTCAGTAGGACGCTCCCTTTTGAGGGAGCTTAGTATTTTCGGAGATTGTAAGAATTATGCAATATATTACCCCTTTGTGGCATCTCCAGCATCTAACGTTCGTGTAAGTAAAGAAAATATGCAATGATTGAATCTAATTTAAAATGTGAGATCAACTAATGGTATATTTCAACGGAGATAACCGTCTTGTCCTTTCAACATGTGTTAAAATCGCCTTTTTCTCCTTCACATGATGGGTGGTGACTCAGCATCCGGGATCTACCCCCTGCCCCACTTTATCTCTATATGCCCGAGCGAACAACCCGGACAATGATTGGACATGAGAGAGTAAAAATACTACCAAACTGAACCCCTCACTTTGTCCCTATATTTGTGTGTGTTATCCGATAACCTTCGAACCCGTGCCATACAAGGGGAGCACATGAGGTTGTCGGTGGGCGTTTCTGAGCAGTCCATCACGCCTGATTTAGCCGACTCGGGACCACCTTTTCTCTTTTTTATCCTTTCTTTTCTCTCTCTGGTGGGATCATGAACCACCCACTAATCAACATGCATGTGTACCGACAATTTATGGGACATGGCTATGCACACAGACAAATAGGAGCTCAAAGCGGATACGCCTGGACCTATCCTGACGCGTCCGTAGACGTACACGGAGCCAAATTAGCTCATCGTGGATGTAAATGATCTAAGATTACATCCGAAAAATTTAATTTTGAAAAGGGATGTAGCGCAGCGCTCGTTTTGGGTACACAATGTCATTTATAGCTTTTTCCCCTTTTCCAAAAAAGATAACGGAAAAAAGTGACCAAACCAGGCCGGAGCCAACATCGAGCTGGGCTGCCTGTTGAAAAGCCCAACCAAGGCCCCAAGCCTACCACACAAAAAAATGAAGCGCAAGCCGGGGAATCACCATTAACTCCTTCCGCAAGTCGCAACCTCCCCTAATCATCAATCTCTACCTCCCACCTTCGAGCTTGCTCAGGCTGCAGCAAAGCGGCATGTCGTCGTCGCTCAACACCGCGCCGGACGCCGGCGCCGCCTCGATGGCTGTCGACGACTTGGAGGCAGTGGCGGAGCCAGGGGTATGCTCCTGTATTCACAGGAATACCCAATATTTTAATGCAAAAATATATTATATGTATACATATTCACAGGTCAGCCAGAGCCCACGCCTCTCGCCCTCTCCTTGACTCCTCGTACGCACGCCCAGTCGCCCGACTCGCGCGAGTAGCCAGACACGGTCGCCCAGTTCTGCTCTCGCCTCTCCTCATCTCCCAGTCCCAGATCCCGCGTGGCCGCGTCCCGCCCGCGATGCAGCAGCCCGGAGGCGGAGCAGCAGGCGACGGACCAGCCGGTGCCGGTCCGCTGGCGCCCCCCCCCCCCCCCCCCTTTCCACCCCCGCAGCCGCAGCGGCGGCGCCCCAGCCCCGCCGGCCCGCCTGCCCCCCTCCTCCAGTTCGTCCCCGAGCAGCAGCAGTTCGTCCCCTCCTCCAGTTATCCTCCAATTTCAATCAGTGGCTGATTCCAATGCCTCCAATTTCTGGATTTGTTTCTATAATGGCAAAATCCACAATCGATCATGTCCTTCAAGTCGCACGTTGCTTTCTACCACATCGTTTTAAACGAAGTTTTACCATAACAAACATTCCTCTTTTCATTGCAAAGTGGTATAGAGAATTGATCCAATATGGATGGAATCATGAATAGTCATTGGTTTAGTTTTTGCAAATTTGTGTGTGTACGAGATTAGAATAACTTCAAAATAACTGACATAATTTTGTATTTTTCCTGATCAGAAAAATACATGAAAAAGAAAGGAGGTAGAATTTTTTTTCGCTTTATGGTTAAAGAAGAAAAAGAAGAAAACAGGGGTTCTGTTGAATTTCAAGTATTCAATTTCACCAATAAGATACGGAGACTTGCTTCACATTTGGAATTACACAAAAATGATTTTTCATCGGAAAGAGGTCTACGAAGACTTTTGGGAAAACGTCGACGTTTGCTGGCACTAGATGCAAGTTTTAATTTTTCTGTTTCTTTGTTTTCTTATACTGTAGATGAAGAAAAATAAGATGGGAAGGCAACCGCAAAGTTATATTGTAAGGTGGGATATCAATCATATCATCATTTTATCAATCAAAAGGTACTTTTGTATCCATTTTTTTATAATTATTATGGTTTGACACATTCAAAAAATTCTATTGTCATTATGGCGTACTATTTTGTTCATATATTGCAATATCCGCACTATTTGGTTCAGATATTGAAATTCTCGTACTATTTGGTTCATATATTGCATTTAGAGTAAAAAAAAATTGGGTGAATACCCAGCCAGCAATTCCTGGCGCCGCCACTGCTTGGAGGCCGACCAGCTCGACTCCATGTCCACAAAGGACACCATCCGGGTCATCAACCTCCTCGACAACGAGATCCGCGTCCTCAAGGGACGACCCCCTCCGCCAAACCCTAGTAGCTACCGTCGCATCGCGAGCTCTGCCCTTGTTCCCGTTCTGATCTGGGTTGTTCGTTCTCGCGCGCGGCTGCGGCGGGACAACATGGAGCTGGAGAACATCAAGGACAAGATCAAGGAAGTCCAGGAGAAGACGATCAAGCTCAACAAGCAGCTGCCCTAGCTCGACGGCTGCACAAGAATTGTGTTTTTCGTGGCAAATTATAGATCATTTCTTTTGGTAGATAAGCTTTTATGGAGCTTGCTGCAGTGTGCCTTTGGACTAGTTTCAAACAACTTGCATAATATGTACTCTGTCTGGTTAAATAGATTTCCAAAAGAAAAGAAAGGCTTGATTTCTATTGGTTCTGCTGCTATATGCTGGACAATATGGCGATGCCCGCAATGATGCATCTTTTGAGAATAATGGGATTAGTGATCGTTTTGCACTAATCCACATGACTCATCGTTAGGACAGCAAGAAAAGCTCAGGCTGACAAGCCACTAGAAATTGACTCGTTTTTTTTTTGTCCCACACGAGGTCAACTAAAAAATAAATTAGCCAAATACAAGTGTTTTGTGTAGCTCTGGTGGGGGTCGAGGTGCGGCGGCATCGGGTGCGTCAAGTAGCTCCAGTGCGCGTATGACATCACGTATGGCGTCATCGGAGATCATCTCACCATAGGCGCCCGCTTGAATGGTGAGGAGTTAAGCTTGTTGCGCACAACGGTGCTCGTGTGTATAGCGGTCACCGCATTTAAAACAGAGTTCATTCGCGCGGCGAAACTCCTTGAGCTGTCGTTTGCGTGCAAGCTCGTCCGCCGGTGGTCGTGGCGTGGCTCCAGGGCATGCGGGCGCTAGAGCGGGAAGAGGTGACGGGCGGACTTGCTGTTGTGGTCGTGCGCGCGCCCTGGTACACCCAGCTCTTCCTCTTGTATGCGCGCCAGCACCGACGCTCGAGTTATGCTCGTAGGTGCTTGGAGTAGCACGGGCGCTCGCAGTTCGTCCTTGAGGCCGAGGAAGAATTGGGTGATGAAGAACTTAGAGCTGAGCGTTGGGTCGAGCGCCAGGAGGTGGTACATGTGGGTATCAAACACTTGTTGGTACTCGCTGATGGAGCCGGCGTGCCGTAGTTGGAGCAACTTGTGCATCCCAAGCTCGAATTCGTCCACGCCAAATTCCACGGTGATCGCGGCACAAAAGACCTCTCGTGACCAAATGCGAGTGTTGCACTGGATCTGTGCAACGTCACCCATAGAATCATCTTATCGCGTGGTCAGGGACCAACCTCAATCTCTCCTTGGGTGTGGCTTTCCTCCAAATCTGCAGAGGTAGCTTTGGACGCACCTTTACCATAGCATATGCCTCCGCCTTCACGTGCTCTCGAGCACACATGGCTTCCTCTCCATAGATCTCCTGCCCTAGAGCAACCCAAGACCCACGGAAGGAGCCGGAGCTCGCACGAGTGGCGGCTTGACCATGAGGGGGTAATGGTTAGATATCTTGTTGGAAATAATGGTAATGCGGGCAGTAGTCAAGGGGTGAATGGCGGAGCGAGAGCCCTCATGAGAGAGATCTTATCCAATTTCTTCCAAAATTCTTCAAAACTGCTAATTCTTTTGAATTTTTAAACTTGAATTTTCCCTTTTTGCCAATCTATAAATATCATCAAATATAAATTAAAAAAGTAAGAAAAGAATCTATCTAATCGCATGGTGGGCCATCGACCTAACCGTGTGTCACATGTTCCCAGCTCGGCTCACCGTTCCCCCCTCGGCGCACAGTGCTTCCTCCAGCCGAGAGGCCCACCCGCGGGACAACTCCACCCCCCACCCGCAACCAATACACATTTGTCAAGGCGCCACCCTAGGGGTCTTTCCCAGTCGTGAAACAACACGTTCGACATGCACTTTTTGATTTTTTATACCAAACTTTTATACTTATCTAAAATTATTTTACCATACTAATACCATGAGTGTAGCTGCTATTCACTTTGTCCCATAATATAAGACGTTAGTACATTCAATATGTGAGTATATTGGATATAACAATGTCTTATATTATGGGATAGAGGGAGTATTATTTCGCTGACATAGGTAGTCCCAATAACATCGTTGTGTAATATTGATTATATCATTCGTTCTTATGAATTTTAATGTTTATTGCTCAAAAATTATTTCTAAATGTTAGTATTGTGTGTTAACAAAACTTGTGTTTAAATAAAATTTAAGATTTGCATAAATTATATAGTGTATACTTATATATTTGTGTGTATCTGCATATTCGTGTATATTTTAATATCATGATAGATATGTCTAAAGTTTATTTTTTAACTAATATCTTAGTTGTAGTTTCTAGTGTATTACTATTACAAAAATATATTTGTAAAACCTTCTAGAGTATAAATTGAACCATTCTACAAATGGGGCAAGTTAGGTTTAGTAATAAGTTGGCAAGATGTGACCAGTAGATTCCCTCTTACCTATTAGAATGGTTTGTTTCTACGTGGTACACACTATTGGTTGATGGTATAAATTTGTTCATGCATTTTTTTATTTGTATACAATGGCCTTTTAAACTTAATAATGGATAATAGTATATAGTGATTGTTACTATAATTTAATATTTGGGGATCCTCCTCCTCTCGGGCCTGGCAGTCAACCTCATTGCCCTGGCCTATGGACTGGACTTTCTCCTGCCGAGCCCGCCACCGCTCCCCAGGGCCCATAGCCACCTTTGCCACTCTCGCTCCAGAATATCTCCCGCTCGCCTTACCACTCCGCACAAGCGGCACCGCACGCGCTCTCCATTGACTTGAGCCCATCCGACAGCCTCAACGTTGAACTCTCAACGGTGACGAGGCACTCGGCCTTCACGGAGTCCGAGAGGAGACCGAGTGGATAACCCGCGCTGCACACAGTTCGACATTTCTCTCAACGGTTACATGCATTTATATTTGCCATTTTGCCCTTCTTGAAGTGCAACACAACAAAAAGTATTCTGGAGTATTCTTGAATTGCATCCCATGCAGAGTGACCAACTTTTTGAATTGAATATATTTTTTCTTGTCTTTTTGACGTGCATCTCAATCTGACAGAGCTCAACAAAATAGCTTCAAACATCTCTTCATTTCTCCCAGTTCTAGCCTAGGGCTTTAGTGCGACCAATAACTTTTTCATCATGCAGGAATTGGAAGGGTGGGAGGACACATTCATCAATTTGGAGGAGGAGGACGACTACTAGTCTTCATGTTAGGGCATTCCATAACCCGTGCGGTTTTATCATACATTCGTCTCTGTTATGTCTTTGCTACTATTTCCTGGATGAAGCATTACGGTGTAGATGTTCTTGCAGTGAGTTGATGATGCTGCATTCCTTTTTGATGAATGTATTTTGTATAAATGGATAATGTAGTGGTTCTTGCAGTGAACTAATGATCATGTATTTCTTTTAGTGTTTGTAGCTGGTATGTTTGTAATTGTGTTGTGTTTTCAGTGTTGTCCAAGGAGGAAAAAAATGAATTTGTAAAGTATGAACGAAATTCAGATTTTATCCACCGACACCGTTTCGAGGTTTTGTACATAAGTTGCCTCCTTTTTCTTCTGTTGTCTAACTCTTTTTTCCAGATATTCTAGTGTACAGACGACCACTTTGTTGCCGCTTAAATGCTTAGAAGCCTGGGAAAGCATCCTGCTCCACAATGCAGAGATGCTTGACGGAGACATGTGCCTTCCAGCCGAAAGGGGCTCCCCTGTCCACCTAGACGGAATTTGTTACCACAACGGAGGAAGGGGTAGTCCTTGCACAAATGTGACGCATTTTCCGGATCATGGAGGCACAGTTGGCATGTGGGGTCATGCAGCCACCCCCGAACCGCAAGCATATCAGCGGTGAGGATGCACCCATGAAACACAAAGCCAGACAAACATTGCATATAGGCTGACGGTTTGCGGTGTTGAACATTATATGTCGAGGCTGTAGGTTGACGGTGTCATCATGATCGGGCTGTAGGTTGATGGTGTCAAGCACTCCTAAAAGATGAACAAATTACCGGAGTTGCTCGATGGTGCTAATTTTTATTAATGCGCGTACCCACGCCTCACCGCAAAGCTCAAAATAAACCGTCCTTCGCTTCCTGGTGGCGATCTTGAAGAGATCTAGGGAGAGGTGTTTGCATGGGCCCCTACCGTCTAGCTGTCATGCCAGAAAATTACCTTCCTCCCCTTTCTAGGGCAACTGAAATAGAGCCCCGAAAAAGCTTCATATCTACGTCCTGACATGCTTCGATCCCACCCAAAGCCTATTGGGGACGTTGCATTCAAACCATGGCCAGTGAAGCCGAGGATCCCTTCTGAATCTCTCCAAGTCTGCAACGCTAACCCCCGTGAAGATCATCCCACAGTGAGTTCAACGAGAGGCCTGCACCCAGATTTGGTTATTGTCATCCCCACCATTTCATCATCATTGCTCCAAGGACATCCTTGCTGCCTGACCATCTCCCAATCCTAAAGTCCATTGTATCGAACATGATCATCATCCTTGAGAAGGATAACACATACTTCGAAAACCATATGTGGCGCTGCAAGAATCCAGTAATGGGCAGCTCCTTGAGGCGGTGATGGCGCTGAAGCGCCTTGAGTGTGCTCATTCTCATGGATGTCCAGGACCTTGTGTGATGGCGCGACCAACAAGGAGCTTTTTCAGGTTGAGCAACGGATTGGCCGGTGGACTGGGCAACATCCATCTTCTCAGCCGGTGAAGCAGAGGATGAGATCCATCATGGTATGGGCCATAGCGTTGATGTAATGGCCAAAGTGATCCATGCACCGCTTCGGAACTATCCAACTTTCTGCCACGAATGTGAGGTTAGTGTGCATTGTGACGCCCCCAATTCAATCGTATACTAATCATACACGCAAATGTGTACGATCAAGATCAGGGACTCACGGGAAAATATCACAACACAACTCTAGGCACAAATCAAAAATAATACAAGCTTTATATTACAAGCCAGGGGCCTCGAGGGCTCGAACACCTAGCTCGATACACAAGAGTCAGCGGAAGCAACAATATCTGAGTACAAACATAAGTTAAACAAGGATGCCTTAAGAAGGCTAGCACAAAAGCAACAACGATCGAAGAGGCAAGGCCTCCTGCCTGGGACCTCCTAACTACTCCTGGTTGTGGGCGGCCTTCACGTAGAAGTATCCATCAGCGGTGGCATCTGGCTCCAAGGGTCCACCATCTAGTTACATCAACCGGAAAGAAGGAAGAAGGGGAAAAAGGGGTAGCAAAGCAACTATGAGTACTCATCCAAAGTACTCGCAAGCATCAAATCTATACTAAGTATGCATTGGTATCAAATGGAAGGTTTGTATCTGTGGACTGAACTGTGGAATGCCAGAATAGAGGGGAAGGCCTAACCTAACAAAAACTAGCATCTTCAAGCAGCTCCGAGCATCTTGCAGCATGTAGAAGCGTACAGAATAGCAATTTTAATTAACAAACATGTTGTAACATTAATGCCCAGACATCCTTCCTCGACTCCCTGCGAGAAAGCAATCCCGGAGCCACATATCTTAAGTATCCATTTGTAGTTGTATAAGATCAGGATATAAGTCTGAACGTCCGTTACCGTGGACACGACTATTAATAGATAATCTTCCCTGCAGGGGTGCACCACGTTTTCCAACACGCTCGATCACTCTGGCCACACATACCTTTCTAGGGTCAATGCCCGGCCTCGGAAGATCAACACGTCGCAGCCCTACCTAGGCTCAGTAGAGAGGTCCCCGCCGGTCTACATCCTAAGTGCTCCGGGGTCTGGGCCCATCGCCCGTTGCACTCCGGATCGTTGCGTACAGGGCGGGTCCAGGCTCCACCACTACAGGATGGTGCCGGCCCAGCCGTGCCGCACTGCTAAACTAGACGTCTGACAAAGCTTCGGCTGATACCACGACGCCAAGGCCCATAACTATTCTCGCGTGGTGGTTGGTGCGTAAAGGCCAGAGGCCAACTCAGAACAAATACCCAAACCATAGTGTATTATTAGCTTGCGGAGACGAGCAGAGACTCACGATCGAAAGTGATCCCGTCGCCCCGTCTCATGGACTTACGACAAGGGCCTAGAATGCCCGGCCGTGCCACGTAACCATCTTGTGGGTGCTCTTCGGGCCCGCCCGACTTTCACCAAAGTCTCAAGTAAAGTCAAGGTAACCGTGTGTCCAAACATCAAGGGGAAAACCCAAGGAATCACCCCCGATGGATTCCACTCAATGTAGTCATCAAGGTGAACGTAAGAGGGACCATCCTCGAGGTTCACACTTGAGGGGTTGAACGACATAGCCGTATAGGGAATGGTGAAAGAGGAAATCACCCTCGATGACCACGACCGAATAGCTACATTACAGAATTATCATCAGGAGTGCGTTATGAGGGATCACCCTCTGCACTCGATAGTAGCTCTGCAGAGTCGATCAACAAAAGAGGCGTGATGGTGAGGTGTTGGGCTCTGGTCGTCGATCACGTTGATCGAGGCGCCAATGATGAAGCAGGGGCAACAAGGACAATTGGGGGTCACTGATGGATCACTAACCAACCTATACTAAGTAGTTTAGGATAAGCAGGTAAGGTACAATGAGCAGGTTACAAAAGCAGGCTATGCATCAGAATAGGAGCAAACAATAACAGTAGCAAAAATCTAATGCAAGCATGAGAGAATGGAATGGGCGATATCGGGATGATCAAGGGGGGGGGGGGCTTGCCTGGTTTCTCAGGTGAGAAGGAGGGGTCGTCGTCGACGTAGTCGATCACAGCGGCATCAACAGCCGTCACGGGGTCTACCGAAGAGAAGAGGGGGGAGACAACAGTAAATACATAGCGAGCAAGAGCATAACAGTACAACATGCAGAGCTAGACGTGTTCCAATGCGGCGCTAGGCGATACTGGCGAAGGGGGAAACATCTGGGAAAGTTTTCCCGGTTCCGGACGTTTGTCAGACAGATGAACCGGAGGGGAAAGGTTGCATGTTCACTATGCTAGGGATGTGTGGCAGATGAATGGAGGGTGTATTCGGCTTCGTCTCGTCATTCTGAGAAACTTTCATGTACAAAGTTTTTCGATCCGAGTTACGGATAATTTATTATGATTTTCCGAAATTTAAACAATATTCTGAAATTTAATATTAATCCTAAATAAACCAGAATATACCTATTGTACCCACTAGGCTCTAGCCCTAGTGGATGACAAGTGGGGTCCATGGGTCTAGTCAGCATGCACAGTCAGCAGTTGACCAGTCAACATTGACTGGTCAACAGGGTCAGTAGGCCCCACACGTCATAGGCTAGGGTGAAGTTAACAAGCTTAGCTTATATAGGGGGGGGGGGGTCCACTGTCATAGGCTGTTAGGTTAGCTAAACTAGTCAATTAGGATAAGTAGCAAGTTAATTAAGTTAATTATTTATTTAACTAACTAATTATTATTTATTTATTTTTTTAAATAAAAATGTTCTGGGGCGGGACCCCCTTGTCATAGGCCCCTGGGGGCCTTAACGGGCACGGGTACGCGGGCGCCAGGAAGTGACGGGCGCTGGGCGCCGGCGGCCACCGTGACGAGCAGCAGTAGCGGCGCAGGGGGTCAGGTCTGCACGTCGACGCGGCGCAGCAGGGCCGCCGCGGGATGGAAACGGCAGCAGGCAGCGCGGTGGTTACCGAGGTCCGGTGCGGGGTGGAGGTGGCCGCGGACGACCGTGGCGGGGTAGCGAGAACACATCAGCGCGGTGGGGCTCGCGTAGACGCAAGTGGGCGCACGCGGTTGGGCGTCGGGCGAGCGCCGGCGTGAGGGCACAGGGAGGAGGAGGAGGACCGGGGTCCTCACCAGCGTTGGTGAGCAGGGGGCGGCAAGGCTCGGTGGAGCATTTGGGGAGGAGGACGGGGACGTGTCGTTGGCGAGGAGACGAGGAGGACGAGGCGACGTGCGGTGACTGGGTCCAGTGAGGAGAGTTGGGGACGGGGCAGTCCAGCGATGATGAGCGGCGCCGGCGATGGCAAACGACGTTGAGCGACGGGGGCACCGGCTGCCATCAGGGCAGAGGCGAGTAAGGGAGTCCTGGATTAGGGGGTATCCGGACAGCCGGACTATATACTTTGGCCGAACTGTTGAAGCGTGAAGATACAAGACTCAAGACTCCGTCCCGTGTCTGGATTGGACTCCCCTTTGCGTGGAAGACAAGCTTGGCGATCCGGATATTATATTTCCTTCTTTGTAACCGACTCCATGTAAACCCTAGCCCCCTCTGGTGTCTATATAAACCAGAGGGTTTAGTCCTTAGAGGGACGATCACAATCATAATCATCATAGGCTAGCTTCTAGGGTTTAGCCTCTACGATCTCGTGGTAGATCAACTCTTGTACTAATCATATCATCAATATCAATCAAGCAGGAAGTAGGGTTTTACCTCCATTGAGAGGGCCCGAACCTGGGTAAACATTGTGTCCCTTGCCTCCTGTTACCATCAGCCTTAGACGCACAGATCGGGACCCCCTACCCGAGATCCGCCGGTTTTGACATCGACATTGGTGCTTTCATTGAGAGTGATAGGCCGCGGACACCAGGGGCTGCGCCCACCATACTCGAATTCCTATGGCTAAGTGAGAGTGATAAAGCCCTATAGTCTGATTGCCTGGTTCGTGGTGAGGAACACCTCCTTAAAAGGACCCAACAATGGGATAAAGAGTGTTCAGGTATGTCCCGAACACCCCCGTACTTTTTACGTGGGGGCAGAAGCCGACGACTGGCCAACTCTCAGGGTTTATATACACTAAACAGCCGCACAGGAAGAACAAACGTTCAAATAAAACTGGCAATAAATAATAAAAGTGCCATTATCCCACATTACAAAGAATGGCACGACTGCCTTCAGGGAAATATAGTGTCTTTGGTACACTTATCCGCCACAAGGTGGGCTCCTTTCAATACACCCTCATAGTATAACTCGGGCTTGCGATGCTCCTTACCCTCCGGCGGCCCTTCAGTCATCAGCTTCTCAGCATCAAGCTTCCCCCAATGCACCTTCGCGTGGGCAAACGCCATGCGTGCACCCTCTATGCAGATCGATCACTTAATGACATCAAGCCGAGGGCAAGCGCCAACAATCCGCTTCACGAGTCTGAAGTAACTGCTTGGAATAGGCTCCGCGGGCCACAGCCGGACAACCAAGTCCTTCATGGCTAGTTCGGCTGCATGGTGCAGTTCGACCAGCTGCTTCGGCTGATCGATAAAGGGCACCGGATAATTTGGCGCCAAATACTGCGACCAGAAATCCCTCTCCACAGGCTTCTTCTCCTCGGTCCGGTAGAATTGTACAGCATCTGATATGCTGTGAGGCAGATCTACAAACGCCCCTGGAGAAACAAGAATTCAGCTTATCGCTTAGAGTTCCTCCCATTACCATGTAAAAATGGCCTTGAGTACAAAAGGCCTTACCAGCCGCAACCTTTTGGGCCTCCTGAATGTCCCTCAGAGCACCTTGGGCTTCTTCCCGAGCATCCTCTGCGGCTTGCAAAGCTTGGGAGAGTTAGGACTCTTTCCCTACTAGACTCTGCTCCAAGCCCTCGCTTTTCTTCACGGCCTCCAGGAGCTCTCGCTCAGCTTCAATGACCCTAGCCTCGTGCTTCTCATGAAGAGCATGTTCGGCGTCGGCCTTACTATCGGCTTCAGCCACAGCCTTCTTCAGTGCTTCAATTTCAGCACTCGCCCCTAGAGCATACAATGCAAATATCTTAATCAGGCACAACTTCTAATTCGTACTCAACTTAGCATAAGGTTTCGACATACCTTGCTTGTCCTCAAACTGCTTCTTCACGCGGCCAAGTTCCTCTTCGGCCCGTTCCAGACGCTGCTTTAGTTCAGACACCTCCGCACTATGAGCGGCGGTCGTCCCTGCTGACGTCTGTTTTCAAACAAAGGGATACACGTCATTAACTGAGTCTCCTGCAACGCGGATGATTTGATCCCTTGTCCGGCTTTCTCTCTCTCTTTTGCCGGACAGTGCATCAGGGGCTACTACTCATATTATGACAATCTCCTAAAGGTTTCTTAAAAAACATACCTCAAAGCCCTTTATAAGACTAAGGCAGGATTCGTTCAGTCCGCTCTCAGCGGACTGAATCTTTTCAATCACCGCACCCATGAGGGCACGATGTTCATCGACGATGGGATGCGCTTCTTAGCGCTGTCGATAGGCCGCCCGACAGCTCTGCTTGGACAGAGGCCGCTGGCGGAGCAGGCAAGCCCCCCAAAGGCGGCTGCTCACCCGATCCTAGAGCTTTAAAGGTCTCCAGGACCGTGTCCGGCTGGGGTCCGGACCTAAGATCACCCCCGCCATCGACACGCATGGGAGCCGCTGCTCCCGTGTGTCCGGCCCCAGGGATATGCCCCCCTGGTCCAGGTCCCGCTGAGACGACACCTCGGTGTCGCGCCTAGGCTTCGGGGAAGGGGCCTCTGGAGGCATCTCGCTCGCCAGGGCATCTGAGCTCAACGAATCCTCCGATGAGGACTGTCCGGTGTGGGACCTCGTCGGGCTGTAGAAATATGGCGATAGTTAAAACTACTACATCCTAACAACCCCGGGCGCGTATGCGTGTTCGGATTTCATATACTTACGACTTTTCCAGGGGCTGGACCCTGGGATCCCAATCCGGGCTGCTATCGGCAGCCGTGGTGGATGCCTCTAGGAGGGAACCTTTCCCCCTCTTTGGCGATTCGGCCTCCAGGGATGAGGAAGCCGTCCTTTTCTTCCCACCCCCTGCGGGAGACTCTTCTTCCTCCTCCTCCTCTTCATCTTCAGAAGAGGGATGGTCGCTGGAGTCTTCGGATTTTGCGTCCGAAGCATCACGACGACGGAGGCCACTCCGGGTCTTCTTGACCTTCTTGGAAGCCTCTTTCATCGGCGCCTCGTAAGGCGCCGGGACCAGCATGTTTGTCAGAAGAGGTCCGGCCGGTTCCTCCGGCAGCAGGGTAGGACAGTGTATCCGCTCCACCTTTTTTATCCATCCCTGGGGTTATGATAAAGCATGATAAAAGTGTCTTCCTCAGGACATGCCAACTGAAGCGTGGGTGGACAGAGCACAGCGATGACTTACTGGACTTGCAGAGTGGGATAGTTGATACCCACGGTCCTCGGCGGAGCCCGGCCATGATTTGCCGGACTTAAAGAGCACCTTCCAGATATCCTTGTGGGAGGAGCCATAGAGCTCCCGTAGGGTCTGGTGCTCGGTTGGGTCGTATTCCCACAAATTGCAGGCTCGACGCTGGCAAGGGAGAACCAGGCGAACTAACATCACCTGGACAACGTCGACGAGTTTGACATCCTTGTCGACCACACTCTGGACGCGCGTTTGGAGCAGTGACAGCTCATCGGACGAGGACCAGTTCAGGCCCTTCTCGGGCCAGGACATGAGCCGCAGTGGGGCTCCGGATCTGAACTCAGGAGCCGCAGCCCACTTTTTGCCGTGCGGTTCGGTGATATAGAACCACTGCTGCTGCCACTCCTTGACGGAGTCATTGAAGGCACCCGTCAGCCACACAACCTTGGGCATCTTGGTCACCATGGCGCCGCCGCACTCGGCGTGCTCGCCACTCACCACCTTGGGCTTCACATTGAAAATCTTCAGCCATAGGACGAAGTGAGGCGAAATTCAGAGAAAAGCCTCACACACGACGATGAACATCGAGATATTAAGGAAAGAATTGGGGGACAGATCATGAAAGTCAATCCCATAATAATACATGATACCGCGAACGAATGGGTGAAGGAGAAACCCGAGCCCGCGGACAAAATGAGGAAGAAACACGACCCTCTCGTGGGGCTCCGGAGTAGGGACGATCTATCCCGCTGGCGGAAGACGGTGGACGATCTTTTTGGCCAGGTACCCGGCCTCTCGGAGCCTCTTGATATCCTTCTCCTGGACGGTAGAGGCCATCCATTTTCCTCCTGCTCCAGATCCAGACATCGTCGGAGAACCTCTCTTTGGTGGAGAAGAAGAGTGCTTGGGAGCTGGGGCTCGAGCAGAGGGGAATGGACTAGCGGAGGGAAAAGGCGTGGGTAAAAATGAAGAGACCTTATCTCTTTATAGAGGCGGTAAAAGCTTTTGCGCCCCCCACTTGCCTGATGGAACCCGCTCGTTCTCCACTCACCGCAATTATCGGTGCGTTTGGGCTACCCATACCCATATTGATGAGAATCCCACAATAAGGGGACACGATCTCTGCTTCTGCAAGACATGTAGAGGAAACCGCTCGCGATATGCGCTGAGGCTGGTTGTGGGAAAACGGTTTGAATAATGACTCGACCATAGTATCACGTCACCTTGTCTAAATTTGTCAGCAGATTGCATTTGTGAAATATCATTCTCTCTACGGTGGTACGTGAAGATCATCTTGCAGATCCGGACACGGTTTAAGTTTTCGATAATTACTTTGGAGTATTTGGAGATGGAACCCGCCTTGCAATGCCGAAGACAAACTATGCGCCGGACTCATCGTCATTGAAGCCTGGTTCAGGGGCTACTGAGGGAGTCCTGGATTAGGGGGTATCCAGACAGTCGGACTATATACTTTGGCCGGACTGTTGAAGCGTGAAGATACAAGACTCAAGACTCCGTCCCGTGTCCGGATGGGACTCTCCTTTGCGTGGAAGACAAGCTTGGCGATCCGGATATTATATTTCCTTCTTTGTAACCGACTCCATGTAAACCCTAGCCCCCTCCGGTGTCTATATAAACCAGAGGGTTTAGTCCTTAGAGGGACGATCACAATCATAATCATCACAGACTAGCTTCTAGGGTTTAGCCTCTACGATCTCGTGGTAGATCAACTCTTGTACTACTCATATCATCAATATCAATCAAGCAGGAAGTAGGGTTTTACCTCCATCGAGAGGGCCCGAACCTGGGTAAACATTGTGTCCCTTGCCTCCTGGTACCATCAACCTTAGACGCACAGATCGGGACCCCCTACCCGAGATCCGCAGGTTTTGACACCGACAGCGAGGGCCATCGCGACGGTGTCGGGGAGGCGGGGTCAGGGGCGATGTGGATCGCCCAGATCCAGCAGAGAGAGGGGGAGGAGTGGAGGAAGGCGTCCGGCGAGGGGGGGGGGGGGGGGTTCTTTGGGCAGCGGGCGGCATTCGATGGGGCCGGGGCAACTGCCCCGATCCAGATCTGATCGGGGGGAGAGGGGGAGGAGTGAGGGAAACGTGGGGGGGAGTGGGGTTGGTCGCTAGGGTTCCTGGGAAGTGGGGGGGTAGGTGTAGTGGGGGTGGCTGGGCCGGTTCGGTTGGGCCGGCCTCCCTGGGGGGGTGCGGTGGTCAGCTTGGCCAGTCGGCCCACTGGGAAAAAGGGGGCTCTCTCTCTCTCTTTCTTTTTCACATTTTATTTCTGTTTTCAACTTTAGCTACTGTTTCTAGTAAATGGAAAAACTAAAAGAGTTTTGTTAGAAAAGAGACTTGTCAAATATATCAAGCACATTATTTCTAGGAGTCACAAAAATTTTGAGGACAAAAGGAGTTGTCTAACCATTTTTAGAAATTGAAGGCCAGATTTAAAAGTTGCTGGACCATTAAATAAAATTCCAGGGGCACTTTGGAAAACCAAAAGAGGTTGGTTCCAACATGACAATTACTCAGTGATTATTTGCCACACTTTGAACATTTTAGTTTTCATGTTTGGCAAATTTGAATTTTGACTTTAAATTTGAGTTTGAATATGAACAGTGATTCAGATCAAGTGAGGATTAGCAACAGTAATGTGATGACATGGCACCACTAACGGAGGATTACTGTAGCTTAACACTGGGGGTGTTACATGCATGAGGCTGGGGACCAGCCGAATATGAGACTATAAGAGTCGGTTAGGTAGCACACCGGGCTAAGAAGCATTGGAAGGTGGCGCAGCTCGATCACCATGAACTTGCACTAGTCGAGGATGAGCTCCCTGATCTCTGAACACGGTGCATCCACCACCACATAGTCTTGTGCACAGCAGCATGATATCAGGTAAAGCACCAGCAATCGCGTGCATTCAGTGAACACCCTCTGGTACACGTCGACGGGCGTGGAAGCGGCCATGTCTCGCAGGACGAGCATGGTGAGAGCACCGTAGCTATGCAGCGGCAGGAGCGTGCAGTAGTTACCCAGCGTCAAGCTGTGAATTTTGTCCTTGAGGCAGTCGTAGTCGCGAGGAAAGCGGTATGGCGGCGCCTGAAGGACATGACAGAAAGCTTGCCTGGCAACGACCTCCAGATCCCGCACTCCCCATGCGCCTACCGCGGCGGCGATCAGGCGGTCGACGACGCAGCCGCCATCATGTGCCTCGAAGAACTCCAGACGCAGGGTGTTGGCAGTTGGCTATGTAGTTTTTGTTGGGGAACGCAGTAATTTCAAAAAATTTCCTATGATCACGCAAGATCTGTCTAGGTGATGCATAGCAACGAGCGGGAGAGTGTGTCCACGTATCCTCGTAGACCGAAAGTGGAAACGTTTAGTAACGCGGTTGATGTAGTCGGACGTCTTCGCGATCCAACCGATCAAGTACCGAACGCACGACACCTCCGCGATCTGCACACGTTCAGCTCGGTGACGTCCCTCGAACTCTTGATCCAGTTAAGGCCGAGGGCGAGTTCAGTTAGCACGACAGCGTGGTGACGGTGATGATGAAGCTACCAGCCGCAGAGCTTCGCCTAAGCACTAGGACGATATGACCGAGGTGTAAAACTGTGGAGGGGGGCACCGCACACGGCTAAGAGATTGTCTGTTATGCCTTTGGGGTGCCCCCTGTCCCCGTATATAAAGGAGGGGAGGAGGAGGACGGCCAATAAGGGGCGCGCCAGGGAGAGGGGAGTCCTACTAGGACTCCAGTCCTAGTAGGATTCGACCCCACCCTTTTTCCTACTACCGGAGGGGGGAAAGGGGAAGGAGAGGGAGTAGGAGAAGGAAAGGGGGGTGGCGCCCCCTTCCCAAGTCCAATTCGGCCTCCTCCTTTGTGGGGGGCGCACCAGCCCCTTGTGGGCTGGTTAGCCTCCCTGCTATGGCCCCTGGGGGGGTTTCGGTAACCTCCCGGTACTCCGAAAAAATGCCTGAATCACTCGGAACCATTCTGATGTCCGAATGCAACCTTCCAATATATGAATCTTTACCTCTCGACCATTTCGAGACTCCTCGACATGTCCGTGATCTCATCCGGGACTCTGAACAAACTTCGGTACATCAAATCACATAAGTCATAATACAAATCGTTTGTTGAAATTTGCACATGACCCGGGCCAACATCTCTCATGCTTCTTGGCGAAGATTGAGCAGCTTCCCAACTTGCCCCAACGGTAGAACAACATATAAACGATCCATTACGTTTGAGAATCCAACTATCACTACTAGGGAAAACCTTTACACAGAATCTTAGCAGAAGCGCGGCACAAAAAGAAGCGCTACTGCTAATTAGCAGTAGCGCGGGTTTTTACCCCTCGCTACTACTAAGTTGATAGTATAGTAGCGCGGGTTTTTAACCCTCGCTACTACTAAGTGGTCTCTACCGTGCCCCCCGACACATGCCATAGTAGTAGCGAGGGGTATAAACTCGCGCTACTACTAAGTTGATAGTAGTAGCGCGGTTTTATACCCCTCGCTACTACTAAGACGAGGTAGGTGAAGTCGCCATATCCTCGGCCGAATCCCCATCTCCTCCCCCAAATCCCTCCTCTCTTCCACCACTCTCTCCTCTCACTTTCCATACGCTCTCACATGGACCTCTTGCCCATGCGCCCATCCTCCTCCGTGGTGCTGAAAGATGCCGCCACCTCGCGCCACCGGCGTCTAGGAGCTCGCCGGTTTTCCACCGACGTCTAGGAGGCCGCCGCCCCGCGCCACCACACCGGAGCACCTCACCACCGGTGACTAGCTTCGCTGCTCCCTACATCACCTTCCTCTCTCCCTCGGTTTTCCTTTTCTCTCTCTCCCTCGGGTTTGACTCACCCTCCCATGTCCATGCCCGTGCTAGTCGTCGCCATGGACGACCCGGAGCTATCTGGCATGGTCGGGAAGAGGAGCCCCACGCCGCGGCCTGGCTCTGCCATAGAAACGTGCCCTCTCCAACAGGCACTGCTGGATCTAGTCTTCTGTTGTCCGTTCATGCCTCCGGCAACGCCAATCATCGCTAGATCGAACCACTGCTGCCATTGACAACACGCATGGGATCGAGATTTTTTTTTGTTTTTGAAAGTAATAGCAGTAGCGCGGGGTATAAGACCCACTACAGCTAATTAGCAGTAGCGCTGTTTGCAACACACACTACAGCTAACCATGTATAGCAGTAGCGTGTGTCAACACGCGCTACTGCTACAAGTTAGCTGTGGCGCTGTATCAGTAGCGTGGGCACCCGCGCTACTGATACACCCAAAACCCGCGCTGCTGCTAGGCTTTTCCCTAGTATTGTATGGACATCAGGTGAAACTAATCTGCGGACTTGCACCTGTGCATAGAACAGTTGTATCTCAAATGCAAAGTAAATAATGAATAGACCCCATCACATATTCAAGATCCATTTCTTTGACAATTTTACAATGCTCATGAGTTGGGTGAAACTAAACAAAGGACAAACTTGTTTTACATAGGAGGCACGTTCAGATAAATCGCCGGAGATTTCCAGTCTTAAACAACTTATACACAATATTTTCTAAAAAAGAGAGACTATAATATAGATAAGGAGGAGTAATTTTCTTTTCTTTGAGGAACCGGCAAAGCACTGCCTTTTCACTTAGACGAAAGATGCATATGTAGTACAAGAGATTGATGAATGAGCCAAAAACACAAAAGAGACAAAAAGAAACAGACGATCTATCCAAAGACCTCGCTCAGTTGGGCGACCCGAAAGCCCTTTCTCTTTGCCTGATATCCTCCCGCCATTAGGGCCACCTTGATGTAGGTCATTTGTGTTTTTTTGAAAATGCGATGATTCCCCTTCTTCCATATATTCTACACAGTGTACAGAGGACGGCCACTCCGCTGGAGTGGAGAACAGTTGGCATATGGGGTCATGCGGTAACCCTGAAACCGCAAGCATATCAGCGGCGAGGATATGCCCATTAAAGCACAAGCCAGGTGAACATTTTGCATTTAGGCTCCGCGTGCGCGTTCCAAATCATGGAGGCATAAAACTAAGGGTGGGAACACTGAAATTGCACATTATATGCTGAGATTGACAAGTAAGCACATTGACAATCCACTTCCAGGTGATGGCGTCATCATGATCGCTTGTAGGTTGATGGTGGCGAGCACTCCCCAAAGACTAACAAATTACCTGAGTTGCTCGAGGGCGCTAACTTTTGCGACCGCATGCACCCAACCCTCAGCGCGGGAGCTTCAAATAAACCATCCTTTGCTTCCTGGTGGCAATCTTGAAGAGATCCGTGGCGAGGTGTTGGATGGACCCCTACCCGTCTAGTCGCCATGCCAGAAAAGCGCCTTCCTCCCGTTGTTAGGGTAATTGAAATAGAGGCATGAAAAAGATTAAAAAAATTATATCCGCCTCATCACATGCTTTGATCCCACACAAGGTCTATCGGGGTCCTCGCTTTCAAACCACGAACAACGAAGACGAAGATCCCTTCTGAATCGCTCCAAGTCGGCAATGCCAAGCTCGCCAAGATCATCCCAGGGTGACTTCAACGAGAGGCCTGCACCCAGATTTGATTATTCTCCTCACCACCAATTCATCATCATTGCTCCAAGGACATGCTTGCTGCCCAATCATCTCCCAATCCCAAAGACCATTGTATCGAACATGACCATCATCCTTAAGCAGGATAACACGTTGCAACGATGTGCACACGCTCACAACATACTTCAAAAACCATATGTGGCGCTGCAAGAATCCAGTAATGGCAAGCTCCTTGAGGCAGTGATGGCGCTGAAGCGCCTCGAGTGAGCTCATTCTCAAGCTCCCGTAAGTTGGCTCCTCCTCCGAGCAAGGCACATGAATGTGCAGGACCTCGAGTGAGGGCGCGGCCAAAAGGAGGCTGCGTGGCCATGTGATGTTCCAATTCGCAGGCAGATCGGCCACAAGGAGCTTTTTCAGGTTGAGCAGTGGCTTGGCCGGTGCAGTGGGCACCATCCATCTTCTCAGCCCGGAAAAGCGGAGGATGAGATTCGTCATGGTAGGAGACACGTCGATGAACCGGGTGAAGAAATCCTTGCACCGCTTTGGAACTATCCAGCTTTCTATTGCGAATGTGAGGTTAGTGTGCATGAGGCTGGGGACCGAGCCGAATACGAGTCTTTTAGTGTCATTTAGGCAGCATGCCAGGCTAACAAGCATTGGAAGGTGGCGCAGCTCGATCACCATGAACTTGCACTTGTCCAGGATGAGCTCCCTGATCTGTGAGCACGGCGCGTCCACCACGACATAGTCCTGTGCACAGCAGCAGGATATCAGGTGAAGCACCTGCAACCGTGTGCACGCAGTAAACACCCTCTGGTACACGTCGATAGGCGTGGAAGCGGCCATGTCTCGCAGGACCAGCGTGGTGAGAGCGTTGTAGCTATGCAGCGGTGGGAGCGTGCAGTAGTTACCCAGCGTCAAGCTGCGAAGGCCGTCCTTGAGGCAGTCGTTGTCGTGAGGAAAGCGGTAGGGCGGCGCCTGAAGGACATGGCAGGAAGCTTGCCTGGCATCGACCTCCAGATCCCCCACTCCCCATGCGCCTACTGCTGTGGTGATCAGGCGGTCGACGACGCAGCCGCCATCGTGTGTCTGGAAGAACTCCAGACGCAGGGTCTTGGCGCGCCGACGTGCGTCGCCGTCAGCAGGGCCACGGTCCGCTTCCAAGAATCCAGTGATGCCGTCGACGAACGCGGTGATCGTGTCGAATTCGCAGCACGCCATGAGACGGTCCAGCATCTCGGCCAGGAACGTGTCACGCGGCATGTTGCGCCGGCGGAGGGCGACGGTCCGGTGGTACTCAGGCGGGATCACGTCGCTGATCCTGAAGTGGAGCTCCGGCAGATCACGAGGGATGTGCGCCCAACGCCGGGCCAGGACGGCGGTGGACAGCGCGGTGCGGGTGTCGAGCCTGCGTACTATGAGGCGGATGAGATCGTCGGGTAGTGCGCTGAGGCAGTCCTCGCCGTCGACGCCGGCCGTGCCCGTGCGTGGTCGCACGCGACGCAACATTGGCATGGCAGCAGGATTGGGAGTCCGGTAAAGCGGGAGGCGTTGGGGCTCGATCTGTAATGGTAGGTTCGATCGGATCTGACTCTCGATTATCGGTACCCCGGTGAAACCGGGATCTCGGCATTGCAGTTTTCCAGGTACTGGACACTGACCAGATCCCTAGCATGCATGCATTGACCGCCATGCAATGCTGGGGCCAGGACTGGCATCACCGATGCCATCAGGATGTCGTGCGGGCACAACACAACCTCCTTTTGTGTTTTGATTTGAGGGGGAAAAGTTTAAAACAAGCCTTGCACTTATAGATGAAAGCTAAATCAAATCTTGAGCTTTCAATCCTTAAAATCAGCACATCAAACTTTATGATCTCGATCTATTTTAAATCTTGAGAGTCTTAGTTTTTTTTTGAGATAATTGAGTGTGTTTAGATGGGATTTGTTGACGTGCCAAGTCAATCGGACCAGCCCATTAGCACAGTCGCTCGCGCACCCGCTCTGTCTGGTTATTCTTTGTTTTTCTTTGTTTTTCTTTTTTTTTTCCTTTGGCTTTTCTTTGTTTTCTCATTAATTTGTGGCTTTCTTTTTTCCTTCATTATACTTTGTTTTTTCATTGTTTTCATTGGTTTTTCTTTCTTTGTTATACTTTTGGTTTTCTTTTGTTTCTTTCTTGATATTCTTGATATTTTTTATTTCTTTTCTTTTTATTTCTTTGTCGGCATTAACCGATTTTATTTATTACACATGTCTATTTTTTTTCTCAGTACACAATGTACATTTGTAATGCACACATGAAACATTTTTGTGATATGCCTTCTATATTTTCCAAATACATTATGTACATTTTTTCAAATACATGTTTTCTACTCTTTTTTGAACAGAAGGTTACATTTTTTCAAATACACATCTTCATCTTTTTAAATGACAATAAACATTTTATAAAACTCTACAAACATTTGTTTACATTGTTCTTACACATTTGTTCAGGTTTTTAGAAGCCACAAAAACTTTATAAAGCTGTATGACACTTTTTAGATGTCACAAACATGTTGCTTATACATTTGTTCAGGTTTCAAATTTTGTTCCTATTTTTAAAAATTTCAAAAAGATTACGCACTTTAAATTTTGTTCACATTTCAAAATTTGTTGCCATTTTAAAAAAATTCAAAAAAATTGTGCTTTAATATTTTTTCAGGTTTCAAAATGTGTTCCTATTTTCTCAAAAAATGTATATGTTTCAAAAGTGTTCATTTTTTCAAAGTTGATCTGTTTTTCAAAAAATTGTTTGTTTTTTGACTTTGCGAATTTTTTTCGAAATTCCTGAAGATTTTTCAGATTTGAGAATATTTTCTATATCCATTTTTTCCGGATTTGCGAAGAAAATTGAGTTCATGAACATTTTTATAACTCCTAAAGATTTTTCATATTTACGAATATATTTTAATTTCTGAACTTCTTTCAGATTTGTGAACTTCTCTCAAAATCATGCACATTTTTTCAAATTCATAAAAAAACCATGACTATTTGTCAGGCTGACGGGCCCACCAAAGGAGTGACATGAGAGATGTAATCCCTGGATCGTCTCGTTCCCGGTGCACCAAACAACTTCAGGGTTTGATTTAGACCGGGATTAATAAGTTCAGTGTGCCAACGACCAGGATTCGAAGTTGGGGGTTTGATTTAGCTATGCTCTACATGTTCAAGGTTTAAAATGGAAATTTTCTGAAGGCAATCAATAAAGGAAGGAGATGCATGCATGCGCGGGCGCGACGAGTCCTCAATGTTTCACCTTCACGCGTGGAGAGGAGAGGAACAATGAAGGAAAACCTCGTCTCGCGCGCTTCACGTGACCCTATTCCCGTCGAATAATAAACAAATAATTAAAGGTGTTGGCTCGATCGGTAGCACGACCCTTAGGAAGTTGTGCATGTTCCCCTCAAAACGGAAAAAGTCCAAAATAAATCTTGAAGTCGTAGGTGTTAGCTAAATAAAACCCCGAACTCCAAATCTCGGCAATCAACACACTCAACTCTCTAATCCCGGTCCAAATTGAACCCTGATCGCACTTCCAAACAAGAATTGATGACGTCACAGACCGAAACTCATTGTTGGGCGCGTACAAGTTGGGTCGGCCCATAGCGTCCCAGAGAGCTCCCCTGTTCTTAGTCCGAAGGCAGCCCACGCAGGGGGCAGTCCATCCCCACTTGTAGCGTCCCATGGAATTCCCTTGCTCGAGCGACGACAATGGCGACGGGAGGGTGATCGGCTCCAACATCGACGATCGTGACAGCGCGATGATGAGCGACGTCAAAGTTACTGTCTCCGGCGTACTCCTCCGGTGGCCGTAATTTATGCTCTGGTCGCTATTAGTATTAGGGTTTCAGAGAAAAAAATTGGGGCTTTTCTTCGATTATAAAGCTAGGTTTGGGGGGGGGGGGGGTTCTTCATTTTTGTCATTCCAATTGCTCAGATTAGGACAATGTAATGATATTCGCATGTTTGTTTTGGTTAAATAATGGACCCTAGTGAGATCTTGAACGTCAGATTTCATTTCGGAGGCGAGTTCATCCACAATGGTCCTGTTTTGGATTATGTGGGTGGAGATGAAAAGATATCAGAGATCGAGAGGGACAAGCTATCATTGCAGGAAGTTCAAGGGCATTTGAAAGACCATCTGGAGTTCAAGGAATCAATGAAGTTGTATTTTCATCATCCTGGGAAAGAACTAGCTGATGGTTTGATGTTCTTATTCAATGACTATACTTGTGTGAGGATGTCAGACTATATTTGTGTTGGAGATGTAGCAGATGTTTATGTTGAATACCATAGGATAGTGAGTTGAGCAGCTGTGGTAGTGACTTTGAGAATGAGATAGTTGATCTGGATGATGATGAAGCTGAAGAACCTGACATTGTCATTAATGCTGAGCCAGATGACAGTTGTGTGCTCACTCAAATAAGTATCAGTCAAGTTGAGCAGCCTAGGTCAAGGAAAACCATAGTAGCCAGTGAGGTTGTCGATGCGGCAGGTTCTCAGCTTCCATTTTATCAAATATGCAATCCAGATCAAGGACTAGCAGAGACTTCATTTTCTCAAAAATGTTGTCGCGGCGATCGTTTCAAAAAATTCTGTTGTAACACGAAATTATAGCTCCTCGTCCCGCGCCAAATTTCAAAAATTCTGTTGTAACACGAAATTATAGCTCCTCGTCCCGCGCCTAGTACACCTTCTCCTCGCAGAGGTCCTCTATGTATGTTTTCTATCGTCACCTGTAACATGTAGGCTATCTCTAAGATATTTATATTAACGTGACAATCTCGTGGTTCCAGCCATCTTGCCGTGACACGCAGGCCACTTAACATTACAACATATAAACATCTCATACATAAACTCATTATCATGACGAAGGTTGTACCACATCATATGCATACCCTGCAAAACCAAGTTAGACGTTCTATAATTGTTTTTAGCAAAATTTTAGTTACGTGGTTAACTAGTTTTAACAAGTAATACTAGCTACCTACGTCCACAATTTAGGCAATGGTTCTTGATGCTATATTAAGTTTTGGGGTGTGTGAAAGAAGAGACTTTAAAAGTCTCATCCCCCACACTAAACTTCATCAAATACGCGTGACCCCCTAGAAGATCATCCATCTTAGGCACCCTCTTGTGTATGCGTCGGTTCACTATTCTCAACTATGGTGAAGCCCAAGGAACTACTGGCAGATCGCCGACAACCAGAGCCAATAGATTGTCAGAACCTTGTAAAAATGACACCATGTCATCTATAAATTGAACTAAAGCAACACTTGAGGGAAGCATATCAAGAACATCAACCGTCACAATCACATGTGATCTAGATCGCAACCTGCACCTACTCACATAACTGCTCATGATGCCATTGTTGGGAAACGTAGTAGAAAACAAAAAAATTGCGCCGCACACCCAAGATTAATATGAAGATGTATAACAGATTGTGATCATGATCGTTACCGTCACCGAGTTGCAGCGGAAGATGAACGTGTCGGTGTGGACATACTTGTACTCCCTTAAACTTTCGATGAACGATCCAGCGAACCGCCTGAAGGAAATATGCCCTAGAGGCAATAATAAAGTTATTATTTATTTCCTCATATCATGATAAATGTTTATTATTCATGCTAGAATTGTATTAACCGGAAACATGATACATGTGTGAATACATAGACAAACATATAGTCACTAGTATGCCTCTACTTGACTAGCTCATTAATCAAAGATGGTTATGTTTCCTAACCATAGACATGTGTTGTCATTTTATTAATGGGATCACATCATTAGAAGAATGATGTGATTGACATGACCCATTCCCTTAGCTTAGCACTTGATCGTTTAGTATATTGCTATTGCTTTCTTCATGACTTATACAAAGTTCCTGCAACTATGAGATTGTGCAACTCCCGTTTACCGGAGGAACACTTTGTGTGCTACCAAATGTCACAACATAACTGGGTGATTATAAAGGTGCTCTATAGGTGTCTCCGAAGGTACATGTTGGGTTGGCATAATTCGAGATTAGGTTTTGTCACTTCGATTGTCGGAGAGGTATCTCTGGGCCCTCTCGGTAATACTCATCACCTAAGCCTTGCAAGCATTGTAACTAATGAGTTAGTTATAAGATGATGTATTACAGAACGAGTAAAGAGACTTGCCACTAACGAGATTGAACTAGGTATTGGATACCGACGATCAAATCTCGGGCAAGTAACATACCGATGACAAAGGGAACAACGTATGTTGTTATGCGGTTTGACCGATAAAGATCTTCGTAGAATATGTAGGAACCAATATGGACATCCAGGTCCCGCTATTGGTTATTGACCGAGAATTGCTCTAGGTCATGTCTACATAGTTCTCGAACCCGTAGGGTCCGCACGCTTAACGTTATGATGACAGTTTTATTATGAGTTTATAAGTTTTGATGTACCGAAGTTTGTTCGGAGTCCCGGATGTGATCACGGACATGACGAGGAGTCTCGAAATGGTCGAGACATAAAGATTGATACATTGGACGACTATATTCGGACACCGGAAGTGTTCCGGGTGATTTCGGAGAAAACCGGAGTGCCGGAGGGGTTACCGGAACCCCCCGGGGAAGTATTGGGCCTTGGTGGGCTTGAGGGGAGAGAGAGGGCAGCAGCCCAGGAGGTGGCGCGCCCCCTCCCATGGGGAGTCCGAATTGGACTAGGGGAGGGGGCGCGGCCCCTCTTTCCCTCTCCCTCTCCCCCTCCTTCCTTCCCCCTTCCTCCTTCCTAGTTGGACTAGGAACCCACACACACAAGTTGATCTACGGATCGTTCTTTAGCCGTGTGCGGTGCCCCCCTCCACCATATTCCACCTCGGTCATATCGTCGCGAAGCTTAGGCGAAGCCCTGCGCCGGTAGAACATCAACATCGTCACCACGCCGTCGTGCTGACGGAACTCATCTCCAGAGCTCGACTGGATCGGAGGCCGGAGATCGTCATCGAGCTGAACGTGTGCTGAACTCGGAGGCCCCGTACGTTCGGTGCTTGGATCGGTCGGATCGTGAAGACGTACAACTACATCAACCGCGTTGTTATAACGCTTCCGCTTTCGGTCTACGAGGGTACGTGGACATACACTCTCCTCTCTCATTGCTATGCATCACCATGATCTTGCGTGTGCGTAGGAAATTTTTTGAAATTACTACGTTACCCAACAGTGGTATCAGAGCCTAGGTTTTATGCGTTGATGTTATATGCACGAGTAGAATACAAGTGAGTTGTGGGCGATACAAGTCATACTGCTTACCAGCATGTCATACTTTGGTTCGGCGGTATTGTGAGATGAAGCGGCCCAGACCGACATTACGCGTATGCTTACGCGAGACTGGTTTCACCGTTACGAGCACTCGTTCTTAAAGGTGACTGGTGGGTGTCTGTCTCTCTCACTTTAGCTGAATCGAGTGTGACTACGCCCGGTCCTTGCGAAGGTTAAAACAGCACCAACTTGACGAACTATCGTTGTGGTTTTGATGCGTAGGTAAGAACGGTTCTTTCTCAGCCCGTAGCAGCCACGTAAAATTTGCAACAACAAAGTAGAGGACGTCTAACTTGTTTTTGCAGGGCATGCTGTGATGTGATATGGCCAAGACGTGATGCTATATTTTATTGTATGAGATGATCATGTTTTGTAACCGAAGTTATCGGCAACTGGCAGGAGCCATATGGTTGTCGCTTTATTGTATGAAATGCAAATGCCCTGTAATTGCTTTACTTTATCACTAAGAGATAGCGATAGTCGTAGAAGCAATAGATGGCGTAGATGACAACGATGCTACGATGGAGATCAAGGTGTCGCGCCGGTGACGATGGTGATCACGACGGTGCTTCAGAGATGGAGATCACAAGCACAAGATGATGATGGCCATATCATATCACTTATATTGATTGCATGTGATGTTTATCCTTTATGCATCTTATATTGCTTTGATTGACGATAGCATTTTAAGATGATCTCTCACTAAAATTATCAAGAAGTGTTCTCCCTGAGTATGCACCGTTGCCAAAGTTCGTCGTGCCCAGACACCACGTGATGATCGGGTGTGATAAGCTCTACGTCCATCTACAACGGGTGCAAGCCAGTTTTGCACACGCAGAATACTCAGGTTAAACTTGACGAGCCTAGCATATGCAGATATGGCCTCGGAACACGGAGACCGAAAGGTCGAGCGTGAATCATATAGTAGATATGATCAACATAAAGATGTTCACCATTGAAAACTACTCCATCTCACGTGATGATCGGTCATGGTTTAGTTGATTTGGATCACGTGATCACTTAGAGGATTAGAGGGATGTCTATCTAAGTGGGAGTTCTTAAGTAATATGATTAATTGAACTTAAATTTATCATGAACTTTGTCCTGGTAGTATTTTGCAAATTATGTTGTAGATCAATAGCTTGCGTTGTTGCTTTCATATGTTTATTTTGATATGTTCCTAGAGAAAATTGTGTTGAAAAATATTAGTAGCAATGATGCGGATTTGATCCGTGATCTGAGGTTTATCCTCATTGCTGCGCAGAAGAATTATGTCCTTGATGCACCGCTAGGTGACAAACCTATTGCAGGAGCAGATGCAGACGTTATGAATGTTTGGCTAGCTCAATATGATGACTACTTGATAGTTTAGTGCACTATGCTTAACGGCTTAGAATCGGGACTTCAAAGACGTTTTGAACGTCATGGACCATATGAGATGTTCCAGGAATTGAAGTTAATATTTCAAGCAAATACCCGAGTTGAGAGATATGAAGTCTCCAACAAGTTCTATAGCTAAAGGATGGAGGAGAATCGCTCAACTAGTGAGCAAGTGCTCAGATTGTCTGGGTACTATAATCGCTTGAATCAAGTGGGAGTTAATCTTCCAGATAAGGTAGTGATTGACAGAATTCTCTAGTCACCATCACCAAGTTAGTAGAACTTCGTGATGAACTATAGTATGCAAGGGATGACGAAAACGATTCTCGAGCTCTTCGTGATGTTGAAATCGACGAAGGTAGAAATCAAGAAAGAGCATCAAGTGTTGATGATTGACAAGACCACTAGTTTCAATAAAAGGGCAAAGGGAAAGAAAGGGAAACTTCAAGTAGAATGGCAAACAAGTTGTCACTCAAGTGAAGAAGCCCAAGTCTGGACCAAAGCCTGAAACTGAGTGATTATACTGCAAAGGAAATGGTCACTGGAAGCGGAAATGCCCTGAATATTTGGTGGATAAGAAGGATGGCAAAGTGAACAAGGGTATATTTGATATACAGGTTATTGATGTGTGCCTTACTAGTGTTTATAGTAGCCCCTGAGTATTTGATACTTGTTCGGTTGCTAATATTAGTAACTCGAAACAGGAGTTACAGAATAAACAGAGACTAGTTGAAGGGGAAGTGACGATGAGTGTTGGAAGTAGTTCCAAGATTGATATGATCATCATCGCACACTCCCTATACTTTCGGGATTAGTGTTAAACCTAAATAAATGTTATTTGGCGTTTGCGTTGAGCATGAATATGATTTGATCATGTTTATTGCAATACGGTTATTCATTTAAAGTCAGAGAATAATTGTTGTTCTGTTTACATGAATAAAACCTTCAATGGTCATACACCCAATGAAAATAGTTTGTTGGATCTCGATCGTAGTGATACACATATTCATAATATTGATGCCAAAAGATGCAAAGTTAATAATGATAGTGCAACTTATTTGTGGCACTGCCGTTTGGGTCATATCGGTGTAAAGCGCATGAAGAAACTCCATAAAGATGGATTTTTGGAATCACTTGGTTATGAATCATTTGATGCTTGCGAACCGTGCCTTTTGGGCAAGATGACTAAAACTCCGTTCTCCGGAACAATGGAACAAGCTACTGACTTATTGGAAATAATACATACCGATGTATGCGATCCAATGAGTGTTGATGCTCGTGGCAAGTATCATTATTTTCTGACCTTCACAAGATGATTTGAGCAGATATGGGTATATCTACTTGATGAAACATAAGTCTGAAACAGTTGAAAGGTTTAAAGAATTTCAGAGTGAAGTGGAAAAATCATCGTAACAAGAAAATAAAGTTTCTACGATCTGATCGCGGAGACGAATATTTGAGTTATGAGTTTGGTCTTCAATTAAAATAATGTGGAATAGTTTCACAGCTCACACCACCTGGAACACCACAACATTATGGTGTGTCCGAACGTCGTAACCGCACTTTATTGGATATGGTGCGATCTATGATGTCTCTTATCGGTTTTACCACTATCGTTTTGGGGTTGTGCATTAGAGACAGCTGCATTCACGTTTAAAAGGGCACCATCTAAATCCGTTGAGACGACACCGTATGAACTATGGTTTAGCAGTAAACCTAAGCTGTCATTTCTTAAAGTTTGGAGTTGCGATGCTTATATGAAAAAGTTTCAACATGATAAGCTCAAACCCAAATCGGAAAGGTGCGTCTTCATAGAATACCCAAAGTTAATTGTTGGGTACACCTTCTATCACAAATCCGAAGGCAAGATATTCGTTGCTAAGATGGATCCTTTCTAGAGAAGAAGTTTCTCTCGAAAGAAGTGAGTGGGAGGAAAGTAGAACTTGATGAGGTAATTGTACCTTCTCCCTTATTGGAAAGTAGTTCATCACAGAAATCAGTTCCAGTGATTCCTACACCAATTAGTGAGGAAGTTAATGATGATGATCATGAAACTTCAGATCAAGTTGCTACCAAACCTCGTAGGTCTTCCAGAGTAAGATCCGCACCAGAGTGGTACGGTAATCGTGTTCTGGAAGTCATGTTACTAGACCATGATGAACCTACAAACTATGAGGAAGCGATGATGAGCCCAGATTCCGCAAAATGGTTTGAGGCCATGAAATCTGAGTTGGGATCCATGTATGAGAACAAAGTGTGGACTTTGGTGGACTTGCCCGATGATCGGCAAGCCATATTGTATAAATGGATCTTCAAGAGGAAGACGAATGTTGATAGTAGTGTTACTATCTACAAAGCTCGACTTGTCGCAAAAAGGTTTTTGACAAAGTTCAAGGTGTTGAATACAATGAGATTTTCTCACTCGTATCGATACTTAAAAGTCTGTCCGAATCATGTTAGCAATTGCCACATTTTATGAAATTTGGCAAATGGATGTCAAAACTACATTCCTTAATGGATTTATTAAAGAAGAGTTGTATATGATACAACCAGAAGGTTTTGTCAATCCTAAAGGTGTTAACAAAATATGCAAGCTCCAGCGATCCATCTATGGACTGGTGCAAGCATCTCAGAGTTGGAATATACGCTTTGATAAGTTGATCAAAGCATATAGTTTTATACAGACTTGCGATGAAGCCTGTATTTACAAGAAAGTGAGTGGGAGCACTACAACATTTCTGATAAGTATATGTGAATGACATATTGTTGATCGGAAATAATGTAGAATTATTCTGCAAAGCATAAAGGAGTGTTTGAAAGGAGTTCTTTAAAAGAAAGACCTCGGTAAAGCTGCTTACACATTGAGCATCAAGATCTATATAGATAGATCAAGACGCTTGATAAGATTTTTCAATGAACACATACCTTCATAAATTTTTGAAATAGTTCAAAATGGAACAGTCAAAGAAGGAGTTCTTGCCTGTGTTGCAAGGTGTGAGGTTGAGTAAGACTCAAGACCCGACCATGACAGAAAATAGAAAGAGAATGAAAAGTCATTCCCTATGCCTCAGTCATAGGTTCTATAAAGTATGCTATGTTGTGAACCAGACCTATTGTATTCCTTGCTCTGAGTTTAACAAAGGAATACAATTTTGATCTAATAGTAGATCACTGGACATTGGTCAAGAATATCCTTAGTGAGGACTAAGAAAAAATTTCTCGATAATGGAAGTGATAAAAGAGCTCGTCATAAAAGTTACAATGATACAAGCTTTTACACCGATCCAGATGACTCTAAGTCTCAATCTGGATACATATTGAAAGTGGGAGCAATTAGCTAGAGTAGCTCCATGCAGAGCATTGAAGACATAGAATATTTGCAAAATACATACGGCTCTGAATATGACAGACCCGTTGACTAAGCTTCTCTCACGAGCAAAACATGATCACACCTTAGTACTCTTTGGGTGTTAATCACATTGCAATGTGAACTAGATTATTAACTCTAGTAAACCCTTTGGGTGTTGGTCACATGACGATGTGAACTATGGGTGTTAATCATATACAGATATGAATATTGGTGTTAAATCACATGGCGATGTGAACTAGATTATTGACTCTAGTGCAAGTGGGAGACTAAAGGAAATATGCCCTAGAGGCAATAATAAAGTCATTATTTATTTCCTCATATCATGATAAATGTTTATTATTCATGCTAGAATTGTATTAACCGGAAACATGATACATGTGTGAATACATAGACGAACATATAGTCATTAGTATGCCTCTACTTGACTAGCTCATTAATCAAAGATGGTTATGTTTCCTAACCATAGACATGTGTTGTCATTTGATTAATGGGATCACATCATTAGAAGAATGATGTGATTTACATGACCCATTCCGTTAGCTTAGCACTTGATCGTTTAGTATATTGCTATTGCTTTCTTCATGACTTATACAAAGTTCCTGCAACTATGAGATTGTGCAACTCCCGTTTACCAGAGGAACACTTTGTGTGCTACCAAACATCACAACGTAACTGGGTGATTATAAAGGTGATCTACTGGTGTCTCCGAAGGTACATGTTGGGTTGGCATAATTCGAGATTAGGTTTTGTCACTCCGATTGTCGGAGAGGTATCTCTGGGCCCTCTCGGTAATACTCATCACCTAAGCCTTGCAAGCATTGTAACTAATGAGTTAGTTATAAGATGATGTATTACAGAACGAGTAAAGAGACTTTCCACTAACGAGATTGAACTAGGTATTGGATACCGACGATCAAATCTCGGGCAAGTAACATACCGATGACAAAGGGAACAACGTATGTTGTTATGCGGTTTGACCGATAAAGATCTTCGTAGAATATGTAGGAACCAATATGGACATCCAGGTCCCGCTATTGGTTATTGACCGAGAATGGTTCTAGGTCATGTCTACATAGTTCTCGAACCCGTAGGGTCCGCACGCTTAACGTTACGATGACAGTTTTATTATGAGTTTATAAGTTTTGATGTACCGAAGTTTGTTCGGAGTCCCGGATGTGATCACGGACATGACGAGGAGTCTCGAAATGGTCGAGACATAAAGATTGATATATTGGACGACTATATTCGGACACCGGAAGTGTTTCGGGTGATTTCGGAGAAAACCGGAGTGCCGGAGGGGTTACCGGAACCCCCCGGGGAAGTATTGGGCCTTGGTGGGCCTGAGGGGAGAGAGAGGGCAGCAGCCCAGGAGGTGGCGCGCCCCCTCCCATGGGGAGTCCGAATTGGACTAGGGGAGGGGGGCGCGGCCCCTCTTTCCCTCTCCCTCTCCCCCTCCTTCCTTCCCCCTTCCTCCTTCCTAGTTGGACTAGGAAAGGGGAGTCCTACTCCCACTAGGAGGAGGACTGCCCCCTCCTTGGCGCGCCCCAAGGGCCGGCCGGCCTCCCCCCTTGCTCCTTTATATACGGGGGCAGGGGGGCACCCCACACACACAAGTTGATCTACGGATCGTTCCTTAGCCGTGTGCGGTGCCCCCCTCCACCATATTCCACCTCGGTCATATCGTCGCGAAGCTTAGGCGAAGCCCTGCGCCGGTAGAACATCAACATCGTCACCACGCCGTTGTGCTGACGGAACTCATCTCCGGAGCTCGGCTGGATCGGAGGCCGGAGATCGTCATCGAGCTGAATGTGTGCTGAACTCGGAGGCCCCGTACGTTCGGAGTTTGGATCGGTCGGATCGTGAAGACGTACGACTACATCAACCGCGTTGTTATAATGCTTCCGCTTTCGGTCTACGAGGGTACGTGGACATACACTCTCCCCTCTCGTTGCTATGCATCACCATGATCTTGCGTGTGCGTAGGAATTTTTTTGAAATTACTACGTTACCCAACACCGCCCACACAAACAGTCCCTCGAACCGAAGATCGAAAGCACGACCTCTCTACTTGGTTGCAAGCGTGCATCCTTCACGATCCGGCAGCGCTTTGTCCTCCAGAGCTAATCATCTCTGGAGAATTAGAGGGAGGATAGAAGAACCATATTGGGCTTCTAATTATGAGGACAAAAGGATTAGCCTAGCTCTAATTAGTCAAGTAGGATCAACTTGAACTAGAGTAGGCTCCAAAACTTGTGTATACAAAAGAGTTAAATCCCCTAGTATATATAGGTTGGAGGGAGAGGGAGGGCTGCCACCAAGGGGGACTTCCCTCTTGGTGCGCCGTTAGGGGAGGAGTCACGCTCCTCCCCTTACCCAAAGGAAGGAGGCACTTTTCCACTTGGGCCTTTTTAGCCTAAGTTGTCTTCCACCTCTTGGTCTTTTAATACCCGTGATATTAAATTAAATAAAAAATAGTTATAAATATTTTCAGACCATTATATATAATATTTAACATCCCGGGAAACATTTTCGGCCTATAGATTATTTATCAGTAATACCCAGTATTAACCGATATTCATTGAAACCCTTCAGGTGACCCCGAAATGCTTCTGGATCCTCTCGAAACTATTCTTTATATTAACGAAACAATTCCAAAAATATATTATCATTACTCCCGTCCTACTAACACTCAACAAATCATGATTTCATTAAGCTTGTGACCCTGTAGGTTCGGTAACTCATAGACATGAACGAAATTGTTCGTTCAATGACCAACAATGGAACTGTGGACGTCCGTATCGATCCCTATGAGCACATGAATGATATTCATGTGAACCTTTGGTTAGCATGTGATGTTCCCTTTGCTTTGCGATACTTCACAAAATCTGGGATGCATCGGTATCCTCAACAGTCATCACCATGCTCACTATACTAAAATCCTTGTCACTTATTTTGTTCTTCTTTCTCGTTATTGTGTCCTGGCATCCCTGTGACGTAATCACCTGTGTCTGACCAGGCGGTGACCGATGCCATCACACCGAGAGGGCCCTAAGAATATCTTTCCATCGTCTAAGGAGCAAATCTCACTCTCGAGCTATCTAGCCCCTTGTCAAACTTTCCGATGAACATGTAAATTGTCGTTGTGATCACCGTGTTACAGGTGATGTTTTAGCAACCCCAAAGCCCACCGTAAGGTAAGAAGTGACTACGGTACTCTCATGGTCCAAGGAACAAATTCACACACTAATACTCCATGTTATTATAATTGATTATAGACGATATTAACTCAATTCATAACAGACAGGATTGGATCGATTCAATATAACCGTTCTTCCAACGTCACAATATCAATGTTGTTTTAGGACTATCGTTACACTTAACAATATTCTAAGATCCGGAAAACGTGATCACCAACAAGACTTGAGCTAGTCTTGGAGGCAAGACTAGGAACCTTACGTGTATATGAATTTTCCATTGAATCGCATATCCCAGGATGATAGCAGTTATAACATAGAATATAAACTCTATAATTATGAATATAGAAATATATATAATACAAATATTATTGCCTCTAGGTAATATTTCCAACAATTATTAGTGCATACGACAAAGATAGTGAACCTACACACTGTAGGGGAGGGAGGATCTAACTACATGAATTCCTTCACCTCCTTGCCGGTTCGAGATTTTCAAAGAACAATGCAGGCTCACAAAAATCATCAACAACCACAAGCTCAGAAATATCCCTGAATTACACTACTAATAAAACTACATAACTAAAAATACAGGTGAAAATCACACACCTAGATTGTCACCGAGTGCAAAATCGCACAGCTACATGAATTGGGAAATGGGGAATCAAAGAACTGGATCCAAAAATAGCGAGTCGGCTGAAATAAAAGGGAAACTATGCTAACAAAAACAAATCACTTAGAGGAACTCAAAATCGACGGTCCGGAAAAAATAATTCAAGAATGAAAGGATCGGGAGCTCGTAGCAGCCATGGATCCGTTGTAGAAATCGCCATGTAAATAGCTCTCTTCAATCTCCCTCTCCACTGCACTCTCCACTCAAATAATGAACTACTGCCTAAAAATTTGTGAAGGGATAAGCCAGGAAGGAAAATCAAAATCAGGCACAAAAAGGCAATGAGCCAAAATCAGCCCGCTAACAAAAGTGTGGGCCCAAAGTCGATAAAGATAACTTCACAACTCTTCTTAGCATGAATCAAAGCAACATAGACAAAAGATTCAATGAAAGTGAATTGCAATTTTTTGCGAGATAATACTTGTATTACTCAAAAATCAAAGATTACAGCCACAACAACAATGTCTAGAAGTTCATTTGCACCAGATCCAAGCCACAGAACAGTTCAACATTGTGATCTTCCAAAATTCGCCAAGAAATGAGTAACATAGTTTTTTGTTGGCAACATGAGTAATACACAAATTATGCTCCATCGAACTATCTTTGATCTCCTTTATTAGAAAGGCATACTTTGATCTACTGATATCTCCACTTTGCACCCTCTTGATAGCTTCCAGGCTATCAAATTCATTATAGATGATAGGTTGCTCCACTTCAGGGCAAGCATGAGTCCCCCATCTAGCAAGAATCTCAGTCTCAAGCACATCTTTGCAAGCAAGTACCTACAAGAGGTGAAAATGACACTACCATCATGATCTCTTTAGATCATACATGTGCCAGTGACACCATTTTGAATAGACCTGCCAGTGTTTAGCTTCACACGACCAGCTGTCGGGGGGCATGGATTGGATTCTGAGTGCTTTATGTTGCAAGTAGGCACAATCAATAGGAACCACCTGAGCAGGGTACTTGCCTTTGAATAGGTATGTCATCGGATCAGTAGCAATGGAATTCAGAGAGGAAACATATCTAGTTAAAAATCTGCAGGTCACATTGACCGGTGGCGCCGATTTGTGGTGGACTAACTCATTCCGTTCCCACCAAAATTTCTAAAGTAGCATTAGTAGGTGTAACCGTACTGGTTCATTTAGATCGGAGACGAGTTGAACAAACCATTCTATGCTTTTAGGTAGTATATTTGTAACATCTGGGAGTTCCCATTCAGCGGCAATTGCTTGCCACAACCGTTTTGCATTGGTGTACTACAGAAGGTATAGAAATAATCTTCCTCTTTGGCACCGCAAATCAGACATATGCATGTAGAAGTAGTCTCAAGATTATGTTTATGTTTATATCTTCATGTTGCAAGTGAATTAGTTGCAAGTCTCCATGCAAAATTGAGCACTTCAGATGGCGCCGTTGTGACCATATGGCCTTCCGTCCATCACGAGTCCCATCAGCTTGTCTATTGGAGGTTACAACCATGAGTTTTTGCAATTCATCCAAAGCAAGCCGATATGCACTTCGAATAGAGAAAACACCTGACTTCTCTGGCACCCAGGAAATGAAGTCGTCACCAAGTCGACAGGATGGATGAATTTTCAGAATTTCACAGATGTCCACGGGCGAGAAGAATTGCTGCAGTTTTATGAGGTCCCAAAATCCATTATGGTACATAAGAGCTGACACCCATTTGAACCAGCAACGTCACTTGCACGATATTAGACATCCCGTAGGTTCACGCATCACCCATCTATCTCGCCAAATGCGGACATTCTGGTCATTAGCAATCCTCCAAACAAGTCCCTTCTCCATAAGGTCCAAACCATAACTAATAGTTTGCCAGGTTGAAGAGGGGTTGGCTGTGAAAATAGTGGTCATTTGGGTAATATTTTGCCTTCAAAAGCCTAGAACAGAGACTTTCGCCTTGTCATTTTGTCCCAAGCATGCCAATGTATTTTCCGCTTACCCTCTTCGGCCCCTAAATAGCAGTTACGGACCATTCAGTGTAGGTCATCACATACCTCCAAGGAAAGTTTAAACACACTCATAAGATAAGTGGGAATGGATTGCGCCACCGACTTGATCAAAACCTTTTTCCTAGCCTTAGTGGGATGGTCATCAAAAGCAAACAATTTTTATGTTAATTTAACTTGGAAATTCTGAAATTTCCCTTTTGTCATACTTATGTCAGGGTGGATAGACCCAAGTATTTCTCTTCAAATACAAGAGAGGTAACCTGTTATCGTGTCCTGTGGTCATGCATCACCAAACAATAAAAAGCAATTCAATGGGTTAATGAGTTGTGTAGTGGCTTTACCATAATAGGCATGGACTAGAGTAGACACCCAGCCGCCTCTACCTCTCCAAAAAAAGCCTAGGGTTCCTTTGCGTCCCGTTGGCACCGCCGCTGGTCTGTCTAGTCTCCAATGGCCCCATGGAGGCGTGCTGGATGCCCGCCCTTGCCGACAGGAGGGTTTTATTTTTAGATGTTTTTCTAAGTTTTGTTACGTTTTGTGTCCGTCTCAGGAAGTTGAGATGGCAGCGGCTCCCTGAAGATGGATTAAACTTCTCCCTGCCCAGCCCCCGTCTCGGTGGTACATCTGGCATCGTCAGAGGGCATGTGGAGGTGTGTCTCCGGCAGATCTCGCGGTATACGATCGGTGATTGTCTTTAGTGTCAGGGCCGGGCCTATAGGTGTGCACACAGTGCAGCCCGCATAGGGCTCATAAATTTTGGGGGTGCAAAATTTTTATATAGACCTATATACTAAGGGCTAGGAATTAGAAGGGAATCGGGGTTGTTGTCGTTTTTGCTGGCTGTTACAGAAAAATTGTCGGGCGACACGATCATTGATTAGTCGGATTAGAGCATGTATAGTAGTTGATAAGAGGATTAGAGCATGTATAGTAGTTGATAAGACAGTGTTATCTTAATTCTTGCATGAAATTTAGACGACGATAAAAGAATGTCTATAATGGTTTATCTCTTAGTCTTATCTTTAATAACTAGCAATTCTTAAAAACATGGTGAGACAAATTATGCTAAGAGATCGATCATCTCTTAAATAAGAGAAGACAAGGATTTTCTTATGAGTTCTCTTCCTTCACCTCAGCATTAATCCTATGTGGCACTTCTTTGTACATGCCCTTAGTTTAACGAGCAGATCATGGCATTCACTCGAAAAAAACTCGACCGTGGCCTGGTGAGCGTGCGTCGCTCGTGATTCCAGCCAGCGCCACCTAACATTGCGAGTTCACGACGATAGCGACCAGATTTCCATCCCGACTCCCGTCCCTGCTGCCTCACAATCCTAGAACGAACCGAAGCGAATAGCCTAAGAGCATCTCCACTCGCGTCCCCAACAGGCCCCCCGGGTAAGTTTTTTGCGCCGACACCAAAAAGAACCCCACTCGCTCCCCTAGGACATCGAAATCCGCCGGCTCAACCCGTTTTTTGGCCCGGCGGTCCCAGGACGAACCCAGCGCACTGAAGGAAAAACCGCGCCTGGGCCACCACTGTCAGGCGAAAACGCATCTTGCCCGTCCAGACCCCCCCCCCCCCCCCCCCCCCGCGCATGCCTTGCCGGTCCCGGCGCCGCCCACCCACCCACCGCCGCTAGATAGGCCATTCCACCGCCGGAAAAGAGAGGGTTCCACCATGGCATCCTCCACCCCATTCCTGGGCGAGCTTTTCGGCACTCCGGCCATGCAGGGCTGGAATACCGGTGGCTGCGCGCCTACCACGCCTGCCAGGTGTTTGGCGATTTGATTGCTCAGTAATGGACTCGGACGACAAAGAGGTGCTCGCAGCGCTGCTGGAGGAGGAAGCCGATGTCGACGCCCAGGACGAAGAGCATCTCATGGTCCTCGCCGCCCTGGCCAGCCTACTCGCGAGCAAGGTAGCTCGGCACCGGGCCGGGTGAAGGCAAAGCAGAGGCATCGACGGGAAGGCTATTGCTTTCTCTACTCTGACTACTTCGCCGATGCTCCACTGCACGGTGATAAAGTATTTCGGTGCTGATATCGGATGAGCCGAAAGCTCTTCCTCGGGATTGTGAATTCCATCCACGACTTCGACAACTACTTCAAGTGCAAGAAGGATTGCACCGGCACACTTGGATTCACCTCACTCCAGAAGTACACGAAAGCTATGAGAGGATGCTTGCATACGGAGCTCCCGGTAATTCACTGGGAGACTATGGACGCATGGCCAAGTCCATGACCATTGAGTGTTTGTACAAGTTCTGCAGGGCAGTGGTGGTAGTGTTTAGATCGCAAAACTTGCGATCACCCAATGCTGAAGACACTGCTCGAATCCTAGCAGAGAATGCAGCAAGAGGATTTCCTGGGATGCCTGGAAGCATCGACTGCATGCATTGTAAATGGAAAAGCTGGCCATTTGCTTGGCAAGGGATGTACAAAGGTGCCAAAGGCATTTGCAGTGTGGTACTTCAGGCAGTAGCCACACACGACCTCTAGATTTGGCACTCCTTCCTTGGTATGCCAGAAACTGAAAATGACATCAACGTACTGCAGTGCTGCTGCGGAACGTTGCATGGAAAACAAACATGTCTACGCACACACAAGATCTATACATGAAGATGCATAGCTACGAGA
The DNA here is from genome assembly GCA_963921465.1 of Triticum timopheevii. Lineage (NCBI taxonomy): Eukaryota > Viridiplantae > Streptophyta > Magnoliopsida > Poales > Poaceae > Triticum > Triticum timopheevii. Next base: position 553,782,297 of record OY997272.1, on the reverse strand, counting down.
GGGGGAGAGCATCTACATACCCTTGTAGATCGCTAAGCGGAAGCGTTTATCACGCGGTTGATGTAGTCGTACTCTCCGTGATCCGATCATGATCCAACTGATCTAGTGCCGAACGGAAGGCACCTCCGAGTTTAGCACACGTATGGCTCGATGACATCTCCCCCTTCATGATCTAGAAAAGTGTGAGAGGAGAAGTAGATGGGGTCACAACCAACACGACGACATGGTGGTGATGGTGGTGGTGGAGCATCGACAGCGCTTCGCTAAGCATCGCCGGGACGAGGCGGTGGAACTACGGAGAGAGAGAGAGAGAGAGAGAGAGAGAGAGAGAGAGAGAGAGAGAGAAAGAGAGGCGCCAAGGGCTTGGTGTATCCTCTTAGGGCGCCCTCTCCCCTCTATATATAGGTGGAGTGGCATGGGGAATATCCCCTCTGAACCCTAGGGCGCAGCTAAGGGGGAGAGCACTTGGACTCCAAGTCCAATCCTATTCCTACTAGGACTCCTTCCTTTTTTGCCTTCCCTAGCCACATGGGCTTTTGAGGACTTGGTGCACCTAGCCCAATAAGGCTAGGGCACCTCCCTGCAGCCCATGCTAGCCCTTGGGTCATGGTGAACCCACTTGTGGACTTCGGACCCCTCCAGAATCCTCCGGAACCTTCTAGAAGCTTCCCGATACAATACCGAAAAAACTGCACCTTTTTCCGGAACCCAACATATGACTTCCCATATATAATTCTTTACCTCTTGACCATTCCGAGACTCCTCGTGACGTCCGGGATCTCATCCGGGACTCCGAACAACATTGGGTTACCACTCATCAAATATCCCAATACTACTCTAGCGTCAACGAACGTTAAGCGTGCGACCCTACGGGTTCAGGAATCATGTAGTCATGACCGAGACACCTCTCCGGTCAATAACCAATAGCGGGACCTGAATGCCCATATTGATTCCTACATATTCCACGAAGATCTTTTATCAGTTGAACCTTTATGACAACATACGTAATTCCCTTTGTCTATCAGTATGTTATTTGCCCGAGATTCGATCGTCGGTATCTCTATAGCTAGTTCAATCTCGTTACCGGTAAGTCTCTTTACTCATTCCATAATACATCATCTTGCAACTAACTCCTTGGTCACTTTGCTTGTAAGCTTCTTGTGATGTGTATTACCGAGAGGGCCCACAGATACCTCTCCGATATACAGAGTGATAAATCCCAATCTCGATTCACGCCAACTCAATAGACACCTTCGGAGATACCTGTAGAGCATCTTTTTGATCACACAGTCATGTTGTGACATTTGATAGAACACAAGGTATTCCTCCGGTATCCGGAAGTTGCATGATCTCATGGTCGAAGGAACATGTATATGACATTAAGAAAGCAGTAGCAATAAACTGAACGATCATATGCTATGCTAACGGTTGGGTCTTGTCCATCACATCATTCTCCTAATGATGTGATCCCGTTATCAAATGACAACTCATGTCTATGGTTAGGAAATCTTAACCATCTTTGATCAACGAGCTAGTCTAGTAGAGGCTTACTAGGGACATGGTATTTGTTTATGTATCCACACATGTATTTAAGTTTCCGATCAATACAATTCTAGCATGAATAATAAACCTTTATCATGATTAAGAAAATATAATAATGACCATTTTATTATTGCCTCTAGGGCATATTTTCATCAAGTGCTCCCCTTTCTTTGCCAAGCTTATTGAAGGTCATTCTCCTCCGGTGAACTTCGAGGTCCATGGACGGCACTACAACAAGGGATACTACCTAGGAGATGGCATCTATCCGAGATGGTCCATATTTATGAAGACTATCTCGAGTCCTGTGCCAGGAGGCAAGAACTCACACTTTGCCAAGTGCCAGGAGGCTTGCAGGAAGGATGTCGAGCAGGCATTTGGTGTGCTCCAATCTTGATTTGTTGTTGCCCGGTACCCCTCTCAGACCTGGTCGAAAGATCAAATGTGGGAGATCATGACTTGATGTGTCATCTTGCACAACATGATCATTGAGAGCGGGCAGGAAGAGCCAGTGTTTGACACTGAACCATATTACAGGCAGGATCCTCTTGCCCAAGTTGCTCACCAGCTACCGACAACCTGGACTGCCTTCCTCAATATGCGTCAGGAGATCCGAGACCCGCAGGTGCATCAACAACTGCAGCAGGATATGGTGGAGCACCTATGGAGGCTCGAGGGCAACGCCTAACTCAACGTGTGATGAAATATGAGTTTTTATTTGTTGAACAATTTGTTGAACTATATAATTTGTATTGAACTATTTGTTGAACTATTTTATTTCTATTGATTTTCTATGATGAACTATGTGATAAAAAATAGCTTATGTTGAATTTGCGCTGAAGCACGCAGAATATGGGCTGAAATTGGTCAATTTGCACCGATAGTGGGCCAATTTGCGCCGAAAGTGGGCTGAAAAGTCGGAGAATTTGCGCCAAAAGTGAGCCGAAATTGGCGCCTGAGGGCGACCTGGGGCCGGCGGTTGGGAACCCGATCGCCCCTATGCCGATTTTTCAGCCGGCGCGCCCCCAAGCGGCGCAATTTCAAGCCCCTGGGTGGCCGAATGGCTGGAGATGCTCTAATACCAGGAAAAATTGATCGTTGCCTTCCAGCGCCAGCGATCGGCGACTGTTCCTCCAATTGTATTCTTTTTTTTTGTTGATCGCCAAAATAGGCCCCCTGCGGCCTGGTGAGTCGGTCCTCCTTTTGACTCATGTTGTGTATTTCTTCGGTGGCGAACTTGGGGCATGAATTTCTGATCGATTTTGGCCACTAAATCCTGTAGAACGTTTTTGACACTACACTAGTGTCAAAAATATTCTTATAGTATGAAACGGAGAGAGTAACTAAATTTTGACATCGCTTACTAGGGTCTAGCGATCGGTTCTCGCCTCCTCGAGCAACGATCACATATAGACTGGGTGAGTTACGCCGTTCACCTTATTGCCAAAGATTGAGAAGAAAATGAAGCTATTCTTAAGTCCTATATATGCGTACTATAATGACACAACAAAGATTCAAGAATTTGGCCACAATAGCGCTGTCCACAATTGCGCATCTGTATGTAATTGTTATTATTTTTGGTTTTTGTTGTACTGTTTGTGATTAAAGGTGAACAAATTTTAAAAGTTTTCTCGAAGGAAAAGAAGGTCGACTAGAGCAATACTTTTGAACATGTGCCCTCTTCAGCAAAAACCGCAAAGGAAATACTACTACGATGGCATACGCGTCTCGGGCTCGGCTCGTAGTTGTATCGTGCGTGCACGGAGGGAACTCAGCGCGGAAACTGAGAGATTCGTTCAGACACCCGTGCCCGAAACTGAAAAGCGTGATCCACACACCCGTGCCCGCCGGGCCCCGAAAAGTAAACCGCCCGCGCGCGCATGCATGTGCATCACGGCGTACCACCATTACTACTCCTACTACTTAGAGTATAGTACTCCTACGACGTATCGCGGAGGCGATCGTGCCCGTGTCAAACAGCCGCGGCGCCTCTCCTCTCCTCTTCTCGGTTTTCTCCTCCTCGTTCGGGGGGCGGAAAGGGGGCGGACGGAGGAGGGATCGATCGTCCCGTCCCTCGTTCTCGTTGGGTGATCGCGGCCATGGGAAAGAAGATCCAGTACGCGGTGGTGGCGCGGGGCGCGGCGGTGCTGGCGGAGCACGGCGCGGGGGGCACCACCACCAACGCGGGCGCCGTCGCGCGGCAGATCCTCGAGCGCCTCCACGCCAGCGGCGGGGACGCCGCCGCCGACTGCCGCGTCTCCTACACCCAGGGCCTCTACGTCTTCCACGTCATGCGCGCCGACGGCCTCACCGCGCTCTGCATGACCGACGACGACGCCACCGCCGCGTCAGGACGTAAGTCATCGTACTACTAGTACATTACTACCATCATCGCCATGAATATATTGATTGATGGGAATTCATCAATCACCGTCCTCTTCCTCGGCCCATTAATTTTCAAAAAAAAAGTGCATGAGCCGGCTGGAATAATTCCCGTGTGGGCGAGGCAGCTCATCTTCTTCGATAATTAAGTCTCGCGGCCGGATCTGGGGCGGGTTTTGTGGATGCGATTGCAACAACTACAGATCGACAAGCCATGTGGGCACATGTGTGGGTCGAGTGCCGAGGCTGTCCGCAGTGGTATGATATTACGTCCGTATTGCATAATATTATCGATTACATTATTTATTGTCATGCAATACACATAATAACACGGACAAAAAACGTGTCAATAGCGGTTGGGAACGAAACTGCACGTGCACCATGAAAACAGGGCAAAACCCCCGACGAGACCACAAACAGCGACATGGGCCAGTAACGTGTACGACGGGGACACGGGCAAAAAACCTGCAAAATTATTATGATACGGTATCATGATATGATACTACTCAACATTCTCTTACTTCACTTAATTTAATGCCAACTCATCAAATGGTTTAGTTGGCATGCATGATAAGCAATGCTAATGCCATTACGAGAGCCTAATGCCGAGATTGATCCACTGGGCTTGCAACTTGTTTGACCATGCTAATTATTAATTGCCAAATTCCCACCGATTTTACATTGCATTCAACATCGAGCATTGGGTAAACACTTCATTTATCAGTTGACCAAAAGATGATGTGGTATCACTTGCTACTATTTGTCACTAAAATTTCAACGGATGGTGCAAAAAGATTAATTTCTAGTACAGTTGGTCTGGACGATAAATATATTCTCATTTCATGATGCTAACATCGATAGCAATACTATATCGCACAATAATCCGCCGTTCTTTGCAATAACTTTTTGTTGACAACTCTACCATCTTCTATGTTGCAGGACGGATTCCCTTCGCGTTTCTCGAAGACATCCATGGAAAGTTTGTCAAGACATATGGTCGTGCAGCTCTCACGGCTCTTGCTTACGCGATGAACGATGAGTTCTCAAGGGTTTTGAGCAAGCAAATAGACTATTACTCGAACGACCCCAACGCCGATTGCATAACCCGCATGAAGGGTGAAATGGATCAGGTATCGCCTTATGTTGTTTCTCTTGTATATCCTTCCCTTCCAGCAATGCAAGATTAGCACGATTGAAGTGTGCGATCCTCATCAGCTTTACAAGATTAGCACGTGCACCATGCTCACTTACGGTTAGTTCACAAAGATGAGAAATTTATGGAATTAATGTGGACCATGTTACATTCATTGCTCTTGCTCTGGATTTCAGTAGCCCCATATATTTCTCTCGTAAAGCGGTTGTTTGTTGAGTTATTGTTCCCTTGCAGGTGCGGAGTATTATGATCGATAACATCGACAAGGTACTTGAGAGAGGCGATCGCCTGGAGATGTTGGTCGACAAAACAACAACTATGCAAGGAAACACGATGCGGTTCAAGCGGCAAGCTCGCCGTTTCAGGAACACCGTGTGGTGGAGAAATGTGAAGCTCACGTAAGCAAATGTCCACTGAACTAACTTTTGGTTGAGCGCTTCGACTATAAACTTGAGTTTTCAAAATCTCGCTTTCATTCTCAAAAAATCTGTGAGTTTTCGAGGTCTAATAGTAATTACATGGGCATAGATTGTCGCACATCTTCGATCTTACGCCTCTTGAGATTAATTAAGCGGTCAACTCCAATTGTCGCACATCTCCAATCTTGCCTCTTGAGATTAATTAAGAGGTCAACTCCAAAAATTAGCATGGTTGTGGATAGTTAATCCCTCGGTCTATATTATACATTGCATTTTCGACTCTCGACGTGCAACATTGACTGGAGCCTTTCAATGTTAGCAGGAAAAAAGAAGATCACTGTATCCAGAAAACATTTGTCATTAGAAATCTAGTTATGCTGTTTTTATTTACCAATCTAGTAACTTGTGTTTTTTGTGCATCTAGTTACTAGAGGCGCCGAATATGTGGCAGAGAGAACGCGTGTGCTCAAAGAATTTCGTCTTAGATGCTTCTCTCACCAATGAGCAACAATTTTACCTTCACCAGTAAAATTTTACTCTTGTTGTTGGCTTGTTTGTTTGCGTTGCAGAGCCGCGGTGATACTCATCCTACTGGCGATCATATACATCGTGCTGGCCTACATGTGCCACGGCTTCACCCTGCCTTCCTGCGTCCGCTAAATAAACCTTTGCTTACGGCAGCGACCTCCCATCATTGCCTCCGTCCCTTCTCTGTCTGTCTTCTCTGCGTGTCCATACGAGGCAGCTTGTTCCAGGTTCCCCTGTAAGAAAGAGCCTGCATGCAGCTCCACAGCAGCATTTTTTGTTCTCTTTGTGTATAAAAATGGAAAAATGATTGATTGCATTGAGAGATTGTTTTGCTTTGCTTGTGGAAGCTCGATCGCTGGCTGCTGTTGGACTCCAACTCTCCAAACATTGTGAAACTGAGGAACCATCACGCTATACATTTCCTGCACGTAGGATGGGGGTCAAAGGATCCTCTTTTCTTAGTAATTTTTTTCCTGTTAGCAAACAGTTTTTTTTTACTTTTTATAAGGTTATAAGCAAGGAGAAAAAACACAAAATGGCTGTGACAGGGCGTTTTGGCTCCAAGGCTCAGATGAGCCCGTGAGCAAACAGTAAATTTTTTGTTAAAAATAGTAGAAAGAATTCAAAAAATTCCGGATTTTTCTTGGTGAAATATTCTTGAGTGCATGATGTCCGTGTCAAGTTTCAGCGCATTTGAACATCTGAGTAGCTCTCAGCGAAAAAGATAAATTTATGGTTTGTGAAAAAGTTTATTGTTTGTGCACTGTTCAGACCCATTTTTTGTCTGATAGCTACTCATATGTCCGAATGCGCTGAAAATTGGCACGAAACTCACGTACTCAAACAGCTTCCATGCAAAAAAGTCAGATTTTTTTTACAAAATCTTGTATTTTATTTGAATTTACTGTTTACCTGGTGCAGATAAGCCCGGGCTCAGAATGATAAGTTATACACGAAATATATGCACCTCGATGTTCTGGTTCCATTTAGGCCATTGGATTTTAGTTTCGTTCACTCTATATGATGAATTTTGTGTTCATATTCCGAGCTTTTTTGACGAATTTTGGCAAATTCGTTACACACAGTTGATTCGAGGTAAGTTTGGTTACAATCGTACACTTATTAATCCCATTCACGAGTCTCTTCTAATCTACACAACTGGAGCGGTCGATACAAGGCGCTGCTAGAGCATGCTTAGAGCATGTAGAATGGTGTTATCTTAGAAATGTTTTTTCTTCTATCGTTCATTGTTTTTTTATATAGCTTACAAATCATGCACTATAAATGTTATATAAGATAAATGCTGAGGTGGAGGAGAGAGAATCCATAAGAACAGGATTGTGTTCTCAAATAAGAGATGATGGGCGACACCGCGGGCTCCTCCGCCGCCTCTGCCGCTGCGCCGCCGGCGCCCCTCCCCGACCTCTCCCCGCCGGCCTCTCCGGCCGCGACCCAGCCGCCGTCCCCCGCGCCGGTCGCCCCGGTGGCTCCCTTTCGATGGGCGGACTGCGCAGACGACGCGCCGTTCCCCCCTCCCCCTTCTCCCCCGGCTCCCTCCACCCTCTGCTCCTCCCGCCGGCCCGCCCTGCCCAGCCGGCTGGCTAGCTCAGCCCCCAGTGAGGGGCTTTGCTTCTGGCAGGCGGGCGCCGCCGCCGCCCCCCTCGGCGCCCCGGAGCCCGGCTCGGGTGCCCACCCAAGGTGTGGCCTTGGCCGGTAGGGCCCTCCGCCGCCGCCGCGTGCAAGCCTGGGGCGTGGCCGGGTGAGCCGATCGGGGCCCCGCCCGCTCATCCTGGCGCCGGCCGGCGGTGGGGGCCCGGCCGCCGGCCCCTACTTCCCCCCCCGCTACCCGTCTCCCTCCCTCCTCTCCTCCTGGTTCCGTCGCCTCGTCTGGCGCCGTACCGGCCGTTCATTGCACACTTCGGCTCCTCCGGGCTCCACGTGCAGACGGACCGGGCCGCCCGGCCCCCTTCCGCTGGCCTCGCCGGTCCGGCGCCGGCGGCCGCGCCGCTGGCCACCTCCGATAGGGTTTTCCCCTCCCCCCCCCCCCGCTCTCCCCCGCGACACGGGCCACCCGACGGGGCCTGCTGGGCTGCTGGGCCCCGGCCCATCACGCCCGGTGGCCCCTGTGCGGCCCACCACGGGTCGCCCCCCCCCCCACCCCTCGCAGGCCGGCCCAACCTGGGTGGGCCTTTCCCGTGCCCTAGGCCCAGCGGGGGGAGCACCGGCTCGATTTGGCCCCCCTGTGGCCTACCGCTGCCCCCGACTCTGTGCGCCGCCGCCTCCTCTTCCCTCCCCCGTCCCGCTCCCCTGCCCTCATCCACCCCTCGCCCCGATCCTCCGGCGCCCCCTGCCGCTCCCCCTTCCTCGTCCGGCCACCCGGCTCTCCCGCCCCCGCCCGCTCCCCTCGCCCCGTCCCTCCCGGCCCCCGTGCCGCGGTCGGCCATGCCGCGGGAGTGGCAGGACCCGGCTCCCCGGGCAAAGCGGAAGGCGGGAGACCCTTCCCGCGTCTCATCCCGGCCCTCCCTCGACTCCCTCCGGCGGGAGGAGGAGCTCCGGCGCGAGCTCCAGGAGCTTCGGGACGGCCGCCGCTCCCCCTCCCGCCGTGATGACCGGGCGCGGTCCCGGTCGCCGCGGGCGTCGTCGGGGGACTGGCGCGCCCGCCGGCGCTCCCCGTCGCCGTCCCGTCGTCGGGATCGTTCCCCGTCCCCCTCCCGTCCGGCTCGGGCCGGCTCACCTCGCCCGCGGGACGGTATCCTCCCCACCCCGGACACTCGCCGCTACGTCCCTCCGCACACGACCTCCACTGGGGCTGCGGCCCCGGCTCCGGCTTTTGGTGGCGGCTCCTCCCGTGGCCGTCCTGGACCTGCCAAGAAGAAGAAGCCGGGGTGTCCGCCTCACTCCGGCCGTGCCACCTCCCGCGGGTCCGGGAGCCTCCTCCGCTCCGGGCCCCGTCTACGGTCTCCCTCGCCCCCCATGCTTCAACTGTGGGGTGAGGGGGCATTCTCAGGTTGCGTGCATCAACCCCCAGTGCTGCTACCTCTGCAAGGATCCCAGCCACCCCGCCATTCTGTGCCTGGATAGACCGGTGGTCTCGGAGCTCATGATGTATGGGCATGGGATCGAGGGGTTGGGCTTCTTCCACCTCGAGGTCCCGGACGCCCCTCCTACGTCGCCATCCCTTCAGGCGATTGTCACGGTCGTTGATGGGGTGGCGTCCCCTGAGATGATCGAGGCTGAGCTCAACCACCTCTACCGCCACCAGTGGGACTGGGTGGTCACCCCCACCGCCGGTCACATCTTCTCCGTCGTCTTCCCCGACTCCGTCAGCTTTGGCTACGCGACGCGTAGTGGCCGGATCACGCTCGCGCTCAACCAGCTGGTTTTCGAGATATCTGAGCCAGTACTCGATGCCCAGGCTGTGGCTGTCCTCGACACCACCTGGATCCTCATCTCCGGTCTCCCCGATGTTGCTCGGTCCGAGCTCGTCATCCGTCAGATGTCTCGCCTCTTGGGCAAGGTGGTGGTGGTCGACGAGCTCTCATTGCGCAAGGAGGAGGAGGTGCGGGTCAAGGTCAAGTGCCTCGACTCCTCCAAGCTGCGCACTTCGGTCCAGGTCTTCTTCAACGACCAGGGCTTTGACCTCAGGATCGCCCCCGAGCCTCCCAACCACATTGGGCGCCCCCGCTCCCTCGACGGCGGCCCCCCTGGTGACAACCCGGGTGCCGGCGGAGACTACCACGGCCGCCACCGCTCTCGTTCCCACCGCTCGGATGAGGAGGGGGCGTCCGAGGACTCCCGCTCCCCCTCCCCCTCGCCCCCCCTCCGACTGCGGGGGGCAAGGGCCGCCAGGCCGCCTCTCGCCCCCCGGTGGATGGCCCGCCGATCTCCGACGTGTCGCCATCCGAGGGGAGCGACATCTCCAGTGTGGGCCTGGTGGTCTGCCCGGCCTCCTCCCCGCGCTCCCCCGCCTCGTCCCCACCTCCTGTGATGGCCCCGGTCGGCCTGCTCGGAGGCCTGCTCTCCGACTCTTCGGCGGTGCCCGCGGGTGGGGAGACGCCTCCGGTGGCTGTCCCCCCACTCCAGCTTCGCCTCCCCCCGTCGCTGTCTCCTCCCCGCAGCCTGACGCTCCCCCGGCCCTGTCGTCTCCTCGGGCCCCTCCGGAGGCCTGCTCTCCTGCCCCCTGTGCGCCTCCTCCCCCTCTGGCCGCACCATCACCCCCGGCCTAGATCTTCATTGGCTGTGCTGGGCCGGGACTGCTGCCCTCCCCTCCGGCGTCTCCTGGGGCGGGGGCGGCCAGGATCATCACGCCTCTGGCGGCCCAGCCCCCCCTCCCCGGTCTGCCGCCTACTCCCGTCGTGGTCGGTCGGCCTCCTCCCCGGTGGTGGCCTCCCGCCGGAGTGCTCGGCTGGATGCTGCCCACCCTGACGGCAGCCCGACGCTACCCATCCCCGAGCAGGCGGAGCTCCGCGCTGCCGCCCGTAACCTGGAGCCAGGTACGCCCTCCATTCTCCCCTTTGCTTCGTCTTGTTCTTTCTCTGCGCTTGAGTCTGTTCCGCTGGGTCATCTCACCAAAGTGGCCTCCGACTCCGCGATCATTTTCCGAGGGGAAGTTGGCCCCCCTCTCGCCCAAATTGTGGCCATCAGAGCCCGTGAGGTTCTCGATGGGAAACTTGCGGAGGCCCGGGTGGCCTTCCTCGTTCCCCCTGCCGCCTCTACGTCTGGGGGATCTTCCTCTCTGCCTCAGCCACAGCCGACGGGCCCCCTCCCTCGGTGGTCGTGCCGGAGATTCGGGGACGCACCCGCTCCCTCACGGCAGCCCTTCGTGCGCTTAGCGCTTCCTGTGTTCTGGGGTCAAGCAGCCCCCCGATGGCTCCTTAATGCGGGCCCTCTTCTGGAACATCCGCGGCTTCGGCAATGATGGCCGCCGCCGCCAGTTAGTGGAATACATGCGAGATGAGCACATCGACATCGTGGCTGTGCAAGAGACCATGCGTCGCGATTTTGCGCTCCCTGAGCTTGACCGGCTGAGCTCTCACCTCTTTGCCTGGCACTGGCTCCCTTCTAGTGGGAAAGCGGGCCACTCGGGTGGCATCCTTTTAGGTGTGAAGGATGCCACCTTTGAGGTGGGCAACATGGATAGGGGCGAATTCTTCGTCAGCATGGAAGTTTTCGAGAGGTCGCTCAACTTCAAGTGGGAGATCATCATTGTCTATGGACCGGCCGACCATAGTAGGTCGGCCTCCTTCTTGGAGGAGCTCCATCGGAAAATCTCGGTCGCCTCCCTCCCCGTGGTTGTTGGGGGCGACTTCAACCTGTTGCGCGTTGCGGAGGACAAGAACAATGGCAATGTTTGCTTTGCCCGGATGGATGTTTAACGACTTCATTGCCGACCTCGCCCTCCGGGAGATTGATCGGGTTGGGGCCCGCTTTACTTGGACCAACCGTCAAGCCTCCCCGACCCTGTTCGTCTTGGACAGGGTCCTAGTTTCCCCGGAATGGGACCTCCGATGCCCCCTTGCCTCTCTTCGCGCCATCACCCGGATTGGGTCGGACCACGTCCCCTTGCTCCTCTCCTCCGCGGACGAACGTCCACCGGTTCCTCCTCGGTTCCGCTTTGAGACCTTCTGGCTTTCCCAGGCCGGGTTTACGACGCCGTCTGTGCTCGGTGGATCGAGGCTCGGGCCCACCCCCACCCTCGCCCCCCTTCTGCTATTGACACGTGGCACTTCTGTGCGAAGCGTGGCCGGCAATTTATGAAGGGCTGGGGGGCCAACCTGGGCCGTGACGCCAGGGAGCGTAAGAAGGCGTTGCTCACCGCGATCCAGGCCCTCGACTTTCGGGCTGACGCGGTGGGTCTCTCCCCGGACGAGTGGCTTTCCCGCTATGACCTCGAAGACCAGCTCTCCGTGATTTACTCCGATGAGGAGGCCTATTGGCGCCTTCGGGGCGCTCAGCGTTGGGTCCTGAAGGGTGACGCGAATACGGCTTACTTCCAGGCAATTGCCAACGGGCGCCATAGATGCAACACCATTCCCTGCCTTTGGGATGGGGTAACCCTCCTCCAGGACCCCCGGGACATCCGCTCCCATGTCGACGGCTTCTATCGTTCCCTCTTCTCTCCCGCTCCTCAGAGCGGCCTCTCTCTCGCCCATGATTGTTGTGCCGGCGCCCAACTTGTCTCTGACGCAGAGAACGCGTCCCTGACGGCCCCCTTCTCTGAGCAGGAGGTCTGGGAGGCCATCAAGGGTATGAACTCCTTTGCTCCGGGCCCGGACGGTCTTCCAGTCATTTTCTTCCAGACCTTTTGGAACGTGATTAAACCAGAGGTCATGGCCATCTTTGATGAATTCTTCGTGGGATCTATTGACCTAGGCCGCCTCAACTTCGGGACCATCTCCCTCATCCCCAAGGTCCCTGGGGCGACTGACATCCGCCAGTTCCGCCCGATTACGGTCATTAACGTGATCTTCCGGATCCTGGCCAAGGCCAATATGGTGACCCTGCTTGCTGATCGGATTACCCACCCTAACCAATCAGCCTTCATTAAGGGTCGGTACATCCTGGATGGTGTCCTGGTGCTCCATGAGGTTCTTCACGAGGTCCGGGTCAAACGCCTGAAGGCGGTCTTTCTGAAGATCGATTTTCACAAAGCCTATGATACGGTTAGCTGGCCCTTCCTTAGGGAAGTCCTTCTTCGGAAGCGCTTTGACGACCGGTGGATCACGAGAGTCATGCAAATGGTCTCTTGCGGTCGCACGGCGGTCAACATCAACGGCGAGATCGGTCCCTTCTTCCCTACCCTATGTGGGGTGCGCCAAGGCGACCCCTTCTCCCCGTTCCTCTTCAATATGGTCGTGGACGCTTTGGCCTCCATTCTAGATAAGGCTAAAGCCGCGGGCCACATCCGAGGTATTACCCCCACCTCTCTGGGGGCTCAGGAATATCCATTCTCCAATATGCCGATGACACGATCATCATGGTCGAAGGCTCGGAGATGGACATCACCAACCTCAAGTTCCTCCTTCTTTGCTTCCAACAGATGTCGGGCCTCAAGATCAACTTCGATAAGAGTGATGTTATGGTGATGGGATATTCCCCCGCTGAGTCTGTGGCCATTGCCAATAGACTTAACTGCCGCCTGGGCTCATTCCCCACTACCTACCTTGGGACGCCCATTAGTGACTCGCGCCTCTCTGTCGCGGACCTTCGCCCCTCCGTGACCAAGCTCCAGACCAGGTGCGAGCCCTGGCAGGGGAGGTGGCTGTCCAAGGCGGCCCGGACTATCCTTATCAACTCCTCCCTCTCCAGCCTTCTCTTGTTTCTTATGAGTTTCTACAGCCTCCATGAATCTCTCCATAAGGAGATCGCCAAAATCCAGTCCCGATTCTACTGGGCTGGCGAGCATGGCAAGCAGAAGTATCACATGGTCAGCTGGCCTGACATCTGCAAGCCTAGGGAGCAGGGTGGATTGGGCATCATGTGCTCTAAACGGATGAATATTGCCCTTCTATCCCGGTGGCTGTGGCGTATCACGCAGGGTCATGGTGGCCTCTGGCTGGACATTATCCAGAATAAGTACCTGCGTGGCCAACCTCTTGCCTTCTGCCAGAAATCGGGAGGTTCTCAGTTCTAGCAGTCCCTCGTCCAGCTTCTTCCTGTGCTCCACATTGGTACCTCTATCTCGGTGGGGTCCGGCCGCTCGACGCTCTTCTGGTTTGATCGCTGGGCCGGCGACTCTCCCTTTGCGGCCCGCTTCCCCACCCTCTTCTCTATCTCTGTCGATCCCTTGATCTCTGTTGATAGGGCCCTTCTTGATTTAGGGCGCCTAGCTTTCCGTCGGCCATTTGGGCCGGCGGAATCCGCCGCCTGGCGTGAGTTGCTTGATTGCGTTGCTCTGCATGAACCGTTGGTGGATGGGGATCAGGATCTTGTGCACTGGCACCTGGAGCCGTCGGGCCAGTTCTCTACCAAATCGCTATACCTGGCCATTGCCCCCTCCTTCGCTCTCCTCCCCCTATCGATGGTGTGGTCCGTCCGCGTCCCCTTGAAGATTTGCATCTTCATGTGGCAGTGGATCCGTGGACGGATCCCGTCCGGTGTGGAGGTCCGCAAGCGTAATGGCCCGGGCACTGGTATCTGCCCCCTCTGTGCTGTGCCCGAGGACTCCAACCACATCTTCTTCGCCTGCGTTTCCGCCCGGTTCCTCTGGAGCTGCTTTCGCGAGATTGTCGGTGGGAGTTGGTGCCACACCAATTTCCCGGACTTATTTGCTGAACTCCAATCGTCCCCTTCGTCCTCTCGCCACATTAGGTGGCTGGAGGTTGGGGTCCTTGCTTGGACACTTTGGACCGTTCGCAATAAGCTTGTGATCCAGCGTACTCCTCTTCATCGCGCTACTGATGCTCTCTACAAATTCTCGGGTTTCTTGCAGATTTGGCGGCCGCTTAGCCGCCCCCTGGATCGGGACGCCATCTCTGCCTTCATCGCCAATCTTCGCTCGATGGCCGTCCGCCTGCCGCCCCTGCCGCCGCCGCCTCCGCCGGAGCCTGACTAGATCGCCTGCTTTGGACAGGCTCTGTTTTTTTTCTTTCTTCTGGGCTTGTTGCGCTGTGCCCTCAGCAAAACCTTATTACTTTGTTGTGGTACTTGGGTGCTGTGTGTGTGTGTGGACCTGTTGTGGTTGTATGTCTTGTAGCGGTTTGCTTTATTTATAAAGTGGGGCGAAAGCCTTTTTCGGTAAATAAGAGATGATCTCTTAGCGTCTCATCATGTTTTAGAAATAGCTAATTATCTTAAATAAGGCTAAGGGATAACCCATTATAGGCATACTTTTATTGTCATCGTTAAATTATATGCAAGTTTAAGATAAGACTATCTTATCAACAACTGTACATACCCTTACTTGTCTTTTTTTTTATTAGAAACATACCCTAACTTATCAGGAATCCTATGTATCGCTTACAGCAACTACCAAAGATAGTACTCGCCCACTGTGCGCTCCTATTCTGCCGGCCCGTCAGCGGTTGCCCGGTCTAGTATTGGAACCTTTCAAGCGGTTTTAGGAAGGTTTCATCTGTTTTTCGGTTTTTTTTAATTTCCCTTTTTAGTGAATTCAAGAATATCTTTTCAAATTTGTGAACGTATTTTCATGAATATTGTTCAAATTAGTGAATATATTTAAATCCATGAATATTTTCAAAACTGCCAATATCTTAAAATTTCGTGGACAATTTTTAAGTTCACTAACATTTTAAAATTCATGAACAATTCTATTACATGGACTTTTCCATAAAGTGTGTGAACATTTTTTTTTCAATTGCACAAACAATTTTGAAGTATACAAACACTTTTTTTTAAAATTCCATTGTTTTTTAAAATACATTAATATTTTTGTTACATAAATAGACTAAACTTGTTATTTCGGACTTTACTGCTTATGTCATTGGTATAGGAAAAAAATGCATATACAATCCTTATTTTCCTAAACCTGAATTTCCCGAAGACCAAATCGACTGAACCTAATGTATCTACATTAATAAGTTTTTTTAGTCTATATCTGCACGAATAGGTGAAGTTTACTAAATACATGTAGACCTCCATGGACCATGGTCATACTAATTCATTAGTTCACGTGAATCTTTTTCTTTAGGACTCGTATCTATAGGATCGCTGTGGATACACAAGGTGAACACACAGTGAGAGCGGAGCTCTGCTAATGGGCTCGGCCAGTCGAGCACGGCATGGGCGAGGCGCCCTATCCTCTCGCCATGATCGCTCACTCCAGAAGTTAAGCAACCAATCGCCAACTACATTAGGAAGTTGGGCTCGCCCATCAGAATCGTGCGAAGCGAGCGTGGCGACTGGTTCCTAACCGGTTCTGGGAGAGAGCAACTCTGGTGCACCAGCGTAATTGGTGCTACCGGTGCACCAGACCCCGTTAAAAAATAAAAAAAAAGTTAGATTCTTTTTTTAAAACAATGCATTGACACAACATCATTTGGTGCTGTCATAAAATGTCATGTCAATTTTGTCATTTGTGTATCTCATGCAATGTTTCAGATTTTGATATGAAATTTTCTGACAACAACAAATGATGTTGTGTCAATGTACTGATTTTTTTATGGAATTTTTCAAAAAGAAAAATTGTGCAACGGGGGTTCGGTGCATCCGTAGCACCAATGCCCTGGTTCACCAGATACGCTCGGTTCTAGGAGCGTTCAAGAATGATCCTGAACTTGTTTTCTTTAATTAATTGGTTATTCCGGTTTTCTTTTTCTTTTTTATTTCTTTTTCTTTTTTCTGTGTTCTTTTCTTTTCTTTTTCAAATTTTCATAAATGTTCAAATTTTCGAAAAATGTTCATAGTTTATAATTTTGTTGCTTTCCTATAAATGTTCTGAATTTCAATTCTATTCATAATCTCAAGAAGTGCTCAGAATATTAAAAAAATATTCACATTTCTGAAAAACTATTCGGGGTGTACAAATTGTTGGTGACTTAAAATATAAATCAATTCAAAAAGTATTAATAAGCATTTGTTTGTATTCCCATGAATAGTTTTGAATTGACCGACTTTTGAGTTTGCGAACACTTTTTTGAATTGGTGAACATTTTTTGAATTGATGAAATTTTTGAATTCTTAACATTCTTTCAGTTCAATTTTTATTTATCTGGCTGTTTTGGAATTTTCTAACATTTTTTGAATTCACAAAAAATGTTTCACGTGAACACTTTTTGAATTAACGAACTGGTTTTGAATTTCATGATTTTTTTATGCATTCACGAATATATTTTTACTACATTAAAATTTTAATAGGTGTGCAAATTTTAGAATTGACAACCTTTTATTTTTGTATTTCAAATTCTTCTTAATATAAATTAAATTGGCCAAAAAAAGAGAAAAACGAAAAATAAATATTTGTGCGCCATCTGGCTGGGGCAGGCCCATATCGTGTGAGAGAATCGGGCAAAGCACATATCACTTGAAAGAGTGATATACAGCAGTGCCCTAACTAATGTGCAGAAGTGAGCGATGGGACGAGCAAGAGATCCAAAGCATCCATGAGCGAGATTGGATGGTTGAAGAGCTAAAAATAGCAGTTGAGGCTTCTAGGTGGTTGAGTTTTACATTTTTGAACCTCATGAATTTTTTGAATTGTTGAACCTTTTCTAATTTCCTGATCATTTTATGAATGAATGATTTTTATGGTATACATATAACTTTTTTTTTGAATTCAAGATTTATTTTTATTTTTCTAACTTTTTTAATTCGTCACCATTTTTGAAATTTAGTTAACTTTCTGAACTCACAAATAATTTTTTTATTCCAGTTGGAATTCATGAACACTTTTTTGATTTTGTATACAATTTTCGAATCTCATGAACTTATTCTGATTTCGTGAATATTTTTTAATTCTTGATTTTTTTAAAACGTGTCAATATTTTTTCAAATTCAAAATTTCTTATTTTGAATTCATGATTTTTTTTCAAATATAAACTACACTGACCGTAGAAAAAATGAAATGGGAAAAACAAAATAAAAATAGACGTGCGCCATGTGGCCAGGTCAGAGTGTCGGACCCATCTCACGCGAGAGAAGCGGGTGACAGGGGAGAGAGACGGGACAGGCGCCCGTATCGCTCGCAAAACATCGCCCATAAATAAGGAGCATTGTTATAATTTGTGAACATTCATTTGAGTACCATATTGCAGTAGGATTATTGGACTTGTCATTATGAACATTCTGGCAGTTTTTCAATGAGATCGGCCTACGAGCTACTCGACTAAGAAGCAGCGGGAAGACTGGTTTGAGCAACGACCAGCAGCGGGAAGACTGGCTTGAGCAATGGCCAGCAGCGTCAGATCGGGAAGAGAAATAGAAAATGTGTTCGAAGTTGTGGATTATGTTGTGGATGATGTGGTGGATTATGTGATTGCAAGTAAAGAAGAGGATAGAGGAAGCTCTTATTTTTTAACTACTCAATGCAGTTTTGCGGGTGGAAGCGGTGAAAGTCTTGACTACGATCTGGTCTGGGCTCAGTGAAAGGCGATTCATGAGGACCAATATCATAGCCCTCTGTCCAAGTTCATGTTTATTCAACGCTTCATTGCTGACATGGTGCTCATGTCGAAGAAGAAGGCACCTGCCAGGGGGCTGACTCATCGGACCGCTATAAGATGGTTGGCATCGACAGTGGGTTGTGTTAAATTCAATGCAGATGGGCAGTAGTTGTTTCCGCTCGTTTCCATGGAGTTTTTGTTTGTTTTTAAACCTGACAAACAAATGTATGATTTTTTAAAAAATCACTGATATTAAAAATATTCGCAAATTTCCAAAATATAGGGGAATTTGATAAATGTTCAGGAACTCGAAAATTGTTTGCGTATTTAAAATAATTTTTAAAATGTTCATAAATTTAAAAAATCATTTTTGCAGTTTAAAAATGTTCATAAATGCTCATGATTAATAAAATTCACAAAATTTAATATAATTGCTGAATTTGTGAAAATAAATCGAAAATGTTCATGAATTGTAATCACTATACAATGGATCAAAAGTGTAAAAATTTATAGTATATAGGAAAAGGAAAATCATAAATTTGCAAGAACAAATTTATACCATGGAACAATAGTGTGTACCACATAGAAACAAACCATTCTAATAGGTAATTGGGAATCCAATAGGCGACAATGAGTTTAGTTACCCTACTAGTCACATGGTGCCAACATGTTACGAAACCTAATTTGCCCCATTTGCAAATTGTTCAACTTATACTCTAGGAGGTTCCATAAATATTGATGTAATAATACATTAGAAACTACAATTAAGATATTAGTTAGAAAATACACTTTACACATATCAACAATGATATTAAAATATGCACCAATACGCAAATACACACAAATGTATACATATGCACTACAAAATTTATGCGAATCTCCAAATTTATTTAAACATAAGTTTTGTTAACACATAATACTAAACTTTAGAAATGATATTTGAGTGACAAATATTAAAATTTGTAAAAAATAATGATATAATCAATATACATAACATTGTTATTGTGGTTACCTATGTCAGCTAAATAATAGCATTGTCACCCATTAATGTATTAGTATGCTAAAATGATTTTAGATACGTGTAAATGTTTGGTATAAAAATGTTCATTTTAATTACCATATTTATTTGGATGCCCCTGGATGGGAGTGGTGGCGGCGACGGTGGAAGCAAATCGAGCTCCATGGGTGTGGCGACGAGCGCGCCAACGGGCACGACGGGTGCAATGCAGTCGCCACGGGTGCGACGGGGGCCATGCGGGCATTAGCGTGAGTGGATGGTCTTACGGGGGCAACCACAGCCTCTGTAACATCCCAAAATTTTCAATTTTGGAATGTTATGTGAATTAAAATATTATTGGTTTCATGTTTTGATCTTATTTGAATTTCAGTTAAATTTGAAACTTTTGAGAGTTTATCTCATTTTTCAAAAGAGAGAGAATGAAATGACTTTCCAAAAATGCTCCATCTGAAATTTAGTTGTAGTTCAATTAAATTTTAGAGTTTATTTTGATTTTTAGATGTTCAAACAATTTTCCAATTTAAAAGAAAACAAATGAGAATATAATATGACTTATTCAAATATAAATTAATTGGGAAATGAGTTGAATATTTATTTAGAATTTTAAAAAAAATATTTTGGACATGTAATATACCCTAAAAAGAATTTATTATTATTATTATTATCCAAATTGGTTTTATGAAATAATAAAATATATGTATAATAATAGTTGTATTTGAACTGGAATAAATGTTCACCAAGCTCTATATAATTATATTTTGCTTTTTTTGAATTATGTTGTGCTTTTATAAAATGATTTAGACTGATATTTGAACCAATATCATTTTCTGTTGTTCAAATAAATAGAGAACCCATATGGGCTGCCTCCATCCGGCCCAAACTGGCGCCCAATGGGCCATTAGCCTCCCAGCTGCGCCAAATCGTGGAGACAAGCTACGAACGTTGTCAAACGAATCGAATCGCCAAGTGAAGTTCGAAGCTAGCTCCAGAAGCTGATTTTGAGGAGTTTGAGAAGCTCAGAGAGATTCAGAACAGACCCTTAGATACCACCGCACACCTCGCACAAGCGGCGCGATTTCGCTGGGTAGTTCGTTATCTGAGCCTGTAACCCCCTATAAACCCCCCCTCTCAATCGATTCCACTTTAAAGCCCCCTCTCTTCCCAACGAAATCGAGCACATCGACCCAACGAAGCTTCCCCGTTGTCTTTCATTCCGGCGAGGAAGTTAGACGCTACCAGAGGTCCCCAGCACCACCCTCTCCGTCTCGGCACTGCTCTATCGGCATCGTATCTCTCTGACCCGCTTTTTTTTCATTCGCGTGCGCACAGAACCGAGCTCCTAATGAGAAGTCAAAGTCTCCGGAGTTCACTGCCGCTCCAGCCGCCTGTTGCCGTCGCAACCGTTCACCCCCGACACCTCTGACACCACCATCGCCACCACTGCTTCAGTAGAGACCCCGTTGTGGTCTTCCTCGACAGTGGAGACCATCAGGACCGATTCCCCCTTCAACCAGAGCATCGTGCCGCCGTCTTCTTCAACCCCGATGACTTTTTCGGTGAGGCCCGAGATCACCGTGATGTGGCTCCATCTCGCTCGTCGATTTTAATAAAATGTGGTTGCTGTCTTTTAATTCGTCTGTGAACCGGTACAAGCGAATCCGGTTATGCCACGTGTCACAGGAACCTAACAACAACTAAATTATTTATTGATTAGTCCCAGAGTTTATTGCTTAGGCACTTAGCATTCAAACCTTTGTAATTTTTCATCAGTAACTCCAATTGCGGTCATTTTTTTACATAATGCTCCTTGTAAGGCCCTCTTTCCAATAAAAACAAAATTTCAAAATTTGACCAAGTCAGATTTATTCAAACCTTCTTTTGATCATGACTTGTAAACCATATGTCCATTTCAAGTAACTCTTTTTGCATATTGAGTCTCTAGGCAAACCTCATCAATTTTGTAACTTAGATTCAAATATTCAACATATTTTGTCTCTTCAGGAAGGTGATCTCAGATATATGGTGCAATTTATTATTTACGTGATTAAATTGAATCAGCATCTGCCAAAGTAAGCATGTAACAAGACTTTCCCCTTTAATGGGATTTGGTTTGTAATGCGAGGGAGAAAAATAAACCAGTGGTAGGTGAGGCAAAAAGACCGACGAAAATAAACCGTGGATGCGAAATTATGAACTTCCCCTTTAAAGGCAGAGATTTATTTGTGTGGCAAAGGAAACATATGCATAGAACCGAAAACAAAAACAAAAGCCGGTAGCCAGTTTCACCAGCTTGTGACTGAAAATACATATTGACTATATATCCAAAGGTCTATGAAGTTGAACAAGATGTTATACTGTGCAAAGGGAAAAAAAATACCATACGTGTGTCCACGGCGAATTTGTTGTGGGTATCCATTATTCTCACCTTCAGAAGATCAATTTGTTTACTGCATTGGCGGACACATAGGACCTACAGCAGGACCATACAAAAAATACAAATATGCTAACCAAATTTGTGGATAAAATCTTTCAAAGGAGCACTATAAAAGAGTCTAAGATTACTTTACAAGAATGTTAGTCAACTGGTCACCCAATCCCTCGTACAGCTATTGAATTACAAATTCTATACACCGGAAACAAAGCCATCGGAAAAATATAAGTCCTTTATCATGGACGCAGGGTGAAGAGAATTAGCCTCCTAATACCAAACATGAACACAATGCGTAGCTATAATCTATTATCTATTACCTACTATTAAAGGGAATAGATATTCTTGGTTTGGTTCCGCTTTATTTCGTCCCATTATGAGGCTTTGTCCGTTTGAGGAAAATCAAAAACCGAACATACAAATCAGGAGTAACACGACATAGAGAAATCGGGACGTACACTTAAAACTAAGCATAGCCCAGTTCATACCTCTATTTTTTACAAGATCTTTTATGTGACACATTGAATCATATTTAAACACCATTATTGACAACGGAAAATTAGATGCAAAAACAATTAGGGAGTACTTACAAATGAAATATAATTATGAAAATAAAACATGTTAGCCATAAAAAATAATTACATTTTTAACATTATTTACAATTTTCAAATAATGTTATAAAAAATTACAAAAAATCTAAAAAATCATGTTATTCTAAACAAACAAACAAACAAACGATTGAAAGACTATTCCTTATATCACTACTTCGTCATCGGACGAATATGCATAGCTGAAATATATTGTGACGTAGAATGTTAAGGAGGCTTCTTCACATTCACTCTTCATGGACTGAAAAGCTATACTCGGGTTCACATTATTTCTGACATTTGTCAAAGTTGGATATAAGAAATGTTGTTGAATGACACAAAGAGTAGGTTCTATTAACTTTACCGCCCGTTGCAACGCACGGGCATTTGTACTAGTTCAAAACAATAAAGCTAATTAATTAACCAGTTAATAAATGAAATTAGCCCCCATGAAGTTCAATGGCACGAGTCACTGCCAAAAAAAAAAAACTAATGTTGCACCCCTCCATAGCCGATCACACTCTGTTCAACGACCCTACTATACATGTGCAATACTTGAAATTCATGGGTAGAAGTAAATAGATACTTTGGACAAATAGTTTTCAACCCTGAACCCTTGGTTGTAAAGTTTATGCCCCTAACCAGTTCACCCATTAGATCGATCTGATGAAAAAGACTAGACAATACATATACATGAAAACACTCTTTTCACGTGTGGCTTCCTCAGACCTAAACAAGGACCGGAAGTGGACTGCAATTTGGTTGCGTCGGCCGGGTCTTGAACTCAAAACCACTTGGCTCCAATATCATGTAGAAGTGCATGATTTAGTCAATGCAATCAAAAGACTGATCTGATGGAAGACTAGGCAACACATTTATACGTCAACACTCGCCCCTCATGTGTGGCTCCCTCAGGCCTAAACGTGGACCAAAAGTGGGCTGCAATTTAATTGCGCCAGCCGGGTCTTGAACTCAAACATCTTGGCTTTGATACCATGTACAAGTGCATACTCTGGTCAATGCAACTAAAAGATCGATCTATAAGAGAGGCCGGACATTATTCTCCAACAAGAGGTACATACTTTCTGCACCGTTCTCTTCTCCTTGAACTGTGTCAGTATAATTGTACAGCTCGTCAGCTACCAAAGAAACAGAACAACATGATCAATTGGAGAAGGATAGTAGACATCCATGCTGTGCAATGTAAAGCAAAAAAATAAACACGCACTTACTGTCAGTTGTTCCCCATCTTTCAACACTTACTATTGTATCATAGTGCCCTCGATTTCTGACCTTCTCCATACTGATCATAGTAACTGAATACTGAACTCCGCTGACACACATCTTTTTCTTTGGCGTCACACTGGAGTAGAGACGAATTAATTGCATTGAACTGCAGTATTTTGGTGATTAACAATCAAACTGCGAATAGCTAAATTGCATTGTAGAGAATATAAAGAAGAGGAGGAACTAAAACATCTGGATCCTGTCGACCATGTCGACCATTGTCGTGACCTTGCCGTGGAGGCCGCATCAATCCGCTTCCAGCAGGGAGAGGTGGACGATGACGTGGTTGAGCGGGTCGGCCAGGCGCCCCCTTGACGGGGTACAGGGAGGGGTCGAAGACTGGCGAACATGTTGGCCAGAGGCAGCAAGCGTGACGGCCGAGTTGATTATAACACATCGGACAAGAGTAATCTTTCATAGTACATCTGCCCAACGGCAGATCCCCTCGGGCGCCACCTCGCCGTCACGCTCGCGGTCGCCGTAGTGGCTCACAAAGGTGAACTAAAACAGCATTCGTGGCACACATGCACAAACCTTCTCTATATTGTCAACACATTATACTCTGTAAGTCCAGTACTCGTGCAAGTCTTTCCGGTTAACAAAAACAAATTCATCTGCAAATGTTACGTGGCGCACATCAGTTATTCCAAACACCAAATTAGCGCTGCAGCGGAATAAGTTGATTGAGCTAACAACTAATACAACTACTCCCTCCGCCCTATAGTATAAAAGCGTGTTTTACACTAGTGTAGTATCAAAAACATTCTTATATTATGAGACGGAGGGAGTAGTTCTTTAGCTCCTTCCTCGTATAGATATACCTTCCTTGTAGAGCAACTGGGGCCAAACACCATGCGCGAAAAGGGCAAGAAAGAAGAACAATTTGAGAAACTTGCTGCAGAATTAAATCTATTCAACTTCTCCTTACCAGCCAACACGCGCGGTCGCTGTCGCAGCCCCTGTTCTTCTAATTTGACTCGCTCCCGCGGGCATCATACACCGATATGGACATGCTACCTAAGGGCATTAACCCATCTCTTATAACCGGTTAGAGAAGTAAAAAATGCGGTTTTACTTCTCTAACCGGGACCTAGCCGATCCCTTGTCTGCCGTAAGGGAGTAAAATTTTACTCATCTCCCTCAAAATCTCCTTATATTTACTCCATCACGCGGCGGCTGAGTAAAAGTTGCGCCTCTCGTCCACTGCATCCCCCCCTCTCCCCTCCCGCGCCTCATCTGCGCCAGCGCCGCCACTCCCACCCCCCATCGGCGCCCATCCGCCGCCGGGAACGCTCAGTAGGCTCCGCCTATGTCCTCTACCGCTTGGATTTGCATCGTCTCGCCCCGTGGCCGATGAAAAAGCGGTGGATCTGCAGCTGCTACCGTCGCCGTTGGATTTCCCGATTCCAGCCGCCGGCGGCTGCGCCTAGCCATGGATTGGCCGGGAAGCGGACCGCACAGGCATGGCGATGCCTCCGGGCTGCATGCATGTATTGGTTTCTCCTCTAGGCACTCAAATCTCTCCCATCGGAGGTTCGCCGGCAAATACACGCCCGGCCGTCGTCCGGGCTCGGCGCTGGCGCAGCGGCTCGCCGGCTCACCGATGCCAGTCAAACAGTGCGACGATTGCACGCGGAAGGTGGTGCGCCGGTTTTCTACCACGTCATAACACCCTGGATGGGTGTTCTTCAAGTGCACAAATGATGGGGTATGTGCTTGTTTTGATTCAGTTGTTCACCGGATTCGACGCAATTTTGGTAGCTCATCTATGTGCTTGTTTGCTCATCTATGTGTGTAGGATGATGGATGCAAGTTTTGATATTGAGAAGAAGAATGCATCGATATATTGATAGCACAAAAATTGATAGATGTTCGTGCACTCGTTGCTAGAATTAAGGCTAGAGATGAGAGTAGAAATGAGATTAGATGAGGAGCAACATGTACTTCTTTAGAATCGAAGAAGAAAGAAGTGTTGAAGCTCAAGAATCCGCAGATCAACAATGAAAACATAGAGAAGGTATTAATCCAACTAGTGTGAGCAGTTAGAGAAATTGAATATCTTTTAAAATGTCTAATTGTGGTTCTTGTTTTCTTTGGTCTTACTCTCGTGACGAAGAATTGGTGAATTATGTACTTCAATGTCGTTCAATGAAATAAAAAGGCAAGAAAATATGTTTGGGTTGCTGAATATGTGATGCAACTGGGGATTTTTTTTACTCCACTAAGTTTAGGAGATCGACTAGAAACAACCAAAACTTTAATGGGGTAAATTTACTCCATTAAGGTTTACTCCACCGTTTTACTCCTTTATTTTTTTAGGGACCGGTTAGAGTTGCCCTATGGGCATCTCCGGCCGTTGGAGCCCCCCAGAAAAATCGCTGGACCAAAACTAGCACGTATGAGGGGCAAAACGCTTCCGCCAGATGAAATGCGAGTCCGTTTTTCCAGCCGTTGGTGCCCGCAGGACAATCGCCGGGCAAAATGTGATTGGGTGGGCCAAAAAAAGGACTCATGGGGAGTAGGATTGGTTGTTGCTTCCATCGGCCACCCCAACAGCCCCCATCATGCTGGATTTGGTCTGGGTACGCCGGCACCATTTTGAGGTCTTGGGAAGGGGTGGGCTTTTTTGCCCTTTTTACATTGCCAGCAAAGAAAAAGGGCTGCCGGGGGCACTCGTCTGGAGATGCTTTAACATCCCGGCCTCTCCCTATCTTCACAAGCCCCGACCACGCAATGGTGATGAATACGACCAACGGCCTGCTGCCTTCCGCTCAGTCGCGTTGCTACTGGGCGTGCTCATGCCTCATGGTCTCCTAGGGCTCTGCATCTTGGGCGCTCATGAGAACTCCTATGGTATTGGGGTTACTACGGTTTGTAAAACTATGGTATATATTTGGACCAAACGCCTCAAAGTATTCAAAACTGCAGTTTTTTTTTTCTTCAGAAACTACGGTATTCAAAGAAAACTTCAAAAAAACATTGCATCCAAATGGGGCCTTATAATGCTTGACCATAGAGAAAAATAGACAGGTGTACAAGGATAATCCATTGGAGATATCCTAAAACTTTTGTGCTTGATTAACCAAATATCCAAAGAGCCAATATATGAACACCAGACTGATAACTTAATCAAGAGAATATCTTGGGCAATGTACTATCAAAGTATCAATCTAGAAGAACCACAAGAATAGCTAAGCCACAAATAATCAAATCATACCTGCTCACCTGCATAACCGAGATTCATACAGCACGCCAAGTTCTGACCAGCAACATGTGTTCAAGCAAGGATAATTTTGTCGAGCACTTAGTGTCCAGCAACATGTTGAACCTGCAAAGGCGATGAACTGTGGGGTGTTTTTTTTAGGGATGAACTGTCGGGTGTTAACGACAGAATTAGAGAGGCGAGTGACTTCCAAAACATGTCGTCTAGCATGAACCCACAACACCAGTACATGCATCCTCAACCACCAAGGCCTCGCATTGATTATCCGTTTTGGCCGGCAATGTCCTAGGCTTGGGGTGATCTCGCCTGGTTCATGTGAGTGATCTTGGATGTCCTCACGGCCTTGTCTAGGAGAAAGGTATAATAGCTCCCAGGTGTAGGGACACCCTCCATTAACAGTCAATTTGAAAAAATAGAAAAAAAAATTCAAAAAATCATAGAACTTTGCGACATCAAAGATGATCAAACACTCAAGGTTCTTGCAAATTTTCATAACAAAATATCAAGTAGAGAAAGTTGTACACATGAGTTTCTGATTTCAGTGCTTAAAGAGATGCTTAGAACATTTTTAGAGAGGTGCTTAGAAAAATAAATTGGATTTTTCCTGAAGCACTAGTGCCTATTTCTACAGGAGAGACGCCTAATTAAGCGTCTACCCTGTATAAATAAGCACCCGTACTTAAGAAAAGCCTGATTTCTTTCTTCAAGCACCTCCCTAAGCACCTTGTACAAGGCCTTAGTTTGCTAGGGCTGGTAGATGAGGGAGTCGTGGGTAGAAATGGGAAGACGTTCGTGGCTCACGACGGTTTTCTTTTTCGTGGCATTCATTGCAGCGGGCCGGAAGAAAAAAAAAAGATGGACAAGTGAATGAGAAAAAATCGATGGTGGGAGACATCCTTCGATTGATGGGGAGGACTGAGGAACGAAACGACGTACGGACTCCTCAGTAGAGATATTGGTTATTACTAGCAAAAGAGCTCGTGCGTTGCAACAGGAAAAAAACATAATCTTCAATAGCCATAATCACATTTTGCTACATCACCGAGATACACTATCACTCTCAATTTCGTCAAACCAAGAACAATTTTTTAAACTCATGAACACATTAGAAATCATGAACATTTTTCAATTCATGAACACTTATAAAAATTTTCAAACATTTTCTAAGATTAAGAACATTTTTTGAATTCATAAAAATTTTATACTATTTGCAAAAAAGTAAAATTGTGAAAAATTCTTTTAACAATTTTGTTGAATCGCCGAATATTTCTAGAATGGACGAACATCGTTTTGGAAATTGGCGGAACAATTTTTGAAATTCAGAAACATTTTTTTGATTTAACGAACATTTTTTGAACTGCATGATTATTTTTGGAATCTACGAACATTTTATGAGTAAATAAACTATTCTGTAAGTCACGAGTAGTTTTTAATTTTTTGGATATTTTCTATTCATGAACATTTTTTGAATTGGCGAAATTTTGTTCAATTTCATTAACATTTTTTCATACACGAATTTAAAAAGATCATGAACATTTATGGATTTCACGAAAATTTGTTCTCAAAATTTGGAACATTTTTTGAATAAGGAAACATGTTTTATAAAATCGTGAACATTTTCTGACTCCACAAACTTTTTTGATTTATTAGTTATTTTATTTAAAAATTCTCTTTTTTTATTTTCGCAACTTTTTTAAGTCCCAAATTATTTAAAGTGGAAAAAATGAAACAGAAAAGAAAAAGATAAACAAAATTTTAAAAACAGGACGCCCGGACATGGGCTGGCCCAAACGGACGCGCTGCGTCTTCTTCCAACGTGTAGAGCGGTGTATAGGAGGTTCATAGTGCATGGGCCGGCCCAGCCAGGGGATTCCCCTGTATGAAACGTTTTCTATCACTTATAAGTGGCATTGGTGGGTAATATTTTGCAACTTGGCCATTTCTGTGGTGTACCATAAGAAGCAATAGCCACTTTGTTTTTTTTTTTTGGAGAATTTCTCATTCAAATCATGAAACAGTACAAAGTAGTTGACTCTTACAAGCACACTGAAATGCAAACACAAAGGACCATGAACACCTAAAGTACCCTAAGCCAACCATAACACGAGAAGATCTCCGGAGCCCTGTGACATCATCCCCGAATCTTGAGAGAAGACCCCTGCAACAGAAGGATCTGCAACCAGGCGCAAGCAGGTCATCATCTTCAACCACGGTACAATTGCCGCCACGCTGCTTCATCCTTTCCTGACACCAGCGCTGAGAGGGCATGGACATCAATCCAACACACCTACAACAGTATATACTTTGTTTTTCCGCTCTCAATAGTACTAATGTCAATTGTGTGAAACTATTGAACACACCCAATGCATGTTGTGGGAAGCTATTGTTATTTATTCGTTTTTCACTTAGGTTGTAAAGGTTTGTGCCTTATTTAAGTTCCCAACTTTTTTTGCAACATAAAGGAGGGTATGACTGAAACTTTGTCACTTTAGTTCATTATCGGAAGTAATGAACTTGGCGTGAGCTATCTTTTCAGGGAAACAAAATAAAATCATGAGATATATATAAATGATAAGTTATACATAGGGTGTTTTCTATTTAGCATTTTAGCTGATTCTTGTTCTAACAAAAGTCGTATTTCGGATCCAATAGTGTGTAGTATACCATAATGTTCAACAATGCTTTCCCCTTCAGCTTCCCGATCAGGCTACTGGGTTGCATGTCTTTTTGTTTTCGTTCTAGATCCGACAAGCAATTAGATTTCCAGGCCTTGTCTCTTGTTTTCTTGTGTCCCGTTTTTATCTCCTGGGATTTTGTATGGGCCTGAGAGGCAGGGCTCATGAACAAAGTAAAAAACAGTATGGAAGAAGAAAAAGAGAACATAAGTACATAACACGTTGGATGTCTCAAAACACACGCAAAAATATATACCCTTTATTATATAATAATACTAGAAAAGAAGCTTAGGATGTGTATTTATGGCACTCGGCCATAGATTCTCGCATTGTCTGTGCCGAAGGTAAATGCATGAGGATCTGTAGCTCGGTGTTTTCTGGGGAGATACGACCGGTTATTAAGACCTCCTCCAATGCCAAGGTGCTTAGACTGCCCACAATAGGAGTAACATAGGTAGTAACATCACACATATCTAGATAAAACAGATGATGTGGCAAGCAATAAATGAAGAAAGAGAGGCATGTGGTAACATAGCTAGTTACTAATAGTATGAGTAACATCACACATATCAAGGCAAGATGAGTCTATAGCTTAATAAATGAAGTGTTGCATGTTACCACACATATGTTACTCCACAGTATAGAGGTAGTAACATAGAGTAATAACATGAGCATGTTACTACTCTATGTTACTAATCATTGTGGCTAGTCTTAGGTGAGGTGCTAAGTGCATTAAATAGCTTAGCAACTCAACTTCCCAATGCATAGGTGCTTAACTTGTTGTTGCTAAGCTTACTTTATTTAATGATTTAGCACATAAACTCTTCCATGCATTGGTCAGCTTCTTTCATTTATGTGGTTTGCCTAGGTTCACGTGCTTGGCATTTGTTTTTCCTGGGGTCACGAAAGTGCTCTCTCTCCTCCTTAATTACTGCGCCATGTCATTTTTTTGCTTATGTGGCATGTTTAGCATGTATCACTGTGGAGCACTGGGAAGGGCCTAAATCTGGTATTGTGAGCGGTATGTATGGGCATGTTTGTACGCTGGACTATGGAGAGGACAGACGTAGTTAGGCCCTTCCCAGTGCTCCACTGTGTACAGGTGCTAAGAGTGCCACATAAGGAGAGAAAATGATGTGGCAAAACAATTAAATAAGAGAGAGAATATTATGGTGACCCCAAAGAAAACGGTGCTAAGCATGTGGACCTATGCAAAATGACTACCAACCAATACATGAAGGAGTTTTGTTTTTAAACAATCCAATGAGTGAAACTTAGCTACTAAAGCTAAGCACTTATGCATTGGGGAAACTAGTTGCTAAGTTTTTTAATACACTTAGAACCTTATGTAAACACCAATGCATTGAAAGTGGCCTTGGTATGACCGATGGTTCTGGGCGAGTACGCCTTGCAGGCGCTTGGAGATGCAATCGGGGTTCTTGTGGAGACACAGATCTGCTAGGACGAGTCCCCATTGGCTAAGTGGAAGCACAACTCGCCCACAGTATTTCATCACTTACAAAAGATATGGAGTTTGTTTCTAAGAAGCTAGCTACAATGAATTCAGAATAGGATAGCAGATCAATTGGGTAATTACAGCCGTAAAGAATTAGCTATTGCTGTATGATTGCATAGGGGGCCTCCGTGTATCGACGACCTATTACCATTAGATTGTAATTATATTATAATGGACTAAAACTCGCATTTTTCCTGCAAAAAAAGGGGAAGGTCAATCTAGAGGAGCTTGGCTGGACTAAGAGGTGAGTATAAATCCAGATAGCACATTTTAATATACTACTTGCATTCACAAGATGTAGATGGTACGCCTCATGTGATTTTGCTGATTACCAGTATGATTCTTAAATATTTATTAATGATACAATATAGTATTGTCTCATTGATAATCAATTGATTTTGTATTGTTTATGGATTGATATAATTGATTTTTTTCATTTGTGAATTCAGTGTTATAATCGGTAAAATTGTAGTGGGTTGATCTAGTATACTTTTACACTACTAGGGAAAAGCCTAGCAGCAGCGCGGGTTTTGGGCCTATCAGTAGCGCGGGCAGGAGCGCTACTGATAAGGCGCTACAGCTAATGCTTAGCAATAGCGTGTCTTGACCCACGCTATTGCTAAATTGACTTAGTAGCAGCGGTTCTTTAGAACATCGCTACTGGTAATTAGTAGTAGCGCTTCTCCTAGCCCGCGCTACTACTATTATTTAGTATTTTATTTCTTTTCTTTTTCATGTTGTATTCATACACCTTTACACAAGTTTTCATACAACAGGAATTTAGAGATTGTTTTTACATCATAATGAGTTATTACATCATGGGGTGAAAGAACCGTGGACTAGTTTCAAGTGGATGTCCATCCACTTGAAACTAATCCGCGGTTCTTTCACCCAATGATATAATAATATCATCATCATCATCATATCATTAACAACTTAGCATCATAATACATCATTGTCATATAACACCTCCTCAATATCATCGTTTTCATCATTGACATCACATAACACCTCCTCAAGATCATCATTATCAACTCTAACACATTATCACATAATAAACATATTGTACCTCATAGGACCTATTACATTCGATTAAGACCTACTACATTTTCTAAGGTAAAATAACAAAAAACAAGATAGCCCCTGACTCTCCATTATGGAGAATGGAGATTAGCCTGTCTCCCATTCTTGCCTTTCGCTGAATGTTACTTCTAAGAACCTCCTTGCGAATGTCCATACATTTCTTCCATTCTCTGATGATCATGTGTTCACGGGTTTTAGAAATCCGATATGCACAAGTGAGTTCCGTAGATTTACCTGGCAGTATGTTCAGAACTGAGAGGCGACCATGCAGAGACATCAGATGAGGCACACAATCCATCGGGAGTTTCTGTTGAAAAACATAATAATAACTTCGTACTTAGCAATGATGTACTAGTTTTAGAAGTATGCAAAAAATACGCGAATATCGTAATAGTAAAAAATCTTACCAGGGTATCTCCAGAGAAGTTATCGTTGTTCAACACATGCACTAGTGGCACGTATTCACCATAATTTGGAGGAGTTCGATAATAGGCATTGTAATTCTCAAGAAGAGTACAAAATGTGATCAGATGATTTTTCTCCTTATACATTAATTGGGTGCCTTCGGTGTAGTGGGTTTTATCTACTATCTTCCGCATAGTCTTTGAAGAATCAAAATAAGCTGTCAATGAAAATAAGCTATCAACTATTTTGAAATAAACAATATAAATTAGTTAATAACTATGTTTGAGAAACTCACATAGCGGTACAATCGGAAGCGTATCAACAAGGACCCAAATGTCCATATTGTCTTCCTCGCTGTCAGGATCACCAAGATCCATGGTGACAATCATACCCTCATAAAAACCATACATTTTGCAAAGTGCTTCCCAATTTTGGCAACCAAAATGGGTTACGCTCTGAGCATTGTACAGATTTACTTCAAAATCCATATCATGATGGGTCCTTAGGTGTATTTTCTTTGTTTCGAAATTTTCATGGTCTTCAAAACCCATCCTCTCCAAGACATAGCGTCTTGCATGGCATGGGATAAGCTAGTCGAATTGTAAAGTATGAAAATTAGACGTTGAAATAGTTGAAGTCATGCTTAATGGAGAAAAAAACTATTGTCGTCGTTGCGTACCGTATGAACATCGCAGGTCTCCTCGAGCTTAATGCTGAAGCGCCGATCGTCGTCCAGCCGAACGAACCTGTCGCACATACCTCGATCGTCGTGGCACCAGCTACACTCCCCCGGGAGACCGTCGTCGTCCGGGTACAACATTTCCTACAATCATAATTCAAAGATTAAACTTGTACATATTCTAGCACAAGTCATGCCAGAATTCACGACAAAATCCGGCATGACCTTTGCTAAAAAAGGACATATCGAGCGCCTGAAATTTGCCGGAACGGAAATTAATCAACACTCCGGCAAAACATAGGCCACTCGGAGATGTAAACTGAACATGAACGGCCACTTGGGCAACCACATCCAATTTGAGCAACAACACAAGATATACAAGGATATTTGGCTGGTCTCACCTCGATGTCGGAGGGGATCGGTGACTGGGACGACGGCGGGGATGTCGGAGGGGGTCGGTGACGGGGACGACGGAGGTCACCTGAAACCATATAAGTTATCACTAACAACAAACATGGCATGTTCAACTAGTTTTATTAATTCAACTAGTTCTTACTAAATATAAACTTACTATAAATAGAAAAAAAACTAGTTCTTTCTAAAAATAAAGTAGTTCAACTAGTTATATTAATTATCTTACTAAAAATAGATTAGTTCTGTTAATTCAACTAGTTCAACTAGTTTATTAATTTACTTACTAAACTAGTTCAACTACAATTAAAGTAGTTCAACTACCAATACTACTACTAAAAATCTAGTACTAACTAAGCAACATCTAGTACTAGCTAACCCTAAATTAACATCTACTACTACTAAATCTAGTACTAACTAGTGGCAGGGGGTGGGGGCGACGGAGAGGTAGCTAGGGGCGGCAAGGTCGAGGGCGGTGGGAGGAGGGCTGCCGGCGGAGGAGGGAGGAGGGGCGGCCGCAGGCGGAGGGAGGAGGGCGGCGGCGGAGGAGGGAGGGGCGGCCGCAGGCGGAGGGAGGATGTGCGAGGAGGATGGAGGAGGGACGGAAGGAGGGGAGTACCTTGGCGGCGGACGAACGAAGGCGGCGGCGGTGGCGGCGACGGACGACGACGGTTGACGCGGGCGAGAGTGAGAGGGCCGGTCCTCCGTGGGGATAAGGTAGGGATAGTTGTAGCGCGTTTGCCAAAACGCGCTACAGCTAACCTGAGTAGCAGTAACGCTCTACAGTAAAGTGCGCTATTGCTATAGCTAGCGGGGGGGGGGGGGGGGGGGCAAGGTCATGGCAACTATAGCAGTAGCGCTGTAGGCTACACACGCGCTACTGCTACTTCCAAGTCAGTAGCGCGTTTGGCAGACACGCGCTGCTGCTAAATAGCAGTAGCGTGGTATTTTGAAGAGCGCTGCAGGTAAGATTCTGTGTATAGGCTTTTCCCTAGTAGTGTTAGCTTTCTCCTTGTTTTAAGTTACAAATTGTTTCTTCAAATTTCAGAACTTCCATGTCATAATAAGTCTGTATCAAGTGAGAAAATGAGAAAGGAATCCAAGTTTAAGATGCACACATGTAGAATGCATCCCTGTGTATACGTAGAATTATTTTAGAATTTTTTGAAACTTAAAAGATTGATATTTTTATGAAGCTCAAGTTCTAAAAATACTAGTATATTTCATACGACCTAAAAATCAAATAATATAGGAAAACACGCCTCATCTGATCTGGTTGCCCACCGTCCATTGTGGCCAACACTTGTGATTGGGTCTGCTACACCGAGACATGGTATTGCACCCTATGATCCGCTTTGCCTCACTGTCCCACCTCCGTCCAGAACATTGTATCGATTTGGTCCGCTTCTTATCGTCCAGCCCACAGTTGCTGCCAGGCCCGCCATAGGGCTGACCCGTAGACCGGACAAAAAGGGTGACCGCCCCGAGCCCCAAATATTAAACATGGCAGTAACCAACATACTACTATTATCTAAGTCCATCATACGAAAAATTTGGTGGGCTTGCAAACAGGGGAAAGGAAACCAACATGGCTGTCATGGGAAGTGATGACAAGACCTAAGTATCTAGGAGGTCTAGGCTTCAGGGATCTGGAACTTTTAAATTTGGCTTTGCTAGCAAAACAGTCTTAGAGAATTTTGCAGGAGCTGACATCTTTCAGCACAAGGATCCTTAAGGCTTCCTACTTCCCTGATGGTACAATCATTAACGTCGAACTGGGTTCTCAGCCATATAAAATCTGGTGTGGTGTCTTAAAAGCTAGAGACATAGTGAAGCAGGGTATTATTTGCCGAATTGGGAATGGCCAATCTACTGATATCTGGGCTGATAATTGGATTCCAAAAGAATCTTCTTGGCGACCAATAGTATCTCTTGTGGTGGACCCGCTTGTGAAGGTATCTGCGTTATTATCACCTACCACAGCCTCGTGGAACAAAAAATTGGTCTGGAGTGTCTTCCCACCCATTGATGCTGATGAGATACACAGGATCCATGTGTGCACTCGAAACACAACCGATTTTTGGGCATGGCATCCAGACAAGAAAGGCCGATTCACTGTTAGCTCGACACATACGTATATGATCAAGACAAAAGTCCAGAGAGAGAATTGGCTTGAAGGGAGGAGTGGATCCTCAGATAATATGAGAGAGGAGAAGTCATGGACTTAGCTATGGAATATTTTCATCGAAGATCCGGGTGTTTTGTGAGACTAGCCGGACATTACCTACCGACCACTAACGTGCTACACGATCGAAATATGGCACATGCTAACTAGTGCCCACTATGTGGAGGGGAATACTCGTGGTGGCATGCACTTCTTTCGTGCACGATGGCCGGATGTACATGGGCACTATCGGATGCAGAATTAGTGGAAATACATAAAATATTAAATTAAACTAAAGTATACATCAATATATTAGTTGGACATTATTCTGTAGAAACCTCTAACATGATATTAAATTAAACTAAAGTATACATCAATATATGGAAATACATAAAATATGTACGTGCACACTATATAATTTGTGTAATTGTCACAAAAATAATTCAAAGATAACTTATATTACATCACTTAATTTAAATTTAGCGTAAATAATATTATCCATGATACATCGCAATAGATAACAAAGAACATTATTTAATTATATCGACTCGATTATGTGGTTAACTGTACCAACTAAATAATAATAAAATACTGTAGTATAAAAAAAGTACTCCCTCCTATCCAAAATAAGTGCAGCAATTTTGAACTTTAAACTAAGATTAGTTCAAGCTTAGTTCAAAATTGCGACACTTATTAAGGATCGGAGGGAGCATGCATTAAAATTTGGTATAAAAATATTTAGTATATTCGCCTCGGATGACAAATTTGTTTGGACCGTCAATAAGAGACCAAGTCCACATTCTCCTCAGTACATGTGTTACATTACGGATAAATCCTGATCCCATTGAAAACAGGTATGATTCAATTTCTTCCATAAGAAAACTCTACAAAACAGTTTAGATTTTTCTCAAACTTTAAATTTTGCTTTCATGTCTTTTATGATTCCATAAACTAGGTGATTTACCTGCGCGTTGCAGCGGGAATTGAAGATTAATTTCAGATGTATTATGTATGAAGAAAATGATCCAAATCAAGAGCTACTATTTTGTAATGTAGAAATGTTTCATACTTGCTCTATATGTAAACAAAGAGTACACATGTGGTTTGCATGGGGTTGCAAAATAGTGTTAGTGGAAGCTGGCATGCTTTCTAGCTTTTATATATGTTCAAGGAAAGCAAAAACAGACATATCCCTCAGAAAATCAGATATATGGAAATGAAGTAAGGAATTAACTAAAAAGATCCGGTGGAAAACTGATATTTACATTGGCAATATTGAACAAATAAATCTTTGTACAAACATATGGAAATCTAGTACCAATATGTAGACATTCCTCTCCTCGGTAGTCAATTTGGCTTCTAAGAGCATCGAAGTAATTGTAGTGAACTCTACTGGCTTTTAGTGACATCAAAAGTTGCATTTGTTCATCTGTATTCAAATGTTCAAATTTGTCTAGCCAAGTTTTTTTTCAAAAGAAAACGAAATGTGGACATAAGAATTAATATGGCCATATATGAAAGCTAGTCATCATGTTATCAGGCAAGACATGAGCAACCAATTTAGAAGTACGCCTTAAAGATAGTCATATTGTCATCTGGCAAGACATGATCAGCCAGTTGAGATGTATGTTCCGAATATCCAGACACAACATGAATAATGTTGTTGTCTCTCAAAGATTGTAAAGAAGGAGTAATGTACACAAACATAACAAAAAAGACAAAATAATGATATCAAAACTATTTACAAAAGGCTTATAGTTGTAGGTTGTAGATCCGGTCAGTTAGGCCCAGTCCACAAATTCCTTGCTAAGTCGCATTGGAAAAGCATGTGTCATATGTCCTTTGGCCCCCTGCGGCACACTGGACATTCGCCAGATATGGGTATGTGTCTATTTGCGAGTATAGAATTTAATGGAACAATACCTCGAAGAGCTCGCCAACAGAATATTTGAATCTTTCGCGGTATGATAGCTATATTCTCTGATTTTTGTGAAAAGATTGTTGAGGTTTTCATGGATGATTTTTCCGTTTACAGAACTTCTTTTGATGATTGCTTAAGCAACCTTGATCGAGTTTTTCAGAGATGCGAGCAAACTAATCTTGTCTTGAATTGGGAGAAGTGCCACTTTATGGTTAATGAAGGTATTTTCTTGGGATATAAAATTTCTGTACGAGGTATTGAGGTGGATAAAGCTAAAGTTGATGCAATTGAGAAAATGCCATGTCCTAAAGATATCAAAGGTATTTGTAGTTTCCTCGGTCATGCTGGTTTCTCTAGGAGATTTATTAAAGACTTCTATAAAATTTCTAGGCCTCTTACAAATCTTTTACAAAATGATGTTTCATTTGTTTTCGACGATGATTGTATAGAAGCCTTTGAAACAATTAAGAAAGCCTTCATTTCTGCACCTATTGTTCAACCACCTAATTGGAACTTGCCTTTTGAAATTATGTGTGATGCTAGTGATTATGCTATTGGTGCTGTTCTAGGACAAAGAGTTGATAAGAAATTAAATGTTATTCATTATGCTAGTAAAACTCTAGATAGCGCCCAAAGAGATTATGCTACTACTGAAAAAAAATTAGCACTGGTGTTTGCTTGTGATAAATTCAGATCTTACGTTGTTGATTCTAAAGTGATTGTTCACACTGATCATGCTACTATAAAATATCTTATGAAAAAAAGATGCTAAACCTAGACTTATTAATTAGGTGCGTTCTCTTGCTACAAGAATTTGACTTACATATCACTAATAGAAAAGGATCTGAGAACCCCGTAGCTGATAACTTTTCTAGGTTAGAAAATATTCTTGATGACCCACAAACTATTAATGATAGTTTTCCTGATGAGCAATTAGCTGCAATAAATGTTTCTCATGACACTCCTTGGTATGCTGACTATCCTAATTACATTGATGCTAAATATATACCACCTAGCTTCACATACCAACAAAAGAAAAAAAATCTTCTATGATTTAAGACATTACTTTTGGGATGACCCACATCTTTATAAAGAAGGAGTAGATGGTATTATTAGACGTTGTGTACCTGAGCATGAACAGTGATAAATCCTATGGAAATGTCACTCCGAAGCTTATGGAGGGAATCATGCGGGAGACATAACTGCTCACAAGGTATTGCAATCTGGATTTTATTGGCCTATTCTCTTCAAGGATGCCCGTAAGTTTGCTTTATCTTGTGATGAATGTCAAAGAATTGGTAATATTGATAAGCATTAGGAAATGCCTATGAATTATTCACTTGCTGTTGAACCATTTGATGCTTGGGGTTTTGACTACATGGGACCTTTTCCTTCCTCTAATGGGCATACACATATTTTGGTTGTTGTTGATTATGTTACTAAGTGGGTAGAGGCTATTCCAACTAGTAGTGTTGATCACAACACCTATATTAAAATGCTTAATGAAGTTATTTTCCCAAGGTTTAGAGTCCCTAGATATTAAATGATTGATGATGGTTCACACTTTATTCATGGTGCTTTCCATAAAATACTTGCTAAGTATGATGTTAACCATAGAATTGCATCTCCATACCATCCTCAGTCTAGTGGTCAAGTTGAACTTAGCAATAGAGAAATAAAGTTAATATTAAAAAAAACTGTCAATAGGTCCCGAAAGAATTGGTCTAAGAAATTAGATGATGCACTTTGGGCTTATAGAACAGCATGTAAAAATCCTATGGGTATGTCTCCTTATAAAATGGTCTATGTAAAATCTTGCCATTTGCCTCTTGAGTTAGAACATAAAGCATATTGGAAAATTAAAGAACTCAACTATGATTTCAAACTTGCCCGTGAAAAGAGGCTATTTGATATTAGCTCACTAGATGAATGGAGAACCCAAGCTTATGAAAATGCCAAGTTATTTAAAAAAAATTTAGAAGATGGCATGATAAAAGAACCCAAAAGTGTGAGTTCGAAGTTGGAGAATATGTTCTTTTGTACAACTCTCATTTCAGATTCTTTGCAGGAAAACTTCTCTCCAAATGGGAAGGACCTTATGTTATCGAGGAGGTTTATTGGTCTAGAGCTATCAAAATAAATAATGCCGTGGGTACTAACCCGAAGGTTGTCAATGGGCAAAGAATAAAACATTATACCTTAGGTACGCCTATTAATGTTGAAAGCAATGTTATCCAAACTATGACACCGGAAGAACACATAAAGGAAACCTTCCGGAACACTCCAGAATCGTGAAAAAAGAGGAGGTATGTGATACGGTAGGTAAACGGACTCCGAAAATTCCGCAAAAATATTTTCTATCAGTTTTGGAATATATTAAAAATTAGGAAAATAAGAAACAACCAGGAAGGCACCCTTGGTGGGCACAAGACACCAGGGCGCGCTTGGCAGCCAGGCGCACACAGGTGGGTTGTACCCACCTCGGGTACCTTCCGAACTCCGTTTTTCTTCCGTCTGCTTGTTTCCCAAGGTAAAAAAATCTTTATATACCCCCCGAACCTATTGACCACTGTATCGCGGAGAAATCTTCTGTTTTCTTTTCTTGCAATTTTCTGTCAGATCTGTCAGGCCAAGCACCATGTCCTCTTCCCCCACCAACAATGTAGAAGAGGATGCTTGGTTGATGAAGATTGAATTGAAGAGGGAAGATCTTAAAGAAACTTTCAAGGAGGACAAGAGCAAGGAAGCTGCCGGAGATCAAACTCCGGTAGTAGAGCAGGCCTTGCCCTTGGAGAAAGAAGAAGATGTCCTCCAACCATACTATGAATACCTCGCTCCCACTGAGATTGAGGCCTTTAGGATCATCAAAACAGTTTGTGTTCAAAACAAATATCACACTCGTGAAAATATTTTAATGCAACAGCACATCATTACCCTTCGGAGCTTCATCCGAAGATTGGAGTATCTTTTGAGCCTGGAAGAGAAGGATGAATCCTCCACTACTTCATCACCACCACCTTCTTCTTCATCACTAAAGAAGACTTGAGTATCGGGTATGGGCACTCCCCTTGGCTTGTGCCAAGGTTGGGGAGGTGCCCCAATATCGTATCACCTCCATTATCTTTTGCTTTTACTTATCTTAGTTCGATCCTTAGTTATCTTTTTCTTTAGTTCAATAAAAGTTTAGTTCGATCCTTTCTTTTCGAGTGCTTGCTGCTACCTCTTGA
Organism: Triticum timopheevii; assembly: GCA_963921465.1. Lineage (NCBI taxonomy): Eukaryota > Viridiplantae > Streptophyta > Magnoliopsida > Poales > Poaceae > Triticum > Triticum timopheevii. The sequence continues at coordinate 553,741,593 of OY997272.1, read as the reverse complement.
GCACATCGTTGGTTTTCCCTTGAAGAGGAAAGGGTGATGCAGCAAAGTAGCATAAGTATTTCCCTCGGTTTTGAGAACCAAGGTATCAATCCAGTAGGAGGCCACGCGCAAGTCCCTCGTACCTACACAAACAAATAAGAACCTTGCAACCAACACGATAAAGGGGTTGTCAATCCCTTCACGGCCACTTGCAAAAGTGAGATCTGATAGAGATAATAAGATAAACATTTTTGCTATTTTTGTTGTATAAATTGGAAAATAAAGATTGCAAAAAAAAATGGCAACAGAAATTGGCGAGTTAATGGGAGATTAATATAATGGAAGATAGACCCGGGGGCCATAGGTTTCACTAGTGGCTTCTCTCAACATAGCATAAGTATTACGGTGGGTGAACAAACTACTGTCGAGCAATTAATAGAAAAGTGCATAATTATGAGAATATCTAGGCATGATCATGTATATAGGCATCACGTCCGCGACAAGTAGACCGAAACGATTCTGCATCTACTACTATTACTCCACACATCGACCACTATCCAGCATGCATCTAGAGTATTAAGTTCAAAAGAATAGAGTAACGCATTAGGCAAGATGACATGATGTAGAGGGATAAACTCAAGCAATATGATATAAACCCCATCTTTTTATCCTCTATGGCAACAATACAATACATATCGGTTCCCCTTATGTCACTGGGATCGAACACCGCAAGATTGAACCCAAAGCTAAGCACTTCTCCCATTGCAAGAAAGATCAATCTAGTAGGCCAAACCAAACTGATAATTCGAAGAGACTTGCAAAGATAACAAATCATGCATAAAAGAATTCAGAGGAGATTCAAATTTGTTCATAGATAATCTTGATCATAAACCCACAATTCATCGGATCTCGACAAACACACCGCAAAAAGAGGTACATCAAATAGATCTCCAAGAGAATCGAGGAGAACTTTGTATTGAGATCCAAAGAAAGAGAAGAAGCCATCTAGCTAATAACTATGGACCCGAAGGTCTAAGGCAAACTACTCACACATCATCGGAGAGACTATGGTGTTGATATAGAAGCCCTTCGTGATTGATTCCCCCTCCGGCGGAGCGCTGGAAAAGGCCCCAAGGTGGGATCTCACGGGTACAGAAGGTTGCGGCGGTGGAAATAGGGTTTCGTGGTGCTCTCAGATGTTTTCGGGGTACATGGGTATATATAGGAGGAAGAAGTAGGTCGGTGGAGCTGCGAGGGGCCCACGAGGGTGGGGGCGCGCCCAGGGGGGCAAGCGTGCCTCCCGGCCTTGTGGCTTCCTTGCTTCTTTCGTGACGTCCACTCCAAGTCCTCTAGATCATGTTTGTTCCAAAAATAACTCTCCCGAAGGTTTCATTCCGTTTGAATTTTGTTTGATATTCCTTTTCTGCGAAACACTGAAATAGGAAAAAAAACAACAATTCGGACTGGGCCTCCGGTTAGTAGGTTAGTCCCAAAAATAATATAAGAGTGTACAATAAAGCCCATTAAACATCCAAAACAGATAATATAATAGCATGGAACAATCAAAAATTATAGATACGTTGGAGACATATCACTTACTTAGTGATCTATCCTTGTAATCGTGTGCCAGATATATAATAGAGTTTAGTTTGAGTTTAGCTCTCTTTACTTTCATGTTCAATAAAAAGAAAAAAAAGATCATATGCTAATCTTATGGTAAGTAATGACATCACATAAGGAAGAGTATAAGTAGAACAATTTATTGGAGATTTACAAGCATAGCATTGGTCAATAATGCAATTCATGAAAGAATTAATAAGGGAAGAGAAGATTCACGTGCAAATGCACTATCTTGGACATCTTTTATGAATGTGAGCCCCCATCAAAATATTATATGCCAAATTTTTTGACGTTGGACAAGGAAGATAACGTAATGATTTATGTTTGTTCATATTCACATAGATATTATATTGGCATAGATCCTTTAACATGTGGTGCTTGCCCCTATCGTTGCTAGCCAAAAATTCCGCACTAAGCAGAGATACTATTTGTGCATCCAAAACCCTTAAACCCAAATCTTGTTTTGAGAGTCCACCATACCTACCTATGGATTGAGTAAGATCCTTCAAGTAAGTTGTCATCGGTGCAATAAGGCAATAAAAATTGCTACTAAACATGTTAGATCATTTAGTGTAAGAGAAAATTGGGCGTTGTACGAACTTGCGATAGCAAAATAATAAAGGCGACAGACTGCATAATAAAGGTTGCTATCATAAGGGGCAATATAACGTGATGTTCTTTTGCACTAAGAGATTGAGCATACAACCAAAAAGCGCACGGCAACCTCTGCTTCCCTCTGCGAAGGGCCTATCTTTTACTTTTATGTTTTACTTTTATGCAAGAGTCAAAGTATTTCTCTCTTTTCCTTTGTATTTTCTCTTTAGGCAAGCACCATGTGGTGAGGAAAGATCTAGGCACATATATCCAGCTGGATATGGGTGGCATGAGTTATTATTGTTGACACCACTCTTGAGGTGAATACGTTGGGAGGTGAAACTATAATCACCTATCTTCTTATGTGTCCGGTTGAAACTTTTTGCTCATGTGTATGCGGTGAGTGTTAGCAATCATAGAAGACTATATGATGGTTGAGTATGTGGACTTGCCAAACGACTCTGATACGTGACCCTTCCTGAAAAGATGATGAATTGTAGTTGCAAAGTTGACTGAGAACATAGTTTGTTGATTTTCAATAGAGTTTATGCTTTATACTTCGATGTTGTGATGAATTATTACTTATTCATGAGAAGTTTACGATAAACTTTATGCGATAAAGTTTTTTGTTGTTATAGTAATATACATGATGCTTCTATGCCCGCATTTTTTTATCGACACCTCTCTCTCTCTCTCTCTCTAAGCATGTGGACATGTTTTTCGATTTTGGTTTTTGCTTGCGGACAAGCGAGGTCTAAGCTTGCGGGAGTTGATACGTCCATTTTGCATCATGTTTTACTACTGTTATTTATGATGTTTTTATGCATAATAATACTTTTTGGAGCAATTCTAATGCCTTTTCTCTCATAATTTGCAAGGTTCACACAAAGAGGGAGAATACCGGCAGCTGGAATTCTGGACCTGAAAAGACTACATCAGGCTACCTATGCTGCACAACTCCAAAGGACCTGGAGAATTTTTATGGAATATGTAAGAATTATCGGAGCAAATAACTACCAGAGGGGGCCCACCAGGTGGGCACAACCCACCTGGGCACGCCCTGGTGGGTTGTGCCCTCCTCGGCCCACCTCCGGTGCCCCTCTTCTAGTATATAAGTCATTTTGACCTAGAAAAAATGAGGGGGGGACTTCCGGGACGAAGCGCAGCCGTCTCGAGGCGGAACTTGGGCAGGAGCGCTTTTGACCTCCGGCAGAGCGATTCCGCCGAGGGAACTTCCCTCCCGGAGGGGGAAATCATCGTCATCACCATCACCAACAACTCTCCCATCTTGGGGAGGGCAATCTCCATCAACATCTTCAACAACACCATCTCCTCTCAAAACCATAGTTCATCTCTTGTGTTCAATCTTTGTACCGGAACCTTAGATTGGTGCTTGTGGGTGACTAGTAGTGTTGGTTACATCTTGTGTTGATTACTATATGGTTTATTTGGTGGAAGATTATATGTTCGGATCCATTATGCTATCTAATACCCCTCTGATCTTGAGCATGATTATCATTTATGAGTAGTTACTTTTGTTCTTGAGGTCACGCACTACTAGAAATCCCCATATTTCCGATGGTGAAACCTAATAGCCGACGAGCCGTCGGTTATTACAGTAATAGCCGACGGTAGTTGCAATGGCCAACGGTTAGTATCAACTCACAAGTATTACCACTAATACCCGACGGTATACTAGAATGCCCGACGGTGAAAATCCACCCCTCGGGTATCCAACTTAATGCCCGACGGTTCATTGTAAAGCCCGACGGTTTTTCCTACACCCACGGGGATTACATGTAATGCCCGACGGTTAATTGTAATACCCCGTGGTTTTTGGTGCCCCCTCGGGGATTACACGTAATGCCCGGCGGTTTTTGCCACACCCACGGGGATTAGATGTAATGCCCGGCAGTGAAATTTAATAGCCAAAGGGGAAAGAAAACTCTCACCTATGAGTGAAAATGGCGACAGTACATGTGTGCCTCTCGGTTATTTGAGAAAATACCCGACAGTGTATAGTAATAACCGATGGTTAACTTTCCCTCTCGATGATATGTTTGAATGGACAACATCGGTTAAATGTAGAATGACGGATGTTATATTCCATATAATTCCGTATAAGAAGATTCCAATTGGAGGCACCGAGGCGCAGGGGGAGTAGCACTAGGAGGTTCATCGTGTGTGCGGGAGCCAGGACGATGGTCATGTGTGGTCGGTAGTGGCGGCTAGTACTACTACCATGCATGGGGTACATATCTGATGCAACGCGTGTGGTTCTGGTACCGGCTGACGCGGTTTTTTCTTTGTGGCTTGTGGTGCATCTGAGGGAGCTTTGGGGGAGTCCACAGAGTCCGCTTGTCTCACTGTCAATTGGACAATATGTCCTTACAGCCCATGTGATTTTCTTTTAGGTCCACCTAGCCCCCGCATGGCCACTCCTGTTGTCTGGATTTGATGATTATAGTTGGATGACCTGCTCCCCTAGCGTTGTGTGCAAACATGCCCAAACATGTCCATAGACATTTGATGTGTCTGTTTTGATGTATATATAGCTTTGGAGTTGACCTAATCCTCTCACCGCCTAGGTGTATCAGCTCTCCTCACTTGACTCGCCTCCCTCTTCTCCTAGTCTTGTCTTGGGATTTGACGCCGAAGGCAAGCTTTCAAGCACCATGCAACAAGAACAATAGCATGCAACCAAGAGCTGGCTGAGGAATCTCGGTCCAGTGGGGCGAGCCTGCACTGACGTAGAAAACCGACGAGGAGTGACTACCCGAGAGTTACCACACGCAGTATGGCGGCAGGTAAGTCCGACCCCGTATCTTGCAAGCACAAAACTTCTTCGACGCCGTCTAGCCATTCTGCAGCAGCGACACCCTCCTCTTGCAATGGCGATGGCTGGTGGTGCGCGCCAAAGTAACAGATGAGTATTGTAGTGACGACCGTGTCATCTACGTGCAACAGTCTTAGGGGTTTGCATTAGCGAAAGGAGCAATTGGTAGAATGTTAGTCTAGGAGTGGAACCAATGCCGACGGCGGTGGTGCGCACGGAAGTAACAGATGCTTGGCGGAGCTCGTGGGATGGGGGAGGAGGGCGTTTTGAGACTGGTTAGAGATGAGATTGATTTCTCTTGAGCAAGACGAGTTTATCCATTCAATAAGCTATTAGGGTGGAGGAGAGCGGTGTGGGCCCCCCAGGGCATGTATCAAGTGAACAAACGGTTGCGAATCAACCTGTGGTTGAGTTGGTTAGGTGGACAGTGATATCCCCAACCCACCAGGGTTCAAATCCTGGTGCTCACATTATTCCTGGATTTATTTCAGGATTTCCGGCGATGCGCTTTCAGTGGGAGGAGACGTTTCCGTCGACGACGAGGCGCCTACGGTGACTTCGTAAATCTCAAGATGATATGCCGGCTCAGTTTCTCGGAGGTGCTCATAGGGGTAGGATGTGCGTGCGTGCGTTCATAGGGATGAGTGTATGCGCGTGTATATGAGCGCTTATGTCTGTACTGATGCTCAAAAAAAAAAGTGAACAAAGCGGTTGACACGTGCTTGTGATCTGTCGGGTGTTAAAAAGGTCGTTCTTAATTTTATTTGACTTTAAAATGTTGCAAAGTATATTTCAATATCATACATTGTATTTAAATTGATGAAATATAATTATTATCAGTGTTCTAATGTATAGAGGAATATATATAAGAGGAATATATTTTGAGGGAAGGCCATAACATCAGAGGAATATAAATAAAAGAAGCTGAAAAATGTAAGTCATATTTACACGCGCGTTGAAAATTTCAACCCACGCAAGCGCGAAACGAAAAATTCTAATTAGCCCACTCGGCACGAACTCACGGTCACTTTCATCTAACTTCCCACTGGTAGCCGTCGTGGCCTATCCTCACCTCGCCGCCACAGACCATCCCTCACCTCCCCACCGCCTAGCTTCAGATCAACTCCTCCCATCGCCTCTCCACTTCACAGTAGCTATGGCCGGGGAGGCTGGCGGAGTTTTGGTCCTCTCACCCCTTTCTACCCTCCCGTAATGTGCAAGTGCACCCGAATCTCGTCTCTCTACAGTTCTGGCGGCGGCGGCCAACACCGGTGGACTACGACGCTAGGTCAGTGCCTCCTTTTCCTTCCCGAGATTTCCTCTATCCTCTCACCTTGTCTCTTCTTTCTTCTCTTTTTGCAGCAACAATACGCTGGCGGTGGTGGCAGGCAATGGCGAGCGTACTGATGGTCGAGCGGCAGCGCGGGCTAATGGGTTCGGCTCTGTTCTCGTTCCCCAGTTATAATATTGTACTACTCGCAAGTTAAGGTCGCAATCCCCACCTAGTCTAGTATGATTGATTTCTCATGTAAAATCCTTGCTAGCTAAGATGTCAAAATTGGTACGATTCACACAACTATGCTGGAAATACTCGCTTAATTTGTACACCTAGTTATTCAGGAACAAAGTAAGATGAGGAAATACGTGCATATTTAGATGATGCAAAACATTGCCATGGTTTGTAGCTTTGTGCGGAGGGATAACAGAAATATCTTTGCTGATAATAGAGGCCTAACGAAAGCAGGGGGATTCAGACTGATGAGGCTGTCCAAGATCGCTCGGAACAAGGTGAAATTGGTGAAGCACAAAGCCCTTATCAACGGCTTCAGTAAGTCCAGTTTCAACAACAATAAAATGAGAAACATTCAGATAAGGCTTCGGTGACAAACTTATTATACTCTTCTGCAATTTAGGTTACTACACTGTGCTTCAGCTGTGCAGAAATGAAGTGTCTGAATTGAGCATCAGCACATATGCCTTCTGGTTCATCCTTTATGGGTCAGTCTAACTTTCTGTTCTGTATGGAGTTACTATGCATACGTAGGATCGAGTTTTGTGTTGGTCCTTGTAAAGTGTTTGATGAATTCCTTGCCTGTCAAAAAGATATCATTGGAACCTGAAGGTAGCCTGTGCCCCAGATCTCTCTTGCCTCTCCAAATTCATGGCAGCCACATTCATTCTCTTCGAGAAATCTAGTATGATGTCCTCTGCCATTCTATTGGCTTGTCCATTAACGGCAGTTGTGAAAGGGTATACAGCAATTAGAAAACAGTACCACAAATAACTGAATGTTACGATGGGTAAATAGATTTTGTCTTCCATGAATACACAGAAATACATGGAAGTATATTAAGAGGTCAAAAAGTACTAGTCTATACCCTTTTGGATACAAGATGCAAAATGGTGAACTAGTTTTATTTTTACTGCTCATGTTAATATTTTAGTTTCTATTGCCCAGATGTATGCTTTGGAAAGGAAAGAATTACTAGTGTAACACTAGTAAATGTCGACGTACACTGAGTTCCTAGTTCCAACAGTAAGACATGATTAGCTATATATCTCCATGCATAGATGGTTCTAGAACAATTAAAATTTGTTCTCTGTAGCTTCCCTAAAAAAACTTTGTTCCTTGTACCTCAATTAAATGTCAAGTACATTGCATTGTTTTTCATATCGCTTATAACTAGTCCTGTCATTTCTTAGGGAGTGTGAAGCAATATTAGAAGTGTTATGAGCTGTGAGAATGATCATGACATTGATGATGATGAGGATGGCATCTATGGCAACGAGGGAGATGATAGTTGTGGCGATAAGCATTGTGATAAAGTAAAGATCTGAAGTTTGTGAAGAATTTAGCTTATGCAAATTGTCTAGACTTCTTTGTTACTTTTTTTTGCATTAGACACTTCCATATAGATTGTTATGGTAAATTAATTCACATGCAACTCATTAGGTTTGTAAAACTTAGATTATGCTAAATATAACATATGTTCTTTTGGTCATGTGCAGTTGTGTAATTATGAGACGTATTTGAAATGCCAATATTATGAATTATTGTGTTATATATCGCATTTCCTTGTCATGCAACACCTCAGAGAAATTAATCCGTGAAGGGGTGTATGGCCTATGGCGTAACAAACATCATGGGTACAAAATATGCATACAGGAGCTTTAGATTGTCGGCGATTGTCTAAATTGAAGGTGCATGCTAACTTTTCAACTAAAGAAATCCCCGAAGGGGTGTATGCACCATCGGTAATCACACTAACCGATGGTTTAGCTCTCCTCTCTGTTCTACATAACTCTGACGGGTTGGACATACCGTTGGCTATTACGAAAACCGACGGTAAACAATAACCGTCAGATGATAAAAAACCGACAGCGAACTGTCAGCTATAAGCGCATTTGACCTACTAGGACCCAGGTGTAGGCAACAACAAATTCGACGGCTCACCGTCGGCTTATTACCGTGGGCAAAGATATAATGTGACGGTACCGTCGGTTATTAGTGTAATGGCCGACGAAGCATAGCCGACGGGAGATGGCCGACGGTGTACCATCAGTTATAAGAGTATCCGATGGTGAGCTTAAATATCCGACGGTAATTCGACCCTCGGCTAAAATGAGAAATCTAGTAGTGACGGGAGAAATCTTGTTGCAAGTAATCATGTGAATTTGATATGTGGTCAATATTTTGATGGTCTGTATGTTGTGATTCCCTTAGTGGTGTCATGTGAACGTCGACTACATGGCATTTCAGCATATTTGGGCCTAAGGGAATGTAGTGTGGAGTAGTTATTAGATGATGGGTTGCGAGAGTGACAGAAGCTTAAACCCTAGTTTATGCGCTACTTCGTAAGGGACTGATTTGGATCCAAAAGTTTAATGCTATGGTTAGATTTTATCTTAATACTTTTTTCATAGTTGCGGATGCTTGCAGGGGGTTAATCATAAATAGGAGGTTTGTTCAAGTAAGAACAACACCTAAGCACCGTTCCACCCACATATCAAATTATCAAAGTAGTGAACACAAATCAAACCAACATGATGAAATTCCCGTGTACCCTCAAGAGTGCTTTGCTTATCAAAAGAAACCGTTTTGGCCTGTCCTTTGCCACAAAAGGATTGGGCTACCTTGCTGCACTTTTGTTACCGTTACCGTTACTTTCTCGTTACAAATTACCTTGCTATCAAACTACTCGTTACTTATAATTTCAGTGCTTGCAGAGAATACCTTGCTGAAAACCACTTGTCATTTCCTTCTGCTCCTCGTTGGGTTCGACACTCCTACTTATCGAAAGGACTACGATTGATCCCCTATACTTGTGGGTCATCAAAGACTGAAGATTCCCCTCTCCGAAGCCACAAACGGGTTCCAGATCTGGCCTCCCGATGAAGAATAGGAGGTGTCGGCGGCTCCATATCGTGAAACGTGATGAAACTTTCTCCCCGATTTTTTCTCCGAAAATAGGATTTTATAGCATCGGAATTAGGGTCAGGGGAGCCACCAGGTAGGCACAACCCACCAGGGAGCGCCTAGAGGGGGTGGTGCGCCCTGGTGTATCATGCTCACCCAGGGCACCCCCTCCGGTAGTTCTTGGTCCCAATATTTTTTATTTATTCTGAAATAAATCATCAAAAAGTTTTGTTCCAATCCGAGAACTTTTATTTTTGCACAAAAACAACACCATGGTAGTTCTGCTGAAAACAATGTCAGTTTGGATTAGTTTCATTCAAATCATGCAAATTAGAGTCCAAAACAAGAGCAAAAGTGTTAGGAAAAGTATATACGAGGGAGATGTATCAATGCCTCATTTTGATCCAATAAAATACATCCTTTGTCGAAAAAATTGAAGCAACAGGCTACACACATAAATACATAAGAGTTCATATGAATAGGACACCAATAGACAACAACTCACAAGAGAGTTCCTAACTCCATCTACTACCCCTATAAAAGCACGAAAATAGATCCAATTCATCATTTAAACCGTCTAATCACAAAAATCTAAAGGTTCAAAATCTTTCAATGTTGGGCACCAACGATGTTGAGCGCATCAACAACCCACTAAGGGCATCTCCAACGCGGACCCTCAAAGCACCCATAATCGTCCGAACTGCGGTTATTTGAGCCGGGGGAGCCACAGGTGATCTACGCGGTAGGGAAATTTTCGTTGTGCAATAGGCGCACGCCGTGTAGCCCAACAGCCCCACTCTACTGGCACACCCCCTAGAGTGTGTTGCATACTAGCATTAAGAGCGTCCGACACACGTTAGGGTAAACTAGTACACCCTTGCAGGGTTAAATCTATTCGAATAGTCGTGTCTGTGGTTATGGATGACTTGGAGATTTTTATGAGATCATAGAAAAAAACTTCAACTAATAGTTAATAAACTTTCTTAGATGTGAGTGCTCAGGGGATATTTTTTATCATTGGTGATGCGAACGAGGATGCAACGTAGTGCTATGACGTGGTGGTTAGGTTTAACTAGATGGTTCTTACACACTCTCGTGCCTTATCTCTGATAGATGCACATTGTAGTGTGTCTCTGTAGAATGCTAATGCTTGATGTCTCTGTAGAATGCTAATGCTTGATGTATCTGTAGAATGCTAATGCTTGCTTCCACACTCTCGTACCTTTCCTTGAGAATGTTGCATACTTAGTATAGACCAGATGTAAGTCTTGCGAGTGTAGTTGGATACTCACCTTGCTGTATTTATTCTTTTGATTTGGATGCTGCTTCAGACGATAGCATTTGAAAAAGGTAATCTCTCTAGTGGCAAATGGCGCCAATAGCTATTGTTATCTCATGAGGTGACCTTGCAGGGATATGAACGTCATTTGCTTTTCTTTAGCCTTCTTATGGCATTTGTTAAATTTTACCTGTCTAAGGTATGTTTCTCTTTCGTTATGAGAAATGTAGCTTGATTGTAAGATCTTGTGTGTATTCATTTGTTAAATATTACTTGTTGAAGTTGTTGTATTTGTCCAAAGTACACTCCACATCAATTTTCTCTGCCTCAATGACAACAGGCCCCATCCGGCAGTGTTTGTTTCTTTCTCCATTGACTCGATAAAGCATTATCCTCACTCATGTCTTCTCCTACTTTTGAAATTGAAACCATTGTATCATCAAACACCAACATGTGCGATTTGATGCAAGTAAACCATTAGTGCAGCTGTCAAACACAAAAATATCTCTGAACTAGATCATCGATGCATCGTAACAAATTACGAAAACCTTCAAGGGTGAGGTAGGAACAAGGATCTCACGGACCTAATAGCTCGATGCAGGGAATTCCTCGCGCTGAGCTCCACCCAATGCGAGCATTGCACTGGACCTGTCGAATTTAGCTGCAACATCATCTAGAATCATCTCCTCTAAATCTATCACGTGGTAAGGGACCAACCTCAATTTCTCATCGGGCGTGGCTCTCCCCCAAATCCGTAGAGCCATCTTCGAGCACGCCTTCACCAAAGCATAAGCCTCCATCTTTATGTGCTCTCGAGCACACATGGCTTCCTCCCCCAAAGATATTCTGCCCAGAGCAACCCAAGACCCGTGCAGGGAGCCAGGGCTCGCATGAGTGGCGGCTGGACGACGAGAGAGTAGTGGCTAGAAATCTTGTCAGAAAGGACGGTAACACGGGGCAATAGTCAAGGGGTGGATGGCGGAGTAAGAGCCGTCATTAGAGAGATCTGATCCCGTTTCTTGCAAAATCCTTCAAACCATTTAAGTTTTGAAATTTCAATTTGATTTTCCTGATTTTGAACGAGTCTATAAATACTACTCCTAGTATAGTAAATAAAAAACAGAAAAAGAAACGAAGAAAAAAAAATCATGGCCCACTGCCCGACGAAGGTGACACCTGTGCCAGGGTCGCGTACCCCTCGGCTGACCGTGCTGCCACCAGCGGAGAGGCCGCCACGGAGGACGGCCCCACCGCCGATGCGCACGTGGTACTGGTTCCATCCGCTCCCCGAGGCAGCCGGCGCCGACAACGCCGACCACCCGCTCGCCGCCGGCAACGCAGACCATCCCGACCCGCTCCCCGTCGAGGCAGCCGACGCCAACAACCCGGACCTCTTACTAGCCGACGCCGACGCGGAGGCCGAGGACGACGCCGACAACAACGACCACCTCGACCTGGCCGCCGAGGCAGCCGACGGCGACGACCCCGACCTCCCGCTCGCCGCCGAGGAGGCCGACGGCGACGGCCCCGACCACCTCGATCTCGCCGCCGAGGAGGCCGACGGCGACGACCCCGACCACCTCGATCTCGCCGCCGAGGCAGCCGACCCCGACCTCCTGCTCGCCGCCGAGGAGGCCGACGGCCACGACCCCGACCACCTCGACCTCGCCGCCGAGGCAGCCGACCCCGACCTCCCGCTAGCCGCCGAGGAGGCCGACGGCGACGACCCCGACCACCTCGACCTCGCCGCCGAGGCAGCCGACCCCGACCTCCCGCTAGCCGCCGAGGAGGCCGACGGCGACGACCCCGACCACCTCGACCTCGCCGCCGAGGCAGCCGACCCCGACCTCCCGCTCGCCGCCGAGGAGGCCGACGGCGACGACCCCGACCACCTCGACCTCGCCGCCGAGGCAGCCGACCCCGACCTCCCGCTCGCCCCCGAGGAAGCCGACGGCGAAGACCCCGACCTCCCGCTCGCCGACGCCGAGGTCGACGGCTACCACCCCGACCTCCCGCTCGCCGACGCCGACGCGGACGCGGAGGAAGACGCAGAGGCCGAAGCCGGGGCCGACGACCCCGCCGAGCTTCCCGCCGGCCCCGACGCCACGGCTCCCGCGGATGCCCCTCCTGCCGCCGCTCTCCTGGGCCCGCTGCCGGAGCCGTCTTCGCCCCTGGCGTACCATCCCGCTGCAATGCCGCTTGAGGTATTTCACCATTTCTTTCTTTCTTTCTTTCTTGTTGAGAATTGCATGTTAGTGTTGGATCTTAGGAATTGCGTGTAAGCTAGACTAGATAGTAATGGCAAGAATGGTTTCCCTCTCATTGTTGTTCTTCCAGCACTTGTCGCCACGGAATCCATACAGTAACAATGGTGTTCTATGCCGTTGACCGGAGTCCATACAGTAACTGTGTTGGTGTTCATGTTAGACTCATATCGCTGTTCAGGCATTCAATCGAACAGTCGGTGGGCGTGTAGTTACCAGGCAGTTGTAGTTGCTGCAGCACGTATAGATACTAGCATCCTGTACACTGTTGGGAATTACCATGTCCTGTCATTCAAATCAACGGCTGATCGTCCTGTACTGAAACTGCATAGCATAATAAGAACAGTTTAATCTCCAGCTACTTCACATTATGTGTTGAATACCTGCAGTTTGGCTGTTATCTACATCCTTGAAGCTGAGCACTCTTGTTATGAACCTGCCTTTTCCATACTGCAAGCCTAACCACACTACCCATATTAATATCAATAAACATACATCATATACTTTCTCTTTGCTTATACATTTCACACTCTTTTCCCAACCTTGCTATTTTTCTCTTATTCCGTGCTTGATTTCCACCTCAAATCCATGGACAGACCATGGCTTCTTTGTATATGTGGAACATGCAGCAGTTCTTGGGCCTAATGTTTCGCTGTAGTAGGCTAGAGGTTGTTCATTTTGCATAAGCAGTCTTCTTGGTGAAGTGCGTCGCAGGCTTATTTCGTTTTCTTGTATCTTTTTCAACCTGCAGGAATTCAATCAGTGGGGGGACCTATTCGTCCATTTGGCGGCAAAGGAGGAGGAGGACAATGATGACTAGTCGTAGGTGAGGGGATTTCATAACCTAACCTTTCCCTTTCTAGAAGAAGCAAGTAGACATGTTTATTCAGATAATTCAGTTCCTCTATTTGGTCGTATTTGCTGCCAGTAATATTTTTATTTGTAAAGCTAGTAAAAATTATGAAACTTAAAATACAAAATCAGTTGATTTATCTCTTCAGCCTTACCAAAAAAGATTTAGCCCATTTTTCTTGTGTTGAATAACCTAGGAACAAAATTCCGGTTCCTATACAATACCAAATTAAATCTAGTTTATGCACATGAGCTGTATTTCTTGGTCTTGTTATTTTATTTTATTTTTCCAATACTCCGAGAATTAGATTGTTTATTTTCTTCGGTGAGAAAAACATGTAGTAGTGGTCTTGAATCTGTTTTGCACAAGTGTACAGATGTTGGTGTAGATACTATTTGCTGCATAAACATGATATTTGGAGTCTTACTTTAGTGGAGTGCTCATATGATTGTGCTTGGAAAACGATTTTATGGTAGGTTTTGTTAGGACTTGGGAGACTTGTCTGAAACTGTATCAGTCTTGTACAAAAGCAAAAGTAATTGCTTGGGAGGTGCCATGTCGATATAAGAGTCTTTCTGCACATGACAAAAGATGTTCTGCAGCAAGTAAAACGTACTGATTCCACATTTCTGTCGTTCATTCAGATAAGTATCATCTGCTGCTAGCAGAAATTACAGAACCTACAAAGCCAAATTGTTATTGCCTCAGGTTTTATCTTGATCAAATTGTTATTGATTATTAATTTGTCAATGCAGAGTACAGCGGAGTCCTGACAGTTCACCTCTTCAAAAGTTTTCGCCCCTCGGAAACGATGACAGCAGAACTGAACGCCTGCTTTTGGCATGTAGATAGATAGGTTCAGGTTCGGAAAACTCAGCAGCTGTGGTATTCAGAAAACTCAGCAGCCAAACTTGCTTCAATCTTATTTTGTCTTGCGGTTCTATGATTCAGAACTGCTTGGATCATTGCGTGCAATGGTTGAACAGTATTTTGGTGATGCTGGTTGTAGTAGTTGTTGCAGACTTGCAGTGTCGCTCTTCTGACATTGATCTCTGTTATGTCATTGGTACTGTTTCCTGGATGAAGCATTACACTGTAGATGTTCTTGCAGCGAGTTGATGATGCTGCATTCCTTTTTGATGGATGCATTTTTTTTTTTTTGCATAAATGGAGAATATAGTGGTTCTTTGATGGATGCATTTTTGCATAAATGGAGAATGTAGTGGTTCTTGCAGTAAACTGGTGATCATGTATTTCTTTTAGATGATGCATTTCATGTAGACAAAAAAGGTAGTTCGTTCTTGAATGAACTGATGATCCTGTTTTCCACTGCGCCATTTTGATCCTGTTTCTCTGTGTGGGGGTTCTTGCAATGAGTCGATGATCCTGCAATTTTTTTAGACGATACATTTTGCGTAATTGGAAAATGCAGTGGGGTTTTCCCTTGAGTTGCTGGTATATTTGTAGCAGTGCTGTACGAACAAAATTCAGATTTTATCCAACATCACTGTTTTCAGGTTTTGTACATAAGCTGCCTTCTTTTTCTTTCACTTTTGCTAATTTTCAGTCGATTGTTTCTTATTTTGCTCTCAGTCGAATTTCCGGCGGCACGATCTGTCTTTGTGATTCACGCTGGCTCTGGTGTACAGTGTTCTTTTTCCGGTTCCTCTTAATGAATGAAACGTAGCGCTGGCTACTTTTCGTCATATTGGTCAACCCGTTTTGATTCTGCGCCTGTTTTTCCTGGGTTTTTTTTTTCATTGGTTGGTTCATTCGCATCTAGCACTGGGGATAGAAGAGCAGTCGAGAGAGGGCTAGATGGACGGCGGGAGCTGACCTTCTTCCCAGACGATCTGTTCGGCGTCGTGGTGCGGGGGCGAGGTGTCGGGCGGCGCCTAGCGACAGCGCTCTGGTATTGCTTTCCCGTTCCTCGAGTGGGCGACGGCCTACAGGCTGGGCACCTTCAAGTCGGCTCTCACCGTCTGTATTTCTTCCCGTTACTGGGTGTTTGTCTCCGGTCTCCATGACCGATCTCTTTACTTTTAAGAGCAGTGGAGAGAGATGCGATATGGCGAGCGGGAGCTGGGTGAGACGGTCAGGAGCTGCCGGCATCGCCGTAGGAGGTTGGTTTCTGCCCCACATTTCCTCTATGTTTATGGCATCAAGGATAATTTACTGTTGTTTTGATTCTGTGCTTGCGGAGTCGCATGTTTTCTTAGTTTCAGTTGCTCACGTGGGTTGGTTTCGCAATGCCTCCTAAGGAACTTGTTGATGTAACTAAGATAGTTAGACATCCTCTTGGATGCTTAATTAGTGTTAAATGTGCCACTTATTTAGTAAATTCATTTCCCCCTTTTTGAGTTGGGCCATGCATTATTGTACTATTTTGGCTCAGTAGCATTAGGATTGATTTTTTGACCCTTCTCTTTCAAGATGCCCTGTTCCAAAACTATTTAAGTGCAATATCTAACTTTCCAGAATCTTGTGGTTTCATCTCCATAAGAGTGGCTTACTTTTTTTCATCACCAAAGAACTGTCCAGGGGCGTGGAAGCTAGCTATCCATGTGCCTGAACCATGAGTTGGTTGTGAGATCTTATGAGTTTCAGCTCTAGCATACCACAACTTGTTTGGTTTAAAGGCAAAATTACCTAGACTAAATTTCATTTTATCATTCAGTTACATGAGTGAGAATACGAAACTGCAGACAAACAACGACAATAAGGAGACTATAAACTGAATATAGTATACTCACCTTCTTTATGTCTTCTCATCTTTAGTTATTTGTTCACTAATTCTTCATCATCTTTGCCTTGTCTTTCATTATCTTTGCCTTGCATTTCATTATTTTTGCCTTGTCTAGTTGCCTTTCATCAGTGCTCGGTCTCTCATTCTTCATTTTGTTTCATCAGTCACGTTTTTATGTCTTCTCATTTTTGGTTATTTTCTCAGTATTTTTTCCGTTTGTATGTCTTTCATCAGTTACTTTGCCCCTCAGTCTCCAGTCTATATTTCTTCTTGGGTATGTATTTGTCCCTATGCCGTTCTCAGTATTGGACACTTATCTGTATCTTTTATTGGTTGGATCTGTGTGAGAAGGAAGATTTGATGATGGATGTAGACACACTTTTGCCATTGATTAGAGGGCGTTCGCTCGTTCAGCTCTAAATGAACACACTCTTTGCTCATGTCTTTCTATGTTCAGTCCAAGTGTTGTGTTTATTTAGCAAATAGAGACTGTAACACTCCTATGCTTTTCTCTGTCTGCAATCCTATATTTTTCAGTCTGAATATAAACACACTGTTTTTCTCCATCTGCAAATAGGGAAATAAACACTCTGTTTTTCTCTATCTGCAAATAGAGAAATAAACACTCTGCTCTTCTCTGTGTGCAATCCTATATTTTTCAATGTTTCTTCAGTCATCTTACTATTCAGCCACCGTTCTGTCTTGTTTATTTAGTCCTGTTTACTCTCTATCTCCAGTTCTTCAGTATTCACTGGATTTTTTTTTGGACGCCGATAAGTGCCACATGTGTGGGTGTTAGGTGGTCTGCCCACACATTTTGTGTGGTGTATAAAAGGAACAGCCCACACACCTACGTGTGGGCAAAACAAGTAATGCCTACACACCTCTTTTTTCCCTCCCGATCCCTCTCACATGCGTGCGTGTGGGCGAAATAGATAACGCCCACACGCCCCGTACGTCAGGCCTCGTACCTCGTGGTCCCGCACGCCCCGCGTGATAGTCACCGCGCGTCCCGCGGTTGCCATGGTCCAGACCCTCGTCCATGTTCGTTTAACTGCAGTTGCCATGTCGTTGAACTTCGGTTGCCACGTCGGATAACTACAGTTGCCATGGTTGCTCAACTGCAGTTGCCATGTATGATCTGGTCTACTGCAATTGCCATGATTTCAAAACTTTAGGAGTTGCCACCCACTAACACTAGGCAGTTGCCATGTAGCACTACAAAAAGGCATGGCAAAAAAACATGTTCGGGTAAAAGAGAGAGTTGCCATGTGCTCACAAGCACGCTAGGGCAGTTGCCATGTAAAGAGAAAGAGTTGCCATCTGCTTACGTGCACGCTAGGGCAGTTGCCATGTACCATGCAAAAACACATGGCAACTCGGGTAAAAGAGAGTTGTCATCTGCTTACAAGCAAAGCTAGGGTAGTTGCCATGTACCCTGCAGAAACACATGGCAACTGCTAGCTTTGGGTGTGGGCGAGGAGACGGGCGTGTGGGCGAAGTGATAAACGCCCACACACCAGCCCCCTCTGCGTGCGTGAAAACTGATGTGTGGGCGAATTGCTGAACGTCGACACACCAGCCCCCCGTGTGGTGAAAAAGGACGTGTGGGCGACTGGATGAATGCCCACACACCAGCTTAGTCCTACGTGGCACATAAAAACTGCTAGAATGTGTCAAGATTCATGCAGAATTGGTTGGGCGAGGATCCATGCGTGTGGGCGAGTTGCCAGACGCCCACACGTGTGGGCGTTAGTGTTTTCATATTTTTTTTGAAATATCAGTTTTTTTCTAGTGTTTCTTTATTCTCATTTATGTTTTGTTTTTCTGCCTGCAGGTTTGATGATGGATATTAGGACACTCACCTTTACATGTAGGGTTGGATTAGATGGGTGTATTTTTTTCTCTAGTTGTAAAATGAAACAAGGTACAAACACAATGGACACACATGTCTTTTTTCGATTCATTTTTAGTGTCAACCGTTAAGCACAACGCCGATTTTTAGCATCTTTCTTTTATTTTTGCACCGACACAGCTCATAATTCAAATTCAATCATCGTTTGTTTGTCTTACCATTGCTATCATGTAGGTTGGCATGATCCAGAAGCACGAAGAAGGCGGATCCGTCTATGCATCTCTGGTGAAGGAAATCAAGTATTTGTGAAGTCTTCGAAAAACTTGTATTACTCATGTTATTCGTAGTTAAAATAAGGCTAGTGATTGTCTGGCTAGTTTTGGTAGAACTGAAGGTAGAACCATGACGTGGATCGGTTCAGGTCCTCCTATGGTTATGGACTTGGGTGTTTGAGGATTGTAAGAACATTGTGATAGTAATACCGTTTTTTCACCCGCAAAAAGAAAAGAACAATGGCTGATAATGTGGTCAAAGTTTTATATTGAAATCCTTTTTGTACCTATAAGCATT
This sequence comes from Triticum timopheevii, assembly GCA_963921465.1. NCBI lineage: Eukaryota > Viridiplantae > Streptophyta > Magnoliopsida > Poales > Poaceae > Triticum > Triticum timopheevii. The sequence goes on along the minus strand of OY997272.1, from coordinate 553,722,580 downwards.
TATGTGGAATTCAGTTTTTTTTTGTACCTGCTGCAACCGTTCCAGCATATCATTGATCTCACGTTGTTAAGACAAGACAACAAAAGAAGAAAGTGTCTAACCAACAAGAAAACAAAAGAAGAGAGTGTCAAACCAACAAGGCAACAAAAGAAGAGTGTGTCTAACCAAGAGTGCCTAACTGCAATAAGATGCTCTCCTCAGTGGACACGGTTTGTTACCGCAACAGAGAATGGTTTGCACAAATGTGACGCAGTTTCCGGAGCACGGAGGCACAGTTGGCATGTGGGGTCATGCTTCCGCCCCCGAACCCCGAGCATATCAGCTGTGAGGATGCGCCCCTGAAGCACAAGCCAGATGAACATTTTGCATTTAGGCTCTGTGTGCGCGTTCCAAAGCATGGAAGCGTCGAACATTATATGTCGAGGCTGCTGAGTAAACACCATTGGCCGTCAATTCTAGGTGGTGGGATCATCATGACCAGGATGTAGGTTGGCGGTGGCGAGCACTCCCTAAAGATGAACAAATTGCCGGAGTTGCTCAATGGTGCTAATTTTTGCCACCGCACGCAGCCAAGCCTCGCCCTGAAGCTTGAAATAAACCGTCCTTCACTTCTTGGTGGCGATCCGGACGACGTATTGCATGGCTCCCTACCCATCTAGCTTCATGCCACCTGCCTTCCGTTTCACAGTTGAAATAGAGGCCCAAAAAAGTTCCATATCTGCCTCATCACAAGATTTGATCCCACCCAAGGCCTATCGTGTGGTTGTTTCATTCAAACCTTGGCCAGCGAAGCCGAATATCCCTTCCAACTCTCTCCAAGTCTGCAATGCCAAGCCCGCGAAGATCATCCCATGCTGAGTTCAACAAGAGGCTTGCACCCAGATTGGATTATTCTCCTCACGACCATTTCATCATCATTGCTCCAAGGACATGCTTGCTGCCCGACCATCTCCCAATCCCAAAGTCCATTGTATCGAACATGACCATCATCCTTGAGTAGGATAACACATTGCAACGATGTGCACACGTTCACAACATACTTCAAAAACCATATGTGGCGCTGCAAGAATCCAGTAATGGCCAGCTCCTTGAGGTGGTGATGGCGCTGAAGCGCCTCGAGTGAGCTCAGTCTCATGCTCCCGTAATTTGGCTCCTCCTCCGAGCAAGGCACATGGATGTGCAGGACTCAAGTGATGGTGCGGCCAACAGGAGGCGGCGTGGCCATGTGATGTCCCAGTTCGCAGGCAGATCGGCGACAAGGAGCTTTTTGAGATTGAGCAATGGCTTGGCCGGTGGAGCGGGCAACATCCATCTTCTCAGCCCCGTGAAGCGGAGGACGAGATTCGTTATGGTAGGGGGCATACCGATGATGTAATGGCCGAAGTAATCCCTGCACCCCTTCGGGACAATCAAGCTTTCTGCCGCAAATGCGAGGTTAGTGTGCATGAGGCTAGGGACCGAGCCGAATACGAGTTTTGTAGTGTCGGTTAGGCAGCACGCCAGGCGGACAAGCATTGGAAGGTGGCGCAGCTCGATCTCCATGAACTTGCACTGGTCGAGGCTGAGCTCCCTGATCTCTGAACACGGCGCGTCCACCACCACACAGTCATGTGCACAGCAGCAGGATATCAGGCGAAGCACCTGGAGCCGTGTGCACTCAGTGAACACCCTCTGGTACACGCCGAGGGGCGTGGAAGCAGCCATGTCTCGCAGGACCAGCGTGGTAAGAGCGCCGTAGCTATGCAGCGGCGGGAGCATGCAGTAGTTACCCAGCGTCAAGCTGCGAAGGCCGTCCTTGAGGCAGTCGTGGTCGTGGGGAAAGCGGTAGGGTGGCGCCTGAAGGACATCGCATGACGCTTGCCTGGCAACGACCTCCAGATCCTCCACTCCCCATGCGCCTACTGCGGCGGCGATCAGGCGGTCGACGACGCAGCCGCCGTCGTGTGTCTGGAAGAACTCCAGACGCAGGGTCTTGGCGCGCCGACGTGCGTCACCGTCAGCAGGGCCACCGTCCCCTTCCAAGAATCCAGTGATGCCGTCAATGAACGCCGTGATCGTGTCGATTTCGCAGCGCGCCATGAGACAGTCCAGCATCTCGGCCAGAAACGTGTCACGCGGCATGTTGCGCCGGCGGAGGGCGACAGTCCGGTCGTACTCGGGCGGGAGTACGTCGCTCACCCTGAAGTCGAGCTCCGCCAGATCGCGGGTGATGTGCGCCCAACGCCTGGACAGGACGGCGGTGGAGAGTGCGGTGCGGGTGTCCAGCCTGCCTACTATGAGGCGGATAAGGTCGTCGGGTAGTGCACTGAGGCGGTCCTCGCCGCCGGCCGTGCGTGGTCGCATGAGACGAAACATTGGCATGTCAGCAGCGGACTTGGAAGTCCGGTAAAGCGGGAGGCGTTGGGGCGTATAGCGTATTGGTAGGCTCAGCGTTGCAGTTTGGCGATCGGATCTGACTCCCGATCGATTCCCCGGTGGAATCGGGATTTTATTGTTTTGACATGGCAATCGGGATTTGATACATCTCTTTTTTTCTAGGGAACCTCCTAAACATCTCTTTCTTTAACGCGAAGTAGTTTAAATTGCTTACCACACGGGTCACATAGTAGCTCCTACTAATCTATGGTCGATGTTCGATTAGCTTACCTGCAAAAAAAAGTTCGATTAGCGTTGTAATTGGGTCGTTTTCTAGTAAGTATTGGACACGGACCCTAATCCCTTTTCTTTTTCTTAGCTGGACCTGATCCCTTATTAAAGAGAGGATTTATCATATAGTACTCCCTCCGTCCCATAATATAAGACGTTTTTGACACTAGTGTCAAAAAACGTCTTACAATATGAGACGGAGGGAGTAGTAGCTAAATATCCTTGTATTGCTACCAATGAAACAATATCTAAAGAGTGGTGACGCGTGACCGATTGTCCTCGATCGTGGTGGCGTCGACTATGTTGTGACGATGTTGGTGTCTACCAGCCCCTCCCGAAGAAGGTCGTGAGATGAGAGGCGGGGTTGGGTTTTAGATCCGATACTAGACAGCCGTTGTCTGATCCAACCACCCAGGTCTTCATGGGTTCTGTCACACACCAATAATGGATGGAGACGCTAATGTGTCATGTCGCCTACTCATCGATGAATAATACTCCCTCCGTCACGGTTTAGAAGGCGCACTTAGAAATTCTCTGGGACCTAGGTGGTTATCTATTGGCTGTGAGATGGGCTAAAAAATAGCATTCACACTACGCATGCATATAGGAATAGTATATCGGAGTACTACTTAGCTATTAGAAATAAATGCAATGCGCTCTAAACCTTGTCTATTGTGAAAACGCACGCAAATTTAACTGTGCCTTTTAAACTGTGACGGAGGAAGTAAGTGTCTTTTTTAGGGGATATAATAAATGTGGTTGCACAACCTAGCATTGTTGTCCTTGTAGAGAGCCACCTTTGTGTCTGTGGTCGATGAGCAGTCAACGAAGTGTTGTCGGAGCCAGCCATGGAGCAGAGGGAGATGGGGTGGCGACGTAGAAACCCTTGTTGTCGCTCTATCGGTCATTTAGATGAAAAGCTTGATTCACTTACACGAGACTAATCGGTTGACATACTTGTGTGCATGAAAAAAAATAGTAGAATTTACTCCCTCCATCTGTGATTATAGGGCCGTGAGCCATGAAGCAGTGTCCTTTTTATTATTAGACCGCTCCAAAAATCTCTATTTAAACGGACGAAACTAACTGCACGCCTAACTAATTATCTTGCATATTAATTAATATGGTCGTGGTGAGGCATGATTGGACAAATGGAAATCGGGATGAATTTTAGGCATTAATGGTTGTATTCTGACTCGGCGCACCATTTTTAAATTGCATAGACGTAATTAATTACACACAAAACTAATTGTCTGACTGACTAGCCACAGTGGGAGTAACTTCGGTAGTAACATCGAGTCCAACTCAGCAAATTTGCTTATGTGGCAATGAGTTAATGAGGAGAGATGTAGTACTAGTAACTTAGGCTGGTCGTAATGGTAGTATCATAGCTAGTATCATGCATGCCAACTAGACAATTTTGATGAGGTGTCGTAGCATTAAATGAAGAAAGAGAGGGTGTAGTATCATATCATGATACCGTATCATATTAAATATTATGCTACTTTGTGTCATGCATGACAATAAATAGAGTACTACATGATACTAATATATGATACTATGCATTAGGGAGGTAGTATCATACACTAGTATTATATGCATGATACTAGTATATGATACTCCCCATTACAACCAGCCTTAGCTAGTTACTGTAACATCACATGTCCCAATGCAATATGAGTCTATAAGCGAATAAATGAAGCTTTGCATGTTACTATACTTATGTTACTACCCACTATTGAGGTAGTAACATAGTCTAGGGATATGTGTATGTTACTCTCCATTGTGGCTAGTCTAAGTAATTGCATGCAGTGGTGGGCGAGGCAGAGATTGAACAAGAGAAAACCCGGCCGCATTTTAGGCATTAATGATTGTGTGATGACTTGAACACTCAGTTTCATATTAAACTAACATAATTAACTACATGAGTAATTAACTACTCCCTCCATACCGGTGTACCGATTGTGCACCGGAATCAATGCGGAGTTAAAAACGAGAGAACTTAATGTTTATTTTCAATTGATACCATTGCATGCAATGAGTTGACCAATGCAGCGCGCCCAAGCATCTTAGGATTATTTGGTTTTCATAATGTGCCTAATGCACCAATACGGAGGGAGGATCTGACTATTTGATTGCATGTAGTCATCGACTAGGCAAGGATTCGACGAGAGAAAACAAAAAATATTTTTAGGCATTGATGTTTGCATGTTGATTGGACGTACGAGATAAATTCACAGTTTGTTTTCCTTAAACTCTCAACTTGCTACATTCCACATGCCACAAGTTGGAACTTGTATAAGGTTGGTCATAGCGTGGGAGTAATAACATAACACACCTCAAAACAAGTTTGCTTATGCGGCAAGTAGTTAATAAAAAGAGATAGGTGTTTTTTCTTTGCGAACGAAAGAGCGAGATGTTTATCTCTACTCATATAGGGGGACTTGGTAGCTTTCGCTCCATGGTTTTATTTCATTTGGTTTATTTTTATCTCACCTCCCATCACCATCTCCTCGCCTTGGTTTTTTCACCCTCCCAATAAAAATTTCCTGACCTTCTCAAACTTTCCTGAGCAGGCACGTTACAAACGGGCAGGAACTGATAGTTTTACTTATCTGTTAAAAGGGTCATTGCCAAGCAAAATAATTGGAGAGAAAAAAAATCTGTCAATGGGAGGAAAGGAAATCTTATTGAAAGCAGTCATACAAGCAATCCGTGTTTTTGCCATGTTTGTGTTTAATATTCCAAATAAACTTTGCAAGGAAATGACTGATGCAATGCCTGAGTTTTGGTGGGGAGATTCTGAGAATACAAAACGTATGCACTGGATAGCATGGTGGAGGATGTGCATCCCTAAAAGAGGTGGAGGTATGGGCTTTCGTGATTTACATTCTTTCAACTTAGCAATGCTTGTTAGAGATTGACAGGCAAATCAACACGACAAAGAACGAAAACAAGCAGGAGACACGAGATTTCTTGTGGAAAACCCCTCCAACACGAAGGGGAAGAAACCACGGGCACCAGCCAGCCAAACTTCACTATACGAGGGAGGTTACAAACTCTGGGGATTTATAACTGATTCAACTTATCCCGTGTGGCGGCTTACAAGAGGTATATATAACACAGGTGACCTAGGTCAATATTGATCCATACCGGCGATGGGCCTCGCTCCGCTCGCTCATCAGAAGTTAGCTTTTCCCTTTACTAGATGACCCGGTGCGCCAAATGGCGCAGAGACCCATTTGTGAAACCATGTTCGTGTTGAGAAGTATTTGCCATTTTTTAGTAATTTTATGTTTGATCAAGGATAGAGAACATGTCAAACCCAAAGTGTTTTGAACGTGTATTTGGACAATGTGCCATTTGGCTCTATGTTACCCAAGTAAGGTGCAAGGTCCAAATTCAAGCATCAAGGGTAATGATTTAAACCTTTTGTAACAGAAACGTTTGCATTTGTTAGTAACTTCGAGTTTTAGCACTGAGGGTAATACAAGAAGCGAATTAAAAAGAATGTTAGTAGTGAGTAAGTAGAAGATGTAACTGGAAATATAATGCAATGTGGATTGTAGGGCGACAGGAAACCAAGCATTCGAACCAAGCAAATAAGAATATTAACAGACCAATCATAAATTTTTGAAGCGTAAGGAAAATGATACTTAGATATGATGTTCATACATAGCGTTATATATTACAATGCATGGTAGGTTTATTAATAATGAACATATGTTCGCAGGAAATACATAATAAGCGGCTGCATATTACATTGAGGGACTACTGGCATTGCCACGCAACATAGAACGTAGCTGATGGTTTAATCTATACATGCAATTGCCATAGCTACTAACATACATAGCCGGGGATAGCTTAAGTTCAAAGTCCATCAACGTGATAGAAGAAGCTCTGGAAAGACTGGCAGATGAACTATGGCAGTGATCTTCTCAAGACAAAGGTAATCAGTTGATATTCAGAGAAGGCTACTGTAGCTGGTAGTATCGGCATCTTCTGAAGGCACATAGGCCGTGGAAATAGATCCTCTCCTAAATGGATATACCGATGTGTTTTGGATTACCTGCATTTTTTGTTTTCACTCAACTGGCCAAGATGAGCAATTGCATTGTGAATATCTATAGCCGCTTTCTTGAGCTCGCGACCACTTATGGAATTGGCTGAGCATACACTTCCTTTAGCTGGGCGGTGAATCTCAGAAGTGCTTTTAACCTGATATAAGTAGTCTGCAAAGTCCTTGCTTAGTTCTCTAATCTTCAGAGCCTGTTCTTTGATTTCTTTTTCTTTGTCCTAACAAACCAATCAGATACAATTCTCTTTCCTTTGTTGCAGCTTGTTGTAACTATAGTCTTTCAATACCTTGGCACGCACGGTCTCCATATATTTCATTACTCGAGCAGCTAGAACGTCCATTGCATCTTCTATAGAATTGTATGAATAGCCAGACAATGCCATTGCTTCATCATCACGTCGCTGATGTTGTGTGCTCGGACAAAACTTGATTGTCACTGCAATTCTTTCCCCAACTTTGCAGCAGAAGAACTGACATTGACATCCACAATTTACTACAAAACAAAGGCACATAACCTCTAAACCAATCTCCTAGTTCTGAAGCTTAAAATGAAGTACACCATGACAGAGTATATAAGAGAACATGCAGTGACTACAAATTTTCAAGTCCTGATAAATTTAACTTGCAAATTTGCATCTATAAATAATATCTGCAATGTTTCTCATAAAAAATACTGTATAACGATAAAGGTGGCCATGTCAAAATAAAAAGAGACATGATCTTTATCCCATATGATTTCAAAGTTTAGAACATTATAGGCATGATAAAGGAATAACTAATATGCCTTTATATCCTAGAACAAAGTGAGTACACAATTATAACGATAACAAAACCTACAATAGGCAAAATAACTATGCACTTGATTCAAGGAATAACTAAATAGAAAGGAAGAGCCAAGGGAAAGGCTATTGGTAACATATCAAACACTGCACTACAATGATCAACGTACACAGAGAGCTAAAGTGGTTTCTCATGGTTAATAGGCAAGTTTTAAAGGCCATGAAATGGTATGGAATTCCTGCTAGGAAATAAATACAGAGCAGTCTCTTAAAAACATATATATCAGTACAACCTAGACTGACCACAGATTTTATTTTGATATATTTCTTAAAACTAAAACAACAGCTACCTTTTCTTGTACATTACCTTTAATTGTAACAGAACATGCATGGGCACCAATTAGTGAGCAGTTAAAAGTTGATTGATTGAAAGAAAAAACCTGAAGCATTATAATGCTAGCTTCAATTATTTAAAATTTATAGCATTTTAAAACCTACTCACCAATAAGATTACATACATTTTATCTGTGATATACAATGCGCGCCAGAACTTATAACAAAGTTCAGCTAGTGCAACCACCAATAAGTTATGCGATGATCCAGCTTGTGAGAAAAACAAATTTGACTGTGTATGTTATGAAGATCACTCCAGAAAGTATATGTTTAATGAAATGAAAAAAATAAATAGCCAATTTACACTGGCAGTAAGTGAAGGCTTTACTTTCATACCAAAGTAGTTTTGGGAGGCCAATGAACCAAAGAGAGGGAGCATAGACCGGAAGAAGCACATACAGATTCAAGCTGTGAGCGATCCATAGCACTGGCAAGGTGATGAGGGAGTCTACTGAACATCATCTCGGTCCACAACGTGACATGCCAATAAAACCATTCATAAATTTTGAGTACCATCATGCAGATTTTCTGGAAAGTAAAATACAACTACAAGAGACAGAAAAAATCTCACCAATTACTCCACCTATAATGTGAGATGACCAATTCGATTAGGATTAGTCTGCTCCAGCCTCCAGCCATATCTTGGTTAAAGATTCAATAACACCAAAGATATATTGCACCTGTAGCAAGTGAACCAGTAAAACTTGGACTAATTCCCCTGTTATAAACATGCAAACAGGCGAACGGTACAAAAAGGTCAGGAATGCTATGTTTATCAAGAGTACTACTATTAATGTTGCGAACAAGTTCAGTCATTTGGCCACTGTCAACCTCGGGCTCCGGTATCACATGGCTGAAGCAAGCTGGCAGCTCAAATATGATAAAATTGTCTCTTTGAACCATAAAATCATTCTCCTCAAATTTATGTGCAGCACAAAAACAAATACACAAACCTTCATAATGACAAGATAAAAATCAGAAAAGTGTGAGTCTGAACCGTATCATCATTTGCCTCAAATTTATATGCAGCAACGCCGCTGAGAACAAAATACACAAACCTTCATATGTACAAAAAATACAGAAACTTTCATAATGACAAGATACTACTAATGGATAGAATCACTATTCAATAGCCACTCCAGCAACCATACACAAAAAGAAAGCGCAACCCGAGCGAAACCCGTGGTAAATTAGGACCAATGCTTCAGCAAGCAATTATTAAGCATGCATGGCAATAAAACACAAGTCCTTCAAGGATGACTATAATGTATTAACACAATACAAATTCAGTTTCGGTATAAGAATCAATGAAGAAGCCTATGCCTACTTAATTTTGTCACAATATGTAACCAGAAGTAGTTGATTTAGTGGACAGTAAAATATACAACACACTCACCCTTCTGATAAAAGAAACTATCCTCTAGGAGGGACTCTGCTTTGGAAGTAACATTGATGTACTGAAGAGAAGTGTAATGATCTTTAGCAGAAAAGGTACAGGATAAAAAAATTATGAGCTCGATTTTAGTGCATATAGAATACTTTAAAAAATTATGAGCACGATTTCAGTGTATATAGAATACTTTAAACAGTTGAGTTATATATACGATGAGAATCAATCAACGCAATCTCTCTAGGGGTTCTATAGCTGCTTCTCTACCTGTATTTCAGAACATAGAGCTTAGATCTTTTTTTGTCAATGCCTATCGATCCACAACTTTTGACAAGCTTAAGGATCGTCGCCAAGGTAACATTCAAATGCATGCGGGCAGAGTCTTTTCCAGGTTCACATATTTAGTAGAAGAAACTACCATCAATATATACATGCTACAGAAGATTGTGTGATCACTATTTGGAAGTACTTATAATTAACTGGTGGCCTTGGATGGAACTAAATCAAAACACCAAAAATAGTTGAATATCAATAAATTTAAGTACGTACCTAGCAGAAGCAAAAGTTGCTATTCTCCTTCGGAATTAACTACAGTTTGTGTCTCCTGAGAAACATGCATTTTATCTGACAAAGCACACACCAACAAAACACGTGTTAGCATAACAATATTCAGTCGTTGAACCCTCTTTGCATTGCGTCGACAGCAAATGGAATCGAAAAATACATCGTTGTAGTGACAACAAAAACTGCAGTCTAGTGTAGCATCTTAAGGAAAAACAAGCAATGTTAAGAATAAATGGAAATAGGCAGGAGAGTTATTCTGTTTTGGTGGCATTCTGTAACGCATCAGAAATATATCTTAAAATCTACCAGTTCTAAAAATAAGTACCAATACGCGGAGAAATGGCACAATCAATTGCCTAATTCTCAAACATACCAAGGTCAGTCAATTGTCACACGCTGTATGTGGTCCATAATGAAATCTCTACAAAGGTTTATATTTAGGAACGGAGGGAGTATATCTAGCATAGCTTTGTTGGCACAAATCATCCTCAACCCAAATCTGCGCAACTTGGCGAGACAATTGTAGTGGGATAACGTACGTGGCGGTGTAGGGAAAGGAGCATGGCATACCAGTGCGGGTGGATGACAGGGGTAGACGCCGTCTAGGCGTGACCTTCGAAGCCATGATGTGCGCCCCCTCCTCCTCACACAGATCCTACTCCCATCCCTACACCAGACACCATAGCTGAGTGCTCCTTCTCCTCGGCTCAGCCTTTCCGGCTTATCCCGCGGCCATCCTCTAACCCACGGCATCTCTATACTCCACATCCCGCCACACCACGTAATTATAGTAACCGGTGTGTCTCAGAAACAAATTTTCTGCAACAGCACATGCCTATAACAGCATATGCAATGAAACGTAAGATATATGAATTCCTTGATAGAAATGTGTGGTTGCTTATCTGAAAGGAGAAGATCCAGAGCACAATGATAGAAAATATGATATGATCTCCCTTCTGGTGCCCTCCAAATCACCCTCGACTGCACAAGCAAGATATAAGATATTAAACATTTCACAGATACTAAGATATGCAACTTCAGATAATGTCTAAAGCTATTGTACCTTCTCATGCAGGACTGTTCCATGAGATTCAGTTAGAGGAACAAAAAAATTCTTATAATTGGAGTATCTATCAAATGATTTCCCTAGAGCCATATAGATGAACAACTATGCCATAAAAATTCTACAGGGGGCAAGAGTTGGTGTGCTCTTACTTGACCTGATGTGTCACCTCTTAATGCCAATTGCCAAGCGAGGAAGCAGGGGAAAAGCAGAGGTGCAGCTGGGAGTGGAGGGCACGTACGGCTGTGGAAAGAGAAAGGAAAGAAGTTGATTTGATCACATCACCAACTAAAAAGGCCAAGCTTCAAAAGTCAGAATACAAGCGTGCGAAAACAGTTTGTTAATTTGTTTAGCAGACGAACCTTCTCCCTTTCCTCGGGCAATAGACTCACATTACGAGAGCTCATGGAAATACCATCGTCTTCTCGCACTATATATCTGATTCTACTATCTCTACAAAAAATTAAGGTCACAAACCTAAAAAGAGAATGAGAATATCTCAGTACTGGAGCATCTGAAAATACTCTGGGCTAACAGAATAGGCATTTGGAAAATGTAACTGAAGGCCTGAAGAATCGAAACAGGCACAGGCATGATATCCATCAGACCATCAATTCAAAATGATTACAAAAATGGAGCAAAAACTATTCCCCAAATAAATATTTAGTGCATTCTCAAAGCTGAGCTGCCCTCAAAACATGAGAACGGAGTGCTGATAAAAAGTATTGTCAAATCCATTAGTTACCAGTACATATACAGATGACTTGTCAAGAATTAGGTAGATTATGTGATTACAGCAACTTTGCTGACTCAAATGCTACAAAGACTGAATGATGGTGTGAGGCAGCTCACCATATATCATCAACTCTTGCAATAATAGATACAACTAAATCAGGAATAAGAACACCATAAAACATTGTTCTTGGGCTGCAAACCATTAATCCAATTGGTGATGGAAAATACCAAAGTCTGAAGGTAATTCTAAGTACAATCATTTGAGTTAATAAATTAAAGGTAGCTGTCAACTTTCGATTAATCATATATATATATATATATGAAATAACCTTCATCACTTAATAAATGAAAAGCCAAAAATGAAGCTCAGCTAGTCATGTATTGGTGTGCCTCTCATCATTTGAGTTAATAAATTAAAGGTAACTGTCAACTTTTGATTAATCATATATATATATATGAAATAACCTTCATCACTTAATAAATGAAAAGCCAAAAATGAAGCTCAGCTAGTCATGTATTGGTGTGTCTCTCTTACTCTTTGTGTCCTTTCCCTCCAATGCAATGAACACAGGTACTTACACCATACAGAGATTATGTAGCAACTAAACGTATGTCATATTCATCATCACTTCTCTTTGGCTCATAGCCTTCTCTTCAGTAATGTACCTACGGGTTATATATTAGAACCAGCAGCACAGAACATCATCACTTCTCTTTGGCTCAACAGCAGAACCAAACATTGACACGTACCTCAACCAGCTTGCTGGCGGCGCCGCCTCCACGACGAACCACGACGGCCTCCTCCATCTCCCTAGCAGCTCAAGCCCACCGCGACCAACCTGTTGCTTCTTGTCCTTGGCACCTATCTCCCCTCCTTGCAACGATGGCGGCATGGGAGAGAGAGATAGAGCAGAGGACGAGGAGGAGGAGGAGAGGTGGCAGCGCAAAGATCTGCGCCCGATCCAGAATCATGGCGCGCGGCGCGTGATGCCGGTGACCTGCGCCCGACCCGGCTGGACCGAGAACTGCCGCACCCGCTGCTGCACCTCGAGCGCCGGGGAGAGAAGGCCGAGTCAGCTGCCGCGTGGAGCCGGCGATGCGACAGGAGGGAAGGAGGGGATTGGGGCAGGGGAGTGCGGCGGCGCGATGGGAGGGAAGGAGGGGAGAGCACGGGAGATGAGATATTTTCCCTCGCGCTGCGCATCCAGGCCGTCCTGCCTTGACCCAGCCCCTGCTCCCATCGCCGCAAGCCGCCGCTGCTACCGTCCCGCTTGGGCATGGATGGGATAGGGCCATAGGGGAGCGCATGGGAGGAGGAGAGATGCGGGGGGAGGGATGCGGGGCTTCGCCGGAGGAGACGGGCGCGAGTGGCGGCGGCTGGCCGGGTGGAGGAGACGACAGCGGCGGGGCAGGGAGGCAGGCGGGGAGAGAGAGGAGAGGGGCGCGGCGCCAGTGCGGGATGGGCGGAAGGCTAGGTTACCTCCACTGAAGCGGCTGCCTTTTATACGCCCGGATGCGAAATGACGAAAATGCCCTCGACGGGGAACGAAAATTACAGGCGGTGGCAGCAGCGATTTAAAGGCGACGTGGCTGGCTTCGTTGTGACTACGAACCCTTTCATCCTTTATAAGTTAGATTGGTGTGTCTCTCTTACTCTTTGTGTCCTTTCCCTCCAATGCAATGAACACAGGTACTTACACCATACAGAGATTATGTAGCAACTAAACGTGTGTCATATTCATCATCACTTCTCTTTGGCTCATAGCCTTCTCTTCAGTAATGTACCTACGGGTTATATATTAGAACCAGCAGCACAGAACATCATCACTTCTCTTTGGCTCAACAGCAGAACCAAACATTGACACGTACCTCAACCAACGGATCTAACACGTACCTCAACCAGCTTGCTGGCGGCGCCGCCTCCACGACGAACCACGACGGCCTCCTCCATCTCCCTAGCAGCTCAAGCCCACCGCGACCAACCTGTTGCTTCTTGTCCTTGGCACCTATCTCCCCTCCTTGCAACGATGGCGGCATGGAAGAGAGAGATAGAGCAGAGGACGAGGAGGAGGAGGAGAGGTGGCAGCGCAAAGATCTGCGCCCGATCCAGAATCATGGCGCGCGGCGCGTGATGCCGGTGACCTGCGCCCGACCCGGCTGGACCGAGAACTGCCGCACCCGCTGCTGCACCTCGAGCGCCGGGGAGAGAAGGCCGAGTCAGCTGCCGCGTGGAGCCGGCGATGCGACAGGAGGGAAGGAGGGGATTGGGGCAGGGGAGTGCGGCGGCGCGATGGGAGGGAAGGAGGGGAGAGCACGGGAGAGGAGATATTTTCCCTCGCGCTGCGCATCCAGGCCGTCCTGCCTTGACCCGGCCCCTGCTCCCATCGCCGCAAGCCGCCGCTGCTGCCGTCCCGCTTGGGCATGGATGGGATAGGGCCATAGGGGAGCGCATGGGAGGAGGAGAGATGCGGGGGGAGGGATGCGGCGCTTCGCCGGAGGAGACGGGCGCGAGTGGCGGCGGCTGGCCGGGTGGAGGAGACGACAGCGGCGGGGCAGGGAGGCAGGCGGGGAGAGAGAGGAGAGGGGCGCGGCGCCAGTGCAGGATGGGCGGAAGGCTAGGTTACCTCCACTGGAGCGGCTGCCTTTTATACGCCCGGATGCGAAATGACGAAAATGCCCTCGGCGGGGAACGAAAATTACAGGCGGTGGCAGCAGCGATTTAAAGGCGACGTGGCTGGCTTCGTTGTGACTACGAACCCTTTCATCCTTTATAAGTTAGATTGGTGTGTCTCTCTTACTCTTTGTGTCCTTTCCCTCCAATGCAATGAACACAGGTACTTACACCATACAGAGATTATGTAGCAACTAAACGTATGTCATATTCATCATCACTTCTCTTTGGCTCATAGCCTTCTCTTCAGTAATGTACCTACGGGTTATATATTAGAACCAGCAGCACAGAACATCATCACTTCTCTTTGGCTCAACAGCAGAACCAAACATTGACACGTACCTCAACCAACGGATCTGACACGTACCTCAACCAGCTTGCTGGCGGCGCCGCCTCCACGACGAACCACGACGGCCTCCTCCATCTCCCTAGCAGCTCAAGCCCACCGCGACCAACCTGTTGCTTCTTGTCCTTGGCACCTATCTCCCCTCCTTGCAACGATGGCGACATGGGAGAGAGAGATAGAGCAGAGGACGAGGAGGAGGAGGAGAGGTGGCAGCGCAAAGATCTGCGCCCGATCCAGAATCATGGCGCGCGGCGCGTGATGCCGGTGACTTGCGCCCGACCCGGCTGGACCGAGAACTGCCGCACCCGCTGCTGCACCTCGAGCGCCGGGGAGAGAAGGCCGAGTCAGCTGCCGCGTGGAGCCGGCGATGCGACAGGAGGGAAGGAGGGGATTGGGGCAGGGGAGTGCGGCGGCGCGATGGGAGGGAAGGAGGGGAGAGCACGGGAGAGGAGATATTTTCCCTCGCGCTGCGCATCCAGGCCGTCCTGCCTTGACCCGGCCCCTGCTCCCATCGCCGCAAGCCGCCGCTGCTGCCGTCCCGCTTGGGCATGGATGGGATAGGGCCATAGGGGAGCGCATGGGAGGAGGAGAGATGTGGGGGGAGGGATGCGGCGCTTCGCCGGAGGAGACGGGCGCGAGTGGCGGCGGCTGGCCGGGTGGAGGAGACGACAGCGGCGGGGCAGGGAGGCAGGCGGGGAGAGAGAGGAGAGGGGCGCGACGCCAGTGCGGGATGGGCGGAAGGCTAGGTTACCTCCACTGGAGCGGCTGCCTTTTATACGCCCGGATGCAAAATGACGAAAATGCCCTCGGCGGGGAACGAAAATTACAGGCGGTGGCAGCAGCGATTTAAAGGCGACGTGGCTGGCTTCGTTGTGACTACGAACCCTTTCATCCTTTATAAGTTAGATTGGTGTGTCTCTCTTACTCTTTGTGTCCTTTCCCTCCAATGCAATGAACACAGGTACTTACACCATACAGAGATTATGTAGCAACTAAACGTATGTCATATTCATCATCACTTCTCTTTGGCTCATAGCCTTCTCTTCAGTAATGTACCTACGGGTTATATATTAGAACCAGCAGCACAGAACATCATCACTTCTCTTTGGCTCAACAACAGAACCAAACATTGACACGTACCTCAACCAACGGATCTGACACGTACCTCAACCAGCTTGCTGGCGGCGCCGCCTCCACGACGAACCACGACGGCCTCCTCCATCTCCCTAGCAGCTCAAGCCCACCGCGACCAACCTGTTGCTTCTTGTCCTTGGCACCTATCTCCCCTCCTTGCAACGATGGCGGCATGGGAGAGAGAGATAGAGCAGAGGACGAGGAGGAGGAGGAGAGGTGGCAGCGCAAAGATCTGCGCCCGATCCAGAATCATGGCGCGCGGCGCGTGATGCCGATGACCTGCGCCCGACCCGGCTGGACCGAGAACTGCCGCACCCGCTGCTGCACCTCGAGCGCCGGGGAGAGAAGGCCGAGTCAGCTGCCGCGTGGAGCCGGCGATGTGACAGGAGGGAAGGAGGGGATTGGGGCAGGGGAGTGCGGCGGCGCGATGGGAGGGAAGGAGGGGAGAGCACGGGAGAGGAGATATTTTCCCTCGCGCTGCGCATCCAGGCCGTCCTGCCTTGACCCGGCCCCTGCTCCCATCGCCGCAAGCCGCCGCTGCTGCCGTCCCGCTTGGGCATGGATGGGATAGGGCCATAGGGGAGCGCATGGGAGGAGGAGAGATGCGGGGGGAGGGATGCGGCGCTTCGCCGGAGGAGACGGGCGCGAGTGGCGGCGGCTGGCCGGGTGGAGGAGACGACAGCGGCGGGGCAGGGAGGCAGGCGGGGAGAGAGAGGAGAGGGGCGCGGCGCCAGTGCAGGATGGGCGGAAGGCTAGGTTACCTCCACTGGAGCGGCTGCCTTTTATACGCCCGGATGCGAAATGACGAAAATGCCCTCGGCGGGGAACGAAAATTACAGGCGGTGGCAGCAGCGATTTAAAGGCGACGTGGCTGGCTTCGTTGTGACTACGAACCCTTTCATCCTTTATAAGTTAGATTGGTGTGTCTCTCTTACTCTTTGTGTCCTTTCCCTCCAATGCAATGAACACAGGTACTTACACCATACAGAGATTATGTAGCAACTAAACGTATGTCATATTCATCATCACTTCTCTTTGGCTCATAGCCTTCTCTTCAGTAATGTACCTACGGGTTATATATTAGAACCAGCAGCATAGAACATCATCACTTCTCTTTGGCTCAACAACAGAACCAAACATTGACACGTACCTCAACCAACGGATCTGACACGTACCTCAACCAGCTTGCTGGCGGCGCCGCCTCCACGACGAACCACGACGGCCTCCTCCATCTCCCTAGCAGCTCAAGCCCACCGCGACCAACCTGTTGCTTCTTGTCCTTGGCACCTATCTCCCCTCCTTGCAACGATGGCGACATGGGAGAGAGAGATAGAGCAGAGGACGAGGAGGAGGAGGAGAGGTGGCAGCGCAAAGATCTGCGCCCGATCCAGAATCATGGCGCGCGGCGCGTGATGCCGGTGACTTGCGCCCGACCCGGCTGGACCGAGAACTGCCGCACCCGCTGCTGCACCTCGAGCGCCGGGGAGAGAAGGCCGAGTCAGCTGCCGCGTGGAGCCGGCGATGCGACAGGAGGGAAGGAGGGGATTGGGGCAGGGGAGTGCGGCGGCGCGATGGGAGGGAAGGAGGGGAGAGCACGGGAGAGGAGATATTTTCCCTCGCGCTGCGCATCCAGGCCGTCCTGCCTTGACCCGGCCCCTGCTCCCATCGCCGCAAGCCGCCGCTGCTGCCGTCCCGCTTGGGCATGGATGGGATAGGGCCATAGGGGAGCGCATGGGAGGAGGAGAGATGTGGGGGGAGGGATGCGGCGCTTCGCCGGAGGAGACGGGCGCGAGTGGCGGCGGCTGGCCGGGTGGAGGAGACGACAGCGGCGGGGCAGGGAGGCAGGCGGGGAGAGAGAGGAGAGGGGCGCGACGCCAGTGCGGGATGGGCGGAAGGCTAGGTTACCTCCACTGGAGCGGCTGCCTTTTATACGCCCGGATGCAAAATGACGAAAATGCCCTCGGCGGGGAACGAAAATTACAGGCGGTGGCAGCAGCGATTTAAAGGCGACGTGGCTGGCTTCGTTGTGACTACGAACCCTTTCATCCTTTATAAGTTAGATTGGTGTGTCTCTCTTACTCTTTGTGTCCTTTCCCTCCAATGCAATGAACACAGGTACTTACACCATACAGAGATTATGTAGCAACTAAACGTATGTCATATTCATCATCACTTCTCTTTGGCTCATAGCCTTCTCTTCAGTAATGTACCTACGGGTTATATATTAGAACCAGCAGCACAGAACATCATCACTTCTCTTTGGCTCAACAACAGAACCAAACATTGACACGTACCTCAACCAACGGATCTGACACGTACCTCAACCAGCTTGCTGGCGGCGCCGCCTCCACGACGAACCACGACGGCCTCCTCCATCTCCCTAGCAGCTCAAGCCCACCGCGACCAACCTGTTGCTTCTTGTCCTTGGCACCTATCTCCCCTCCTTGCAACGATGGCGGCATGGGAGAGAGAGATAGAGCAGAGGACGAGGAGGAGGAGGAGAGGTGGCAGCGCAAAGATCTGCGCCCGATCCAGAATCATGGCGCGCGGCGCGTGATGCCGATGACCTGCGCCCGACCCGGCTGGACCGAGAACTGCCGCACCCGCTGCTGCACCTCGAGCGCCGGGGAGAGAAGGCCGAGTCAGCTGCCGCGTGGAGCCGGCGATGTGACAGGAGGGAAGGAGGGGATTGGGGCAGGGGAGTGCGGCGGCGCGATGGGAGGGAAGGAGGGGAGAGCACGGGAGAGGAGATATTTTCCCTCGCGCTGCGCATCCAGGCCGTCCTGCCTTGACCCGGCCCCTGCTCCCATCGCCGCAAGCCGCCGCTGCTGCCGTCCCGCTTGGGCATGGATGGGATAGGGCCATAGGGGAGCGCATGGGAGGAGGAGAGATGCGGGGGGAGGGATGCGGCGCTTCGCCGGAGGAGACGGGCGCGAGTGGCGGCGGCTGGCCGGGTGGAGGAGACGACAGCGGCGGGGCAGGGAGGCAGGCGGGGAGAGAGAGGAGAGAGGCACGGCGCCAGTGCGGGATGGGCGGAAGGCTAGGTTACCTCCACTGGAGCGGCTGCCTTTTATACGCCCGGATACGAAATGACGAAAATGCCCTCAGCGGGGAACGAAAATTACAGGCGGTGGCAGCAGCGATTTAAAGGCGACGTGGCTGGCTTCGTTGTGACTACGAACCCTTTCATCCTTTATAAGTTAGATACTTGAATTTGGAGCATAATATAACAATGCTTGCAAAACAGTCCTGGAGATTTGTTTCTACTCTTGATTCCCTTTACACACAAGTTTTGAAAGCGAAGTATTTACAAAATTGCTTGTTGCTAAAAGCGGGTCCAAAAAAAGGGTCCAGTTTCACTTGGCAAAAGTATTGTGGCCGGTTTGAATACTTTCAAGAGAGGGCACATATGGCGTGTTGGAATAGGGGAATTGATTAATATTTGGGAAGATCATTGGGTGTCGCGCAGCCCCTCTCGTATGATACAAACACCAAGAGGGAATACATTGTTGCAACGAAACTGCTCTGCGTATGACCGTTCTCTCGTCCGACCAGTACAACTAGAGAGCAAATTACCTCTAAATGCTATGGCCCACAAACTGAATTATCTATGATTGTCTCTAATCGTACAGTGTTGGACATGCACTCTGTCGTACGTATAGCAAAGTTCTTGTTGCAATCTGTGAATGAGCTAATAAACCCAGCAACTGGTCTTTGGAATGAGGAGCTTTTGAGAGATATTTTCTCTCCTATTGATGTGGACAGAATTGTAAGGATTCCTCTTAGCGAACATTTGGGAGATGACTTCATTGCCTGGCACTACACAAAATCTTATACCTTCTCGGTTTGTTCTGCCTATTACATTGAGTGGGATCACTCTCATCACCATAGGCTAACCAGAGAAGATGGGCAAGGCACCTCCAAGCGCAACCCAGTATGGGATATTATGTGGAAATTAAAAGTGCCGACCAAAGTGAAATTTTTTGGGCGAAAATCTTTACATGGCATGCTTCCAGGTCTCGCAATTCTCGCGAATAGGCATATCCGCACAAGTGCACAATGCCCGGTTTGCAAGAATGGCCCGGAAGATATTAAGCATATTATGCTCACTTGTGACCGTGCAAAACAAGTCTGGAAGGCCTTGGGGCTACTTGATTATATTTCTGAGGTGATTCCCGTTGACAGGTCAGGTTCAGCTATTCTTAAGGCAATTCTTCGATGCCCACATAATTTTTGTCCGGCGGTTAAGATGGGTCTAAAAGAGCTAATTCTTCTGGGGGCATGGTACATCTGGTGGCAAAGGAGGAAACATGTCAAGGGGCTACGTGCTAATGAACTAATTCGACCAGCCTTCTCAATTCAGGCCTTGACATGCAAAAAAAAAAAAAAATCAAAACGGAGGCAAAGATTGCCTCATCTATTAATTAAGTAGAAGAGAATTGTCCAGTTAATTACGGAAAACCGGACAAAAACTGAAACAAGGGCCAAGCCCACTCCCAAAAACTGAAACACACAAGGCAAAGCCATCCTTATCGACGACATGCCGACCTACGGCCAGACAACGCAGCTCCGACTCTGATGGAGAACTCAGAAGAACAATACCAGGCACGGCTGGCGCCACGGAAGATCGCCGAACAGACCACCTGCAGCCAGTCATCGTACACCACAGGGCCCCGCCGCAGCAGCTTCGACTCCACAGCAACAAGCAAACCGAGGCAAAACCGTGGGCACGCCGGAGAAGAGCCGACTACCGCAACCATTGCCGCGTCGCCGACATCGCTCCCACCATCATCGTTACCTCAGTAGTCTGGTCGCCACCGTGATTCTCTCAGGGTCGCCTCCCCGACATCCACCGCTGCGTCGCACCCAGGGCAATCAACCGGCACCGCCTTCCGGGGCCGCCGCCCCGACATACCACCGCTCCCCTCGAGCAGCAACGCCACACAACCTAGTTGCCCGCAGCCCACGCTGCTCAGGGCAACCGCTTGCAGACCACGAACGTCGCACCACATCCGGGGCCGCCGCCCCGATGTAAAGTCAGACCGCCCCCTCTAGGGCGCATCGACCGAGCCGACACCCCTACCGCCCAAGCGGGACAAGGATGCCACCCAACCAATGTCAAGATAGAGCCCCACCTCATAGAGTTGTCACTCACATTGTTCCCGAGATCGCCATCTCGACGCACAATCAGAAACCACTCGAAGCCGCTGCCCCGACGTCCACTGTCCCCGACGATGAAGAGATCCATGCAAACTGCAAATGCTGACTCTCCAAGGCAATGCCTCAAAGAAGGAAACGACGTAAGCGCCGTCATCGCTCACCTCGACCATCCGAAGCTAGGGATTTCTCCCATAGAGTCGTGTAATGAAGCTCCACGACAACACCTTCAAGAAAGGGAACGACACCATGGCCATGGCGTCGCTGTTGCCGGCACCGACCCAAGGTCAGTGCTGGACTTTCGCTCGGAGCTCCTCCACACCTTCGAATCTGAGCAGATCCGAAGCACTGCGCAGCACACAATATCCATGGTCGACGTCCACCGGCTCCACCTACCCGCTGCGCCAAGCTACCTCCATCGTCGACCACCAAGCTTACGCGCGTCACCACCCCCCGCAGCACATCCGGCCGGAACGAGCCCATCCCGCATCCACGCCAGGCCACTGCCACATCGGCCAACCCCCTGGCCACACCCCTCCTTCACACCAGAAACAGAAGTGCCAGACCACCGCCTCCCGCCGTCTCAGCAGCACCACATAGAGCCGACGAGCAGAGTCGCACGAGAGGTCCCTGCAGGTGCCAGATCCAACCGCGCCCAGCCAAATCCAGCGACCATGCACACGCCACCAGCACCCAACCTCTGGAGCACAGGGACGCCGACCAGCACCGCTACAAATCCGGAGGGGACGCCGCCCGCAGCCGAAGACCGCACCTCACGGAATCCCGTCCCGAGCGCCGCCTGGATGCAAGACGCGACACCTCCAGCTCCGGCCGCCGCGCTGCCCGTGCAGCCATAGCAGCCGCCGGACCGCAGGAAGGTCCCGGGGCCGCCGCCCCGGCGCCCGCACACCGCTGGCAGAGCTCGCCGTCCAGGGCCAATGCGCCGAACCAGCCGGTGCCCTCGCAGCGCAAGAGAAGGTGGCCCGCCGCCGGCGGCAGCGCGGGCTTTGCCCGGCGACGTCGCCCAGCGATGGCGAGGGGAGGGGAGGGAGGTGGGGGGTGGCGGCGGCGATGACGCTAGGGTTCGCCCGAGCCGCCCCGTGGGAGCGACGCGGACGATACGAGAGACGATTGGTAATTTTGTAGAGGAAAAAGGGAGCACTGTTGACATGCAATTTCATGGGGGCACAGGAATACTTACAAGCTAAGAGCATTACTAGTAGTACCCCTAAACCCTCAAACCCTCAAAAATAACCGCTTTTTTACGGGCTGAGACAAAAAAATCGCAAAGAATAGAACCCCTTAACCCTTAAATCCTTAAATTTTTTTAGAGGCTCAACCCCTATACTCCTTCCCAGCCTGTAGAAACAGGGGTTGGCAGCCCAACCCCTCCCCGACCCGGTTTCCTCTTCGCTTTCGCGTGGGAGGGAGTTTTCAGCTCCCTCCGCAGATCCGCCTCCCCGCCCCGCCCCGGCCCGCACCGCGGCGCCGCCTCCCCGCCCCGTCCCGCACCGCGGCGCCGCCTCCCCGCCCGGCCGCGCCTCCTCCTTCCCATCCCGGCCTCGCCTCCTCCTCCCTTGTGCCGCCCCGCCCCGGCGCCCCTCCCGCCTTCCTGCCCTCCCGCCGGCCGCCCTGCCTTGCCCTCCCGCCGCCCTGCCCTCCCGCCGGCCGTGGCTCCCGCCTGCCCCGGCCGCCCTCCCGTCGTCCAAGCCGCGCCCCCGGCCGCCCTCCCGCCCTGCCCCGGCCGCTGACTCGTCCGAGAGGTGAGGTTTTTTCAAGGAGAAAAATGGGGTGCCCTTAACAAGAAAAGAGGCTCATTTCACCAAGGCACAAGAGGCAGCCCGCAAAGATATGGAGAGAGCTTTCGGTGTTTTGCAAGCAAGATTTGCCATAGTTCGTGGTCCAGCTCGGTTTTGGGACAAAAAAACCTTGATGAACATCATGAAATGTTGTGTGATTCTACACAACATGATCCTAGAGGACGAGAGAGGGTTAAACCTCCCTTGTTTCTATGACAATATTGGTACCCGTGTGCAACCGGAAAGAAACCCTTCTCGCATACACGCTTTTCTTCAAGCACATCGTCAGATTGAGGATGCAACCACTCATGGTCAGCTCCGGGATGATCTAATAGAGCACCACTGGTAGTTGGATGGGCGGCGCATTGGCCCATGATGTATCTTTTTTTCCTTTTCTATGTCCTATTTGATTCGAACAATTAGTGTTATTTGCTCAAACATTGTTGTAATAATTTGAATGATTATTGTTTTATTCGGTGTTGTAATAATAACTAGAATGATTATTGTTTTATGTCAATTGTGATGGAATTTGTGATATGTCATATGATGAAATGTGATGAAATGTGTGATATATGAAATGACAGTTTTAAAGGTTGGGGTTGAGGCAAAGACTAGAACCCTCAAATCCAACCCTTAAAGCAGTTTACGGGTTGGGTTTGAGGGTTCTAGTCTTTGCCCCTGTTTTTCAACCCTTAAAAGTGTCAAAAACTGGCACTTCTCAACCCTTAAAACTGCTACAAGGGTTTGAGGGTTTGAGGGTTCTACTAGTAATGCTCTAAACGTGCATGATGTCTATTCTGAGAACGGTTTGGGAGGTGCAGGTGTTGTGGTTCGTAATGACAAAGGAGGGGTGATTGCAGGCGCGTGCTGGCCTTTACAGAACTCCCCGATTCAGCAACAACTGAAGTTAGTGAAGCTACTGCACTTTTGAAAGGTCTGAGCCTTATTGAATCACTTGGGTGTACCCCAGTTATTACTGAATTAGATTCTTTGGAACTTGTTGAAGCTTTCAAAGGAATAATTCAAGTCTGGTCTCCCCATTCAACAATTCTCACAGAGTGTTTTCCGATAGCGTAAAAGATTGGCTCAATCTCCGTACAACACCACTACAGGAAGCTAACTACATGGTGCATAACTTAGCTAGACATGTTTTTGTTTCTAATAGTACTTTTTTCTTGGGATAATGATCCTCCGGATTTCATTATACCGGCTGTAATGATGATGTATCCTTGTTTAAGTGTAGTATCAAAAACGTTCTTATATTATGAGACGGAGGGAGTATGAAATAAAGCACGCCATAGGCTTTCCCTTAAAAAAAGGACAGGAACAGGTAGCACGTTACCAAACAATAAAATCTAGTTTCATAGCAATTAATTCAAAATCCTACCTTTCCTAACGCATTGATCCCTACTTTTCCTAATCTATATCTAATAACAAAGGGGCTATTGTAACAGTCTCGAACCAAAGGCGCGTGATAATACCGTTTCGCTCCCGAGAAAGTAGGATCGCACAGGCGATCAAAGGAGGCGACGAGGCCAGTTCCCTTGCGCGCCGCCAGTGGCGCCGCCGGTTCCCTCTCTCTTCGTCGGCTGCTCCGGCTGCGGGAGGGAGGGGGAACCTCGGGTCTGTCTGCTAGGTGGGTGTGTGCTAGGGTTAGAGTTGAGGGTGACGCTGCCGAGGCCGTTGCGGTGGTGTCGCGTCGGAATAAGTTTCTTCGGGCTCCGTTCGCGGTCAGGCGAGGCTTTTGCCTTCGTCTAGGAGCCAGCGGGGTGGGGGATCCTCGAATCTCGTTGAGGTCGCGGGCTATGGTGACTGGAGGTCCATCGGCACTGGCCGTTTGGGTCCTTAGATGGGCATTGGATGCAGGGAGACGAAGACCCTTCTTCTTCCTTGTCGGTATGATTTGCTACTGCTATTCTTCTACTTCCCCTGTGATGATGCTGGAGGAAGATTCTGCTTTGCCCGAGCGGATGACCCGGCCGCGGTGCTGGACCGGTCGGATGACTCGAGTTCTCTTCCTTCCGGAAGGGACATTTTTCGCGGTACTCAAGGCCAAAGATAGCGACGGCTGTTGCAGGTGTGTTGGATTGATGTCCATGCCCTCTCAGCGCTGGTGTCAAGAAAGGAGGAAGCAGCGTGGCGGCAATTGTACCGTGGTTGAAGATGATGACCTGCTTGCGCCTGGTTGCAAATCCTTCTGCTGCAGGGGTCTTCTCTCAAGATTCGGGGATGATGTCACAGGGCTCCGGAGATCTTTTTGTGTTATGGTTGGCTTAGGGTACTCTAGGTGTTCATGGTCCTTTGTGTTTGCATTTCAGTGTGCTTGTAAGAGTCAACTACTTTGTACTGTTTCATGATTTGAATGAGAAATTCTCAAAAAAAAAAGACGAAGGGGCTATTGCTTCTTATGATACACCACAGAAATGGCCAAGTTGCAAAATATTACCCACCAATGCCACTTATAAGTGATAGAAAACGTTTCATATAGGGGAATCCCCTGGCTGGGCCGGCCCATGCACTATGGACCTCCTATACACCGCTCTACATGTCGGAAGAAGACGCAGCGCGCCCGTTTGGGCCAGCCCATGTCCGGCGGCTGGAATCGGGAAATCCAACGGCGACGGTAGCAGCTGCAGATCCATCACTTTTTCGCCGGCCACGAGGGGAGACGACGCAAATCCGAGCGGTAGAGGACATCGGCGGAGCCTACTGAGCGTTCCCGGCGGCGGATGGGCGCCGATGGGGGGTGGGAGTGGCGGCGCTGGCGCAGATGAGGCGCGGAAGGGGAGGGGGGGATGCAGTGGACGAGAGGCGCAGCTTTTACTCAGCCGCGGCGTGATGGAGTAAATATAAGGAGATTTTGAAGAGATGAGTAAAATTTTACTCCCTTACGGCGGACAAGGGATCGGCTAGGTCCCGGTTAGAGAAGTAAAACCGCATTTTTTACTTCTCTAACCGGTTATAAGAGATGGGTTAATGCCCTTAGGTAGCATGTCCATATCGGTGTATGATGCCCGCGGGAGCGAGTCAAATTAGAAGAACAGGGGCTGCGACAGCGACCGCGCGTGTTGGCTGGTAAGAAGAAGTTGAATAGATTTAATTCTGCAGCAAGTTTCTCAAATTGTTCTTCTTTCTTACCCTTTTTGCACATGGTGTTTGGCCCCAGTTACTCTACAAAGAAGGTATATCTATACAAGGAAGGAACTAAAGAACTACTCCCTCCGTTTCATAATATAAGAATGTTTTTGATACTACACTAGTGTAAAACACGCTTTTATACTATAGGACGGAGGGAGTAGTTGTATTAGTTGTTAGTTCAATCAACTTATTCTGTTGCAGCGCTAATTTGGTGTTTGGAATAACTGATGTGCGCCACGTAACATTTGCAGATGAATTTGTTTTTGTTAACCGGAAAGACTTGCACGAGTACTGGACTTACAATATAGAGAAGGTTTGTGAATGTGTGCCATGAATGCTGTTTTAGTTCACCTTTGTGAGCCACTACAGCGACCGCGAGCGTGACGGCGAGGTGGCGCCTGAGGGGATCTGCCGTTGAGCAGATGTACTACGTTGCGGCGGCGGTCAGCTGCAGCAGCTGCACTACAGGGCGGCAGCGGCGGTGGTGGGGGGCAGCAGAAGCAAGATGAGGTGGCGAACAGGACAGCGGTAGCGAGTAGGAGCAGTAAAGCGAGGCAGTGGCGAGCAGCAGCTGCGGAACTACCGCGCGAATTTACTGAGATGAAATACCATGCTATCTTTTAGTCAGATAAGTTGATGATATATGCCAAACTATACATGGTATAATAGGTACTTTTTTTCTTGATGTGTTTTATTAGCAAGCTCTTCTTAATTATAAATATGATCTACTCCCTACGTCTCATAATATAAGATTCATCGGTTGGAGGAACTTATGGAGATGAATGTAGACAGAAGGGAGATACGGCGGGTCAAGGATCGTATGAATGGGCTGCTTTATCGTGAGGAACTCATGTGGCTGCAGCGCTCCCGTATTGACTGGCTTAAAGATGGTGATAGGAACACCAAAGTTTTCCATCGGAAGGCGGTTAGGCGAGCAAGGAAAAACAAAGTCCGGCGCCTAGTTGATGACTCAGGGGTAAGTCAAACTGATCATGCAACCATGGGTAATATGGTCACCTCGTACTTCCAAAATTTATTTACTAGAGATGAACAACTTGATCCCTCGCCGGTCTTAAATCTTTTTGAGACTAGAGTTACAGCAGCCATGAATGACAAGTTGTGTGCACCCTTCACGGAGAAGGAAATATCGGATAGTCTTTTCCAGATTGGACCGCTCAAGGCACCTGGTAAAGATGGATTCCCAGCTCGTTTTTTTCAGCGAAACTGGGCAGTGTTAAAAGTGAAAATTGTCAAGGCAGTGCAGGAGTTCTTCATGACAGGTCAAATGCCTCCTGGGGTCAATGATACGGTAATAGTACTTATACCCAAAGTTAAAGAACCCGTTAGGCTAACGGATTTTCCACCGATTAGCTTATGCAATGTCATTTATAAGATTGTTGCCAAGTGTCTGGTGAATAGACTGCGACCTATCCTCGATGATATTGTGTCTCCGGAACAGAGCGCATTTGTCCCGGGGAGGCTAAATACTGACAATGCTTTATTGGCCTTTGAATGTCTCCATTATATGCAACATGAGCAGAGCCAGGGAAAAAATTATTGTGCATATAAATTGGACCTATCTGTTGACACCAGATTTTGGCACAGTCAAGAACTTATTTAAAATGGCCTCAAATGGAGAAGTGTTCTACATGAAAAAGTTTCACATTGCCGATACGAACATCTTTGAAGTTTGGGCCATCGCCATCTGATCTCATCTCGAAGGCCGAAGTTGTGTTCGAAATACTGAGATTTTGTATTCAGAACCCTATTCGGCACATTACACCCCAAGACTGCCTCGTATGGAAAAATGATCTACATGGATTGTCTTCGTCGTCGAAACGATCGATTTTGATATAAAAATCGTTTCAATCCGAGTTCGTATGCAAAAGTTAGAGCCATCTGAATACAGCACTATCACGAGCTAAAAGTGGCGTGCCCCACCAGACACCCTGTCTGATGGGTAGCGCGAATAACAGCCTGTGTTGTACGAGCGATTTGACACTCAAGATGAACTCTAATCAAAAAACGTTCAACATAAAAGTTGTTCGTCTCATGGAAACAGTCAAGATTGCTTTTGGGCTCGTTTCCATCCGAGGTCGTTTACCACCTCAAAAGTTACCCGCAAGGTGCAGCCAGTTTAAACCGAACAGTTTTGGAAAGTTCGGACAAAACCAATCCGAATTTGACTAGGGTTTTGGACGTGAATCCAAGCCTTTTCCTTGCACGGGAAGTCCAGCCGCCTCTTATATACCCGAGGGGTGATGGCTGATTGAACAACACACAATCGATCAATCAATCTACTACTTTTCCGTGTTCATCTACTTTTATCTCTCCCCTTGTATCTTTCTTCTCGTTCTTCGTCATTCTTCAAGATTGGAGGCTGCGAATCCACGAGGCTCTAGGGGCGGTAAGACCGACCTCGAGCAGCCAATCGTCGCCGCGAGCCCTGACGGGGTCCCTCCCGGGCGAGCGGGGCGTCTGGTCCCAAAAGCGCCGGCTTGCTGTCTTGCGTATCGCGCTGGAAGTCGGCCTCCCGCGGTGTGAGTTGCGGAGCATCTCCCTCGGTGCCGCGGGTACACATCGACGTGTTCGTGTGACGCGTTCCAGCGTCAACACTATCAAAGGCATATGACCGTGTGGATTGGGGTTTCTTGAGACAAGCGATGCAAAAGATGGGCTTCGCTCACCAATGGGTACAGTGGATTATGACATGTGTTACCTCGGTGAGATATTCAGTGAAATTTAATGGAGCTATCTTGGATTCGTTTGTACCGTCACGTGGGCTTCGGCAAGGTGACCCATTATCCCCATTTTTGTTTCTATTCGTGGCTGATGGTCTTTCTGCGCTTTTGAGACAGGGCATGGAGATGAATATTATTGATCCAGTAAAAGTGTGCACCAATGCTCCTGGTATATCCCATCTCCTATTTGCGGATGACACACTACTGTTTTTTAAAGCAAACCATGACCAGGCCACACACATAAAGGAAGTCACAGATAAATATGCTAGTGCAACCGGCCAGCTTGTGAATCCTCAAAAATGCTCCATTAAGTTTGGTACTTGTTGTGTGGAGGAGGACAAGCAAGATGTACGTCAGGTGTTACAAATCCAAGGTGAGGACTTTGAAGAAAAATATTTGGGGCTCCCAACCCCGGATGGACGCATGCATAAGGGCAGATTCCAGAACCGACATGAAAGATTAATGAAGAGAATTTTGCTTTGGGGGGATTCACTCTCTCAGGCAGGAAAGGAGACGATGATAAAATCTGTTGGTCAAGCCTTACCTACATACATAATGGGTGTTTCTAAACTGCCATTCTCAGTATGATATGTACTTCAAGGGGGCCCCTGCTCCCCCCCTACTAGAATCCCCCCAAAACATTCATATTTTTTCTTTTGCGCCCCGACATCTTTGGCTAGCTCCATCACTAACTGGAACTACGTGCACATAACATATCATTCATGGAGGACAAAGCCTACTTAATATGCAGTACAATACACACTATTCTAATTATATACTTATTTTAGGACAGATTTTTAAACAAAACCTACCATCAGTTGGTCCTGAATACGCAGGCCAAGCTGATGCACACCGCATACATGCTCAAGCCAGAGGAGATGCCGATCTCGGTCAACAACAAAACCCTCATTTCTTGTGGCCAACAGTGCATCTTACCCATGCACAGTGAAACTGCAATGATCGGGCTCTACAAGGAAGACCGTCAAACATACGCGCGACACACCAACATCGAAGACACATGCTCGGCGATGGCCGACCTCCCTAGCTCCACCAAGGTTGCCATCTCCTCATTTCCACTGTCACTTTGTAGTGATGAGGTGGACTGCATAATGGCGATCGCCAACCCCACGCCTACCAGTATGCACAATTGTGCCACGTCATCGGTGGTGACGAGAAACCTTCATCTGGAAGCACTATGCAGGAGGGACAATGTTTGTGTCAACATCAGCCCCAAGAAGGCAAGCAACAGCCGGATGCTCATTTTCAAGCTGGTTCGAAAAGTAGTAAATAAATAGTAACATGTCTAAGATTCTTTTACATAAATAATTATTCAAACACCTCATTATAAGACCTATGAGTTTTTGAAGCGCACGGTATTTTTTTTTCCGAAAGGGGAGACACCCCGGCCTCTGCATCATCATGAGGCACACAGCCAACACACACAGTATTTAGAATTCAAATAGAATCAAATTCTAAGGACAAAATGTGCCAGAGAACGTCACGCCGGGTATGGATATTATGAAAAATCAAGACGTACCAATGAGACTTAGCTGTGGATCCATCTCGCCTCAACCATAGGATGCCTACTTTTGCAGGAAGTGAGGAGGCCATCGCTCTTTTGCTTTTGTTACCAAAAAATGAAAAAGATTAGAACAATGTCGGACAATGATGGAAAAGCCGGTGCAGTCAACCTTAAAAATAAGTGGGAAGCATCACACTAGTTTTTTCCCCAACTAATACTAATTCAACATGACTTAGCCATGTTCTTGGCGAGACAAGCATAGGTTGCAAGGCCACTCACTGTGCACAAGTGCTCTTAGGTCCAACGGAGGAGCTACTTACTTGTCGAGAGGGAGGGGGCATCGCCCCCCCCCCCCCTCCCTCCCCCCCAAAGCCTTGGAGAAAACTTGAAGATTTGTTTTGAAAGGATTAAATGAGGAAAATATAGACTTTTGTGTCTAGCTCTGCCATTGAGTTAAGTCTCAACAAAGTAACATCCATAGGTTCCCAACTCCTTAGAAAACCATTTTTCCGTCCTTGCACAACCGTTCTCAACAAAGTATTGTGCATAGGGGAGTATTTTCGGCGAATCACCAAATATTGGCAATCTTATGCATGATGCAACATTCTGATCGGTATGCAACTAGTGAAACACATGGGTCTCTTTTTGGTGATTGCTTTGCACTGATATGAAAGGGTCTTTCTATGGGAAATTTGCCTATGAAGTGGCTATGGAAGATGCATGACGTGAAACTTCTCATGGCTTGACATCAAGCTCTCAGAACAGAGTGGAAGCCATAAGCTGATCCAATTTATATCTGTACCTACTATTAAAGGAAGGTGATATTCTTGGTTTGGTTCCGCTTAGTTTGTCCTGTTTTGAGTTTTTTTTATTGATGTACGGTATGTTTTGGGTTTGGTTTGGTTTGACGAACATAGGAAACCAGAGACTTACGTGTGTAAAGGAATCTAAAAATAAACGAAGCCGGCCGCCCGGCCCATACGTGTAAAGGAAACCAAAAATAATACAAGCTCGTCGGACCATATTACTAAGTTTTTGGTTGCCAGAACGAAAGAGCCTCCGGCCTATATGTTGCCGAAACTTACTCTCCGTAGAGGCGAGGACACACGACGTATTGCGTGCGTACGTCGCCGCCGCCGCCGCTCGCTCCCTTTTCTCCAGCTTCGTGTGCCATATCCGTTTTGGATCGGGTCCGGGTAGGAGAACTACTACAATATGTATCCATGGATGTCCCCATCCGGATTCCACAAAGAATTCATGCTATAAAAAGCTAAATTGCATCGCAAGTTTGCAAGTCTACAAGTATATTACCCCTGCCAACGGAAGTTCGCCCATTGTCGCGGAGACGTGGTTGTAGGCGAGTCTTGGCATCGCAGTAGGAAGAGACATCGAGTCTGGGCGTCGGAGCAAAGGAAGAGACGCTGAGCCTGGACGTCGGAGTAGAGGAAGAGAGGAGACCCGCCAAGGCAGGGCATGTGTCCACCATCGACCGTGATTCTAGAACCACCACTAGCCTCTGGCCAGGTGACCCGGCCTGCCCTCATGTCGATTGCGGAATCTCCCTCACGAACAAAAAGAAGGCGGCGATGTTGCTGAAATTTTGGATCGGCCACGGTGCCTGAAGAACAGAACCAGCAAGCGATGCATCGAGCTCTGCGAGTATGGCTCATCTTCCTCCTGTTCAGTTTCCCTTAATATCGGTGCTTTAGGTGCAGCCCCGGCCGTCATCGCGTGACTGATGGGAACGAGTGCTTCTCCCAAAGGTTGGCAGTCAATGGTACGTACCCAAGTGGTACCAATCTGCACCAAGTTGTTGCATCAAGGCGAGATGATCACCCTGTTTAGTACTCCTGCTCACTTCACAATGTTTGGGGGTGAAGGTTCAGTCTTGAAAACATGTAGGTCGGCAGCAAATTTTTCATGTAGGTTCAGGCGGCGTGGGGCACGCACCTCATCGGACCAACGCCTACCGAGGTGATCCCATGCCATGAGCACGTCTATCCCCTACAAGCGACTACCAACGGTCCCTCTCCGCTGGAGGCGGCAAGGCCATGTGTGTGTTCTGTAGCTCGGCGCCGCACCATGGGTAACCCGATCGTCGCCCTGACGGCCACCACTGCAGACTTTGTGGTTGGCCTGCTTATCCTCGCCGTGTTCGGGATCAGAGGCAGCGAGTGACCGGTGACCCAATATCGACTTTGAACGTTGACACTGATGACGGATTCACACACTCCACTATATTCTTGGTACAAAGACCAGCACTGCTACGACTTAGCCAAGCTGCTTTTTAACCATTTAACAACTACAAGTGATAGATATTGTTGTGGGATAAATTTTGATGGATAGGATTTTAGCAAGGCACCGAGCAGTGTAGGTCGAGATGACACAAATAATGGTATGCAAAATGTGTAGACATAATTTGACAATTTTGCTGGAACATACTATTTCCTTCAGTAAAAGAAGAAGATGTCCTGAATAAGCTCTAATATGTCACCATGATTGTTCTCATTTGTTAAAAAACAGGGAAAGTTATTTCAAATAATTGACTTATTTTTTCAGATCTTTCTCCTCATGCATTTTTACTAGCTGACAATGTTGAGTGATCCATTTCCATACGCTTGTGCATAGTATGTAATTTGTTTTCAGAAATGTTCTTCCGAGGGATTTGTTTTTATTATGTTGCTACAACGCCTTCTTGTGTCGGGAGTCAAACTATCACTCACAAGAATTTATTATATTGTTATTGGCTATGATTTATGCTATTTTTTACCATTTTGTTTAATGTGAGACTATATCATTATTTGCCGGTGAAATTTATAAGTTATATATTTGCATACGTATACTGTCACTTAGTTTAACATGGTATGTATAGGAGAATTAGGTGGGACTACATTATTAATAATCATTATATGTGTCATATTCTCAATGGCTCGATTTGAAGGTTGTAATTTTGTTACTCTGAAGCAATTACACGGGCCTTTTTGCTCACTGGAAGAGCAGAGAAAGGTGAGTGGATCTGACGCATACGAGTTGATTAATATTTTACCAATGATGCTTAGTGTTTCTCTTGTCGAGTACAAGGGGAGATCCCATTCCGCCAGCTTTAGTTTGCTAATTCATCACTGTTTTGTACCTGTTCTTTGCAAAGGTACATTCTCTAAGGCGTACCAACGCATGGTTGTCCAACAAATGCTACCAATCTTGCACCACTTCAAGTAAGAAACGCTAAAGTTTATGTCTGGTAAGCACTATTTTTGTGATTGATTTAAGGGTCGAAAGACCAGAATTATTTGAATTGATAGAAAATGTTAGCTATTTAAGAATCATGAAATTTCTGTTGCTGTGAATAATTTCCTATGAATGAGATATTGTGCTGCCATTTTACTAGGTTAGTGTTATTTTGTCAAATCTATTATTAATAGTGATTTAATGTGTTTTTGTTTAATAATATATTAGTTGCAAGCATGTGTGGTGTGAAGGACGCATGATGAGACATGTGTAGAGCGAGAGAGTATGAGGGATGAAACACATGCGGGGAGGGACCCACGGAGGGGGCCCTCATCTCCCGCTCGAGAGATTAGTTTAAACATTCCCTTTC
Source organism: Triticum timopheevii (assembly GCA_963921465.1). Taxonomy (NCBI): domain Eukaryota; kingdom Viridiplantae; phylum Streptophyta; class Magnoliopsida; order Poales; family Poaceae; genus Triticum; species Triticum timopheevii. The sequence goes on along the minus strand of OY997272.1, from coordinate 553,688,826 downwards.
GCTGCGCGAGGTTCAGCGACATATTTGACATGAGGTGGTCCAGCTCATCCCCTGCACTGGCAATGTCTAGGCGTGATGTAACTAGATGGACAACCCGTCCACAATCGGCGAAGGCAAGAACAAGGATATGTGGTGACACAGGTAGGACGCTTTGTTCAAATAGAGGTCATGGAATGAGAGCGGGGGATATGTCCTAGAGTCATGCCTATTAGACTCGGGTGCATACATTTTTGTATTTCTCCGGTTGCACCGCACGGGCATTTTTACTAGTATATACTATAAAAAATTGATCCGCCCCACTGCCAGGGCTATATCTCGCTTATTGCGAGATGTAGCCTGGCCTCGCCACTAGCGCTGGGGTGCTCACGTTTTTAGTGGGCTGACCCATAAAACCGGTCTCAGGATGGTTCTATAGACTAGTACGGACTGGTTTTAGAACCATCCATGCGTTTTTTTTCATGTTTTTATCTGTTTCTTAGTTGGGTTTATTCGTTTTTTCCTTTTCCTTTTATTCAATACATGTCTACTGTTTTCAATACGTGTTATGCATTTTTTGTACACATAGAATATTTTCCTAATACATGCTAAAATTTTCACAAATATTTTCCTCATTTAAGCTCTCAGAACATGTTTTAAAATACCAATTTTGAAAATTCTGTTGAGTACAGGTTAAGCATTTAACATATACAGTTCAACCATTTTTTTAATGCTACCAAACATTTTTTAAATTGTATAAATCATATTTAAAAAAGGTGAACATTTTTTAAAATTCCAGGAACTTTTTTGGATGGTACACAATACTTTCGCAATTATGTAAATGAATGACACTGTATAAATATTTTTTCACGTGACACATTTATGAAATGTCACAAACTTTTTTTAATGCTATAAATATATTTTAGAAGTTGTTTAAACAATTTCGATACACTGATCGTCCTTTTTTTAAATCCACAGTCAAATGTTTTAAAATTTTAAGTAAAGTAAATTTTGAAATATATATATATATATATATATATAAATATAATTTTTTTTAAAAAAACTGCTCCAGTGTGTCGTCTGTACGAGCTGACCAGCCGGTGAGTTTTTTTTGTTGAGACAACCAGTGAGTGTTTCCTCCTAGAGCACTGCTCTGTTTCATGCGTTGATCACCTGCACACATGCACAGATTACGTGGGTTAATATGCGCCGGAGATGGCCACTCCCAGTGGATGATCTTCTTATCCATAATGGTAATGAGTGGCTCCTAAATTTGCTGAACAATTGTCCGGGCAATATCCGTGATATGATCATCATGTTGACATGGAGAATTTGGCAGTTGCGCAATGACTTGGCCCATGGTAAGGACATCCCTCCTGTCTTGGCTTCAGTCGAGTTCCTAGACAGCTACTACAAGTCTATCAAGCTCGCTGGTACGTATTCAGAGGAAGAAATAGTTAAAGGAAAGATGCAGCCGACCATTATTGGCAAAACCCCGGAGAAAAAGCGGATCTCGGTTGTCCCTTGGCCGGCTCCTGCTGTGGGCATGGTGGCCCTCTCGGTCGACGGCTCATTCCAGGAGGCTGACGGGTCTGCATCAGCGGGCATGGTCCTACGGAACATCGACAGAGCTATTATCTTTGCTGCATATCAGTTCATTTTCCATTGCAATGACTCGTTGGAAGCGGAACTGCATGCAATCATGCAGGGCATGGCGTTGGCGATTCAACATACCACTCTTCCTGTCATACTTCAGTCGGACTCGTCTGTAGTCTTGTCAAGCTTGTCAAACAACTATTTGGTTCGGTCGGCCTATGGCCAGTTAGTCCTTGAGATTAAGGACCTCTTTGGTAGTAGGGAGTTTGTGCCTTAGAAAATAAGTCGGTGTCAAAATAGTGTTGCCGATCGGTTGGCCAATTATAGCCGTTCTGAGCGGGCTACGGCTGTGTGGCTTGGCTCAGTTCCACCTTGTATTGTGGATTTGTGGCCTCTTAACTGTAACTATGAATTTCCAATAAAACTCCCTTTACCCCCGCAAAAAAAGGGCATCCACTCCTCCAGCTTCTCTATAGGCTTGATGCTCGGCAGTTATGTCCCAAATCGGCCCAGCAAATTTTTTTTACCTCCCAATCATTAATTTATTGGCCCGTTCCTCATAGTGAGTATCAGTGTGTTTAGGTTGCGTCCTGGACAACGGGAGGGGAGCTCCTATTGAGCGCTTTAAGCGCCGCTTATGTCAATCGGCGCCTACAGCAAATGCCAAGTGGGCCGGCCCACGAGTGCAGAAACTCTTTTGCGAAAAACATACACGCAAAAACACGCGAGTACATGGATTCAACTAACCACTAGAGCGACTGGAAACTGTGACTAATAGCAACGCGTATACTTAAATCACTATTGCAGCCACGTTATTTATTACGAAATATAACTTACATTTTTTAATTTTTTTATGAAAACAAGTTAATCAAATTTTGAAAAAAGTTCACGAATTGGAAAAGTTCATCGTTTCTAGAAAATTGCACCCAATTTGAGAAGAAAAGTTCATGTATTAGAAAAATATTCACTGGTTTTTAAAAAAGTCCACAAAATGTAAAAAAAGTTCATTGATTTTACAACAAAAAAGCTAATAGAAGTAAAAAAAACCAACAAATGCGAAAAAAGTTCATCAGATTTGAAAAAAGTTCACCGAATTTGAAAATTTTCACCGAAGCTATAAATAAGTTCACCAATTTTCAAAAAAGATCACCGAATTTGAAAAAATGTTCATTGATTTGAAAAATGTTCACAGCTTTAAAAATAAGCTCATCGATTTGAAAAAATGTTCATTAAATTTCAGGGAAGGTCCATTGAAAATAAGTTCATTGAATTTGAGAAAACTTCATCAATTTTTTAAAAACTTCATCAAATTCAAAGAAAGTTCATCGAATTGAAAAAAATTAAAAAAGTTCACTAAAATGTTAATTGATCATGAAAACAAAATTTCATCAAATTAGAAAAACATTATAGATTTGGAAAAAGTTGACGCATTTAAGAAAATAAAAAACATAAAAATCGACGACGGGGGAAACCTGGAGGAAGAAAAAAAAGAAAAACAGAAAATGAAAATGGAAAAAAGGAAAAACAAATAATATAATAGAGAAGAAAGAAATAAAAGAAAGAAAGAGTTGAAGTGTAAAAGATCCTGCTCCCTGCCGCGTTGGTTTGTAAATTTGCCTATAACGGGCGCCTGCAGCGCCAAATACGATTTGCTCAACGGGGGAGCTCCTAGTCAGCGCCTTTCGGTGCCAGGCGTCCTGGCGCTGACACATGCATGCTATTGGGCCCAGCCCAAAACACGTTGGTTCGCTGGGTGGTCTTTGACTGGTCGCTTGGTTCAAAAAAGTTCACAAAAAATCCATGATGTATACAAAATTTTCAAAAGCGTTCACAAATTTGAAAAAATTCATCATTTTTTTTAAAATTCATCAAATTTGGAAAAACGTTCATCGATTTTAAAAAAAGTTCACCGGGTTTTAATTTTTTTCATCAATTTTAATAAATGTTCATTAAATTTGAAAAGTTTAATCAAAATTTTGAAAATTAACATAGAAAGTAATGGGCCGGACCAGCGCGGGGCGTTTCAGGCGCCCGTTTGTAAATTTGCCTATAACAGGCACCTGCAGCGCCAAATACGATTTGCCCAACGGGGGAGCTCCTAGTCAGCGCCTTTCGGCGCCAGGCGTCCTGGCGCTCACACATGCACGCTATTGGGCCCAGCCCAAAACACGCTGGTTCGCTGGGTGGTCTTTGACTGGTCGCTTGGTTCAAAAAAGTTCACAAAAAATCCGTGATGTATACAAAATTTTCAAAAGCATTCACAAATTTGAAAAAATTCATCATTTTTTGAAAATTCATCAAATTTGGAAAAAGGTTCATCGATTTTGAAAAAAGTTCACCGGGTTTTAAATTTTTTCATCAAATTTAATAAATGTTCATTAATTTTGAAAAGGTTAATCAAAATTTTGAAACTTTATAGAATTAAAGAAAAAAATGAAGAAGAACGAAATAGAAAAACAAAAACAAAATGAAAAACGAACAAAAAATATGAAAAGGAAAAGGAAATCAAAAGCAAAAAAAAAGGAAAGAAACGCGCACAAAACGATTCCAGAAAAACCTGAACAAAAAAACCAACCGGAAGTTTACAGAAGCTTTCCAGAATCGGCTAGGAAAGCTTTTGGAAGCTTCCCAAAACCGGGAACAACTCTCTCAGATATACCATATATGGGCGGCCCATTAGTAGCGAAGGAAGGGAGGAGCGTGTGTGCCTGTTTGCAGGAATGGGCGCTTAAAGCTGAATAGGAATCACACTGGACACCGCTAACCTGGCCTAGACATATGCTTGGAGCATGTCTGGGTCTGTTTGGCAGATACCCTGGTTTTCTCCCTAGTTGAGGCATGTGACATCATGCCTAGTTTCTCCATGGTCCAGGCACCATGCACTAGGGCCAGGCAATCCGAAACAGATGCTTGTGCACCAGGCAACTCCTTCTTCCTATCTAATCTTGTTCTTATCTATTTTAATCACATGATTCACGGCTTCTTTTTCATTGTAATATGTGGCATTGCAATTTAAAATGGAGTACTAGTTCTTTAAGGCAGGACACCAAGCAAACATGACATCCACATTATGCCTGGCCAGTCCACACACAGTTTAGGGCGATCAAGACTGGCCGACTGACAATAGTTTGTTGTATTCCCTATTTTATTTTGTCAGTAACCAAGGGACTTGTATAAGAGCATCCCTAGCAGACCCCGAACTATACAACTGCCGTTTTATTGGATCGGGAAAAGACCGTCCATTTCATATCCCGCAAAACAGACTCGTCCTATAAAATTTATACAGCTCCCGTGAAAGAACCTCGTCCTCATGATATGGAGTTTTGGACGCAAATTTTAGATATCCCTCTATACCAGAAAATTGTTGGCGGGAGAGAAGTTTCACGTCAACCTCCACCGCCGTTGTAGCCAGCTCCTGATTCTGGCCGTCCCCACCGCCGCCGACCATCCGGTCGACGTCCCTACGCTTCCTTGCCTCATTAGACATTGCGCCCCTCGAGCTCATGGTTGGCCGTTGTAGCTCCACCATGGATGCGGGCTCGAGGTCGCCACCTGGGCCCGACAGCCGTCATGCCCCTCGAGCTCCTGGGTGGCCGCAGCAACTCCGCCATGGATGTGGGCTCAAGGTCGCAGCCAGGGTCAGACGGCCATCGAGCAGAGGAAGTGGTGGAGGCTAGGGCGGCTGCTTGTGCAGGTGATTTGGGGAAGAAGAAGACCATGGAAAAAAGAGAAAGAAAGAAAAAAAAAGCACCGATAGATGGAATGTTCGTTTTTACAGTAGGAATTTGCGGTATCTGTTCTACCGTAGCCTGTGAGGTACCACAAATCAGTTTTAAAGGGAGATGTAAAGTGGTTTTGCGGGACAGTGATATGTGGGATTTGTTAGAGATGCTCTAACACCGTTAAACTTCAGGAACTTTAGTCCTCACTATAGAGTAGAGTTTTTCTTTCTTGTATAGCAAGGACTCTTTCCCGTGTCTTCCTGCTAGCCTTGGAGGGCTTCACTGCTTGAGTCTGGCTCCCCTCTCCGGCCATAGTCAGATGGGGGTGGAGAAGGAGCGGGCAGAGATTTTGCGCTCGGGCACGTGAAGGACGGTTGGGCTTGAGAGCTCGAGGGAGAAGACAAAGACTGGTAGGATTGGGAGCCTAAACTTTGCTCGTCCTCGCCTATGGACTTTTATAGGCGGAGTAATACACGAAACAACTGCAGGATTACGACACCGCATGGTAATAATTCCTCCATTTTCCCATACATTGTCTGCTGATCACGCACACGAGTCGAGAGAGCACTTGCTTGATTACCATATGTATCAAGGCGCATAGTCGCTTTTCTGGCAAGACGTGATGATGATGGGGCCCTGACCCACGTACACAAGTTATATTGACCGTTGAGACAAAGGCACCTTCCAAACACATGGGCTGAAGATGGGATCAGCCTACGCTGTCAGAATCGAACCTGACCATCATCATAAACCGAGTGCGGGAATACTTCACAGCCAAGGAATGATTATGTGGGAAGATTTCCAATGTTTCGATCAGCATGGAGATGAAGAGGTGCTTATCCAAGACAGAGGTGGTCTTGAAGTTCCTCGGATGCGATACAACAACCAAGGGCTTGGTTACGCGGGAAGGGTTCGTTGAACCAGCTTTCAAGACCAAAGAAGAAGATCTATTCGGAGGAACCGAGGCGCATTCAAACTTGAAGACCGGTTCAGGGGCTACTTATGGTGTCTTGGATAGGGGGTCTTTTATCACGCCATCTCCCAGCCACGTGATAGGGGCAAACTCATTGAACGAGTTCACACCCGATGGTCGCCCGATCATCATGTTGTAGGATTAAATCGGGAGGGATAACTAGCTACATGCAGCTGTGATAACTAGATTTATACCTGTCCAGGTCGGATGCAACTCGTAGGTTGGGGATGGCTGACCGAAGCTGTAAGAACTCTAACCCGCTGTCCGAAGAATCGCAGAACCACAAACTAGGTCTAACCCACAAAACGATCAGAATCGTGGAGCAAGAATTAGGGAGTACCAAAGACTCCTTCTCATGAATCTGGATGAACTCACAAGAGCAAAGGTACTAAGGATCTCTCGGATCTCTACCAATCTTGCAACATTAGCTTGTAGCTGAATGGTTTGACAAATGGTCTCTTAAAGGATGGGTGTGATGGGGTTTGTAGCAGGGACAAAACCTCTTAGCTAGGTGTGAAAATGTTTCAAAACTAACCAACTTTGCATGGCTTCCTTGGGATAATAAGCATACAACTTTGAGACTTGTTGGAGAGCTCCTCAGAAATTCACGAAGCCGGCCTTGACAGCGTGGACACCTTCCACAAGAATGACTAGAACTTTTGGCTGACAACTCCAAATGACGCACCATTTTTTGGGTTGGAAAGTAAACTTGATGTAGCTTCTGTTGATGTACCCTATGGCCCCGTCTCTCCATCAAATGGGTGTGACACAAAAAAAGGTCAGAGGTAAAAATTAACAGCAGCAACTTCACATGAAACTTGTTTTCTCCTACTTTGTTTCTTCAACTTGGTTTCTTCAAGAGCTCATAGGTTGTTGAATTTCTGCCATGTGATACCTAAATTCAGCCAACAACAATGCGGAAGAAAGCATAGTTCTGTCATCAAGGTTACAAGATAAACTTAAGTTAGCATTCACTTGGTCGCTTATTAGTTTGGCGCGACTTCTTGTGATTGGATCTATAATTGTTGGAGACTTGCCAATGGTTTTGGAGCACTCATGACTAGGTGGCCCGGGCTGTGGACCCCTATGTCGGTTTATCAGTAAGGCACGTCGAACAGACCATGGCGTATGGAAGGCTCCTGAAGACTTGCTGTATACTCCAAGATGTTAGAAGTCGTCCACAACTCGTTCTCTTTGTAAGTAACCGATTAGAATGTAACCCTAGACTCCCTGATATCTATATAAACCGAGGGGTAGGGCTCGTAAATGAATCACAACGCTCTCGAGGTAGATCACATGTACTTTTTACTCCACCCAAAAGATATCTCGGAGGAGAGCCCGAACCTGGATAAAAAAGCGCACCCTTGTTACCATCATGTCAAGACTCTTAGCTCGGGACCACCTACTGAGGATCTGACGGATTTAGTTCCGTAACTATCGCCAACCCAACGGTCTCCATACCAGTAGGACGATGGTCATTCCGTAAAGAACATCAACCGAGTGCTTAAAAAGGTGCACTGGAAAAGTGCTTTGTTTCTAACATTACACAAAGTCCATGCTAAGACCACATAATTTTTCCACACCAAGTTTCTATCCCAATCCAAGGTACCCATAAGGACGGTATCATTTGTGGGGTCCCATGAACGCCCGGTGGTCTCCTTGATCACGGGCCACAAGAATTGAGCATGGAGTAATCTATAGAGGATATGGTCGCAGTCCTCATCAAGCCCTAACCATATGCACTTCGCTTCGCCCGGACTACGGAGCTTAAGCAGTTGTTCCTTGCTAGGGTCATATTTCTAGCCACCTACCGGAGGAAGATTTGTATCTTAGTAGGGAAACAAACCTTTTCATTGCAGCTACCAACGCATGGGTCATTTTCGTTGCTTTTTGTTAAGCAAAACACTAAAGACTTTATTTATTGGAAATAACAGTTACATCGTTATGAGGAGAGGTACAATTTCAATTGGAGGTTCCTCAAACCAATCCAACGTCAAAGAAAATCTTGCCAATCTACCAAGCTCGTGAGCAACTTTATTTGCTTTCATATTACCATGTTCCAACGTAGCTACTGTATTGTAAATTCACAAACAAGATGGTAGCAATTGTTGAAAATCACCACTGTCGCCCCCAATTAATAACCACTCATCTTCACAACGTTTCAATGACCTTCGGGTTGTCGGAATTAATAATGAGTCGATCGCATCCGACCGTATGTGCAAGGGCAAGACCGAATCTGAGCGCCAACGCTTCGGCCGTCAGGACATCCGCACAATCGTCGATCACCAGTAGTGAAGTTTCCTTTATCATCCCTCAAAACCGCCCCTGTCGTACCCTAAGCAAATCTTGGTCAAAAGAAGCATCAACATTAAGTTTGACAAAACCCACAGGAAGACGGTTCACCCCTCTTTCCTCATGGTAGCCTTTGGACAGGACACGGTAACAAACTTTGCCTTTATAACATGAGTCCCCATCGTAACCTAATAGGCATCTTGAACAACCCCTTCGTAAACCAATTTACGTCTTACCCACCAGAGATACCAGGCTGCAATGGCGACCATCTCCCGAGCTTTCAGAAGACAATCCTGGTATGGCAACAAAAGGAAGAATTCTTGCACCGCCTCACCAGCGCGATCAACCTCACATGTTGTCTTAATAATTTCGTCCATCCCTTGTCCGTTCTAAACATCTGTAGCAGTATTACATAGAAACAACAACTGTTTTGTATGCTCTAGACCAGAATAAGAGAGGCAATTGGATGAAACTTTCAAATGTCTATTGGCAAGAGCAAACACGACACGGTACTCTACCATGCAACGTAGCCAAATAAATTCTTTTACCTTTGCCGGGCAGAAAAGCTTCCGAATATTACACCAAATGGGATTAAGAGTGGACCTATCCTAGTTGTGGTTTATCCTTTTTTAATAATATTTTTTAAAAGTCATCGGTTTTGGTGACTAGGACCGTGGTTGTATCCCAAGTTCCCAACCCATCCCAGCACCCAGCAGAGGAATCGCATTCGTGGCAGCGGTCTTCCCGTATTCCACACCCGTATGATTTCTCTTGGGAACGAACGGGGCAATAATGGCGCGCCGGGAATTGAGATCGAGCGACGGCCCAACCCTCTTCTCCCCCCTCGTGGTTCAAATACCGTAGGATGGGATGGAATGGGAGGAGGCGTGTTCCTCTCCAACTTCTTCCCCGCTACTGCCGGCAGCCGGAGCTTCCGCGTGGCGTGACGACGGGTCGTACTCCGGTGAAGTTGCAATCTCTTTCTTTTTCTCTACACCTCGATCATCTCTGTCATTCTCTCTTTTTCTGGTGTTTCTGCTGATTTTCATTCCCGCTCCCGCAGCACCCTCCACCAGTTCGACGCAATGGGCAAGAAGTCTGCTGGCGCCGGCGAGAATCCCTTCCGCGTCCTCCCCGACGACGTGCTCGAACATATCCTGTCCTTCCTGCCGGAGGATGATGCGCTGCAGACCTGCGTGCTCGACACCCAGTGGCGCGACCTCTGGAGGCGCACAACCACCCTGCGCTTCGTCTATGGGGACTGGTCAAGCAACGACGATGGCAGTTCCATCTCCAATGCCGAGCGTTTCTGTCAGTTGGCAAAGCTCATAATCCAACTCCGGGGGAACTCACCTCTAACCGACTGCGAGATCAATCCCTGCGGTGACGAGGACGGTGGTTACAATTTCAGACAAACCAAGCTGTTGATCCGGTACGTTCTCAAGTGCGGGGTTGAGAAGCTCTATGTTTGGGCCGGTGATTATGAGGACGAACCGTTGCAACTCAGCAAACGTCTAGTCTCCCTGCACCTGAGGATCATCAAATTTTATTATGTCACGATGGTGGATTCCTCACTGGATTTCTCGGGCTGCCCAGCATTAGAGAAGATAGCAATGGAAGGCTGCAGCATTTACGGAAGCATGTATTCCGAATCACTGAAGTACCTGCGATTTACTGGGAACTGTGTCTTCTCTCTGGATGATCGCATTCATGTTCATGCCCCGCGTCTTGTCTCTATCTCGCTGCTACTTGATGGGGTTCTCATTGATGGCGGCTTGACGCCTTCGCTTGGAATGATGCCATTACTGAAAAGAGCATGTGTTAGGCTTGGCTATTCATGCCATGATTCCAGTAAAAGTAATAACCATGATAATGTCTGCTTGCTTCTGGACGGATTGTCCAATGCTGTTGATTTGGAACTGAGTTCTATGCCCGAAGTGGTATGCTTTGCACTATCTTTCTAATTAACTCTTATTGTTATTTCAGAACTATTTATATACATCGCTAGAGCTGCATATAGTCAGGTTACCTTATTTTCATCCCCACAGCTTGCTAACTTATCTTCACCTAGTGGGCCCCAAATAAATTAATTAATAACATATATATAGTAGTTTGATAGGATAAAATGTGAGTCTAGGGGCCTCTGGTGAATTATTTCCTTTTACCTAGTTTTGAAATTAAAATAGCTATCCGAGGTCGTCCTTGTATTTTCTCTTAGAATCTCACGGTTTCTTATTCATTTGCAATTTCCTCAGCTTATCTACAGTTGGGATTTGAAATGGTGCCCTAAATTTGACAAACTAAAGACTCTTGTACTCAATGATTGGTTTACGGCTACTGACCTAGTTTGCCTTCTCAAACACTCTCCAATTCTCGAGGAGCTCACTCTTGAGCTAGAATCCAGCCAGGTGTTTAATTAAAATATGTTGCTGTGTTAGTAATGATATTATCTTGTATGTTTCTTCGGCTTAATCAATGTTTTGTATCTTGTAGAAATTTGTAGGAGCAACAGGTTCGGAACAATCATTGGAGTGTGCGCCCCATTTGGCTGTTACCATTGAATGTAGAAAAGATGATAAGCGTGTTAACAAAATTTTGAAGGTCTTGGATGCGTGTGGCATACTTCGTAAGCAGATTAGCATCAATCACACTTAGATTGTAAGTTACCCTTCATCCGTATTTGGTATCAATTGTCAATAAGAATGTCGGACTCCCTTAATTCCTACTTGTTCTGTTTAATTTCACATCAATTAGAATGTATATCACCCCATTGGAACCCATCCATATTTTCTGTTTAATTTCAACTCAATTATTATTCTTAATTGCTGGTGACGCTAACAGTAGTTAGCACAGACACATTTCTGATGTGCCCATAAATCTGTACCATCCATACAAAAATGTTGTCTTTTTTGTTATCTTACCTTTTTATTATTTTCAGTTCAAAAGTTTACCATTGTCCTTATATTATTTAGTTACTGATGAAAACAGTAGCTCTTACAATTTAGTTTTGCTCCGCCCTAGTGGATAGAATGTACAGTGTAGTGTGAAGTGCTCCACATCCATCCAGTAGGTACACAGAATTAATGTGTAGAAACAAAATGTACAGAATTAATAGTGGTTAGAATGTACACTTTACTCTTGTCCGAGCCTGTTGTCGGTTTGATTAACATAGATTGATAGCCAATTGCATGGGTTCCAACTTCCAACTTGTTTTAATCCCGAAGCCATTTTCAGTCTTGAGGCCTCTCTGAATGGTCATACTTGTCTTGTAGCAACTATAGAAATTTGGGCAGCTTGCAGCATAGCTCCTCTATGTCAAACTGCAGTCTAGGGCATTTGAAATTTCTGTCTATGCTAATTGAGAACAACTTGGAACCAAACTTATTGTGCCTTGTCTTGTGCAGCTTCCATCCACTGACAGCGAGTAAGATGTGTGCTCGGTCTTGATGCTCGTTTCAAGATTTACTGTTTCTCTAAAGAGTCATCTGTAATGGTGGCCAGAAGTTGGGGGTTTGCATGTTACCATGAAGTTCACTTTCATCTTCCCGTGTTTGGTCTCTGCTAGAAATCTGTCTTTGTGGTTTGCTTGGTGCAACCTGGCAAAATGGGTTTTAACTCGGAAAGTAGTCAATAAATCGTGGTCAGAACATTGCTATGTTTTAACTAATGGAAATTGGAACCAGGTTGATATGTTTGTGTTATCGGTAACTGAAACTAAGTTCGTGTTATATATACATATTCTCTAGATCACAATATATAACTGAACTGTGTGGCTAGCAGAATTATAGTTTTTGTGCATGTTTTTTCCGTTAGATCTCACCACCCAGAAATCATGGGTGTCCGTGCATGTACGCTGTTAAGAGAATAGTCTTGCTATGTATACTGGCATTGGTGGGTTTATATCATCACAACACACTCTAGTTGAGATAGTTTTTTTTTCTTGAGGAATAGTTGAGATGGATGTTGTTCATGGATAACATTGGACTGGGATATTTGTCTAGTTCCCTCCGTAGTGTTCGACATGTAATATTGGTGGGCTGTCATGTGTAGCTGACGTGTCATGTAAGTAGCAAATATTGTTAAGAGGTTAGAGTTGTTAGGAGTTCTCTTACCTCTATCCAATGCAACTACCCTGTAATATTCTCTGTTCGGTTAGCCAGAGGCTACCGTACCATGTACCAAAATCCCTCGATCATATATACTATGTGGGTCTCTATGTATGGAGATTGAGACGCTTCCACCATTGCTTTACACGATATACAGAGCATGCCTCTTCCATCACATCTAGTTCATCTTCTTCAACCTTCATCATCGCCAGGCCACGACATGGATTACCAACCAATCATCTTAGTTCTGGATGTTCGCACTGAATCAATCACTGTTGATGCTCTCTTCGCCCTGGTCGCCGTTTTTGATCAAAGGGTTGAGATGTTCCATGGTGGTGGTTCTGTGGGGTTTCAAATCCTCGGCCAATGTTGCATCCAAGGGTCGTCCCAGCGGCGGCAAGGGCAACTACTGCAACAAAAAAGGAGGTGGTGGCGGCGGCTATGGCAACAACGACGGCTATGGCGCTGGCAGTACTAGAAACGGTGCTAGCGGCAGAAGCTGTAATAGTGGTGGTTGTCGGTGTCAAAACCAGCGGATCTCGGGTAGGGGGTCCCGAACTGTGCGTCTAAGGCTAATGGTAACAGGAGGCGAGGGACACAATGTTTATCCAGGTTCGGGCCCTCTCGATGAAGGTAATACCCTACTTCCTGCTTGATTGATCTTGATGATATGAGTATTACAAGAGTTGATCTACCACGAGATCGTAGAGGCTAAACCCTAGAAGCTAGCCTATGATTATGATTGTTGTTGTTCTACTGACATGCTATTGTTGTTGTTGAATTTAGATGGTAGTCCAAGGAGTGGGCCAGGTACTTAGCAAAAGGTTTAGCTGCTTTTCTAGAACAGAGCTGGAGCATGGGTTACCGACAAGATCCAACACAGAACGTGAAGTAGTGTGATTAAGTCCAAGAAGGAAAAAAATGCTAGAGGGGGAACAGCCAAAGGGTGAATATCTTGTGCACACGGTCCTTTTGTTGGCATCCTTGAATGTTTTGAGAAAACATCTAGTAAATATGGTTGACATTCTTAAATATTTTTTGAAAAGAAAATCTAAAAAATATATGAATTACATGGGATAGACCGTATTTGCAAGATGGAACACTCGTGTCACAAATTTGAAGTCAAATTCATAACATAGTTCAAGAAAAAAAGACGAATTCGATAGTACACAACATTAGTTGGGCTTTAAATTTGGCCAATTACCACTCGATACTATTTTTGTTTTTCCCAGTTGGGTTTCAAAAGTTACTTGATTTTTGTGACAATCGGTTCCTTTTGTGCCTATCTGCGGACCTTTTCTCAGTTTGTTTGAGATGTTTTTAGGTACAAACCGATGCCAGGTGGGCTACAAACCTATTGCTCTATATACTTACCAATGGCCGTAGTTAACAATTTGGGCCTAATATTGGACACGAACTTAAACAATTTACAGTGTTTTTTCAGGCTGATTGTTGCTATGAAGAATGTAACGGACATGCTATTGATAAAGAACACTCTCGGAAGTCGTTTTTGCTGTTATTGCTCAAATTAAGAGGCTCATTACAAGGAATTGTCAGTTTTTGTGTACCTTGTAATAGTGACACGCATGGACGTGTGAATTGCATGATATTGATACTATTTAATAATAGTTTTGCTAAAGCACATCTAGATGTGCTATAAGTATTGCACATCTAAGTCCTATATCATTGATTTTACACTGAGATTCGTGCAAGCATTTTCTTTTTGTCTTTTTTTCTTTTTCTTTCTAGTTTGATTGAGCACTTAGATATGCAATAAGTAGAGCACATCTAGATGTGCCCTAGACACACCCATTTAATAATGGATGGTATATGTTCTTTGGTGGCGAGCGATTTTCTGGTTTAGGAGACACCAAGACTACCGAGAAAGAAAAAGGCCGAAGAGAGTTTGAATTTGTCGCTATTTGATGAAACCAGATGCCATCATGCTTAACATGTATTTCTGAATTAAAATAACAATTTGATAAATGTGCATGTTTCTATTATTTCATGGCAATGCATGGTCATCCGGCTTTTGCCCGTAGCAACGCACGGGTATTCTCCTAGTATACATAGTTAATTAGTCAAAACCGTAAACCATATTGAGGAAATCAACATCTTTCAATGGATATAGAACTACAGCGGCAACAAAAAAAATACAAAAGAACATGAATCTTTGGTGTCTAAATCGTATGGTTAGAAAGTAAGATGCGAGGTAACTATTTCATATCTAGTCTAGATGTGAAATAACAAGTCCGTTGTTTCTATGTAGACTCGCTTTTCGACATATGGAGTTTTCTTTCAGAATTTGGATGTTACAGGGAGGATTTTTGACCTGCTGGTAATCTCTGTTTGTAATAATGGAAATGTTAGATTGTTTGCTTCTTGTCCTTGTTCTCTTGAATTTGGATGTTACAGGGAGGTTTAAAAAAAAAACTACTTCATTCAAGAGTTTGTTTCTTTTTTCACTCTTAAAAAAAAACTAAACCTAGTGATTATTACTACCTGGCGATTAGCTTTAGCTAGCCAGCTACACAAGAGAGGCGGGAGGAGAAGGGTAAGAGGTGGCGCAGTCGGCAGGGGCGAAGGTGATGGTGCGCTTGTCGAGGTCGTAGCCGACATGCATGTTGTGCTGCATGACGCTGCCGATCGTCGGAACCGAACCCTCATACTTCACCGGCACGATGGCCAAGCACACGGTCTGTAGCAGAAGGTCCATGAACACGTTCTCTGCCTTGAGCGTGACCAAGGCGCCCCCGCCCAGCTCCAAGGTGACGTCCGGGAAAACCTTCTCCAGCGCCTTCATGCCGTCCGCCTCATAGCACACCAAAAACAGCTCCGGGTTGGGCGACTGCTTGCGCGGGAGCTTGATGCTCCGGGCGAGCGCCTCCACGATGGGGTCCAGCAGCTCCCCGTCGAGGGACGTCAGCATCGACCCGGAGTCGACGATGACGGGGGACCGCTTCGAATTCGGCAGCTTGATGATCGAGTTCCCAACCCTGAGGGCCACGATTTCGACGGTGTAGGAAGCCTCCACGTGCACGGGGGAGTGGACCATCGGCGTGCTCACCGCGCCCGGCTCCGTCACGGTGGCGCGGGACCCGAAGTTGAGCGCCGAGGACGCGTCGCTTAAGTAGGGCGCGAGGCAGTAGGAGAACCTCCGGCCGAGCGACTTCGCCGCGCTCATCTGGTTGATGAGGGAAGATTTCCCGTCCGAGAGGCCTACGATGCCGTAACCGGCGAAGTTGGCGGTGGTGGCGCAGCCGAAGTTGACTCTGGGCACTTGCAGCTCGCGGCCGCCGGGAGCGTCGTCGAAGGTGAAGGTCTCGGTGGAGACGAGGCCGCTACTGCTTGAGCCGCCCACGTACGAGTAGCTGTACTGACACAAGGAGGTGGCGTCACAGGAGGTGCCATGGACCGAGTGGCACGAGTCGGACTGGCAGCCCACGCGGCCGTAGGTCGACGAGGAGGACAGGTCGAACACGCTGCTCGTCCCGCCGGCTGCTGCTGCTGGTGCCGGAGAAGCAGAACCGTTGGTGCATCTGAGCCACACGAGGTCGCTGCCGGTGTCGACGAGGGCCAGCATCCGGGTGCGCGGCGTGCCGACGTTGACGTACATGAAGAACTGGAACGTGCCTGAGATCACCTCCGACACCGCGCCGTCAGGGTCAGGAGAGCCTGAGCCGGCGTACGAGCGCCGCACGGCGGCAAGCACGCGGCCGTGCGGGGTGAGCGACGGGTCGTGGAACGGCGACCTGGGGGAGTCCCGGTGGATGAGCTCCACGCTGAACCCGCCGTCGGTGTACCCACACACCAGCGGCGTCAGGATCAGGAAGAGGCCAAGGAGCAAAAGGGCGCGACACATGCTGCACACCATTGATTTTGATTGAGATTGTTTGTTTCCTACAGTAAGTTCCTAATTCCTAACTCCATCTTCTTCTAAGGGCAGTATTAATAGCGGGCAGTGTGTTTCAAAAGTGGTAAGTAAGGATTTTTTTTACAGGAATTGCAGATTTGATTGGCGAGAGATCAGTGGTATACCTTTTCTTTTTGAGCGAGCGGGATTAGTAGTAGTAGTAGTATACTTGGAAGCCGGTAATTAGGTTGATGCTACAAGATGATTAGTGATTGCATGTTAATTAGGAATTTAGGATGAAGCATTCGAGTGGCAAGACAGGCAGGTGATCAATTGATTCCTTTTCTCCACCAGCCAAAAATAAATAAATGGCATCAACACTAGACCTTTCAGAAACGGAAACGATTGAACTGATTTGACATTTCTTATTTGTTTTTTTTTGACAACTGATATTTCTTATTTGTTAGTTGAAAACATATCAAATTAAGACGACTGATCCAAAGATTGCATAAACCGCGTGCGTGGCCGTCTGTTCGCGATGTGCATCGCAAGGAGCGTGGCCCAACGGTCACATGCATGTATCTTACGTACGATCTTTTTAGGGGTAAACATGGTCACTTTTATCTCTACTACCTAAAAGAACCGTAAAGTTCCGTGTCGGTGTACAAAAGTAGGGGCTCTCCTTTTGACCCCTTTACTTGTGTGCGGGCAGTTAGAGCCACGCGCCGCGGCCACACATAGCAGGACCAAGGAGGGAAGCCGCATAGAAGCCGAAGCACAAGACAACCAAGACAATGCCAAGGTCAGATACACAGGAGCAAAGGGGCGAGGTGGACTCCCCCGGCAAAATTCTTGCCGGGGCGACCTCCGCGGCCCCGACAAGAGCCTTGCCGGGGCAACTTGCCCGACACCAACAGGGCGAGCCACCCTTGAGCCCACTGGTTCCGACCCAACCAACTACGTTGGACACAGGGGGCTCGGGAGGCACCTCTGAGGTGGCATGCAGATCTTCGTCAAGATCATGAACGCACAAGTTCAAATGGGGACCAGAAGACGGCGACCCTCAGCAAGATCCTTGCCGAGGAAAGCCACAAGACCCCCGGCAAGACCCTTGCCGGGGACGACTGTAAAGCCACGGCAAGACCCTTGCCCGGGCCCCCGGCAAGGCCCTTGTCGAGAACATCAGCAGGGCCACAGTCAGGCCCGTGTCGGCCAAGACTCCACCACCGTCCCCATGCAGCCGCTAGCTCAACCAACTGGGCAGGCACCTGGGTGGCGACGGGCGGCTTCCGAGCCAACTCAGCAAGCACCTACGTGGTGGCATGCAGATCTTCGTGAAGACCCTACCACCGCGCCACCTTAGTTGCCTTCCTGCCTACATGGCGTCGCATGCATCGCTGGCCTGGGCGCGTGTCGAAACAAGGCGAGGCGGCTACGGACGGGACAGGCCTCGTTCCCGCCCCCGATAAAGCTAAGGGACACCTAAGCTACGCATTTAAGTTTTTTTCGAAAAGGGGGGACTCCCCGGCCTCTGCATCAGAACGATGCATACGGCCAGCTACGCATTTAATGTGTCTTGTCATGTAATACGGGCGATAAGCTCACAGCACTGTAGACCTTTCCACCTCCTGTATGCCACTATGGCAGCCCCTTTCGACTATAAAAGGAGGCCCATGGCATACTGGAGAGGGATTCGGCTTTTTTGGACTACGCAGACACCATAGCTAGTTCGAAAGCTCAAGAACTCTTTCAATACAGCCACCAAAGCAGGACCACGGTATTACGCATCCTCGCGGGCCGAACCTGGGTAAACGGTCCTTGTGTTGACTGTTATTCCTGCTCTTCTCACAACCCTGTGCCTCAGCAACCGTAGTAGGGATTCTTGTGATCCCATAGGTGTCGTTTCCCGCCGACATCTTTGGCGCCAGGTAGGGGGCGCAATTGTGAGAATCTAGTCTAGTAGTTAGCCTAGCAGTTCCTCATTGCCATGGCTCCCAAGAAGAAGACGACCAGGAGAAAATGGTGCCGCCTGCAAGCGCGGAGGACACCAGCGTGGCAATGGAAAAGCTAAGTCATCCAGAGCCTTGAGCAATTTCCTTTTATACATAAGGTTATTGTCCTCGGAGATTGTTGGGGATATTACCACTAGGCGTGAACCGGCCTACTTGGGCCGGGTTAACTTCATTAGTAGTATAAGCAGATGAAGGCCCAAGGCCTGTAGTCAATTTAGAACCTGTAGCCGTAAACCGGCCTGATGTATAACTTGTATTGTAAGTTAGGAATAGAGAGATACCAACCGGGATACGAGTATGAACCGGTTGGGACTCTATGGACCGACGGGCGTCACCCGTGTATATAAGGGGACGACCCGGCGGCGGTTCAGGACAGACAACATCAACTCGAGCCTAGGTGAAGCTTGTTTGCTCCCTAGCCATCGAGACCACATCAATTCCATCACAACTAGACGTAGGCTTTTACCTTCATCGAAGGGGCCGAACTAGTATAAACCCTCGTGTCTTTGTGTCCGCTTTAACCCCTTCAAGTTAACCCGTAGCGATGGCTCCACGACTAAGTCCTTTCACTAGGACATCTGCCGTGACAAATCCACGACAGTTGGCACCCACCGTGGGGCTATCGCACGATGGTTTGATGATCTTGGAGGGCAAGCTCAAAGGACTCGAAGGCTATGCTGTGGGCCGGATGACCAAGAGTCATCGTGGCAAGATCTACATCGACGATGCAGGATGGGGTCCCGAAGCCGATTCGATCGAGTACGGGTACCGGGTCCCCTTCGGTGGCATACACGTCTTCATCGGCAAGATTGGTGAGCCTGGGCCTGAGCCGAACATCTGCACCGACCTCGTCGAGACGGCTCAGCGTGCGAGATCTACCCAGGTCAAACCGGCCGTGAAGCGTGCCTTTGTGGGAGTCATCCACGGAGGAGAGCATGAGGACGAGTCAGAATTCGGTACCGAGACCGTTGTCTATTCCGCCGACGAGTCTTCAATCGGAGAGACCGAATCATTGTACCAGTTGCAAGATGACCAGATCAGGGGCTGTTCCGATGGTGACAGTATTCCGGACCCCCCAGATCAGATCAACCGGGTTGGAATATTCATGGCCGGTACACAGGCGGCGAATCACTCCTCGACCGCGGCAGCAATGCACTCCGGATCAGCAGCGGCAGTGGCAGCAGGGGCAGGAGGCCTTGTGTGCCCGCCGGTTCAAGTTCTGTCGGATCTGTTTGACGCACTAGCTGCACTTATGGCAGAGGCCAATCCGGCGGACCAAGAGGCCCATGACGTAGAGATTGCAAAGGTGAGAGAGCAGATCGTACATGCCAAAGCCGATCTGGCCGCAGAGAAGGACAGGATGGTCGCAGAGCGGGCTGCTTTGGACGCCCAGGCCTATAAGCTCATGCTCGACCAGAACGCATCACAGGAGGTTTTGAAGCGGAAGCACATATCACGCCTGCCATTAGGGTTTGACCCTCGAAATCTCTTTCACACTCCAGGAGCTGGAACCAGTAATCCACCGGGGCACCAGGAGGTAAACCGGGTCGAGGCACCAGGGCCAGGAGCGACGGTCCAGCCCCGCCTGATGGAACCTCCTCGACAGAACATTGTGACTCCCCCGCCGGTTCAGACACCTCCGGGTCATTATTCTAATCCTATGGATAATCTTGTCGCAGCTGCTGCGCGATTAGAAGCTATTCCGGTCGAAGGAGACTCTCCACAAGCAATAGAGACGCGCCGGGTTAAGGAGCTTCTCCGGACCGCTTTGATTCAACAGGAGGCATATTCATACAGCAGCGATCGGATTCACTCCACACCTCGTCCGAGCCGAAGCTATAGCAGGTGCCTAGATGAACCGGCTATATCGAGCAATGCGCGAGGCCGTGAAGCGGCCCGTGGCAATAACCTGGCAGGAGGCATTCGTGACGCTCAGGAGGTCGTGGACCGGGCCCGGGCAGGAAGGGAGGCCGAGTTAGCAGCACAGAACGAGTCGGATCAGCTTACACCGGTTCGTCCCACCACCACCGCCGGGCCAGGGGTCGCATCTAGTTTGGGAGTACCCTGTTTAATCCCCGCTTTACGCAATGTACGCCTGCCCAAAGATTTCAAGGGTCCGCGCAAGGTGCCGAATTACACCGCTGATTTATCTCCAGAAGCGTGGGTAGAGAGTTATGAGATGGCCATGGAGATGCTAGATGTGGACGAGACCACGTGTGCAAAGTACTTCACCATGATGCTTGAAGGCACGGCCCGTACTTGGTTGAAAAGCCTGCCGCCTAATTCTATCAGCTCATGGGCCCAGTTGCGGGCCTGGTTTATCCAAAATTTCAAAGATACGTGTAAGCAGCCCAAGTCCATAGTAGACCTGGCGGCTTGTGTTCAGGAGGACGGAGAATCAACCCATTGGGTACGCCGCGTTTCAGAAGTCTTGCACTCGTCTGACAGGATCAATGCTGACTCTGCGATCTTAACCCTGGAGGGAAACTGCCGGTTTAAGCCTTTAAAATTGAAATTGGGGCGCATGAAGCGTTTTTGTAATGACATGGGAACTCTCATGGCCGCTTTAGTGAAATATGCTGATTCGGATAGTACCAAGGATCCCGAGACTGACGATGATGAAGCAGGGAAGGGAAAGAAGAATAGCAACTCCAGGGGGCACTAGTACAAACCGGCGGGCCATGGAAACGAAGGCAAGCGCAAGGCAGATGGCAGCATGGACTTTGTGGCTAACACTAACGCACAGGACAGGGGTCAACGACGCAGAGGTAAAGCGACAAATCGTAATGGGGCTCCAAATCCTAATGCGGACCGTTTGAATTATTTGTTGAATCAGCCTTGCCCAAAGAACGGGACGAAGGAGGCGCCAGCTAACCACCTTTGGAAGGATTGTTATATTATGCAGGAGTTTAAAAACTCTAATGCCTTCTGGTATGACCGCGGGTCAGGTGGCGGTTCAGGATACGGTTTCCATGGGCCGGGTCACGACGGAGCTTCCGGTTCAGGTCTCAATCAGGGCGGTCACAACAACCAGAATAATCAGAACGGTCAACAGCAGCAGCAGCAGCAGTCCGGTTATCAGAGCCAGCCAAAACAGTTGAACAATGGGCAATATCATGTTTTCACAACTAGCTTGGATAAACGCGACCGAAAACTCCACAAGCGAGCAGTGAACTCTGTTGAACCGGCCGTACCACGTTACTTACGCTGGTCGGAGCAGCCTATCATGTGGAGCAGGGAGGACCACCCACCCCGGGTTGACAATCCGGGCCAGCTAGCATTAGTGGTAGACCCTCAGGTGGGAGGTTATAAATTCACCAAGGTACTCATGGATGGAGGGAGCAGTATTAACATCCTATACTATGAGACATTCCACCGCATGGGGCTAACAGACAAAGATCTCAGACCGTCTAATACGGTGTTCCACGGTGTGGTGCCTGGCAAATCAGCATATCCTGTTGGTAAGATAGCCCTGGACGTGGCTTTTGGGGACGAGCATGATTCCCGATCCGAAAAACTAACCTTTGAGGTGGTGAAGATCCGGAGCCCGTATCACGCCTTGTTTGGGCGGCCGGCTTATGCCAAATTCATGGCGCGGCCTTGTTATATCTACTTGCAGCTCAAGATGCCGGGTTACAAGGGGACAATAACAGTTCATGGGAGCCGTAAGGTTGCTTTGGAATGTGAGGAAGGTGATGCGGCTTATGCAGAGTCGGTTTGTGCCACGGAGGAGTTGAAATATTATAAGGACAATGTTGATCCGGCGGATATGACCCCTTTGAAGAAACCAACCACAGAGCATGATTCGGATCTGAAGTTCAAATCGGCAGCTGAGACCAAGCTTGTTGACTTCATGCCCGGCGATTCGTCCAAGCAGTTCACTATCAGTGCCAACTTGGACCCTAAATAGGAAAGCGCGCTCATCGAGTTCATCCGTGAGAATCGGGACATTTTTGCATGGAAACCTTCTGACATGCCAGGTGTACCGAGGGAACTCGCTGAGCACACTCTTAATGTGGATCCTAAGTATAAACCGGTAAAGCAATTTCTCCGCCGGTTTAACGAAGAAAGGCGCAGACCATTGGAGAGGAAGTGGCCAGGCTCTTAGCGGCTGGCTTTATCATTGAGGTGTTCCATCCAGAGTGGCTTGCTAATCCGGTGCTGGTTCTTAAGAAAAACGGCACTTGGCGTATGTGTGTGGATTACACGGATCTTAACAAGGCTTGTCCAGCGGATCCTTTTGCCCTCCCCCGCCTTGACCAGATCATTGATGCCACGGTGGGTTGTGAGCGTTTGAGTTTTTTGGATGCATATTCTGGATATCATCAGATCAAAATGGCGGTTAAGGACCAGGAGAAGACAGCGTTTATTACTCCTTTTGGAGCCTTCTGCTATGTATCTATGCCCTTCGGGCTCAAGAGTGCCCAAGCCACTTATCAACGATGTGTACAGAATTGCCTGCATAAACAGATCGGCCGCAATGTGCACGCCTATGTGGACGATATTGTAGTCAAGTCAAGGCAGAAGGAGACGCTGGTGGATGATTTGAAGGAAACCTTTGACAACTTGCGAGTTTACAAGATGATGCTTAACCCGACCAAGTGTGTCTTTGGTATTCCGGCAGGCAAGTTACTGGGTTTTCTTGTGTCCAACAGAGGAATTGAGGCTAATCCGGAGAAGATTACGGCTATCACCTCCCTGGCTAAACCGAAGTGTATCAACGATGTTCAGCGTTTGGCGGGCCCGATCGTCGCACTGAGCCGGTTTATCAGCCGCCTCGGAGAGAAGGCTATCCCTTTGTACCAGATGCTGAGAAAGATAGATCAATTCATCTGGAGTCCGGCTGCTGATGAAGCATTGGAGGACTTGAAGCGGCAATTAGCCAATCCACCCGTTCTTGCGGCTCCGGTCGACAAGGAGCCGTTATTATTATACGTAGCGGCCAATGCTCGGGCAGTTAGCGTGGCTATTGTGGTGGAACGCAAGGAGGCAGGCAAAGAATATCCGGTTCAGCGGCCGGTTTATTATATCGGCGAGGTGCTTATTGAATCCAAGCAAAGGTATCCGCATTGGCAGAAGCTGGTATATGGAGTTTTCATGGCAAGCCGGAAGTTGAAGCAGTATTTTTAAGGGCACCCCATCACAGTGGTCAGTTCAGCTCCCTTGGGCGATATTATACAGAACCGGGAGGTGACTGGCCGGATTGCCAAGTGGGCTATAGAGCTTGGGCCACACGGATTGAAGTACGTGCCTCGGACGGCGGTGAAGTCTCAAGCGCTTGTTGATTTCATCAATGATTGGACGGAGTTGCAAGCACCAGAGGAGAAGCCGGATCACACATATTGGACTATTCATTTTGATGGATCCAGGCAATTGGAAGGCTCGGGGGCTGGAGTCGTATTAACTTCCCCACGAGGTGATAAGTTTTGTTATGTTCTCCGCTTAATGTTCCCTTGTACTAATAATGCAGCTGAGTACGAAGCCTTGCTCCATGGTCTCCGGATGGCTAAGGAGATGAACTTAAGCCGGGTTAAGTGCTTCGGTGACTCGGACCTCGTGGCTCAACAGGTGTCTGGCACTTTGGATTCTAAGGACCCGCTCATGGCCGCATATCGTCGTGAAGTGGATAATATTGCGGGTCACTTCAAGGGTTATCAAGTGGATCACGTGGACCGTCGAAAGAATGAATCAGCGAACGCTTTAAGCCGGTTGGGCTCTCAGTGCAAACCGGTCCCGCCTAATGTCTTTCTTGATGTATTGCACAACCCGTCAGTCAAGCTCCCAAGTGAAGCGGATTTGGCTATTCCTGATCCGGAGGCTCAATTGGTGGCAGCCCTGCATGTCATTCCGGATTGGACAGTTCCTTATCTTGCGTACATGAACCGGGGGGAGTTGCCGGAGGATGAGATTTTAGCCAGGCAGATAGTCCGGCGATTCAAGTCTATGACGATTGTCAATGGCGAATTGCATCATTGCAGTGTATCAGGGGCGTTTCAACGTTGTGTTTCTCCTGAAAAAGGCTGTGAAATCTTACAAGAAATCCATGAAGGATATTGTGGACACCACGCCAGTTCAAAGTCTCTGGTGGCAAAGGCGTTTTGTCATGGGTTCTACTGGTTGATAGCGCATGTTGATGCGGAGGACTTGGTTAAACGGTGTGATGGCTGTCAGAAATTTTCAAGGCGTGCTCATGTGCCGGCTCAAGAATTGAGGATGATCCCAATCACTTGGCCGTTTGCAACTTGGGGGCTGGATATGGTCGGACCTTTTAAAAGATCCAAGGATAAGAAAACCCACCTTTTGGTGGAAGTTGACAAATTTACCAAGTGGGTTGAAGCGGAGCCTGTCAACAAGTGTGATGCAGCAACAGCGGTGCAGTTCATCAAAAAGGTGATTTTCCGGTTTGGCTTTCCACACAGTATCATTACTGACAATGGTACCAATTTATCCAAGGGCGCTATGAAGGAGTTCTGTGAACGTGAACACATCCGACTTGACGTATCATCGGTGGCTCACCCCCAGTCCAATGGGCAGGCAGAACGGGCTAATCAAGAGATCTTGCAAGGCATCAAACCCCGGCTTATGGTTCCATTGCAAAGAACACCAGGATGTTGGGTTGAAGAACTACCATCTGTGCTATGGAGTATCAATACTACGCCCAACCGATCCACAGGATACACGCCGTTTTTTATGGTCTACGGAGCGGAGGCAGTTCTCCCTAGTGATATCCGACATGATTCGCCTCGTGTGGCAGCTTATGTTGAAGCGGACAATGAGACAGCACGGCAAGACGCTTTGGACCTATTGGACGAGGAGCGTGATATAGCGGCTGCCCGTTCGGCGATTTATCAACAAGATCTTCGTCGCTATCACAGTCGCCGGGTTAGAACCAGAACTTTTCAAGAAGGAGATTTGGTGCTTCGACTCATCCAAGACCAGACAGATATGCACAAGTTATCCCCACCTTGGGAGGGACCTTTCGTGGTCAGCAAGAATCTGCACAACGGGTCGTACTATCTGATTGATATTCGAGAGCATAAAGACTCACGCACATCAGAGGAGGAGACCAACAGGCCGTGGAACATAGCTCATCTTCGGCCTTACTACACTTGAGCCATTGGCTCTATCTATGTACATATTATGACAGTGTATATATTATCTTTGATATAATAAAACCGGAGCCTCAGCTAAAGCGGGGTCTCTATCTTTTCTTATCATGCGTGGTTACATGGAGTTGTGCTGTTTTAAAGCGGCCTCCGGTTTACTCCTTGAATTTTGCTTTTTTATATCACTTGGGGCCTTGGTCGCGTCCGAACCAACGCGACACCTTTTGATAGGCGAAAGCCACCAGATCACTTGGGGACATGGTCAAGTCTGAACCAGTCACGCCTCTTGATCGGCCTAAGGCCACAAAATCACTTGGGGGCTTGGTCGAACCCGAACCATTGCCACGCCTTTTGATTGGCATATATGCCATGGTTTCATTTTGGGACCTGGCTGACTTGAACCATTGTCACTCCTATTGGGGGCTTGGTCCTGTCCGACCATGGTAACACCATCTAATCAGCTCAGTATAGCATATTTTTTGCAAAACGGTTTTTATCATTGCCTTTGCTTCCATATTTATTTTATGGCTTGTTTTCTTAATTTTTGTTGTGTTTCCTTTATGCCAACAACACCTTTTTTCCGGTTCAGCCGATGGATTTGATTCCCTTTTAATCCGGAGAAGTATGCCCGGTTTACCTTTCCTGTTAACATCATGGAGTAACAGGGGGGCTCGTAATGACCCATCACGGTTTATATGGGAGCTGTTTTCTCCCCCTTTGACGGTAATGGTTTATAAAACCTCCGCTTCAAGCCTGGCTAAGCCGGCTTCATGCCTAGATATGGCAGGTACTTTGTATCGCCTGTTTTGTTATGTGTTTTGAATACATTGCTGATATATATATATATATATATATATATATATATATATATATATATATATATATATCAAGATCATAAACCGGCTGGCGGTATAACCGCCACCGAAGTTCAAGTTTTTTTGATTGCAGGAAATATAAATTGAGGTTTTTCAAGCAAAAGCATCAGTACTTATGCACGAAGGCATATTCAAGGCAGAAGTATTAACTATCCTATTACAAGGCAACACGGTGCCCAAATAAGATCATTGTTATTTTGGCGAATCATCGTAAGGCAGCTATTTAAACCGGCTTCCGGTTCAAGCCTGCTCATCATCCTGCGCCGCTTCAGCTTCCTCTTCTCTATCCATTGGCTGGAAATCAACAGTGGTCCAGTCGATTCCCATTAAAGCTTGAAAGACAGCCTCTTCATGGATCAGAGAAGACGGTTCAATATCAGGAGCGTAAGTATGCTTACGGATTGGAGGAATCAGATTCTCCGCTTCAAGAGTTGGGGCAGGCACTCGCTTGTTTTGATCATTGTATTGAGCTTGATAATGCGTCAAGTCTGCCTCTTCAACTAATTGACAAGCCAGAGGGCGCACTGCACGGTTTATTGCCCTCAAATCATCTTCATTGAACTCAGAGCCATCTTCCTTCAGGCTGGGATAGCCTTGAGCTGCCTCCACAGGATCGAAATCCGGCACCCATGCTTTTGCCCGGATCAAGGCATTAATGGCTCCGGTTCGAGCAGCAGATTTTTTCAGCTCTTCGATCCGGGCAGGAAGCATTGGCAACCTATTAAGAGTGTCCTGGATTAAAGAGGGTGCCGGATTGTTATGAGAAGCTGTGGTGATAATCCGCTGCGCTCCGGTACACAATTGTTCCACTAACGTGTAGGCAGCCTTCAGCCTCTTCCACACATCTGACCCTAAGTGCCCAATGCGTGTACCTGCAACAATACAGGGCTAGTCTCAAACCGGATCTATTATAAGCAGGCCAGAATTTTCAGAGAAGCCAAAAAGAGCTTACCAAAGATAGCAGTGGTCATGGAGTGTACTTGCCGGTTTACGGCACTCAGTTCGTCGACCACCGGTTTAAGGGCAGCTTCAGCGTTTTCAGCTCTTTTGGTTAAAGCGGCCTTTTCAGTGGCCCAATCAGCCCGCTCCTTCTTGAAGCCCTCCTTCAGCTGTTCCGTAATGCTCAAAGCACTGGTCAATTCCTCCCTTGCTTTATCAGTTTCGGTTTGTTGGGTTTTCAGAGTTTCTTGCAGATTAGTGATCCGGTCCTCTTTGACCCTCACTTCAGCCTGCATATAGATAGTTCTTGGTTTTCAACAAAACGGTACAAGAATTTGAAGTATCAACCACATAACAAGTTATACGCTTGCTACTTGGGGGCTAATGCACCTTCAATTTTTATCTATTGCTAAATTACAAAGTCCCAAGCTCAATACAGGTATTCAACTTGGCACTTGGGGGCTAATGGCTATTTGCTCAATTATGTTCTGATGTTACAATCTTTATTGGAGTCCCGGTTTAACTATGCTAAGTTAAACCGGCCCTTGGGGGCTATATTGATGGATTTCAAAGTACTGAGGATTGTATTCAAGTCCCGGTTTGAAGAAGGTTACAAACCGGTCCTTGGGGGCTAGGAGGATTAATACAATGGCAGTAAGTAAAGAAAGAAGAAGCACAAGGTAGTTACCTCAAATTTGTCTCTCATCATCTTTACCAGGCCAGCTTCACAGTCGCGGCTAGTATATAGCCGGTTCAAGTAACCAGAATGCAGATGTTGGGCACTCAGAGCAGCATATGTTTCCAGTTCTACATCCCATTTGCCTTTGTTCTTGGCAGAAAAATCCTCTTTCACTGTATGCTTCGTTAAAGCGACAGGATTCCCTGGTTCAAAGCGACCTACGCCAGTAATTACAACATCATCATCCTTAGACTCACCGGTTTGCGTTGGTGCGGACGGTTTATCAGCAGGACTACGGGATTTTTCAATCCGGACGGAACTGGCAGGCGGGTCAGCAGAGACTGAAGTATTGATAGGCCTTTCCTCAGGAATAGCACCATCTTGCAAAGGGGGATCATTGGGAATATCCTCATGAGCAAATGCTTCAAGATCTGGCGCTTTATCCTGTTCTGGGGCGATATCTTCCTCAGCCGCTTTATCCAGGCGGGCCTTCTTGCTTGGTTTAGGTTTAGCCCTGAAAGAAAAACAAAGAGTCAAGGAATAGTATAAGTTATTACACAGTATACCGGAAGCATATGTTCAGCTTAGCTTACCCAAGAACCGTTTTCAGTGGCGGCAGCTGAGTGGCTGATGATTTACCAGAGGAAGAATGAGAAGTAACCTGATAATCGGAGTCGGACGGATTAAGAGGTTGACGGATGAAACCCGCTTTAGGATATAAATTAATAAAAAGGTCGGAGACCTCGGAGCGGCGTTTTCGAACCGGACTGTTTGGTAAACCGGCGGAGGTAACTACCTGGCCACTGGGCCGGGTTGTGCGGCGAGCTTCATGTTGCTGAGTCTTCATAAGAAATTTGGGATCCAAGTAAGCAAGAGGATGAGAAAATTTAACTTTCCGGTTTGCTTGGCGAAATTTTGGCAAAGGCAAAATTTCTGAATCGGAAGAGAGAATAGTTACCTCTGCGACTTCAGCATTACTGGCTTCAGCGTCGTCCTGACAAGTATCATCATCAATAAGGCGTGTAAAAAGTAAGCCTAGTGAATCAAGTTCTATCTCAAGGTCCGGGTTACCCACATCATCATCAATAGCTGGATCGGATGAAGCGGTGGTTTTCCTTTTGTAAGCTGGCTTCTTGATAACCTTGGTCTTGGGCCGGGTTGACCGTCCTGCCTTCTCTGTTTTGTCTTGTGGAAGCTTCTTGCTCCAAAACGGATTATCACCCTAGTTAAGCAGTAATTGATGTCAAACGGAGAAAGCAGTAACAGGTTCAATAAAAGAACAATCAAAATCTTACAGCTGGCGGTTTGTTGGTGGCGCAGTAAGGGAGCAGACCGGTTTGAGCGCAGAGGTGCTCCGGTTCATTCAACATTTTCTTCACAGAATCTGTGACTTCATCATCAGAGAGTTGGATTTTAGTGTGTCGGAGTGGGTCATCGATGCTATTAGTATACTTGCACATCAAACCAGAGCGCCGGCTGAGAGGCAGTATGCTCCATGATATCCAACAACGGGCAAGGTCTATTCCCGTCAAACCGTTTGCCATGAAGGCTCGGAGCTTGGAGAGTTGCGGAGCATATTTACTTCTCTCCTTGGCACTTAATCTTTGTGGGAAGGGGTGAGTGTTGCTGAGCCGCTCCGGACGAAAGCCAGGCATGGGATTTTCATTGTCAGGGGAGGTGTCTTTGCAATAAAACCAAGTTGCATTCCACTCCTTGGGGTGAGTATGTAGTTTGACGTGGGGATAAGTGATCTCTTTTCTCTTCTGAATTGCCATACCGCCCAATTCGGTATTGTGGCCGTCGGTAAATTCAGTGCGGTGGTTTAAGTGGAAGCAGTCTCTAAACAACTCGACTGAAGGCTCCTCTTGAAGGTATACCTCAGAGAGCACTTGAAAGTGACATAGATTGGTAACGGAATTGGGGCCAATATCTTGTGGACGGAGCTAAAAATTGGCTAACACATCCCGGTAAAATTTAGAACCAGGCGGTTTGAAGCCCCGGGCCAAGTGATCTGCAAAGACCACAACCTCTCCCTCTTGAGGTGTGGGAGGACATTCATTTCCAGGAACCCTCCAGTGAATCGTATCTTTACTGTCTAAAGCGCCGATCAGGACTAAATCATCCAACTGAGTTTCTGTGACGCGAGAAGGAACCAAATTGCACTCATATACTTGTTTGGCCATGGTGAGATCTACAAGAAATAGGTGATTCCGGTTCAAGAATATGTTGGATAAAAGAAGGTGCTAATCTGAACAACGCTAAACCGGAGGCAGTACATATAAACCGGATTTCTACGAGGCGGCATCATATGGATTCTGGCGGTTCAACAAGGGGACTAATGGTGTATACCGGTTTACTAATCTTTTTTATGTTAAGTTAAACCGCCTGATCTAACATCAAAGGCAAACGAAGTGGTGGATGGCTAAGTATGCACAAACAGGTTTCACAAGGTCCGCTTGCAGCAGTGGATCTGAAGCAAGTTCAGAAAAACAGAAAATATTTAAAGAATAAAGCAGAATGGAAGTGAACCAATGAGCGGATATGTAAATGAGATCTATGGACTTAGGCGGGAGATTACAGGTGGATGCTAAAAGATTACTGCTAAACAGAGCAGGGGTTCACAGATTCGTTCAAGAGTCAGGGTACGAGTATGAACAAGCGACGAACACGGCGCGAACATGAAACCCTAAGAACAGATCTAGGTCAAAAAGAGAAGAAGGCTTACCGGAAACGAAGAAGACGCGGAAGGATACCGTAGTACTCTGGTGCGTTCAGGTTGATGCAGCGGCCCAAGATGATGCAGAGGTCGACGGCAGCGGCGGAGCTCCAAGGCTAGTGACGCGAAGAAGACGAAGAGAAAGAGATGAAGAGGGGAAAAGGAAATGACCCTTCGGTCCTATTTATAAGGCAACAAACGTGGGTCAGGCGCGCGAATCCAGGAGCCAAAATTTCGGAAGAGGAGCTGATGACTTGGGTATCGCAGATCTATTAATAAAGGAGGGCGTCATAAATGTTAACTTCGTGATGACATCATGCCGGTTTACAGCAACCAGAAATGATGACGACATGGCGGTTTACCAATTACTAGAAGATGTCCAAGACAAAGATTTTGTGAAGGATTGACATGAACTAGTTCAAATCAATCTGGGGCCTAATGTTGGGGATATTACCACTAGGCGTGAACCGGCCTACTTGGGCCGGGTTAACTTCATTAGTAGTATAAGTAGATGAAGGCCCAAGGCCTGTAGTCGGTTTAGAACCTGTAGCCGTAAACCGGCCTGATGTATAACTTGTATTGTAAGTTAGGAATAGAGAGATACCAACCGGGATAAGAGTATGAACCGGTTGGGACTCTATGGACCGACGGGCGTCACCCGTGTATATAAGGGGACGACCCGGCGGCGGTTCAGGACAGACAACATCAACTCGAGCCTAGGCGAAGCTTGTTTGCTCCCTAGCCATCGAGACCACATCAATTCCATCACAACTAGACGTAGGCTTTTACCTTCATCGAAGGGACCGAACTAGTATAAACCCTCGTGTCTTTGTGTCCGCTTTAACCCCTTCAAGTTAACTCGTAGCAATGGCTCCACGACTAAGTCCTTTCACTCGTGACAAATCCACGACAGAGATCCTGCCTATGTATGGAAAACCTGCACGCAAAGGGGCCCTCCCGCAATTGGCAACACCATTGTTCTGTTTCGAGTCCGCTCAACAGCTCAAGCGGCCGCGTCGAGAGTGGCAAGGTAGCCTTCCGCACTTGGGAACGCTCTCAATTCTGACTTGAGTCAAGCTTGATAGGTCAGGCGGCCGCGTTAAGGGCGGTAAGGTGGTTTGCCCAGCGGCAAGCACACCCGGTAGGCCAATGGGGATCCGTCCTCAAGACACCGCCCTGGGTTTACACGCCGGCAAGCCTACCCGGTTAATGTAGGGTGGACATGCAAAGGAAAATCGAACGGGAAAATAACATGCATTGTATCAAAAGTACTGCAGAGTTATATTACATCAAATTGTTGCTGCGGTTTTAACTAAAGATTGAAATCGTCTTGGTCATGAACCTGCAGCGGCGATAAGAAACGAGGTGCCTAATCCCGGTGCTGGCCCTCCACCCTTTGAATTCCGTCGATGAGGCTGATGATGGGCTCGATACGCTCCTTGAGCGGCGCGAGGTCAGTACCCTCCGGCAAGCTCTCCAGCGTGGCGTCGAAGTCAAGGGTGGGGTTCTAGTACGCCACCTTGGTGAGGACCTTGGTCATGGCACCCCGGCAGAGCCTTCTGTCCTCGTCGGCCAGTAAAGCCGCCCTATTGGAGTGGAATTGCTCCAGGGCCCCGAGAACACCCTCGAAGAACAGGGTCAGCTTGGCGTTGGTAGTCCCGCTGCACTCTGGGGCGTACCTCACATTTGGCATCCCCATGGTAACCGGATGCATGGTGATCCTGCCGGCGACGTCATCGAGATGGCTGATCCAGCGATTTTCGCCCTCCACAAAATCCTGGTGGCTGACGGCTTTGTTATTCGGCTGCAGCTTCTCGGCCTCCAGATCCTTGGCCATGATCTCTTCTCGGGCCTTCCTCTCCGACAGCATCCCCTCGAGACCCTCCAGCTTCAGCTTGAGGTCTTTGATGGAGTTGTTGGCCTCGGAGAGCTCCCCGGCCCTGCTGACGGCCGCGCCCTGCGCCTCCGTCAGGGCGCCGTTGAGCGTGTCCTTCTCCTGGGACAGCTTCAGGGCCTGGCCCTTCAGCTTGTCCCTCTCCACCTCCAGCTCCTTCACCTTGCCGGCGTGAACCAGAGCCTGGGCATCGAGCGCCTCCCTGTGCCTCTGCTCCAGCTCTTGGGTCTGCTGCACGACAAGTTTCTCCACCTCCTCATCCTTGGTGTGGAGTTTGGCGTCGATATCCGCCTCGCGTTTGGCAAGATCCTCCTCCTAGGAGTTCAGCGCGGCCTGGTGCTGGGTCCAAGCGGCTTCGGCTGCGGCGGCCAAGCTCTCCTCCGTCTCCTAGGCCTTCTTGATGTCGGACAGCTTCATGGTGAGCTCCACGTCGCGCTTGGCCAGCTCGCCCTGGGCGGCCTTCAGCTCTTCACTAGCTTGGCGGAACCAAGTCTGCGCCTCGGTGACACGCACCTTGAGCTCCACCTCCGCCTTCTCTACCGTTTCCATCCTGGACTTGGCCTTGTCTAGGCGGGTGCGATGGAGCGCCTGGAGCTTCCGTAAATTGGCGCCCATGGCCTGGAGAAGCCGCTCCTCCTGAGAGTCGTCGCCACCGGCGCTCGGCTCATCGACGACCTCGAGCCCGGTGGCGGAAAGCACCTCTTCATCGAACACCTCTCCCTCGATGGATGCCCTGGAGTTGGACGCCCCTGGGAGGTGGACGAAGAGGTCATCGGTCACCCTCAGATACCTGCCAGAGCCGGAGGCAGCAGAGGAGGAAGGCTGGTCATTGACCACCTCCTCCTCAGTGGCAGCCTTGCCGGCCTCCCCGGCGGGCCCCTTGGCGGCGTCTTCGGCAGCGCCCTTGGCGGTCTCCTCGGCAGCGATCTTCTTGGCCTCTGCCATAGCATCCTTGGAGACATCCTCGATGATGGCATCTATGTCCTCCTAGTCCACCGACGGACGATCTAGATACCAAGAAGGGGATGAGACAAAGCCAGGACCAAGAACTAGCAAGGAAAGAAAAAGAGCAGGGACGAAAGGCGAACAGCTTACCAGCGCCGGGCTGGGGAGCAGAGGTCCCCTCCCCGCCAACATTTGGCGCCGAGGCGAAGCCACCGTTGTTCGAGCTCTCCTCCTCCTCCTCCATGTGTGTGGGCTCGGTGCTTGCCGCCCTTGCTGGAGATGCCCCTCGGGGTGGCGTGGTCGATGGGGACGGCATGTTGGGGGTAGCCCTCTGTGGCTCCTCCTGCTGCTGTCCTGCTCCTGCGACCACGGCAAGGTCAACACCAAGGGATCGTACCCCCGACACATGTTGACGAGGGGCGAGTGATGAACTTACGCGGGGTGCTGTGCCGAGGGCTGTTGTCCAGGCTGCTCAACACCACCAATAGTGCCCTCGAAGTACCCGCTGGGGGCTAGCCGCCTGCCGATGCCTTGGCCCTCTTCACCCTCTGGGCCAGCATCTCCTCATCCCTGCAAAGGTGAAAACAAGTCAAGACAAGCGGCACAGATTGAGGAGACAAAGATGACAGAAAGGACAAGGGACCCGAAGTCAAAGATGACCTCCACATCGATGTCTGCCGGAGGAGGGGTGGAGGGCGGAGTTTGTGCGCGCTTGGATGAAGAGGAGGCAGATGCTCTCTTCTTCGCCACCGCGGCCTTCACCACCTTCTTCGCCGCCACGGCCCTCGTCTGACGTGCGGACTCCTCCGGAGACTTTGGCCGCCGCGCGGCCTTGACGGGCCGGACCGGCTCGCCGGAAGTGGCCCACTGCAGGACTCGCCCTCTCCCCGTGGCCGGAGGGTCGACAGCCTCTGCCTCCTTCTCTGACGACTTGTCGACCGCACCCTCAACGAGAGGAGCCCCGGTGCCGGCGCTGCTGACCTCCCCAGCGGCCTCCGCCCACTGGGCGAGTTCCTTCTCCTCCGCCTCCGCCGCGGCCTTGTCCTCCACACCACCGGCGCTGTCGGCCTCCTCGGCAAGCTTCGCCTCCATCGCCCTAGTGGCGATGTAGTCCAGCTCTGCCTGGGTGGTGTCTTGGACGAGCCGCGGCTCGGCGGTGACGTACCCCTCATGCAAGGTATCAAAGAACTCCTGCACTTGAATTTCCTCCGACTCGACCCAGCTCGGGTCAAGGCCATGCACATTAAAGTCCGGCATCATGGCGATGATGTCGGTCCGGCGCGAGTTGTTGCTCAGCGGGACCACTCCTGCCAGCAACTTGAATAAGGGCCCCTTGGTGACCTTGCCGGCCTTCGCGGTGGCCCTCGCGGCCTTGCCGGTCTGCTCGACCTCACCGTCACAGTTCACATCAAGCTGGAAGAGCCGCTAGCATAAGTGGGCGTGCCCCATCACCGTGAAGTTGTGGTCAAAGCTGGGGCGAAGCCTCATGATGCCGGCGGCGTTCATGAAGAGCCAGGCTGGCCTCCCCTTGTTATGCAGCGGAGCGATTCGGCGGCGGATGAAATCCGCCCCGATCATCTCAAGGGTGAGCCCAGCCTCGGTAAGGCGAAGGATCCTGGTGGTGGCGACCGTGAGCTTCGCATCGTCGGCGTGAACGTCGCTCCAGTCGCCCCGGCGAACTGGCGGTGCGTCGCGAACCTGGAAAAAGTTCGGCGGGTCCTTCTCTTTGATCCAACACCACTGGCCCCGCCATTCTTCCCACCTCTCCTTCATGGCGCCCTCCGGGTATGCCCCCTTGGACCGTGGTATCCAGGTGATGCAACCATAAATGGCGCCCCCGGTTGAATCCGAGGGGAGAAGTAGTGGCGGAAGAGCGCCGTGTTGGGATGCACCCCGGTGCAGCCCTCGTAGAGGTGCGCAAAAAGAGCCATGCACGCCACAGCATTTGGAGTAAAATCCAGAAGATGGAAGCCGTAGGTGTGCATGACGTTGTTGAAGAAATTAGAGAAGGGGGGACAGAGCCTGCAGGAGAAGTAGTCGACAAAGAAAGGGTACCGATTTGGGGCGGCCTCGGCGCAATTGGCCGGGATGACGCGTGTAGCTAGGTGCCCTGTCATCTCTCCCCCCGTCTTCACCCCCCACAGGGGTTTGAAGGCCTCCCGGAGCTCGAACACGTCGACCGTTGAGGGGAAGTAGGTGAGCTGCATCCGCTACGCCGCCAACGCACTCTCTGGCGGCTCCGTCACTCCGGCGTCCTTGGCCACTCCCTTGCCCTTGGTGGATTTGGGCGCCATTGCGGCTGCGAGAAGCAATGGGTGGAGGATGGAGAAGGCGCAGCGGCAGCAAGCGAAGGCGAGAGCTCGAGAAGGAGGAAGAAAGGGAGCGGCAGCTCTGAGAATGGAGAAGACGCACGAAGGGCGGGTAAAGTGAGCAGCGCGCCCGCAGTTATTCCTTTTTACGGGGAAGGCGCGGGCTGCCTCCTTTTCCATTAACTGCGATGTGACACGTGAACCGCCCCATGCATGCCCCCCACGTCACACACGATCCTCCACGACACGCGTTCAATGCGGGTTGTGGAGAAGACGCAAAATCCGCCCCACCTGCCCGCGCACCGTTCTGGGCCTAGCCCAACAAGCTGTCGCGCTTATGTGTGGCCCAGGCCCGGGGGTTCCTGTTGGTGTACAAAAGTAGGGGCTCTCCTTTTGACCCCTTTACTTGTGCACGGGCAGTTAGAGCCACGCGTCGTGGCCACACATAGCATGACCAAGGAGGGAAGCTGGAAAGAAGCCGAAGCACAAGACAACCAAGACAATGCCAAGGTCAGATACACAGGAGCAAAGGTGCGAGGTGGACTCCCACGGCAAGATTCTTGTCGGGGCGACCTCCACGGCCCCAGCAAGAGCCTTGCCGAGGCGACTTTCCCGACACCAACAGGGCGAGCCACCCTTGAGCCCACGGGTTCCGACCCAACCAACTACGTTGGACCCAGGGGCTTGGAAGGCACCTCTGAGGTGGCATGCAGATCTTCGTCAAGATCATGAACGCACAAGTTCAAATGAGGACCAGAAGATGGCGACCCTCGGCAAGATCCTTGCCGAGGAAAGCCACAAGACCCCCGGCAAGACCCTTGCCGGGGACGACTGCAATGCCACGGCAAGACCATTGCCGGGCCCACGGCAAGGCCCTTGCCGAGAACATCAGCAGGGCCACAGCCAGGTCCGCGTCGGCCAAGACTCCACCACTGTCCCCAAGCAGTTGCTAGCTCAACCAGCTGGGCAGGCACCTGCGTGGCGACGAGCGGCTTCTGAGCCAACTCAGCAAGCACCTACGTGGTGGCATGCAGATCTTCGTGAAGACCCTACCACCGGGCCACCTTAGCTGCCTGCCTGCCTACATGGCGCTGCATGCATCGCTGGCCTGGGCGCGTGTCGAAACAAGGCGACGCGGCGACGGACGGGACGGGACTCGTTCCCGCCCCCGATAAAGCTAAGGGACACCTAAGCTACGCATTTAATGCGTCTTGTCCTGTAATACGGGTGATAAGCTCACAACACTGTAGACCTTTCCACCTTCTGTATGCCACTGTTGCAGCCCCTTTCGACTATAAAAGGAGGCCCATGGCGTACTGGAGAGGGATTCGGCTTTTTGGACTACGCAGCCACCATAGCTAGTTCGAAAGCTCAAGAACTCTTTCAATACATCCACCAAAGCAGGACTAGGCTATTACGCATCCTCGCGGCCCGAACCTGGGTAAACGATCCTTGTGTTGACTGTTATTCCTTTTCTTCTCACAACCCTGCGCCTCAGCAACCGTAGTAGGGATTCTTGTGATCCCATAGGTGTCGTTTCCCACCGTGATACGTCCATTTTGCATCATGCTTTTATATCGATATTTATTGCATTATGGGCTGTTATTACACGTTATGTCACGATACTTATGGCTATTCTCTCTTATTTTACAAGGTCTATCATGATGAGGGAGAATGCCGGCAGCTGGAATTCTGTGCTGGAAAGGGAGCAAATATTGGAAACCTATTCTGCACAGCTCCAAAAGTCCTAAAGCTTCACGAAAGTCATTTTTGGAATTTATAAGAATTATTGAGCAAAGAAAGTATCAAAGGGGGCCCACACCCTGGCCAGGAGGGTGGGGGCGCGCCCACCCCTACTGAGCGCGCCCCCTGTCTCCCGGGACCCCTGGTGGCCCTCAAGTGCCCATCTTCTGCTATATGAAGGCTTTTACCCTGGAAAAAAAAATCCAAAGCAAGCTTACGGGACGAATCTCCGCCGCCACAAGGCGGTACCTTGGCGGAACCAATCTAGGGCTCCGACGGAGCTGTTCTGCCGGGGAAACTTCCCTCCGGGAGGGGGAAATCATCACCATCATCATCACCAATGATCCTCTCATCGGGAGGGGGTCAATCTCCATCAACATCTTCACCAGCACCATCTCCTCTCAAGACCCTAGTTCATCTCTTGTATCCAATCTTGTATCAAAACCACAAATTGGTGTTGGGGAACGTAGTAATTTCAAAAAATTCCTACGCACACACAAGATCATGGTGATGCATAGCAACGAGAGGGGAGAGTGTGTCCACGTACCCTCGTAGACCAAAAGCGGAAGCGTTAGCACAATGCGGTTGATGTAGTCGTACGTCTTCACGATCCGACCGATCAGGTACCAAACGCATGGCACCTTCGAGTTCAGCACACATTCAACTCGATGACATCCCTCGAACTCCGATCCAGTCGAGCTTTGTGGGAGAGTTTCGTCAGCACGACGGCGTGGTGACGACGATGATGTTCTACCGATGCAGGGCTTCACCTAAGCACTGCTACAATATTATCGAGATGGATTATGGTGCAGGGGGGGCACCGCACACGGCTAAGAGATCCAAGGGATCAATTGTTGTTTCTATGGAGTGCCCCCTCCTCCGTATATAAAGGAGGGAAGGAGAGGGCCGGCCAGGAGGAGGAGGCGCGCCCAAGGGGGGGAGTCCTACTCCCACCGGGAGTAGGACTCCTCCTTTTCCTATTTGGAGAGGGAGAGGGAAGGAAGAGGAAGGAGGGAGGAAGGAAAGGGTGGTCGGCCCCCCTCCCAATTCGGATTGGGCTTGGTGGGCGCCCTCTCCCATGCTCCTTTCCCCTCCTTTCCACTAAAGCCCATTAAGGCCCATATACCTCCTGGTGGGTTCCGATAACCTCCCGTTGCTCCAGTATTATCCCGATCTCACCCGGAACCATTTTGGTGTCCAAATATAGTCGTCTAATATATCGATCTTTATGTCTCGACCATTTCGAGACACTTCGTCATGTGTGTAATCACATCCGGGACTCCGAACTACCTTCGGTACATCAAAACACGTAAACTCATAATATAATCGTCATCGAACTTTAAGTGTGCGGACCCTAAGGGTTTGAGAACTATGTAGACATGACCGAGACACGTCTCCGGTCAATAACCAATAGCGAAACCTGGATGCTCATATTGGCTCCCACATATTCTACGAAGATATTTATCGGTCAAACCTCATAACAACATACGTTGTTCCCTTTGTCATCGGTATGTTACTTGCCCGAGATTCGATCGTCGGTATCTCAATACCTAGTTCAATCTCGTTACCGGCAAGTCTCTTTACTCGTTACATAATGCATCATCCCGTAACTAACTCATTAGCTACATTGCTTGCAAGGCTTATAGTGATGTGCATTACTGAGAGGGCCCAGAGATACCTCTCCGACAATCTGAGTGACAAATCCTAATCTCAAAATACGTCAACTCAACAAGTACCTTTGGAGACACCTGTAGAGCACCTTTATAATCACTTAGTTATGTTGTGACATTTGGTAGCACACAAAGTGTTCCTCCAGTAAGCGGGAGTTACATAATCTCATAGTCATAGGAACATGTATAAGTCATGAAGAAAGCAATAGCAACATACTAAATGATCAAGTGCTAAGCTAACGAAATGGGTCAAGTCAATCACATCATTCTTCTAATGATGTGATCCCACTCATCAAATGATACTCATATCCATGGTTAGGAAACTCAACCATCTTTGATCAATGAGCTAGTCAAGTATAGGTATACTAGTGGCACTATGTTTGTCTATGTATTCACACGTGTATTATGTTTCCGGTTAATACAATTATAGCATGAATAATAAACATTTATCATGATATGAGGAAATAAATAATAACTTTATTATTGCCTCTAGGGCATATTTCCTTCAATTGGTACCTGTGGGTTGCTAGTAGTGTTGATTACTCCTTGTAGTTGATGCTAATTGGTTTACTTGGTGGAAGATCATATGTTCAAATCCTTAATGCATATTAATACCCCTCTGATCATGAACATGAACATGCTTTGTGAGTAGTTAAGTTTGTTCCTAAGGACATGGGTGAAGTCTTGCTATTAGTAGTCATGTGAATTTGGTATTCGTTCGATATTTTGATGAGATGTATGTTATCTCTCCTCTAGTGGTGTTATGTGAACGTCGACTACATGACACTTCACCATTATTTGGGCCTAGAGGAAGGCATTGAGAAGTAATAAGTAGATGATGGGTTGCTAGAGTGACAGAAGCTTAAACCCTAGTTTATGTGTTGCTTCGTAAGGGGCTGATTTGGATCCACTAGTTTCATGCTATGGTTAGGTTTTCCTTAATACTTCTTTTGTAGTTGCGGATGCTTGCAATAGGGGTTAATCATATGTGGGATGCTTGTCCAAGAAAGGGCAGTACCCAAGCACCGGTCCACCCACATATCAAAGTATCAAAGTAACGAACGCGAATCATATGAGCGTGATGAAACTAGCTTGACGATAATTCCCATGTGTCCTAGGGAGCGCTTTTCTCATTATAAGAAATTGTCCAGGCTTGTCCTTTGCTACAAAAAGGATTGGGCCAACTTGCTGCACCTATTTACTTTCATTGCTTGTTACCCATTACAAATTATCTTATCACAAAACTATTTGTTACCTACAATTTCAGTGCTTGCAGAGAATTCCTTACTGAAAACCGCTTGTCATTTCCTTCTGCTACTCGTTGGGTTTGACACTCTTACTTATCGAAAGGACTACAATAGATCCCCTATACTTGTTGGTCATCAAGACTCTTTTTTGGTGCCGTTGCCGGGGAGTGAAGCACCTTTGGTGAGTGGAACTTGGTAAGGAAACATTTATATAGTGTGCTGAAATTTTCTGTCACTTGTTACTACGGAAACTAATCCTTTGAGGGGCTTGTTCGGGGCATCTTTGCCCCGACAAGTAGAGCAAAGAGTTACTCCTCAACCTATTGAACCTACTGAAAGTGTTTACTTCGAAATTCCTTCGGGTATGATAGAGAAACTGCTAGCTAATCCCTTTGCAGGAGATGGAACATTGCATCCCGATTTACACCTTTTCTATGTGGATGAAGTCTGTGGATTATTTAAGCTTGCAGGTATACCCAATGATGTTGTTAAGAGGAAGGTTTTCCCTTTATCTTTGAAGGGAGACGCATTGACATGGTATAGGCTATGTGATGATACGAGATCTTGGAACTATTAACGATTGAAATTGGAATTTCACCAGAATTCTATCCTATGCATCTTGTTCATCGTGATCGCAAAATTATATAAAATTTTTGGCCTCGCGAAGGAGAAAGCATCGCTCAAGCTTGGGGGAGGCTTAAGTCAATGTTATATTCATGCCCCAATCATGAGCTCTCAAGAGAAATGATTATTCAAAAAATTTATGCTCGGCTTTCTCTCAATAATCGCACCATGCTCGATACTTCCTGTGCTGGTTCTTATATGCTGAAGACTACTGAATTCAAGTGGAATTTATTGGAAAGAATTAAACGCAACTCTGAAGATTGGGGTTCCGACGATGGTAAGGAGTCAGGTATGACACCTAAGTTTGATTGTGTTAAATCTTTTATGGATACCAATGCTTTTCATGGATTTAGCGCTAAATACGGACTTGACTCTGAGATAGTAGCTTCTTTCTGTGAATCTTTTGCTGCTCACGTTGATCTCTCTAAGGAGAAGTGGTTTAAATATAATCCTCCTACTGAAATAAAAGTAGTTGCACCTATTACAGTTGAAGAAAATACTATCACTTACAATGATCCTATTGTTCCTGCCACTTATGTTGAGAAACCACCTTTTCCTGTTAGAATAAAGGATCATGCTAAAGCTTCAACTGTTGTTCGTAAGAGTAATACTAGAACTTATACACCTCCTGAGAAAATTAATGTTGAACCTAGTATTGCTATGGTTAAAGATCTACTGGGTGATAATATAGATGGGCATGTTATTTACTTCTGTGGTGAAACTGCTAATATTGTTAGACCTGATGCTAAGATACATGGACCTGTTGTAGGTATGCCTGTTATTTCTGTTAAAATAGGAGATCATTGTTATTATGGCTTATGTGATACGGGTGCTAGTGCCAGTGCAATACCTTTTTCCCTATATGAAGAAATTATGCATGATATTGCACCTGCTGAGTTAGAAGAGGTTAATGTTACTATTAAGCTTGCCAATAGAGATACTATTACACCATTTGGGATTGTTAGAGATGTTGAAGTCTTGTGTGGGAACGTTAAATATTCCACTGATTTTCTTGTTCTTGGTTCCCCACAAGATAGCTTTTGTCCCATTATTTTTGGCAGACCCTTCTTGAATACTGTTAATGCTAAGATTGATTGTGAAAAGGATGTTGTTACAATTGGCTTGGGAGATATGTCTCATGAGTTCAACTTTGCTAAATTTCGTAGACAATCCCATGATAAAGAATTGCTTCATAAGGATGAAATTATTGGTATTGCTTCTATTGTCGTGCCTCCTACCGATCCTTTAGAACAATATTTGCTAGACCATGAAAATGATATGTTTATGGATGAAAGGAGGGAAATAGATAAAGTATTCCTTCAACAGGGTCCTATGCTGAAACACAATTTACCTGTTGAAATCCTAGGGGGTCCTCCTCCACCCAAGGGTGATCCCGTGTTTGAGCTCAAACCTTTACCTGATAATCTTAAATATGCTTACCTTGATGAAAATAAGATATATCCTATTATTATTAGTGCTAACCTTTCAGAGCAAGAAGAGGAAAGATTATTGAAAACTCTAAAGAAGCACCGTGTTGCTATTGGATATACTCTGCATGATCTT
Organism: Triticum timopheevii; assembly: GCA_963921465.1. Classification (NCBI taxonomy): domain Eukaryota; kingdom Viridiplantae; phylum Streptophyta; class Magnoliopsida; order Poales; family Poaceae; genus Triticum; species Triticum timopheevii. Next base: position 553,645,986 of record OY997272.1, on the reverse strand, counting down.
AAGGGCATCAGTCCCACTCTATGCCAACACAAAATTAAATTGGACGAAGGTTCCAAACCAATTAGAGATCATCAATGACGGTTGAATCCTAAGATGAAAGAAGTGGTACGAAAGGAGATACTAAAGCTCCTTGAGGCAGGTATAATTTATCCCGTTGCTAATAGTGATTGGGTAAGTCCTGTCCATTGCGTCCCTAAGAAGGGAGGTATTACTGTTGTTCCTAATGATAAGATGAATTGATCCCGCAAAGAATTATTACAGGTTATAGGATGGTAATTGATTTCCTTAAATTAAATAAAGCTACTAAGAAAGATCATTACCCTTTACCTTTTATTGATCAAATGCTAGAAAGACTATCCAAACACACACATTTCTGCTTTCTACATGGTTATTCTGGTTTCTCTCAATACCTGTGTCAGCGAAGGATCAATCAAAGACTACTTTTACTTGCTCTTTCGGTACTTTTGCTTATAGACGTATGCCTTTTGGTTTATGTAATGCACCTGCTACCTTTCAAATATGCATGATGGCTATATTCTCTGACTTTTGTGAAAAGATTTGTGAGGTATTCATGGATGACTTCTCCGTTTATGGATCCTCTTTTGATGATTGCTTGAGCAACCTTGATCGAGTTTTGCAGAGATGTGAAGACACCAGTCTCGTCTTGAATTGGGAAAAGTGTCACTTTATGGTTAATGAAGGCATTGTCTTGGGGCATAAATCTCTGAAAGAGGTATTGAAGTTGATAAAGCTAAAGTTGATGCTATTGAAAAGATGTCGTGTCCCAAGGACATTAAAGGTATAAGAAGTTTCCTTGGTCACGCCGGTCTTTATAGGAGGTTCATTAAGGACTTTTCTAAAGGGCCATTTGCATTTCTGTCCCTAACTCGAACCACCTACTCAGATTTGCCCCTAATTTCAAAGTCTGCTCAAAAATGCCCCTCCGCCGTTAGGTGACCTTATAGAAATGCCCTTCCGTGCCGTTTCCGTTAGGTCAAAGGCCTTTGACCGTCTACGAGACGTTTCTTGGACATTTTGCCCCTGCCTCCATGTGTCACTTACATGTGGGACCCACTTAGGAAAAAATAAAAATAAAAACACTTTCTCTCACCCCCCTCTCTCTCACTTACATATGGGCCCAGAAAAGGAAAAAGAAAAACCTCTCTCCCACATCTCTCTCTAACTTACATATGGGGCCTAGCAAAAAATAAACAAAAGAAAAAAGCTATCGCTCTGTCTCCCGACCTCGCAGTCTCTCTCATCTCCGGCGAACTACATCCGACAGCCGGCGGAGTGGTCCTCGCGCCGCCACTGGAGATGGCTCGCCATGCTCCTCCACCAGCTCACCGCGCCCGGTCGGCAGCTCGCCGCACTTTGCTGCCCTCTCCCTCGTCTCCGGCGAACTACATCTGACGGCCGGCGGATCGTCCCTCGTATCGCCACTGGAGCTGGCTCGCCGCGCTCCTCCACCAGCTCACCGCACTCGGTCACCAGCTCACCGCGCCCGGTGCGATTAATTGGATTGAACCGCCCAATAATTGCGGATCCTTCCTCGTCTTCCCCAGCTTCGGTGTCACGCCGCCGCCGCTCGATCTCCTCCACCAGTGAGCATTGCAGCCTTACCTTGGGTTCTTGAGTTTCGAAATCTCCTCCTAAACATCCTCCGCCTGCTCCCGATTATCCTCTCTCCCCTAGCAGCTCTACCGGCGAGCACCTCCCGTCGCCACCGCTCAAGCTCGCAACTTCCCATCCTCCCCGACACCCCACATTCGCTGGCCACCTTAGGCCACTGAAGCTTCTCTCCCGCACCCTCACAAGCCCGATCTTGAAGCCAATCGACTGCTCCGGCGGCCTCCCGTACATCACCGTCGTGTCTTCGTCCACGGTCACCGGCGTGTTTTTAGTTAGCCTAATCCCAGATTATCCTAAACTATTATTAGTTGTAATTACACTCATTTCACAAAAGCTGACTAGTGGGTCCAGCCCTCAAATAAATCAGTAAATAATGTTTCAGAAATAATAGAACAATGCCTGACCCATATCAAGTTTTATTTTTCATTTTATTAGTTGGGCCCATATGTAAGTGAGAGAGAGGGGGGGTGAGAGAAAGTGTTTTTATTTTTATTTTTTCCTAAGTGTGTCCCACATGTAAGTGACACATGGAGGCAGGGGCAAAATGTCCAAGAAACGTATCGTAGACGATCAAAGGCCTTTGACCTAACGGAAACGGCACGGAAGGGCATTTCTATAAGGACACCTAACGGCGGAGGGGCATTTTTGAGCAGGCTTTTGAATTAGGGGCAAATGTGAGTAGTGGGTTCGAGTTAAGGACACAGATGTAAAAGACCCTTTTCTAAAATCTCTAGGCCTCTGACTAATTTATTGCAAAAAGATATTCCTTTTGTCTTTGATGATGATTGTGTAGAAGCATTTGAAATACTTAAGAAAGCTTCGATCAATGCACCTATTGTTTAGCCACCTGATTGGAATTTACCCTTTGAAATTATGTTTGATGCTAGTGATTATGCTGTAGGTGTTGTTCTAGGACAAAGAGTTGATAAGAAATTAAATGTTATCCAGTATGCAAGTAAAACTCTTGATACTGCCTAGAGAAATTATGCTACTACTGAAAAAGAATTCTTAGCAGTCGTGTTTGCTTGTGATAAGTTCAGACCTTTTATTGTTGATTCTAAAGTTACCATTCACACTGATCATGCTGCTATTAAATATCTTATGGAAAAGAAAGATGCTAAACCCAGACTTATTAGAGGGTTCTCTTTCTCCAATAATTTGATTTGCATATTATTGATAGAAAGGGAGCTGAGAACCCCGTTGCAGGCAACTTGTCTAGGTTAGAGAATGTTCTTGATGACCCACTACCTATTGATGATAGCTTTCCTGATGAACAATTAGCGGTCATTAATGCTTCTCGTACTGCTCCATGGTATGCTGATTATGCTAATTACATTATTTTTAAATTTATACCACCTAGTTTCACATACCAGCAAAAGAAAAAGTTCTTTTATGATTTAAGACATTACTTCTGGGATGACCCACACCTTTATAAAGAAGGAGTAGATGGTTTTATTAGATGTTGTGTACTTGAGCATGAACAGGAACAAATCCTACGCAAGTGTCACTCCGAACCATATGGAGGACACCACACTAGAGATAGAACTGCACATAAGGTATTGCAATCCGGTTTTTATTGGCCTACTCTCTTCAAAGATGCTCGTAAGTTTGTGTTATCTTGTGATGAATGTCAAAGAATTGGTAATATTAGTAGACGTCAAGAAATGACTATGAACTATTCTCTTGTTATTGAACCATTTGATGTTTGCGGCTTTGATTATATGGGACCTTTTCCTGCCTCTAATGGATATACACATATTTTAGTTGATGTTGATTACGTTACTAAGTGGGTAGAAGCTATTCAAACTAGTAGTGCTGATCATAACACCTCTATTAAGATGCTTAAAGAAGTTATTTTTCCGAGGTTTGGAGTCCCTAGATATCTCATGACTGATGGTGGTTCACATTTTATTCAAGGTGCTTTTCGTAAAATGCTTGCTAAGTATGATGTTAATCATAGAATTGCATCTCCTTATCACCCACAGTCTAGTGGTCAAATAGAACTGAGTAATAGAGAGCTCATGTTAACTTTGCAAAAGGTTGTTAATAGATCTACAAAGAATTGGTCCAAGAAACTTGATGATGCATTATGGGCCTATAGAACTACATATAAAAATCCTATGGGTATCTCTCCGTATAAGATGGTTTATGGAAAATCATGTCACTTACCTCTTGAACTTGAACATAATGCATATTGGGCTATTAAAGAGCTCAACTATGACTTCAAACTTGCCGGTGAGAAGAGGTTATTTGATATTAGCTCACTTGATGAATGGAGAACCCAGGCCTACGAGAATGCCAAGCTGTTTAAAGAAAAAGTTAAAAGATGGCATGACAAAAGGATACAAAAGTGTGAGTTTAACGTAGGTGATTATGTGTTGCTATTCAACTCTCATTTAAGATTTTTTGCAGGTAAACTTCTCTCTAAGTGGGAAGGTCCTTACGTTATTGAGGAAGTATATCGTTCCGGTGACATAAAAATCAATAACTTCGAAGGCACAAATCCGAAGGTGGTGAACAGTCAAAGAATCAAACATTATATCTTAGGTAATCCTATAAATGTTGTAACTAATATTATTGAAACCGTAACCCCGGAGGAATACATAAGGGACACTTTCCAGAATGTTTCAGACTCCGAAAAGGAATAGGTATGTGGTACGGTAAGTAAACCGACTCCAAAACAGTTCTAATGGCATTTTTTCTCCGTTTTGGAATATTTAAGAATTTAGGAAAGCAAGAAGTAATCCGGGAAGGACACGAGGCCTCCACGAGGGTGGAAGGCGCGCCCACCCTTACTGGGCACGCCCCCCTGTCTCGTGGACACCTCGTGTGCCTCCCGGACTCTGTTTTCTTGCACGTTACTTCTTTCAGTCGGTATAGATTCATTATATAATCTCCTGATGGTTTTGGCCACCGTATCACGCAAAAGTCTTCTGTCTTTGTTTCGAGCTGTTTTTGCCGCAGATTAGAGCAATATGTCATCCCAGCATTCGGAGGGAGAAAGCTATGTGGCTGATTATCTTGCAGACCCTAAGGTATACGGGGACTTGGATCATTGTGGCTGGACCACTGAGGAAGAATAAGACTACGAGCCTAAGGGAAAGGAGGAGACGAGCTCAGACGAAGACGAAATCCTGTTACCTCAACTTGGGGATATGCATGTGGAGTTTAAAAAGTCAAGCCTCCCTGATAGGGTAAAGAAGCCCAAGATCGAGTTTATCCCTTTTCGTCTCTTGCAGGAAAATAAACAGGAACTATGCAAAAGGATATTAAGCCTTGAGCGGGAGATCGAGGATCTAAGGGAGCAAAATACCATTGTCAAGCGCAAATTGAAGAAGAAGCCTACATCAGCAACACCACCACCTTCATCACCTCCGAGAACATAATCACATGGGTATGGGCACTCCCATTGGTAACTGCCAAGCTTGGGGGAGGTGCCCTGGTATCGTATCACCATCACACTCCTATCTTTATCGTTTTTCTTAGTTCGATCCTTTTTAGTAATATCTTGATCTAGTAGAAGGAAGTTTTGGTATGAATTAGTTTTGAGTTTTGCTTTGTGATCCCTCTATGTAATCGAGTCCGTGAGCTATATAATAAAGATTAGTGTTGAGTCAAGGGATTTTCTATCTTGCCATGATCTTGAGAAAAATAAAAATAACAAAAAGAAATAAAAGAGTGCATATTGATCTTATGGATAGTAATGACTTCACACATAAAGAGTATGAGGCTTAAAAGTTGTTGAGGGTTGACAAACATAGTTTTGGTCATCGTTGCAATTAATAGGAAGTAATAAAGAAAGAGAGGTTTTCACATATAAATATACTATCTTGGACATCTTTTATAATTGTGAGCACTCATTAAAGTATGACGTGCTAAAGAGTTGATGTTGGACAAGGAAGACAACGTAATGGTTTATGTTTTCTCACATCTTAGTTAAAGTATATTGTTTTGGATCGTCCAACATGTTGAGCTTGCCTTTCTCCCTCATGGTTTATGGAAGTAATAAAAGCGATGGACAGCATAATAAAGGTTCATATCACAAGTGGCAATATAAAGTGACGTTCTTTTGCATTAAGATTTTGTGCATCCAACCCTAAAAGCACATGATAACCCCTGCTTCCCTCTGCGAAGGGCCTATCTTTTACTTTATGTCTTTTACTTTATGCAAAAGTAAAGGTGATCTTCACCTTTCCCTTTTCATTTTATCCTTTGGCAAGCACCTCGTGTTGGAAAGATCCTGATATATATATATCCAATTGGATGTAAGTTAGCATGAACTTTTATTGTTGACATCACCCAAAGGTGAATACATAGGGAGGCGAAATTATAAGCCCCTATCTTTCTCTGTGTCCGATTAAAACTCCATAACCATAAGTATTGCGTGAGTGTTAGCAATTGTAGCAGACTATATGATAGTTGTGTATGTGGTCTTGCTGAAAAGCTCTATTCTTGAATCTTTCCGATGTTATGATAAATTGCAATTGCTTCAGTGACTAAGATTTTAGTTTCTTAGTTATCAATGAAGTTTCTGAACCATAGTGACATTGTGAATAGATTGTTACTTGAGCATAAGAAATCCTATGACAAAATCTATTTATGTTGTTGTTACATGAATGATCATGTTGCCCTCATGTCCGTATTTTATTTTTATCGACACCTCTCTCTCTCTAAACATGTGGACATATTTTTCGTTATCGGCTTCCGCTTGAGGACAAGTGAGGTTTATGCTTGGGGGAGTTGATACGTCCATTTTGCATCATGCTTTTATATAAATATTTATTGCATTATGGGCTGTTATTACACGTTATGTCATAATACTTATGGCTATTCTCTCTTATTTTACAAGGTTTATCATGAAGAGGGAGAATGCCGGCAGCTGGGATTCTGGCTGGAAAAGGAGCAAATATTGGAAACCTATTCTGCACAACTCCAAAAGTCCTGAAACTCCACGAAAGTCATTTTTGGAATTTATAAGAATTATTGAGCAAAGAAAGTACCAGAGGGGGACCACACCCTGGCCAGGAGGGTGGGGGCGCCCCCCCTACTGGGCGCGCCCTCCAGTCTCCCGGGCCCACTGGTGGCCCTCCAGTGCCCATCTTCTGCTATATGAAGGCTTTTACCCTGGAAAAAATCATAAGAAAGCTTACGGGACGAAACTCCGCTGCCACGAGGCGGAACCTTGGCGGAACCAATCTAGGGCTCCGGTGGAGCTGTTCTGTAACACCCCAAAAATTTAACCAGGTTTTAGTTATTAAAATTTTGCCAAGAGTTTAAAAAATTTTGCCTGCAAGAATATCTCTGTTGATTTCAAAACTTTTCTTTTAATATTAAGGAATTTTTCCCAAGTGGATCCTTCCAAAACATATTGGACTTATTTTCTCTCTCATTTAAAAAAAACATTTCTTAATCAGTAGATTCATTTATTAAATTATTTCATCCGGAGCTTAAATCATTAAAATGACTTTCTTTAAATTTTGGAGCTCTTTTTGAACTACAACCATTTGATATATTTATCTAAAAATCTAACCAAAATTTGGAGATGTCATGTGATGCCTCTAAATCACTTTTATGCAATAATATATTTAATTCATTGCATATTTTGAGTGCTACACATGTTTTTCTTCTCTGGTCCAGTAGGCAGTTTTGCACTACAACCCTTTTAAATAATTGTTTCTAGCTTCCACCAAAATTTTGGGATGTCAGTGGTAGCATGCCATCCAACTTTATGCATAAACATAGTGATGATCTTTGGAAGAATTGAGTGAACCAACCTCTTTTTCATTCTGGACCAGACTTGTGCTTTCTACTGCAAACCTATTATATCTTGATCTGGTGATCTTGTGCTTTCTCATGCTTGTAGTCAATCCTGCAAAACTCCTAAGTCCAGGAGCATGCAACCATTGGCATAATTTTGGTTCATGAAATAATACCCTTCACCTCCTGTCCAGATTTGAAGTTCTGCAAAACTTGCACTAGCAAGTTTATGCTTTTCACCAACTAACCTCACCACCCTCTTGTGCATCCAAAGAAACTTCAATCTGGAAGATTTGGCCACCCCAAGAAATGCCTAAGTGCCCTTAGCATTTTGTCAAACACCTTAGGGGCATGATCAGTTTTGACATGATTTTTGTTTTGCACTGTGACCTTGCACCTCTGATCAAACTAGCATGTCCACTAGCACCTCAACTATCCCTAGACTAGAACTGCTAATCCTCAGCTCCAACCAAGCCATCTAGCAGGCCACGGCATTTCGCCGAACAGATGGTGGGCGTGCTCTGGGCGCGCCCAGAGCGTGCATTTGGCACGCACGTGCGCCCCGCCCGAGCCGCCGCGTCGCGCCCGCTTCGCGCCACCTACCCCCGCTCGCCCGCAGAGCCGCGCCCGACCTCATCCACTCGCAGGAACCGTCCAAAGCCGCACAGCACCACCGACAGAACTTTTGGCGGCACACCGGCGACCGCAGTGCGCCTCTGCCGCGGTCGGCGCCGCCAAAGCCACCCCGGCTCGCCACCTGCCCCTAGGAACAGCGCAAGCCTATCCCCTCGCTCGTCGGCTAGCCCCCATCGTCGCCACGACGCCCTGACGCTACAGGGAGGCGGTTCGCCGTCGTCCTTATCGCCGGCCGCCTCGTAACCGACATGGCCACGCTATAAAAAGGGACACCGAGCCCCTCTGAGTACGCATGCAACCTCAGTCCACTTCCCTAGTTTCCCCATGGCAGCCAATCAACCTGAGGAGGTCGTCTTCTTCATCTCCGGCAACTCCTGCCGCCGCCACTGTCCCGTCCATTCCGGCGCCACCAGGGCCTCCTCCTCTCCGTTCTCTTCACCAAGAGCTTCCACATCCTCCCGTGAACCTTTTCCCCTTCTCAATTTTGATCGGGAGCCATTGCCGCCACAAAGTCACTTCGCCACCGAAGCCTTCCTCCGCCACGGAGCTCGCCGCCGGCAGCTCACTCCGTCCCCGCCGACCCAACGACTACCGGGAGGACCGCCCCAGCCTTGCGGATCCATCCCCACCCTCGGGGGCCCGCGAGGAGCAGCCAAACGCCGGCGACGATCGCCGGAGCCCCGCCCCGCTCGGGCAGAGGAGGGAGACGACGCGCGGCGACTGGTCAAACCTGACCAGTGGGCCAGGCGGGCCCACTATCAGTGACACCCTGCACCGTCCACGTGTTTAAGTGAAGGCGTAATCCAACGCAGTACGTTTCCCCCGCTTCGAAAGCGTGATCTAGCTTGAAATATTTTCTTTTTCTGTTTTTATTAAAAACAGATTTTTGACCAAAACTTTGACTGGTTATATCTTTTTAAATATAACTCCAAATGAATTAATTCTTTTTCCTACGTCTCTCAAATATTGTCTAGTTTATTTTAAGATTTATTTGAAAAAAATTCAGAACAACTTTTTGTGCTATTTTTATTTTGTGTGTTAATTCATTTATATTGCTAAAATAGGATGTTTGAAGAGAGGAGAAATATTTCAAGAGTTTGAAATGAACCCTGCCTTCCCGTGACCTGAAGGCACGCATTCTGAACCCCGGCATAATATTTTTGTGTGTTTGATGACATGTTTATAACATCACCTCACTTTGGAGAAACTTGTTATTTCATGTGATATGATCATATGCATGGGTGCATGTTATTGATTTCCATGCTGTTGGAAATGAACACACTTGTGATGATAATCATCCTCATGTGCCTTGCATGCGTACCGGCAGGAACCCGGGAAAACCTCTGCCTTGGGTAGGCATGAGTTTGTCGCCGGTGTCCGTCGGGACGGTTATGTCCGGTATGGCATGGTAAGGTAATATGAGCGGTGACTCTGTTGGTTGAAATATATTCGTTATGCTAATCATGCAGGGAATACTTTAACCTCCTGAGTTGACCGTAGATCGAGTCTTGTGCCAGTAACCCCCATACTTGTTTCGTACTACCACTCGTCTCTACAGCAAGTAGAGTACGGTTCAGTAAGTTGTCAACCTCTTTCTAGCACACACCGTACAGAGAGGCCATGGTGGAAGATACCGGTTGTAGCTGGTAGGCAGGCCACCTGGTCCGGGGGCATGGGTGTTTCCGGTTGGGACCGAGAGGGGAGGCTACCCCTTAGAGCGCGCGATATAAATTTGATCCCATGCTACGCGAGGTTGTAGCCTCCCCACTTAGAGTTTGCTTAACAGGTGTCGTGGGTGATCCCAGACACGTGTGGGTTAAGCTGGTGTGTGCAAGTTAGGTGTGTTTTCAACTAAAAGGCCGTAGACGGAATTAGTCCTGATGGACTAAAGAAATCCGTTACTCGTGGGGAAAGAGTATACCCTCTACAGAGATTAAACCTATTCGAATAGCCGTGTCCATGGTTAAAGATTACTGTCTGGGATGGGTCAAGTGTCGGTCTTAGTGTCGGTCTTCGAAGGTGATAACTGTTAAACCAGAACTGGAAAACTACTGGTGACTTGTGATAATTATGATTATTATTATTGTGAACTAACCCGTGATATTATTGTTATTATCGAGTATCTCTGGGATGGTTCTACCTCCGGGATATTCACTATGATTGTTTCTTTTAAAAGCCCTTTATGTGGTGTCGCTCAGACGCCCGACTGTGGCATTTCTTTTAAAGTCCTTTATGTGGTGTCGCTTAGACGCCCGACTGTGGCATTTCTTTTAGAGCCCTTTATGTGGTGTCGCTCAGACGCCCGACTGTGGCATTTCTTTTAAAGCCCTTTATGTGGTGTCGCTCAGACGCCCGACTGTGGCATTTATTTTAAAGCCCTTTATGTGGTGTCGCTCAGACGCCTGACTGTGGCATTTATTTTAAAGCCCTTTATGTGGTGTCGCTCAGACGCCCGACTGTGGCATTTCTTTTAAAGCCCTTTATGTGGTGTCGCTCAGACGCCCGACTGTGGCATTTCTTTTAAAGCCCTTTATGTGGTGTCGCTCAGACGCCCGACTGTGGCATTTCTTTTAAAGCCCTTTATGTGGTGTCGCTAAGACGCCCGACTGTGGCATTGCTTGTTATTCATTTCATAAATTTTAGTACTACTATGTTATTGCTTTTTTATAAATAAACGCTTGCACGCATCAGAATTTTATTTACTTCGTTTGACTAACGTCATGAGCATAAACTATTTTCAGCACATCATTGTTATATTATACCTGTGTTCATAATGTTTGCGAGTATATTCAAAGTACTCACCGGCTTGTCCCTGGCTATTGTCTTGGCCAGATTTTCTTGCACGGAGAGGAGCGACGCGATGACAGCCCCAGAACCTAAGCAATGGAGATAGCAGCCTCGCGAAGATAGGAGTTAACCTGGTCAGCTGTTCCCGTGGGAAATGGAGTCCCATAGACCCTGATGATCCTCAAACCGCTTCCGCCCTCAACCACTAGAAACCATTTGTTGTACTCACAGGCCAGAATGGTCTTGTACTTCATATTTTGTATTTTGCTTGGAATTTCTGTATCAAGTTGGAGCCTCGTCAGCTAACAGTAATCCTGGGGCTGATGAGCATGGCGGTCTTTTTCTGGAAATTTATACCCGGAAAAACCGGTCGTGACAGACTTGGTATCAGAGTTAGGCTGACCATTGGCTAATCCTATCTTAGCCAGGTCAATAAATTTAGGCAAACCAACCCACCAGACCATTACCACACCCCAGCCAAACTTCTCGTGCAAGATAGCCACACAGTGACCCCGACACTTTTGGCAGTCGGTGCCCAACCTACCAACCTAGCTTGTCTATCACGCACCAGCAACCAGCACCCAAAGTGTCTCATTCGCAAGCGTGCGAAGGAAGACTCCGTCCCCTTTTTCTATAAAAAGGGCACGCTAGCCCCAACCCAGCACAGCACAGCCTCTACCCCAAACCGCGCCCGACACCGACAACCCAGTCGTGCTATTCGGACAACCGATCGAGACCCTGAGATCAGCTCCAGCCACCAACCGAGATGCTTTGATGACCCCAGAGGTGCTTCGTCGCCTTTTGGGAGCACACTCCAACGGGGTTGTGGCCAACAATCCCCGTGATGGTCATCATCGCTACCCCGACCCTGCCGTTCCTCCGCCATCTCCGACTAATCCCAGCAAAGAGACATGTGGAGAAGCCTCGTCATCCACCAGGCACGCCCGGTTAGACGTAAACGAGGTAGACTAAGCCGTACGATTAGTACCGAGTCTCAGTGTATCCTTGCTTTGTAATCGTGCGACCGTGTATATTAACGCAGCCTGTCGTTGTGCCTCTGCTGTAATGGTAGCCTTGCGTATTTTCTTTGTCAGCACACAGTTGCATAATTTCCGGGCACAACTACCAAAACCAACCTTGACGACAACCACAGTAACACGTCTCTTTATGAGATATGTGTATCTCTGACACTGACCCGATCTTTGGAGGTGATCTGGCAGTTTTATTACCTTTCACCACGGTAAATAAACCAGCCCAGATGCTATATAAGAAGGCCACCTTGTAACCTTACCCAGCAACCCTCACCTCGTGCACCACTCTCACAACCATTTCTTCTCATGCCGAGCCCCAGTATTCATCTGAGAACCCCCGATGCAACCCCAGGTAGCTTTGTCAAAATATTGTGGGACTTTACCCGCAGTACCATGGGTTCTACCCAGCCACCCCAGTACGAGCTGTTCAAATCAAGGATCGCCCCTTCCACCTCGGAATATTGGGCAGCAGTGCACATCCCTCCCGTAGACTCCAATCAAGATCCAACGGAAGTTTCCTTCGTGGGGAAATCTATGCCAACCCCACACCTGGCCATAGAAGCTGCTGCGAAGGAAGCGATTGCTCGCCTTCGATCTGCTGTACCCTATGCCCGCGAACGAGGATATTATTATTTTCCGAGCCGTGCAACACCCGGAGGAGTGACATCTTTTCCCGGTGGACGGATTGAGAGAGACCCAGTTCTAGCCAACCTTATCCAGTACATCATCGCTCAAGAGCATTTGAACCAGCGAGTGATGGATTATCTCCAGAGTCTCGCTGATTTAAATCCTCAGATTGCCATCGGCAGACCACTGAGGCCCGACCCGGAGAGACGCATACATTGACTGGTCAATCCACTTCCTCCGATAGAAGAGGAGTGTATCCCTTTACCAGAGACATTTTTTCAGGACCCCACCCAGTTACCGTTTTCATTTTAGATGTCACTACTGTATTTGTTGTTGCAGCATTTATATTTGCGTGTATCTTCTGCATGGTACCACAAATTTGTGCGACGAGTCGAGTATTTAGTTTCTACTGGTATGAGTAATTTTCTTCGTGAATAACTTGTGTAACCGCGAAAAAAAAATCCTAGTATGAATTTTCTTCTTACTGAATTGCTGCATCGATTATCCCCTCACTACGTGGATTATTTTTTTATTCACACAACACCACGGCAGCAGACTCACAACCGCTTGAACACATATGGAGTATTTGTTTTTCACAACAGCTTTTAGCAAATCTCGAGGACGAGATTTTTTCTTAAGGGGGGTAGTATTGTAACACCCCAAAAATTTAACCAGGTTTTAGTTATTAAAATTTTGCCAAGACTTTAAAAAATTTTGCCTGCAAGAATATCTCTGTTGATTTCAAAACTTTTCTTTTAATATTAAGGAATTTTTCCCAAGTGGATCCTTCCAAAACATATTGGACTTATTTTCTCTCTCATTTAAAAAAACATTTCTTAATCAGTAGATTCATTTATTAAATTATTTCATCCGGAGCTTAAATCGTTAAAATGACTTTCTTTAAATTTTGGAGCTCTTTTTGAACTACAACCATTTGATATATTTATCTAAAAATCTAACCAAAATTTGGAGATGTCATGTGATGCCTCTAAATCACTTTTATGCAATAATATATTTAATTCATTGCATATTTTGAGTGCTACACATGTTTTTCTTCTCTGGTCCAGTAGGCAGTTTTGCACTACAACCCTTTTAAATAATTGTTTCTAGCTTCCACCAAAATTTTGGGATGTCAGTGGTAGCATGCCATCCAACTTTATGCATAAACATAGTGATGATCTTTGGAAGAATTGAGTGAACCAACCTCTTTTTCATTCTGGACCAGACTTGTGCTTTCTACTGCAAACCTATTATATCTTGATCTGGTGATCTTGTGCTTTCTCATGCTTGTAGTCAATCCTGCAAAACTCCTAAGTCCAGGAGCATGCAACCATTGGCATAATTTTGGTTCATGAAATAATACCCTTCACCTCCTGTCCAGATTTGAAGTTCTGCAAAACTTGCACTAGCAAGTTTATGCTTTTCACCAACTAACCTCACCACCCTCTTGTGCATCCAAAGAGACTTCAATCTGGAAGATTTGGCCACCCCAAGAAATGCCTAAGTGCCCTTAGCATTTTGTCAAACACCTTAGGGGCATGATCAGTTTTGACATGATTTTTGTTTTGCACTGTGACCTTGCACCTCTGATCAAACTAGCATGTCCACTAGCACCTCAACTATCCCTAGACTAGAACTGCTAATCCTCAGCTCCAACCAAGCCATCTAGCAGGCCACGGCATTTCGCCGAACAGATGGTGGGCGTGCTCTGGGCGCGCCCAGAGCGTGCATTTGGCACGCACGTGCGCCCGAGCCGCCGCGTCGCGCCCGCTTCGCGCCACCTACCCCCGCTCGCCCGTAGAGCCGCGCTCGACCTCATCCACTCGCATGAACCGTCCAAAGCCGCACAGCGCCGCCGACAGAACTTTTGGCGGCACACCGGCGACCGCAGCGCGCCTCTGCCGCGGTCGGCGCCGCCAAAGCCACCCCGGCTCGCCACCTGCCCCTAGGAACAGCGCAAGCCTATCCCCTCGCTCGTCGGCTCGTCGCCACGACGCCCTGACGCTACAGGGAGGCGGTTCCCGTCGTCCTTATCGCCGACCGCCTCGGAACCGACATGGCCACGCTATAAAAAGGGACCCCGAGCCCCTCTGAGCACGCATGCAACCTCAGTCCACTTCCCTAGTTTCCCCATGGCAGCCAATCGACCTGAGGAGGTCGTCTTCTTCATCTCCGGCAACTCCTGCCGCCGCCACCGTCTCGTCCATTCCGGCGCCACCAGGGCCTCCCCCTCTCCGTTCTCTTCACCAAGAGCTTCCACATCCTCCCGTGAACCTTTTCCCCTTCTCAATTTTGATCGGGAGCCATCGCCGCCACAAAGTCACTTCGCCACCGAAGCCTTCCTCCGCCGCGGAGCTCGCCACCGACAGCTCACTCCGTCCCCGCCGACCCAACGACTACCGGGAGGACCGCCCCAGCCTTGCGGATCCATCCCCACCCTCGGGGGCCCGCGAGGAGCAGCCAAACGCCGGCGACGATCGCCGGAGCCCCGCCCCGCTCGGGCAGAGGAGGGAGACGACGCGCGGCGACTGGTCAGACCTGACCAGTGGGCCAGGCGGGCCCACTGTCAGTGACACCCCGCGCCGTCCACGTGTTTAAGTGAAGGCGTAATCCAACGCAGTACGTTTCCCCCGCTTCGAAAGCGTAATCTTGCTTGAAACATTTTCTTTTTCTGTTTTTATTAAAAACAGATTTTTGACCAAAACTTTGACTGGTTATATCTTTTTAAATATAACTCCAAATGAATTAATTCTTTTTCCTACGTCTCTCAAATATTGTCTAGTTTATTTTAAGATTTATTTCGAAAAATTTCAGAACAACTTTTTGTGCTATTTTTATTTTGTGTTTTAATTCATTTATATTGCTAAAATAGGATTTTCGAAGAGAGGAGAAATATTTCAAGAGTTTGAAATGAACCCTGCCTTCCCGTGACCTGAAGGCAAGCATTCTGAACCCCGGCATAATATTTTTGTGTGTTTGATGACACGTTTATAACATCACCTCACTTTGGAGAAACTTGTTATTTCATGTGATATGATCATATGCATGGGTGCATGTTATTGATTTCCATGCTGTTGGAAATGAACACACTTGTGATGATAATCATCCTCATGTGCCTTGCATGCGTACCGGCAGGAACCCGGGAAAACCTCTGCCTTGGGTAGGCATGAGTTTGTCGCCGGTGTCCGTCGGGACGGTTATGTCCGGTATGGCATGGTAAGGTAATATGAGCGGTGACTCTGTTGGTTGAAATATATTTGTTATGCTAATCATGCAGGGAATACTTTAACCTCCTGAGTTGACCGTAGATCGAGTCTTGTGCCAGTAACCCCCATACTTGTTTCGTACTACCACTCGTCTCTACAGCAAGTAGAGTACGGTTCAGTAAGTTGTCAACCTCTTTCTAGCACACACCGTATAGAGAGGCCATGGTGGAAGATACCGGTTGTAGCTGGTAGGCAGGCCACCTGGTCCGGGGGCATGGGTGTTTCCGGTTGGGACCGAGAGGGGAGGCCACCCCTTAGAGCGCGCGATATAAATTTGATCCCATGCTACGCGAGGTTGTAGCCTCCCCACTTAGAGTTTGCTTAACAAGTGTCGTGGGTGATTCCAGACACGTGTGGGTTAAGCTGGTGTGTGCAAGTTATGTGTGTTTTCAAATAAAAGGCCGTAGATGGAATTAGTCCCGATGGACTAAAGAAATCCGTTACTCGTGGGTAAAGAGTACACCCTCTGCAGAGATTAAACCTATTCGAATATCCGTGTCCATGGTTAAGGATTACAGTCTGGGATGGGTCAAGTGTCGGTCTTAGTGTCGGTCTTCGGAGGTGATAACTGTTAAACCAGAACTGGAAAACTACTGGTGACTTGTGATAATTATGATTATTATTATTGTGAACTAACCCGTGATATTATTGTTATTATCGAGTATCTCTGGGATGGTTCTACCTCCGGGATATTCACTATGATTGTTTCTTTTAAAAGCCCTTTATGTGGTGTCGCTCAGACGCCCGACTGTGGCATTTCTTTTAAAGCCCTTTATGTGGTGTCGCTCAGACGCCCGACTGTGGCATTTCTTTTAAAGCCCTTTATGTGGTGTCGCTCAGACGCCCGACTGTGGCATTTCTTTTAAAGCCCTTTATGTGGTGTCGCTCAGACGCCCGACTGTGGCATTTATTTTAAAGCCCTTTATTTGGTGTCGCTCAGACGCCCGACTGTGGCATTTATTTTAAAGCCCTTTATGTGGTGTCGCTCAGACGCCCGACTGTGGCATTTCTTTTAAAGCCCTTTATGTGGTGTCGCTCAGACGCCCGACTGTGGCATTTCTTTTAAAGCCCTTTATGTGGTGTCGCTCAGACGCCCGACTGTGGCATTTCTTTTAAAGCCCTTTATGTGGTGTCGCTAAGACGCCCGACTGTGGCATTACTTGTTATTTATTTCATAAATTTTAATACTACTATGTTATTGCATTTTTATAAATAAACGACTGCACACATCAGAATTTTATTTACTTCGTTTGACTGACGTCATGAGCATAAAATATTTTCAGCACATCATTGTTATATTATACCTGTGTTCATAATGTTTGCGAGTACATTCAAAGTACTCACCGGCTTGTCCCTGGCTATTGTCTTGGCCAGATTTTCTTGCATGGAGAGGAGCGACGCGATGACAGCCCCGGAACCTAAGCAATGGAGATAGCAGCCTCGCGAAGATAGGAGTTAACCTGGTCAGCTGTTCCCGTGGGAAATGGAGTCCCATAGACCCTGATGATCCTCAAACCGCTTCCGCCCTCAACCACTAGAAACCATTTGTTGTACTCACAGGCCAGAATGGTCTTGTACTTCATATTTTGTATTTTGCTTGGAATTTCTGTATCAAGTTGGAGCCTCATCAGCTAACAGTAATCCTGGGGCTGATGAGCACGACGGTCTTTTTCTGGAAATTTATACCCGGAAAAACCGGTCGTGACATGTTCTGCCGGGGAAACTTCCCTCCGGGAGGGGGAAATCAACACCAAGGATCCTCTCATCGGGAGGGGGTCAATCTCCATCAACATATTCACCAGCACCATCTCCTCTCAAAACCCTAGTTCATCTCTGGTATCCAATCTTGTATCAAAACCACAAATTGGTGTTGCGGAACGTAGTAATTTCAAAAAAAATCCTACACACACGCAAGATCATGGTGATGCATAGCAACGAGAGGGGAGAGTGTGTCCACGTACCCTCGTAGACCGAAAGCGGAAGCGTTAGCACAACGTGGTTGATGTAGTCATACGTCTTCACGATCTGACCGATCAAGTACCGAACGCACGACACCTCCGAGTTCAGCACACGTTCAACTCGATGGCGTCCCTCGAACTCCGATCCAGCCGAGATTTGAGGGAGAGTTCCATCAGCACGACGACGTGGTGACGACGATGATGTTCTACCAACGCAGGGCTTCGCCTAAGCACCGCTACGATATTATCGAGGTGGATTATGGTGGAGGGGGCACCGCACACGGCTAAGAGATCCAAGGGATCAATTGTTGTTTCTATGGAGTGACCCCCTCCTTCGTATATAAAGGAGGGGAGGAGAGGACCGACCAGGAGGAGGAGGCGCGCCGAAGGGGGGGATTCCTACTCCCACCGGGAGTAGGACTCCTCCTTTTCCTATTTGGAGAGGGAGAGGGAAGGAAGAGGAAGGAGGGAGGAAGGAAAGGGGGGTCGGCCCCCCTCCCAATTCGGATTGGGCTTGGTGGGGGCCCTCTCCCTTGCTCCTTTCCCCTCCTTTCCACTAAAGCCCATTAAGGCCCATATACGTCCTGGTGGGTTCCGATAACCTCCCGGTGCTCCAGTATTATCCCGATCTCACCCGGAACCATTTCGGTGTCCAAATATAGTCGTCTAATATATCAATCTTTATGTCTCGACCATTTCGAGACTCCTCGTCATGTGTGTAATCACATCCGGGACTCCGAACTACCTTGGGTACATCAAAACACGTAAACTCATAATATAATCGTCATCGAACTTTAAGCGTGCGGACCCTACGGGTTCAAGAACTATGTAGACATGACCGAGACACGTCTCCGGTCAATAACCAATAGCGGAACCTGGATGCTCATATTGGCTCCCACATATTCTACGAAGATCTTTATCGGTCAAACCTCATAACAACATACGTTGTTCCCTTTGTAACCGGTATGTTACTTGCCCGAGATTCGGTCGTCGGTATCTCAATACCTAGTTCAATCTCGTTACCGGCAAGTCTCTTTACTCGTTACGTAATGCATCATCCCGTAACTAACTCATTAGCTACATTGCTTGCAAGGCTTATAGTGATGTGCATTACCGAGAGGGCCCAGAGATACCTCTCCGACAATCCGAGTGACAAATCCTAATCTCAAAATACGTCAACTCAACAAGTACCTTCGGAGACACCTGTAGAGCACCTTTATAATCACTCAGTTATGTTGTGACATTTGGTAGCACACAAAGTGTTCCTCCAGTAAGCGGGAGTTAAATCATCTCATAGTCATAGGAACATTTATAAGTCATGAATAGCAACATACTAAACGATCAAGTGCTAAGCTAACGAAATGGGTCAAGTCAATCACATCATTCTTCTAATGATGTGATCCCACTCATCAAATGATACTCATATCCATGGTTAGGAAACTCAACCATCTTTGATCAATGAGCTAGTCAAGTATAGGTATACTAGTGGCACTATGTTTGTCTATGTATTCACACATGTATTATGTTTCCGGTTAATACAATTATAGCATGAATAATAAACATTTATCATGATATGAGGAAATAAATAATAACTTTATTATTGCCTGTAGGGCATATTTCCTTCAATTGGTACCTGTGGGTTGCTAGTAGTGTTGATTACTCCTTGTAGTTGATGCTAATTGGTTTGCTTGGTGGAAGATCATATGTTCAGATCCTTAATGAGTATTAATACTCCTCTGATCATGAACATGAATATGCTTTGTGAGTAGTTACGTTTGTTCCTGAGGACATGGGTGAAGTCTTGCTATTAGTAGTCATGTGAATTTGGTATTCGTTCGATATTTTGATGAGATGTATGTTGTCTCTCCTCTAGTGGTGTTATGTGAACATCGACTACATGACACTTCACCATTATTTGGGCCTAGAGGAAGGCATTGGGAAGTAATAAGTAGATCATGGGTTGCTAGAGTGACAGAAGTTTAAACCCTAGTTTATGTGTTGCTTCGTAAGGGGCTGATTTGGATCAACTAGTTTCATGCTATGGTTAGGTTTACCTTAATACTTCTTTTGTAGTTGTGGATGCTTGCAATAGGGGTTAATCATAAGTGGGATGCTTGTACAAGAAAGGGCAGTACCCAAGCACAGGTCCACCCACATATCAAATTATCAAAGTAACGAACGCGAATCATATGAGCGTGATGAAACTAGCTTGACGATAATTCCCATGTGTCCTCAGGAGTGCTTCTCTCATTATAAGAAATTGTCCAGGCTTATCTTTGCTACAAAAAGGATTGGGCCACCTTGCTGCACCTATTTACTTCCATTGCTTGTTACCCTTTACAAATTATCTTATCACAAAACTATCTGTTATCTACAATTCCAGTGCTTGCAGAGAATACCTTACTGAAAACCGCATGTCATTTCTTTCCGCTCCTCGTTGGGTTCGACACTCTTACTTATCGAAAGGACTATGATAGAACCCTTATACTTGTGGGTCATCACACCGACATTCCGTTTCCGCTCTTATGTCCTTAGTTTCGTCGATCCATCCTCGCTTCTTCCGGCCTCCTCCACTTCCCACCGATCTATTTTTGCATGTCCTGATTTTTCTCGTATCACCTCAGCCGCCTCCCTCTCGCCTCGCGGAAACAAAGCACACACCCACCTATCATTATCCCCATCACGATCTGGCCGCCGCCCCAATGATCGACATCGCTTTCGGCGCCACCCGTCCCCTCCCTCTCCCATCTCGTGCTTCTGTCTCCAATCTCCCGTCGGACGTGCTTGTGCCTCCCATCTTGCATCGGCGACCACTCGCCAGCGACGCCCCGAGGCCACCGATGCGGGGAACGAAGGATTGGTTGTCGCTGTTTGGAGCTACTTCGTCAATGCCGCCAATGGGGGCTTTGGCAAGTGCTCCTGGCCTTCCGCCGCCACCGTCAGGCCTGCTTACCAGGACGCCGTCGAATCCTCTGTCGCCAGCCCACGTCCCAGTCCTTCCCTTCCTCTCATAGTTCATCTAGACCCTACATCCTCCCCTGATTCTCCAGGTTAGTCACGAGGGACTCATAATCTGCAAGTTCCTGATTTCGAATTGTTTGTGTGTTGTTGTGTTGCAGGCACTTCACGGATGAGATTTTCTCATGTTGTTCTTTCCTCCTCATGTGGTGCCACCTCCTCACGTCGTGCAGCCTCCACACGTGAAGCCACCGAGGTTGGAATCAGATGTGTTAGTCCATGCATCACGTTCTCACGCCATGCCCAAGGTCGTCTTGTTGCCCTGTTGCAAGAATTCCTACGTACAATATTAGTGTTCATATCACTCTGTAGGTTCATGTGTATCTTTTCAGTATTCAAAATTAGGGAATTCAAGTGATAAATATATTGTTTGGAATTTCGTTACTATGCCATGATCGGTTCAATTTATCCACCATTTAATGTTTCCATTCTGTTGTACATTAGTTCCTTCTATGGAATTGCACTAATAATATTGTATTCAAATTTATTAGTGTCCAGATGCAAGTTGATGAATGACTGTTCATTTTACTTGAGAAGAACTAATTAACATGTTCAAGAACAACTGCTGGATTATAATTTTATAAACCTTTGTACATAATGCAAGCATACTCATTGATTAATGTTACATCGCCACACGAGCCAGCAGGAGCGGCAGCAACAACAGGGTGTCCTACATTGACCTGGAGGTTGTCCCGAGGGGCACAACACCGCCAGTAGAGATGTATCAGGTGAAGGAGGACATGGGTACGAAGGTGGTGGTGTGGAAGATGGCGGAGGTGGACAAGATGAAAAATTGGTTCAAGAGGGGGTGGTTGTCATCAATGACTGGGAGACGGAGCAAGTAGACAAGGCCTTTACCTGGCTCCACAAGATTGAGGTGGGTCTGCGACAAGAAGAGCAAATACCTCTCTGTTTATTTTCATATTTTGCGTTCCATTTTCTATTGAAAAATTCACTAAGCAATTATACTTGCTTTGAGCATCATTTGCATATTCTTATATCTACGTGCAATGTAGCATCATCTTTCCTTGCAATCGGTGAAAAACATGAAGATTTAAATATTTTCAAGACAGAAAAGGCGTAAAGCCTTGCAAATCAACACAATACCTAAATTTAAAAAATAATTTGTCTTGCAAGAATCACCACATTTACGAGACTACGTAAATCTTCGACCATTGATGCAATTGTTCTATGTATGGTTTGCGATGATTATTTGGCAAACTAATTCTTTCCCCCGAATCTCTACTACCTAAAAGAACCGTAAGGTTCCGTTTCCCCTATTACGTCTTTAGTTTCGTCGATCCATCCTCGCTTCTTCCGGCCTCCTCCACTTCCCACCGATTTATTTTGGCATGTCCTGATTTTTCACGTATGACCTCAGCCGCCTCCCTCTCGCCTCACGGAAACAAAGCACGCACCCACCTAGCACTATCCCCATCATGATCTGGCCGCCGCCCCAATGATCGACATCGCATTCGGCGCCGCCCGTCCCCTCCCTCTCCCATCTCGCGCTTCTATCTCCAATCTCCCGTCGGACGTGCTTGTGCCTCCCATCTCGCATCGCCGACCACTCGCCAGCGATGCCCCGAGGCCACCGACGCGGGGAACGAATTATTGGTTGCCACTGTTCAGAGCTACTTCATCGACGTCGCCAATGGAGGCTTTGGAAAGTGCTCCTAGCCTTCTGCCGCCACCGTCGGGCCTGCTTATCAGGACGCCGTCGAATCCTCTATCGCCAGCCAACGTCCCAGTCCTCCCCTTCCTCTCATAGTTCATCTAGCCCCTACATCCTCCCCTGATTCTCCAGGTTAGTCGCGGGGGACTCATAATCTGCAAGTTCCTGATTTCGAATTGTTTGTGTGTTGTTGTGTTGCAGGCACTTCACGGATGAGATTTTCTCATGCTGTTCTTGCCTCCTCATGTGGTGCCACCTCCTCACGTCGTGCTGCCTCCACAGTCCACACGCGAAGCCACCAAGGTCGGAATCAGACGTGCCAGTCCATGCATCACGTTCTCACGCCATGCCCAAGGTCGTCTTGTTGCCCTGTTGCAAGAATTCCTACGTACAATATTAGTGTTCATATCAGTCTGCAGGTTCATGTGTATCTTTTCAGTATTAAAAATTAGGGAATTCAAGTTATAAATATATTGTTTGGAATTTCGTTACTATGCCATGATCGGTTCAATTTATCCACCATTTAATGTTTTCATTTTTCTGTTGTACAGTAGTTCCTTCTATGGAATTGCACTAATAATATTGTATTCAACTTTGTTAGTGTCCAGATGCAAGTTGATGAATGACTGTTCATTTTACTTGAGAAGAACTAATTAACATGTTCAACAACAATTGCTGGATTATAATTTTATAAGCCTTTGTACGTAATGCAAGCATACTCATCGATTAATGTTACATCGCCACACCAGCCAGGAGGAGCGGCAGCAATAACATGGTGTCGTACATTGACCTGGAGGTTGTCCCGAGGGGCACAACACCGCCAGGGGAGATGTATCAGGTGAAGAAGGACGACATGGGGACGAAGGTGGTGGTGTGGTAGATGGCGCAGGTGGACAAGATGAAAAATTGGTTCAAGAGGGGGGTGATTGTTATCAACGACTGGGAGACGGAGAAATTAGACAAGGCCTTTGCCTGGCTCCACAAGATTGAGGTGGGTCTGCGTCAAGAAGAGCAAATACCTCTCTGTTTATTTTCATATTTTGCGTTCCATTTTCTATTGAAAAATTCACTGAGCAATTATACTTGCTTTGAGCATCATTTGCATATTCTTATATCTACGTGCAATGTAGCATCATCTTTCCTTCCAATCGGACAAAAACACGAAGATTTAAATATTTTCAAGACAGAAAAGGCGTAAAGCCTTGCAAATCAACACAATACCTAAATTTTAAAAATAATTTGTCTTGCAAGAATCACCACATTTACGAGACTACGTAAATCTTCGACCATTGATGCAATTGTTCTATGTATGGTTTGCGATGATTATTTGGCAAACTATTTCTCTCCCCCGAACCTCTACTACCTAAAAGAACCGTAAGGTTCCGTTTCACCTCTTACGTCTTTAATTTCGTCGATCCATCCTCGCTTCTTCCGGCCTCCTCCACTTCCCACCGATTTATTTTGGCATGTCCTGATTTTTCTCGTATCACCTCACCGCCTCCCTCTGGCCTCACGGAAAGAAATCACGCACCCATCTAGCACTATCCCCATCATGATCTGGCCGCCGCCCCAATGATCGACATCGCATTCGGCGCCGCCCGTCCCCTCGCTCTCCCATCTCGCGCTTCTGTCTCCAATCTCCCGTCGGACGTGCTTGTGCCTCCCATCTCGCATCGGCGACCACTCGCCAGCGACGCCCCAAGGCCACCGACACGGGGAATGAATGATTGGTTGCCGCTGTTCGGAGCTACTTCGTTGACGTCGCCAATGGAGGCTTTGGCAATTGCTCCTAGCCTTCTAGCGCCACCGTCGGGCCTGCTTATCGGGACGCCGTCGAATCCTCTGTCGCCAGCCCACGTCCCAGTCCTCCCCTTCCTCTCATAGTTCATCTAGCCCCTACATCCTCCCTTGATTCTCCAGGTTAGTCGCGGGGGACTCATAATCTGCAAGTTCCTGATTTCGAATTGTTTGTGTGTTGTTGTGTTGCAGGCACTTCACGGATGAGATTTTCTCATGCTGTTCTTGCCTCCTCATGTGGTGCCACCTCCTCATGTCGTGCAGCCTCCACAGTCCACACGCGAAGCCACCAAGGTCGGAATCAGACGTGCCAGTCCATGCATCACGTTCTCACGCCATGCCCAAGGTCGTCTTGTTGCCCTGTTGCAAGAATTCCTATGTACAATATTAGTGTTCATATCAGTCTGCAGGTTCATGTGTATCTTTTCAGTATTAAAAATTAGGGAATTCAAGTGATAAATATATTGTTTGGAATTTCGTTACTATGCCAAGATCGGTTCAATTTATCCACCATTTAATGTTTTCATTTTTCTGTTGTACAGTAGTTCCTTCTATGGAATTGCACTAATAATATTGTATTCAACTTTGTTAGTGTCCAGATGCAAGTTGATGAAGGACTGTTCATTTTACTTGAGAAGAACTAATTAACATGTTCAAAAACAACTGCTGGATTATAATTTTATAAGCCTTTGTATGTAATGCAAGCATACTCATCGATTAATGTTACATCGCCACACCAGCCAGGAGGAGCGGCAGCAACAACATGGTGTCGTACATTGACCTGGAGGTTGTCCCGAGGGGCACAACACCGCCAGTGGAGATGTATCAGGTGAAGAAGGAGGACATGGGGACGAAGGTGGTGGTGTGGTAGATGACGGAGGTGGACAAGATGAAAAATTGGTTCGAGAGGGGGGTGGTTGTCATCAACGACTGGGAGACGGAGCAAGTAGACAATGCCTTTGCCTGGCTCCACAAGATTGAGGTGGGTCTGCGACAAGAAGAGAAAATACCTCTATGTTTATTTTCATATTTTGTGTTCCATTTTCTATTGAAAAATTCACTGAGCAATTATACTTGCTTTGAGCATCATTTGCATATTCTTATATCTACGTGCAATGTAGCATCATCTTTCCTTGCAATCGGTGAAAAACACGAAGATTGAAATATTTTCAAGACAGAAAAGGCGTAAAGCCATGCAAATCAACACAATACCTAAATTTAAAAAATAATTTGTCTTCCAAGAATC
The DNA here is from genome assembly GCA_963921465.1 of Triticum timopheevii. NCBI lineage: Eukaryota > Viridiplantae > Streptophyta > Magnoliopsida > Poales > Poaceae > Triticum > Triticum timopheevii. The sequence continues at coordinate 553,620,556 of OY997272.1, read as the reverse complement.
ACCACATTTACGAGACTACGTAAATCTTCGACCATTGAGGCAATTGTTCTATGTATGGTTTGTGATGATTATTTGGCAAACTATTTCTCTCCCCCGAATATCTACTACCTAAAAGAACCGTAAGGTTCCGTTTCCCCTCTTATGTCTTTAATTTCGTCGATCCATCCTCGCTTCTTCCGGCCTCCTCCACTTCCCACCGATTTATTTTGGCATGTCCTGATTTTTCTCGTATCACCTCAGCCGCATCCCTCTCGCCTCACGGAAAGAAAGCACCCACCCACCTAGCACTATCCCCATCACGATCTGGCCGCCGCCCCAATGATCGACATCGCATTCGGCGCTGCCCGTCCCCTCCCTCTCCTATCTCGTGCTTCTGTCTCCAATCTCCCGTCGGGCGTGCTTGTGCCTCCCATCTCACATCAGCAACCACTCGCCAACGACGCCCCGAGGCCACCGACGCGGGGAACGAAGGATTGGTTGCCGCTGTTCGGAGCTACTTCATCGATGTCGCCAATGGGGGCTTTGGCAAGTGCTCCTGGCCTTCCGCCGCCACCGCCGGGCCTGCTTATCGGGACGCCGTCGAATCCTCTGTCGCCAGGCCACGTCCCAGTCCTCCCCTTCCTCTCATAGTTCATCTAGCCACTACATCCTCCCCTGATTCTCCAGGTTAGTCGCGAGGGACTCATAACCTGCAAGTTCCTGATTTCGAATTGTTTGTGTGTTGTTGTGTTACAGGCACTTCACGGATGAGATTTTTTCATGTTGTTCTTGCCTCCTCATGTGGTGCCACCTCCTCACGTCGTGCAGCCTCCACAGTCCACACGCGAAGCCACCAAGGTCGGAATCAGACATGCCAGTCCATGCATCACATTCTCACGCCATGCCCAAGGTCGTCTTGTTGCCCTGTTGCAAGAATTCCTACGTACAATACACTACTAGGAAAAGGGCTATAGATGATATGGCCACTAATGACGCACGAGGCATGTGGTGCGCCATCACTCTATACGAATGGAGCACCATGTGTTGGTGTGACATTAGTAATATATTACTAATGGGGCACCTGGTGTTTGGTGCGCCTTTAGTAGTTTTGAAAAAAAATGTTACTAATGGCGCACCGTGGTATAGTGCGCCATTACTAGTTGACATAGTAATGGCGCACCACACCCACCATGCACCTTTAATAGTTTTGAAAAAAAATAAAAAAAAGTTTGTTAGTAATGCCGAGCCCCACGTCCCCTCGCCCCGTCGCCCCACCGTCCCAACCACCCGCCACCGCCGCCACCCGCCACCGCCCAGGCTCCACCGCCCCTCGCCCCGTCGCCCCCACCACCCGCCACTGCCCCTGCGCCCCGTCGCCCGAATGGCGCCCCACCTCGGCGCCCCCCCTAGTGCCCCGCCGTCCCCACCACCTGCTTGTCATCCCCTGCGCCTGCGCCGCCCCCGGAGGCAGGCTCACCGCCGCCCCTGCGCCCGCGCCGCCCCCGGAGCCAGGCTCGCCGCGGGCCCCCTGCGTCCGCCTCCCCCCCCCCCCAGCCAGGCCCGCCGCGCTGCCCTAACCGCGGTCGTCCACCACCACCCCCTGCCCCCGGAGCCAAGGTGAGCATTTTTTTTATTTTTTCTATTGTTTTTCTTTGCTGTTTAGGTTTAATTAGGTTATTGATAGGTTTAGGTTAGTGGTTGGTTTAGGTTAGTGCTAGATTTAGGTTTAGATAATTAGAAGAAGAAGAATGTTGAAAAAAAGAAGAAGAAGTAGAAGAAGAGGAAAAAGGAAAAAAAGGAAGAAGAATAAGAACAAAGTTGAAAAACAGAACAAGAAAGGAAGAAGGAGTAGAGGAGGAGGATGAAGGAGAAGAAAGAAAAAGGAGAACAAGAAAAGAAGAGAGGTGGAGAAGAAGAAGATGGAAAGGAAAAGGAAGAATGCATCGTTGTTTAATTGTAGAGGCTGATGATCAAAAAGTTGACCTTTCTTAGAAGTAGCATCTTCAAATAAGTAACCCTTCATGTCTTCAAATAAAATAACAGAACAACATAACTTAGGACGGTAATATAACCAAGAAATCATACAAAACATTAAAACAGTGGAAACTACGGCAAGGTTTTGACATCATTAAACCCACCCACATGATTGAAATAAAAAAACATAACTCTGCATATGCAAAGACAGAAGGCATAACAGAGAAAAAAAATCATTATAAAGAAACTAATTGCTGACATTAAGCTTGCACATTCAATAGGTCACACCTTTACTGCTGATCCGAATATAGCGTTGGAACTCTGTTTTGGGGTCACTGCCATACTCCATGACATCATTAGGCTGATGGTTCTGAACCTGTAGAAAGCAATATAATTCATACAAACATAAAAAAAAGGCTCAAGCAGCACTACAGAATTAATTGAACATGGGGAGGAAATAGTCAGGGCCAACCTTAGGTAAATCAGATATTGCATCTTCGAGGACGAGAGCTTTTTTCAAGTGTTTATGTGCTGCTTCCTCATAAGCAACGAGACATCTCTGAGGATAGAACATCATTTTAGTAGGATGTAACAATCGTTAGTCTTCGAGAAGAATGATATTAAATAACATAGTGGCCTGTGATGTATTTTCATACCGAAAATGCATTTGGCACTAGTCCTCGCTTAACAACATCATGGGTGGAAAGCGGGAACTTTGGAAGTGCATTGGTGTACTTGATTATCTTCTGCTCAAAATTTATGCTGCTATAATGTTGTATGATAATGTTGTAATGGTACTAATTGGTCTCTTCTGCTGCTTATCAGAGATGGGGGGAAGCAGCCACCGCCGCTCTGCCACACCGCAGTACGAGTTGGATACTTCCGAGTTCTTCAGTATCATACTTGGGACTTTAGTATCATCCATGACGCAGGTATATAAAAGTAGAGATCTCCCCTTCACCCATCTCATTATGATATCTGTTGTTTGCTACATCACTCATTGTCCCAAACTGCAGAGGCTGCCTGACAGTTTTATGAACATGCTGGATGAAGATCCGCCAAATAATGTGAAGCTGCGACAGGCCAGCAGCGGGTTTTGCAGGCTGTGGGATGTGGAGTTGGTGATCAAGGAGGGCCACATGTACTTGTATCGTGGGTGGGAGAAGTTCTATCGTGCCTATGACCTGCGGCTGGGGTACTTCCTTCTCTTCAGGTACGACGACGACGCCACCATGCTCATCGTGAAGGTGTTCAACGCGACTATGTGTCGCATGCGCTACGCTGACGATGATGATGCCAGTACGTTCTTCCTCTTATTATTCCTCTACATTTGGCTTTGTCTCACATCGATTGTTAACAGTCATTGTTGCATTTGGATAGGCAATGGGAGCAGCAGCAGCGACACTGGCTACAGCCAAAGCAGCAGCGATTATGGCTGTAGCAAAAGCAACAAAAATTCTAGCTTTAGCGAAAGCAGCAGCGATTCTGGCAGCAGCAAAGACAACAAGAAGGATGATCCAGACTGGAGTGGGGGAGAAGAGGAGCAGAGTAGGGATGAGGAGCTGCAGGATGACGATGGGCATCAGGCTGAGGATGACCTAGCGCTGGTGGTGGCTGACCAAGGGAAAGAGATGGTGGTGGCTGACCATGGGCAAGAGATGGTGGTGGCTGACCATGGGCAAGAGATGGTGGTGGATGAGGATGACCTAGCGATGGTCATGCCCGTCCTGCCTGAAGGTGGCCTCGCGATGGTGGTGGTGCCTGACAATGACCATGCACCGGTGGTGGCGCCGGTGATCCCACAGCTGGGCGACATGACCACTCCAATTGTGGTAGAAGACTACATCCCACAGCTGCCTCCACTGCCTCGCCGCTCTTGGCGCATCAGGCTGAGGAAGGAGAAGGAGAAGAACAATGAGAACTGAACTATGTCAGGTATGTCAGATCTCCAAAATGATATATATATATATATATATATATATATATATATATATATATATATATATATATATATCTTAGTTACCTATGTTATCTCTAATATGCTTAGTTTCCTATAGGTTAGCTCCAAAATTACTTATGTTAGCACAAAATGATCAAGTTAACATAATAAGCTTATAGTCTTCTTATTCTTCTTCTTTTCCAAAACGACATATGTTAGCTTCATTTTACGTAAGTTGGCTCTAATATGCTAGCTTAGAGCTTATATGCTTAGTTTCCTATAGGTTAGCTCCAAAATAACTTATGTTAGCACAAAATGATCAAGTTTACATAATAAGCTTATAGTCTTCTTCTTATTCTTCTTCTTTTTCAAAATGACATAGGTTAGCTTCATTTTACCTAAGTTGGTTCTAATATGCTAACTTAGAGTTTATATGCTTAGTTTCCTATAGGTTAGCTCCAAAATTACTTATGTTAGCACAAAATGATCAAGTTTACATAATAAGCTTATAGTCTTCTTCTTATTCTTCTTCTTTTCCAAAATGACATAGGTTAGCTTCATTTTACCTAAGTTGGCTCTAATATGCTAACTTAGAGAGCTTATATGCTTAGTTTCCTATAGGTTAGCTCCAAAATTACTTATGTTAGCATAAAATAATCAAGTTTACATAATAAGCTTATAGTCTTCTTCTTATTCTTCTTATTCTTCTTATTATTCTTCTAGTATTCTTCTAGTGTTCTTTTTCTTCTAGTATTCTTCTAGTCTTGTTCTTCTTCTTCTCTTCTTCTTCTTCTTCTAACTTCTTGTTTATCATTTTGCAGATTTGATTTAATTCACGGGAGCTTGCATGGATGGAGTGCTTCTTTTCCATTTGTGTTTTTATTTTGTATCAATGTGAAACTTTTGTGAATTGATGGATAACGGTGTTGGATGAACAATGTGAAACTTTTGTAATATATAACGATGGAACTATGTGTTGGCTATGTATGTATATATGATGAAACTTGTGTGTTGAATATCATTGTTATATGGATGCTTGTTGTATATATATATATATATATATATATATATATATATATATATATATATATATATATATATATATATATATATATATATATATATATATATGTTGGATATCTCATATGTGAAATAGTGACCTGAGATTAAGAAAAAACAAAAAAAAAGTAAGAAAGTTGTTACTAATGGCGCACTTCCATGTGGTGCGCCGTTAGTATACCAGATACTAATGGCGCACCTGTGGGATACCAATGGTGCACCTGTGGTGCGCCATTAGTATACCAGATACTAATGGCGCACCAGTGGTGCGCCATTACTAAAATATACTAGTGGCGTGGTACTAATGGCGCACCTGTAGTGCACCAATAGTAGCCAAAACAGGTGCGCCATTAGTAGGCCTTTTCCTAGTAGTGATATTAGTGTTCATATCAGTCTACAGGTTCATGTGTATCTTTTTAGTATTCAAAATTAGGGAATTCAAGTGATAAATATATTGTTTGGAATTTCGTTACTATGCCATGATCGGTTCAATTTATCCACCATTTAATGTTTTCATTTTTCTGTTATACAGTAGTTCCTTCTATGGAATTGCACTAATAATATTGTATTCAACTTCGTTAGTGTCTAGATGCAAGTTGATGAATGACTGTTCATTTTACTTGAGAAGAACTAATTAACATGTTCAAGAACAACTGCTGGATTATAATTTTATAAGCCTTTGTACGTAATGCAAGCATACTCATCGACTAATGTTACATCGCCACACCAGCCAGTAGGAGCGGCAGCAACAACAGGGTGTCATACATTGACCTGGAGGTTGTCCCGAGGGGCACAACACCACCAATGGAGATGTATCAGGTGAAGAAGGAGGACATGGGGACGAAGGTGGTGGTGTGGTAGATGGCGGAGGTGGACAAGATGAAAAATTGGTTCGAGAGTGGGGTAGTTGTCATCAACGACTGGTAGCCGGAGCAAGTAGACAAGGCCTTTGCCTGGCTCCACAAGATTGAGGTGGGTCTGCGTCAAGAAGAGCAAATACCTCTATGTTTATTTTCATATTTTGCGTTCCATTTTCTATTGAAAAATTCACTGAGCAATATTATACTTGCTTTGAGCATCATTTGCATATTCTTATATCTACATGCAATGTAGCATCATCTTTCCTTGCAATCGGAGAAAAACACGAAGATTTAAATATTTTCAAGACAGAAAAGGCGTAAAGCCTTGCAAATCAACACAATACCTAAATTTAAAAAATAATTTGTCTTGCAAGAATCACCACATTTACGAGACTACGTAAATCCTCGACCATTGATGCAATTGTTCTATGTATGGTTTGCGATGATTATTTGGCAAACTATTTCTCTCCCCTGAAGAAGATAAAAATGAAAAGGAACTTCATCATCCATATGTTCTTGCTCTGAGAAAGGCTTGAAAGGAACTAATTCACTTTGGAATTTGTCTCAGTTTGAGCTTAATTAGCATGTTGTCATGACTGCCTACAATCCAGCGTAATCTTTGGTTTACATTCTTCCATTAATTTTGTGTAGACAGGACATGTCTCTACATGTATATAGAATTCCATCCCAAATTTTTGGATCACCTTTTTCACTAAAGCATGTGTTAACAATAATGTCTGCGCTGTATCAATACTATGACATGTAGTTTTCAAGATTCTAAATATTTTATTTGTCTTTTGTATGTGAACTTTTGACCAGTGGAAGATCCACCATAATGGTTCTATACTAATAATTAAGTTAAGACTTTTGATGGTGATTTTGGCATGGTGATAGGTTCACTTTGGAATTTGTCTTGCTTTGATGGGAGCTTGAATTCTTCACCACACTACGACTGATATTCTTGGAATTTGTGATCACAATGTGTGCTTCCATTGTCATGCAGCTCAGCCTAGGAATGAGCACGGATGCCACTGTGTATTGCTAAAATTTACAGGAAATGCAGAAAATAGAGTTACAGAAAGTGAGCAATGCACATTTCCCAAAATGTGTACCACGTTGTTATCGAGATAATTATATGTTGTTGTATGGAGAGAATTTGAGTGGGAGCGATTGCAGCATTGGGAGAAGGCACGCGATACATCCTGTTGGCACCCTCAAAAAACGGCTTTAGAGTCTAAGGTATAATGATAGGGAATAAGGTGTAGGATCGTTTCCTAGAAAATTCTATTCAGTTTACATGGTTGTGAACCATAGAGTTTCTTGTTTTATTTAAGGATTTTGACGCATGGATGTTCTGTCTTCCATTATACTCCCGTCGTTCCTAAATATAAGTCATTTAGACATTCCAATACGGACTACATATACGGAGCAAAATGAGTGAGTCTACACTCTAAAATGCGTTTATATAGATCCGTATGTAGTTTGTATTGAAATCTCTAAAAAGACTTATATTTACGAACGGAGGGAGTAATTTGCTGCTCCTCTTGTAATCTATGGGACTATGAAAGAGTTTCTTGCTATTTTGCTTCTCTGATGACGCTTTCCCAACAAGCTTTATCACCATCGTTGGCATGCACATCGTTAGCAACACAGTACTTGGTTCTCCAGGAACCATTTGCTTACTTAGTAATATTTCTGTTCATATTATATGATGATATGCTTGATATGCTTTCCTTGTGTGATCATTGCGTGGGCTGGGTGCGGATAACATTGGCCTTTACCTAATACATTGGCCTGACCGGTCAGTACAATGAATTCATTCCATTCCAGTGGCTGCAACTGCCTTGTTTTCGTTTTTTGCTTGCATCATGTGCATCCTCGAGTCCTAATATAACTCATGCTTACCGTGTAGTTATGTTCCCCTGTTTCGAGAGATGGAATACAATCTTAGCTGCAAGTACACGTTGTACGTATAGAAGAACAACTAGAGGCACTTGAAAAATCTTGTGTAATTGGTATTGTACTATGAAAAGGTATTCCCTGTGTAAACTTTTTGAAGACATTTTAGGTGACAACTTATAAAAGTTTACAGAGGGAGTATATTCTATGCCTACTTCGGATTGTACGCAATGATAACCCTTTCTTCAGAAAAACCCTTTCTGGTGTTTGTACCTTCAGTGTGAGTTATAACAATATATGGTGTACCATGCCATTAAAAATTTATCACTACTTATGTTCCATATTCACCCTAAAACTTCTCTAAAGTTACTAAACTTTCTCGTGTTTTCTGAAGCTACCATGTATCCCCTTGCCTAAAATTGGACTGATAGCCAGATGTGCCATTAAGGACGGTGATCAGTTTGGAATGAGGAGTGGAGATAGTGGTGAAGAGGATGAAGAAGGGTCATTTATAACATGAAACTACAGTTGACATTGTTTAATGTGCTCTTAGAGATATACATGTTTCACATGATTTGTTATGTCCCGTTGCAACGCACGGGCAATTAACTAGTTGCATAATAAGAGTCTAAGGTACAATAGAAGTATCGTTGGGCTCAAGAGCCAGGTATAGTGACCATGCTCGAGAGAAAGAGAGCTATTTACAAAATTATGGGCTTCTGTGTTACTAGTGTGTGTAGAGCATGACAAGTCTCACCTTTTTACAATGATGTAGCATGAAAATCCCCTTTAAACAACATGGTCAATCCTGACCTTGGCAATTCTCCTCATTTCCTTTTTTTGCTTGCAATTTCCATGGTACAATCATGGTAAATCCCGAAAAATGCATGGCACAATGCTACAACATAGCAATTTCCTGACAATCATTTTATATAATATGACAATTTTTACTTTAGAACATGGCAAATCCTTTACAATAGCACGATAATTTTATTCATTTTCACATGGCAATTCTGAACGTTCGCTGGGAGTGGTTATGTTGAGCAAACGAAAATGGCCGCTTGTTCCTTCCTGCCCGGGGGAGCGAGCATTCGCTTGGGCTACACCCCTGAGCTGTCGTCAGATGTACATTGGGATCCTATAATTTTGGATTGTAACATTGATTCATTACCGAAACTATTGAAAATGTTTTATTTTATTTTGCAACGAATTTAGTGAAACGACAGTGAGAAAGCATTATGACGGCAACAGTAGTAGCAGCAACAATAGTGGTAGTAGTATAGAGTGCGGATTTTTGGAGGTCGAGCTCCATGAAGACCCTTTTAAAAAAATCATATTCAATTTTTTTTAAATCAAATTTTTCCCGTGAATACTTATGTGTTAAACACATGAACATGTAAAAAATTGTTTGAAAAAATTATGATTTGTATGTTGTACAAAGAAGACCAAATTCTGGCCCCAAAAAAAGAAAAGTCGGCCCATTTTGAAAATACATATTTGTCCTTTTTTCTAAGCCATGTTTGAAAGTATAATGTTATGAAACTTCCTTCGGACATGTTAAACATGTATGTACAATTTTTGTCAAAAAAATTTAAGTTATGGAAATGTATATATTTTTAAACGAACTCATTGAAGCTCGGCCACCATTGGTCATTTGTGTTGTAGTATAGTGGGGGTAGTGGTAGCGGTCGTCGGGTGTGGTGGTAGTCGTATTAGTAGTGGCAATGACAGAGGTAGAGTAATAACGACGACGTACCTTCAGCTCGCTCAGGTGTCTTGTAATCGTCGTTAACTGGTCTATGAACCTGAATGTAATTTTTACTTATGATGTTTTTGTACTATTTTGACATCTGATGGATAGATTAGATTATTATTTTTTTGAAAACAAAAATGGTCTAGACGTTTGCAACAGCCATGTTACAAGAGGGGCACCACCCGAGCTCAAAGCAGAGTCCTCCACATCGCGCCTCGTCTTGTGTCGTGTCATGTACACACGTCACGCAGGAGTGTCTTTGCGGCTCCCTGCTTGGGGCGGCGGAAAATGGAGGGCAGCGAGGCACATGCTTTTAAGTAATTTTCAAATTCATAGTATTTTTAAAATTTTAACCCGTAACAATTTTCAGTTTCACAAACTTTTTTTTCAAACTTATGAACATTTGTTAAATTTATGTAATTTTTAAAATTTAACTCGTGAACAATTTTCAAATTCTTGAACTTTATTTCAAACTTATTAACTTTTTAAATTCATTAACCTTTTTCAAAGCTAGCGGGCGACGCGAGCGAACGTGCGAAGCTGGTGAGTGGGCGAGTGAGCTTGCGCAATATTGGACCGCGGCTCGCTGGCATGCGTGCGAGCGCGAGTTTCCTAATCGGCGCTTAAAGCACTGACTAAGAGCTCCTGAATTAGACGGTGCCACGCACAGTGGCACAGGCATTTGCTCAAAATTTCCAAAAATGTTTGTTTAAAAAAAACTTACAAATATCAGCTTTTAAAAAATTGGTATAGAAATTTATAAAAAATATGTTTGTGTCTTCCAAAATTCCCCAGAATGTAAAACACAAATATTTTTCAAAAAGATTGGACAACATTTTGAAAACAAACAATTTTTACACTTGAAAACATTTTTTGAAAAACATTACAAATTTCGAATTTCAAAAAATCAGGAATATGCAAACATAAATTTGAAAATAATTTGTTTGTTAACTTCCCCGAACATTTTTAGATTGTGTAGAATTATTTTGAAAATAGGAACCATTTTTAAAAGAGTGAACATTATTTGAAACTGCCCAAAAGAATTTTGAGTTTCTAAACAATTTTGAAAAAAGGGAACATTTGTTTTGAATTTTTAAATGAATTTTGAACACAGGGACATTTTTTGAATCGTTGAACTTTTTTCAAATCCGTGAGCGCTTGGCTGGGCCCAATGGGTGCCCGACAGAGCAATGCCGTCGCGTAGTTGGGCCCAATGGGTAGCTCGGATTTAGAACAACAGGAACGTCAGTGGAAGATGTTGTGGGGTGTTAAGGTCCCGGCTAAGTTACGAATATTTGCTTGGAGACTTGCACGGGCGTCGCTACCCACGGGTTAGGAGCGAAAACAGAGGCACATGACGGACGAGGAGGTGTGTCCGATTTGCAGGGCTGCAGTGGACTCATGGCGACATGCTTTGCTGGACTGCAATATGTCAAAGTGCATTTGGTCACTGTGAGACGATGACTCGTTGCTTCCTGTTTATGGCGATGAGACGACCGACCCGAAGCTGTGGTTGTTTAACCTTTGCAGAACACTCAGCAAGGACCAATTCATCTCGGTATTAGTTACATTGTGGGGTATTTGGTGGGCTAGGCGAAAGGCAATCCACGAACACGAACTACAGAGCCCGCTATCCACACATCAATTCATCATAAAGTTTCTGCAGGAGCTTCAAGAGATCCCGGCGAGACAGCAAGTTGCTAGACTTGTAAGAGCTTCGGTTACAACACATGATAAGGCATGGATCCCACCGGGAATGGCAGAGGTAAAGCTAAATGTAGACGGTGCGGTGGCCAAGTCATCCAACGTTGGGGCAGTGGTCGTCGTATGCCGGAGTGAGACCGGAATTTTTTTTTGGGGGGGGGGGGGGGGGGGGGGCTCGGCTGTTGTATTTCATGGGTTGACTGAACCAGCGACATTGGAGGCATTTGCTTGTAGGGAGGCACTCGCTCTAGCCGAGGATTTGGTTGTGAATAAAGTGCGTGTTGCATCTGACTGTCTGAGAGTTATCAACGACCTGAAGAGTCCAATCCATCTCGGCGAATACTGCTTGATCTTACAAGAAATCAACGAAAGGAAACAGAAGTTTCAAAGCTGTGAGCTCGTCCACGAGCAACGCGCTAGCAATGGTGAGGCACACAGATTAGCTAGAATGGCTACTACTGTTGACGTATAATGTGCTGCCTAGTCTCTTCCATCAGATCGGTCTTTTGGTTGCATTGGCTAAAACATGCACTTCTACATGGTATCAGAGCCAAGAGGTCTCGAGTTAAGACCTGGCTGGCGCAATTAAATTGCAGCCCACTTTTGGTCCACATTTAGGCCTGAGGGAGCCACACGTGAGGGGGAGTGTTGACGTATAATGTGCTGCCTAGTCTCTTCCATCAGATCGGTCTTTTGGTTGTATTGGCTAGAGCATGCACTTCTACAACTACCCTTGATATTGGCCGATATTTGTGGCTCATCGATCCACCGGATCATCTTTGTATCCTTTTAAACATTGAGACATGAAATAAAGCATGTTGTTCCTTCTCAAAAAAAATCTGTTATTCTTCTTTCTTTGTTAATTAATTTTTCTCCTTTTTAAAAAATATTTTTCTTGTTGAAACTTGTTCGAGAAATGGGCATGTTTTTTGGAATACCAAAATAAAAGTTTTAAGCCCTACTTTGTTATTTTAATTTTTTTTACATTGAGATATTTAATAAATTCTTAGAAAAGCATTTACTGTTTTCAACTTTATCCCTTTGTATTTATTAGTTATGTTAAAATCTTAACATATAGCAGTTTTAAGTACTACCTATTTGTCTGGTTTGTGTTGGTTTAAGGTTGTTCTTTCTGCGTCATAGAGTCTAACATAAGTCGTTTCTCTAAGAAAACATGGTACTCCCTCCATTCCACAATGTAGTGCTTCCTCTATCTACGTGCTTCAACTTTGACTGTAAATTTAACTACCAAGACCGATTGCGGTGGGAGCAAAAATTATATCAGTAAATTCGTATTCGAAAGAAGTTTTCAATTATATAATTTTTTCTTCCGCCGCAGTTGGTCTTGTTGGTTAAATTTACGGTCAAAGTTGGACCTCGGAAAGCGCGGGCGCACTATATTTTGGAATGGAGGGAGTAGTAGACTGTTTGGCATCACGTCTTGGATTATTATTTTGTCGCACATAAAACTAGTCTCTACGTCATGGTAGTAGAAAATAATGCAAAGAAGACGTACGGTAAAACTGTTGCGTGCTGGAGTAGACCTGCATTGACGCACGGAATTACGTGCACCCGTAATTGACTCTCTAATTACTCCTCCATTAAACTCCTTGGATCTGTCAATCTTCCTGCCTGATCTCGTCTTCTCCTCCCGCAACAACACTGACAAGTGAGATGGTTTCAGGGCTTGTCCCCGTCTTGCTTCGCTCGGAGAACTGAGCACCCAGCCAAGGCCTTCCGGCGGCGGCAGGAGGTGAGGCGGTAATCTCGTCTTCTCCTCCCGCAACAACACTGACAAGTGAGATGGTTTCAGGGCTTGTCCCCGTCTTGCTTCGCTCGGAGAACTGAGCACCCAGCCAAGGCCTTCCGGCGGCGGCAGGAGGTGAGGCGGTAATCTCGGATTCTTGTCTATCTTCTCCTTCCCGGATGCTCTCCCGCACTGCTCACCTCACCATGCCCAACAACCTTGCAGCCTCCGGCGCGGCCAACCTGTTCGACGCAATGCACAGCAAGTTTAGCGACGGCGAGGACCGCATCGGCGCGCTCCAGGACGACGTCCTGTTGCACCTGATGTCGTTTCTTCCATCACGCGACGCCGTGCGCACGTGCGTGCTCGCCAAGCGCTGGAGCACGCTCTGGAAGTCCGTGCCCGCGCTGCGCATCAAGGACGACCCGGACGGCTACCGCGTCTGCGACTGCATGGACGAGACCGACCACGACGGCATGGATGAATTTGACTATGCCCCAGAACGGCCCGCTCAAACATGTTTCGTTGACGACCTGCTCCGCCTCCGCGACCCGACGCCGTTGAACGTATGTGACATCCGTTCCGTTTTCGAGGATCTGGATACTTGTCGACACAATGAGACATTCAATTTCAGACGCATCGAGCAGTGGATCCAGTATGCGTTGTCGCATAAAGTTCGGGTGCTACGAGTCGTTGCCGCCTCGAGGTTGACAACCAACATTGCTCTCATCTCTTCGCACCTCAAGAGGGTAGAGCTTCGTTACATGCAGTTTCTAGGCCCTTTGGATTTTTCGGGTTGTTGGGTCCTAGATGTGTTACAGATGGTAGGTTGTAGCATTTATGCTAGTAGTATCTTGTGTCCATCATTGCGACATCTTAGCATCAAAGGAGGTTGTTTTGACTATGACACCCGCCTCTGTATTTCTGCCCCAAATCTCATTAGCTTGAAACTAGAGCTATATCAGGGTCTGGCTCCTTTGCTTGATAGCATGCCATCACTGCAAACCGCATCGTTCGAGTCTGTAAACGATAAGACATTTGAAGGATGCTCTTGTGATGTGGTTCTGGAAGGCTTGTCCCGTGCTACGAATTTGAAGTTAACAGCAGCTCATTATCAGGTATGCTCCCATTTTTGGTAACTCCTATTGTTGTTAACAGTAGCTCATAGTTATTAGGTAGGCCCATTATCTGTGAGTACAGGCACATTGAACAATCTCATTATTTGCATTGCATGTTTTCACCGATATCACATGCTTAAATCTTGATGTTTCTACGAACGTGTCTGCTCATTATGCATGCAGCTACTTGATACTTTAGTCATGTATATATACTACTATATAAACATGTATGACTAAGATCAATTTGTGAGCCATCTTTCTGAGTAGAACAGAAACTTGCAACGTACAAATTGGGATGTAAATCTCGGTATCTCGTAACACTTGATTACTATGAAAAACGAGAACTAGCAGAAGTTTCAGAGAGCACATACTTGTTTATCACACGTACCTATGTACCTCATAAAGCATCATGTACTTATGGAGTTAGATCTTAAATTGTTGTTTAACCCTTTTCACTTTGTGCAGGTGTCTATTTTCAGAGTGGATTTGAAATGGGGCCCTACGTTCAGCAAGCTAAAAACATTGTTGCTCAATAAATGGTGTGTGGCTGATGACTTCAGTGGATTGGTTTACTTTCTTCAGCACGCACCAATTCTAGAGACGCTTCTGCTTCAGCTTGATCTTCGAACTTCTGAGGTATATACATTCTCTGAGTATCATAGATTTTGTCTTTGAAGTTACTTTTTTTGACTTACAAAAAACATTTTGTTTGCTGCAGAAATATCATTTTACAAAAACTGATGAAAGTTGTAGCTCAAGGGAACAAAGCTATAAATCGAGGAGGCAATCATCACTATCGCAACATCTCAAGGTAGTCAAAATTATATGTAGCGCCAAGAAAGATGTAATAGTTGACCGTATTTTAAAGATCCTTTGTACCCATGGAGTACCTTATGATCAAATTGACATTGAATAAATCTTCTGTTCTCATGTAAGTAACCATTATCATCTTTCATAATTATTATATCCAAAACAAGAGCAAAAGCGTTAGGAAAATTGATACGACGGAGACGTATCATCCATCTTATTCTCGTGTCGTTATGCCTTCGGCATCTCCCTCATGCCCGATGTCTCGTAAAATACATCACGTCTCGTTGGTGACACACTCTAGTAGATGCCCTTTGTGGAAACACCCGGAATAAGGGTGTGAAGGAGTCGTTTAGCCGCCTCACGCTCCTCCTTGGTGAGGGGGCGGGGGGGTCCTCATCCACTAGGTTCCCGTCGACTGCATCAGATGGGTCGGCTGTCGCCCGCCTGCGGCTTGTCTCGGGCGGTGGCGTACCAGACATAAAGACTTCTTCTGCAGACGACAGTGATCCGAAGGTCTCCTCTCCATCAGTGGTGGGCTCCAAGAGAGGAAAAACTGATTCAGAACGAGCCGGCTCGAGGAACGACGGATTTGAGGACGAGGTTTGCCAGATCACTTTCGGTGACGACGTGGCGCCAGGTGCCCCGACTATGATGATGGGAGTTCCAAGCTAAACACCACTGAGCCATTGGCTCTGTAGTGAATGCTACCCCGTGTCGGCAGGTCGGTGCTATTCAGTGGGCGTCTGGGTGCCACGCCGATCCATCGATGGGGAACTCGAGCTCCCCGAAGCTAATGCTGCCAGACGAAACTGAGGATAAAGCCAACTGCACCATATCATCGATAGACGCTTGCCCCACGGCGGACACCAATTGTTGTGGATATAATCTTGACAATAGTAGGGGTAGGAATGTAGAGGCAATCTTATCTACCGAACGGTGTTGTTGGGAGTACACTTAAGGTAATACCCTACTCCTGTGGTGCTCTTAACTCTTGGCGTAAGGTACAATGTGTGGATCTTCAACCTCTAGTCCGAAGGTTCCCTCCGCGTCTTATATAGAGTGCGCCAGGAAGGGGTACATAATGGGCTGGTAGTAAAGTTATTCATTGCCTTAGGTGTGGCCGACTGTTCCATGACATTTACTACTGGTAACTGCCGTATTTAACTAGATTATTCCATTGTTGGGTAACTTCCATCATTATGACATTGTGACCGAGAGGTATCCTAGGTAGCCGTGGGCTGGGGATACCACAGTCCCTCTAACCATCCAACCATAGGTTGGTTCGCGCTTGTCTGACGTGTTAGCATGATCATTCGTGTCTTAGCTAGTTTAGTAGCATGTTTATTTTTCCTTGCGCATGTGTCTGCATGCGTGTGTGTACAGGTCCGGGTCATGCGCCAAGTGCTTGATAGAATGCCCACACTTCAGATAAATCAAAGGGGAGAAATAGATTGCCACATGTATTAGAACCAGTCAAAACCACGCTGAGTCAGCAAAAAGACAGCTTCGGTTGGTAGAGGGACGAAATTTGTCCGGTTTCAAGAATTGGGGTGCTAGTTGTCCGGTTTCGGAGTTGAAGGACTAAATCTAGACTTCGCCAAAAGTTTAGGGACGAAAAATATACTTTTCTCTTGCCTTGTCATCACCATAGGTGCAGATGACACCCAACAGGCAACAGCAACACTGGGGAAACAGCTAGAGCTGCAACAAGTGCTTTATAGTTACGGACAGCAGCATTCCCATGGTGCAACGAGCGAGGGCAGCAGAAAGTATTAAATTCCTGAAATGTATGCTTTATTAGCAAAGCTAGCTAGTGTCTGCACTGATGTAGGGAGATCTGAAGGTAGAGAACTTACGTGTACATTATTTTTCCTGTAATGTGACAGTGACGACGAGTTGTTTCATGCAAGTGCTACCCAAGATGATGCCTATCAAATATCTATATCAACCAACTGATCATTCCATCTTGTTTATAGCACATCCTCTGATAGATAGACCAAGCAACTGGATTTTAATATTCCCTGCATTTCTTCCAGTTTCCCTATGCTCACTGTGTCCTTTGCTGTTTATGCAGGGTTCCTTTTCGAGCCGGAGGTGTTCAGTTCAGCTGGTCTATGTTGTACTTCGTTGTTCAGTCTTTATGGCCATGGTCCATGTGGTTGCTGCTTTTCGTGTACTGGTAGTTGTTGTTGCCTTGGATTCAGTCAGGACATGTACAAGGGTCGCCATATGCCCATTTCCTAAACTCGGGGTGCAGCCTGAAGAACTTGTTTGCCCTCTGAATGCCTGTATTTTGTTAAGATGTTTCAGTGAACTGCCTACTGTTGTTTCAGGATTGTTTCAGGATTTGCAAAGCTAGTCTGCGCTAATGTATGTAGGCAGTACGGAAGGTAGAAGGGACTTACGTAAGGGTAAAATTTTCGTCGTAGTGAGACAGTTTAGCGAGTTGCTCTATGGCCTTTTGATGATCAAGTAAAATTTTCATGGTGGGCACCCGGGATTCATGGAGACCGGAATTATTCAGAATAGAGAAATCTGAAAATAATAATCCCTCATACACATGTATATGTTCTCTACATATTTATAAAATTACAGTAATAAATATTTTCCTGAGAATGAAGGAGGAGGGGGAATCCCCATTGGTCGTTGCATTAACAAACTAGAGGAGAAACTGAAACGGAAAATACATATTATTTGCTCGTATTTGATCATTGCATAGTACTTGCATCAGTCATAATTGTGAGCAATCTCCCAGATTGGGACTAACTCTCGTTTCCTCTCTTAATCTTAGGCGGCTAGGGCAAACTTTTCCATTCGTACTTCACCAGTGAACCCGTGAATTTGCCTTCCCTCTGGCTGCCGCTTCGGCGGCCGGTGGCAGAGAGGATAATTGCGGTGTCTTTGCTCCGGCTAGTAGTTTAGGTCACGATTTTTTTTATCCTAGCAGGTGCGGCCCTCGGGCGCACGTCGGCGGTTCTTCTTTTGAGTTTGTCTTCTGTGCTTTGATCTTTTGGGCTTTACCAAAACACTGCATATATACTACTATATTAAACCGGCTAAGCTAGGACCTCCTTTCTTTTTTTGAAATTTTTTTCAAGGGCTCTACCAATTTGACATATGGCAGCCAATGAACAGTTCCCTGAACAATAATTGTGTCAATTAATTAATCATGTAAAGGTTTGTGGTTAAATAGTAATTGTGGGTGAATAGTAATTTTCTGTTAACATTATTTCCATATGAAAAGTAATTTTGAAAACAAAAAATATAAACAAAATTTTAGAAAAACTGAGGTTTTTACACATCAAAGACAAGAGACCCTTCTAGGTTTGTGTAAGTTTTCACGCTGAGATGACATCCGAGTAGCTTCCTGTTAACATTATTTCCATATGAAATGTATTTTTTAAAACAAAAATGAAAACAAAATTTTAAAAAGACTAACTGTGATAGTAAGAGAATTAAAGCTGTTAAGCTTCGGCGCCTTTGGTGAGTTTGGAGCTATAGCCATAAGCTCTTCTATGAATGACACCTGTGTCCCATTTAGTTTGGTCTTTTAACACAATTCACTCCCTGTTTTATATTATGCATAGACCACTGGAAAAAATAGCACACTATAGCACCACGAATAGTATGCTATAGTGTTTTGTGCAGTACCCCACTTGCCTCACTAAACAAATCAGTGTATATGAGCGACATGTGTGTCAGGTTTTTTCTCTGGTTCACTGTTGATTTTTGAACACAGTTCACTTCTGATTTTGTAGTGTGTTTAGACCATGGGAAAAATAGCATGCCATAGCATTCTGAGCAATGCAAATAAATTAGTGTTTAATGTCTCGCTAATAGTGTATTTTAAAGGTGGCGCTATTTTGCTATAGTGCACTATTTTTTTTCATTGGTTTACACTAGATTAGATATTTCTCATGGACTCCATAAGCTGCGCAGGTCCCACCCTATCGCTTTATTCTCTCACATCGGTCTGGCACAACCGTGTCTTCTTCTATTCTTCCTCCTCCCAGTCCAGAACCACCCCTTTCTATGCATCAGAAGTGTCGACTATCCCATGGCCGTCAAACGACGCACCACCTCTCCCTATGGCAGCAGGGCACCACATGCCCCTGACCTCGCCCACTCCATCGTGCTTATCCTGGTAGGTTATGGGAGCCAATGTCACATGCGTGGATTTATTTTGAAAACGAACAGCGGGGAGAGGCATTGGCAGCGAGAGCGTGATGGTAAGGTCGGGTGCGAGGATGCCATGATGACATGATGTAGACAGAATAAAACCAAGCAATATGGTTAAACCTTGTCGTTTTACCTTAATGGCAACAACACAAATACGTGTCTCACTATCCTTTTCATCACTGGGTGAGGACACTTCAAGATTGAACCTACCACAAAGCACTTCTCCTACTAAAGATAAATAATTCTAGTTGGGCAAACCAAACAGATAGATCAAAGAGAAATACAAAGCTATAATAATCATGCATAATAAAGTTCAAAAAATAACCAATTACTTTCAATGAATAATCAAATCCACAATTCATCGAATCCCAACAAACACACCGCAAAAGAAGATTACATCGGGTAGAACTCCAAGAAGACCAGGAGAACATTGTATTGAAGATCAGAGAGAGAGAGAGAGAGAGAGAGAGAGAGAGAGAGAGAGAGAGAGAGAAGCCATCTAGGTATGGACCCGTAGGTCTGTAGTGGACTGCTCACACATCATCGGTAGGGGCAACAAGGTTGACGTAGAAGCCCTTCAGATCGATTCCCCTTCTGCAGAGTACCGGAAAATGCCTCTAGATGGGATCGCGGAAGAACAGAGGCTTGCGGTGCGGAAAAATTGTTTCGCGTGGCTCTCTAGGTTTTCCCAATATTTGAAAATTTATAGAAGTGGAATTAGGTCAGGCGGAGCCACATGGGGCCCACAAAGCATCAGGGCGCGCCCTATTGCCTTGCCGTCTCCTTGCTTGGTGTCTGGTCTCCTCCCGAAGCTTCTTACTTCACCTTTCCTCTCCGGGGAAAATCCCAACGCAAATTCACAAGTAGCAGGGACCACTCAACTTGTGCATTTTCCCCCCGAGTCCGTCTTGGTCTCGGGGTTGTGGTTGCCTCCTCATTTGGTCGCTGCGCGGTGACCTTCGGGGGCATGGTTGCTTCGACCGCTCTCTGCTACGAAGGCGTAACCAGATGGATTACTAATTACAACGCATAAATCTCGGTTCATTAGCATAATCAGCGCATAACCAGGCATAATTGTCGGATGGTTTATTCTCTTTGATTATTTTGTCTCTATTGTGTCCCTCTTTTTAATTACAACCAAACCAACATATTCTCTTTTATTAGTATGTGCCCACAATTTTTTTAATTATAGCCAACCAACATATTCTCTTTTATTTGCACGTGCAAGCTACCACCGGCAATAATTTATGGAGTCCCTTGTTCTGCTCATGATTATCGACACAACTTCCTTATTTTCAAATAACCTCCTAATTTCCAGACAACCTTGGGACATATAAAAGTTGGTGTTAGTATAAAGCTCCAACGTGAGTTAGTTTATGTCCATCAACACAATAGGGAAGGTCCATAGTTCAGTCCCCCCTGTGGCCTAAGTTTTTTACCGTTCATCCTACAGAAAAAGAAATGTGTGGGCCCAGTTGGCCCTACCTGGGGACAAAAAAATTAGGAACTACGTGCGGAATGGATGGAACAAAATCTATATGTATATTTTTGTCTTTTCTTGGGCAAGCTGCGTGGGAGCTACTATATGATGCCAGTTGCGTCAAATAGCATGTGAGGCGCACAACAGTTCGTGTCTGGGCCAACCCACTCGCAGGCACTGAAATAACCTGTGTTTGTAAGGCGCAAGAAAAAAATCCAAAAAAAACGACGCGTTGAATGATCAAAGTCACGACCTCAAAGACCCGACCACATGTTGGTAGCCACTAGAAAAAGCGCGTACCACTAACCAATCGATAGCGCGAATAATTAAGAACATACTGTAGTGTCGGATTCAATTTTTTTAATTTTGTACCTCTTCGAAAATAATAGTTATTATGAATTGTGGTATATTCTTAGAAATGTGAATAATTTTTTAAATTATGAACTATTTTTTTGAAAATTCCGTACATTTTTCATAAAATATGAATAAAATTTGATTGAGGTTCATTTTTTGAAATTCACAAATATTGTTTGAAAACATGAATTTTTTATAAAAAACATGGACACTTTTTAAAAAGGGAACATGTTTTGAAGATTCAGAATTTTTTTGAAAAAATGTTCTTTTTATAAACATGAGCATTAATTTCACTTGTGACCATTTCACTCAACCAAGAATATTTTTAAATTTGGAACATTTTTGAAAAATGATTTTTTCGAAGATATCTGACAATTTTGGAAAACACATACATTTTTGGAATTTTGAAAAAAATCAAAACGAGAAAAAAAAATTGAAATTCCAAACAATTTTCATAACAAAGAACACACTTTGGAATTCCGAACAATTTTTGAAAATTTGTAAAAAACGAATTTTTTAACATTCTTTAATTTTTTCTAATTTCCGGAAAAAGGAGAAAAGAAAAAATAAACATGGAAGGGAAAATTTAAAAAAAGAGAAAGGAAGAAGATTGTTTTTGTGATTCTGGAACATTTTTAAAATGCAATGTTTTTTGAAAATCTGGAACAATTTTGGAACCAAAGCATTTTTTAAAATGTTCTTTTTAATAATGAACAAATTTCGGGCGAGAACAACAATTTGAACTTCCAAACATTTTTCAAAACTAGAACATAATTTTGAAATTTTGAACATTTTTAACAAGATTTAAAAATATCAAAATTCTGAAAATTTTCTAAAACAAATTGTGGTTTTGAAAAATGGAAAAAAGAAAAAGAAACTTGGAAGGGAAAAAACAAACAAGACAAAAAAGAGAGAAAGGAACAAAAAAACTATAGAAACATAAGACAGGAAAAAGCAAAAAAGGGCTGGCCTAGGCCCTGTTCGGTACCACTCCGCTCCACAACTCCGGGAGCGGAGTTGGCGGAGCTGCAGTTCAAAATGGTGGAGCTGCACTTCCCCCGCTCCGCAGATTCCAGGAGCAGGCTACTACCGAACAGGGCCCTAGTCTTGAGCGCCCTGTGCGAACTATAACTATTTTCCACATCGTGCGCTAAATAGGGTTTCCCCAGCTGTATCGGCAGGAAAATAGGTGGCTGGCTTCGCTGGGCCACGACGGATGCGACCCACGTACGAAATTCTAGAGAAACCGTCTTTTCTTCTCTAGCAGATGGACACACAAAATTCAGTACCATCTCGGATAAAACTTTTTTAACGGTGAACGGATTAAAAGTTCCAAGAAACGCACCTTGCTTTATTAGTACTACCACATATGCCCATGCGTTGTAGCGGGAGAAAAATAGTATGTATTTCATGTCAGTGAGAATTATATTTGCAAGCAAAACCATGTGTGCACACGAAATAGGAATATTTAGCTTCTTGGTTTCACTGCGTGTGAAGGAATCAATCCGCTATTTTTCTATTCATTGATCGAGGGCATTTAAGATTCACAAACATTTTCTGAAAACACCAACTTTTTAATAAAAATATAAACATTATGTGACTTTGTCAACATTTTTTTCAAACGGGAACATGTGTTGAAAATTCATAAGATTTTTAGAAAATATGTATCTTTTGTGATGATTATATTTAATTTTGCAAATTTCACTAAAACATGGATATTTTTTAAATTTGGAGCATTTTTAAAATGCCATTTTCTTCTTAAAAATCTCAAACAATTTTGAAAAACAATATGTTTTTTAAAAAGGCAACTTTTTGCAAGTTCCGCATATTTTTCAAAATAGCAAAAAAATTGTGGAATTCTGAACATTTTCCAGAAATAGTTATTCTAAATTTTTTTGAGAATTTTTTATTTATGGAATAAATTCTAAAGGAAAATAAACATGGAAGGGAAAAAATAGATAGGAAAAGGAGAATAAAAATAGAAGTAAAACACAGAAAAAAAATGGGCCAGTGCATTCTTGATTGTCCTGTGTGAAAGTCCGACTATTTGTCGCGCAGGGCGGAAAAAAGAGTTTTCCCAGCTGTGTGGGCAGAAAAATAAGTGGGCTGGCTTCGCTCGGCCACAACGCGTGGCCCACGTACGAAAATTCTTTTTCTAGCAGACAAACGCATATGAATTTGGTACCACATCGGGTAGAAAAAATTATTTTTGACGATGAACAGATGAAAAAATTGGCGAAACACACCTTACTTTATTAGTATGTATAGAGGTATAGGTATAGAAGAAAATATAATAGTCTCGCTTGGTGATATCTTCATAGTAGTATATGGACGTTTTATTAGTAATTTAAAAGGAAAATATACATTGGAAAGTGGTACGAATATACACCAAAAGCCAGTGTTACAATATTCTTGTTTGGGCTGCATGCACGAAGAAATATGATTGGACGCATGTCATAAAGAGACCAACATGCATAAATGTGAAATCATGAATTTAGACAACTTGATTTGATTAAAACAAAGAGATAGGGTCATTTATGTGAGATCCATTGGTGGTTGAGGGGTGTGATAACAGATACACTTTAGTTAATGCAACGGAGGTGATATCATAAACATCCTAAGAGTGCATCCAACTTTGTATCCATCCTAACTTCTGACCATCCATACCGGATATCTGCTAATTGGTGACATCGGACCATCCTAAGGGTGCAATCCACTTTGTATCCATACTATCTTCACCATCCATATCGTATATCTGCTGACATGTGACATTAGATCATCCAAAGGGTGCAACCTACTTTGTATCCATTCTAACTTCTAACCATCCATATCGGCTATCTGCTGACTCGTGACATCAGACCATCAAAAGGGCATCACCCATTTTGTACCCGTTCTAGTTTATAGCCATCCATATCCAAACTATTACTATTTCATCTAACTTGAATAACCAAGGACTGAATTTGACTATGGATTCTGATAACTCAAGAAGTTTTTATTTGGTTATGATCCAAAAAGAAAAAAAGGTTTAACAAGTCGTTCGACCTATCAGCTCCCAAATGCTTAACCAGACGGACTGATTCTATAGTTCCGTAGAAACTTGATTGATTCGTTCCTGTATAAACAACTAAAGGAAAGGCTTCTGATCACTATTCACATTTTAGGAGACCAGGTTAGTGTTGGGGAACGTAGCAGAAATTCAAAATTTTCCTACGTGTCACCAAGATCTATCTATGGAGAAACCAGCAACGAGGGGAAGTAGAGTGCATCTACATACCCTTGTAGATCGCTAAGCGGAAGCGTTCAAGAGAACGGGGTTGAAGGAGTCGTACTCGTCGTGATTCAAATCACCGATGATCCTAGCGCCGAACGGACGGCACCTCCGCATTCAACACACGTATGGAACGGAGACGTCTTCCATGCCTTGATCCAGCAAGGAGGAGGGAGAGGTTGATGGAGATCCAGCAGCACGACAGCGTGGTGGAAGTAGCGGGATTCCAACAGGGCTTCGCTAAGCGCTGCGGGAGGAGGGAGATGTGTCACGGGAGGGAGAGGGAGGCGCCAGGCCTTAGGTATGGTTGCTCCTCCTTTTCCCCACTATATATAGGGCCAAGGGAGAGGGGGGAGGCGCAGCCCTTGCCCCTTCCTCCAAGGAAAGGGTGCGGCCAAGGGGGGGGGGGAGGAGTCCATCCTCCCCAAGGCACCTCGGAGGTGCCTTCCCCCTTTAGGACTCTCCCCTTTTTCTCTTCTCTTGGCGCATGGGCCTCTTGGGGCTGGTGCCCTTGGCCCATGTAGGCCAAGGCGCACCCCCTACAGCCCATGTGCCCCCCCGGGGCAGGTGGCCCCACCCGGTGGACCCCCGGGACCCTTCCGGTGGTCCCGGTACAATACCGATGACCCCGAAACTTGTCCCGATGGCCGAAATAGCACTTCCTATATATAATTCTTTACCTCCGGACCATTCTGGAACTCCTCGTGACGTCCGGGATCTCATCCGGGACTCCGAACAACTTTCGGTTACCGCATACTAATATCTCTATAACCCTAGCATCACCGAACCTTAAGTGTGTAGACCCTACGGGTTCGGGAGACATGCAGACATGACCGAGATGACTCTCCGGTCAATAACCAACAGCGGGATCTGAATACCCATGTTGGCTCCCACATGTTCCACGATGATCTCATCGGATGAACCACGATTTCAAGGACTTAATCAATCCCGTATACAATTCCCTTTGTCTATCGGTACGATACTTGCCCGAGATTCGATCGTCGGTATCCCGATACCTTGTTCAATCTCGTTACCGGCAAGTCTCTTTACTCGTTCCGTAACACATCATCCCGTGATCAACTCCTTGATCACATTGTGCACATTATGATGATGTCCTACCGAGTGGGCCCAGAGATACCTCTCAGTTTACACGGAGTGACAAATCCCAGTCTCGATTCGTGCCAACCCAACAGACACTTTCGGAGATACCTGTAATGCACCTTTATAGCCACCCAGTTACGTTGTGACGTTTGGTACACCCAAAGCATTCCTACGGTATCCGGGAGTTACACAATCTCATGGTCTAAGGAAAAGATACTTGACATTAGAAAAGCTTTAGCATACGAACTACACGATCTTTGTGCTAGGCTTTGGATTGGGTCTTGTCCATCACATCATTCTCCTAATGATGTGATCCCATTATCAACGACATCCAATGTCCATAGCCAGGAAACCATGACTATCTGTTGATCACAACGAGCTAGTCAACTAGAGGCTCACCAGGGACAGATTGTGGTCTATGTATTCACACGTGTATTACGATTTCCGGATAATACAGTTATAGCATGAATAAAAGACAATTATCATGAACAAGGAAATATAATAATAATACTTTTATTATTGCCTCTAGGGCATATTTCTAACAGTCTCCCACTTGCACTAGAGTCAATAATCTAGTTCACATCGATATGTGATTAACACTCAAGGTCACATCCCCATGTGACTAACACCCAAAGAGTTTACTAGAGTCAATAATCTAGTTCACATTACCATGTGATTAACACTCGATGAGTTCTGGGTTTGATCATGTTATGCTTGTGAGAGATTTTATAGTCAACGGGTCTGAACCTTCCAGATCCGTGTGTGCTTTACAAATCTCTTTGTCATCTCCTAGATGTAGCTACCACATTCTATTTGGAGCTATTCCAAATAACTGTTCTACTTGGAGCTATTCTAAATTGTTGCTCCATCATACGTATCCGGTATCTCTACTCAGAGCTATCCGGATAGGTGTTAAGCTTGCATCGACGTAACCCTTTACGACGAACTCTTTTACCACCTCCATAATCGAGAAAATTCCTTAGTCCACTAGTTACTAAGGATAACTTTGACCGCTGTCCTGTGATCCATTCTTGGATCACTCTTGTACCCCTTGACTGACTCATGGCAAGGCACACTTCAGGTGCGGTACACATCATAGCATACTTAAGAGCCTACGTCTTAAGCATAGGGGACGACTTTCGTCCTTTCTCTCTATTCTGTCGTGGTCGAGCTTTTAAGTCTTAACTTCATACCTTACAACTCAGGCAAGAACTCCTTCTTTGACTGATCCATCTTGAACACCTTCAAGATCATGTCAAGGAATGTGCTCATTTGAAAGTACCATTAAGCGTTTTGATCTATCCTTATAGATCTTGATGCTCAATGCTCAAGTAACTTAATCCAGGTTTTCTATTTGAAAAACACCTTTCAAATAACCCTATATGCTTTCCAGAAATTCTACGTCATTTCTGATCCATAATATGTCAACAACATATACTCATCAGAAATTCTATAGTGCTCCCACTCACTTCTTTGGAAATACAAGTTTCTCATGAACTTTGTATAAACCCAAAATCTTTGATCATCTCATCAAAGCATACATTCCAACTCCGAGATGCTTACTCCAGTCCTCAGAAGGATAGCTGGAGCTTTGCATACTTATTAGCATCTTTCAGGATTGACAAAACCTTCCGGTTGTATCACATACAACCTTTCCTCAAGAAAAGTCGTCGAGGAAACAATGTTTTGACATCCTATCTGCAAGATTTCATAAATGATGCAGTAATTGCTAATATAATTCCAACAGACTCTTAGCATCGCTACGAGTGAGAAAGTCTCATCATAGTCAACTCCTTGAACTTGTCGAAAAACATCTTAACGACAAGTCGAGCTTTCTTAATGGTGATACTTACCATCATTGTCCGTCTTCCTTTTAAAATCCATCTGCACTCAACAGCCTTACGACCATCGAGCTGTTCTGCCAAAGTCTACACTTTGTTTTCATATATGGATCCTTTCTCGGATTATATGGCTTTGAGCCATTCGTCGGAATCCGGGCCCACCATCGCTTCTCCATAGCTCGTAGGTTCATTGTTGTCTAGCAACATGACTTCCAAGACAGGATCACGTACCACTTTGAAGTAGTATGCATCCTTGTCATCCCACGAGGTTTGGTAGTGACTTGATCCGAAGTCTCATGATCAATATCATAAGCTTCCACTTCAATTGGTGTAGGTGCCACAGGAACAACTCCCTGTGCCCTGCCATACACTAGTTGAAGAGACGGTTCAATAACCTCATCAAGCCTCCACCATCCTCCCACTCAATTCTTTCGAGAGAAACTTTTCCTCGAGAAAGGACCCGATTCTAGAAACAATCCCTTATTGCTTTCGGATCTGAGACAGGAGGTATACCCAACTGTTTTGGGTGTCCTATGAAGATGTATTTATCCGCTTTGGGTTCGAGCTTATCGGCCTGAAACTTTTTCACATAAGCGTCGCAGCCCCAAACTTTTAAGAAACGACAACTTAGGTTTCTCTAAACCATAATTCATATGGTGTCATCTCAACGGAATTACGTGGTGCCCCTTTTAAAGTGAATGTGGTTGTCTTTAATGCCTAACCCATAAACTATTGTGGTAATTCGATAAGAGACATCATGGTATGCATCATATCCAATAGGGTGCAGTTATGATGTTCGGACACACCATCACACTATGGTGTTCCAGGCTGTATTAGTTGTGAAACAATTTCCACAATGTCTTAATTCTGTGCCAAACTCATAATTCAGATATTCATCTCTATGATCATATCATAGATCTTTTATCCTCTTGTCACGACGATCTTTCAACTTCACCCTGAAATTACTTGAACCTTTCAATAATTCAGACTCGTGATTTATCAAGTAAATATTCTCAACATCTACTCGAATCATTTGTGAAGTAAGAACATAACGATATTCACTGCATGCCTCAGCACTCATTGGACTGCACACATCAAAATGTGTTACTTCCAACAAGTTTCTATCTTGTTCCATCTTACTGAAAATGAGGCTTTTCAGTCATCTTGCCCATGTGGTATGATTTGCATATCTCAAGTGATTCAAAATCAAGTGAGTCCAAACAGTCCATTTGCATGGAGTTTCTTCATGCATATACACCAATAGACATGGTCCGCATGTCTCAAACTTTTCAAAACGAGTGAGTCCAAAGATCCATCAACATGGAGCTTCTTCATGCATTTTATACCGATATGACTTACGTGGCAGTGCCACAAGTAGGTGGTACTATCATTACTATCTTATATCTTTTGGCATGAACATGTGTATCACTATGATCGAGATTCAATGAACCATTCATTTTAGGTGCAAGACCATTGAAGGTATTATTCAAATAAACAGAGTAACTGTTATTCTCCTTAAATGAATAACCGTATTGCGATAGAAATAATCCAATCATGTCTATGCTCAACGCAAACACCAAACTCGATGGTAGAGGGAGCGTGCGATGCTTGATCATATCAACATTGGAAACACTTCCAACACATATCGTCAGCTCACCTTTAGCTAGTCTCCGTTTTATTCC
The DNA here is from genome assembly GCA_963921465.1 of Triticum timopheevii. Lineage (NCBI taxonomy): Eukaryota > Viridiplantae > Streptophyta > Magnoliopsida > Poales > Poaceae > Triticum > Triticum timopheevii. The sequence goes on along the minus strand of OY997272.1, from coordinate 553,591,809 downwards.
GTAGCTTTTATTTCGAGTTACTAACACTTAGCAACCGAACCGGTATCTAATACCCTGGTGCTACTAGGAGTACTAGTAAAGTACACATTAACACAATGTATATCCAATATACTTCTATCGACCTTGCCAGCCTTCTCATCTACCAAGTATCTAGGGTAATTCTGCTCCAGTGGTTGTTCCCCTTATTACAGAAGCACTTAGTCTCGGGTTTGGGTTTAACCTTGGGTTTCTTCACTAGAGCATCAGCTGATTTGCCGTTTCATGAAGTATCCCTTCTTGCCCTTGCCCTTCTTGAAACTAGTGGTTTCACCAACCATCAACAATTGATGCTCCTTCTTGATTTCTACTTTTGTGGTGTCAAACATCGCGAATATCTCAAGGATCATCATATATGTCCCTGATATATTATAGTTCATCACGAAGCTCTAGCAGCTTGGTGGCAATGACTTTCGGAGAAACATCACTATCTCATCTGGAAGATCAACTCCCACTCGATTCAAATGATTGTTGTACTCAGACAATCTGAGCACAGGCTCAACAATTGAGCTTTTCTCCCTTAGTTTGTAGGTTAAGAAAATCGTCGGAGGTCTTATACCTCTTGACGTGGGCACGAGCCAGAAATCCCAATTTCAGCCCTCAAAACATCTCATATGTTTCGCGACGTTTCAAAAACGTCTTTGGTGCCTCAATTCCAAACAGTTTAACTGAACTATCACGTAGTTATCAAAATGTGTATGTCAGATGTTCGCAACATCCACATACAACGTTCGAGGTTCAGCACACTGAGCGGTGCATTAAGGACATAAGCCTTCTATGAAGCAATGAGGACAATCCTCAGTTTACGGACCTAGTCCGCATAATTGCTACTATCAACTTTCAACTAATTTTTCTCTAGGAACATATCTAAACAGTAGAACTATAGCGTGAGCTACGACATAATTTGCAAAGACCTTTTGACTATGTTCAGGATAATTAAGTTCATCTTATGAACTCCCACTCAGATAGACATCCCTCTGGTCATCTAAGTGATCACATGATCCGAGTCAAACTAGGCCGTGTCCGATCATCACGTGAGACGGACTAGCCAACGTCAGTGAACATCTTCATGTTGATCGTATCTTCTATATGACTCATGCTCGACCTTTCGGTCTCCGTGTTCCGAGGCCATGTCTGTACATGCTAGGCTCGTCAAGTTAACCCTAAGTGTATTGCATGTGTTCCGAGGCCATGTCTGTACATGCTAGGCTCGTCAACACCCGTTGTATGTGAACGTAAGAATCCATCACACCCGATCATCAGGTGGTGCTTAGAAGCGACGAACTGTAGCAATGGTGCACAGTTAGGGGAGAACGCTTCTTGAAATTTTAATGAGGGATCATCTTATTTACTATCGTCGTTCTAAGCAAATAAGATGCATAAACATGATAAACATCACATGCAATCAAATAGTGACATGATATGGCCAATATCATTTTGCTCCTTTTGATCTCCATCTTCGGGGCTCCATGATCATCATCGTCACCAGCATGACACCATGATCTCCATCATCGTGTCTTCATGAAGTTGTCTCGCCAACTATTACTTCTACTTCTATGGCTACCGTTAGCAATAAAGTAAAGTAATTACATGACGTTTAAGTTGACACGCAGGTCATAAATAAATAAAGACAACTCCTATGGCTCCTGCCGGTTGTCATACTCATCGACATGCAAGTCGTGATTCCTATTACAAGAACATGATCATCTCATACATCACATATAATTCATCACATTCTTCTTGGCCATATCACATCACATAGCATACCCTGCAAAAACAAGTTAGACGTCCTCTAATTGTTGTTTGCATGTTTTACGTGGCTGCTATGGGTTTCTAGCAAGAACGTTTCTTACCTACGCAAAGACCACAACCTGATATGCCAATTGCTATTTACCCTTCATAAGGACCCTTTTCATCGAATCCGATCCGACTAAAGTGGGAGAGACAGACACCCGCCAGCCACCTTATGCAACTAGTGCATGTTTGTCGGTGGAACCGGTCTCACGTAAGCGTACGTGTAAGGTTGGTCCGGGCCGCTTCATCCCACGATGCCGCCGAATCAAGATAAGACTAGTAACAGCAAGCATATTGAACAAAATCAACGCCCACAGCTACTTTGTGTTCTACTCGTGCATAGAAACTACGCATAAACCTAGCTCATGATGCCACTGTTGGGGAACGTAGCAGAAATTCAAAATTTTCCTACGTGTCACCAAGATCTATCTATGGAGAAACCAGCAACGAGGGGAAGTAGAGTGCATCTACATACCCTTGTAGATCGCTAAGCGGAAGCGTTCAAGAGAACGGGGTTGAAGGAGTCGTACTCGTCGTGATTCAAATCACCGATGATCCTAGCGCCGAACGGACGGCACCTCCGCATTCAACACACGTACGGAACGGAGACGTCTTCCATGCCTTGATCCAGCAAGGAGGAGGGAGAGGTTGATGGAGATCCAGCAGCACGACGGCGTGGTGGAAGTAGCGGGATTCCAACAGGGCTTCGCTAAGCGCTGCGGGAGGAGGGAGATGTGTCACGGGAGGGAGAGGGAGGCGCCAGGCCTTAGGTATGGTTGCTCCTCCTTTTCCCCACTATATATAGGGCCAAGGGAGAGGGGGGAGGCGCAGCCCTTGCCCCTTCCTCCAAGGAAAGGGTGCGGCCAAGGGGGGGGGGGGGGGAGGAGTCCATCCTCCCCAAGGCACCTCGGAGGTGCCTTCCCCCTTTAGGACTCTCCCCTTTTTCTCTTCTCTTGGCGCATGGGCCTCTTGGGGCTGGTGCCCTTGGCCCATGTAGGCCAAGGCGCACCCCCTACAGCCCATGTGGCCCCCCGGGGCAGGTGGCCCCACCCGGTGGACCCCCGGGACCCTTCCGGTGGTCCCGGTACAATACTGATGACCCCGAAACTTGTCCCGATGGCCGAAATAGCACTTCCTATATATAATTCTTTACCTCCGGACCATTCTGGAACTCCTCGTGACGTCCGGGATCTCATCCGGGACTCCGAACAACTTTCGGTTACCGCATACTAATATCTCTATAACCCTAGCATCACCGAACCTTAAGTGTGTAGACCCTACGGGTTCGGGAGACATGCAGACATGACCGAGATGACTCTCCGGTCAATAACCAACAGCGGGATCTGAATACCCATGTTGGCTCCCACATGTTCCACGATGATCTCATCGGATGAACCACGATGTCAAGGACTTAATCAATCCCGTATACAATTCCCTTTGTCTATCGGTACGATACTTGCCCGAGATTCGATCGTCGGTATCCCGATACCTTGTTCAATCTCGTTACCGGCAAGTCTCTTTACTCGTTCCGTAACACATCATCCCGTGATCAACTCCTTGATCACATTGTGCACATTATGATGATGTCCTACCGAGTGGGCCCAGAGATACCTCTCAGTTTACACGGAGTGACAAATCCCAGTCTCGATTCGTGCCAACCCAACAGACACTTTCGGAGATACCTGTAATGCACCTTTATAGCCACCCAGTTACGTTGTGACGTTTGGTACACCCAAAGCATTCCTACGGTATCCGGGAGTTGCACAATCTCATGGTCTAAGGAAAAGATACTTGACATTAGAAAAGCTTTAGCATACGAACTACACGATCTTTGTGCTAGGCTTTGGATTGGGTCTTGTCCATCACATCATTCTCCTAATGATGTGATCCCGTTATCAACGACATCCAATGTCCATAGCCAGGAAACCATGACTATCTGTTGATCACAACGAGCTAGTCAACTTGAGGCTCACCAGGGACAGATTGTGGTCTATGTATTCACACGTGTATTAAGATTTCCGGATAATACAGTTATAGCATGAATAAAAGACAATTATCATGAACAAGGAAATATAATAATAATACTTTTATTATTGCCTCTAGGGCATATTTCCAACAGTTAGACTATTTGGACATGATCAACTAGTAGTTAAAGGAGAGTGTTGTATTATATTTGAACCTTTGTTTCTAGTGTAGACTTATGGACCTCACAGGGAAAATTGCTTATGAAAGTAATGTTGTTTTCAAAAATTTAAGGGTCACACATTGACACTGAGTCTAAGCTCATTGTTTTTATGTTGAGAGAGGAAGCTAGGTAGTTAATGCCCGTTAAGGAAATGTGTGCAGACGACTAGAGTATATGCACTGTCGATTGGTTGGAAAGCCGACATGACGGATGAATGCTCGGGCAAATAGAGTATTCACGCAGACTGCGTGAGATTGCTTTGCAACTAGGTAACCAGAAACAAGCACGAGCGGGGCAGCTAAGTAGGTAGGTGTCTAGAAGGCTCATTTAGGTGAGATATCACATATGGGGTTCCCGACTGCGTATTCATGCCTGGAGCCAATGTGCCGAACTACCCATGTTTGGGCCAGGCCACACCCGTCTCATGTGAATCTGATGCCCTTACCAGGTGGAGCAAACTCCCGGCCTTGGAACCACCGCAGGCTAGGGCATCACTACAAAAAATACACATCCATGACATTATGGCCCGAACGATAAATTTTTCTGTCATGGTTATGACACCTCTATGACGATAATTGTGACAAAAACGCGTATCATAATAGATGTGGTGGGCTCCTACTTCCATGACAAAAAATCATGATAGAAAATGGGATTTTCGTCCTGGGCGGGCTGGAGTGGGCCGTCCATGACGTAAAAAATGGTGGTAGAAGTGAGGGGAAGGAAAATTTCGGGGAGTTCCCGGTTACAGTGAGTGGTCGAGGCCAAGCGATGCAGTGTAGTTTGCGCGTTTCTCTCATACGCGCGTGTGCGGGACGCTCGCTAAGTAAACCCGAGCAAGACGTTCGCTTACTGAACTCGAGCAAAGGCAGTGCTATGTATAGAACCCGAGGGATCGATCCCTTCGCTGCTAACTGAACCCTATCGATTTCTTCGCCACTAACTAAACCCGATCAATTCCTTTACTGGTGCTGCTAACTGAACCCGAGCAGTCGATCACTGCTGCTGCTTACTGAAGCCGATCGACCCTTCGTGCGATATGTAGCTAGCTGGTGTTGGGTTGCCTCTCGATGAACAGTTACCGTTGCTGCCGCGCGCGCGATATGTGGAACGATTCAAGGCGTGGTGACCTAGCGGTTGGTTGGTTGGCTGTGGATGAATAGTTCCTGTTGTTCTTGCCGCCCACTCATACGTACGTCCCGCACCCCAGCTGGTAGGGGTTGGATGAACAGGATGTCGTGGTAGTAGGCGGTTGCCACTAGATGAGAAGGACCCCAAGGAGGCCACCACACTCCAGCCGGTTGGGAATGGATGAACAGGACCCCATGGAGGCTGGATGAACAGTAGCCGGTGGAGGCTGGAGGGAGTCGATGGTGGATGAACAGTAGCCCGTGGAGGATGGAGCGAGGCAGTAGACGGTGGATGAATAGTAGCCCGTAGAGTCCCATTTTGCGGTACGCCACACCCCTCCCAATGAACAGGACCCCGTTTTGAGTGTAGGCGCTCGAACAGAAGTCTGTTTCCTCCATTTTGCGGTACGGCAGACCCCTCCCAATCAACATGACCCCGTTCGAAAGTAGACGGTCGAACAAAAGTCCATTTCCTCCTTTTTACGGTACGCCAAGCCCCTCCCGATGAACATGACCCCGTTTCAACTGTACGCGGTTGAACAGAAGGTTGTTTCCTCTGTTTTGCGGTACACTAGACCCTGTTTCGGCTGTTCCATCCAAGCCGGTTGGCTACCGATGAATAGGACACATTTCGTTGCCTCCTGATGAACACGACGCCGTTTCTCCGTTCCGACCTAGCCGGTTGGCTGTCGATGAACAGGACGCTGTTGCTGCCGTCCATTGCCTCTTCATGTACACGAGCCCTGGCCGTACATATGCGCGATACGCGTTCGAGACTGTTGGGGACATGACTATTTGTGTAAGCCACCCAGGAGGGGCCGGGTTACGCAAAGAGGACTCATCAGAGGAAGCCCAAGACCAAGCATGAAGATGGCGGTTCAATAAAAGGCTTAAGGCCCACAGGCGGCTTAAGGCCCGTTGTAGTAAACCGCCATGATGGCATGACTTGTAACATACGGTAGATTTAACTAGTCACCGAGCCGGACACTGTTTATAAGCCGGCCAGGACTCTGTACGCCACAGGGCGTCAACCCGTGTATATAAGGGGACGACCTGCTGGCGGCTTAGGGCAAGAAACAACTCATCGAGAGCCGGGCATAGCGTATCTCGCTCCCTGGTCATCGAAACATCAATACCAACCCAACTAGACGTAGGCCTTACCTTCACCGTAAGGGGCCGAACTAGTATAAACTCTCTCGTGTCCTTTGTCCCGATTTAACCCCTTCAAGCTTCCTAGTTGTGATGGCTCCACAACTAAGTCCTTTCACGAGGACATCTGATGTGACTATTCCACGACAGTTGGCGCCCACCGTGGGGCCAGCGCACGGTGGATTTGAGTACTTGAAGGGCAACTTCGAAGGTCTCAAGGGATACGTAGTGGGCCGGATGAACAAGAGTCATCGCGGCAAGATCTACATCGACGACGAAGGCTGGGGTCCCGACGCCGGCTCAATTGAGTACGGATACCGGGTCCCCTTCAGCGGAATCCACGTCTTCATCGGCCGGATCGGTGAGCCGGGCCCTGAGACGGACAACTGCACCGACCTCGTTGAGATGGCTCAGCTTGCGAGGAAGACCCGGACTCAGCCGGTCATGAGGCGTGCCTTCGTGGGTTGCATCCACAGAGAAGAATTTTCCGAAGGATCTGAAGATAGGGGTGAGATGGCCATCCTCTCGGACGGAGATTCGTCCGCCGGTTCAACAGATTCGTTGTATCAAGTGCAAGAAGGCGTGCTCGGGGGCTGTTCTGACGGCATCAGAATTCCGGACCCCTTTGAGCCGCCAAGATGGGACGGAATCTTCATGGCTGGGACTCAGCCCGGCTCAAACTCTACAGCTGCGGCAGCGGCAATGTCCGGTTTAGGAGCAGCCGGGGCAGGCGGCCCCGTGCGCCCACTGGCTCAGGTGCTGATAGACCTCATGGACAAGCTTACGGCCCTGTTAACCGCCACGGTTATTCCTGCAGATAAAGATGAGCATGACGCGGCGGTAGCGCAGGTGCGTGAGGAGATAGCTCAGGCCAAGGAGGCCCTAGACTAGCTACAGAACGGGCGGCTCTCGACGCCCGGGCGTAGCGCTTGCAGTCAGAAGCTTACCAGCTCACAATGAGCCTAAACGCGTCTAACGAGGTAATGAGGATGAGACATCAGAAAACTCAGTCCCGTTTGCCTCCGAATTATGATCCTCGGGTTCTTTTTGCGACACCCGGGGCCGGCCCAAGTAACCCGCCAGAGACCAATCAGCTTATGACGGCCGGAACAGGAGGGCCGACTCAGCCCCGGGAGACGGCGCCGCCTCACGTGAGCATGCCGCCGCCGCGTTATGTACCAATCCCCCCGGGTCACTTTTCCAACCCTATGGAGAACTTAATGAAGGAAATATGCCCTAGAGGCAATAATAAAGTTATTATTTAATTCCTTATTTCATGATAAATGTTTATTATTCATGCTAGAATTGTATTAACCGGAAATATAATACATGTGTGAATACATAGACAAACATAGTGTCACTAGTATGCCTCCACTTGACTAGCTTGTTGATCAAAGATGGTTATGTTTCCTAACCATAGACATGTGTTGTCATTTGATTAATGGGATCACATCATTAGGAGAATGATGTGATTGACATGACCCATTCCGTTAGCCTAGCACTTGATCGTTTAGTATGTTGCTATTGCTTTCTTCATGACTTATACATGTTCCTGTAACTATGAGATTATGCAACTCCCGTTTACCGGAGGAACACTTTGGGTGCTACCAAACGTCACAACGTAACTGGGTGATTATAAAGGAGTACTACAGGTGTCTCCAAAGGTACATGTTGGGCTGGCGTATTTCAAGATTAGGTTTTGTCACTCCGATTGTCGGAGAGGTATCTCTGGGCCCTCTCGGTAATGCACATCACTTAAGCCTTGCAAGCATTGTAACTAATGAGTTAGTTGCGGGATGATGTATTACGGAAGGAGTAAAGAGACTTGCCGGTAACGAGATTGAACTAGGTATTGAGATACCGATGATCGAATCTCGGGCAAGTAACATACCGATGACAAAGGGAACAAAGTATGTTGTTATGCGGTTTGACCGATAAAGATCTTCGTAGAATATGTGGGAGCCAATATGGGCATCCAGGTCCCGCTATTGGTTATTGACCGGAAACGTGTTTCGGTCATGTCTACATAGTTCTCGAACCCGTAGGGTCCGCACGCTTAAGGTTTCGATGGCAGTTTTATTATGAGTTTATGAGTTTTGATGTACCGAAGGAGTTCGGAGTCCCGGATGAGATCAGGGACATGACGAGGAGTCTCGAAATGGTCGAGACGTAAAGATCGATATATTGGACAACTATATTCGGAGTTCGGAAAGGTTCCGAGTGATTCGGGTATTTTTCGGAGTACCGGAGAGTTACGGGAATTCATATTGGGCCTCAATGGGCCATACGGGAAAGGAGAGAAAGGGCCAAAAGGGTGGCCGCACCCCTCCCCTTGGACTAGTCCGAATTGGACTAGGGAGGGGGGGCGCCCCCTTCCTTCCTTCTCCTACTCTCTTCCCTTTCCTTCTCTCCTACTCCTACTACATGGAAGGGTTCCTAGTTCTACTAGGAAAGGGGGAATCCTACTCCCGGTGGGAGTAGGACTCCCCTAGGGCGCGCCATAGAGAGGGCCAGCCCTCCTCCTCCTCCACTCCTTTATATACGGGGGCAGGTGGCACCCCATAGACAGACAAGTTGATCTACGGATTGTTCCTTAGCCATGTGCGGTGCCCCCCTCCATCATATTCCACCTCGGTCATATCGTCGCGCAGTTTAGGCGAAGCCCTGCGCCGGTAGAACATCATCATCATCACCACGCCGTCGTGCTAACGGAACTCATCCCCGACGCTTTGCTGGATCGGAGCCCGGGGATCGTCATCGAGCTGAACGTGTGCTGAACTCGGAGGTGCCGTACGTTCGGTACTTGGATCGGTCGGATCGTGAAGACGTACGACTACATCAACCGCGTTGTCATAACGCTTCCGCTTACGGTCTACGAGGGTACATGGACAATACTCTCCCCTCTCGTTGCTATGCCATCACCATGATCTTGCGCGTGCGTAGGATATTTTTTGAAATTACTACGTTCCCCAATAGTGGCATCCAAGCCTAGGTTTTATGCGTTGATGTTATATGCATGAGTAGAACACAAGTGAGTTGTGGGCGATACAAGTCATACTGCTTAACAGCATGTCATACTTTGGTTCGGCGGTATTGTTGGATGAAGCGGCCCGGACTGACATTACGCGTACGCTTACGCGAGACTGGTTTTACCGCCGTGCTTTGCACACAGGTGAATAGCGGGTGTCTGTTTCTCCAACTTTAGTTGAACCGAGTGTGGCTACGCCCGGTCCTTGCGAAGGTTAAAACAGCACTAACTTGACAAACTATCATTGTGGTTTTGATGCGTAGGTAAGAACGGTTCTTGCTAAGCCCGTAGCAGCCACGTAAAATTTGCAACAACAAAGTAGAGGACATCTAACTTGTTTTTGCAGGGCATGTTGTGATGTGATATGGTCAAGACGTGATGCTATATTTTATTGTATGAGATGATCATGTTTGAAGTTATCGGCAACTGGCAGGAGCCATATGGTTGTCACTTTATTGTATGAAATGCAAACGCCCTGTAATTGCTTTACTTTATCACTAAGCGGTAGCGATAGTCGTAGAAGCAATAGATGGCGTAACGACAATGATGCTATGATGGAGATCAAGGTGTCGCGCCGGTGACGATGGTGATCACGATGGTGCCTTGAAGATGGAGATCACAAGCACAAGATGATGATGGCCATATCATATCACTTATATTGATTGCATGTGATGTTTATCCTTTATGCATCTTATCTTGCTTTGATTGACGGTAGAATTTTAAGATGATCTCTCACTAATTATCAAGAAGTGTTCTCCCTGAGTATGCACCGTTGCGAAAGTTCTTCGTGCTGAGACACCACGTGATGATCGGGTGTGATAGGCTCTACGTTCAAATACAACGGGTGCAAAACAGTTGCACACGCGGAATACTCAGGTTAAACTTGACGAGCCTAGCATATACAGATATGGCCTCGGAACACGGAGACCGAAAGGTCGAGCGTGAATCATATAGTAGATATGATCAACATAGTGATGTTCACCATTGAAAACTACTCCATCTCACGTGATGATCAGACATGGTTTAGTTGATTTGGATCACGTGATCACTTAGATGACTAGAGAGATGTCTGTCTAAGTGGGAGTTCTTAAGTAATATGATTAATTGAACTTAAATTTATCATGAACTTAGTTCTGGTAGTATTTTGCAAATTATGTTGTAGATCAATAGCTCGCGTTGTTGCTTTCATATGTTTATTTTGATATGTTCCTAGAGAAAATTGTGTTGAAAAATGTTAGTAGCAATGATGCGGATTGGATCCGTGATCTGAGGTTTATCCTCATTGCTGCACAGAAGAATTATGTCCTTGATGCACCGCTAGGTGACAAACCTATTGCAGGAACAGATGCAGACGTTATGAAAGTTTGGCTAGCTCAAAATGATGACTACTTGATAGTTTAGTGCACCATGCTTAAACGGCTTAGAATCGGGACTTCAAAGACATTTTGAACGTCATGGACCATATGAGATGTTCCAGGAATTGAAGTTAATATTTCAAGAAAATACCCGAGTTGAGAGATATGAAGTCTCCAACAAGTTCTATAGCTAAAAGATGGAGGAGAATCGCTCAACTAGTGAGCATGTGCTCAGATTGTCTGGGTACTTCAATCGCCTGAATCAAGTGGGAGTTAATCTTCCAGATAAGATAGTGATTGTCAGAATTCTCTAGTCACCATTACTAAGTTACTAGAACTTCGTGATGAACTATAGTACGCAAGGGATGACGAAAACGATTCCCGAGCTCTTTGTGATGTCGAAATCGACGAAGGTAGAAATCAAGAAAGAGCATCAAGTGTTGATGATTGACAAAGATCACTAGTTTCAAGAAAAGGGCAAAGGGAAAGAAAGGGAAACTTCAAGTAGAATGGCAAACAAGTTGTCACTCCCGTGAAGAAGACCAAAGCTGGACCAAAGCCTGAAACTGAGTGCTTACATTGCAAAAGAAATGGTCACTTGAAGTGGAAATGCCCTAAATATTTGGTGGATAAGAAGGATGGCAAAGTGAACAAGGGTTTATTTGATATACAGGTGTTTGATGTGTGCCTTACTAGTGTTTATAGTAGCCCCTGAGTATTTGATACTTGTTCAGTTGCTAAGATTAGTAACTCGAAACAGGAGTTACATAATAAACAGAGACTAGTTGAGGGGAAGTGACGATGAGTGTTGGAAATAGTTCCAAGATTGATATGATCATCATCACACACTCCCTATATTTTCGAGATTGGTGTTAAACCTAAATGAATGTTATTTAGCGTTTGTGTTGAGCATGAATATGATTTGATCATGTTTATTGCGATACAGTTATTCATTTGAAGTTAAAGAATAATTGTTATTCTGTTTACATGAATAAGACCTTCGATGGTTATACACCCAATGAAAATAGTTTGTTGGATCTCGATCGTAGTGATACACATATTCATAATATTGATGCCAAAAGATGCAAAGTTAATAATGATAGTGCAACTTATTTGTGGCACTTCCGTTTGGGTCATATCGGTGTAAAGCGCATGAAGAAACTCCATAAAGATGGATTTTCGGAATCACTTGGTTATGAATCATTTGATGCTTGCGAACCGTGCCTTTTGGGCAAGATGACTAAAACTCCGTTCTCCGGAACAATGGAACAAGCTACTAACTTATTGGAAATAATACATACCGATGTATGCAATCCAATGAGTGTTGATGCTCGTGGCAAGTATCATTATTTTCTGACCTTCACAAGATGATTTGAGCAGATATGGGTATATCTACTTGATGAAACATAAGTCTGAAATAGTTGAAAGGTTCAAAGAATTTCAGAGTGAAGTGGAAAAATCATCGTAACAAGAAAATAAAGTTTCTGCGATCTGATCACGGAGACGAATATTTGAGTTACGAGTTTGGTATTCAATTAAAACAATGTGGAATAGTTTCAGAGCTCACGCCACCTGGAACACCACAACATTATGGTGTGTCCGAACGTCGTAACCGCACTTTATTGGATATGGTGCGATCTATGATGTCTCTTACCGTTATCGTTTTGGAGTTATGCATTAGAGACAGCTGCATTCACGTTAAAAGGGCACCATCTAAATCCGTTGAGACGACACCATATGAACTGTTGTTTAGCGAGAAACCCAAGTTGTCATTTCTTAAAGTTTGGGGCTACGATGCTTATGTGAAAAAGTTTCATCCTGATAAGCTCAAACCCAAATCGGAGAAGTGCGTCTTCATAGAATACCCAAAGGAAACTGTTGGGTACACGTTCTATCACAGATCCGAAGGCAAGATATTTGTTGCTAAAATGGATCCTTTCTAGAGAAGGAGTTTCTCTCGAAAGAAGTGAGTGGGAGGAAAGTAGAGCTTGATAAGGTAATTGTACCTTCTCCTGAATTGGAAAATAGTTCATCACTGAAATCAGTTCCAGTGATTCCTACACCAATTAGTGAGGAAGCTAATGATGATGATCATGAAACTTCTGATCAAGTTACTACAGAACCTCGTAGGTCTTCCAGAGTACGGTCCGCACCAGAGTGGTATGGTAATCCTATTCTGGAAGTCATGTTACTAGACCATGATGAACCTACGAACTATGAGGAAGCGATGATGAGCCCAGATTCCACGAAATGGCTTGAGGCCATAAAATCTGAGATGAGATCCATCTATGAGAACAAAGTATGGACTTTGATTGACTTGCTCGATGATCGGAAAGCCATGTTAAATAAATGGATCTTCAAGAGGAAGACGGACACTGATAGTAGTATTACTATCTACTAAGCTCGACTTGTTGCGAAAGGTTTTCGACAAGTTCAAGGTGTTGAATACGATGAGATTTTCTCACTCATATCGATGCTTAAGTCTGTCCGAATCATGTTAGCAATTGCCACATTTTATGAAATCTGGCAAAAGGATGTCAAAACTGCATTCCTTAATGGATTTATTAAAGAAGAGTTGTATATGATGCAACCAGAAGGTTTTGTCAATCCTAAAGGTGCTAACAAAATGTGCAAGCTCCAGCGATCCATCTATGGACTGGTGCAAGCATCTCAGAGTTGGAATATACGCTTTGATAAGTTGATCAAAGCATATAGTTTTGTACAGACTTACGGTGAAGCCTGTATTTACAAGAAAGTGAGTGGGAGCACTACATCATTTCTGATAAGTATATGTGAATGACATATTGTTGATCGGAAATAATGTAGAATTATTCTGCAAAGCATAAAGGAGTGTTTGAAAGGAGTTCTTTAAAAAGAAAGACCTCAGTAAAAGCTACTTACATATTGAGCATCAAGATCTATTGAGATAGATCAAGACGCTTGATAAGATTTTCAATGAGTACATACCTTGGCAAGATTTTGAAATAGTTCAAGATGGAACAGTCAAAGAAAGAGTTCTTGCCTGTGTTGCAAAGGTGTGAAATTGAGTAAGACTCAAATCCCGACCACGGCAGAAAATAGAAAAGAGAATGAAAGTCATTCCCTATGCCTCAGCCATAGGTTCTATAAAATATGCTATGTTATGTACCAGACCTATTGAATACCTTGCTCTGTATTTGGCAAGGGAGTACAATAGTGATCTAGGAGTAGATCACTGGACATTGGTCAAGAATATCCTTAGTGAGGACTAAGGAAATATTTCTCGATTATGGAGGTGATAAAAGAGCACGTCGTAAAGAGTTACATCGGTGCAAGCTTTCACACCGATCCAGATGACTCTAAGTCTCAATCTGGATACATATTGAAAGTGGGAGCAACAAGCTAGAGTAGCTCCGCGCAGAGCATTGTAGACATAGAATATTTGCAAAGTACATACGGCTCTGAATGTGACAGACCCGTTGACTAAGCTTCTCTCACGAGCAAAACATGATCACACCTTAGTAATCTTTGAGTGTTAATCACATAGCAATGTGAACTAGATTATTGACTCTAGTAAACCCTTTGGGTGTTGGTCACATAACGATGTGAACAATGGGTGTTAATCATATACAGATATGAATCACATGGCGATGTGAACTATATTATTGACTTGCAAGTGGGATACTAAGGAAATATGCCCTAGAGGCAATAATAAAGTTATTATTTATTTTCTTATTTCATGATAAATGTTTATTATTCATGCTAGAATTGTATTAACCGGAAACATAATACATGTGTGAATACATAGACATAGTGTCACTAGTATGCCTCTACTTGACTAGCTTGTTGATCAAAGATGGTTATGTTTCCTAACCATAGACATGTGTTGTCATTTGATTAATGGGATCACATCATTAGGAGAATGATGTGATTGACATGACCCATTCCATTAGCCTAGCACTTAATCGTTTAGTATGTTGCTATTGCTTTCTTCATGACTTATACATGTTCCTGTAACTATGAGATTATGCAACTCCCGTTTACCGGAGGAACACTTTGGGTGCTACCAAACGTCACAACGTAACTGGGTGATTATAAAAGAGTACTACAGGTGTCTCCAAAGGTACATGTTGGGTTGGCGTATTTCGAGATTAGGTTTTGTCACTCCGATTGTCGGAGAGGTATCTCTGGGCCCTCTCGGTAATGCACATCACTTAAGCCTTGCAAGCATTGTAACTAATGAGTTAGTTGCGGGATGATGTATTAGGGAACGTGTAATGAGACTTGCCGGTAACGAGATTGAACTAGGTATTGAGATACCCACGATCGAATCTCGGGCAAGTAACATACTGATGACAAAGGGAACAAAGTATGTTGTTATGCGGTTTGACCGATAAAGATCTTCGTAGAATATGTGGGAGCCAATATGGGCATCCAGGTCCCGCTATTGGTTATTGACCGGAAACGTGTTTCGGTCATGTCTACATAGTTCTCGAACCCGTAGGGTCCGCAAGCTTAATGTTTCGATGGCAATTTTATGATGAGTTTATGAGTTTTGATGCGGATGAGATCGAGGACATGACGAGGAGTCTCGAAATGGTCGAGACGTAAAGATCGATATATTGGACGACTATATTCGGAGTTCGGAGAGTTACGGGAATTCATATTGGGCCTCAATGGGCCATACGAGAAAGGAGAGAAAGGGCCAAAAGGGTGGCCGCACCCCTCCCCTTGGACTAGTCCGAATTGGACTAGGGAGTGGGGGCGCCCCCTTCCTTCCTTCTCCTTCTCTCTTCCCTTTCCTTCTCTCCTACTCCTACTACATGGAAGGGTTCCTAGTTCTACTAGGAAAGGGGGAATCCTACTCCCGGTGGGAGTAGGGCTCCCCTAGGGAGCGCCATAGAGAGGTCCGGCCCTCCCCCTCCTCCACTCCTTTATATACGGGGGCAGGGGGCACCCCATAGACACACAAGTTGATCTACAGATCGTTCCTTAGCCGTGTGCGGTGCCCCCCTCCACCATATTCCACCTCGGTCATATCGTCGCGGAGTTTAGGCGAAGCCCTGCGCCGGTAGAACATCATCATCGTCACCACGCCGTCGTGCTGACGGAACTCATCCCCGACGCTTTGCTGGATCGGAGCCCGGGGATCGTCATCGAGCTGAACGTGTGCTGAACTCGGAGGTGCCGTACGTTCGGTACTTGGATCGGTCGGATCGTGAAGACGTACGACTACATCAACCGCGTTGTCATAACGCTTCCGCTTACGGTCTACGAGGGTACGTGGACAATACTCTCCCCTCTCGTTGCTATGCCATCACCATGATCTTGCGTGTGCGTAGGAATTTTTTTGAAATTACTACGTTCCCCAACACTTAATTGCAGCTTCAACACATTTGGCGGCTCTTCCCATGGACAGTGATGACCCGGCGACAGTGGAGACCCAGAGAGTCAGAGAGCTTCTTTAGACAGCCTTGGCTCAGCAGGAGACCTATTCTTATAGCCGGGACAGAATCCATTCAACTCCCCCGCCTTGGTTAGCGCCACCCTGCCAGAACCGGAGCCTGAGTTACAGCAGGCACATGGAGTCTGAAGCTTTGTCAAGCAACGCCCAATGCCATAACCAGCCCGGTGGCTATCACCCGGTGCAAGACAAGATACGTCAAGAGAACGAACGAGCGGCTCAGGCAGCGGCTTATCAAGATCACCCGGAGTATCCGACGACGTCTGTTGAGGCGGGAGTAGCCACTAGAACCGGCGGTGTCCCTTGCCTGGTACCGGCTCTACGCAATGTACGTCTGCCCAAGGAATTCAAGGGACCTTGAAAGATACCGAATTACACGGCCGACTTACAGCCTGGGGCGTGGATCGAGAGTTATGAGATGGCCATGGAGTTACTAGAGGTCAGTGACGCAATGATGGCTAAATATTTCACCATGATGTTAGATGGAACAGCCCAGTCTTGGCTGAAGGGGTTGGCACCCAATTCCATTAGCTCATGGGAAGAGTTAAAGGCCCGGTTCATTCAGAACTTCAAAGACACCTGCAAGCAATCTATGTCAATTGTGGACTTAACCAATTGTAAGCAGGGGGAGGGCGAATCCACCACCCATTGGGTGCGCCGGGTTAAGGAGATAATTCACTCATCTGACAATATGGATGTCGGCTCTACAGTCCTTATGTTGGAGAAGAATTGTAGCTTTGAGCCGCTGAGGCAGAAGCTGGGGCGCCTTAAATGTGACTGCAAGGATATGGGTACGCTAATGGCGGCTTTAGTCAAATATGCCGATTCTGATAGTACCAAGGATCCCGCGTCTGACGATGAGAAGACAGGGAAGGGAAGAAGGAACGGCAATGGAAAGGGTCAACAGCATAACCTGGGGAACCAAAACGGCAGTAAGCGTAAGGCGGACGGTAACCCGGAGTTCGTAGGCAATGCCAATGCACAGGGTAACAATCCAAGACGTAAGGGTAAACCGCCTCGATCTGGCGGGTCAGGCCCATCTCTTGAACAGTTACTTAATGAGCCCTGCCCGAGACACGGTACCAGGGAGCGGCCTGCCACGCACCTGTGGAAGGATTGTGCAATCATGAAGGCGTTTAAGAATTCCAACACTTATGATGGCCATAATGGATCTGGTGGTGGTTCAGGAGCTGGCGGTTTCCATGGCCCAGGTGGCGGCTCATGATCCGGCTTTCAGGGACGTCAAGGAGGGGGATATAACCAACAGTAGTCTGGTCAAGGAGAGCAGCAGCAGCAGCAGTCGGGTTATCAGAGCAACCCGAAGCAATTGAATAGTGGGCAGTATCATGTATTTACCACTAGCTTATGTAAACGTGACCAGAAGGTGCACAAGAGGGCCGTCAATTCTGTTGAGCCGGCAATCCCTCGTTATTTGAGGTGGTCAGAACAGCCCATCATATGGAGCAGGGAAGATCATCCGCCGCGGGTCGATAACCCGGGTCAGTTGCCTTGGTAGTGGCACCTCAGGTTGGTGGGTATAAGTTCACTAAAGTGCTCATGGACGGAGGTAGTAGCATCAATATCCTCTACTATGAGACCTTTCGATGCATGGGATTAACTGATAAAAATCTGAGAACATCCAACACTGTTTTCCATGGAGTTGTCCCTCGTAAGTCAGCTTACCCAGTTGGCAGGATTGAGCTGGAGGTGGCCTTTGGGGACGAATATGAATCTGGAGCTGAGAAGTTGACGTTTGAGGTGGTCAAAATCAGGAGCCCATACCACGCTTTGTTTGGGCGGCCGGCTTATGCTAAGTTTATGGCCCGGCCATGTTATGTTTATCTGCAGCTCAAGATGCCGGGTCACAAGGGCACCATCACTGTACATGGCAGTTGTAAGGTAGCACTGGAGTGTGAAGAAGGTGACGTGGCTTATGCTGAGTCGGCCTGCGCAACAGAAGAGCTCAAATTTTATCAAGATAATGTTGACCCGGCGGATATGACATCTCTGAAGAAGCCAACTACAGAGCATGACCCGGCGTTGAAGTTTAAGTCGGCAGCTGAGACAAATCTTGTTGATTTTACCCCGGGTGATTCTTCTAAACAGTTCAGCATCAGCAGCAACTTGGATCCCAAATAGGAAAGCGCGCTCATCGAGTTCATCCGTGAGAACCGGAAAATCTTTGCATGGAAACCTTCTGACATGTCGGGTGTACTGAGGGAACTCGCTGAGCACACTCTCAACATTGATCCAAAGTATAAGCCAGTCAGGCAGTTTCTTCGGCGTTTTAACGAAGAGCGACGGAAAGCTATTGGGGAAGAATCGCCCGGCTCTTAGCGGCCGGGTTTATCATTGAAGTTTTTCACCCGGAGTGGTTGGCTAACCCGGTGCTTGTCCTCAAAAAGAACGGCACCTGGCGGATGTGTGTGGACTACAGGACTTAAACAAGGCTTGTCTGGCTGATCCCTTTGCTCTTCCCCGTATTGATCAAATCATTGATGCTACGGCGGGTTGTGAGCGTTTGAGTTTTTTGGATGCTTACTCCGGTTATCATCAGATTAAGATGGCAGTTAAGGACCAGGAGAAGACGGCTTTCGTCACTCCGTTTGGAGCCTTCTGCTATGTATCTATGCCATTTGGGCTCAAGAGTGCCCAGGCGACTTATCAGCGGTGTGTGCAGAACTGTTTGCACGATCAAATTGGGCGTAATGTTCATGCTTATGTGGATGGCATTGTGGTGAAGTCCAGAGAAAAGGAGACCTTGATATCTGACTTAAAGGAGACCTTTAATAATCTTCGGGTTTACAAGATGATGCTTAACCCGGCCAAGTATGTGTTTGGCGTTCCTGTGGGCAAGCTCTTGGGCTTTCTGGTGTCCAACAGAGGCATCGAAGCTAACCCGGAGAAGATTAAGGAGATTACCTCCCTGGCTAAACCGGCGTGCATCAATGATGTTCAACGACTGGCGGGTCATGTTGCCGCCTTAAGTCGGTTCATAAGTCGGCTCGGTGAGAAGGCCCTCTCATTGTATCAGATGATGAAGAAAACTGACACTTTTGTCTGGAGTGAGGCCGCTAATGCTGCTTTTGAAGACTTAAAGAGACAATTGTCTGAGCCGCCGGTTCTCGCGGCTTCGATTGACAAAGAGCCTTTGCTGTTATATGTGGTTTCCAATTCACGAGCCTTCAGCGTTGCCATCGTGGTGGAGCGTAAGGAAGCCGGTAAGGAGCATCCGGTTCAACGGCCGGTTTACTACATCAGTGAGGTGCTCATTGAATCCAAGCAAAGGTACCCACATTGGCAGAAGCTCGTTTACGGGGTGTTCATGGCCAACCGGAAGTTGAAGTAGTACTTTCAAAGCCACCCTATAACTGTGGTAAGTTCTGCCCCTTTGGGAGACATCATTCAGAACAGGGAGGCCACAGGACGAGTCACCAAGTGGGCCATTGAGCTTGGGCCTTACGATTTGAAGTATATGCCACGTACTGCTATTAAGTCTCAGGCCTTGGTGGACTTTATCAATGATTGGACAGAGTTACAGGCTCCTGAGGAGAAGCCGGATAACACATATTGGACGATTCACTTTGATGGGTCCAGGCAGCCAGAAGGCTCGGGGGCTGGAGTGGTGTTAACTTCCCCTCGAGGTGACAAATTTTGTTATGTACTCCGGTTTATGTTTCCATGTACTAACAATGCAGCTGAATATGAGGCCTTACTCCATGGTCTCCGGATGGCTAAGGAGATGAACTTAAGCCGGGTACGATGCTTGGGCGACTCAGATCTTGTGGCTCAACAAGTGTCAGGCAAGTGGGATTCCAAGGACCCCCTTATGGCGGCTTATCGTCATGAGGTAGATGCTGTGGCTGGTCACTTCACGGGTTATCAAGTGGAGCACATCGATCGAAGGAAGAATGAGGCGGCTGATGCTTTAAGCCGGTTGGGATCCCAACGTAAACCAGTGCCGCCCAATACCTTTCTCGATGTGTTACATAATCCTTCTGTCAAGGTGCCTACCGAGGAAGAACTAGCAGTGCCAGACCCGGAGGCACAGCTGGTGGCGGCTCTTCACGTTATCCCAGATTGGACAGTGCCTTATTTGGCTTATATGACCCGGGGTGAATTGCTGGAGGATGAGACATTGGTGAGACAAATCGTCAGGCGCTCCAAATCCATGATGATTGTTAATGGCGAGTTACATCACCTCAGCGTCACGGGGGCGTTTCAACACTATGTGTCGCCTACAGAAGGCCAAGAAATACTCCGTGAGATCCATGAAGGAGATTGTGGCCATCATGACGGGTCAAAATCTCTCGTAGCCAAGGCTTTTCGTCATGGTTTCTATTGGCTGACGGCTCATGCTGATGCAGAGGATCTGGTCAGTAAATGTGATGGCTGTCAAAGTTCTCACGACGAGCTCATGTGCCGGCTCAAGAATTGAGGATGATCCCAATCACTTGGCCGTTTGCAGTATGGGGACTTGACATGGTTGGACCTTTCAAAAGGTCTAAAGACAAAAAGACACATCTACTAGTGGCAGTTGATAAATTTACCAAGTGGGTTGAGGCAGAGCCGGTCAGTAAGTGTGATGCAGCCACGGCGGTTCAGTTCATGAAAAAGGTGATCTTTCGTTTTGGTTTTCCACATAGCATCATAACTGATAATGGCACTAATCTGTCTAAGGGTGCCATGGAAGAGTTCTGTCAAAGAGAACATATCCGGCTTGATGTTTCGGCCGTTGCTCATCCTCAATCCAATGGTCAAGCAGAGAGAGCTAATCAAGAGATCCTGAAAGGTATCAAACCCCGGCTCTTAGTCCCCTTACAGCGGACTCCGGGTTGTTGGGTGGAGGAGTTACCCTCCGTGTTATGGAGCATCAACACTACGCCTAACAGATCTACGAGATACACACCTTTCTTCATGGTTTATGGAGCAGAGGCGGTCCTTCCAAGTGACATCCGGCACGACTCACCCCGTGTGGCGGCTTACATTGAGGCGGATAACGAAAAGGCTCGTCAGGATGCACTTGACTTGTTGGACGAGGAGCGAGACTTGGCAATAGCCCGCTCGGCGATTTACCAGCAAGACCCGCGTCGCTATCACAGCCGCCGGGTTAAGAGCAGAACCTTTCAGGAAGGCGACTTGGTGCTCCGGCTCATCTAGGATCAGTCTAACATGCACAAGCTATCCCCGCCTTGGAAGGGCCCTTTGTGGTCAGTAAGAATCTACACAACGGGTCATATTATCTCATTGATATTCGAGAGCACAAGGACTCACTTAAATCGGAGGAGGAGACCCGCCCTCCGTGGAATATAGCTCATCTCTGGCCTTACTATACTTAAGTTACCAGTTTTTAAGATACATTTTATGATGTACATATTATATAAAGCAATAAAGCAGGACCTCTGTCCTTTTTTCCCATAAAGAATGTTTCATGTCTTCTTTATCAGGTGATGGACACTGCCGACAGGGGACGGATCATATCTGAATCTGGCTTTCCCTTTGGTCCGGCTTATGATCATATCTGAATCTAGCCATGGTCTCTTGGGGGCTTCCTGTTCAAACATAGGTCGTATTCGAACCAAAGAGGACATAGCTGTCGATACCCACTTGATCGGCATACTGCCAAACCCACTTGGGGGCTTCTTGATCATATTTGAATCATAGCTTAACCCCTTTGGGTCTGACGTGGATCGTATTAGAATCAGCGTCATTAAACAACTCTTATGTTCACTTGGGGGCTTCCTGTTCAAACATAGGTCGTATTCGAACCAAAGAGAACATAGCTGTCGATACCCACTTGATCTGCATCGCCAAAGCCACTGGGGGCTATATGATCGTATCCGAATCTTAGCTTAACCCCTTTGGAACGGTTCTCTGATCGTATTCGAATCAAGAGCCTGTGAACATTATTTATAAGTATGATTACTTTAACTTTCATTGAAACCTTCTTGAGGAGATGGTTCTTGATCCTTCCGATTTCATATTGATTACCTTTAGGTTCTAAAAGTGCCGGGTAAAGCCTTATATGAGCCGGGGAGACTATTAAAAGGGTCACAGGTATGCTGTTGTGATTATATTCTAACTAATCATGAACCGGCTTATACATGTTATCTTTTGATCATGTTCCGGGTTATCAATACACTATAACCCCCTGGCGCAGTGAACCGCCCAGGAAACCTTGCCTGTTTTTATGTGCAGGATAAAGCAGAGCAAGTTCAAACATCAAGGAAACACACGGTTAACATAAGCCAGAGGAATTTAGTGAGGGCGGTTTACAAAAGCAATCAATACCATAAAGCATGACAAGCATTAAGGAGTTTTCTCTATCCTATTACAAGACTCCTCGAGTCTAAAATAAGTGAAGCATTGTTTCTGCAAAAGTTATAACACAGCTGGCGGCTCATTCCTCCGGCTGGCTTGACGACTCCGGGTTATCCTTCCCCGCCTCTCCTTTGGTTATTTTGTCCTGGAACGTGGACGAGGCCCAGTCAATGCCGCTCAAGGCTTCAAATTTAGCCTCATTATCTATTAAACTGGCCGGGTCCACTTCAGGGGCAAAGGTATGCTTACACGTTGGAGGGATTAGGTTGACTTGGTCATATGGGGCGTTTGGGATTCTCCGGTTCTCACTATCATTCCCAATGAGAGTCGCCAGGGGACGTACGGCTTTAACACAGGCAGTGAAGTCTTGGTCGTCAAAAGCAGTGCCGTCCTCTTTAAGGCTTGGATATCCGAGAGAGAGATCAGCAAGGTCAAGTTCCGGCACCCATGCTCTTGCCCGACTTAATGCAGCCACGGCTCCGGCTCTCGCAGATGCCCGCCTTAAGTCCTGAATTCGTTGAGGTAGCACCGAAAGATGCCTCAACACATCTTGTAGGAGCCGAGGAGTGGTATTTGATAAGGCCACAACAGCCAACGCACACTGTGACCCGGAGTACAGCTGCTCTACTAAGGTATACACCGCCTTAAGCTTGATCAGCATGTTTTCCTTCAGATTGGTACTCCTGGGGCCTGTATGTTCACAAGTATAACAGTAAGACGGAGGTAACTATTACGATAACTCTTGAAAGATTACAATATTTACGAGCGACTTACCGAAGATGGCTGAGACCATTTGGGATATCTACCATTTTAAGTCGGACAGCTCATTTGTTGCCTCGGCAAGAGATGCCTCTGCTATTTCAGCCCGAGTCACCAGTGAAGCCCTCTCATCAACCCAAGTTTTCTTCTCTAATTCAAAATTTTTCTTCAGCTTCTCTTGTTCGGAGACACTAAATTCAAACTTGGAGTTGTCTTTCTGAGCTTCGAGATCTTGGGTTTTCAACTGACTCTTCAGATCGGCAATCTCCGCCTCAAATTGACTTATGGTGGCCTGCATCGACATCAGGCTACGGTAAGAATCTTGGTAAGATAACATTCAAGTCCCAAACACTTTACAAGTAAAGATACTTGGCACTTGGGGGCTAATGTATGCTTAAAGAATTTTTTAACTTATTTTACCGAATCATACATCTTAAGTCTCAAGCACTTTATAAGTAAAGGTACTTGACACTTGGGGGCTAATGTGTAACCCAAATTCAAAGTTTCATGCTATCACCGGGTTAAACATATTCAATTTAAACTGGACAAAACTAACAGTAAGTCAATTATTAAGTCTACAGCATATCATTCATAAGCAATAGACTCGGGGGCTAGTAAAGTAAGTAAGGTTCAGAATAAAAGCATAAATTATACCTCAGATTTATGTTGTATTTGCTTCACCATGTCAATTTCCAGGTCACGACTATTGTGCACTTGGTTCAGATAGCCCGAGACTATATCACCAATACTTAGGTGAGAATAATCAATGATGTCCTATTTGGCTTTCCGATGCTGGACAAACTCCTCCTTGGCAGTGCATTGGGCAAGAACAGTAGGCCGGCCCGGTTCAACATATTGGCTTTTCACAATTTCAACCTCCAGGTCAGTTTTTGGCTAGGAGTTTCCGGGTCATCCGAGTGGTGGATAACGTCTTCTGCAGGCGGGTCAGAGGTTGGCACCAGAATGCCAGAAGCCGGTTCAGTGGTGGCTGATGAGTGGAGCTGTCAGGAACGGATGAGTCGAGCACCGGTTCAATAACTACCAGGTTTCGGGATGGCTTATCTTTCTTTGCCCTCTTGTTGGGCTTTACTTGCAAGCTGTCAATCAAAGTGGAAGGATAAGCATCAAAGTATAAGTATGAAAAA
This sequence comes from Triticum timopheevii, assembly GCA_963921465.1. NCBI lineage: Eukaryota > Viridiplantae > Streptophyta > Magnoliopsida > Poales > Poaceae > Triticum > Triticum timopheevii. The sequence goes on along the minus strand of OY997272.1, from coordinate 553,567,467 downwards.
AACTTAAAGTTAGAAAGGTTATATTACCCGGGAGCCGTTATAAAAGCCGGCATGTTTGATTGCATCGACTCATCAGAAGATGGGGAGGTATCCTGATAGTTGGAGTCAGATGAATTGAGAGGTTGGCGAATCAAACCCGTCAAAGGTAAAACAAAACATAAATCAGAGATAACCTCGGTCCGACGCTTCCTGGTTACGTCGGGTAAGCCGGAGGAGAGCTCTGCGTCCTGGTTGGGCCGAGTTTGCCGCCAATTTTCAAGCTGTTGTTGCTTCAAAAGAAATTGAGGATCTTGGTAAGCTAGAGGGTGTGAAAACCTTACTTTCCGGGTCACCCTGCGGATTTTTTGTGTTGGCAAAGGCTCTGAGTCGGAGGAAATAATAGTTACCTCTTCGCCAACTGCTTGACTGTTCCCAGTATCCTCCTGAAAGGATCAAATGTCAGTAAAGTAATGACAAAGGAGTTAAAGAAAATCAAAAAAGATTACCTCTTCCTCATCCGAAGAAGAGTCATCCAGTTTAAACATATCGGAGGCGCTGGGTTTCTTCTTCCTAGAGGTGCCCATCTTGGCGGCTTTCCTTTCAGTTTTTTTGGCCGCCCTGGCCTGTTTGGCGGTCTCATGGTCATACTTGACCTTCCAGAAATTATCACCGGCCTGTGGAAACAGATGAAGAATCGTAAGTACAAGAAGGTAACATATGAAAGAATATTGATGGAGATTAGTAACTTACCGCAGGAGCCGGGTTCTTCTTGCATAAGGGAAGTAAACCGAAGGTATTGCTGGTTACAGTGCCCTCCTTCAGTAGCGACTGGACTATAGCATCTACCACATCATCTGGTAAGTCCTCAGGGCTATGATGCATTGGGTCTTCTTTCTCGCCTATGTAAGTACACATTAAGCCGAAGCGGCGGCTTAATGGTAGTATCTGCCAGGTGACCCAGACCCGGACCAAATCAATGCCACTTAACCCGTTGCCTAGAAGGGCTTTGATCTTCTTGATGGTGGGATTAAGAGGCAGGCGCTCAATAGCAGTCAACTTGTCCGCCAAATGATGGTTGGACTCAAGACGTAGAACACGAAAGCCGGGCAGAGGCTTCTCATTAGCTGGAGAGGTATCTTGACAGTAGAACCATGTCTGGTTCCAGTCTTTTGGGTGACTCAACAGCTCAGCGTAAGGAAAAAGGCAATCTCTCCGCCGCTGGATTGAGATGCCGCCAAGCTCAAGACTAGGCCCATTGGCACGTTCGTTCTGCCGGTTCAAGTAAAAAAGTTCTCTGAACAACAACAGACTTGGCTCTTCTCCTAGGTATACCTCGCAGAAGACTTGGAAATTACACAAATTTGACACGGAATTGGGTCCAATGTCTTGAGGCTTCAGGTTAAAGAAATCCAAAACTTCCCTGAAGAATTTTGAGCCGGGAGGGGCAAATCCCCGGCTCATATGATCTATGAAAACTACTACCTCCCCATTCTTGGGTTGAGGTATCTCCTCAGACGGGTGAGGGGCATGATAAGACATGGCTTCCTTCTTTGGCAAATGGCCAGACTTTACAAACTCGGCAAGTTTGCTTTTGGTTACTGTGGATGGAACCCAATTGCAGGTCATAGGGGCCTTGGCCGCCTTAGGAGCCATGACGATAGTTGACCTACGACAAACTAAGAAGGCTCCGGTTCAACTTTAATCCGGAGACATATCTAAATTGTTCACAGTGGCGGCTTAAGAAAGGGGCCTAATGATATAAGGGTGCTTGTGCAATAATGTTTAAGCCGCTATCAGTATCAAGAGCAATTCAAAAAAATTTAAGATCATGAGAAGAAGGCAAGGTCCACAGTTCAGTATCACTTATTTAAACTGGACGCTTAGACAAGAGTGATAGAAGCAAGTTTTACAGAAGAAACTTTCCGGGTGATATAAACAAGTTTCACAGACAACAGCTATTATCATGGATCAAATTATTGCTCTGAAAGGAAAAATTTCTAGACCTAGAAACAGAACGGAGGAATTCATACAGTTGAAGAGGGTTTCTAAGCAAGGAAACTGAGATCTATTTTTATGCAAGATCAATACAAACAACTACCGCGGCAGTTCTGTACAGTTTTACGACCTAAATAGGGCGTTGAAGGTGAGAACTAGCGAGGGTTTGTGTCGGGTAGAGATGAACGCCGACGAACTCAGCGGAGTTCCAATGCAGATCTGAGAAAGGGGAGGAGAGGAACTCACGGATGAAGACGAGCTGCGGAGATTCGCCGACATTTTCTGGTCAGAGTTAGGTCGATGCAGCGGCCTGAGTCGATGCAGACGAGGGGATCGACGGCGGCAGCGGCGGAGCTCGAGTGGCAGAGAGGAGAGGAAGAAGACGACTGGAAGGAGAAGAATGAAAGACCTAGGGTCACGCCTATTTATAGGGAGAGGATAACTAAGACGATGCGGGAAACGAGGAGATAAGAATTACTATCCAGCGGCCCCAACGCCTCGATTTTCGGAACACTTAATAAGGCACAGATCCGTTGAAGGATATGATGGAATAGAAAATGAATTAAAGAAAGGATGATGTCATTCCGGGTTAAGGTGGATCCAGAGGATGACGTCACGGCAGGTTAAAAAAAAGAGCCCTCTGTATAGTCAGAAGACTAAAGATTTATTTTTTAGAAGTATATTTTAAGATTAACATGAACAGGTTCAAATCAATCTGGGGCCTAATGTTGGGGACATGACTATTTGTGTAAGCCGCCTAGGAGGGGCCAGGTTACGCAAAGAGGACTCATCAGAGGAAGCCCAAGACCAAGCATGAAGATGGCGGTTCAATAAAAGGCTTAAGGCCCACATGCGGCTTAAGGCCCATTGTAGTAAACCGCCATGATTGCATGACTTGTAACATAAGGTAGATTTAACTAGTCACCGAGCCGAACACTGTTTATAAGCCGGCCGGGACTCTGTACGCCACAGGGCGTCAACCCGTGTATATAAGGGGACGACCTGCTGGCGGTTTAGGGCAAGAAACAACTCATCGAGAGTCGGGCATAGCGTATCTCGCTCCCTGGTCATCGAAACATCAATACCAACCCAACTAGACGTAGGCCTTACCTTCACCGTAAGGGGCCGAACTAGTATAAACTCTCTCGTGTCCTTTGTCCCGATTTAACCCCTTCAAGCTTCCTAGTTGCGATGGCTCCACAACTAAGTCCTTTCACGAGGACATCTGACGTGACTATTCCACGACAGAGACCCCGCCTGTATGTACATACGTGGCCATATTTTTGGCATGTGGCTATACGTACGTGTACACGGTTTAGATGGGACTGCCTGAACTGCTACGTCAGGGGCTCTACTATGACACGTGCGCTACTTACTCGGCCACGGTTCATCGTTGCAACGAGACCGGTCGACCAGTATGTACGTACATGCTCGTGACCATACAGACAACACTACGTACGCTTCGACTGGGTGGTTCCCAGCTGCCAGGGAGGATAAGGATGCACTTCCTTGCGTGCGAAGATATAGCTACTGGGTCCCAGCTGTCAGGGAAGGAATCTTTTTTATTTTGCGCGTAATAAGGAGGCACTTCCTTGTGTTCGAAGATGTAGCTGGTGGGTCCAGCTGTCAGCCTCAATGCCTAAAGTCCTCTTCTGATGGCTGTCATTATTTGACCTCATTGACCACGCCACACCGAGAGCATCAAGGCGGTGGACGATGGCGAGGCCTAGGAAGGGAACGACGTGGAGCCAGGGAAGATGAGGCAGGTGGATGCCCATGCGGAGGGGAGTACGAGCGCTCATTGGGGGTGTGGATGACTAGAGTGAAGGCCTAGCCAGTGATGGTAGTAGGGTCGGGCGGTGAGGCCTGCGCGGTTGTTGGGGAACGTAGCAGAAATTCAAAATTTTCTACGCATCACCAAGATCAATCTATGGAGTAACTAGCAACGAGAGAGAGGGGAGTGCATCTTCATACCCTTGAAGATCGCGATGCGGAAGCATTGCAAGAACACGGTCGGTGGAGTCGTTCACTAAGCAATTCAGATCGCGGCCGAATCCGATCTAAGCACCGAACAACAGTGCCTCCGCGTTCAACACACATACAGCCCGGGGACGTCTCCTCCTTCTTGATCCAGCAAGGGGAGAGGAGAAGTTGAGGGAGAGCTCCGGCAGCACGACGGCGTGGCGGTGGAGCTTGCAGTTCTCCGGCAGAGCTTCGCCAAGCACTACGGAGGAGGAGGAGGTGTTGGGGAGGGAGAGGACTGCGCCAGGGGAAGGGTGAAGCTCTCATGCGCCTCCCCACTATATATAGGGGTGGAAGGGGCTGGTTTCTTGCCCTCCAAGTCCATTGGGTCATTGGCAAAGGTGGGAGGAAAGAAATCCCATCATTTCCTACCCCACCGATTGTTATCCCCCTTTTTTAGGGATCTTGATCTTATCCCTTCGGGATATGATCTTATTCCTTCTAAGGGGGGATCTTGGTGCGCCTTGACCAGGGGTGTGGGGCCTTTCCCCCACTACCCACGTTCATGTGGGTCCCCCCATGCAGGTGGGCCCCACTCCGGAACCTTCTAGAACCTTCCCGGTACAATACCGAAAAAATCCCGAACATTTTCCGATGGCCAAAATAGGACTTCCCATATATAAATCTTTACCTCCGGACCATTCCGGAACTCCTCGTGACGTCGGGATCTCATCTGGGACTCCGAACAACATTCGGTAATTGCACACTATTTCCCATAACAACTCTAGCGTCACCGAACCTTAAGTGTGTAGACCCTACGGGTTTGGGAATCATGCAAACATGACCGAGACAGCTCTGTGGCCAATAACCAACAACGGGATCTGGATACCCATGTTGGCTCCCACATGTTCCACGATGATCTCATCGGATGAACCACAATGTCAAGGATTCAAGCAATCCTGTATACAATTTCCTTTGTCAATCGGTACGTTACTTGCCCGAGATTCGATCGTCGGTATCCCAATACCTCGTTCAATCTTGTTACCGGCAAGTCACTTTACTCGTTCCGTAATGCATGATCCCGTGACTAACTACTTAGTCACATTGAGCTCATTATGATGATGCATTACCGAGTGGGCCCAGAGATACCTCTCCGTCACATGGAGCGACAAATCCCAGTCTCGATTCGTGCCAACCCAACAGACACTTTCGGAGATACCCGTAGTGCACCTTTATAGCCACCCAGTTACGTTGTGATGTTTGGCACACCCAAAGCATTCCTACGGTATCCGGGAGTTGCACAATCTCATGGTCTAAGGAAATGATACTTGACATTAGAAAAGCTTTTAGCAAACGAACTACACGATCTTGTGCTATGCTTAGGATTGGGTCTTGTCCATCACATCATTCTCCTAATGATGTGATCCCGTTATCAATGACATCCAATGTCCATGGTCAGGAAACCATAACCATCTATTGATCAACGAGCTAGTCAACTAGAGGCTCACTAGGGACATGTTGTGGTCTATGTATTCACACATGTATTACGGTTTCCAGTTAATACAATTATAGCATGAACAATAGACAATTATCATGAACAAGGAAATATAATAATAACCATTTTATTATTGCCTCTAGGGCATATTTCCAACAGTCTCCCACTTGCACTAGAGTCAATAATCTAGTTCACATCACTATGTGATCGTAATGAATCCAACACCCATGGGGTTTGATCATATCTCGCTTGTGAGAGAGGTTATTAGTCAATGGGTCTGAACCTTTCAGATCCATGTGTGCTTTACAAATCTCTATCTCATCTTGTAGATGCAGCTACCACACACTATTTGGAACTATTCGAAATAACTGTTCTACTATATGAATCCGGTTTACTATTCAGAGTCATCCAGATTAGTGTCAAAGTTTGCATCGACGTCACCCTTTACGACGAACTATTTTACCACCTCCATATTCGAGAAAAATTCCTTAGTCCACTAGTCACTAAGGATAACTTTGACCGCTGTCCTGTGATCCATTTCTGGATCACTCTTGTACCCCTTGACTGACTTACGGCAAGGCAGACTTCAGGTGCAGTACACAGCATAGCATACTGTAGAGCCTACGTCTAAAGCATAGGGGACGACCTTCGTCCTTTCCTTCTCTTCAGCCGTGGTCAGGTCTTGAGTCTTACTCAATACTCACACCTTATAACATAGCCAAGAACTCCTTCTTTGCCGATCTATTTTGAACTCCTTCAAAATCTTTTCACGGTGCATATTCATTTGAAAGTACTATCAAGCGATTTTTGATCTATCCTTATAGATCTTGATGCTCAATGTTCAAGTATCTTAATCGGTTTTCCATTGAAAAACACTTTTCAAATACCCTATATGCTTTCCAGAAATTTTACATCATTTCCGATCAACAATATGTCAACAACATATACTCATCAGAAATGCTATAGTGCTCCCACTCACTTCTTTGGAAATACAAGTTTCCAATAAACTTCGTATAAACCCAAAATCTTTGATCATCTCATCAAAGCATATATTCCAACTCCGAGATGCTTACTCTAGTCCTTAGAAGGATTGCTGGAGCTTTGCATACTTGTTAGCATCTTTTAGGATTGACAAAACCATCTGGTTGTATCACATACAACCTTTCCTCAAGAAAATCGTTGAGGAAACAATGTTTTGACATCCTATCTGCAAGATTCCATAAATAATGTAGGAACTGCTAATATAATTTTAACAGACTCTTAGCATCGCTACGAGTGAGAAAGTCTCATCATAGTCAACTCCTTGAACTTGTCGGATAACATCTTAATGACAAGTCGAGCTTTCTTAATGGCGATACTTACCATCATTGTCTGTCTTCCTTTTAAAATCCATCTGTACCCAACAGCCTTACGACCATCAAGTAGTTGTTCCAAAGTCTATAATTTGGTTTCATACATGGATCCTCTCTCGGATTTTATGGCCTCGAGCCATTCATCGGAATCCGGGCCCACCATCGCTTCTCCATAGCTCGTAGGTTCATTGTTGTCTAGCAACATGACCTTCAAGACAGGATTACCGCACCACTCTGACGCAGTACGCGTCCTTGTCGACCTACAAGGTTTGGTAGTGACTTGATCCGAAGTTTCATGATCACTATCATCAGCTTCCACTTCAACTGGTGTAGGTGCCACAAGAACAACTTCCTGTGCCCTGCTACACACTAGTTGAAGTGACAGTTCAATAACCTCATCAAGTCTCCACCATCCTCCCACTCAATTCTTTCGAGAGAAACTTTTCCTCGAGAAAGGACCCGATTCTAGAAACAATCCCTTTTGCTTCCGGATCTGAGATAGGAGGTATACCCAACTATTTTTGGGTGTCCTATGAAGATGCATTTATCCGCTTTGGGTTCGAGCTTATCACATAAGCGTCGCAGCCCCAAACTTTATAAGAAATGACAGCTTAGGTTTCTCTAAACCATAGTTCATAAGGTGTCATCTTAATGGAATTGTGTGGTGCCCTATTAAAGTGAATGTGGTTGTGTCTAATGCCTAACCCATAAACGATGGTGTTAATTCGATAAGAGACATCATGGTATGCACCATATCCAATAGGGTGCAGTTACGATGTTCGGACACACCATCACACAATGGTGTCCATGCGGTATTAGTTGTGAAACAATTTCCACAATGTCTTAATTGTGTGCCAAACTCGTAACTCAGATATTTATCTCTATGATCATATCATAGACATTTTATCCTCTTGTCACGATGATCTTCAACTTCACTCTGAAATTATTTGAACCTTTCAATAATTCAGATTTGTGTTTCATCAAGTAAATATACTAATAATCTACTCAAATCATCTGTGAATTAAGAGCATAACGATATTCACTGCGTGCCTCAACACTCATTGGATTGCACACATCAAATGTATTACTTCCAACAAGTTGCTCTCTTGTTCCATCTCACTGAAAACGAGGCCTTTCAGTCATCTTGCCCATGTGGTATGATTTGCATGTCTCAAGTGATTCAAAAACAAGTGAGTCCAAACGATCCATCTGCATGGATTTTCTTCATGCGTATATACCAATAGACGTGGTTCGCATGTCTCAATCCTTTCAAAAACGAGTGAATCCAAAGATCCATCAATATGGAGCTTCTTCATGCGTTTTATACCAATATGACTTAAGTGGTAGTGCCACAAGTATGTGGTACTATCATTACTATCTTATATCTTTTGGCACGAACATGTGTATCACTACGATCGAGATTCAATAAACCATTCATTTTAGGTGCAAGACCGTTGAAGGTATTATTCAAGTAAACAGACTAACCAATATTCTCCTTAAATGAATAACCGTATTGCGATAAACATAATCCAATCATGTTTATGCTCGACGCAAACACCAAATAACAATTATTTAGGTTTAACACTAATCACGATGGTAGAGGGAGCAGGCGATGCTTGATCACATCAACCTTGGAAACACTTCCAACACACATCGTCATCTCACCTTTAGCTAGTCTCCGTTTATTCCGTAGCTCTTTTATTTCGAGTTACTAACACTTAGCAACCGAACCGGTATCTTAATACCCTGGTGCTACTAGGAGTACTAGTAAATTTAATACAATGTATATCCAATATACTTCTGTCAACCTTGCCAGCCTTCTCATCTACCAAGTATCTAGGGTAGTTCTGCTTCAGTGACCGTTCCCTCATTACAGAAGCACTTAGTCTTGGGTTTGGGTTCAACCCTGGGTTTCTTCACTAGAGCAGCAACTGATTTGTCGTCTCATGAAGTATCCCTTCTTGCCCTTGCCCTTCTTGAAACTAGTGGTTTTACTAACCATCAACAATTGATGCTCCTACTCGATTTCTACTTTTGTGGTGTCAAACATCGCGAATTGCTCAAGGATCATCATGTCTATCCCTGATATGTTATAGTTCATCACGAAGCTCTAATAGCTTGGTGGCAGTGACTATGGAGAACCATCACTATCTCATCTGGAAGATTAACTCCCACTCGATTCAAGTGATTGTAGTACTCAGACAATCTGAGCACATGCTCAATGATTGAGATTTTCTCCCTTAGTTTGCAGGTTAAGAAACTTGTTAGAGGTCTCATACCTCTTGACGTGGGCACGAGCCTGAAATCCTAATTTCAGCTCTTGGAACATCTCATATATTCTGCGACGTTTCAAAAAATGTCTTTGCTGCCTCAATTCTAAATCGTTTAACATTACGCACTGAACTATCACGTAGTCATCAAAACGTGTATGTCAGATGTTCGCAACATCCACAAACGACGCTCAAGGTTTAGCACACCAAGCGGTGCATTAAGGACATAAGCCTTCTGTGCAGCAATGAGGACAATCCTCAGTATACGGACCCAGTCCGCATAATTGCTACTATCAACTTTCAACTAAAATTTTCTCTAGGAACATATCTTAAACAGTAGAACTAAAGCGCAAGCTACGACATAATTTGCAAAGTCCTTTTGACTATGTTCATGATAATTAAGTTTATCTAATGAACTCCCACTCAGATAGACATCCCTCTAGTCATCTAAGTGATACATTATCCAAGTCAACTAGGCCGTGTCCGATCATCACGTGAGACGGACTAGTCATCATCGGTGAACATCTCCATGTTGATCGTATCTACTATACGACTCATGTTAGACCTTTCGGTCTCTTGTGTTCCGAGGCCATGTCTGTACATGCTAGGCTCGTCAAGTCAACCTAAGTGTTTTGCGTGTGTAAATCTAGCTTACACCCGTTGTATGTGAACGTTAGAATCTATCACACCCAATCATCACGTGGTGCTTTGAAACAACGAACTTTCGCAACGGTGCACAGTTAGGGGGAACACTTTCTTGAAATTTTAATGAGGGACCATCTTATTTATGCTACCATTGTTCTAAGCAAATAAGATGTAAACATGACAAACATCACATGCAAATCATAAAGTGACATGATATGGCCAATATCATCTTGCGCCTTTGATCTCCATCTTGAGGCACGACATGATCACCTTCGTCACCGGCATGACACCATGATCTCCATCATCACGATCTCCATCATCGTTTCTTCATGAAGTTGTCTCACCAACTATTACTTCTACTACTATGGCTAACGGTTTAGCAATAAAGTAAAGTAATTACATGGCGTTTTCAATGACACGCAGGTCATACAATAAATTAAGACAACTCCTATGGCTCCTGCCGGTTGTCATACTCACCGACATGCAAGTCGTGATTCCTATTACAAGAACATGATCAATCTCATACATCACATATATCATTTATCACATTCTTTTGGCCATATCACATCACATAGCATACCCTGCAAAAACAAGTTAGACATCCTCTAATTGTTGTTGCATGTTTTACGTGGCTGCTATGGGTTTCTAGCAAGAACGTTTCTTACCTATGCAAAAGCCACAACGGTGATATGCCAATTGCTATTTACCCTTCATAAGTACCCTTTTCATCGAATCCGATCGACTAAAGTGGGAGAGACTGGCACCCGCTAGCCACCTTTATGCAACAAGTGCATGTCAGTCGGTGGAACCTGTCTCACGTAAGCGTACGTGTAAGGTCGGTCCGGGCCGCTTCATCCCACGATGCCGCAGAATCAAGATAGGACTAGTAACGGTAAGCAAATTGAACAAACCAATGCCCACAACTACTTGTGTTCTACACGTGCATAGAATCTACGCAATAGACCAAGCTCATGATGCCACTGTTGGGGAACGTAGCAGAAATTCAAAATTTTCTACGCATCACCAAGATCAATCTATGGAGTAACTAGCAACGAGAGAGAGGGGAGTGCATCTTCATACCCTTGAAGATCGTGATGCGGAAGCGTTGCAAGAACGCGGTCAGTGGAGTTGTTCACTAAGCGATTCAGATCGCGGCTGAATCCGATCTAAGCACCGAACAACGGTGCCTCCGTGTTCAACACACGTACAGCCTGTGAAGCTCTCATGCGCCTCCCCACTATATATAGGGCTGGAAGGGGCTGGTTTCTTGCCCTCCAAGTCCATTGGGGCGTTGGCAAAGGTGGGAGGAAAAAAATCCCATCATTTCCTTCCCCACCGATTGTTATACCCCTTTTTTAGGGATCTTGATCTTATCCCTTCGGGATATGATCTTATTCCTTCTAAGGGGGGATCTTGGTGCGCCTTGACCAGGGGTGTGGGGCCTTGCCCCCACTACCCACATTCATGTGGGTCCCCCCATGCAGGTGGGCCCCACTCCGGAACCTCCTAGAACCTTCCCGGTACAATACCAAAAAATCCCGAACATTTTCCGGTGGCCAAAATAGGACTTCCCATATATAAATATTTACCTCTGGACCATTCCGGAACTCCTCGTGACGTCCGGGATCTCATCTGGGACTCCGAACAACATTTGGTAACTACATACTAATTCCCATAACAACTCTAGCGTCGCCGAACCTTAAGTGTGTAGACCCTACGGGTTCGGGAATCATGCAGACATGATCGAGACAGCTCTCCGGCCAATAACCAACAGCCGGATCTGGATACCCATGTTGGCTCCCACATGTTCCATGATGATCTCATCGGATGAACCATGATGTCAAGGACTCAATCGATCCCGTATACAATTCCCTTTGTCTAACGGTATTGCACTTGCCCGAGATTCGATCGTCGGTATACCGATACCTTGTTCAATCTCGTTACCGGCAAGTCTCTTTACTCGTTCCGTAACACATCATCCCGTGATCAACCCCTTGGTCACATTGTGCACATTATGATGATGTCCTACCGAGTGGGCCCAGAGATACCTCTCCGTTTACACGGAGTGACAAATCCCAGTCTCGATTCGTGCCAACCCAACAGACACTTTCGGAGATACCTGTAGTGCACCTTTATAGCCACCCAGTTACGTTGTGATGTTTGGCAAACCCAAAGAATTCCTACGGTATCCGGGAGTTGCATAATCTCATGGTCTAAGGAAATGATACTTGATATTAGAAAAGCTTTTAGCAAACGAACTACACGATCTTGTGCTATGCTTAGGATTGGGTGTTGTCCATCACATCATTCTCCTAATGATGTGATCCCATTATCAATGACATCCAATGTCCATGGTCAGGAAACCATAACCATCTATTGATCAATGAGCTAGTCAACTAGAGGCTCACTAGGGACATGTTGTGGTCTATGTATTCACACATGTATTACGGTTTCCAGTTAATACAATTATAGCATGAACAATAGACAATTATCATGAACAAGGAAATATAATAATAACCATTTTATTATTGCCTCTAGGGCATATTTCCAATAGCGGTAGCATAGCCGGCCATGGGAGGCTAGAGCAGGCGGTACAACGGGCGCTGGTTCGGGCGGCTGGACAAGAATACCAGTGGTTGAAGATGCAGCAAGGCCATTGGATTAACATCCAATGGTTACTGCAGCTAGAATCGTTTATTGACTAAGTTGACAAAGCCCTGCGTACGCATCAACTAAGTAGGCCTACAAGTCAACCTCCAAATCTGGTGGATCCAGGCTAGTAGGGGGAGGAATCATTTATTGCACATAATGAGGAGGCACTTCCTTGCGTGCAAAGATGTAACTGGTGGGTCCCAGCTGTCAGGGATGAAAACTTCTTTTCCGCGTAATAAGGAGGCACTTCCTTGCGTGCGAAGATGTAGTTGGTGGATCAAACCTATTCGGGGGAGAAATCATTTGTTTTCGCATAATAAGGAGGCACTTATTTGTTTGCGGCCATGGACCATGTGGGTCCCTACTGTCAGCCACTCCACGTACATCCCTCTTATGATGACTGTCATTTGTTGACGAAGTTGGCCATGCTGCGCCGAGAGGACCAGTGTGATGGACGACGGCGACGCCTAGGAAGGGAACGACCCGGCACCGGCGAAGACACAGTAGTGGTGCCCACGCGGAGGGGAGTACGAGGGTTCAGTGGTTTGGCTGCGGTGTGAGGCTACCATCACCGGAGAATAATAGGAGGTGTTGGTGAGTAGAGGAATGGCTTGGACGGCGATGGGAGTAGGGTGGGCCGTGAGGCCTGCACGGCAGCATAGCCAGCCATGGAAGGCAGGAGCAGGCGGTACCGCGGGCGGTGGTTTGGGCGGCTGAAGCAAGAATATCCGCGTTGAAGAAACACATACGTACAACCATGCTGCAAGAAAGTAAATACGGCTATGTACATACATATGGGTGAGGTATTGAACACGTACAACAACGACGTCCTGTTTATCGGAAGCCAACCGGCTGGGTCGGAACGGAGGAAACAACGCCGTGTTCATCGGGAGGAAACCGATTGGGTCGGAATACGTCCTATTCATTGGGAGCCAACCGGCTTGGACAGAACAGCCGAAACGAGGTTTGGCTTACCGCAGAATGAAGGAAATGATCTTTTGTTTGACCCTGTATGGTCGAAATGGGGTCCTGTTCATCGGGAAGGGTCTGGGGTACTGCAAAAGAAAGGAACAGACTTGTCACCAAATGCCTATGGTCGAAAAGGGGTCCTGTTGATCGGGAAGGGTGTGGAGTACCGCAAAACGGAGGAAATGAACTTCTTCTCGAGCGCCTACGGTCAAAACGGGGTCCTGTTCATCGGGGGCGGTGTGGTGTACTGCAAAACCGGACTCCACGGGGCTACTGTTCATCCACCATCCACTATGTTCACAGGCTATTGTTCATCCACCGTTGACTTCCTCCAGCCTCCACCTGCTACTGTTCATCCACCGTCAACTTTCTCCAGCCTCCACGAGCTACTATTCATCCACGGGCTATTGTTTATCCAGCCTCCACCGGCTACTGTTCACCCAACCTCCACTAGGGTCCTGCTCATCCACCCCCAATCGACTGGGGTGTGTGGTAGCCTCCTCGGGGTCTTGTTCATCCAGTGGCAACTGCCTGCACACGGCCTGGGTCCTGTTCATCCAACCTCCACCAGGAACTATTCATCCACAACCAACCAACTGACCGCTAGGTCGACTCACCATGTCTCGACTCGTTCTATGTTTCGCACACGGGGTAGCAACGAACATTGTTCATCCAGAGGCAACCCCCGACCGGCTAGCTACATCTCGCACGCGGGTTCAATCGGCTTCAGTAAGCAGCAGCATCGATCAATCGGGTTCAGTTAGTAGCGAAGGAGTCAATCAGGTTTAGTTTGCAGCGAAGGGATCGATCAATCGGCTTCAGTACGTAGTAGTGCAATCGCTCGGGTTAAGTAAGCGGACACCTCTCGCTTGGGTTCAGTTATAGCGACACGGCTCGCACCACGCGCGCGTGCGAGAGAGAAATACACAAACCACACGGCATCGCTCGGCCCCGACCACCCACTGTAACTGGGAACCGCGTGAAAATTTCCTCGCCCTCACTTCTACCACTATTGTTTATGTCATGGACGGCCCAAAGAATGTCATGCAGGTGCGTCCCCGGCCCGCCGAGGATGAAAAGCCCATCTTTTGTTATGATTTTTGTCATAGAAGTAGGAGCACACCACATCTATGATGATACATGTTTTTGTCACAATTATCATCATAGAAGTGTCATAACCATGACATAAAAAAATTCTTTCGGGCCATAATGTCACATATGTGCCTTTTTTTTGTAGTGTCAGCCTGATATTTGGACTTCGTGATTGCTAGGTGAATTGTTTTGAGTCGCTTTGGTTGTTTTGAATAGGAGTCCTAGTTCCGATGGTTCAAGTCATGTACCATAGGGAGGGGGTGTGACCAACCTTTCTATTGACCTGACTATTGGGTTGCCCTGGCCGGCTAAAGAAGGACATGAGCAACGATGACTTAACCAGGACGGTTCCCGATACGGTTTCAATGCAAACGAAGGAGAGGGTGAAGTAAGTCGAGGAATTGCACCATATTGCCAGAGAAGTTACCATAGGAGTTGGTACTACCAGAGGAGTTGGTCCCTGCGCTATTCAGAGATGCTCAAGTTGTCATCACGAGCAAAAGGTATTCATAAAAAGAATGTCTACTATACGTGCCGCCTATAGATTGCTTGACTTTCGGGTGTAGTAGGTGTGTTTTGTGATCTTCGCCTAACCTTGGGATGCTATGGACATGCCAGTTAGAGGGTCGGTCGGGTGGGGGCATGTGAGACATAAATCGAATTTGAGGAAGTAGTAGTGGCGGTTAGGAAAACAGACCCCCCATGGCTACATCCATTCTAGTGATAGGCGTAAACTAATACCCGTCACAGGTAAACTCTTACAAATTAGCCCGCAAGATGGGAAGAGCAGTGGTGGGCACTACATAAACCAGTGGCGGTGTGTGGAAACATTTTCACCACAACTATGTTTCGGCAAGCCACGCCAAAAATTTCAAATATGACAAAGTGTGCAGTGGCTGACGTCCGTGCCCGCCCGCCACTTCTCACTCTGCAAACTTAGCCCCCGTGCCCGCCTGACCCAGACTAATCCATTTTCAGTAGTCTTGTCCGCATCCCCCCCTTCTGTGTGCGCCCGTATCACTCCTTTGTCCCTCCTATCCGCCGTAGGCTCCTTCCACACCGTCCGCTGCCGGATCTGCCTTCCACACCGTCCACCGCCACAACCATCGGAACAGCCGTCCCTCCGCACTTCTGTCCGCCATCGGAGCCACCCACGGTATAGTATCTTCCCTCCCATCTGTTGTTGCTCTAGATACATTATAGATTGGCTCTAATTAGGTAGGGTTAGGGTCTGCTTCTAGATATTTTGTAGTTTAAATTATGCTTTAGGGTTTCATCTTCCTGTGTGATTGATGTAATATTCATCTACTACCTTAATTTAGATAGGTTAATTAGCCTCCAGATAAATGTTTTTGCACTGCAATGGACAGTGGCAATGTAGTTTCATTATTATTTTTGCATTCCAATATAAAGTGGCAATGTTACCCATCTGTCGTGTTGTACATGTACTATTTTATTTGCAGGGATTCAACAATGAGTGCCAACATTTTGGTGAAACTTTGATTCATTTCCATTTAGCCAAATTTCTGTCACTCAATATGTTCACTTTTTAAGCAAAGGTCATGCCGAATTTCATTTATGTCACTCAATATGAGTGGCATTGTAATATCTCACATTGTGCAAGTGCATGGGATTAGCATGTTTAAGTTGCTTACATATGAGTGGAATTGAGTCAGATTTTACTTACATATGACAAGTGCATGGGCTTAGCATGTTATTTATAGGGATTTAAAAATGAATGCCAACGTTTTTGTGAAACGTTAATTAACTTTTGATTCATCAAATTTCTGGTATTCAATATGTTAAATATCCCTCAAAGGTCATGTTGATTTTTTACCCTTCTTAGACGGTTCCTCTTCTCAATATTACTTCCATAAGCTAGTTTTCATGTCAACTATTTAAAATTGATAAGTGCTTCATATTGATTATTAGGGATCATGAGGCGTAAGAACTGCCATATCTGCAAAAGTCAATGCATGAACAGTTTGCTAAGTACAATACAATTTGGGATCTTCTTGAAGAAGGGGTTTCAAAAATCAGTGGTAACGGTCTTCAACTTCAATTAGTTTTCAATTCTAACCATTTGTTTAATCCTTTTACTAACTTTATTGCTAATTATCAACTCTTACATAGTGTATCTCATGCAACATAAGGGTTGACTTCAACAATTTATGTCATACCATTATGGACTTGAGGATGATAAGAGGTGCATAGTCAAACTAGATGTGCGTAAATAAAGGGATAGAACCATCATAGGCGTCCCTGGATGGAAGAAGTACATTTCACATGATGACCTCATCGGAGGAGAGTACATAACATTTTCCTTGAGAGGAACAGTCAATGGGTTAAGGACACTATATTTCTCCAGCCAAGATGATGAGGTTGACGAAGATGATGAGGATGACCAGGATCAAGCGATAGCCTAGGATGACCATGATGATGGGGACAACCAAGATGACGAGGACGGTGAGGAAGATCAGGACAGCCAGGATGATGACAACAGCCAGAATGATGAGGATGAGAAATATGATCAGGATATCAAAGATGATTACAATTATGGTCCCTTATAATTCTGTAATTTTCTCTCAAAGAATGAAGAAGCTTACTCAAGATGAGACCATGATTCACTGCGATGCTACCATCTAGTGTGGCCTTCTTGGGGGAGCCCTTTGTGCATCGTTTAACTAAGACCAATGTCGTTAGAAACATCAACGTGAGATGTTTTGTATTATTTCATATATTTTTTAGTTCATAACCATATATGGTGAGATGTCTAACATTGCGTGCTCTCTAGTTGCTCTTAATGATGGGGAAGGTCAAAAATTACCTATGAAGATGTTTGACAGAGTGGACATCCCCATCATCGGCAAAGCTGGAGTACGCAATGGACCAATAGGGCCTGTCACCACGGTTCAGTACAAGACGGAACCAGACGGGCGCATATCCTTCTATGAGGCCGGCTGGCGGGAGTTCATGACTAGAAAGAGATAACTAAGGGTCGACACACCAGTGATAATCACCATAAGGGATAGCAACCGCAACGACTTGTAGATTTAGAAATATGGTCAAGGTCATGAATATATTAGCCGATGAATTGTAATTAGTTTGTTAAGATGGATGTGATAAATTGATGTTTGTTTGTTGAGTGGAACAAATTTGAAGTGTTACTTAATTAGTTTGTCGTTTGTTCCCAAAATGGATTGAGTGTGGTTTAGTTATATTGAGAATCACATGACCATGTTAATTAACCTTTTGTAAGTAATGTGTGGCAACATGCAATGCCAACAAATGAGGTTCTCTCTTGAGCCTCGCCCGCCAATGGTGGGCGCTACAGCACAACCGCTAGGGCACCATTGGTGCGCAAAAACTGACACCTGTGGCGGGTAGTAAAGAATGCCCGTCACTCAAAATTATCTACCAGTGGCGGATGAGCGCCCGCCATCTTGCCATGTCAGCAGTGGTTGGAGGTCAGTGGTGAAAGGATCGATATGGTTGACTAGAGGGGGGGGGGGTGAATAGGCAACTAACAATTTTTAAGCTTTTCTTTACCAAATTAAACTTTGCAACAAAATAGGTTGTCTAGATGTGCAACTAAGTGGGCAACTTATATGATGCAATAACAACTAGCACACAAGCAAGCAAAGGATGTAAAACAAGTAGGCTTGCAAAAGTAAAGGCACGAAATAACCAAGAGTGGAGCCGGTGGAGACGAGGATATGTTACCGGAGTTCTTTCCTTTTAAAGGGAAGTACGTCTCCGTTAGAGCGGTGTGGAGGCACAATGCTCCCCAAGAAGCCACTAGGGCCACCGTATTCTCCTCACGCCCTCACACAATGCGAGATGCCATGATTCCACTATTGGTGCCCTTGAAGGCGGCGACCGAACCTTTACAAGCAAGGTTGGGGCAATCTCCACAACAATCGGAGGCTCCCAACAACAACAACACCACGAAGCTTCACCACAATGGAGTATGGCTTCGAGGTGACCTCAACCGTCTAGGGTGCTCAACACCCAAGAGTAACAAGATCCGCAAGGGATAAGTGGGGGGAATCAAATTTCTCTTGGTGGAAGTGTAGATCTGGGCCTTCTCAACCAATCCCGAGCAAATCAACAAGTTTGATTGGCTAGGGAGAGAGATCGGGCGAAAATGGAGCTTTGAGCAACAATGGAGGTTTGGGGGAAAGAGGTAGGTCACCTTGGAGGAAGAAGACACCTTTATATAGTGGCGGAACAAATCCATCCGTTACCCCACTGAGCAGCCCCGCACAGAGCGGTACTACCGCTAGGGCAGGGCGGTACTACCGCTGGGAGCGGTACTACCGCTCCCTACCCAGCGGTACTACCGCGCTGGCGAGGAAGACAGGCCACTCGCCCCAGAGCGGTACTACCGCGGGAGTAGGAGCGGTACTACCGCTTGGAGCGGTACTACCGCTTCTACTACCGCTTGTAGTGCCGCAAAACCCGACACGAGAAAACACCAGTCTCGAATCGAGGCGGTAGTAGCGCGGAACAGCTGCGGTACTATGGCCGAAGCCCGCGAGCGGTACTACCGCCCTGCGGAGCGGTACTACCGCTTCGTGGAGCGGTACTACCGCTGGAGGGCTTCGGCGGTACTACCGCTGTAGATCGCGGTACTATCGCTGGCACAGGACGAAGCAGGTACGGAAGAGAAGTTGCAGCTCCAAAGATGCGAAAGGAAGACAACGGGTGTGAATGGGATGTGTACGTGTTGATTCCACCCTAGTCTTACCAAAGCGGATCCCCTCTTAATAATACGGTGACTCCTACGAAACTAGTCCACCAACAACGAAACGAAGGAGCTACACCGTCTTTAATAAAACACCGAGGTGAGGAAATCGTCTCGTGCCAATGGATGATTCTCTGAAAGAACTTAACGCACACGATTAGTCCGCAAAAGCATTGTCATCAATCACCAAAACCACTTGGGGATAAATATGCCCTTTTTGGTGGATTGATGACAATACGGGATTTGCACAAGCATGATATAGAGTAAGCATACAAACCCCACCGACCTAACATGTAGATGGGCTCCCCCTAGATGTGTGTTATCTTAGATAAGTGCTTTGGACTGCACAGCACACATACTAGGATCAATGCTCCCCCTACATTAGAGACCAACAATCTAAGCAAGGTATATGAGAGCAGCAGAGATGATATAACAAGAAAAGCAAGCAACTCATAAGCTAGATAGTGACATAGATAATGATACTAGAAAAATAAGGTAGCATATGTCTCACACCATATGACTCGAACTTAGGTCTCACAGACAAACCAACCAAAGCAAATGCGAGGAAAACACGAACAAGAGACGAAAGACACAACTCGCAAATCCCTAAACTCTCTCCCCCTTTGGCATCGAGACACCAAAAAGGAGAGGGAGTGTTGCTACGGCTCCAGGTGAGAGCAAATGAGGGACACACGCATCAGAGCCCAGTGGGATCATCGGCACCACCGTCGTCAGTCTGGAAGTGCTCGGCAGCAGAGTCGGTCCACGGGCAATGCTGCTGAATCCACTCCTCCTCCTCAGTAAGCTGGTCCTCAGATCCACTGTTGACTGTAGCAGCCAACTGACGCATGAGCTCCTTGTGGCGACCTCGAGCCTTCTTCTCAGCCACATGAGTCATGTACTGACCGTGAGCCTCCATGCAGAACAACTTCTTCATCTTAGACTTGAGCTTCTTTGCCCAAGAGGGTTCTGCCTCAGAAGGCACATAGTCATCATCCTCATCATCATCAGCTCCAGGCTCCTCCTCGGTCTCCATGGCAGCAGCAGACGAAGGAACTCCAGTCCTAGGGACCTGAGTGCCCCAGTTATCCTTCTTCCTCAGACGCTTGACATCGTGAGAGATCAACTCTCCAGTCTCCAGAGGCACCTTGGGATAGACATGATCCCAGGCCTTCTCAATGAGCAGCATGATGAACAGACCATAAATTGGGCACTTGCGCTCGGAGATAGCAGACAGCAGCTCAGACCACATAACGTGAGAGATATCCAAGGACTCTCCGGTGGGCTGTGCCTTCTCACGCTGGCAGAAAAGAAGCATGTCCACGAGATAAGAGTGAACCTGGTCCAGATTCCCGATGCGAGGGAAAAGAGTCTCTCTGAAGATGCAGTGAAGAATATCCAGATAGGCAGGCAGCTCATAGGTTTCCTTCTTTGTCTCAGGGTTGATCCTCAAAGTGCAGTAGGGCCAGGGAGCTTGCTTGTGAGTGGCATTGGGGCGGCCGTGAGGGCAAAAGCCGATAGGAGACTCAAGACCTAGATCTTGTACCCCAATTAACTACATGAATGCTTTCCACTTGACTGAAAGCAACTTGCCATTGGTCATCCAGGTCAGTGTCCTGTCCTCATCAGTTCCAAGGTGAACCGTGGCATAGAATTGGGCCACCATATCAGCATCAAAGTCCTTGTTGAATTTCATGATCTCAAGAATGTTCAGCTGAGTGCACATCTGAAGAGCTTCACCAAAGTAGTCAGGGTCTTGCTCCATATGGTCGGTGTCGATGGAGTGCACGTTGACATAGAGATTATTCTTGGCTTTGAGAACATTGAAGAAGATGGCAAACTGGAAACTGTTCCAGAACGGACGGTTGACCAAAGTGGGATCTTGGTCACCCTCATACGGGTTGCGGCGGCGCCTTGCCCAGAACTCCTTCGGCTGCATTTCTGGCATGGTTTTCCCTGGCTTTGGCTTGACCCCAGCCTTCTTCTGGAGTTGAGGTGGAGGTGGAGGTGGAGGTGGAGCACTTGAAGACCCTCCGGCAGGCTCGGTGGTGCGGTAGCACTTGGACGTGGCACGTCCGGGGTTGAAACGATGAGCCTGATGCTCAGGGACCTCATCACCTGGAACCACACACAAGAACACGCAAACAACCAGAAAGAACGAGCATAAGCCACAAAACACGAGCAAAAAGATCACTGAAAGGTAGAAGTATAGTGGAAGTTGGTAGGGAGCGGTAGTACCGCAACCTGCTAGCGGTAGTACCGCCCCGAGCGGTAGTACCGCTCAATAGGGAGCGGTAGTACCGCTCCAAGCGGTAGTACCGCCCTAGAAAGGGCAGTAGTACCGCTCGAGACGGGGAAATAGTAGTTTCCTACTACCGTGGTCAGATCCAGCACTACCGTCCTACCAAATTCAAAAATACTCCAACCAAACATCAATCCAAACTGCCTAGAAGCATTCTCCATCCTACTCAAGCCTAGATTTGGCCAAAAATCTAGAGATGCAACTGCTACTGCCCCTAAGACGCTAGATTGGAAATCTAGACAAGAAGAACGAGGGGACGGGAGCAATACCGGCATCCATGGCAAGAGGACAAGGTGGGGATCGTCTCCACCGAAGGAAATGGAGAGGGACGCCCCGGAGAGGGAGATCCACCGGAGCCCTCCCGCGGCGCCGGTTGCTGGAGAGAGAGGAACAGACGAGGGGGCGTGCGAATGGGTATGGGGGAGAAGAAACTCCCCCTGCCCCCGATATAACCCCTGCCTGCGCCTCGCAGCGGTAGTACCGCGCTGGAGGGTGATAGTACCGCTTGGAGCGGTAGTACCGCTCGCCGGCAGCGGTAGTACCGCCAGCAACCAAAAAAAACTGCCTCTAGACTAAAAATAAAGCAAGGCAAAAGGAACGAAGAGCAAGGACAAGAAAAAGGACCAACAAGGCAACACACACACACAAACCAAGATCCGGAACCCACTCCTTCAAGACAACCACACGAAAGAAGAGCGAGCTCTGGCCTCTCTTAAGAGAGGGCGGTGGCCGGAGCCACCTATGTTTGAGTCAATTGGTATGGCACCGCGAAGAATTATCCTTGGGCCCATGACCAAAACTCGCCTTTGAAGCACATGTACCATCAAAAATGGCTAATGTGAAAGAGTTGATCGTTTTATGCATAATGGGGGGAGGGAGAGTTCATTGAGAGAACAACACTCCCCCTATGTCCATGCCTACACCTAAACTAGACAACAAGTTGAGTGTGGTGGGGGGTGCACGGGTTCAAGTCACATTGCTCAAATCAATGATATTTAGCTCATGCATTAACTCGCAAAATCTTGGTTCATCCAAGGGCTTCGTGAAAATATCTGCAAGGTTATCATGAGTGTTGACATACTTGAGCTCGATCTCCCCTCGCCTAATGTGATCCCGGATGAAGTGATACCGAATATCAATGTGCTTCGTCTTGAAGTGTTGCACCGGGTTGAGAGAAATCTTGATGGCACTTTCATTATCACACCAAAGAGGCACTTTGTCACAAATGACACCGTACTCCTTTAAAGTTTGCCTCATCCATAGGAGTTGAGCACAACAACTACCGGCCGCCACATACTCCGCTTCGGTGGACGAGAGAGACACACAACTTTGCTTTTTGGAGGACCAACTTACCAAAGAGCAACCAAGAAATTGGCACCCTCCGGAAGTGGACTTCCTATCCACTTTGTCTCCCGCCCAATTGGAATCCATGAAACCTTCAAGCTTGAAGTTTGCTCCTCTTGGGTACCATAAGCCAAAGTTTGGGGTATGAGCCAAATATCGAAAGATTCGCTTGACCGCCACAAAGTGACTTTCCTTTGGTGCAGCTTGAAAACGTGCACACATCCCCACACTCAACATGATATCCGGTCTAGATGCACAAAGGTAAAGCAAGGAGCCAATCATGGAGCGATATACCTTTTGATCCACCGCTTTACCATTGGGATCGATGTCAAGTTGGCACTTGGTAGGCATTGGAGTAGTAGCCGGCTTGACATCACTTAGCTTGAATCTCTTAAGCATGTCTTGAGTGTATTTGGCTTGGTTGATGAAGGTTCCTTCTCTTCTTTGTTTGATGTCAAAACCAAGGAAGAACTTCAACTCTCCCATCGAAGACATCTTAAACTTGGAGGTCATGAGAGCGGCAAATTTCTCATTGAAAGCTTTGTTAGGAGAAGCAAAGATAATAGGGATATTTAAATTAGTGCCCCTGGTTCCTTAGTTGTGCTCACTTTTCCCCACGCTCCAAATGTTTGCTCACTTTTCCCCTCTTCCTTAGCTGAAACTCTCACAAATGCTCATAGCGGGCGTTTGCTGTCTTGAACGTCCATTGACCGTTAATTGCTGACGAGTGGGGCCGAGTCTTTGTTTGACTGTTGCTTGCTGATGGGTGGGACCGCAAGGAGACACGTATTGGGAAGCTTGTCTGAATCTGAAACAGATCTAGACAGGCCACACTGCACCGCGCCGCCCCGCCCCCTCCGCCGGCGTCGTTCCGCGTCCACCGCTGTTGTTTCCTCCACCCTATGCCCTTTTCCGTTCGTCAGCGATGCCGTGTCTCCGCCAGATATAGCCCACCTCCCCATCTGGGATTACATAGCAATGTTGAGTGAGGACGCCCGGAATGCAGTCGACCGTGGAGAGGATTGGGTCGAATCCGCGGCAGATAATTCATGGATTAAACCTGGGTAAGCATTGTTTCCTCTCGAATTGACGTTCTAAGTCGTATTGTAGGCCGTATTTGACTTCTGTTTGCTTGAATCGTTTGAATTTGTGCTCGATTTTAGCCTGCTAACTGAAGCCTTTGTTTCCTTCCCCAACAAAATAGGATTGATCCCGCGCTGGCTTTCCGGCTGGCGATTAGAATGGAAACTAGTGTGCTGCGTGGTACTAAACCGCATTTGATTTCATCATTTTTCTATCCCAAAGTGGTAGAAACCAGCATATCTTTTAAAGATTTGCGAGCTGAGCTCCGAAACACCGATCCCTGGAGTGATGCCGATGCTGTTGAACTGAATTACTTCAGCAGTGACGAGCAAAGATTTCTCCCACTAACTTGCGACGATCATATGCCATTGCTTTTTGCTGGGATTGCTGGCTGCCGATTCGGTAAACTCCAAATCGATGTGCTTCAGCCACGCGCAGAATGGGCGAAGGGGAAGGGAGTTCAGACATCATCTGTCTGTGCTAATAGCCAGCACCCCGGCACTCCTTGTAGGTCGACACCAAGTAAAGCAAGTGGTTCGTGGAGCCACAACATGCCTGCTGCCAATTCTGGTTCCGATTTAGCTGCTGCTTCTCGTGTACCTTCTGCAGTTGGTGTAGAAGAAGATGCAGAACCTGATGAGGCAGTGCCTACAAATGATGATGAAGACGAGATGATGTTTCCTGAACTGGTCGATGTAGCCAGTCAGCAAGCAGTGGATGACGAATATATGGAGGAGCCCATCAGCCAAGCTAGGTTTGATGACACTGACGATGAAGAGAAGGTGGAGAACATGGACAGCTTAATCGAGGATGAATACAATGGTGATGACATGCCAACAATTGAGTGGAACAGAGAAAAACCTGAGCTTACTTAGGTACCATTTTCCAATCAATGGTGGACTGTCGGAATGCAGTGACAACATGGTGCATTATATCTGAAAACACCTATAAGATCAAAAGGAGTGAGCCAGCAAGGTTCACAGTTTTTTGTCCATATCCTAGGTGTAGGTGGAAGTTGCATGCATCTCGTATGAGAAAGAGCAAATATATTCAGGTAATCCAAGTTTAGTTAGTAATTTAGTTTCAGATCATTGAGTAAGGTTTCTTAACTGTTCTTTACCCTTTTATTTTGTTTCAGATAAAGAAAAACGCACACAAGCACACTTGTCCACCTGGAGGGGGAGGGGGGAAGGCCAAAACCAAGCTAGCAAAAACTAGGTGGGTGGCAGATGCTATATTGGATTGGCTGAGAGAAGAACCTGGACTTGGTCCAACAGCACTCCATGGGAAGCTTTTTGAGAAGTACAAGATAGAAATTCCTTACATGAGAATTTTCAATGCTAGGGAAAAGGCTCTTGACAGAATTAATGGTCAATGGAATGACAGTTTTCAGCTGCTTTACACTTTCAAAGATGAAGTGGAGATGGCAAGTCCAGGGAGTGTTGTGGAGATTGACAAGCATACAGTTCCATTCAAAATAAAAAGGAAGTCATTTCAGAAGGAGTGCTTCAGAAGGGCTTTTGTTTGTTTCAAGGCTTGCTGGCAGGGGTTTCTAGATGGTTGCAGGCCCTATTTGGCTGTAGATGCTACACATTTGATTGGAAGATGGAGAGGACAGCTAGTAGCAGCTTCTGCAGTTGATAGACACAACTGGCTATTCCCAGTTGCATTTGGTGTGGTGGAGGCAGAGTCTGAGGAAAGTTGGGTCTGGTTTCGGCAGCAGTTGCACTACATTATAGGCACACCCCCAGGTTTAGCTATACACACAGATGCTTGCAAGGGTTTAGAGAGTGCAGTGGAAATTGTATTCCCTGGAGTGGAGCATAGGGAATGTATGCGACACCTAGCGCATAATTTCAAAAGGAAGTTCAAAGGTAAAGTATATGATGAGAACTTATGGCTAGCATCATACACATGTAGCAAAAGGAAGCATGAACACCATTTGAGAGTGTTGTATGCTCAAAATCCTCTTGTGAAGGAGTACATGGATGCACATCATGGCAAGGTGTGGTCAAGAAGCAAATTCAACAAAATCTTCAAAGTAGATTATGTGACCAGTAACCTTGCAGAATGCTTCAATTCAAAGTTCAAGTCAGTGAAAGGGCTCTTGTTGTGGCAAGCATTTGACAAGATGAGGCAAATGATCATGATAAAGATGGCTCTTCGCAAAAGAATTGCAGAAACACAATATGTTGGTCATCAAATGCTCCCATCACTGATTAAGGCATTGCACTTGAAGGCAAGAGGACTGAAGATGAAATGTATTCGATCTGGTACATATGAGGGAGAGGTTACCTATACTGACACTAAAAATAGGGTATGGAGGTATCCTGTGAACCTAAGTACTAGAGAATGTAGTTGTAGGCAATGGCAGATCCGTGGGAAGCCATGCATACATGCCCTACATTTGATGACCGTTAACGGGGGTGCAGATGGTGAAGTTGATCAATATTGCTCTGAGTATTTCTCTGTTGCCAAATTTATGGCTGCTTATGCTGACAATGTGCCTGCACTATTGGGGAAAGATCAATGGAACATAGTAGATCCAGGGTTCAAACTCCACGCTCCTGTCATTACTAGACCACCAGGAAGACCAAGGAACCAGAGGATTAGAGCAGGTGAGGAGGGTCGTCTACCAAAGAAGTGTGCTTGCAAAAAATGTGGAGTTCTGGGGCATATTGCTAGGCTTTGTACCAATGCAGTGGATGCATCATTTGGAGAGGAGGAAAGATGGACAGCAGCCAATGCTGAGGATAATGCAGCAGCAATGGAGACTGAAGATGGAGTGGAGAATGCAGCAGCAATTGAAGCAGTGGAGAATGCAGCAGCAAATGAAGCAGTGGAGAATGCAGCAGCAAATGAAGCATCTTGGTATGTGTTTGCACCCTTTGTATAATGCAGCTACCCTTTTGTTTGCATTTGTTCTCTTTTTTGCCTATGGCTTATAATTTTATTTACCAGCTCTAGGGAGAAAAGGCCAAGAGATGAAGAAGCAGAAGATTTTGAAACCATGGCCTTTGATGGTTTTGAATCTATAAGAGAGGAAGAGGAGGGCGTAATTATTCCAATTGTGCCTTTAAAGATTACTGAACCCATAGATGACCGTCAAATGGTCGTCAAGTGCTCGGCGAGTGCAACTACTCCATCAGCACCTCCACGAGGAAAACCCCAAGTAAAGCCCAAGATCAAAAGGAACAAGAGTCTGAAAGAAAAGAGCATCTCAAC
This sequence comes from Triticum timopheevii, assembly GCA_963921465.1. NCBI lineage: Eukaryota > Viridiplantae > Streptophyta > Magnoliopsida > Poales > Poaceae > Triticum > Triticum timopheevii. The sequence goes on along the minus strand of OY997272.1, from coordinate 553,540,355 downwards.
TAGGGAAACTAGGAGCAAGACGGTGAAGCCAGCTGCAAACACAAGGAGCAAGTCGAAAATTTGAATTAAGTTGTTGGGAAATGTATGTGTTGTCAATTTGAGGGCGAGTGGATCGCTTAAAACTTGGTAGATTTGTATTAAGATGTTGGCATCTTAAAACTTGGTAGATTTGAGCTACTGTGAAAACTTATCAGTTGTAATAATGTTGCTTCTACTTTGGTTTCTTATTTGAGTCAGAATTCAAATTTCCATCAAAATTTGAATTTAAATCAATATTTGAATTTGGGCCAAAATTTGGATCCGAGTCAAAGTTGAAGTTGAACATTGGAGGTTCATTGCTCTGTGCGGTGTATTTGATCGAGCATTTGAAGTCCAATATTCGTAGGTGAACAGTCCAAATGAGAAATGTGCTAGAAACGAGCTCGAAAGCTAGGGTAAACAGCCCTATTTGAAATCAAGTTTTTATTGACCTAGCCTAAATGAGGCATATATATTTTTATTAACACTTGTTCCATATATATAGGGTAAAAACGAAGTCTCACTATTTATTGATTAATATTCATATTACTACATTTTTTTGAAAAAATATGCTTTTATTTCAAAACCGTCAAATAACATGTTTTAGATATGAAAATGAAAAAGTAAGTTCAGATCCTTCTTACTCACTCCAAAATGAAGCTATGGAGATTTTTCTGATTTTTTTTAATTATTTTGAAAAAAATTCAAACCCTAAACCCTCTCTCCCTATTCTACGAACTCTGAAAATGTTCATAGGTGATAGCTCATTTGTGTGAAGACTTTTTTCATGAAAATGACCTACACCAAGTTTATATTTTTTTTCTCATAACCTTGTCACATATGACGGCTATGTGCGCAAGAATTACAACATTTTGATTTTTTTTGAATTTTTTAAAAACATTTGAACTTGATTTCGACAAATCACTTCAAAAAATGATTTTTCGAAAAAATGCCCCTATACCGAGTTTATATTTTTTATGGTAACTAGGTCCCATAAACGGACGAACTACGTTTGTTTTATATTTTTGCGATTTTTTCTAATTTAGTTATGGCCATTTGAAATCTGGTCAAACCCTAATAACCCCGTTGACTCGCTCATAACCCCGCAGAAATGCTCCAAACCCTAGCGTCGAACGTGCGCCGTCGGATCCTACCAAGCGTCAAACACCACCCGTTAGATGTAGGGCAGGCATGCGCGATCCGCGTGATCCATCCTGATTGGCTGCTGCACTGTCCTTCTCGGGTTTTTTACGATCTGCCCCACTTTACATATGAAATTGTATTTTTCGCACATGACCACCACATGTCAGTGTTAAGAGTTGGTTCAAATATTCAAACCGCAAAATACAATGTGGCAAATCGTCAATATAGCTTCCCCTTCTCCTCTTCTCCATCTGACAGACAAAGGCATCGAGCAGATCGAGCAATTCCTCTGTTTCTTTCCCCATCTTCTCGTTCTTCTTCCTCTCGAGCAACTCCTCTGTTTCTTCCTCTCGGGCGATATGTCGACCTCCTCGTCAGCCCCCCGTTCCATGTGGCTGGTGTATGGTCCAGTGCCGATGACTCGATGCCCTGACTGCCCACGAACTGCGCCACTGAAGCGGTTGACTTCGAAGGAGGAGAAGAATTGGAACTTTGGGCACGAGTTCGTCAAATGCGAGAGCAAGCCGGAGGGGCAGGTTAGATCTGAGTTTTCCTCGCATCCTTTATCTCTAATTTCTCAAAAAATCTGTCAGATTTGAATTTAGTATACATGATTTCGTTTTCAGATCGTGAAGAAATGCCATCATTTCGAGTGGATGGATGATTACATCCAGAGGCTTCAAGGGTCGGGCTTGCTGGATTCGAGGGGGAATGCAATCCGAGAGTCCAATCTGCCCCATGACAGTGCTGCTCCGGCAGCAGCAGCGCGTCCGGAATACCCGACGGCGTTCGAAAGACGGAATTGAAGAAGATGAACAAGAACTTCAAGGAGCTTATTGAGTTGAAGAAGCAATCCAATCTGATAGCTTTAGGAATACTTGCTCTAGGAATTTTTTACTTGATGGCCATCTCTCGTTAGAGATATTTGTCTACTGTTTAGTGCAACTGTTGATCTCTGAATGCAACTCTGTTTAGTGCAACTGTCGATCTCTGAATGTATGTAGTTTACTGTTATGTTTCGACACTTTTAGTTTCGGCAGAAGACAACTACCAGTTCAGTGATAGGATTATTTTGTTAGCTAATAACCTCGAGTGTTGGATCATACCCTAGCTCGTCAGATGACAGTAAGCAGTACTTGAGCAGCACAAGGGATATACATCAAGTTCATCTCTTCTCTCTCGCACTTGCCAAACTTTTGTCCTCGAGTTTGTCAGTTCTGCTAGGAAAAAAACCTAGTTCGCGGGCCCAAAGAGAATCAAGCTGCAATAGGCCCACAAAGGATAAATGAGGCCCAGAAACAAGTGATGTTTCTTTTTTTGTTTAGGAATGATTGCTTTGTTCTTTCTTGTTTCTGATTGATTTTTTCATTAATTTGATTGCCCAATCTCTTCTGTTTCATTGAGGAATTTTTTTGGCTTTCCTTTATGCGTCCCTTCACTTTTTTTGATTTGATTTCTCTTCACCGTATTTGCTTTTGTTTTGCTTTCTCACAACCTGGCTTAGTTTGGCAGTGGAGTAATTTTAGAATCAAAGTATTTGCAAACATCGGTATTATTATGCCTAGCAAACCAATACTTCAGTATTGGAAAAAGAGGTCCAACCTTCTTTTTTATATACTTCAAAAATAGTGTAGTTTATATTAAAGTATATAAAACTACACTTTTGACTAAAGCCAAACATCTCAAAGTATTTGATACTTCAATATTTCTGGAAACCAAAGTATTCTTGGAATACCTAAAAAATACAGAGCTCCCAAACCAAAGCCGTGTACAATATGTTCTTATTTTTAGAAGGCATCTATAAACACATCATTTTTAGTTAGTTTGGTTAATTTTGCCCATGTCAATTAGTCGTGTCTAAACTTGGGACAAACAAAATACAAACATAACAAATCATTAATATAACACACATAACTTAACTTAGATAGAGTTGCTAGGGCAACACAAGTTCTTACATATAACACGGCACCAATACATATAACACATAACTTAACTTAGATAGATAGGGTAGCTAGCTAGGGCAACACACACACACCAAACTCACACTACATAGTAGTAGGGTAGCTAGGGCAACACCGCCATGTCTTCACCGTCGTCTTCACCTTAACCGCCGGCTTCACCGTCTTCGTCGCCGCCGGCTTCAGTACTCCTCCTCCTCAAGGCCGTTGTCGCCGACGTAGTACGGGAGGCTGTGCATGCGGTTGCAAGCGGGGAAGACGCTTTCGAAGTCGGTGAAGATGTTATAGGTCGTGAATGCGATGAACTCACACCCACACCAATACACCTTGCTGAGCAGGTAGTAGGCATCGAACCTGTTGGTGAAGTGGACGACGAGACCTACCACTGGAGCGTTGGCGTGGGGACGCTGCTCCACGAGGTTGAACATGGGCGGCGAGCCCGCCGGGAGGTGGTGGAAGCCCGCACGGAGGAACCCCCGTGCAAGCTCAGTGCTTCCCCTCCAGCAGGAGAACGCCCACACACGGAGGGATTCCTCGACGATGATGTTGGCGGGGTACCGCCGTTCCGGCACGGTGGGTGGTGCGTGGAACATCGGCCCATTGTACTACATCTTGCTCGCTTCGCTGAGTGGAACGGCTTTGGCTTTTGGGGGAAGAAGAGAAGTTGGAGGCGCAGATAGATCTGTAGAAGAAGAGGCAATGAAGGGCAGTTTAAATAGCCGGGGGAGACGAAGTGGGTACACGCGCAACCGGCATAGATGGTGACTTAGTCCGTGCGTGAACCGATGCGATCATCAATTTGTGAACGTGAATCGATGCGAGCATGCTTTGCGTGCTCTGCGTTGGCGGCTGCTTGCCTCCCCCTTCTGCGTGCTCTGCGTTGGCGGCTGCATGCCTCCCATTCACGAGCGTGCGTGCAGCCTGCGGCGTGAACCGATGCCTCGACATATGGATGCGACCGTGTGTGTAGCCTGCCCCTTCTGCCACCGACACGTATGGCTGCGACGCGTGAAACGATGCTGCGGAGCGACTGAATCCACCGGCAACCGTGTGGCACGGATCGATGCATGTGTGTCGGCGTGCATGCATGCGATTAGGTCTAGGTCACTAGATGCGTGCGTGGCGGTGTTCGCATGCATAGCAGGCTACATCGATGCCGAAGCCGGGCATGCATTGCAGGCTGCATCCATCCATAGCAGGCTTTTTTAATTGGGCTCCCTTTTTAATTTATTACCAGCCAACTAACGGGCCCGTCCTATGAACACAAACACGGCCCAACCAGCGAAGCCACAGCCACAGTCAAAAGAGTCCAATTTGTCTCAAAAAAAAGTCAACAGAGTCCAACGTGGCCCCACAAGTCAGTTAACGGCCAAGACGGCAAACGTCTGTTATGAACATTTGTGAGAGTTTCAGCTAAGGGAATGGGGAAAAGTGAGCAAAAGTTTGAAGCGTGGGGAAAACTAAGCACAACTAAGGAATTGGGGGCACAGATGGAATAAGCCCAAGATAATATCATCAACATATAGTTGGCATACAAACAACTCCCCTTTGACCTTCTTAGTAAAAAGAGTGGGATCGATTTGTCCTACTTCAAATCCACGATCTTGTAGCAACTCGGTAAGGTGGTCATACCACGCACGTGGGGCTTGTTTAAGGCCATAGAGTGCCTTATCGAGTTGATACACATGATCCGGGAAGTAGGGGTTCTCGAACCCGGGGGGTTGCTTGACATAGACCAACTCATTAATAGGACCATTAATAAAAGCACTTTTCACATCCATTTGTTGCAACTTAAAGTTGTGATGGGAAGCATAGGCAATCAACAAACGTATGGATTCAAGACGAGCAACGGGAGCAAAGGTTTCACCGTAGTTGATACCCTCGACTTGGGAGTAGCCTTGTGCTACCAATCTTGCCTTGTTGCGAACGATGTTCCCATGAGCATCTTGCTTGTTCTTGAAGATCCACTTGGTTCCAATGACTTTGTGGTTCCCCGATGGCCTTGGCACCAATCTCCATACTTTGTTGTACTCGAAGTTGTTGAGTTCTTCATGCATGGCATTGAGCCAATCCGAGTCTTCGAGCGCCTCATAGACCTTTTGGGGTTCAACACAAGAGACAAACGTGTGATGTTCACAATAGTTTGCTAATTGTCTACGAGTGCTTACCCCCTTTCTTAGGCTTCCAACCACATTTTCCATGAGATGGCCTTGGGTGGTGAGCTTGGAAGCAATCTTTGCGGCACGACGCTCTAATTCCTCCTCGGAGGTGAAAGGAGGAGGGTTGACTTGATCATCTTGAGTGCCGTCTTGAGCTTGTTCTTGATCTTGAGCTTGCTCTTGATCTTAAACTTGCTCGAGGGGGAGAACTTGACCTTGGGCATCATTTAGAGGTTCACCAACATCTTGAGGTTGATCTTGTCCTTGGTCTTGTTCACGAGGTTGAGGGCCTTCACTTTGTTCTTTGGAAGCGTGTGGGTCTTGATGAGGTGATGGCTCTACTTGAGTAGAGCATTGTCCTTCTCCTTCGGCCACAAGGGGTTCCTCAATGGGTAGAATTTGACCAATACCCATTCTTCTTATGGCTTGGGGAGGAATTTCATCACCTACATCACAAGTACCACTTTGCTCCACTTGGGAGCCGTTATTTTCGTCAAACTCCACGTTACACGTCTCCTCAATGAGTCCGGTGGACTTGTTGAGGACACGGTAAGGATGAGAGTTTGTAGCATAACCAACAAATATGCCCTCATGAGCTCTAGCCTCAAATTTAGACAAACAAACACCTTTCTTGGGAATGAAACACTTACAACCGAACACCCGGAAGTACTTGAGGTTGGGCTTGTTGCCGGTGAGTATCTCATAAGGAGTCTTGTTCAAGCCTTTGCGGAGATAGAGCCGATTGGATGCATGACATGTGGTGTTGATGGCTTCGGCCCAAAAGTTATATGGAGACTTGAACTCCGCCATCATGGTCCTTGCCGCATCCATCAACGTCTGGTTCTTCCTCTCCGCTACACCATTTTGTTGAGGGGTATAAGGTGCAGCATATTGATGCTTGATTCCCTCATCACTGAGAAACTCATCCAAGGTGTAGTTCTTGAACTCGGTGCCGTTGTCACTTCTTATTGTCAAGATCTTTGCATCATGTTGACGTTGAGCTTCATTTGCAAAGTCGATGACGGTTTGTTGAGTCTCACTCTTCCTCTTGAAGAAATATACCCAAGTGTATCTTGAATAGTCATCCACAATCACCAAGCAATACTTTCTTCCTCCAAGGCTGTCAAAAGATGGAGGCCCAAAGAGATCCATGTGAAGGAGCTCCAAGGGTCTCTTCGAGTAGATGATAGTTGATGGAGGGTGAGCCTTTTCATGAAGCTTTCCTTCGATACAAGCACTGCAAGCACGATCTTTGGCAAAACTAATATTTGTTAGTCCACGGACATGGTCCCCCTTGAGAAGACTTTGCAAAGATCTCATATTGATGTGGGCCAAACGGCGATGCCAAAGCCATCCCACGTCAACTTTAGCCATTAGGCATGTCGCGGTCTTAGTGGGTTGCTCCGAAAAGTTAATCACATAGAGACCATTCTCGACATGCCCAACAAAGGCTACTTTAAGAGTCTTGCTCCACAAGAGGGCCACGGTATCAATGTCAAAGAACGTAGCAAAGCCCATGAGTGCAAGTTGACGAACGGAGAGCAAATTGAATGCAAGGGACTCAACAAGCATGACTTTCTCGATCGTTAGATCATGAGAAATGACAACCTTGCCGAGACCCAATACATTAGAATGTGATGTGTCACCCCACTCAACATTGGTGGGCATAGATGGAATCTCTTGCACGTCCACCACCAAGTCCTTGCTCCCGGTCATATGATTTGTTGCTCCACTATCGAGCAACCATGATCCCCCACCGGAAGCAAACACCTACAAGAGATCAATGCTTGGTTTTAGGTACCCATTTAGTAATGGGTCCTTTGATGTTAGTGACAAGGGTCTTGGGGACCCAAATGGACCATTCAATGTACTCATAAGAAGAACCAACAAATTTAGCAAAGACATGTCCATCACTAGCACGGCACAACACATATGATGGGTTAAAGTCGCCGGCTTTGTTTGAGGAAATGCTTTTGCCCTTTTGGACATCAACTCCCTTCACTTTTTCCTTCTTCTCCTTAGGAGCACCCTCTCCCTCTTTCACAAACGTTTGTTTGAGAGGGGGAGGACGTTTGGTCTTGTTGTTCTTCTTCTTGCTCTTGGTCTTGGGTGCAAACCCAATCCCTTCTTTGGCCACAACTTCCTTTTGATTGCTCAAAAGGTCGTTGAGGTTCTTCTCACCTTGAATGCAAGTCACAAGGCCTTTCTCAAGTTGATCCTTCAACTTGGCATTCTCCTCCACAAGATGCACATGCTCACAACACGAGTTAGTAGCACATGCATTATCAATTAATACCATATGAGGAAAGGTGGCCTTTTCCTTGATTAGCTTGACTTGGAGTTGAGCATGAGACTCTTTGAGGTTAGCATGAGTACCCTTCAAGACTTTGTGGGCCTTGTCAAGTATCTCAAACTCCTCTTTGAGTCTAGCATGATCAACCCCAAGTTTAGCCTTCTCGGAGGTTAGCACACGAGACATGACAAGAGCATGATCAAGATCTTTCTTTAACTTAGCATGGTCATCATTGTGTGACTCCTTAAGAGTCAAACAATGCACACGCTCTTCCTCAAGAGCATTAGAGAGATCCGATATTTCATCGGCATAGTCACGACTATGACCTTCCATCTTGGAGATGGTTTCTTCGTGAGCCTCGATCATGTCATTGGCCTCACCAAGTTGTTCCAAGAGAGCAACAAAGTGCTTCTTGGACTTACCCTTGAGCTTGTTCATAAAAGACTCAAATTCATTCACTTCCTCATTAGACTCAACATGTTCATCAATGCAATCCTCCAAAGAGGGATTAGTAATGATGGTGGTTGTGATGTTGGGGGTTACCTTGTTTGTAGCTTTAGCCATGAGGCATTTGGCGGTGATGTTTTCGTTGGGTGAATCAAAGAGAGACACCCGGGAAGGATTAGCAATGGCAACGGATGCCATGACCATAGCTTCTTCATTTTCATCATCATCGTCATCCTCTTGGTATTCTTCTTGAACCACCAACCCACGAGTGGGAGTCTTCTTGGCGAAGTTGTTCTTGTTTGGGAGGGACTTGGCTTTGTCTTTTCTGATGAACTTGCCACCATTGTCTTCCCGCTTCTCGTAAGGACAATCCGCAACGAAATGGCTAACATTGCCACAGTTGAAGCAAGTTCTAACTTGTTGCTTGCCCTTGACGCCACTTGAGTTGTTCTTGTTGAAGTTGGGTCTTGAACTCTTCTTGCTCCAAAATTGTCTTGAAGCAAGGGCCATGTGCTCATGGTAATCAAATTTGGTGTCTTCAGGGTTGCTTTCCTCATCTTCCACTTCTTCCTCTTCTTCCATAATAACCTTGGCCTTCAAAGCAAGGTTGGGCTTCTTTGCCCTTTGAGAACGGAGCACCGCATTGTCGGCGGTCTTGTCCAAGATGCTCATTGCAACAAACTCATCCAACACTTCACTTGAGGTCATGGAGTGGAAGTCCGGCCATTGACGAATGACGGAGGACATGGCCTTGTTGTAAGGCATCATGGCCTTGAGGAACTTTCGCTTGATCCAATTTTCATCCGTGTCCTTGCTTCCATGATCTCGGAGTGCGACCGCGAGTTTGGTCACTCTTCGAAAGAGCTCACGAGGTTCTTCATCTTCTTTCATTGCAAACTCATCGGCTTCATCTTGCACCACTTCATAGTTGGAATGTTGAATGCTAGCACTTCCACGATAGAGACCCTCAACACATTTCCATGCTTCCTTAGCCATGACATGCGGTCGAAGGTGAGGAAGATCTTCGGGAAGGATAGCATCTTGGATGATGAAGAGAGCACTCTCATTGAATTGATTGTCCATGGCTTCTCGAGGGGTGAAGTTGCTTGGGTCATGAGGATAAAAACCTTCTTCAATGATTCTCCAAAGGTTAGTGTTCACATGTTTTAAATGATGCTTAAAGCGATAGACCCAAGAATCAAAATCTTCATGTTTCTCATATTTAGGAGGAGGATCGGCATGATTCAAATGAGTGGATGGGATTGGCCCTCCATAAATTGGAGGTTCCACATGGGCAAAGATGCCGGTACCATTTCTACCACTAATAGAAGGACTCTTATCAATGTTAGCTTCCCCCTTGTCGGAGGGAGCATCCGTCACCTTGTTGGTGGGATCACCCACTTTCATCGGCGAGGTAGATTGTTTAAGTCCTTCTAGGAATTCCTTAAACATGTCCTTGACCTCGGTCGTCATGGAGGTTTTCAATGTTTCCAAAGCCACATTGAATTCCTCACGAGAGATCGAGTTACCCCCATCTCCTGTAGATGAGATAGGATTCGCACCGGATTGCTCTCCCACTTCATCTATGACATCAACCATACTCTTTGGATGGTAAAGTCCTTAAAAAGAGATGAGGCTCTGATACCAATTGAAAGGATCGATATGGTTGACTAGAGGGGGGTGAATAGGCAACTAACAATTTTTAAGCTTTTCTTTACCAAATTAAACTTTGCAACAAAATAGGTTGTCTAGATGTGCAACTAGGTGGGCAACCTATATGATGCAATAACAACTAGCACACAAGCAAGCAAAGGATGTAAAACAAGTAGGCTTGCAAAAGTAAAGGCACGAAATAACCAAGAGTGGAGCCGGTGGAGACAAGGATGTGTTACAGGAGTTCCTTCCTTTTAAGGGGAAGTACGTCTCCGTTAGAGCGGTGTGGAGGCACAATGCTCCCCAAGAAGCCACTAGGGCCACCGTATTCTCCTCACGCCCTCACACAATGCGAGATGCCGTGATTCCACTATTGGTGCCCTTGAAGGCGGCGACCGAACCTTTACAAGCAAGGTTGGGGCAATCTCCACAACAATCGGAGGCTCCCAACAACAACAACAACACCACGAAGCTTCACCACAATGGAGTATGGCTTCGAGGTGACCTCAACCGTCTAGGGTGCTCAACACCCAAGAGTAACAAGATCCGCAAGGGATAAGTGGGGGGAATCAAATTTCTCTTGGTGGAAGTGTAGATCTGGGCCTTCTCAACCAATCCCGAGAAAATCAACAAGTTTGATTGGCTAGGGAGAGAGATCGGGCGAAAATGGAGCTTTGAGCAACAATGGAGCTTTGGGGGAAAGAGGTAGGTCAACTTGGAGGAAGAAGACACCTTTATATAGTGGGAGAACAAATCCAACCGTTACCCCACTGAGCAGCCCCGCACAGAGCGGTACTACCGCTAGAGCAGGGCGGTACTACCGCTCCCTACCCAGCGGTACTACCGCGCTGGCGAGGAAGATAGGCCACTGGCCCCAGAGCGGTACTACCGCAGGAGTAGGAGCGGTACTACCGCTTGGAGCAGTACTACCGCTTCTACTACCACTTGTAGTGCCGCAAAACCCGACACAAGAAAACACCAGTCTCGAATCAAGGCGGTAGTAGCGCGGAACAGCTGCGGTACTACGGACGAAGCCCGCGAGCGGTACTACCGCCCTGCGGAGAGGTACTACCGCTGAGAGCAGTACTACCGCTTCGTGGAGCGGTACTACCGCTGGAGGGCTTTGGCAGTACTACCGCTGTAGATCGCGGTACTACCGCTGGCACAGGACGAAGCAGGTACGGAAGAGAAGTTCCAGCTCCAAAGATGCGAAAGGAAGACGACGGGTGTGAATGGGATGTGTACGTGTTGATTCCACCCTAGTCTTACCAAAGCGGATCCCCTCTTAATAGTACGGTGAGTCCTACAAAACTAGTCCACCAACAACGAAACGAAGGAGCTACACCGTCTTGAATAAAGCACCGAGGGGAGGAAATCGTCTCGTGCCAATGGATGATTCTCTGAAAGAACTTAACGCACACGATTAGTCCGCAAAAGCATTGTCATCAATCACCAAAACCACTTGGGGATAAATATGCCCTTACAAGTGGTGGGCGCCCCTGATAGCCTTGCCTGTTACTGCTGGGCTTTTTCGCTAGCCACTATTAGTCATTCCTGCAGTAGTGACTCCTTCGATGGCACGGTTGTTTCATCACACACACGCGCGCGCGCGCACACACACAAACACACACACACACACACACACACACACACACCTCAAACAAACGTGGATCCAATCGCATCCGCCTCCAGAATAAGGAAATATCTAACCCCTCCATGGAGTAGTTGCTCCACCTTCCTTCATCTCAGCCGATACGCGCTCGGTCACATGAGATAGAACCAGGTTGGTGCAGTGCCGCCATTATGCTCACATGTTAAAACTGATAAGTACCATCAAACCTTAGAGCCTTTGTCCTTCACATCGGCACTCATTAACACGCCTATGGCATAATGTGATGGTCCCACCCATCTATCAGTTATAAACCATGACGTGTATTCGGTGTTGTATTTTCTAATTTGGCTTTCTCTGGAAGAGAGGATGGAACATACCCGTGATACAATGAATGCAAACATAATCTAGACTGTTTGTCGCCACTTTTGGTTCGCCCGCTCTCACATTGTGCCAAAGTTATTACTAAAGTGGCTTTTCTGGGTCCTTCGAGACCCTTCCAGTATTAAATAGAAGTTCTTTTCTATAAGACCCACCCACATCCATCAAACACCCATCACTTTCTCTTTCTCCCTTCCTTCGACATTCTTTGTTTTCCCGTCCCACCAAGTATGAGCAAGAAGGCATGAGAGAAGAGTCCCCTCTTGTGCTGCTTGGAGAACTGAGCACAGTCTAGGAAGGGGAGGAGGTAGAGGAGCACACAAGTCATCTAGCGGCGGCTGCAGGTGAGCTAATCCGGTGAGATCGTGATTATTGTCTATCTTCTCCATGTGACTGGTCTCATTGACCGGCTCACCACGTCTAACAACTCTACAGCTTCGGCGTAGGCAACCTATTCGACATAATGTCTGAGAGGCTTAATGATGAGGAAACCATGGAAACGGCTCTCGCCGGCGGAGAGGACCGCCTCGAGGCCCTCCCAAATGATCTTCTCAGCTATCTTATGTCGTTCCTGCCTTCCCGCAACTCTGTGCGGACATGCGTTCTCAGTAAGCGTTGGAGCACGCTTTGGAAGTCTGTGCCCGCCCTACGCATCGATGACCCCGATAGCTACGACGCCGTTAGTGGCTCCAACACATTTGTGAACGAGTTTGTTCGCCTTCGCGACCCAATGCCTCTAAATGTATGTGACATCAGTTCGGATTGTGTGGAGACTGCGGCTGATTACCCCGAATGGGCCGACGAGGCATTCCAACAAATGAAGCCGTGGCTCTGGTATGCTCTATCATGTCAAGTTCAAGTGCTTAAAATTTGTTTTCCCTGGCGGGTAATCGACACTACTCTCATCTCGTCGCACTTGAAGAGGTTACATCTTGATGGCATGCACTTTGAGGGATGCTCCCTCGATTTTTCGAGTTGTAAGGTGCTAGAGGCGTTAGAGATGATAAGTTGTGACATCTATGCGAATATCCTGTCCCAAACATTACGACATCTTAAAATTAATGGTGGGGGTTTTTGTATTGATGACCGCATTCGTATTTCCACCCCAAATCTCATTGGCTTCAGACTAGCTCCACTTTGGGGTTGGGCTCCTTTGCTTGATAGCATGTCATCACTTGTAACAACATCTGTAAAGCTTGGAGAAGGGTGTGAGGAGGAACTGTGTTACTGTGGTAATCCATCATGTGAGGGATGTGATGCTCAACCTAGTGGAACTAACTATCCCGTGGCTCTGGAAAGTTTGTCGGATGCTACAAATTTGAAGTTGAAAATATATGATCCGACACGGGTATGCTCCCTCTTCGCCACCTCCTATTGTTGTTTGACATCCGCTAGATTCCATGTATGTCTGCATGAAGATATTTGTCAATACAATCTTATCAAGCATGTTCCTTACATGTGTTGCATGTTTTCTAGATTTCACATGCTTGAATCTTGATGTTTCTTGAACACATTTGTTACTATGCATACTGCTACTGGATAATTTAGTCATGTGTACTATTCATATATGTAGGATTGAGATATAGTACAGCTTGGGTTACAAATCGTGGTATATGCTAACTATTAATTGCTATACAAAAAGAGAGCCATCAGAAAGCTTTCAAAGCATGTACGTCCGTATCTAAAAAAGGAGCTTATACTTATGAATTCAGATCTTGAATTGTGGTTTAACCTTCTTCATTTTATCTCCAGTTATCTATTTTCAGAATGGATTTGAAATGGCGCCCTGTGTTTAGCAAGTTAAAAACATTGTTGCTCAATGAATGGTGTGTCGGTGATGATTTTACTGGATTGATTTACTTTCTCCAGCACTCACCAATTCTAGAGACACTTAAGCTTCAACTTGATCTTGAAAGTTCTGAGGTATATATATTCTCGAAGTAAGATAGCTTGTCTTTGAAGTTACCATTTACCTTTTGTTGACTTAAGCAAAATATTTTGTTTGCTACAGGATTATCATTTGAGCAAAACTGATGAAAGTTGTAACTTAAAGGAATAGTCATTGCTATCACCACATCTCAAGGTAGTCAAAATTATATGTTGCACGCCGGAAGATGTGATAGTTCACCGTATTTTAAAGATTCTATGTGCCCATGGAGTGCCTTACGAGAAAATTGAGGTTGAAGTTCGCATGTAAGTTGCCATCATCATTATTATATTTCAGTCGCCAACCAATACATTAACATACTTGGATAAAAAAATCTTAGCCCCAAGCAGAGTAGGACGATATATCGACACCACTTTTTACGTCCATGTAGCCCACCATGACACCGTACTATACTTGGGAACCACAATGTTGCATGTTTAATGGTGGCATTGATGCTTCTTGTCATCACCATAGGTGTGGATGGAACCCAATGGTAACACTGGCTAAACAACTAGAGCTGCAACATGTGCTTGGTAGCTACATGCAGCAGAATGCCCATGTTAGCAACGCACAAGAGTAGGGAGCTTAATTATCAGTTAGCGTAGCAACAGAAAACATTAATTTCCTCAACTGAATGCTTGATTAGGTAATGTAAGGTGGTCTGGACTAATGTAGGTAGTACCGAAGGCAGAAATCTGAAGTGTACATTATTTTGTTTAAATGGGATAGTTTGACACCCTGCTCTATAGTTGTTGCGTGTAAGCGCTACCCAAAATTCTTCCTACCAAATTTAAGTTAAACTTCTGCTTAGTTTCATGTTCCATTACTGTCCCATTACAAGAAGTTCTCAGAATAAGCCTTGATGGCTAGCTAGACTAAAACTGAAGAGTTCGTATGAATTCAAGCATTCTGATAGCTAGATCAACCAACAAAATTTCTCATAATATTCCCTGCATTCCTTCCGGTACGAGACTTCATGTGCTCATTGTGTCCTTTGTTGTTTATGCAGGGTTCAATTTCGATCTATATATGATCAGATCATCCCCGTTATTCAAACTTGAGGCCCTCGGATGTAGTGCCATGAAGTTGTTGTGTTTCGTCTACTAGTGTCCTATTCATATGAAGTTATGAACTCTTATGTGCTTTGTTGCATTTCGTGTACAAGTGTCCTATTCATATGAACTCTTATGTATTTATGGGTAGCTTGTTGCTTGGATGTTGTCATAAATCATAACATGTCGAGGTTTGAAGTTCGTGGTAGTCCTAGTGCACTTTTGCTCATCTCATGAACTTAGTGCCAGGCCTGAACCGGTTATGTAATTGTGGTAAGATGTTTCATGCACCTGTCTAGTGTTGTTCTGGATTGTGGTAAGTAATATGCAACATGTGATTGTCTGCTTCTTTCTAAACATGCCATGTTCATTGAGTGTGTTCGTGCTCAAGAATACAAGTTATGATTTCCAGTCGAGGTGGATCTTGGGCTCGAGAAGTACGGGGGTCTCTTTTCCAGCCGATGTTCCCCAAAATCATTGTCACCGCCTCTAGCTTTGCATTCTTGAGGTCCATGAAAGGAGCCTTCTGCAAATGTGCTTTTCAGTTCGTGGTTTGCTTCTCTTCTCTGGCAGCAGTGAAGGCTGATGGCGAGATGGCCGTCGCTCAGGGACCTCTAGGGGCTTCTCTGTATTTTTATTTTCCTCGGTTATTTGTGCAATGTTCTAGCAAATGTATGTGTGGATCCTAATGATGCAGAGGCCGAGGGTCAAGCCTCCTTTTTGAAAAAAATACATGTGTCTTTCTAGGTTGTTTGTTAGTCTGTATATAATTTCCATTACTCTCTTTGTTGAAAAAACACACTATAGACAACCATCAAACACCCATCAAAAACCTACCATCTCATTAATGCTCTTCCCAGTCACTCCGCTCTTTCTCGCCACAATGAGTCTTTGGGGAGGTGAAATGGTGGTTGTGGACTTGCGTGATAAATTCATTAAGGATTCTATCTTTTCCTTCTTTAGAGAATTCTTTATTTGACCTCGAATAAAAATTTTGTTTCCTACTTGGCCCTGAAAAAAATAAAATCCTCCCTATTTGACACATGGTTGAAGTTTTGTTCATAATATGAAATTCCATCAATTTTGGTTACTAATGGTGTTAACTCAGACAAGAAAAATACAATTTCCCCCTAGTGTAATATCTATGACCTAGGCATGTCAATGGCGCAACAAATGACGCCGCAAGGCCCGTTTAGTTAGATTTACTTAACTTGATAGTTCATTTTCCCACAAAAAGAGCTTTATTGAACTATTAGACTGATAAGTGGGGACCCGATTTGCATCCCCACTATGACCAAACAAGGAATAAACTCGTAGGAGCTCGTGAATGGATCTTCGTGAGCATATTAGCATCAACTGTCGTAGTCGCCCTCAGATTGTAAGTTATGAATGGATAATACTGGACTTGGATATTTGTCTAGTAGCCTCTACCGGACAGTTACAATCTGGCCATGCATGGCCTGACATTGTAATTCATGAACTCGCCGCGGGTCCACCCTCAAATCCTGCGAGATTCATACACCCATCCGCCTCGTCATCTCCGACGAAGTCGCCAACCACGCACGTGTCCAAGGACACCAAGGCAGTCACTTAGTTCACCTCATCCTAGGTTGCCTTGTTTGATATAACGATGGTGATCTCTTGTATTTAGCATTGGATTGTATTCTGACCATGTAAGGATTGTGGTCATTTAGGTCTGAAGAAATAGTCATGTTTCTGCTTGAATGTTCAGTGTATGCCTGAATTTCACTTCATATTCTTTGCTTTAAACATGTTCATTTGATCTCTTATTGGTCTTGAAACTGGTTCTGTACGTCTTTGCTTCTGTAAAGTCAGAAACTTCCCGTCTTTGTTCCGATCCTTGTCAGTCTCAGTCTGTAGGTACATATTTAAAAAAAGTTAGATGTGTCTGCAGATATAGCCACTGAATTTACATCTCAAATTTGATATCTGCAGATACATAACGGCAGGGGTTGTTATGATACTGGCTGCTGATCTTTGGCACGATTGAACAAAAACATCTTGGTACCAAACTTATCGTACACTTTCATGTTTTGTGCAGATCTCAGTTTCCAGAAGGATCCTCCTGACGCACGACGCCCTGGAGCTTCCACCATTAGTGGCTACAAAGATGTGTCCTCGGTCGTCATGTAGGTGTTAAGCCCTTTGTTAGTCTGTAATGGTGGTCCTGTGTTGGCCATTATCGCTAGATTTAGTTTCTTGCATTTCATCATGTTCTGGTTGCGTTGGTTGATCAGTGCAACTCACGAAAACAGTTTCCAATTGGTCGAAGTCTTAAAATGCGTCATGATTGGTCAGAACATTGCCGTCTTTCCATTATTGGAAAATAGAAATTGGGCGAGGACATGTCTATGTACAATGGAAATTGAGTTATGTGCCCTGTTTGACTGCCTGAGTATGCCACCCTTTTTGAATCTGTAATTCAGTTTGTGTTAAATTGGATTGCACTCCGGTGTAGTTCAGAATGACTATTGTTCCACCAAAACTAATAACCATGTAACTGATGGTGACAATACAATAGTTACCACACGACATTTGTATCATCAATGCAAGCTCACTTGGGGTTTGATTCTCTTATCTGGTTGTTCTCATGTTGTGGAAATGCAGTTTATTTCTTCTCTCATCTTCCAGTTGGTAGATTCCATTTTATTAAGAATCTCTAACAGGTAGTGGATAGAGTGCATCCATCCGTCCATCAATGACTAAGTTGATTTCCCTTGATTCCATTTTATTAAGAATCTCTAACAGGTAGTGGATAGAGTGCATCCATCCGTCCATCAATGACTAAGTTGATTTCCCTTCATTGTTTTCACTATTCTTCATAGCCTTTTGTAAGTTTGATCATCAGAGATTGATGCCGAATACCATGCATTCCACAACTGTCTGAAATCTGTAGCCCTCCTTAGTCTCAGCGGTCATATGTATAATGTCTGTTGGCCTCGCACCACCAAACTCCTCGTTGACAAAGAGATTTGGCAAGGATATTGCTGAAAAGAATCTTGCGTGTCTCCGGGTCAAAGAATTTCGGCCAGCCAGAGCCGGAGAATCAACTGAAGCTAATTATTTTTTTCCACAAAAGCGAATAATAGAAATTGCGTAAAGGTATTCACCAATATATATTAGCTAAGGACAACTTGGAACAAATTTATTGTACCTTGCCATGTTTTGTGCAGTTTTCAAATTCTAGAACCATCACGGTGACAGGGCAGCAACTTCCACCATTGGCTCCTGAGAGTGTGCATCTAAAGTTCATATATGGGCATGCAACTAGTAGAATTGCCCGCGCGGATGGGCAGGCAATGTCTATCATGTACACTTTTTTAGGAAAATGTTGGTTAGTTTTTTATTAATTGAAAACATCTGTAATCCATCTCCAGTTTTTCAATGTTTTAGTTGTTGTTGAGGAAATTTTTTGCTAGCCTTTAATTGGATATTATGTTTGTTGGTTCATGATTTCATAGTATTGGAATTAAAATATGGCAAGTCGGCAATAAAATTGATTGAGCTCCCAGCCTATACTTGTTGTAAATCATTGTCCAAAAATATGCATGCAATCAAATTCATCAATCATTGATTCACATTATTCAAAAATAACTATTTAGTCACATGAAAATAGTATCTGAACTTTCATAATAATTTTTGATATAACATCATATTTTCTTAAATTTTAACTAGCATATTTACATAAAGATGAACAACCGAAGTTGTACATGGATGACTAGGTCTATGCCTACAATGGCTACTACTACAGAACATACCTATTAGCACCGCATGTCGCACACTAAGGCATCAGAAATGTGTGCAAGAAACATTGCACA
This sequence comes from Triticum timopheevii, assembly GCA_963921465.1. Taxonomy (NCBI): domain Eukaryota; kingdom Viridiplantae; phylum Streptophyta; class Magnoliopsida; order Poales; family Poaceae; genus Triticum; species Triticum timopheevii. The sequence continues at coordinate 553,521,876 of OY997272.1, read as the reverse complement.
TGGTTGTTTAGAAACGCTTGTGTGGCATATGATAGACAAAATATGTACTTGTTCACCATTTGCAATGTGGTCATTCGCATCAAAATTGATGATAGATAGACCACTGTGCAAATATATCGACCCAATAGACCCATTTCAAGGATGGTATATATTTCGCAGAATGACCCACGTCGCACCGCTGACCAGATCCTGCACCCCTACCATCTTTTCTCTCTATATCTCTCTCAATTCCTCAAGGCGAGCTTCTTGAGGTCAGGGAGGTGGCCTCCTCGGCGAGCCACTTGAGATCCTATAACGGTGTGATCGGTAGCTTGTTGTCTCTCAATAGGCTGAAGGACTCTCTAGACGAGGGTGTCGATGGAGTGACATAGGTGAGCCTCCTTCCTCTACAGGTGGTCCATGGTTTCCAACATAACCCATTATCCTCTCCGCTCCCTACAAGGAAGCTGAGGACTCCAACTCCACCGGTGGGTGTGGCCCAAACGAAGACGAGCTCACCGTGAGCAATGGTGGAGGCAAGCCGTGCTGCTTTTTTTTTGTTGGGCATACACATCAGACATGGGTACCGATGATAACCTTACCTCATTACGGCCACAGGTGCCCCAACCATTGTGGTGTATGTTTTTGCATGTTTCTAATGTACCAAACTATAATAGTAGTCATGCATTTACAAAAAATATTTATTAAAGCATCTCATCAATTACATGCTCATAGCCGGAGTACACATGTGTGCCATAGTTTCCTATCCGACACTATATACAACAGACACGAGTCACTGTGCATTTATCGAAGGAAATGTTGCAGCTCATTTTTCCTGATAGTAATGATGCTTACCTTATCTGCGGAACAAATATTATGATAATTATCTATTTTTTGGCTCGCCCGAGAAATTTAGTCTCAAGATTTGTTGGTCTTGTCTCTTGAAGGTGATCATAGGGATGGGATATGAGTGTGTGTGTTCATAGAGGCGAGTGTTCATGCATGTATGTGAACGTCTGCCTTTGTACTGTGTTTCTCAAAGAAGAAAATATAACAGTCTCCATCTGTGATATCTTCGTAGGTGTATAAGGGTGTTTGATCAGTAATTCAAAAGGAAAAATGTACATTGGGAAGTGGTATGCACATGAGGTGATCGGCTTCTCCCCTCCCTGGCATCGCCCCTCGATGGCGACCCGGGGGCGAAACCCTAGCGTCCTGCACCACCTCCTCCTCCCCTTCCCCCTTCTCGCCGCTACCTGAGGGGTCGCCGGCTGGGCCATGCGACCATCGAGGAAGGTGGCGGCGTGGCTCCTCTCCGCCCCATGGTTCGTGTAGGGCGTTGGATCTGGGGCGGCGACCCTAATGGCGAGGGCGGCGCGTGCATGGCAGTAGGCGGCGGTCACCGGCACTCGGAGACGCATCCTTGGTTGCGCGGGCAACGAGGAGGCGGTGGTCGGCGGCTCGGTGCGGGAGCCAACTCCGCCGGTTCCCTGCGCCAGATCTAAAGAGGGCGGCATCTCCGTGCGTGCCCCGGCGAGCCCCATCTGTTCGGGACTCCGGCATCCTCTGGTTTGTCGGGCCTGCAGGCTGGGTGGTGTGCTTAGGGTCGAGGGAGCGGATTGGGGAAACCCTTGGCCAGCGGTGACAGCCACGACATCGATGGCGCAGCGGGCGCGTTTTCCCTCTTCTGGGCGACACTGAGGTACATCCCTTTCCCTCCCTCATGTGTCCCTGGTGAAAACCTGAAATCCTCCATTTGGGCGGCAGTGGCGCTCCGGCGTCATCACCTTCTTGAAGGCGCCGCCTTTGGACAGCGGGGTGGCAGGCTCAACTCTTGCGCTGAAGTTTGGCCGCCATGGCAGCCGGTGTTCTTCATGGGGAAACACTCTAGTGGCAGGGGTGGATGCATTTTTTCCCGGCATCTTCTTTGCCTCTAGTCCGACAACCTGGGTCTTATGCTGCAATTTGTGCCAACAGCGAGTGGTGCCTGCGTGTGGTGGCTCTGCGAGGTGAGGCACTCATTCCTGTCTTCATCCTTTTAGGCCACCGGATGTGCCATGTCCACACATGCTCGGGTAGAGCATCTCTGCCTTCCAACGGCGCGGCGCACTACGAGCTAGGGCGAGAGGGCAAGGTGTGCCCTCTTCGGAGGCAGAACTAGAGGGTGTGCCAGCCGTGTGTGTTCTTAGGGTCTTGACGACAAACTGGCTTCCTCCGGTGTTGGATCACCCTCCATGGTTTCCCTCCTCTTCGGCATGTTCGCGGCGGCGTCGGATTAGTTGTTTCTTGTGTGTCTTGTATCTTGAGCTGTTGTGTTGCTCTGTTCTTTTTTGGTTTTGTATTGCTTTCGTGGCATATCGGTCTGTAAGGGCGTCATTTATTTAATGCCGGGCCTCAGCCTTTTTTCTAAAAATAAGCTGGTATGCATATACACCAAAAGCCAGTGTGATAAACATTCACTTGTTCGTGCATGGAGAAATATGACTGGACACATGTCATAAAGAGACAACCATGTGTAAATGTGAAACCATGAATCTACACAACCTGATTTGGTTAAAAACAAGAGCTAGGTTCATTTATTTGAGATCCATTAGTGGTTGAGGGGTGTGAGAACATATACACTATAGTTAATGTAGTGCAACTGATGTCACAAACATCTAAAGAGTGCAGCCCATTTTGTATCCATTCTAACTTCTAACCACCCATAGCAGATACTGCTGACCGGTGACATCAGACCATCCAAAGGGTGCAGCCCACATTGTCTCCATTCTAACTTTTGACTAGCCATAGCCGATATCTGCTGACCGGTGACATCTGATCGTCCAAAGGATGCAACCCACTTTGGATCCATTCTAACTTTTGGCCACCCATATTGGATATCTGCTGACCAATGACATCAGACCATCCAAACGGCACCGCCCATTGTGTACCCATTATAGTTTCCAGCCATCCATACCAAATTTCACTATTCACAATTTAGGAGACCATGTTAGACTCCTTGACCATGATCAACTAGTACTTAAAGTAGAGTACTCTATTATGTTTGAAACTTTGTTTTAAGTGCAGACTTATGGACCTCATGTAGGAAATCACCTCTGAAAGTAATGTTCTTTAATTCTAAAATTTGAGGGTCACACTGAACACGGACTCTAAGTCCATTGTTTCAACAATATTACAACTCTTTAGGAGAATGTGATTATAACTTTATCTCGCCACTACATTGTGTTCACATCCATGCGACATCACTTTGTCATTTTGATTTGTGCCGCCAGTGACTGCGACAACACCAAAGAGTTGTGGTTTCAAGTGCACTGATCACTTTGAAACATCCTTTTTTTTTGCACAAATACAAATAGAATAATATTGCAATACAAAAAAGTTTTGCGGTTAGCTGACCCCACAACTTACATGTAGAATCGCCGCTGAGTGCAGCTCCTCCGAAAAATGGTGTTATAATTGTGGTTTTGTTTTTACGTTGTCGTCGCATCCATGCGATGTGTTATGTCATTACGCTTTGTCGTTTCGGAACTCGACGCCTTCTGTAAACAAATATAAATACAAGTGTACACATAGATTTTCTCCACTACTTTAGGTGAAACATATCATTTCCGTACATATATGTGTGCTTGGTTTGTATATATTTGAAACATATTATGTAGCTAGTACTTTCATGGTTATTGAACAATCTACATTTGGTGGTAACTCTTTTTTGGGAGGGGGCGGGGGGTGATTCATTTATTGTTGTGTCAGATTCTATCCCACTATGTGTGTCACCTTATAGGATGCATGGACCACACCTGCCCACTTTGTGCTATTAGCTCTTTTGCAATTTTTAATAGTAATGTATTAATTTTTTATATCATATAAACATGACTGTGTGAAATAGAAGAAACGTTGTTGAGCTATAAATAGCCACCAATGCCCAATTGCCACATTCACGCATACAGAAAATAGAAGCAAATAGAGATCTAGGTTTGAGAAACCCCATGGCAGAAAGAGCAGAAGGAAGGCCCTCAGATGCGCTCAGCGTGATGGTCATTGATGAAGAAGAGTTCCATGCCAACTCTGCAAAATCCATGCTCTCTGAATTGAACTATTATGGTAAGGTTTTCTACATCCCATGAAAGAGGAACTATCTTCATCTTTACGAAAATATACATTTTCAACATTTCATGGAAACCATTTCTTCTCATGTTTTGAGATGTCATTACATTCAGATAGTGAAGTTGATCTTGTTTTCCAGTGGCAGTCTATACAAGTCCCATAGAAGCGCTCGGTATTCTTGAAAAGAAAGCACATGATGTTGATTTTGTCATAGCAGCGGTGGACATGGAAGAGTTGAATGGCTTTCAGTTCCTGGAAGCAGCCAAAGATATGCATCCGAACCTTCAAGTGATCAGTATGTTCACTAATAATTATCTCCAACTGCATGCACACGCATCTTCTTTTATGTGACGTTGATAAGTCTTAATTTTCTTAAAGCAGTGATGTCAGCAGATACAACAATGTACACAATGAAGAGATCTATTGAACTTGGTGCTCGTTTTTTGGCGAAGAAGCCTCTTGATGCTACTATCATTCACAATATGTGGCAACATCTTGATGTAAAAGTTCTTAGGCTGAACAGGATGAAGTATCTGTTTCAAGGTTGAAATTAACATCTTATGACTAAATATTTATGCTTATAGTTTCTAGAAAATATCTTAACACTATAATCTAATGGTTCATTGAAAATCTATTTTAATGTACAACGTTTCACATGGCCAATCCAATCAGTCTTTGGAGTACAATACATCCATTTCAAAGTAGATTTCTTTTTATAGATTGGCACGAAACATAAGAGTAAGAGTAAAATATCATTGCTTCTCTTGAATTATTTTCATGTCTATCTCTTTTTCTTCACCAAGGCAAATAATTACTATATCCTTCCATGTTTTCAAGAACACACATTTTGTGTCAAACTTTAGCCGTCAATTTGAACCCCCCCCCCCCCCCCCCCCCCCATGTAGAAGGGCCATTATTTTTTGGCAAAAGTTTAAGAGGTTCAAAAGATAGGTGCTTTGAAATGGAATGAGTCTCTACCAATAAGGTGAGTTGGTGTCGCATGTTCATTGGTGAAGCCTCCCCTCGCCCACGACATGCATTAACTCAATCAAATCAAATTAAATGTTTTGCAATGCCTCTCTTGGTGGGTGTAAGATAATTGCATTAACTCAATCAAATTAAATCGGTCATTCTAGCTATACGTTGGACATGGGCAAATCAAAAATCGAAGCAAATCTTTTACATTAACTCAATCAAACCAAATCAAATATTTTGCATTAACTCAGTCAAATCAAATCAAATCACTTCCTATATTAGAATATGTTGGGTGTAAGGTATATGTCGGATATGAGTGTTGAGTCACTAGAATATGTATGTCTCCGTTTATGAACACGCAATTAGCTATATGTAATAGTAGTACAAGTTAGAGACGTCTGTTTTAGTGCATGCTTTCCAGTACATTATATTAATTTTCTCAATGTGGTAGTAACCTGAATTGTGTCAAGTAAAATAAGTCTTGTCTTCCTTTGGAATGCACGAAAACATGAACTGCAAATATTAAAGTATTATGTTGTGCACACGCAGGTGTTGGAGATAAAGCGCAAGATGGAGAAGAAGTTGGAGAGTCTGTAGCACAGCAAAAGGATGGAACTAAAATGACCACTCATTTCAAATGGATACCTTTCCTGGAGAGCAAGTTTTTATATGCTCTTCAAATACTTGGAGCAAGTAACTACCCATCTTAGGCCCAAACACTTTCACTTCAGGATTAGCCTTTCTCGATTTAAAATCGATAATATGAAATTATACCTGTTAATTCATTTCAGATGCATCGCCCAGCAAGATAAAGATAATCATGAACGTGGATACTGTTACGAGGAAACAAATTTCTGCGCATCTGCAGGTGTGTTCCCAATACACATTTATTGAACTCTGGAGCATGTATGGAGTCATTTCAAATGAGCTAAGTCAAACATGTAATTTGACTGAAATAAGCCAAAGTGTCTTGTATTAGAAAAATTAATATAAAATGCTTTTGTTTATAAGTTAACAATACAGATGAATAGTGAACCCAAATTTTTGACCCCACAAAAAAAAACCAAATTTTTGAATTGAACAACAAAACGAAAGGCCTGATATTATATAGTATTTTCTAGTACCTAGTTTATGAAGCTAAAGTTTTCATCTTTGAATGATTGTCTACTAATAATTGTGTATTTTATATTTTCAAGAAACATCGAAAACGTATGGAAAGGGAACAAAACATGGCAATGTTTATGGATAGCTACGGGAATTGTGCCTCAAGTTCTAAATCCGTGAAGACTCGTCATACAATCCCTTACATGTCGGGCTATCATGCAGATGACGATGTCCAAAGAACAACGGTGAGCTAACAATGGAAAGTTAGTTATATATTATATTACTCAGAAAATAAAGTTAACACTTTAGTGATTAATTAGTCTTTCTAACTCATCTCAGATGCCAAGCTTGTTTGGAGACACTCAAGGCGTTGATGTATCTGCAGCAATGCGAAGAGCCTTACAACTTGGGGCTGTTTTTGACGAGTTCCAGCATTCCAATGGTCCTTCTAGTGACGAACCATGTGAAGTTATAGGACATATAACAGGAGAAGATGGCATCGTTGATGAAGCTAATGGCTCAAATTCATCTAGTCATGATCAGGTTGCTGCTCAAACATACAATTCAAGAGCTGCACAAGCAATCACATTCAGGAACAATTATCATCATGACCAAGTCTCCAACATAAGCAAGGTTCCGGTTGAGGGCCTTGTAGACTATCCAGATTCCGAGGATTCTGATTAAGTGGAGATACCTTGATTCAACTAGATATTGAGCATGGACCTAAAATCTCACTAGACTCTATGGTGAGTTGAAGATTAGCAAGCAGAGCCGGCTCGGTAATATTAGGGGCCTAATCAAAGTGTCATTATTTTCTTTGCAAGATTGACCAAGACATTCCAATAAGATTGAATCGTGAGTGTTAAAGACTAAGAAACAAGATAGCTTACTCTCCCATTTATACTAGATATCTTAGTTCACTATTCTTGTAAATTAATCATGAGTAAGAACGACATCGTACTAGTTTGGACGAAAAAGACGATTAGGCGTCCCTCATGGACATCCAGGTCGCCGACGAACCCAGCTCCACCCGTAGAGTCAGCTGCGCGCAACCGCTTGGCTGCTTCGAGCACGCCACCTTGATCTCCCTCTATATGGGAAAGTACCAGCCAGGGCTCTGTTCGCGTGTAGCTGCCCTCGGCCACCAGCAATGGTAAACGCCTGCTGCGTTGTCCGGCTATAGCTCACGATGTTGCCTGGCTGTGGTGCGCTCAACGGCCTTTTTTCCCACTGCTCACTCTGTCTGAATGGAGAGGCCCTGTCGCTCGTCGAGTTGTCCAGGCAGGCCTGCTTCCAGATTCTAGGGCCCTTGCCTTTTATTTTAGAGAATCCAGGACCTTTGCCTTATGGCCATGCCCAACGGGAGTACGTACAGGGTGCGGCGCACATAGCGAAGCACGAGGTTTACTGTAGTGCGTTTCAAATTGCTTTGGAAACAGCAAACATATTTTGAAAACACAAAATTATTTCAGGTTTGTCAATATTCATTGAAAAAGCGAACACTTTTTGAAACTTCCAAAAACATTTTTTGAAACGGCGAACAATTTTTGAAATTTCAATCATTCCTTTCCAAACATTTATTGAATCAGAAGAAACCCGGTAAAACAACCAAAAGGAAGAGAAAAAACCTACCTAAACCGTACCGGAACCTTCTAGAAGGTTCCTAAAACCAGGAAACTTGGCGCGAATGTGTCGCTCCAAGAGTGTGTTGCATGTGCGGAACTTCGACAATCTGCCACAAATAAGCGATGAATAGGAATTGACATGCGCAACCACATAGGCCTGTAACATGTGGGCTATCATGTGGCTGAATTGGCAGGTCAGAAATTCAGAGCCCCACTGCTAAAAAAAGAAAATTCGGGGCCCCTAAAAATTGAAGGCCGCGTGCCATCGCACATGTCACACACCCCTAGGCATAGGCCTAGTAACATGGAATAGTGACTAAAACAGTAGGCATATATGGCATGGGGCTGATTGTATCTTACTTTATACAAATAGATGACTCGTTGCGACCATGGCGAAAAACTCAAATGCATCCGAGAAGTGGGGCTAACTATATGAAACTAAATTAATACATTGTTGGTCGGGTAACATGACATGGTCGAATCATGGGTCGAAGGCCCGAGTTCAGCCTTTGGCACCATCGAAATAACGACTGTCGGTGAGATTTTGATGTTCTGTGGCTTTATGGATGTATTCATGGCCTACTGATACACCAGGGCATGATAGGGAATGTTGATGGTGCGCACTGCCCTCCAGGGCGCGCCCCTTGCCTTGTGTCTCCCTCGTATGTCTTCTGGGATCCTTCTGAAGCTTCTAGGGTCTCTTTTTGTCCAGGAAAAATCGTCAAAAAGTTTCATCATCTTTGGACTTTCTTTGGTGTGGATATTCTGAAAAACCAAAAACAAGCAGAAAATAGGAACAGGCACTGAGCACTGAGTTAATAGGCTAGTTCCCAAAAATGATATGAAATGACATATAAAGCATACAAGATTGATAATATAATAGCATGGAACAATCAAAAATTATAGATACTTCAAAGAAGTATCAAGAGTGCATCAAATACTAAAGAACGAGATCCTCTTATACATCTCTAGCTCGACAATTGCAAGAATTGAGTTATGAACTTCAGTGATCTACAAGACCATGCAAGCTTTTATCTTACCACCAGTTTATACCCATTACTCTCAGCACCAACATATAATTCATGCAAACAACCAATTGCTATTCAACTCTCTAAGCATCTGAGTTTCTTACCATTGGATTTCTATCTTTGTTGCTCGAGGACGGTCAAAGTTTAAGCTTGGGGAGGTTGATGACTGATATTTTTACACTCATCACACCGTTGTTTGAACAGGATAATCTTCGAAATACTGAGAAAATCACTACACTATTGCCACTAATGACTAATGAATGTGAGAGATCGCAAAATCCTTCATTTATTTTATTTCCACAGAAAAAGAGGCCATACATGAACAAAAAATATCGTTTATAAGGAAATAAGAAAAATGGAGAAGGAAGGAAGGAAGTAGGAGACGCGACAATTGATACAGAGCAGAAGACGATGTTTGGTACGAGCAAGAACATATTTCATATTTGGTCCGTTAGTATCGATGACTCCGTGAAGTTGGTTTTGAGAGTCCGGGAATACGTCGAAAATGTCTCGTCTGATCAGTATTTTTGTTTTCAAGTTAGCGGTGTTAAAGAAAGACGGGCTCTCACATTAAAAAACACGTAGGGCATGCGCGATTGCCCGGCTCAGTGTGCGCATCGGTCACGTCCTGCCGGGCTGTTTCGTTCATTGTTAGGTGGATGTCAGGTTGTGCCACGACCTACTTCCCTCGCGGCCTGTTGGTTGGATGCCCCATTTTTAGTTAACTGCCCGATATTTGGACCTTTTGATCTTTCCCGATGGTTCCGAGTCACCTCAGTTGTTGAGAATAGCAGTCCTGGTTCCGATGGTTCAATTCATGTACCATAGGGGGGAAGGGTGTGATCATCCTCTCTATTGACCCGATTGTTGGGTTGCCCTGGCCGGCTAAAGAAGGACATGAGCAACTATCCGTAAACCAGGACGGTTCCTGATACAGTTTGAATGCAAAAGAAAGAGAAGGTAAAATAAGTCAAGAATTGTGCCATATCGCCATAGGAGTTGCCATAGGAGTTGATACTGCCAGAGGAGTTGGTCTCTGCGCCAATCAGAGATGTTCAAGTTGTCATCATGAGCTAAAGGTATTCATAAAAAGAATGTCTACTATATGTGCCGCCCATAGATTGCCTAACTTTATGGTATTGTAGGCGTGTTTTGTGATCTCTGCCAGGCCTTTGGATGATGTGGCCTTGCTAGTTAGAGGGTTGGTTGGGTGGGCCACGTGGTTCTGACGGTTGTGGTCGGTTGCCGTGGGTGTGGGTGCGGTCGGACTTTCTGTCAATCCGGCCATTGGGTTGCCCTGCCTAGCCACGAAACACTTAGGCAACAATCGTCGTTGTCCGTCATTGGTAAATATACAAAGGCAATACAAATATAATTACTTATAGGATATTCACTAGAAAATTCCTTCAAATGGTATACCTAATTTCCCAATTGTTGTTTTCCTACCATGGTTACCACACATGGAAAGGTCGGAGCATCAAAAACAAATCTCGAAAGGAAGCTATGGGAAACTATCACCATCAAGGCAAATAGAAACACTTCACAAGCGTAATCATTAGCACAAAGTTGAGAAAAAATCCTTCAAATAGTTTGCTTAACTTCCGGGTTTATGTTGGTCTCTGTACTAATTGGCACAATGGGTCATCTAGTAAACATATAAGAGCGTGAGGACCAATGAACTGTGCACACAAGACATGGGATATTCAAACGCCAGACTGAACCCATCCACCAACACAACCTGAACTCATAACCACCCTCAACCTAATCAATGCAGGTATAAAGCTCAAACAAATGTGTATCCAATCGCATCCGCCTCTAGAATAAGGAAATATGTGACCCCTCCATGGAGTAGTTGCAACACCTTCCTCCATCTCAGGCGATACGCGCTCGATCACATGAGATAGAACAAGGTTGGTGCAGTGTCGATCGTTATGCTCACATGGTTGAATTGATAAGTACCATCCAACCATGGAGCCTCTGCCATTCACCTCAACATTCATTAACACGCCTATGACATAATCCGATGGTCCCACCCATCTTGTCAGTTATAAACCATGACGTGTATTCAATGTTGTATTTTCTCATTTGGCTCTCTCTGGGTGAGAGGATGCCCGTAATACAATGAATGACAAGATAATCTGGACCATTTGTCGCCACTTTCGGTTCGCCCGCTCTCATATTGTGCCAACATTATTACTAAAGCAGCTTTTTTTGGGTCCTTCGAGACCCTTCTGGTATTAAATAGAAGTTCTTTTCTATAAGAATAACCCGCATCCATCAAACACCCATCACTTTCCCTTTCACCATTTCTTTGACATTCTCTGTTTTCCTGTCCCACCAAGTTATAGGTGAGAAGGCGTGAGAGAAGAGTCCCCTCTTGTGTTGCTTGGAGAACTGAGCACCATCTCGGAGGAGGAAGTGGAGGAGGAGCATGACTAGCGGCGGCTGATGGTGAGCTAATCTAGTGAGATCATGATTATTGTGTGTCTTCTCCATGTGGCCGGTCTCACTCACTGGCGCACCACATCCAACAACTCTACAGCTTCAGCATAGGCAACCTTTTCGACATAATGTCTGAGAGGCTTAATGATGAGGAAACCATGGAAACGACTCTGGCCAGGGGTGGAGGACCACCTCGGGGCCCTCCCAAACTATCTTCTCTGCTATCTTATCTCGTTACTACCTTCCCGTGGCTCTGTGTGGACGTGCGCTCTTGCTAAGCGCTGGAGCACTCTCTGGAAGTCTGTGCCTGCCTTGTGCATCGATGACCCCGACAGCTACGACGCCGTCAGTGGCTCCAGTAGATTTGTGAACGAGTTGCTTAGTCTTTGTGACCCAACTCCTCTAAATGTATGTGATATCAGTTCCGATTGTCAGGAGACTGCGGCTGACAACACCGAATGGGCCAATGAGGCATTCCAACATATGAAGCCATGGCTATGGTATGCTCTATCATCTCAAGTTCAGGTGCTTAAAATTTGTTTTCCCTGGCGGGTAATCGACACAACTCTCATCTCGTCACACACTTGAAGAGCTTACATCTCGATGGCATGCACTTTGAGGGATGCTCTCTCGAGTTTTCAAGTTGTAAGGTGCTAGAGGTATTAGAGATGATAAGTTGTGATCTCTATGCGAATATCTTGTCCCAATCATTACGACATCTTAAAATTCATGGTGGGAGTTTTGGTATTGAGATGACCGCATTCGTATTTCCACCCCAAATCTCATTGGCTTGAGAATAGCCCCACGTTGGGGCTGGGATCCTTTGCTTGATAGCATATGCCATCACCGGTAACGGCATCTGTAAAGCTTGGAGAAGGTTGTGAGGAGGAATTGTGTTACTGTCGCAATCCATCATGTGAGGGATGTCATGCTCAAGCTAGTGAAACACACTATCCCGTGGCTCTGGAAAGTTTGTCAGGTGCTACAAATTTCAAGTTGAAAATATATGATCCGACACGGGTATGCTCCCTTTTTGCTAACTCCTATTGTTGTTTGACATCTGCTAGATTCCATGTATGTTTGTATGCAGATATTTGTGCATATAAGCTTACCAAAAATCTTCCCTATTTGACACATGGTCGAAGTTTTGTTCCTAATATGAAATTCCGTCAATTTTGGTTATTAGTTGTGTTGAGTGTGGCAAGAAAATATAATTTTTTTCCGCAGGTTACATCCCCACTATGACCAAATGGGTGCGGCCCAGACATAGACGAGCTCGCCGTGAGCAATGGTGAAGGCAAGTCGCGCTGCTTTTTTTGGTTGGGCATGTACACGTCAGACATGGGTACCGGCGATGACCCTACCTCATTACGGTGAAGGTGCCCCAGCCATTATGATGTATGTTTTTGCATGTTTCTAACGTACCAAACTATAATAGTGGTCATGTATTTATGAAAATATATATTTATTAAAGCATATCATCAGCTACATGCTCATAGTTGTAGTACACATATGTACCATAGTTTCCTATCCGACACTATAATATACAACAGACACGGGTCACTGTGCATTTATTGAATAAATTGTTTCATCTCATTTTTTCTGACAGTGGTGATGCTTACCTTATATGTGAAAGAAATATTATGATAATTATCTATTTTTGGCTCATCAGAGAAATTTAGTTTTAAAATTTGTGGTCTTGTCTCTTGGAGGTGCTCATAGAGATGGGCTATGAGTGTGTGTGTTCATAGGGATGAGTGTTTGTGCATGTATGTGAATGTCTGCCTTTGTACTGTGTTTCTCAAAGAAGAAAACATAATAGAGTCTCCGTCTGTGATGTCTTTATAGTTGTATAAGGGTGTTCGATCAGTAAATCAAAAGGAAAATGTACATTGGGAAGTGGTATGCATATACACCAAAAGCCAGTGTGACAAACATTCACTTGTTTAGGCTGCATGCATGAAGAAATATGACTGCACACACGTCATAAAGAGACCACCATGTGTAAATATGAAACGATGGTAATCTACACAACCTGATTTGATTAAAACAAGAGCTAGATTCATTTATTTGAGACAATTGGTGGTTGAGGGGTGCGAGAACATAAACACTATAGTTAATGTAGTGTAACTAATATCACAAACATCCAGAGAGTGCAGCCTACTTTATATCTAGTCTAACTTCCGACCATCCATATTGGATATCTGTTGACCGGTGACATCAGACCATCCAAAGGATGCAGCCTACTTTGTAATTATTCTAACTTTTGACCATCCATACCAGATATCTGCTGACCGGTGACATCTGATCGTCCAAAGGTTGCAACCCACTTTGTATCCATTCTAACTTCTAACCACCCATATCGGATATCCGCTGACCGATGACATCAGACCATCTAAATGGCGCCACCCATTTTATACCCATTCTAGTTTCTAGCGGTCCAAACGAAATTTCACTATTCACAATTTAGAAACCATGTTGATTAGACTGCTTATGATCAACTAGTATTTAAAGTAGAGTACTCTATTATGTTTGAAACTGTGTATCTAGTGCAGACTTGTGGACCTCACGGAGGAAATCACCACTAAATGTAATGTTATTAAATTCTAAAATTTGAGGGTCACACGTAAACACTGACTCTAAGTTCATTGTTTAACAATATTACAACTGTTTACTAGATTGTGATTATAACTTTGATCTCGCCCTTACATTGTGTTCACATCCATGCGACATCACTTTGTCATTTTGATTAGTTCAGCCAGTGACTGTGCCAGCACCAAAAAGTTGTGGTTTCAAGTGCACTAATCACTCTGAAATGTCCTTTTTTGCACAAATACAAACAGAACTAAACTTGCAATAAAAAAGGTTTTGCGGTCAGCTAACCCCACAACTTACATCTAGAATCACTGCTCAGTGCAGCTCCTCCAAAAAATGTGGTTATAAATGCGGTTCTATTTTACACTGTCGTCGCATCTGTGTGATAATGTGTTATGTCATTACGCTTGGTCGTTTTTGAATTCGATGTCTACCATACACAAATATAAATTCAAGGGTACACATAGATTTCTCCATTACCTTTAGGTGTAACCGGTCATACATGTGTGCTTGGTTTGTATATGTTTGAAACATATTATGTAGCTAGTACCTTTCGTGGTTATTGGTTAATTAATCTACATTTGGTGCTAACTCTTTTTTAGCCGGGGGGGGGGGGGGGGGGGGGGGTGATTCATTTATTGTTGTGTCGGATTATATCCCACCACGTGTGTCACCATGTAGGATGCATGGACGACACCCGCCCACTTTGTGCTATTAGCTCGTTTGCAATATATATATATATATATATTACAAATGACTATGTGAAATGGAAGAAACCTTGTTGAGCTATAAATAGCTACCAATGCTCAGTTGCCACATTCACACATACGCAAAACAGAAGCAAATAGAGCTCTAGTGTTGAGAAACCTCATGGCAAAAAATGCAAAAGGAATGCCCTCATATGCACTTAGCGTGATGGTTATTGATGAAGATGAGTTTCATGCCAACTCTGCAAAATCCATGCTCTCTGAATTGAACTATTATGGTAAGGTTTTCTAAATCTCATGAAAGAGGAACTATCTTCATCTTTATGAAAATATACACCTTTTCATGTTTCGTGGAAACCATTTATTTTCATGTTCTGAGATATTGCTACATTCAGATAATGAAGTTGATCTTGTCTTTCCAGTGGCAGTCTATACAAGTCCCATCGAAGCACTTGGTATTCTTGAAAAGAAAGCACATGATGTTGATTTCATCATGGCAACAGTGGACATGGGAGAGTTGAATGGCTTTCAGTTCCTGGAAGCTGCCAAAGATAAGCATAGAAACCTTCAAGTGATCAGTATGTTCACTAATAAGTTGTCTCCAACTACATGAACATGCATCTTCTTTTATGTGACATTGATAAGTATTTTATTTATTTTTAAGAAGTGATGTCAACAGAAACAACAATGTACACAATGAAGAGATCTATTGAACTTGGTGCTCGTTTTTTTGGCAAAGAAGCCTCTTGATGCTAATACCATTCATAAAATATGTGGCAACATCTTGATGTAAAAGTTCTTAGACCGAACAAGATGAAGTGTCTATTTCAAGGTCGAAATTAACATCTTATGACCAAGTATCTATGCTTATAGTTTGTAGAAAATTAACTTAACACTATAATCTAATGGTTCATTGAAAATCTATTGACGTACAGTTTTTCACATGGACAATCCAAATAATATTTGGAGTACAATACATCTTTCAAAGTAGATTTCTTTTTATAGATTGGCACAAAAAGTAAGAGTGAGAGTAAAATATCATTACTTCCCTTGAATTATTCTCATGTCTATCTCCTTTTCCTCGCCAAGGCAAATAATTACTCTCTCCTTCCATGTTTACAAGAGCACACATTTTGTGTCAAACTTTAGCCATCAGTTTGAACCCCCCCCCCCCCCCCAAATGTAGAAGGACCATTATTTTAGCAACAGTTTAAGAGGTTCAAAAGGTAGGTGCTTTGAAATGGAATGTATCTCTATAATAAGGTGAGGTGGTCGTATGTTCATTGGTGAAGCCTCCCCTCGCCCACGTCACGCATTAACCCAATCAAATCAAATTAAATATTTTGTAGTGCCCCTCTTGGTGGGTGTAAGGTAATTTCTTTAACTCAAACAAATCAAACCGGTCATTCTAGCTATATGTCGGACACAGGGCAATAAAAGAAAATCAAAGCTAATATTTTTCATTAACTCAATCAAATAAAATAAAATATTTTGCATTAACTCAGTCAAATTAGATCAAATCACCTTCATGCATTAGAATATGGTGGGTGTAAGGTATATGTCGGGTACGATTGGTGTTGAATCACTAGAATATGTATGCCTCGTTGTAATGCACGGCAATTACCTATATGTAGTAGTAGTACAAGTTAGAGACATCGGTTTTAGTGCATGCTTTCCAGAACATTATATTAATTTTCTCAATGTTGTTAACCTGAATTATGTCAAGTAAAATAAGTCTTGTCTTCCTTTGGATTGGACAAAAACATGAAACTGCATATATTAAAGTATTATGTTGTGCACACACAGGTGTTGGAGATAAAGCGCAACATGGAAAAGAAGTTGGAGAGTTCGTAACACAGCAAAAGGATGGAACTAAAACGACCACTCATCTCAAATGGATACCTTTCCTGGAGAGCAAGCTTTTATATGCTCTTCAAATACTTGGAGCAAGTAACTACCCATCTTAGGCCCAAGCACTTTCACTTCAGGATTAGCCTTCTCGATTTAAAATCGATAATATGAAATTACACCTGTTAATTCATTTCAGATGCATCGCCCAGCAAGATAAATATAATCATGAACGTTGACACTGTTACGAGAAAACAAATTTCTGCGCATCTACAGGTGTGTTCCCAATATACATTTATTGAACTCTGGAGCATGTATGGAGTCATTTCAAATGAGCTAAGTCAAACATGTAATTTTGACTGAAATAAGCCAAAGTGTCTTGTATATGAAAATTTAATATAAAATGCTTTTGCTTGTAAGTTAACAACACAGACGAGGAGTGAAACCAAAAAAATTGAATTGAACAACAAAACGAAAGGCCTGATACTATATAGTGTTTTCTAGTACCTAATTTATGAAGCTAAAGTTTTCATCTTTGAATGATTGTGTATTAATAACTGTACATTTAATATTTTCAAGAAACATCGAAAATGCATGGAAAGGGAACAAAACATGGCAATGTTTATGGATAGCTACGGAAATTGTGCCTCAAGTTCTAAATCCGTGAAGACTCGTCATACAATCCCTTACACGCCGGGCTATCATTCAGATGACAAAGTCCAAAGAACAATGGTGAGCTAACAATAAAAAATTATTCATATATTATATTACTCAAAAAATAAAGTTAACATTTCAGTGATTAATTAGTCTTTCTAATTCATCTCAGATGCCAAGGTTGTTTGGAGACACTCAAGGCGTTGATGTATCTACAGCAATGCGAAGAGCCTTACAACTTGGGGCTGTTTTTGACGACTTCCGGTATTCCAATGGTCCTTCTAGTGACGAACCATGTGAAGTTATAGGACATATAACAGGAGAAGATGGTATTGTTGATGAAGCTAATGGCTCAAATTCATCTAGCCATGATCAAGTTCTTGCTCAAACATACAATTCAAGAGCTGCACAAGCGATCACATTCAGGAACAATTATCATCACGACCAAATCTCCAACGTAAGTCAGGTTCCGGTTCAGGGCCTTGTAGACTATCCAGATTCCGAGGATTGTGATTAAGTGGAGGCACCTTAAATCAACTAGATATTGAGTATAGACTTAAACTCTCACTAGACTTTGTGGTGAGTTGAATATTAACATGTAGGGTCGGGCCGGTTATATCAGGGCCGTGTGCCAAACTCTGAAATGGGGTCTAATCAAAGTGCCATAATTTTCTTTGTAAGATTTACTAAGACATTCCATGAAGATTGAATCATGAGTTCTAGAAACTAAGAAACCAGATAGCTTACTCTCCGATTTATACTAGATATACTTGTTCACTATTCTTGTAAATTAGTCATGAGTGAGAACGACATGGTACCAGGGCCCTTGCCTGATCGTGGCCGTGCCCAATGGGAGTACGTAGGTGATGCGGCGCACGTAGCGAAGCACGAGGTTTACTGTAGTGCGGCTCACATTGTTTTAAAAACAGTAAACATATTTTGAAAACACAAAATTCTTTCAAGTTTGTGATTTTTTTTTGAAATAGCAACATTCAAACATTCCTTTCTGAACATGTATTGAAAAAACCTGAACTTTTTTGAGACCGTGAACAATTTTTTTAAATGCAAACATTTTTTTCAATATACGGACAAATTTTGAAAAAAGAGAATATATATTTTTAAATTATATACAATTTTTAAAACACTAATATTTTTTGAATTTGATAAAATGAACTTTTTTGAAATTCTAGAAAATATTTAAATTTTAAAATATTTTTGGAAAAAACTTGAAAAGTAAAAAAGAGAAAAAATAAATAGAAGAAAACCAGTAAAAGAACTAAAAGAAATAAAAAAACTACGTGAACTGGACAGGAACCTTCTATAAGGTTCCTAAAACATGGAAACTTATTGTGCGAATTCGGCCGGCCCATGAATGTGTTGCATGTGTGAAATAATGGCAATCTGCCGCAGATAAACGATGAATAGGAATTGACATGCGGAACCGCGTAGACTTGCCCAGGCGGCATTAATGCCCTGTAGCATGTGGGTTGAATTGACATGCCCAGGCCATGGGGCTACTGTATCTTATTTTATTATACAACAAGAAGACTCGTTGTGACCATGGTGAAAAACCCAAATGCAGTTGAGAAGTTAGGCTAACTATATGAAACTGTAATTAATACATTGTTAGTCGGGTAACAGGACATGATCGAATCGTGGGTCGATGGACTAAGTTTCACCCTTTGGTGCCTACGAAATAACAACTCCTGAGATCAAGACGCTATGTGGCTTTATGGATGTACTCCTGGCCTATCGATACACCAGGGCATGCTTTTTGATAAATAGTATTTCACTTAATTGATTTATCAAGGTGATACAACCGCATCTAAAGAATATCCGGCCTTTGCATAACATGATGCACTGCACAAAAATCCTAGGTGTCCATGTGCGCTAATGCACTTGCTTTCCTATCTTAAAGAGAAAAATTACACTAGGGAAACAAAGGTTAGGCAAAACCTTTTGCCCAAATAGTCTAGTGAGCTAGCGACACATGTATTATCTTGGTATGTAGATTGACATTTGTCGTGGTTCTAAGCCTGACAGTAGAATAGGGGGTAGGTATGGAGAGGCAAGATCCTAGCTATGGAGTAGTTGTATACGCAAGGGATTTACGAGTTCAGGCCCTTCTCGGAGGAAGTAACAGCCCTACGTCTTGGAGCCCGGAGGCGATCGACTGGATTATATGCGTATGAGTTACAGGGGTGCGAACCCCTCTGCCTGTGGAGGGGGTTGGCTTATATAGAGTGCGCCAGGACCCCAGCCAGCGCACGTAGCGGAGGGTTTAAAGTACATTAAGGCCTGGCGTTACTGGTAACGCCTTACATAAAGTGTCATCATGACCATAAAGACTACTTAATTACAGACCGTTTGGATACAGAGTGACTCTTGAACTCCTGGTGGTCGAGTGAGTCTTCATGGTCGAGTGTCTTTGAGTCTGTCGAGTGGAATCCTTCCAGGTCGACTGGAAGACAGTTTCTTCTAAAGATGTCCTTGGGGAGGGTACCTTGGACAGGTCCATGACCCTACCCTAGGTACATGACTTCATCATTAGAACCCGAATGGATCAAGGCTTGAGTGAGGAAGGAGTTGATAATCTTTCCGACCTGTTTTTGGTGCTGCGAGTGTGTCTTACTCCGGATCAATGACTTTTTAGTGATGGTGTCAACTTCTCTTTCAGTCGCCTTGATCCATTCTTTACATCTGTCGAGTGAACTTTATGAACCTGGGGATTTTCCGAGCGACGGATCGGAGGAAATCTGCCGTCTGACAAGTTGCCCTGCTGTTAGCGGATTTAGCGGGATCCGAATTTTGGGAAGCGCGTGAAGCGGAGAAGACCGCGGTACTCGGATGGGATAAGGCAAAGACACCTCGATTTCTGCGCCACCTTTTTCGTCACGTATCGCGCGCGCGACTGTTGCGGGATTTGACAGGATCGCCCGGGCCTGCCAGTCAGCCACTCGGAAGCGACTTCATATAAGGCGCCGGACGGGGTTTTTTTGAACAGTGCGCCCTCATTCCCCTCTCCCTCTTCCTCAAACTCGCCCACTGCGCTTGCTTCCATCCCCGCTCTACTGCTCCTTGCGCGCCTCGCCGGCGACGATGGTGAAGGAGAAGACGGCGGCCTTGGAGCGGGCGAAGAAGGCGACGGCGAAGGCAAAAGCGAAGGGGAGAGCGACCAGTCGGGGCGGATCCTCGTCGCGGTCCGACCTGCTGCAAGGCTGGATCCAGGGAGACTGGATCCGCTCGACCATCACCCAGAAGGACCTCGACGATCTGGCCAACGAAGGACTGATCCCCCATGGGTCAGCAAGGCTTCCAGGGACGGAGTGGCAGCCGCAGCCTCAGGAGGGTGAGTGTGTCCTCTTGGCCACCCATGTTGATCGCGGGTTTTCTCTGCCGCCGAATCTTTTCTTTCGGGGGTTTCTGAACTTTTTTGGGGCACAACTCCACCACTTCACACCCAACTCCATTGCCTATCTCGCCGCTTTCGTATCCTTGTGTGAGAACTTCTTGGGTTGTCGGCCGCACTGGGGCCTTTTCAAACACATATTCACGTGTCGCTCTCAGACGGTGAAAAAGGCTAGTCCGAATGACGAGAGGACCCAAGTAATCCAGATGTGCGGGGGTCTTGGGATTCAGATGAGGAGTAAGAGTGCCTTTCCAGCCATGACCCTTCCCGAGTCAGTTAGAGGGTGGTAGTCGACCTGGTTCTACTGCCAAGACCAGTCGACGCCAGGGCAGTCGACTGGCCTCCCCCCGTTCTCCATGGACCGAGGGAACAAGCCATCCTCTCTGAAGGTGCTTCCGGAGGAGAAGTCTCAGGTTAGGATGTTGGTGGAGCGTGTACTCCAGCTCATTCGTGACGGGGTGACTGGCATGGATCTTCTGGAGGTTTTTCTTCGACGGCGCATTCAGCCACTCCAATACCGAGGTCACCCGATGTGGTTGTACCTGGTACCGAAGACACCACTCGGGTCCACCCGGAGGAGGTCGACGATGCCACACTGGAGAGGTGGATGACTGCCATCACAGGGAATAAAGATAATCCCCGTGGAGCCAGGAGGATCCCGCCACTCGACCAGTCTTATGAACCAGACAAGGTCTAACCACTTATCTCCGACTGTAATCCTGTTTCATTCATTCTGTTTTGTTGTAATTCGGTCGACTGACTTTTGTCTTGTTTGCTGTCTTCCAGATCACTACCGAAATGTACTCGATGCCCAACGGGGCGCAAGAACGGACCGAAGAAAAGAAGGGAGTGGAGGTGAAAGTTAGGAGGAGTGGGAGTCGGACGGCGACGAGGGTGAAGATGAGGCTGGCTCGGATGAGGAAGAGGAGGAGGAAGAGGAGGAGGAAGTCGCACCTTCCCGTACTGAAAGGAGAACCAAGCTCGTTCATGACCTTGCAGTCGAGCGCGGCAAGGGGGTAGTGCCTGTTGTGCAGTCAACCAAACGTCCTCAGATGACCTCTCCGGCGCCGACTGAGAAAGCACCGAAGCAACTCCGAGCGGCGTCGTCAAAACCGACGAAGGCCCTGCCGAAGATGAGGATGGCGATTCCCACTATTTCCGGGTAATGGCATAACTTGTGTCTTCTTGTTTCACATGGATTTACTCTTGGTCGATTTGTTCGCTGACCGACTGATTTCTGAAACTGCAGTGCTGCTACTTCTGAGACCTCGACCAGACCTGAAGATCAAGAAATGGAGGATGCTGTCACTTCCAACCCTGGTATGACCTTTGTAGTTTTGTTTTCAGTCGATAGGATCTTAATTTTTAACTTTGAATCTTTTCTGTAGCTCCACCTAATATCATCATTGATCTTCCTGATGATGAGGAGGAGGAGCCACTGAGGCAGAGGAGGAATAGGAGGGCGTCTACTGGCAAGACAGCTCAGGTCGTATCAGCACCTGAGGCGTTGGTTCCGGAGAGGGACAACGTCACTTGGGCTACCGTATCCTTTGCGGTGCCGCTGACGAGTGCTCGCCCTTCGTCGTCGAGTGCTGATCCGACTTCCCTTTTCTCTACCCACCACGTCCCAGAGGACCAAGCAAGCGCTGCTAAAGAAGCCATACGCCAGGCGGGGGTCATGATGGAGCAGGTGAAGGTGATCCGAGACGCCAGTCAAGCAGCTTATGACGCCAGTTCAGCCCTTCAGAGCAATGTTCAGGTTAGTCGATCACCGCCTGTTCTGTTAGGATATGATACCTGAAAACTTTTCTTTCTGAAAACCTTAGTATCTGTCATACACCCACTGGGTGTGTCGATTGAATATCTGGATTGGTGGGGGCATGCTGAGTGCACCCATTGGGTGTAGTCCCCAAGGCTATGGTGGACTGCTGGCAGTCGACCATAGTCTTTATGTCTTGAACTTTTTCTCATTACTTTCTTTACTCGATCTGATCGAATGGAATCATGGAACCGGTGGGGGCACACTGAGTGCACCCACTTGGTGTAGTCCCCGAGACCGTGGTCGACTGCTGGCAGTCGACTACGGTCTGAAGAACACCTCTCTCTTTTTTCTTTCTTTTTTTTGAAACTGTGGCTAACTGCTGGTGGTTAGCCTTTCTGTCTTTTTTGGTCGACTGATCGACTCGAGCTGATAGAACTAGTGGGGGCACGCTGAGTGCACCCACTGGGTGTAGTCCCCGAGACTACAGTTGAATGTTTAGATTCGGCTGTAGTCTTAGAAATACTACGATTTTTCTCTTAGTCACTCGGAAGTGACCTATCTTTGACGTCTGTCGATTGATCCTTTGCAGAAATCTTGCGAGCTTGCAGCTCGTTATACTGAGTTGGAGAACAAGTATATCCAGCTCGAACTTGATCTGAAGCTTGTCCAGGAGAACTTCACGAAGGCGAAGGAGGAGGCAAAAGGTATGTTTGGTGAGAACCTTGACGACTGCCCTTATTTCTTGTCCATTCGTAAGTCTGATCTCACTGTCATTTTACAGATAAACTGAGGGATGCTCTGAAGAAGAAGGACCTTGACCTTGCCGAGGTGCAGAAAGCGGCTTCGGACAAGACGAAACTTGCAGAAGAGAAGCTGGCTTTGATCAGCAAAATTGAAGAGGAGAACACCAATCTGAAAGCTGCTCTCGACGCGGCCAACAAGGAGGCCAGTCGATTGAAGAATGACAAGATAGCCCTGAGTGATAAGGCTAGCGAACTGGCGGGAAAGAAGAATGACTTAGAGGCTTATCTGGGTGGTCTCGCTAAGAAGTTATTCCTCGTGCTCGATGAAGGAAATATGCCCTAGAGGCAATAATAAAGTTATTATTTATTTGCTCATATCATAATAAATGTTTATTATTCATGCTAGAATTGTATTAACCGGAAACATGGTACATGTGTGAATACATAGACCAACATAACGTCACTAGTATGCCTCTACTTGACTAGCTCATTAATCAAAGATGGTTATGTTTCCTAGCCATAGACATGAGTTGTCATTTCATTAACGGGATCACATCATTAGGAGAATGATGTGATTGACATGACCCATTCCGTTAGCCTAGCACTTGATCGTTTAGTATGTTGCTATTGCTTTCTTCATGACTTATACATGTTCCTGTAACTATGAATTATGCAACTCCCGTTTGTCGGAGGAACACTTTGGGTGCTACCAAACGTCACAACGTAACTGGGTGATTATAAAGGAGTACTACAGGTGTCTCCAAAGGTACATGTTGGGTTGGCGCATTTCGAGATTAGGTTTTGTCACTCTGATTGTCGGAGAGGTATCTCTGGGCCCTCTCGGTAATGCACATCACTATAAGCCTTGCAAGCAATGTAGCTAATGAGTTAGTTACAGAATGATGCATTACGTAACGAGTAAAGAGACTTGCCGATAACGAGATTGAACTAGGTATTGGATACCGACGATCGAATCTCGGGCAAGTAACATACCGATGACAAAGGGAACAACGTATGTTGTTATGCGGTTTGACCGATAAAGATCTTCGTAGAATATGTAGGAGCCAATATGGGCATCCACGTTCCGCTATTGGTTATTGACCAATAATAGTTCTAGGTCATGTCTACATAGTTCTCGAACCCGTAGGGTCCGCACGCTTAACGTTACGATGACAGTTATATTATGAGTTTATGAGTTTTGATGTACCAAAGGAGTTCGGAGTCCCGGATGATATCGGGGACATGACGAGGAGTCTCGAAATGGTCGAGACGTAAAGATCGATATATTGGATGACTATATTCGGAGTTCGGAAAGGTTCCGAGTGATTCAGGTATTTTTCGGAGTACCGGAGAGTTACGGGAATTCGCCGGGGAGTATATGGGCCTTATTGGGCCATACGGGAATAGAGGAGAGAGGCCAAAAGGAAGGAGGCCTGCACCCCCCCTCTGGTCCGAATTGGACAAGGGGCGCAGCCCCCCTTTCCTTCTTCCTCTCCCCCTCTTTCCCCTTCTCCTACTCCAACAAGGGAGGTGGAATCCTACTAGGACTAGGGAGTCCTAGTAGGACTCCACACTTGACGCACCCCCTCCTAGGGCTGGCCTCCTCCCCCCTTGCTCCTTTATATACGGGGGCAGGGGGCACCCCATGACGCACAAGTTGATCTACAGATCGTTCCTTAGCCGTGTGCGGTGCCCCCCTCCACCATATTCCACCTCGTCGTCGCGGAGTTTAGGCGAAGCCCTACGCTGGTAGAGCATCATCATCGTCACCACGCCGTCGTGCTGACGGAACTCATCCCCGACACTTTGTTGGATCGGAGTCCGGGGATCGTCATCGAGCTGAACGTGTGCTGAACTCGGAGGTGCCGTACGTTCGGTACTTGGATCGGTCGGATCGTGAAGACGTACGACTACATTAACCGCGTTGTCATAACGCTTCCGCTTATGGTCTACGAGGGTACGTGGACAATACTCTCCCCTCTCGTTGCTATGCCATCACCATGATCTTGCGTGTGCGTAGGAAATTTTTTGAAATTACTACGTTCCCCAACAGTGGCATCCGAGCCTGGTTTTATGCGTAGATGTCATATGCACGAGTAGAACACAAGTGAGTTGTGGGCGATACAAGTCATACTGCTTACCAGCATGTCATACTTTGGTTCGGCGGTATTGTGAGGTGAAGCGGCCCGGACCAACATTACGCGTACGCTTACGCGAGACTGGTTTCACCGTTACGAGCACTCGTGCTTAAAGGTGGCTGGCGGGTGTCTGTCTCTCTCACTTTAGCTGAATCGAGTGTGGCTACGCCCGGTCCTTGCGAAGGTTAAAACAGCACTAACTTGACGAACTATCATTGTGGTTTTGATGCGTAGGTAAGAACGGTTCTTGCTCAGCCCGTAGCAGACACGTAAAATTTGCAACAACAAAGTAGAGGATGTCTAACTTGTTTTTGCAGGGCATGTTGTGATGTGATATGGTCAAGACGTGATGCTATATTTTATTGTATGAGATGATCATGTTTTGTAACCGAAGTTATCGGCAACT
Source organism: Triticum timopheevii (assembly GCA_963921465.1). NCBI lineage: Eukaryota > Viridiplantae > Streptophyta > Magnoliopsida > Poales > Poaceae > Triticum > Triticum timopheevii. The sequence goes on along the minus strand of OY997272.1, from coordinate 553,496,357 downwards.
GGCAGGAGCCATATGGTTGTCGCTTTATTGTATGAAATGCAAACGCCCTGTAATTGCTTTACTTTATCACTAAGCGGTAGCGATAGTCGTAGAAGCAATAGATGGCGTAAACGACAATGATGCTACGATGGAGATCAAGGTGTCGCGCCAGTGATGATGGTGATCACGACGGTGCTTCGGAGATGGAGATCACAAGCACAAGATGATGATGGCCATATCATATCACTTATATTGATTGCATGTGATGTTTATCCTTCATGCATCTTATCTTTCTTTGATTGACGGTAGCATTTTAAGATGATCTCTCACTAAAATTATCAAGAAGTGTTCTCCCTGAGTATGCACCGTTGCGAAAGTTCTTCGTGCTGAGACACCACATGATGATCGGGTGTGATAGGCTCTACGTTCAAATACAACGGGTGCAAAACAGTTGCACACGCGGAATACTCGGTAAACTTGAGGAGCCTAGCATATAACAGATATGGCCTCGAAACACGGAGACCGAAAGGTTGAGCGTGAATCATATAGTAGATATGATCAACATATTGATGTTCACCGTTGAAACTACTCCATCTCACGTGACGATCGTACATGGTGTAGTTGATATGGATCACGTAATCACTTAGAGGATTAGAGGGATGTCTATCTAAGTGGGAGTTCTTTAGTAATATGATTAATTGAACTTAAATTTATCATGAACTTAGTCCTGGTAGTATTTTGCAAATTATGTTGTAGATCAATAGCTTGCATTGTTGCTTTCATATGTTTATTTTGATATGTTCCTAGAGAAAATTGTGTTGAAAGATGTTAGTAGCAATGATGCGGATTGGATCCATGATCTGAGGTTTATCCTCATTGCTGCACAAAAAAATTATGTCCTTAATGCACCGCTAGGTGACAGACCTATTGCAGGAGCAGATGCAGACGTTATGAACGTTTGGCTAGCTCAATATGATGACTACTTGATAGTTTAGTGCACCATGATTAACGGCTTAGAATCGGGACTTCAAAGACGTTTTGAACGTCATGGACCATATAAGATGTTCCAGGAATTGAAGTTAATATTTCAAGCAAATACCCGAGTTGAGAGATATGAAGTCTCCAACAAGTTCTATAGCTAAAATATGGAGGAGAATCGCTCAACTAGTGAGCATGTGCTCAGATTGTCTGTGTACTTCAATCGCTTGAATCAAGTGGGAGTTAATCTTCCAGATAAGATAGTGATTGACAGAATTCTCTAGTCACCATCACTAAGTTACTAGAACTTCGTGATGAACTATAGTATGCAAGGGATGACGTAAATGATTCCCGAGCTCTTCGTGATGTTGAAATCGACGAAGGTAGAAATCAAGAAAGAGCATCAAGTGTTGATGATTGACAAGGATCACTAAGTTTCAAGAGAAGAGCAAAGGGAAAGAAAGGGAACTTCGAGTGGAAAGACAAGCAAGTTGTCACTCCTGCGAAGAAGCCCAAAGCTGGACCATAGCCTGAAACTGAGTGCTTACACTGCAAAGGAAATGGTCACTGGAAGCGGAAATGCCCTGAATATTTGGTGAATAAGAAGGATGGCAAAGTGAACAAGGGTATATTTGATATACAAGTTATTGATGTGTGCCTTACTAGTGTTTATAGTAGCCCCTGAGTATTTGATACGTGTTCGGTTGCTAAGATTAGTAACTCGAAACAGGAGTTACAGAATAAACAAAGACTAGTTGAGGGTGAAGTGACGATGAGAGTTGGAAGTAGTTCCAAGATTGATATGATCATCATCGCACACTCCCTATACTTTCGGGATTAGTATTAAAACTAAATAAATGTTATTTGACGTTTGCGTTGAGCATGAATATGATTTTATCATGTTTATTGCGATACGGTTATTCATTTAAAGTTAGAGAATAAATTGTTATTCTGTTTACATGAATAAGACCTTCGATGGTCATACACCCAATGAACATAGTTTGTTGGATCTCGATCGTAGTGATACACATATTCATAATATTGATGCCAAAAGATGAAAAGTTAATAATGATAGTGCAACTTATTTGTGGCACTGCCGTTTGGGTCATATCGGTGTAAAGCGCATGAAGAAACTCCATGAAGATGGATTTTCGGAATCACTTGGTTATGAATCATTTGATGCTTGTGAACCGTGCCTTTTGGGCAAGATGACTAAAACTCCGTTCTCCGGAACAATGGAACAAGCTACTGACTTATTGGAAATAATACATACCAATGTATGCGATCCAATGAGTGTTGATGCTCGTGGCAAGTATCGTTATTTTATGACCTTCACAAGATGATTTGAGCAGATATGGGTATATCTACTTGATGAAACATAAGTCTGAAAAAGTTGAAAGGTTCAAAGAATTTCAGAGTGAAGTGGAAAAATCATCGTAACAAGAAAATAAAGTTTCTGCGATCTGATCGCGGAGACGAATATTTGAGTTACAAGTTTGGTCTTCAATTAAAATAATGTGGAATAGTTTCATAGCTCACGCCACCTGGAACACCACAACGTTATGGTGTGTTCGAACGTTGTAACCGCACTTTATTGGATATAGTGTGATCTATGATGTCTCCTACTGATTTACCACTATTGTTTTGGGGTTATGCATTAGAGACAGCTTCATTCACGTTAAAAGGGCACCATCTAAATCCGTTGAGACGACACCGTATGAACTATGGTTTAGCAGTAAACCTAAGCTGTTGTTTCTTAAAGTTTGGAGTTGCTTATATGAAAAAGGTTTTCAACCTGATAAGCTCAAACCCAAATCGGAGAAGTGCGTCTTCATAGAATACCCAAAGGAAACTGTTGGGTACTCCTTCTATCACAGATCCGAAGGCAAAACATTCGTTGCCAAGAATGGATCCTTTCTAGAGAAGAAGTTTCTCTCGAAAGAAGTGAGTGGGAGAAAAGTAGAACTTGATGAGGTAACTGTACCTGCTCCCTTATTGGAAAGTAATTCATCACAAGAACCGGTTCCTGTTACAACTACACCAATTAGTGAGGAAGCTAATGATATTGATCATGAAACTTCAGATCAAGTTTCTACTGAACCTCGTGGGTCTACCAGAGTACGGTCCGCACCAGAGTGGTACGGTAATCCTGTTCTGAAAGTCATGTTACTAGACCATGATAAACCTATGAACTATGAGGAAGCGATGATGAGCCCAGATTCCGCAAAATGGCTGGAGGCCATGAAATCTAAGATAGGATCCATGTATGAGAACAAAGTGTGGACTTTGGTGGACTTGCCCGATGATCAGCAAACCATAGAAAATAAATGGATCTTCAAGAGAAAGACGGACGTTGATAGTAGTGTTACTATCTACAAAGCTCGACTTGTCGCGAAAAAGGTTTTTGACAAGTTCAAGGTGTTGACTACAATGAGATTTTCTCAACTGTAGCGATGCTTAAGTCTGTCCGAATCATGTTAGCAATTGCCACATTTTATGAAATCTGGCAAATGGATGTCAAAACTGCATTCCTTAATGGTTTTCTTAAAGACAAGTTGTATATGATGCAACCAGAAGGTTTTGTCAATCCTAAAGGTGCTAACAAAATGTGCAAGCTCCAGCGATCCATCTATGGACTGGTGCAAGCATCTCAGAGTTGGAATATACGCTTTGATAAGTTGATCAAAGCATATAATTTTGTACAGACTTACGGTGAAGCCTGTATTTACAAGAAAGTGAGTGGGAGCACTACAGCATTTCTGATAAGTATATGTGAATGACATATTGTTGATCGGAAATAATGTAGAATTATTCTGCAAAGCATAAAGGAGTGTTTGAAAGGAGTTCTTTAAAAGAAAGACCTCAGTAAAGCTACTTACATATTGAGCATCAAGATCTATTGAGATAGATCAAGACGCTTGATAAGATTTTCAATGAGTACATACCTTGACAAGATTTTGAAATAGTTCAAAATGGAACAGTCAAAGAAAGAGTTCTTGCCTGTGTTGCGAAGGTGTGAAATTGAGTAAGACTCAAATCCCGACCACGGCAGAAAATAGAAAAGAGAATGAAAGTCATTCCCTATGCCTCAATCATAGGTTCTATAAAGTATGCTATGCTATGTACCAGACCTATTGTATATCTTGCTCTGAATTTGGCAAGGGAGTACAATAGTGATCTAGGAGTAGATCACTGGACATTGGTCAAGAATATCCTTAGTAAGGACTAAGGAAATATTTCTCGATTATGGAGGTGATAAAAGAGCCCATCGTAAAGAGTTACATCGGTGCAAGATTTTACACCGATCCAGATGACTCTAAGTCTCAATCTGGATACATATTGAAAGTGGGAGCAATTAGCTAGAGTAGCTCCGTGCAGAGCATTGTAGACATAGAATATTTGCAAAATACATACGGCTCTGAATGTGACAGACCCGTTGACTAAGCTTCTCTCACGAGCAAAACATGATCACACCTTAGTACTCTCTGGTTGTTAATCACATAGCGATGTGAACTAGATTATTGACTCTAGTAAACCCTTTGGGTGTTGGTCACATGACGATGTGAACTATGGGTGTTAATCATATACAGATATGAATATTGGTGTTAAATCACATGGCGATGTGAACTAGATTATTGACTCTAGTGCAAGTGGGAGACTGAAGGAAATATGCCCTAGAGGCAAAATAAAGTTATTATTTATTTCCTCATATCATGATAAATGTTTATTATTCATGCTAGAATTGTATTAACCGGAAACATGATACATGTGTGAATACATAGACCAACATAATGTCACTAGTATGCCTCTACTTGACTAGCTCATTAATAAAAGATGGTTATGTTTCCTAGCCATAGACATGAGTTGTCATTTCATTAACAGGATCACATCATTAGGAGAATGATGTGATTGACATGACCCATTCCGTTAGCCTAGCACTTGATCGTTTATTATGTTGCTATTGCTTTCTTCATGACTTATACATGTTCCTGTAACTGTGAGATTATGCAACTCCCGTTTGACGGAGGAACACTTTGGGTGCTACCAAACGTCACAACATAACTGGGTGATTATAAAGGAGTACTACAGGTGTCTCCAAAGGTACATGTTGGGTTGGCGTATTTCGAGATTAGGTTTTGTCACTCCGATTGTCAGAGAGGTATCTCTGGGCCCTCTCGGTAATGCACATCACTATAAGCCTTGCAAGCAATGTAGCTAATGAGTTAGTTATGGAATGATGCATTACGTAACGAGTAAAGAGACTTGCCAGTAATGAGATTGAACTAGGTATTGGATACCGACGATCGAATCTCGGACAAGTAACATACCGATGACAAAGGGAACAACGTATGTTGTTATGCGGTTTGACCGATAAAGATCTTCGTAGAATATGTAGGAGCCAATATGAGCATCCAGGTTCCGCTATTGGTTATTGACCAAGAATAGCTCTAGGTCATGTCTACATAGTTCTCGAACCCGTAGGGTCCGCACGCTTAACGTTACGATGACAGTTATATTATGAGTTTATGAGTTTTGATGTACCGAAGGAGTTCGGAGTCCCGGATGATATCGGGGACATGACGAGGAGTCTCGAAATGGTCGAGATAAAGATCGATATATTGGACGACTATATTCGGAGTTCGGAAAGGTTCCGAGTGATTCGGGTATTTTTCGGAGTACCGGAGAGTTACGGGAATTCGCCGGGGAGTATATGGGCCTTAGTGGGCCATACGGGAATAGAGGAGAGAGGCCAAAAGGAAGGAGGCCTGCACCCCCCCTCTGGTCCGAATTGGACAAGGGGCGCAGCCCCCCTTTCCTTCTTCCTCTCCCCCTCTTTCCCCTTCTCCTACTCCAACAAGGGAGGTGGAATCCTACTAGGACTAGGGAGTCCTAGTAGGACTCCACACTTGGCGCGCCCCCTCCTAGGGCCGGCCTCCTCCCCCTTGCTCCTTTATATACGGGGGCAGGGGGGCATCCCATGACGCACAAGTTGATCTACAGATCATTCCTTAGCCGTGTGCGGTGCCCCCCTCCACCATATTCCACCTCGGTCATATCGTCGCGGAGTCTAGGCGAAGCCCTGCACCGGTAGAGCATCATCATCGTCACCACACAGTCGTGCTGACGGAACTCATCCCCGACACTTTGCTAGATCGGAGTCCGGGGATCGTCATCGAGCTGAACGTGTGCTGAACTCGGAGGTGCCGTACATTCGGTACTTGGATCGGTCGGGTCGTGAAGACGTACGACTACATCAACCGCGTTGTCATAATGCTTCCGCTTACTGTCTACGAGGGTACGTGGACAATACTCTCCCCTCTTGTTGTTATGCCATCACCATGATCTTGCATGTGCGTAGGAATTTTTTTGAAATTACTACGTTCCCCAACACTCGAAGGTAGCCCCTTATCTCCGACTGGTAATCACTGACTTATTGTAAGACTGTTAGCTTATCCTTGGGTTGTATCCACAGAATTCTGCCAAAACCTCGACCCATTCGGGGGCTAATGATGAAGTCATGTACTTAGGGTAGGGTCATAGACCTGTCCTAAGTACCCTTCCCAAGTACACCCTCAGAAGAAACTGCATTCCAGTCGACCAAGAGGGACTTCACTCGACGGTCTCGAAGGACTCGACCATGAAGACTCACTCGACCATCAGGAGATTAAGAGCCACTCTGCATCCAAACGGTCTGTAATTAAGTAGTCTTTATGGCATTTAGGACACTTTATGTAAGGCGTTACCAGTAACGCCTAGCTTTAACGTACTTTAAACCCTGCATTACTGAGGGCCGGAGGGGTCTGGCGGACACTATATAAGCCACCCCCCTCCTCAGTGTAAAGGGTTCGCACCCCTGTAATCTATACACACATAATCCAGTCGACCGCCTCCGGGCTACGAGACGTAGGGCTGTTACTTCTTCCGAGAAGGGCCTGAACTCGTACATCCCTTGTCTTCACAACTGCTCCATAGCTAGGATCTTTCCTCTCCATACCTACCCCCCATTCTACTATCAGACTTAGAACCACGACAGTTGGCGCCCACCGTGGGGCAGGTGTCTTAGCGATTTTTGGAGAAGTTGCAATTGTTCCGATTGCTTTCATCATGATCTCTGGTGGAGTTTTGGTCGAGGGCCGTGAGATCCGTCTCGGCGCGCTCACCTTCATCGCCGACGACTCCGCTTGGCTCCAGGAGGCTCCACTCCACATCGACGCGCTCCCCGTCCGCGGTGCGACGCATTTTCGCGCATGTGTCTGCGGCGTTTTGCTGCGGCAACCGTCGACTCCATATCGGTCGACTCCCCTGTCGTCCTCCCTCCTTGTCTCCCACCAGCGCAAGCGCTCTGGTCGGTCGAGGCTTCAGCGGTGGGTGAGGCACGCGGTGGCTCGCCAGACGGCCACCACCCAAGTCGCGGCAATCGAGCCCGACGAATCCCTCTACGGCCTGTTCGATCTGTCGACTGGCACCGTAGAGACTGCATCCGAGTGCGATGGCAGTGATCCAGCGGCGGAGGTCTTGATGGTCAACGGACCTCGTAGCCCTCCCGGCTTCCCCCGCGGCGACGGGGTAGACGATGGAGGCGATCCCGCTCAAGTCCATGAGGAGTACCAACCCGAGCCACTTAATTCCCTGCAAAGGGAAGAACTTCGCCGCAGGAACATGGATGCCCTGCATACTCCCATTGCAGGAGAAACCCCCGAGGCTCGCGCCTTGGAGGAGGCACGTTTGGCCAACTTGGCTGAACGCACTCGTCTAGAAAACCTCCAGCGAGCACTCGACGAGCACGCGCGGCAACGAGTCCCCGACTCCAGTCGACGTTAACTCTTCCCGCCGACTCAGGTATATCGAACCCCGATTCAGAATTTAGCAGCTGCAACCCGTATAGCAGAGTCAATTCAGCCCTCTCAGTCGGAGGCTGGCAGAGGCTTGATGCAGATTAGAGATTTGCTCCGGGCAGCAGGAGATCAGAATTCAGCCGTGTCACAGTCACGCAACAGGATTCACAGTCGATCCGTCGCTACGAATACAGTTCAGTCGGCTCATAGCCCTAGATCGCCTCCACGGCGTGAAGGACGCGAGAATCGACGAGACCAGCATGGTGACCGTTATGATCATGATGATAGGCGTCGAGTGCCCACTCCTCCTCCGAGAGGTGGGTCTTACGCTCCTCGGCAACAAGATGACAGGCGTCAACTCAGCATGGGGCGAAGAGCTCCGGTCGACCCCCGGGAACCAGGCTTCGACGCGCGATCCATCATCATGCAAGGCTTGGTTGATCGGAACAGGGCTCATCGAGGTGGCCACGACAGAGATGCGCCCACTAGCAGCCGAGTGCATGTTTCAGGTCCGGAATGTTTCAGCAGGGCTATCAGAGCCGCGGTGATTCCCCCCAACTTTAGGTTGGCGACTGGAGTAAGCAAGTTCACCGGTGAGTCTAAGCCTGAAACCTGGCTTGAAGACTACCGAGTGGCGGTACAGATCGGCGGCGGGAATGACGAGGTGTCCATGAAGCATTTGCCTCTCATGCTGGAAGGTTCGGCCAGGGCGTGGTTGAATCAGTTAACTCCAAGCAGCATTTACACTTGGGAAAATCTTTCCCGAGTGTTTGTTAGAACATTTGAGGGAACTTGCAAGCGACCAGCTGGATTGACAGAACTGCAAGTTTGTGTACAGAAGTCGAATGAGACCTTAAGAGAGTATATTCAGAGATGGATCACTTTGCATCATACCGTGGAGAACGTGTCTGATCATCAGGCAGTCTGTGCTTTCAAGGATGGTGTTAAGAACAGAGAGTTAAGTTTGAAGTTTGGTCGGACCGGAGATATGACCCTGAGTCGGATGATGGAAATTGCTACCAAGTACGCCAACGGCGAAGAGGAGGACCGACTCCGGAGCGGCAAGTACAAGCCGAGTCAGTCGGAGAAAGGAAACTCCAGTCCGAAGCAGAAACGGAAAGCCGAACCAGCGGCTCCTGGAGAGGCTCTGGCCGTGACTCAGCGCAAGTTCAAAGGAAAAACCAAAGGATCCTGGAACCCCAAGAAGGTGAAGGATAAAGAAGGAAATGACGTGATGGATCGGCCGTGTCACATCCACACGAAGAAAGACAAAGAGGGTAATTTCATTTACCCGAAGCATACCACTCGGCAGTGCAGGCTCCTGATCCAGCAGTTCCAAGGTAAACAGCCCAAGGACAAGGAAAAGGAGTCGGACAAAGCAGAAGACAAGGAGGACAGTGAGACAGGATATCCTCATGTTAACTCCACTTTGATGATTTTTCCTGATGTGGAAAGCAAGAGCCGACTGAAGGTTATCAACCGTGAGGTGAACATGGTCACCCCGATGACGCCCAGTTATTTGAGATGGTCCCAAACCCCCATTACATTCGACCAGTCCGATCACCCGACTCATATAGCCACCCCTGGGAGGCAAGCTTTGGTGGTCGACCCGATCGTCGAAGGCACTCGACTGACGAAGGTGCTAATGGATGGTGGTAGCGGACTGAACTTATTATATGCGGACACGCTGAAAGGAATGGGCATTCTGATGTCCCGACTGAGCACCAGTAACATGAGTTTTCATGGAGTTATACCTGGAAAGAAAGCTGAATCACTCGGCCAAATAGCTCTGGACGTGGTGTTCGGTGACTCGAAGCATTTCCGCAAAGAGAGGCTGACGTTTGAAGTCGTAGACTTTCAGAGTGCTTACCACGCTATTTTGGGGAGACCAGCTTACGCACGGTTCATGGCCCGACCATGTTACGTGTACCTCAAGCTGAAGATGCCGGCCCCAAAGGCGTGATCACTATCACTGGCGATCGGAAAAAAGCAGAAGAGTGTTTCCAGAAAGGCTCGAAAATTGCCGATTCCCAGGTGACAACGGTCGAGCTGGAGGGATACAAGAAAAATGCAGATCCGAGTGATCTGTTGCGGGCTAAGAAGCCTGCCACAGAGTCAGCGTTTCAGTCGTCCGGTGAGACAAAGCCCGTTCACATTCACCCGACCGACCCCAATGCAGCTCCGACCCATATTTCCACAACACTCAACCCTAAATAGGAAGAAGCGCTCATCCAGTTCCTCCGTGAGAACTGGGACATCTTTGCATGGAAGCCTGCTGACATGCCGGGTGTTCCCAGGGGACTGGCTGAGCATCGCCTTAGAGTCGACTCAGCCGCGAAACCGGTCAAAGAACATCTTCGACGGGTCCGCCGTCCAGAAGAGAAAGGCCATTGGTGAGGAAGTGGCTCGACTATTGGCGGCAGGATTTATCCGAGAGATATACCACTCCGAGTGGCTTGCCAATGTCGTCATGGTTCCCAAGAAGGACAAGTCACTCCACATGTGCATCGACTTCAAACACATCAATCGGGCCTGCCCGAAAGACCATTTTCCTCTCCCTCGCATTGATCAAACTGTTGACTTGACTGCGGGATGCGAGAGATTGTCTTTTCTAGATGCCTATTCCGGGTACCATCAGATCCGTCTGTACGGACCCGATGAGATAAAAACAGCTTTCATCACTCCATTCGGGTGCTTCTGCTATATCACCATGTCGTTCGGCCTCAAGAACGCCGGAGCCACGTTCATGAGGATGATTCAGAAGTATTTACTCACTCGAATCAGTCAGAACGTTGAAGCGTACATGGATGATATTGTGGTCAAGTCACGAAAGGGTTCCGACCTATTGACTGACCTCGCTGAAACATTTGCCAATCTCAGGAGGTATGATATCAAGCTCAATCCGTCAAAGTGCACATTTGGAGTTCCAGGTGGAAAGTTACTCGGTTTTCTCGTTTTCGAACGAGGAATCGACGCTAACCCAGAAAAAGTTGGCACTATACTCCGAATGAAATGCCCTGTGCGAGTGCACGACGTCCAAAAACTTACTGGATGCTTGGCCGCGTTAAGTCGATTCATCTCTCGCCTCGGTGAAAAGGCATTGCCTCTTTACCGACTGATGAAGAAGGCAGACAAGTTCGAGTGGACTCCAGAAGCTGATGCAGTGTTTGCCGAGCTAAAAGCTCTGCTCTCCACCCAGCCGGTGCTTGCTGCTCCAATCAGCAAAGAGCCTCTGTTGCTTTATATTGCAGCCACAGGACAAGTCGTCAGTACAGTACTTACGGTCGAGCGGGAAAAAGAAGGGAAAGCCTTCAAAGTTCAGCGCCCAGTGTACTATCTGTCTGAAGTTTTGACTCCATCCTTCAAAGTTCAGCGCCCAGTGTACTATCTGTCTGAAGTTTTGACTCCATCAAAGCAAAGATATCCTCATTATCAGAAGCTTGTGTATGGGATCTACATGACCACGAAGAAGGTTGCTCATTACTTCTCTGATCATTCCATTACAGTCGTCAGCGACACTCCACTTTCAGAGATTCTGCACAATAGATATGCAACTGGTCGAGTGGCGAAATGGGTAATTGAACTCCTTCCCCTTGATATCAAGTTTGAGGCAAAGAAAGCCATTAAGTCCCAGGCAATAGCAGATTTCCTTGCCGAGTGGACTGAACAGCAGCAGCCGACTCAAGTTCACTCGGAGCATTGGACCATGTTCTTTGATGGCTCTAAGATGTTGAATGGTTCCGGTGTTGGGGTTGTCCTGGTTTCCCCCAGAGGAGATAAGCTCAGATATGTGCTCCAGATGCACTTTGATTCCTCCAACAATGAGGCAGAATACGAGGCCCTTTTGTATGGGTTGCGCATGGCCATTTCACTCGGCGTCCGTCGCCTTATGGTTTATGGCGACTCAGATTTGGTGGTCAACCAAGTGATGAAGGAGTGGGACGTTAGAAGCCCAGCCATGACTGGATACTGCAATGCAGTGAGGAAGCTGGAAAAGAAGTTTGAGGGGTTAGAGCTCCATCATATACCCCGACTGAAAAATCAAGCGGCTGATGATTTAGCAAAGATAGGTTCCAAGAGAGAAGCCATTCCCAGTGGTGTGTTCTTGGAGCATATCCATACTCCGTCAGTCAAAGAAGATCCTTTTACTGAAGAAGCTCCGCAGCCCAAGAGTACTACAGATCCAACTGAGGTTGAAGTCCTAGCGGTGGTCGACTTGGTCATGGAGGCTTTAGTAATCACTCCTGATTGGACAGTTCCATATATCGCGTATATCCTAAGAAAAGAGCTCCTAGAGGACAAAGAAGAGGCTCGACAGATCGTCCGCCGATCCAAAACCTTTACTGTGATCAAGGGGCAGCTATACAGAGAGAGCGCGACTGGAGTTGGTCAGAAATGCATAACGCTAGAAGAAGGTCGAATAATCCTTGATGACATCCACTCGGGGACCTGTGGCCATCATGCGTCCTCTCGGACCATTGTGGCCAAAGCATACCGAGCCGGATTTTATTGGCCGAGGGCGAATGAAATGGCAAAGGAAATAGTCGATAAGTGTGAAGGATGCCAATTTTACTCCAACATGTCACACAAGCCTGCATCAGCTCTGAAGACCATTTCACTCGTCTGGCCCTTCGCAGTATGGGGTTCGGATATGGTTGGTCCTTTGAGAACAGGATGAAGCGGTTTCACACATGTACTGGTAGCAGTCGACAAGTTCACCAAGTGGATTGAGGCTAAGCTCATCAAGAACCTTGACGTCGGTACTGCTGCCAGCTTCATCAGAGAACTGATATTCAGATATGGAGTCCCACACAGCATCATCACTGACAATGGATCAAATTTTGACTCGGAGGAATTCAGAGCATTCTGCACATCTCAAGGCACATGAGTCGACTACGCTTCAGTCGCCCATCCACAATCGAATGGACAAGCGGAGCGAGCCAATGGCTTGATCCTCAAAGGGTTGAAACCCCGACTGATGCGTGACCTTAAGCATGCGGCCGGAGCGTGGGTCGATGAACTCCCCTCGGTGCTTTGGGGTCTAAGGACCACGCCTAATCGGTCGACTGGAAGGACTCCATTCTTCTTGGTCTATGGAGCTGAAGCGGTCTTGCCGAGTGATCTGCTCCACAATGCTCCTCGAGTCGAGCTCTACAACGAGGCTAAAGCGGAACAAGCACGGCAAGATGCAGTCGACCTTTTAGAAGAAGAAAGGGAGATGGCTCTGATCCGATCGACCATCTACCAACAAGACTTGCGTCGCTTCCACGCCAAAAACGTGAAGAGTCGAGCCTTTCAGGAAGGAGATTTGGTTCTCCGAGTGGATCAGCAGAAACCACACAAGCTTGCTCCTTCTTGGGAAGGACCCTTCATCATTACCAAGGTTCTCAACAACGGAGCGTACCGCCTCTACAACATCGAGCACAAAATTGACGAGCCCCGAGCTTGGAACGCGGAGCTACTCCGCCCATTTTACACTCAAGTTTTCACTCGGATGAGTTGTAATAAAAGTACATCTGTAGTCCATGTTTTGCAAGATAATAGTGTCATAATTTCCCCAATGATTATTGTCACTTTTATTTATTCAGTAAAATTTCCCCCTCAGTGGGTGACTTAGCTGCGAATCCGTTTCGCCTAAGTTTGTAAAAAAAATCCTTACCGAGTGGTGAGCCGGCCTCCCACTCGGGGGCTTAGCTGCGAATCCGTTTCGCCGAAGTTTGAATAAAATCCTACCGAGTGGTGAGCCAGACTCCCACTCGGGGGCTTAGCTGCAGTCCAAGTACTCGCCTAAGTTTCAATAAAATCCTACCGAGTGGTGAGCCAGACTCCCACTCGGGGGCTTAGCTGCAGTCCAAGTACTCGCCTAAGTTTCAATAAAATCCTACCGAGTGGTGAGCCAGACTCCCACTCAGGGGCTTAGCTGCAGTCCAAGTACTCGCCTAAGTTTCAATAAAATCCTACCGAGTGGTGAGCCAGACTCCCACTCGGGGGCTTAGCTGCAGTCCAAGTACTCGCCTAAGTTTCAATAAAATCCTACCGAGTGGTGAGCCAGACTCCCACTCGAGTGACAAGGTGCAGGTCGACTGCGACCCTCTCCTCCGAGCTACGCCACAAGTACAACGTGCGGTCGCAAGGAGGATGAGGTGCAGGTCGACTGCGACCCTCTCCTCCGAGCTACGCCACAAGTACAATGTGCGGTCGCAAGAAGGACGAGGTGCAGGTCGACTGCGACCCTCTCCTTCGAGCTACGCCACAAGTACAACGTGAAAATCCTACCGAGTGGAGAGCAGACCTCTCACTCAGGGGCTTAGCTGCAGCCCAGTGCTCGCCTAAGTTATAAAAATCCTACCGAGTGGAGAGCAGACCTCCCACTCGGGGGCTTAGCTGCAGCCCAGTGCTCGCCTAAGTTTTGAAAATCCTACAGAGTGGAGAGCACACCTCCCACTCGGGGGCTTAGCTGCAGCCCAGTGCTCGCCTAAGTTATAAAAATCCTACCGAGTGGAGAGCACACCTCCCACTCGGGGGCTTAGCTGCAGCCCAGTGCTCGCCTAAGTTATAAAAATCCTACCTAGTGGAGAGCAGACCTCCCACTCGGGGGCCTAGCTGCAGCCCAGTGCTCGCCTAAGTTTTGAAAATCCTACCGAGTGGAGAGCACACCTCCCACTCGGGGGCTTAGCTGCAGCCCAGTGCTCGCCTAAGTTTTGAAAATCCTACCGAGTGGAGAGCACGCCTCCCACTCGGAGGCTTAGCCGCAGCCCAGTGCCTGCCTAAGTAAATTGGGGAACAAGTCGATTGCAATAAGCACCTCGCTTTAACCTGCAAAAGACATCTCAAGCCAAATGCAAGCATATTCAAACGTCAAATCCAAGTTCGGATAGATACCTAACGGAACCAAAAGTGCTCAGACGCTAGGCCTGTTAAGGTTTGTCGGTTACAAAATCACTCGGCATAGCGAGGCAAATTTAAAGTGTTGAGCTCAAGAAGTTTTTTACCCCTCCTGTGGAGGGCTGGAAGGTGCAACAAACTCGTCGAGGTCGATTCCATCAGCAATCCGAGTGGCAGCGGTGATGAAGGTCTCCATGAAGGACCGTAAATCATGCTTCTTGGTGTTAGCCACCCGAAGAGCCGCCAACTTGTCTTCTCGTGCATCCTTGCAATGGACTCGGGCCAGAGATAGAGCAACATCTGCGCCACACCTGGCAGAGGATTTATTCCACTCCTGCACTTGACTTGGGACTGTGTTCAGTCGAGTCATCAGAGACTCGAGGTCATTCTGGAGCGTCTCCTTAGGCCAGAGCATAGCGTCGATGCGGGAAGTGGCGACCTTCAGCCTTGCGAGATAATCAACGACGGCAGCAACACGAGATTCGAGCCGGAGCACGTTCATGGCGACTTCATCATTCACCGGAGAGTTGATAGGGTCCAGGTTGGGCTCCAGTCGACCAGTCTCCTCTTCAAAGTTTTGACAAAATTCTGCAAGCACAACCATCGAGTCAAGACAACAGTCGAATGGAAAGTTCATAGTTGAAATACCTGTTTGGTGCAAAAGATTACCTTCGAGCATGAGGAATAGCTTCTTGGCGAGTCCGCCCAGATAAGCCTCCAGATCGTTCTTCTTCCCCACCAAGTCACTGGCCTTGTCACTCAGGGCAGTTTTATCACTTTTCAGTCGACTGACCTCTTTGTTGGCAATGGCAAGAGCAGCTTTCAGATTGGTGTTCTCTTCTTCAAGCTTGGTGACCGAAGCCAATTTCTCGTCTGCGAGCTTGGTCTTCTCTAAAGCTGTTTTCTGCATCTCAGCCAACTCAAGGTCTTTCTTCTTCTGGGCCTCCTTCACTTTGCCTACAAAGTTGCAGCAAGGTCAGAATTTGAATCAAATGACGAGCAAAAGCAGTCGTCGAAAGCCTCACCAAACATACCTTTAGCTCCCTCTTTCGCCTTCGCCAAATTCTCCTGGACCAGCTTCAGATCAAGCTCGAGCTGGATATGTTTGTTCTCCAACTCAGTGTAACGAGCCGCAAGGTCGCAGGATTCTATGAAGAACCAATCGACAGATGTCAAAGACAATTCGCTTCCGGGTGACTAAGGAAAAACCATACGTTTCTAAGACTACGGTCGAATACAAATATTCGACCATAGTCTCGGGGACTACACCCAGTGGGTGCACTCAGCGTGCCCCCACTAGTTCTATCAAGTCAAGGGTCGACCAGTCGACCAACAAAAAAAACAGGAGTTGCTCTTCAGACTGTAGTCCACTGCCAGCAGTCGACCACAGTCTCGGGGACTACACCCAGTGGGTGCACTCAGTGTGCCCCCACCGGTTTGAGAAATCCATTCGACCTAGTCGAATGAAGGAAAAACTTAACTTTTAAAGCCTATGGTCGACTACCAGCAGTCCACCATAGCCTCGGGGACTACACCCAGTGGGTGCACTCAGCGTGCCCCCACTAACCCGGAATTCCAATCGACACACCCAGTGGGTGTATGACAATTACTTCAGATTTCAGAAAGAAGAATTTTCAGATATCATATCCTAACAGAACAGGCGATGACCGACTGACCTGAACGTTACTTTGAAGAGCGGAACTGGCGTCATAGGCTGCCTGGCTGGCTTCTTGGATGGCCTTCCCTTGCTCCATCATGACTCCCGCCTGGCGTATTGCTTCTTTCGCAGCACTGGCTTGATCCTCTGGGACGTAGTGGGTCGAGAAAAGTGAAGGTTGTGCAGCACTCGACGATGTGGGGTGAGCGCTCGTCAACGGCACCGCGAAAGATACGGTGGGCCGAGTGGTGTTCTCTCCCTCTGCGACCAATGTCTCGGGCGCCGGCACGTTCTGAGTCGCCTTGCCAGCAGACGTTTTCCTGCTCCTCCTTTGCTTCAGTGGTTCCTCATCGTCGTCGTCGTCAGGAAGGGTAATAACAACATTAGACGGAGCTACAGAAAAGAATCAAGAATTAGAGACAAAAAGTCAATCGACTGAAGACAGAACAATGAAAGTCGTACCAGGTTTTGAAGTGGCAGCGTCTTCCATCTCATGATTGTCAGCCCTGGCCGAGGTATCAGAAGTAGCAGCGCTGCAGTTCTAGAAGTCAGTCGGATGATTCATAAGTCGACCAAGGATAAGTTCATGGAGAAAAGAAAAACTCAAGTAGCGTCATTACCCTGAGATAGTGGGGATCGCCATCTTCATCTTTGGCAAGACCTTGGCCGGCTTCGACGGTGCCACCCTGGATTGCTTCGGAGCTTTCTCGGTCGGTGCCGGAGAAGTGGTTCGAGGGCGCTTGGTCAACTGAACGACAGTTGCGACCCCCTTACCACGCTCGGTTGCAGGGTCATGGACGAGCTTCGAGCGCCTTTCCGAGCGAGGCGGTGCAACTTCCTCCTCCTCCTCCTCTTCTTCTTCCTCCCCATTAGAGTCGTCATCATCATCAGTAGCAGCAGCGTCCGAGTCCCACTCCTCCTGGCTTTCGCCCCCACTTCCTTCCTCCTCTTCAGTCGGCGTCCGTGCTCCATTGGGCATCGAGTATAGTTCAGTGGTGGCCTGACAGACAGCGAAATAAATATCAATCGACCAATTTGCAGCGAAAGTAGAATAAGTATGGCAAGATTACAATTGGGGATAAAGTGGGCATACCTTATCTGGAGTGCAAGAATGGTCGAGTGGCGGAATCCTCCTGGCTCCTCGAGGGTTGTCTATATTCCCTGTGATCGCGGCCATCCACCTCTCCAGTGTGGCATCGTCGACTGCTTCTGGATGGACCCGAGTTTCATCCTCGGTTCCATAGTACAGCCACATACAATGGCCTCGGTACTGAAGTGGCTGGATGCGCCGCCTAAGGAAGACCTCTAGAAGGTCCATACCCGTCACTCCTTCCCGAACTAGCTGAACTACACGCTCCATCAACATCTTCACTTGGGCTTTCTCCTCAGGGAGCACCTTCAGAGAAGAGGGCTTGTTCGCTCGGTCCATGGAGAATGGAGGGAGACCAGTCGACTGCCCCGGCGTCAACTCGTGTTGACAGTAGAACCAAGTCGACTGCCACCCTCTGACCGACTCAGGAAGAGTCATGGCCGGAAAAGTACTCTTGCTCCTCATTTGAATCCCAAGACCCCCGCACATCTGAATAACCTTAGTCCTATCGTCATATGGATTTGCCTTTTTTACTGTATGTGAGCGAAAAGTGAATATGTGCTTAAACAGACCCCAGTGCGGTCGGCAGCCCAGGAAGTTCTCGCACATGGACACGAAGGCAGCAAGGTAGGCGATGGAATTTGGATTGAAATGGTGGAGTTGCACCCCAAAGAAATTCAAGAAACCACGGAAGAAAACACTCGGAGGCAGGGAGAATCCACGGTCGACATGGGTAGCCAGAAGAACACACTCACCCTCCTGTGGCTGTGGTTGCCACTCGTTCCCCGGGAGCCTCGTTGCCCCGTGGGGGATCAAACCCTCGTTGGCCATCTCGGTGAGATCCCTCTCGGTGATGGTCGAGCGGATCCAATCCCCTTGAACCCAACCGTGCGGCAGGCGGGACCTTGACGAGGATCCGCCCCGACTGGTTGCTCTACCTTTCGCCTTCCCCGTCGCCGTCGCCTTCTTCGCGCGCTCCAGAGCCGCCGTCTTCTCCTTCACCATTGTTGCCGGTGAAGCATACAAGGAGTGGTTGGGCAGAGGCGAGAGTGGGCGCTGTGGGCGGAGGCGGAGAGGACAGAAGGGGAAATGGAGAGGTACTATTCAAATACCCTCGCCGGGTGCATTTTATAAGGGCGCTTCCGAGTGGATGACAAGTGGGCCCAGGCAATCCAATCACATCCCGAAACAGTCACGCGTACGCGATACGTGGCGAAAAAGACGGCGCGGGAATCGAGGCGTCTATGCCCTATCCCATCCGAGCGCCGCGGTCCGCCCCGCTTCGCGCGCTTCCCAAAATTCGGATCCCACAAAATCCGCTAACAACAGATCAATCTGTCAGATGAGAGATTTCCTGCGACCCGTCGCTCGGAAATTGCTAAGTTCAAAAGTTCACTCGACGAGAGAAAAGAATGGATCAAGGCGACTGAAAGAAAAGTTGTTGTAATCAACAAAAAGGTTATTGGTCCAAGACGATACACGTTCAGAACATAAAAGTGAGTCGGAATCATCACCAACTCCCTCTTCACTTAAACCTCGACCCATTCGGGGGCTAATGATGAAGTCATGTACTTAGGGTAGGGTCATAGACCTGTCCTAAGTACCCTTCCCAAGTACACCCTCAGAAGAAACTGCATTCCAGTCGACCAAGAGGGACTTCACTCGACGATCTTGAAGGACTCGACCATGAAGACTCACTCGACCATCAGGAGATCAAGAGCCACTCTGCATCCAAACGGTCTGTAATTAAGTAGTCTTTATGGCATTTAGGACAATTTATGTAAGGCATTACCAGTAACGCCTAGCTTTAACGTACTTTAAACCCTGCATTACTGAGGGCCGGAGGGGTCTGGCGGACACTATATAAGCCACCCCCTCCTCAGTGTAAAGGGTTCGCACCCCTGTAATCTATACACACATAATCCAGTCGACCGCCTCCGGGCTCCGAGACGTAGGGCTGTTACTTTTTCCGAGAAGGGCCTGAACTCGTACATCCCTTGTCTTCACAACTGCTCCATAGCTAGGATCTTGCCTCTCCATACTTACCCCCCATTCTACTGTCAGACTTAGAACCACGACACGTGCTCCGTCTCGAATCTCGCGTTGCTGCTGTGGTTGATTATCTTGCGAGACTGAAGGTTGCAACGTCGCGCATCGACACAGCACTCTGGCCAGGAGAAACACTTCAGAATGACCTCGAGTCTCTGATGACTCGACTGAACGAAGTTCCAAGTCGAGTGCAAGAATGGAAGAAGTCTTCTGCCAGGTGTGGTGCCGATGTTGCTCTGTCTCTGGTCTGTGTTCACTGCAAGGACGCGCGAGAGGACAAGTTGGCGTCTCTCAAGGTGGCCAATACCAAGAAGCATGACTTCCGATCTTTCATGGAGAGCTTCATTGCTGCTGCCACTCGGATCGCAGATGGAATTGACCTGGACGAGTTTGTCGCACCTTCCAGTCCTCCGCAGGAGGGGTAAAAAACTTCTATGCTTGATGCCTTAAATTTGCCTCGGAATGCCGAGTGGTTTTTGTAACCGGTAAACTTTAACAGGCTTGGTGCCTGAGCACTTCTGGATCCGTAGGACGCTATCTGAACTTGGGTTTGCCGTTGAATATGTTTGCATTTGCCTTTGAACGAAAATTGTCTTTTGCTCGGTTTATATGCTAGTGTTTGAGATGCTCTTTTGCAGGTAGGGATGAAGCACAGATTGCAATCGACTTGTACCTCATCATACTTAGGCTGGCACTGGGCCGCAGCTAAGCCCCCGAGTGGAAAGTTTGCTATCCACTCGGTAGGATTTTCGAAAACTTAGGCGAGCACTGGGCTGCAGCTAAGCCCCTGAGTGGGAGGTCTGCTCTCCACTCGGTAGGATTTTCAAAAACTTAGGCGAGCACTGGGCTGCAGCTAAGCCCCCGAGTGGGAGGTCCGCTCTTCACTCGGTAGGATTTTCAAAAACTTAGGCGAGCACTGGGCTGCAGCTAAGCCCTCGAGTGGGAGGTTTGCTCTCCACTCGGTAGGATTTTCAAAAACTTAGGTGAGCATTGGGCTGCAGCTAAGCCTTCGAGTGAGAGGTTTGCTCTCCACTCGGTAGGATTTTCAAAAACTTAGGCGAGCTCTGGGCTGCACCTAAGCCCCCGAGTGGGAGGTTTTCTCTCCAATCGGTAGGGTTTTTGTGCCGTACCTATGAAGGAGAAGGTAACAGTCGACCTGCACCTCGTCCTCCTTGCGGGTCGCACGTTGTATTTATGGTGTAGCTCGGAAGGAGAAGGTAGCAGTCGTCCTGCACCTCGCCCTCCTTGCGGAGCGCATGTTGTATTTGTGCATAGCTCGGAAGGAGAAGGTAGCAGTCGACCTGCGCCTCGCCCTCCTTGCGGAGCGCACGTTGTATTTGTACTTAGGCGAGCGCTAGGCTGCAGCTAAGCCCCCGAGTGGGAGGCTGGCTCACCACTCGGTAGGATTTTGTCAAACTTAGGCGAGTACTTGGACTGCAGCTAAGCCCCCGAGTGGGAGGCTGACTCACCACTCGGTAGGATTTTGTTAAACTTAGGCGAGTACTTCGACTGCAGCTAAGCCCCCGAGTGGGAGGCTGACTCATCACTCGGTATGATTTTGTTAAACTTAGGCAAGTACTTGGACTGAAGCTAAGCCCCCGAGTGGGAGGCTGACTCACCACTCGGTAGGATTTTGTTAAACTTAGGCGAAACGGGTTCGCAGCTAAGCCCCCGAGTGGGAGGCCGGCTCACTACTCGGCAAGGATTTTTTTTACAAACTTAGACGAAATGGATTCGCAGCTAAGCCACCCACTAGGGGACTAACTTTATGTGAACAAAGGTAACAACAATCACTGGGAAAATTATAACACTCTTGTCTTTGAAAAATAAACTACAGAAGTACTTTTATTACATCTCATCCGAGTGAATACTTAAGTATAAAAGGGGCGGAGCAGCTCCGCGTTCCAAGCTCGGGGCTCGTCAATCTGGTGCTTGACATTGTAAAGGCAGTACGCCCCATTGTGGAGAACCTTGGTGACGATGAAGGGACCTTCCCAAGTAGGAGCAAGCTTGTGTGGCTTCTGCTGATCCACTCGGAGAACCAAATCTCCTTCTTGGAAGGCTCGACTCTTCACGTTTTTGGCATGGAAGCGACGCAAGTCCTGCTGATAAATGGTCGATCGGATCAAGGCCATCTCTCTTTCTTCTTCTAGAAGGTCGACTGCGTCCTGCCGGACTTGCTCTGCTTCAGCTTCAGTGTAGAGTTCGACTCGGGGTGCGTTGTGAAGCAGGTCACTCGGCAAGACTGCTTCAGCTCCTAGACCAAGAAGAACGGAGTTCTCCCAGTCGACCGATTAGGTGTGGTCCTTAATCCCCAAAGTACTAACGGAAGTTTGTCGACCCATGCACCAACTGCGTGCTTGAGATCGCGCATCAATCGGGGTTTCAGCCCTTTGAGAATTAAGCCATTTGCTCGTTCTGCCTGTCCATTCGACTGGGGGTGAGCGACTGAAGCATAGTCGACTCGTGTGCCCTGAGATGTGCAGAAGGCTCTGAATTCCTCGGAATTGAAGTTCGACCCATTATCAGTGATGATGCTATGGGGAACTCCATATCTGAATATCAACTCCCTGATGAAGCTGACAGTAGTGCCGGCATCAAGATTCTTGATGGGTTTAGCTTCAATCCACTTAGTGAACTTGTCGACTGCCACCAGCACATGAGTGAAGCCGCTTCTGCCTGTTCTCAGTGGTCCAACCATATCCAATCCCCATACAGCGAAAGGCCAGACGAGTGGGATGGTCTTCAAGGCTGAGGCGGGCTTGTGTGACATATTGGAGTAAAATTGACATCCTTCACACTTGTCGACTATCTCCTTTGCCATTTCATTTGCTCTTGGCTAGTAAAATCCGGCTCGGTATGCTTTAGCCACAATGGTCCGAGAGGACGCATGATGGCCACAGGTTCCCGAGTGGATATCGTCAAGGATTATCCGACCTTCTTCTGGCGTTATACATTTCTGACCAACTCCAGTCGCGCTTTCTCTGTACAACTGTCCCTTTATCACGGTAAAGGCTTTGGATCGGCGGACGATCTGTCGGGCCTCTTCTTCATCCTTTGGGAGCTCTTTCCTTAAGATATATGCGATGTACGGCACTGTCCAGTCGGGAGTGATGACCAATGCTTCCATGATCAGGTCGACCACCGCTGGAACTTCTACTTCAGTCGGATCTGTGACACTTTTTGGCTGCGGAACTTCTTCGGTAAAAGGATCTTCCTAAACTGATGGAGTATGGATATGTTCCAAGAACACATCACTGGGAATGGCTTCTCTCTTAGAACCTATCTTTGCCAAATCATCAGCCGCTTGATTCTTCAGTCAGGGTATATGATGGAGCTCTAACCCTTCAAATTTCTTCTCCAGCTTTCTTACCGCATTGCAGTAACCAGTCATGGTTGGGCTTCTGACGTCCCACTCCTTCATCACCTGATTGACCACCAAATCTGAGTCGCCATAAACCATAAGGCGACGGACGCCGAGTGAAATGGCCATGTGCAACCCATACAAAAGTGCTTCGTATTCTGCTTCATTGTTGGAGGAGTCAAAGTGAATCTGGAGCACATATCTGAGCTTATCTCCTCTGGGGGAAACCAGTACAACCCCAGCACCGGAACCATTCAACATCTTAGAACCGTCAAAGAACATGGTCCAGTGCTCCGAGTGAACTTGAGTCGGTTGTTGTTGTTCAATCTACTCAGCGATGAAATCTGCTACTGCTTGGGACTTAATGGCTTTCTTTGCCTCAAACTTGATATCAAGGGGAAGGAGTTCAATCGCCCACTTTGCCACTCGACCAGTTGCATCTCTGTTGTGCAGAATCTCTGACAATGGGGCGTCGCTGATGACTGTAATAGAATGATCAGAGAAATAATGAGCAACCTTGTTCGTGGTCATGTAAATCCCATATACAAGCTTCTGATAATGAGGGTATCTTTGCTTCGATGGGGTCAACACTTCGGAAAGATAATATACTGGGCGCTGAACTTTGAAGGCTTTCCCTTCTTCTTCCCGCTCGATCGTAAGTACTGTACTGACGACTTGTCCTGTGGCTGCAATGTAAAGCAACAAAGGCTCTTTGCTGATTGGGGTAGCAAGCACCGGCTAGGTGGAGAGCAGAGCTTTTAGTTTTGTAAACGTTGCGTCAGCTTCTGGAGTCCACTCGAACTTGTCTGACTTCTTCATCAGTCGGTAAAGAGGCAATGCCTTTTCACTGAGGCGAGAGATGAATCGACTTAACGCGGCCAAGCATCCAATAAGCTTCTGGACATCGTGCACACGCACGGGGCGTTTCATTCGGAGTATAGTGCCAACTTTTTCTGGGTTGGCGTCGATTCCTCGTTCAGAAATGAGAAAACCGAGTAACTTTCCGCCAGGAACTCCAAACGTGCACTTTGATGGACTAAGCTTGATATCATACCTCCTGAGATTGGAAAATGTTTCAGCGATGTCAGTCAACAGGTCGGAACCCTTCCGTGATTTGACCACAATATCATCCATGTACGCTTCCACGTTCCGACTGATTTGAGTGAGTAAACACTTCTGAATCATCCTCATAAATGTGGCACCGGCATTCTTGAGGCCGAATGGCATTGTGACATAGCAGAAGCACCCGAATGGAGTGATGAAAGCTGTTTTGATCTCGTCGGGTCCATACAGACGGATCTGATGGTAACCGGAATAAGCATCTAAAAAAGACAGGCGCTCACATCCCGCAGTCGAGTCGACTATTTGGTCGATGCGGGGAAGAGGAAAATGATCTTTCGGGCAGGCCCGATTGATATGTTTGAAATCAATGCACATTCGAAGTGACTTGTCCTTCTTGGGGACCATGACAACATTGGCGAGCCACTCGGAGTGGTAAATTTCATGGATAAACTCTGCTTCTAGGAGACGAGTTACCTCCTCGCCAATGGCCTTTCTCTTCTGGACGGCGGACCATCGAAGATGTTCTTTGACAGGTTTCGCTTTTGAGTCGACTCATAAACGATGCTCAGCCAGCCCCCTGGGAACACCCGGCATGTCAGCAGGCTTCCATGCGAAGATGTCCCAGTTCTCACGGAGGAACTGGATGAGCGCTTCTTCCTATTTAGAGTCGAGTGTTGTGGAGATATGAGTCGGAGCAGCACTGGGGTCGGTCGGGTGAATGTGAATGGGCTTCATTTCACCAGACGACTGGAACGCTGACTCCGTGGCGGGCTTCTTGGCCCGCAACAAATCACTCGGATCTGCATTTTTCTGATATTCCTGCAGCTCCACCACTGTTATCTAAGCATTGGCAATCTTTGAGCCTTTCTGAAAGCACTCTTCTGCCTTTTTCCGATTGCCAGTGATGGTGATCACGCCTTTGGGACCAGGCATCTTCAATTTGAGATACACATAACATGGTCGAGCCATGAATTGTGCATAAGCTGGCCTGCCCAAAATAGCGTGGTAAGCACTCTGGAAGTCCACAACCTCAAATGTTAACTTTTCCTTGCGGAAATGCTTTGAATCGCCGAAAACCACATCAAGAGCAATTTGGCCGAGTGACTCGGCCTTCTTCCCTGGAATGACTCCATGGAAACTCATGTTGCTGGAACTGAGTCTGGACATCGGAATGCCCATTCCCTTCAGCGTCTCTGCATACAATATATTCAGTCCGCTGCCGCCATCCATCAAAACCTTAGTCAGTCGAGTGCCTTCGATGACTGGGTCGACCACCAAAGCTTGCCTCCCAGGGGTGGCTATGTGTGTCAGATGATCAGACTGGTCGAACGTGATGGCGGTCTGAGACCATTTCAGATAACTGGGTGTTGCCGGAGCAACCATATTCACCTCACGGTTGATAACTTTCAGTCAACTTTTGCTCTCAACATCAGCAAAAATCATCAGGGTGGAATTGACATGGGGGTATCCTTCATCACTGTCCTCTTTGTCCTCGACCTTGTCCGACTCCTTTTCTTTATCCATGGGTTGCTTCCCTTGAAACTACTGGATTAAGAGCCGGCACTGGCGAGTGGTATGTTTCGGATAAATGAAGTTACCCTCTTCATCTTTCTTCTTGTGGATGTGGCATGGCAAATCCATCACATCGTTTCCTTCTTGTCCTTCACCTTCTTGGGGTTCCAAGATCCTTTGGGCTTCCCTTTAAACTTGCCCTGAGTCACGGCCAAGGCTTCACCAGGAGCAGCTGGCTCGGCTTTCCGCTTCTGCTTCCGACTGGAGTTTCCTTTTTCCGACTGGCTCGGCATGTACTTGCCACTCCGGAGCCGATCTTCTTCTTCACCATTGGCATACTTGGTGGCAATCTCCATCATTCGACTCAAGGTCATGTCTCCGGTCCAACCAAACTTCAAAATTAACTCACTGTTCTTAATGCCTTCCTTGAAGGCACAGACTGCTTGGTGATCAGATACGTTCTCCATCGTATGATGCAATGTGATCCACCTCTGGATGTAATCTCTCAGGGTCTCATTCGACTTTTGCACGCAAACTTGCAGTTCCGTCAAACCTTCTGGTCGCTTGCAAGTTCCTTCAAATGTCCTGACAAACACTCGGGCAAGATCTTCCCAAGTGTAAATGCTGCTAGGCGCCAACTGATTCAGCCAGGCTTTGGCCGAACCCTCCAACATAAGCGGTAGGTGTTTCATGGCCACCTCATCATTGCCACCGCCAATCTGAACAGCCACTCGGTAGTCCTCAAGCCAAGTATTGGGCTTGAACTCACCAGTGAACTTACTCACCCCAGTCGCCAACCTGAAGTTGGGAGGAATCACCGCGGCTCTGATGGCTCTGCTAAAACACTCTGGTCCTGAAACATGAACTCTGCTGCTGGTGGGCACATCTCTGTCATGGCCTTCTCGGTGAGCTCTATTCCAGTCGACCAAGCCCTGAACGATAATGGATCTCGCATCAAAGCCTGGTCTCTGGGGTCGACTGGAACTCTTCGCCCAACACTGTGCTGGCGTATATCTTCTTGCTGCCGAGGGGCGTAAGACCCACCCCTTGGGGGAGGAGTGGGCACTCGGCGCCGATCATCGCGATCGAATCGGTCTTCATACTGATCACGTCGACCCCCACGTCCCTCACGCCGCGGGGGCGATCTTGGGCTATGGGCCGACTGGACTGTATTCGCAGCGACGGATCGACTGTGAATCCTATTACGCGACTGCGATACGGCTGAATTCTGATCTCCTGCTGCCTAGAGCAAATCTCTGATCTGCATCAAGCCTCTACCAGCCTCTGACTGAGAGGGCTAAATCGACTCCGCTATACGGGCTGCAGCCGCTAGATTCTGAATTGGGGTTCGATATACCTGAGTCGGTGGTGGAAAGAGTTGACGTCGACTGGAGTCTGGTACTCGTTGCCGCACGCGCTCGTCGAGTGCTCGCTGGAGATTCTCCAGTCGAGTGCGCTCAGCCAAGTTCGCCAAACGCGCGTCCTCCAAGGCACGGGCCTCGGGAGTTTCTCCTACGATAGGAGTATGCAGAGCATCCATGTTCCGGCGGCGAAGATCTTCCCTTTGCAGCGAAGTGAGTGGCTCGGGTTGATACTCCTTGTGGACCTGAGCTGGGTCGCCTCCGTCGTCCGCTCCGTCGGTGCGGGGGAAGCCGGGAGGACTACGAGGCCCATTGACCATCAGGACCTCCGCCGCTGGATCACTGCTGTCGCACTCGGATGCAGACTCTACGGAGCCAGTCGACAGATCGAACAGGCCGTAGAGAGACTCGTCGGGCTCGATCGCCGCGACTTGGGGGGTGGCCGACTGGCGGGCCACTGCGTGCCTCACCCACCGCTGAAGCCTCGACCGACCAGAGCGCTTGCGCTAGCGGGAGACAGGGAGGGAAGATGACGCAGGAGTCGACCGATACGAGGACGACGGTTGCCGCAGCAGGATGCCGCGGACACACGCGCGAAAGTGTCTCGCGCCGCGGACTGGAAGCGCGTCGATGTCGAGTGGAGCCTCCTGGAGCCAAGCGGAGTCGTCGGCAATGAACGTGAGCGCGCCGAGACGGATCTTGCGGCCCTCAACCAAAACTCCGCCAGAAACCATGGTGAAGGCGATCGGAACAATTGCAACTTCTCCAATAAGTGGCTAAGACACCGGCCCCAAGGTGGGCGCCAACTGTCGTGGTTCTAAGCCTGACAGTAGAATAGGGGGGTAGGTATGGAGAGGCAAGATCCTAGCTATGGAGTAGTTGTATACGCAAGGGATTTACGAGTTCAGGCCCTTCTCGGAGGAAGTAACATTCCTACGTCTCGGAGCCCGGAGGCGGTCGACTGGATTATATGGGTATGAGTTACAGGGGTGCGAACCCCTCTGCCTGTGGAGGGGGTGGCTTATATAGAGTGCGCCAGGACCCCAGCCAACCCACGTAGCGGAGGGTTTAAAGTACATTAAGGTCTGCCGTTACTGGTAAGGCCTTACATAAAGTGTCATCATGACCATAAAGACTACTTAATTACAGACCGTTTGGATACAAAGTGACTCTTGAACTCCTGGTGGTCGAGTGAGTCTTCATGGTCGAGTGTCTTTGAGTCTGTCGAGTAGAATCCTTCCAGGTCGACTGGAAGGCAGTTTCTTCTAAAGATGTCCTTGGGGAGGGTACCTTGAACAGGTCCATGACCCTACCCTAGGTACATGACTTCATCAACATTCACACGCTATCACCACAAGACGCTAGTTGAGAATTTTTACTTTTGAGATATATTTTGTTCATGGATAATACTCGACTTGGATATTTGTCAAGTAGCCTCTATAGGACCATTGCCATCTGGCCATGCATGGCTCGCCATTGTAACTTATGCATTGTGGCATATGGTTTCGTTTAAAAAAAACACCTGATTTTGTTGCTGGGTTGTACGACAAACCCTATTCGGCGCCTGCAGCGCCGGTTCGAGGCGTTATGCACTAACCACCCCGCCAATCAACCTCGTCTGATGTTTTTCAACTTTCTCACTTTTTTATTACTTCTACTGTTCCTTCCCTTTTCCTTTTCTTTCTCCTGGTTTCATGAACCTTTTCTGCGAAATTGATGAACTTTTTACTAAAAGTTGATGAATTGTTTTTCAAATAAGAATGAAGTTCTTTTCAAATTTGATGAATCTTTTTAAATTTCATGAATTCTTTTCTAACTCGATGAACTTTTATCAAAATCAATGAACTTTTTTTCAAAATTTGTGAACTTTTATGATAACGATGATTTTTTTTCAAAATTAATGAACGTTATTTCAAAATTGGTAAACTTTTTTCAATTTTCTTGAACTATTTTTTATTTCGTGAACTTTTTCAAAATTGTCATGAACTTTTTTTATCTGTGAACGTTTTTCAAACTGGTGAACTTTTTAAATTCATTAACTTTTCTGAAATTAGTGAAGTGTTTCAAATTTATGAACCTTTTTTCAATTTTCGTAAGCTTTTTTGAACTCGTGGACCTTTTCATTTTGAAACAAGTTTGTGAACTTTTTTTAACCTGTGAACATGTAATTTTTGGGACAGCGCGGCTACAGATGTCCTTAAAGCTTTTGCGGTATTTTGGGTCAGTAGTGTGGTGTGGGTCTAATGGTTAGCGAAGCGCGCACTGCAATATAGCGTTGCGAGTTTGAATCTTCACCTCAACACTTTTTCTGGTTTTTTGGCTACTGCTGTGTGCTCATGGGCTGGCCCACAAAAGCGCCGCAGTGAGCGCCAGTTTGGTTCGGCGGCGCTGAACGCGCTGGATAGGAGGTCCCGGGTTGTACTACACATACATAGCATATCTTGGGCCCCCTCCCCAGCCTAGGCCCTGGGCCGTCGCTGCTAGGAAAGGAGCACCTTGTTGTTGCTCGTGGGGGAAAGAGACATGGGAGGAAACATGGAGAGCAAATAGTTGACGAGTGCTCCTTCGGGAGGCTCACAACGATCAACGCCACGTGGGGCGCTCCCAGTCGCCCGTCATGTATCGCGCTCTGGGCATTCCCTCCGAATTTTTTTTCTTTTATTTTTCCGCACACGTTTTCAGCTTTTAAAAAAAAATTGTTTTTTCGATGTTTCGGTTTTCCTTCGGCCGTCCTTAGCTTTTGGATAAAAATTGGAAAAAAAATTGCACGAAAAAAACGCGTTTTCTTTTACCTTTCACGAGAGTCACGGTTTTGCTTTCGCGAGAGGCACGGTTATGCTTACTTCAAAGTCACGGTCGTGCCTCTCGGAAACGGAAAAAACGCGTTTTCTGATATATTTTTTTTCTTCCGCGAGATGCACGGTTTTGCTTCCGCGGTTGTGCTTTTGCGAGAGTCACGGCCGTGCCTCTCGGAAAAAATGTGTTTTCTATTTTTTTTTGCTTCCGCGAGAGACACGGTTGTGCTTCCGCGAGAGTCACGGTCGTGCCTCTCGGAAACGAAGAAAAACGTGTTTTCTATTTTTTTTCCTTCCTTGAGAGGCACGGTTTTTTCTTCCGTGAGAGGCACGGGCGTGCCTCTTTCTGAAAGGAAAAAACCCATGCTCCTGGTTTGGTTTGTTCATCTGGTTTTTTCTGAAAAAAAGTTCGTCAAAACCTATCAACATGGGATCTAGTTTGATGATCTCGACGCAAGGAATTCAATGGTGAAAACGCTTCGAGATTTGGACGCACTATTTAATAGATAAAACGTTTTGAACAAACAGGTCTACGAAAAAAGGGAAACTTCCCAGGTTGCGACAAGTGGCGCACATGCAGCGCGCCAGTTCTCACAACCTGAAAAAGATGAAAGTGATATTTGCAATGAGTAATCCTTAATTAGTGATGTCGGAAAACATGTGGATTGGAGGAGATAAGGAGATGGGAGGCACTTCATGCGTGGGGCCTGCTGGATGGGAACAATAGATTCTGCCTCGCCTGAAAGATTTTTCATGCTCTGTACAGCATTGGGCCAGCCCATTATGCAGCGCTCGCTCTCTCAGGCGCGTTCGTTCACTCGCTACAGTGGTGTTTGCTGCATTTTTATCCTTTTTCATTTTTTGTTTCCTTTTGTTTTTTCTTTCTTCACGAGTTTCCTCTGTTTTTTTATTTCCCTTTAGTTTTACTCGGTTTTTTATCCCTGATTTATACTGTTTTTTTCTATTCTTTCTTTTTTCTTCGGGTTTCGTTGGATTTTTTTTCCTTCACTTTCCATTTTTTCTAATTTTTTCGGTTTTCTTTGTTTCTTTGTTGGTTTTCTATTGTTTCCTTCATTTTTCTTTTTCTTTCTCGGTTTTCACACTTTTGCGTTGGTTTTCTTCAGTTTCTTTTGTTTATCTTTTTTGGTTTTCTTTTTTTTATTATTTCTTATTGATTCTTCCATGGTTTTCATCAGGTTTTATTTCTTTTTCATTTGCCTTATTTTGTTATCTTTTTTGTTTCTTTCTTTTTTTTCAATGGTTTTGTGTTTTTCTATGTCTCTCTATCGATTTTCATAGTTTCCATTATTTTTGCACTTGTTGCTTCAATTCTCTTTTTTCTTTGGTTTCTTTGGGTGATTTCATGTTTTTTTTTCATTTTTCTTTGTTAGTTTTTGGTTTCATTCTACATTTTCTATATACGTCATGAATATTTTTCTAATACATGTTTAACATTTTTCAAGTACAAGTTTAATATTTTTAATACATGGTCAATTGTTTTCATTCTACATTTTTAACATCTTTCAGATGCTTGAGCAACATTTTTCAAACACAAGACTAACTTTTTTTAATACATGAACAACATTTTTCTATATACATTTCAACGTTTTCAAATGCTTGATTACCATTTTTCAAATACATAATTAACATTTTTAATACACTGTCAACATTTTTTCTGTGCACATTTAACATTCAAATGCTTGTTTAGCATATTTTTTTCAAATGCTTGGTTCACATTTTCTAAATAGATTATTAACTTTTTTCATATCCATTTTATATTTTTGTATACATGAGAAACATTTTCTTTATACACATTTAGTACTTTTCAATATATGGTGAACATCTTTGCTATACATATTTTAACATTTTTAAATGCTTGATTAATATTTTTCAAACACAAGATTGACATTTTTTTTACTACATGGTCAACTTTTTTTTATTCCCATTGAACATTTTTCAAATGCTTGATTAAAAAATTTCAAACACTTGTTAGTATTTTTCCAAATGCTTGATTAACATTTTTTAAAATCATGATTAACTTTTTCCATACCCTTTCTATTTTTTGTATACATGAGAAACATTTTATTCATACACATTTAACATTTTTCAAATGCTTGGTTAACATATTTTTTTCAAATACTTAATGTAAAGTCTTTTTTCCAATATATTTAGTTGGAATATTTGGAAGCATAAACGAAAGTAAAAAAAAAGAAACCATGAAAATAAACAAGGCTGTGGTTCCCGCGCGTCTAGGCTGGACCATTTAGTGTGCGCCTGACGCGAGAACACATTAGAAATTCCATGGGAAGTAGTACAAGGAATCCTTAGAATTTCTTTTTATAGGATTCAATTCTATGAATCAAACGATCAACATAGAAAAAATTACTAAGGATTCTAATTCTTCAAAATTTCTATTAAAATTCTTTGAATTAAGGTCTCCCTGTAAGCGAGACATAGCGCTGCCGGAGGACTATTCAGAAAGAAAAAAAAAGCAAGCAAGAGAAAAGGAGGCTTCGAGAGAGACGAACAAATGCGCCGCCTCACGGCCGGACATTGGAGCTCGCCGCGCATCGCCCCCAATCCCGTTGGAACTCGCCGCATCGCCGACGAGCGTGCGGTGGCAGTGGTGCTAAACTCTTCCGCCATTCTCTGTCTGTCTTCCTCTCCTCCCACCACCAGCTGAGAAGCGAGACGGCGCACCGTCTTAGGAGGAGGAGGAGCAGGCAGGTCTTCTTCTGGCGGCCGGAGGTGATAATCATGGATTCTTCTTCTCTATCTTCTCCATGTGGCTGCTCTCATTCACTGACTCACTGCGTCCTGCAACTCTGCAGCTTCGGTGCAGGCCACACGTTCGACGGAATGTCTGAGAGGCTCAACTACGAAGAAAACGTCGAAACGGCAGCTGCCGGCGGCGAGGACCGTGTCGGCACCTTGCCGGACGAGCTACTGCAGACGAGGTGATGCGGTGATAGTCTTGGTTTCCCTGCCCACTCCCCATCTGGTTGCTCCCGCTCACTGACGCTATGTACCCAACAACTTGGCAGCTTTCGTGGAGGCAACCTGCTCGACAGAATGTCCAAGAGGCTTCACGACGAGGGAAACATGGAAAGGGCGGTGGCTGGTGGCGAGGACCGCATCAGCGCCCTCCCGGACGAACTCCTCCAGTACATGATGTCATTCCTGCTTTCCCGCGACGCCGTGCGGACATGCGTGCTCGCTAGGCGCTGGCGCATGCTCTGGAAGTCCGTGCCCGCCCTACGCATTGATGATCCCGAGAGCTACCACGGCGCTACGGGCTCCAGCTTGTTTGTCAATGAGCTGCTTCGTCTCCGTGACCCAACGCCTCTGAATACATGTGACATCCGTTCTGGTTGTCAGGAGACTGCGAACACCAATTGGGCCAAGGAGGCATTCCGACACATGGAACCATGGCTCCTGTATGCTTTATCCTGTCAAGTTCCAGTGCTTCGAATTTGTTTTCCCTGGCGGGTAATCAAC
This sequence comes from Triticum timopheevii, assembly GCA_963921465.1. Lineage (NCBI taxonomy): Eukaryota > Viridiplantae > Streptophyta > Magnoliopsida > Poales > Poaceae > Triticum > Triticum timopheevii. Next base: position 553,463,291 of record OY997272.1, on the reverse strand, counting down.
ATGACTCTTGTCTCATCGCACTTGAAGAGGTTACATCTTTACCGCATGCGATTTGAGGGATGCTCTCTGGATTTTTCGAGCTGTCAGGTGCTACAGGTGTTAGAGATGAAAGCTTGTCATATCCATGTGAATCTCTTGTCCCAGTCATTACGATTTCTTAAAATTCACAACACGAGTTTTGGTTTTGATCCCCGCACTCGTATTTCTGCCCCAAATCTCATTGGCTTCAGACTAGCTCCATTTTACGGTTTGGCTCCTTTGCTTGATACCATGCCATCACTGGTAGCAGCATCTATTACACTTGGAGAACTGTGCGAGGAAATGTGTTACTGTGGAAATCTATCATGTGGGGGATGCGATGCTCAAGCCGGTAACAACGACTATCCTGTGGTTCTCCAAGGTTTGTCAGGTGCTACTAATTTGAAATTGACAGCAATATCTTATCCGATAAGGGTATGCTCCCACTTTTGCTAACTCCTATCGTTCTTTGCCATCCACTAGATCCCATGTAAGTTTGTATCCAGTTATCTATCAATAGAAGCTTATGGAACAAGCTCCTTGTGTGTGTTACATGTTTTCACTAATTCACATGCTTGAATCTTGATGTTTCTTGAGCATGTTTGCATGCACACCGCTACTTGATACTTTAGGCATATTTAATATTCAAACATGTAGGATTGAGATTAAAGTACAGCTTGGATTATCAATCCTGGTGTCTGGTAACACTTAATTACTATGAAAAATAAGAACCACCAGAAAGTTTTCAAAGCATGTACTTATGTATCTCAGAAAACATTGTGTACTTCTGAAGTTATATCTTGAATTTTTCTTTAACCCTCTTCATTTCATACAGCTGTCTGTTTTCAGAATGGATTTGACATGGCGCCCCATGTTTAGGAAGCTAAAAAAGTTGTTGCTCAATGAGTGGTGTGTGGCTGATGATTTCATTGGATTGATTTACTTTCTCCAGCACTCACCCATTCTAGAGACACTGATACTAAAGCTTGATTTGCAAACTTCTGAGGTATATATATTCTCCAAGTATGATAGCTTTTATCTTTGAAATTACCATTTACCTTTTGTTGCAAAATATATTGTTTGTTACAGGATTATCATTTGAACGAAATTGATGGAAGTTGTAACTCAAGGGAACAATCATTGCTATCACAACATCTCAAGGTAGTCAAAATTATATGTGGCACGAAGGAAGATGTGATAGTTCACCGTATTTCAAAGATCCTATGTGCCCATGGAGTACCTTCTGAGCAAATTCAGATAGAATAGACCTTCTGTTTGATTGTAAGTAACCATTAGCATTTTTCACGATTATTAGCTTTCAGTAGTTAACTCAGAGTTGTATGCTATATCCCCGTGCACCACTTTAACATCCTTCTAGCCCACCATGACACCGTACCATACTTGGCAACCACAACATTGCCCCTTATATGGCGCCATTGAATATTGATGCTGCTTGTCATGACCATAGGTGCTTGGTAACTACAGGCAGTAGCATGCCCATGGTGGCAACACGCAGGAGCAGGGAGCTTAGCAGTTAACAATACAACAACAACAACAACAACAAAGCCTTTAGTCCCAAGCAAGTTGGGGTAGGCTAGAGGTGAAACCCATAAGATCTCGCAACCAACTCATGGCTCTGGCACATGGATAGCAAGCTTCCACGCACCCCTGTCCATAGCTAGCTCTTTGGTGATACTCCAATCCTTCAGGTCTCTCTTAACGGACTCCTCCCATGTCAAATTCGGTCTACCCCGCCCTCTCTTGACATTCTCCGCACGCTTGAGCCATCCGCTATGCACTGGAGCTTCTGGAGGCCTGCGCTGAATATGCCCAAACCATCTCAGACGATGTTGGACAAGCTTCTCTTCAATTGGTGCTACCCCAACTCTATCTCGTATATCATCATTCCGGACTCGATCCTTCCTCGTGTGGCCACACATCCATCTCAACATACGCATCTCCGCCACACCTAACTGTTGAACATGTCGCCTTTTAGTCGGCCAACACTCAGCGCCATACAACATTGCGGGTCGAACCGCCGTCCTGTAGAACTTGTCTTTTAGCTTTTGTGGCACTCTCTTGTCACAGAAAATGCCAGAAGCTTGGCGCCACTTCATCCATCCGGCTTTGATCCGATGGTTCACATCTTCATCAATACCCCCATCCTCCTGCAGCATTGACCCCAAATACCGAAAGGTGTCCTTCTGAGGTACCACCTGACCATCAAGGCTAACCTCCTCCTCACACCTAGTAGTACTGAAACCGCACATCATGTACTCGGTTTTAGTCCTACTAAGCCTAAACCCTTTCGATTCCAAGGTTTGTCTCCATAACTCTAACTTCCTATTTACCCCCGCCCGACTATCGTCAACTAACACCACATTAGCAGTTAACAATGCAATAGAAATTATTAAGTTCCTGACCTGCATGCTTGACTAGCTAAGCTAGGTAGTCTGTTCTAATGTAGGCAGTACTGAAGGTAGAAAATCGTAAGTGTACATTATTTCTTCCCTTGTAATGGGACAGTTTGACAAGCTGCTCTATGGTTGTCTCGTGTAAGTGCTACCCAAAAATGCTGCCTACCAAATATAAGTTAAAACCTGTGCTCTCCTTATAGCATTCTGATAGCTAGATCAACCAACTGAATTTCTCACAAATTATCCCTGCATGTATTCCAGTCTGAGAGTTTCATGTGCTCAGTGTGCCCTTTGCTGTTTATGCAGCGTTCCATTTCTATTGGGAGGCGTTGTTCGGCTGGTCTACTTCGCCCTCCGTTCTTCGGTCTTCATGGATCTAGCACCATCAAGTTGCTGCTTTTCGTCTACTAGCTAAGTGTCCCATTCGTATGAACTCGCTCATGTGTAATTTTCTGCGTACTTTGTTGCTCGAATGCAGTAAGAACATGTTTGAAGTGTCGCCGTAGTCCTAGTGCACTTTTGCTCATTTGCTGAACTGAGTGTGAGGCCTGAACCTATTTGCCTGCTGAAGGCCTCTGTTTTGCTAAGATGTTTCAAGGACCTGTCTAGTGTTGTTTCAGGATTGCGGTACCGTGTGATTGTCTGGCTTCTTTCTGAACTTATCGTGTAGCTTCTGCGTGGTCATGCATGACAAGGCACACAAACTATGCAACACACATAAATCGAATCGCAACATCTACACATGTTGAAGCGCGTAGTGTGTGTGGGAGGGACTGAAGAAGCATTGCTCTCATCATCCGTCCGCAAGCTGCTTGAGGAATGGAGTAAATTGCAATAACCACCATAATTGCGAACCCTAAATAAAAACATTTCAACCTTTCATTCTTTTGGCAAAAAAAAGGGAAATGATTCCCCTCGGCCGCCCGCCGCCTCCGTTGCGCACCACGCATCTACTGGTGGGACCACCACCACGTAGATCGCAACAGCCATGTTTTGTGTTCCTAAAGAATCAACATGTGGCCTGCGCCGAAGCTGCAGAGTTGCAGGACGCAGTGAGTCGGTGAATGAGAACAGCCACATGGAGACGACAGACGGGAAGAATCCGTGATTCTTACCTCCGGCCGTCTCTAAAAGCCCTGCGTGCTCCTCCTCCTAGACGGTGCGCCGTCTCGCTTCTCAGTTGGCGGTGGTGGGAGAGGAAGACAGGCAGAGAATGGCGGAAGAGTTTATCACCACTGCCACCGCACGATAGACACCTATAACATCGTCGGTGACGCGGCGAGTTCCCACGGGCTTGGGGGCGATGGGCGAGCTCCAGTGTCCGGCCGTGAGGCGGCGCATTTGCTTGTCTCTCTCGAGGCTCCTCTCGCTTGATTTTCTGAACAGTCCTTGGGGTGCGCTATGTCTAGATTAAAGCGAGACCTAGCGTGCTCTCGCGTCAGGATCCAGCCTAGGCGCGCAGGAACCATGGCCTCGTTCTTTTTTGTTTTCGTTATTTTCTTTCTTTTTTTACTTTAAATTATACTTCCAAATAATTTAACAAATATATTACAAAGAGCCGCTTTACATAAAACATTTAAAAATCTAACAAAGCATTTAAAAATGTTCAATGTGTATAAATAAAAATGTTTCTTATGTGCAAATAAAATATACAATGTGTATGAAAAAGTTGATCATGTATTTATCAAGCATTTGAAATTATATTAAACAAGTACATAAATATTTTTAATCAAGAATTAAAAAATGTTAAATGTGTATAAAAAATGTTACCCATTTATTAAGAAACTGTCAAACTTGTATTCGGAAGTGTTAAAAAAACTTGTATTTAAAAAATGTTAATCAAGAATTTGAAAATGTTAAAATAAGTATAAAAAATTGATCATGTATTAAAAATATTAAATGTGTATAAAGAAATTTTCTCATGTATACACAAAATATACATTGTGTGAAAAAAATTGATTATTTATTTAGAAAATGTTAATCAAGAATTTGAAAAAAAATTAAACAAGTATCACAAAAGTAATAATCAAGCATTTAAAAATTGTTAAATGTGTATATAAAATTGTTGAAATTGTATTGAAAAATTAATCTTGTATTTGCGAAATGTTAATCAAACATTTGCAAATGTTAATATATGTATAGAAAAATGTTTTGCATGTACTAAAAAAATTTAATCTTCTGTTTCAAAAATGTTGCTCAAGCATTTGAAAAATGTTTAAAATGTGTATAAAAAATATTGACCATGTAAAAAACCATCAAATTTGTATTTGAAAAATGTCAAACATGTATTATAAAAATGTTCCTGACATATACGAAAAATGTAGAGTGGAACAAAAAAGAAGCAAAGAAAAAACAATGAAAACTAAAAAAGAAACAACAGAAAGCAAAGGAAAAAAGAAACCGAAGCAACACATGCAAAAAATGGAAATTGTGAAAACTGATAAAGAAACAAAGAAAAACACAAAAACAGTTGAAAACCAAGAAAGGAAAAAATAACAAATGAAAAAGGAAAGAAAACTCGATGAAAACCATGATAGAAACAAACGAGAAACCAAAGAAGAACGAAGAAAACTAAAAAAGACAAACAAAAAAACCAAAAAAGAAAATGAAAGACCAATGCAAAAGTGTGAAAACCGAGAAAGAAACAAAGAAAAATGAAGAAGACCACTGAAACCCATCAAAGAAACAATGAAAACCGAAGAAAATTAAAGTAAATCGGAAAGTAAAGAAAAAAATGAAAAGTGAAGAGCAAAAAGAAAAACCAGATAAATCAGGGAGAAAACAAAGAAAACCGTAGAAAAAAGAAAGGAACAAACCGAGGAAACTCGTGAAGAAAAAAAAAGAAACCAAGAAGATAAAAAGATAAAAACACAACGACCCCGCTGTAGCGAGGGAACGATCGCGCCCGAGGGAATGGGCCGGCCCAATACTATATAGAACAGGAAAACCCTTTCAGGTGAGACATAATCTAGTCTCGCCGTCCAGCGGGCCCCATGCACGGAGTTTCTCCCATCTCTATCTCCTCCCATCCACACGTTAACTCCCGTGTCTCTTTCCCCCACGGGTACGAGCGGGAGCAAGGCTCTCTCTCTCTCTCTCTCTCTCTCTCTCTCTCTCTCTCTACCGCTGGATCCCGAGCGCCCCGCCATGATTGCGCCGCCGTCCTCTTCTTACTCATATCCTCATCTTCTTCTCTCCTCCCTCTCCCTTTGTCCTCGTAGCCCCTCCGCCCCTCTTCAGGTCGTGTGGTGGTGGGTTGTTGTGCTCGAGCTCGTACAGGGAGGGCACGCGTTGCCCCCACTCACTGACCGGCGACCACTTCTTTCCTCCCCCTTGACCCCCACTCCCACACTTGGTGTGTGCCGGCCTCGAGGCCTGGCGCAGCAGCTGCTGCTCCCGCGGCACGAGGGCAATTGCAGGCACCCGTTTTGCAACAATGGTTTTGTTGCAAATCTCGGAATGATTGACTACTATGCCGCAACTATTTTGTAAAAATAATCCTGCAACACGACCTTTGTTGCAAAAATATTCTGTAACAAAACGGTTGTTGCAATTTTTTATTTGAAACAAGACCCCTGTTGCAAAAAGAAATTCTGTAAGAAAAATTATGTTGCAAAAGTTATTAATTTGCAACAGGACCACTGTTGCAAAAAAAATTATAACAATACCTATGTTGCAAAAAAGAAATTCTGCAACTTGGCCTATGTTAAAAATAATTCTGCAACATGACTTATGTTGCAGGGTGACGATTGGCCATTCAATCCGCTAGACCTAATGGCTCGCAAGGCGGCGGATCCTTTAAAAAGATCCATCGGCCGGCGTGTAGCAGCGCCCAAAAAAAAATCCGTTTTTCTGATGACAATTTTGCGTAAAGCACCGACTGGTCGATTAGCAGTACGTGGAACTAAATCTGACGGGTGGGTCCCCATAAGTGATGACATGGCATGAGAAAACTCACTCCATTTGACATTTTGACACAAATACAGGCTGGCGTAGGGCCCATCTGTCATCCTGTCTCCCACCCATCTTCCTTGTCTATGACTGTTGTGTTGGTTTGCTGGCTCAACGTCATGGATGCGCGATTTGGAGCAGCCCTGCTCTGTCCCCTGTCGTGCGATGGTCGACGGGCCGGGCCACCCCACCTGAACCATGGTTACGGCATGCCAGGCGGGATGGGCCCGCAGAGTTCGTGGACGCAACCAGCAAGGAGAACATTTTCCCTCTCCCGCCCCTGGTTTGGGAGTTTTCTATACTACTCCCTCTGTTCCCAAATATTTGTCTTTCTAGGCATTTCAAATGGACTTAACATACGGATGCATGTAGACATAAATATGAGTATAGATTCACTCATTTTGCTCCGTACGTAGTCACTTGTTGAAATCTCTAGAAAGACAAGTATTTAGGAACGGAGGGAGTAGTATTAAACGAGAGAAGTTCAGGACAGCGGACGAAAACTCTGCCCGTAAAACAACCCACGCCCGCACGAGTGTACAGGTAAACCCACGTCCTTTTCTCAAAAAAAATCAGGTAAGAACCCACGCCCAAAATACACGGAGAGTCATACACGGAAAACAACATGGAAACAACTGAGCTCAATTTGCGGGAATCAATCCAGGCTCGACGTCCAGATTACATGCCCCTGCGCAGCCGCTGAGGCACCCGACGACGGCCGCGACGTCGCTGCCCTGCGCAGCCGCCGAGGCATCCGACGACGGCCGCGACGACGAGGTCGCCGAGTCACTCGACGATGGCCACGACGACGTGCTGTTCCCAAGACAGGTGCAGCCGCACAGACGCCCTGCCACGGCCGCGACGAGGATCTCCTCGCCGACATAGGTGCATGCTCTTCTCTGATCTGAAGTTCGAAAGGCTTTTACATGTTGCTGCCACCAAGGCTCCGCCTCCGCCGTGCTCCTTTCTCAACCTGTTCATGTGATCCATCAATTGTTCTGGTTGAATGAAATTATGAAAAACAAGGAAAGTGTATGAACTGATGGCATATGGCATGACCATATGCTAACAATCCTTGTTGTCCGTACCTGACCTAAACCTGACGTCGTTTCATGAATCCTTGTCAAGTGAGCATTGTACTGATCTCACCTAAATGCCTCATCAAGCTGCATATGAACAGGTTCAATTCTCAGATCCAAATATGAACACACATAAAGTCACTCTGAGATACACCTACATGAATATTAATGCAAAAGGAATTCAATTGGCGACTGAGTATTAACCAAGCTTTCATGTTAAACAGTAGGATGGAGTTGAACATAAAACACTACTCTATCTGAGTTGTGGTAATAGTATTCCTTCAGTTACAATTGTGCGATACCATTCTTGACATTCACAGGGTTGAAGGACTTCATATGGCCCCAACCAGTCCCAACAGGGCGCGCACCCCGTTCCAGGATATAAGCAACAACCAATCCTTGGGTGATGAGCATTACACAACCACCCAATTTCAGTTTTTGTACCCCAACTGCTGAATTGTGACATTATGTGCAGACCCTAAAGAAGTAAAAAGGCAGAGGGATAGAGAGCGGTATGCACAAAATAAGGATGAAATTAATAAGAGACGACGTGAGGCCTACAAACAGAAGAAAATTGCCTCTGCTGAGATCAGTGGGGCACAAACACAGCTGGGTGTATCACAAGGTAATAAAGATGAACTTCATTCTTCATTATATATATTGCTATATATAAATGAGAAGTTCAGGACAGCGGACGAAAACTCTGCCCGTAAAATAACCCACGCCCGCACGAGTGTACAGGTAAACCCACGTCCTTTTCTCAAAAAAAATCAGGTAAGAACCCACGCCCAAAATACACGGAGAGTCATACACGAAAAACAACATGGAAACAACTGAGCTCAATTTGCGGGAATCAATCCAGGCTCGACGTCCAGATTACATGCCCCTGCGCAGCCGCTAAGGCACCCGACGACGGCCGCGATGTCGCTGCCCTGCGCAGCCGCCGAGGCATCCGACGACGGCCGCGACGACGAGGTCGCCGAGTCACTCGACGACGGCCACGACGACGTGCTGTTCCCAAGACAGGTGCAGCCGCACAGACGCCCTGCCACGGCCGCGACGAGGATCTCCTCGCCGACATAGGTGCATGCTCTTCTCTGATCTGAAGTTCGAAAGGCTTTTACATGTTGCTGCCGCCAAGGCTCCGCCTCCGCCGTGCTCCTTTCTCAACCTGTTCATGTGATCCATCAATTGTTCTGGTTGAATGAAATTATGAAAAACAAGGAAAGTGTATGAACTGATGGCATATGGCATGACCATATGCTAACAATCCTTGTTGTCCGTACCTGACCTAAACCTGACGTCGTTTCATGAATCCTTGTCAAGTGAGCATTGTACTGATCTCACCTAAATGCCTCATCAAGCTGCATATGAACAGGTTCAATTCTTAGATCCAAATATGAACACACATAAAGTCACTCTGAGATACACCTACATGAATATTAATGCAAAAGGAATTCAATTGGCGACTGAGTATTAACCAAGCTTTCATGTTAAACAGTAGGATGGAGTTGAACATAAAACACTACTCTATCTGAGTTGTGGTAATAGTATTCCTTCAGTTACAATTGTGCGATACCATTCTTGACATTCACAGGGTTGAAGGACTTCATATGGCCCCAACCAGTCCCAACAGGGCGCGCACCCCATTCCAGGATATAAGCAACAACCAATCCTTGGGTGATGAGCATTACACAACCACCCAATTTCAGTTTTTGTACCCCAACTGCTGAATTGTGACATTATGTGCAGACCCTAAAGAAGTAAAAAGGCAGAGGGATAGAGAGCGGTATGCACAAAATAAGGATGAGATTAATAAGAGACGACGTGAGGCCTACAAACAGAAGAAAATTGCCTCTGCTGAGATCAGTGGGGCACAAACACAGCTGGGTGTATCACAAGGTAATAAAGATGAACTTCATTCTTCATTATATATATATTGCTATATATAAATGATCTATTCTTCATCTACTCAGGCAGTAATGAGATTAATAAAGATGAACTTCATTCTCCACACTATATATTTGTATATATAATGATCTATTCTTCATCTACTCAGGCAGTAATGAGATTAATAAAGATGAACTTCATTCTCCACACTATATATTTGTATATATAATGATCTATTCTTCATCTACTCAGGCAGTAATGAGATTAAGAATCGTATGGAAAGGGAGCGGTATGCACGAAATAGGGAGGAAATATTAAAGCGACAACGACAAACCCGCGAGCAAAATAAGCATATTGCTGCCGTCCTTGATGGCAGTAACATTGTAACGCAAGTGCCAGCTACCGGACAATCTGCAGTCACACAACTGCAGAACATAACAAGTGCAGGGGGTGCGGTACCAAATTCCGTTCATTTGACCAGAGACAATGTGGACGATGAGTCCCATTGGTTGCACAGAAATGATGCGTACCAGATGCAACGGAATTCAAGACGACCGACACCCACACTTAGGTCACTAGATGAGAACCCTCAACTCAGTACAATCGACAACCTACATATGCCAGAAAAGTCTTCTATAAAAAAGGGTTAGTTGTCTGATTTATTAATGGTGTGGCATTATCCGGTGTTTATTTCTTCTCTAATTTGCCATTCTATTTTTGTTTCGGGTATAGATCCTTCTGATGGCAAGAAACCTCTACCGATCCAACGTAATTATATTACTCCAGGGATGGAGCCGTCCCCATATGCAGGTCAAACCCCGGATAATCAAATTGGTACGGTCTTGTGGTACCATCCTGTGCATAAAAAGGGTCCATCTCTTTTGCTTACTCTTTTCTGCCAAATAAATGTTTTCAGCCAACGACCACGCCGATGCTTATGGACTACTGGAGCCCGATGTCCACACGATAAACATTGATGGTCTGCATAATGTCATTTTTAGTTTCATCTCCCCAATATGCATAACATCAAATGAGCACCATTTACTACTCCTAACGCACGTCTATTCAATATTCACAAATAGAATGCTTGGGAGACGGGAACCTAGGAGAAAAAACTGGAGACGTGGACCATGATGAAGAAGCTAGGATCTTCGCCCAACCAGGTTTATTCTTGCTGACATGAGTTACCAGTACAATATAGTATTAGTAATATGGTTTCTGGGTGAACTTTAATTAATGCATTCTGCTCCAGATGTTTATTTTCAATCCTACCGAGTGGAGCAAAAGTATGGTGATGGAGCTCCCAATAATGATGCTCACAACAGAGTTTACATGAACCTGCCCAAAAAGCATCATGTGCTTAGAAAAGTTACTGATTGCCGCCATTGTGGAGCTTTGCGATTTCAATACGAGGGGCCTGCGTTTTGCTGCAGAAAGGGGAAAGTGGATGTATTTACTCCAGATGTTTGTGAGGAGTTGAAACGGTTGTTTACAAGTCAAGATGATGAGGATGCTAGATATTTCAGAGAAAATATACGGTATTTCAACTCCCATTTCTCATTCACAAGTCTGGGAGTCACCCTTGATCGCCGAGTCAGCACCGCAGCAGGAACCGGCGTATATACATTTCGTGCGTGTGGGGGGTTGTACCACGCTCTTGATGATCTGGAGTCTGGTGATAATGGCCCTCGACATTTGCAGCTATATATTTATGATACAGATGAAAACTTGTATCACAGGGTTAAGAGGTCTCCAAATCTTAGGTTAGATCTCATACGGAAGATTCTGGCAATACTAGAGCATAACCCTTATGCTCAAGTATTTAAAAGCCTTGGTGCTGTTCCAAATCTAGATGAATACAAGATCTCATTAAATACCGATATCAAGCTTGACCAACAAAGGTACAATGCGCCAACAACTTCTCAGGTAGCAGCAATATGGGTTGAAGGGAGCGACCCACAAAAAACGTTTGATAGAAGTGTTATCGTGTACGGGAAAGGAGAGCGTCCCCTGTATATTAGAGCATACTATGGGTGCTACGACCCTTTGTCATATCCACTATTCTCCCCACGTGGGAAGATCGGTTGGAATCGTTTGATGCCATATATTGGGGCCGCCGATGACACAAACCAAGATTCAGTGGATGATTCTGCATGACAAGAGTACCCAGCCTATGTTCTTCCTTCAGGTATAATGTTCATAACTAATCTATACATTTTAATCAAATTTAAACTTATTCAGTAATCCATCTTGCAGACGATAACATGATTAGCAAACAACTTGGTCATGACGCAAGACATGAAGACCAGGCCACTGATTTAGCTGCAGGTATTGGACGTGATTTCTGTTTTTGTATTCTTATGGTTCTATTATACCTGATTTATGTTCATTATTGATTTATACATATTAATCAAAGTTTGCCTTATTTAGTATTTCATCTTCTAGACAATAACATGATTATAGAACAACTTCATCATGGCGGACGACATGACGACCAGGCCACTGATTTAGCTGCAGGTAGTAGACCAAAATTATGTTCATTACCGATTTACACATATTAGTCAAAGTTAACCTTGTTTGGTATCCATCTTTCAGATGATAACATAATTAGAGAAGAACTTGGTCATGGCGCAGGGCATGAAGACCAAGCCACTGATTTAGCTGCAGGTATTGGACAGGATTCCTATTTTTATATTCTTATGATTCTATTATACCAACTTTAATGTTGTTAAATAATTTTTAGATGACTACGAGGATAACCCGGATGAGGATTTTGGTGACAATGAGATGAATGCCACAAAATCAAGGAAATATGTTAGCGCGAGGGAGTACTATGCCTTCAAGTTGCAGGTCCGGAAAAAGCTTTTTAACATCATCTTGTTTGGGGGGCGCCTTTTCCAACAGTGGGCGGTTGACATGTACATCAAGATTGAGACAATGAGGCTTGACTGGTACTCAAAGCCAGCAAATCAAAAGGTCATACGCGCTGACCTCTACCAGGTAACGTGCTTGTGTTTATACTATTAAATTGTATTACAGATGCCACTTTTGCTTCAACGCGGTATACTAATTGGCGTCAAATATTGATTTATTATAGGGCCTTGTTGACACCGTCATCGCTGGCGAGTCACGCGGTGATCGTATTGGCAAGAGAATCGTGCTTCCACGTACCTTTCCTAGTGGTGACCGTGACATGCAACGCAGGTTCCTGGATGCAATGGCAATAGTTCAACGATGGGGTAAACCAGATTATTTTGTCACGATGACATGCAATCCCTACTGGGAGGAGATAACTATTGAATTGTTGCCTGGACAGCTGCCACAAGACCGTCCAGACCTTGTGGCAAGAGTATACAGAGCTAAACAACGATCCATGATGAACTTACTGATTAAGGGTAAGCATTTTGGAGAAGTTGCGGCTTATGTACATGTCACTGAGTTTCAGAAACGAGGCCTCCCTCATGAGCATATACTTCTAATCATGAAAGCTAAAAGTAAGTTAAGGACCCCGGATGACTGATCGGGTGATATCGGCAGAGATACCCGACAAAAATAAATATCCTGTTCTCCATGATCTGGTGGTCAAACACATGTTGCATGGTCCATGTGGCGCGCTCAAGAAAAGTTGCCCTTTCATGATAGATGGACAATGTCGGTTTCATTACCCGCGAGATTTCTGTGATGCTACATTACAAGGGAAAGACTCATATCCCATCTATAGAAGGAGGGATGATGGGGTGAGAGTTAGGATCAGAGGAGCAGATTTGGACAATAGATGGGTGGTCCCTTACAACCCATTTCTGCTGATGACATACAACTGTCACATTAATGTCGAAGCATGCTCGAGCATCAAGGCAGTGAAGTACTTATTTAAATACATCTACAAAGGGCATGATAAGGCATCATTTGCGTTCGAGCGGGATATTATCAATGATGGGAGAATCATTGATGAAATTCGACAATATAGGGATGCACGCTACATATCTCCTCCTGAAGCTATCTACAGGATTTTCGGCTTTAAAATGTTTGGTGTCAGCCCAGCTGTGTTGCAGCTCCAGCTTCATTTGCCAAACATGCATACAGTCGCATTTCAGGCTTATGAAAATCTGGAAGATGTTGTCGCTCGGCCATCTCCTTCCAAATCCATGCTTACCGAGTACTTTGGGATGAACCAAAAATATCCAGAGGCACGGAAATTGCTGTACAGAGAGTTCCCAGAACATTATAGGTGGATAGCCGGTAATAAGAAGTGGCAACCGAGAAAAAATAAGAGATCACAGATTGGAAGATTGGTGCATGCACACCCTGCTGAAGGAGAGAGGTACTACTTGCGGGTGCTCCTAAACCATGTCCGAGGTGCCACTTCATTTGATGATTTAAAAACAATAAATGGCAAGGCATGCGGGTCCTTCAGAGAGGCGTGTGAGCAATTAGGCCTCATTGAGCACGACAGGACACTTGATGATTGCATGACGGAGGCAGCAACATTTCAAATGCCTACTGCTCTTAGACGGTTGTTTGCGACCATATTGGTATTCTGTGAGGCAACACAAATCCGTCAGTTATGGGACAAACATCTAGCATCCATGTCTGAAGATTATCGCCGTACTCAATCGAATGAGGCAGCACTTGAGCAAATGGTCCTTACGGATATCAGGGATCTGCTGCAATCCATGGGAAAGGATATTAAACTCTATGGACTTCCGGATCTGGTTGACGCAGATGGTTCTTCTTACTTTGACAATACAGAGGTAACAGAGGAGAGACAGGTCAAAGTGGACCAAGAACATCTAGATCTATTCAGCTGTTTGAACAATGAGCAACTAGCTGGTTTCAATGACATAATGGATCATGTGACAAACCAAAAAAGCCAGATATTCTTTGTTGACGGTCCAGGAGGAACTGGGAAGACGTACCTGTACAAGGCGTTGCTTGCAAAGGTCCGTTCGATGGGTCTAATAGTGATCGCAACTGCTACATCAGGTATCGCAGCGTCGATAATGCCTGGAGGCCGGACTGCACACTCCAGGTTCAAAATTCCAATCAAGCTCACTGACAACAGCATGTGTAGCTTCACAAAGCAGAGTGGTACGGCAGAGTTGCTTAAACAGGCGTCCTTGATAATTTGGGATGAAGTTGCTATGACAAAGCGTCAAGCAGTTGAGACACTTGATAGATCGCTGCAGGATATAATGGAATGTTCTTTACCATTTGGTGGAAAGGTTGTCGTCTTTGGTGGCGATTTTAGGCAGGTCCTCCCCGTTGTGACCCGAGGGACAAGAGCACAGATCACTGATGCTACACTGTTGAGATCCTATCTGTGGCAGAAGATCCGCAAGATACGCCTCACACGCAATATGCGGGCACAAACAGACCCTTGGTTCTCAGAATACCTCCTACGGATCGGCAATGGGACAGAAGAAACAATTGGCGACAACTATGTGCATCTCCCTGAAGACATTGTGATTGCTTATACCGACGATGATGAACCTATTAACAAGCTTATCGAAGATGTCTTCCCATCCCTGCACACCAATGCTAGGTCGAGAGAGTACATGAGCACACGTGCAATTCTCTCGACCAAAAACGAGCATGTGGATGACCTGAATGACAAGATGATCTCTAGGTTTCCGGGCGAAGAAAAGGTGTACCATAGCTTTGACTATATCGAGGATGACTTCCAGAATAATTACACAATTGACTTCCTGAACTCGATCACACCAAATGGGTTGCCCCCGCATGTCTTGAGAGTAAAAATCAACTGCCCGGCCATTTTGCTACGGAACCTCGACCCTCATAATGGGCTATGTAATGGGACACGGCTTATGATCAGGGCCTTCCAGGATAATGCAATTGATGCTGAGATTGTTGGTGGCCAGCATGCTGGAAAGAGGGTGTTCATACCTAGGATCCCTATGTCGCCCTCGGAGGACACCTCACTTCCCTTCAAGCTTAAGAGAAAACAGTTCCCCATCCGCCTGAGTTTTGCGATGACCATTAACAAGGCACAGGGTCAAACCATCCCAAATGTCGGTATTTACCTTCCAGAACCTGTTTTCTCACATGGCCAACTATATGTTGCATTGTCAAGGGGTGTCTCAAGAAAGACGACATGGATTTTAGCCAAGCCTAACAAGGAGGTTGATATATCTGGGAGAAGCACCAAAAACATTGTCTACAAAGATGTTTTAGAGGGGTGAGGTACGTGCAATAGTTCATGTTTTCTTTGCACCTTTGATTTTGTACTTATATAACTAACTCTGAATCTAACACTTTTCTCTTGTTTTATTTGCAGGTTTTCATAACAGCGCGCTACATAATAGGCATGAAACACAAATGATGTCAGTGTGACCTCCGACTCTTTATGTCAGAGTCGTTTATTAGTGTGATTTATTTGTAAAAATCATTGACATATTAACTGTCCCGAAATCAAAAAGTACAGACTTTAAATGTGTCACACTTGTTATTCCGTTCATGCTCTGATTACTTACAGCATTCATTTGGGAACGTAGAAATTTCAATTTATTCTGTCAATTCCAGAACATAAGACCGCTATACCAGGAAAATGTAAGCTGTTGAGATCATTGACAGAAATAATGAAATATTGCAATCCTCTGTTGGCTGTTTTTCTCTGAAGTGCATATGTGATTGTTCGACCTCAGTCTCAAATATAACTGGTTGAATTGCCAAGCGCACGTGAACTAACTAAATTGAAACGATCCATCTAACATATAAATGGAAGAAAGAAGTGTCAATTTCAGTGTTGACTGGACGTGGTCATCATGGAGTACTAAGTATTCTCAGTCCCTAACACTAACAACCGTCAATAATAATGTGTAAACACAAAACTGATCACAGCATAAGCAACAATGAACAAAAAGAGATAAAGGGCCAAGAAAGCAATCATTTTTTCGGACCACACGTGAGCAGCAATAATAATAAAACATAAGTACGGAGCTCACCTTGATGGTTTCTTCATAAAATGGAAACCTATGATGTCACCGGTCCCAATAGCTTTGGGCTGTAGTACAATATTTGCAAGGTTACATGGTTTGATCTCAGGAATAGTGGATTATGCCGTTTTATCAAGCTCAGTCTTGAAACAACCGAAAGCATTTTCTTGGCCCCTCCTGTCAAACACGGCCATTGAGGGCACATAATTAACTAACTGCCAAGACAAAGGATACAAGAATTATATTTCTGTACAGAATGATGAACTTTCTGTACATAATAATAATAAGGTAAGAGAAAGCACACTAAAAATAGATAAACGTTCTGATGAGCCGAGCACAATATTTCTGTATAAACATGTATTACGAAAGTAACTCAATTAATTCTATGTGCGTAGGGTATAAAAAAAGCAAAAAAAAAAACCAGGCGTCCTGAGATAAATCAAAGGAGTTGCCAAAAAAAAAGATAGATCAAAGGGAAGCATGGGGCCTGAGATAACAATCAAGATTCCCTTGCCTCCTCACGCTATGGAAGTCCTTCCCCTGATTTTCGCCTTACATATTGCCTACAGCGAACGATCTTTCAATCAGGGGCGCCCACAGAAGTAACAGGTTTTGCACCGTAGGGTTTCCTTCATCCTCTCTCGCGAAGGATTGCTGCAGCCTCACACCCCTCCGCCGTGCCGGCCTCCTCCACCGCAAGTCTGTCCAGCTTGCCCCACACATGTGTCTGTGGTGAACTACCGTCGTTCCCCCCATGTCTGCGTCACAATCCCCGATGGCCTCTACGGATCAATCTGCTATCATCGTGGTAATAATGATATCTCTCTATAATTACATCCTATTCACGATTTCACATCTACAAGGCAACATAGTCGCTAGAGGTGATCCAACGAAGTGAATCAACATGCCTTGTGTTACCCCGCAAAGTTACAGAGATTTCATTATGTGACTTAGGAAATTCTTTGGGCAAGATCCACCTGATTACTAGAGAGAATAGTCACGCAAGTTAGTCTAGAAAAGTTTACTGAACAATTAAAAAAAGAAATAGATACTGAAACTTAGTTGGAAAGGATGTCCTGATACCACTATGTTAAGTAAACATGAGCAGATATGTGCATACAGTTTTGATGTACTCCCTATGACCCAACATATAAGATCGATTTTCAAGCTAACAAAACATAGGGGCTGAATGTGTATGACGTGATAATAATATATGCTTTGATTTTCAGGAAAACATCGACAAAGGGGCAAAGGACGAGCATGCACAAAATATGCAGATTGAATGCATGATAACGAAAGATGAAGATATGAACACCGAGTAAACAAATGCAATAGAAGAACAAGGCATCATGGAAGATATAGAAAATATGCAGATTGATGAGGTGATATCCTAACACAAGCACACAAACTCCAAGCCGACAAATTCATACTGTACAAGATGTTGATCCTCAGTCAATAACAGATCAAATGATATTCAAATCCTTTTTAGGAAATAAAAAATAATACTTACCTGCAGAAAACAATGGATCGACACTCGATATTGAAGTCAGTATATTCTCATCTTCAAATAAATGCAGAAATAGATACTGTGTAGGTTTTGAATTACAATGATGCTTAAGTCAGCTTTTTTTCTTGCAAAAAAAAGCAGATTTCGGAGATGTATTCTTGATTCATCGGCAAGCTTCAAAACAAAATTCAATTTATTCCCATTGAAGAATATTATACCTACGATTCTTTATTCATATTCATAATATTTGCTCTTCTATACATACTGAAGAATAATATATTATTGTGTGTTTCAGTTACTAAGCGATGAAGAACCAGTAAGTACCGGGTAATATTATATTATGTGTGTTTCAGGTACGAAGCGAGGAAGAATCAAATAGAATAGACGACGACGATGAAGTACAGGAAAAAAAAAAGCACACAGGCCACAGATTGCGAAGTGGCAAAGGCATGCTTCCATTTGAACTATCCCAAATAATTCTAATTCTCATTATATTATAATACTACATAGGGGTTATTCTTCGTAATGTTGCTCTCAGGGATTAACCGTCAAGGAAACAAGTGAAGAAATGCAGCCAGCTCAAGACAATGAATTAGCACAAACATCCGACACCGAAGGGGTAGAAACTGTAGGGGACAAGCTTGCAGAATTAAATGGAATAGCCAACAAAGTTGAAGTGGAGAAAAAGAAGAGCACGCGGTCCATAGATTCCGAGGTGACAAAGGCATATTTTCCTTTCCAACTATATGTCCCAAATAGTTCTAACTCTAATTATATTAAACCCTGCATACTGATTGTTCTTTGTAATCTTGCTCTCAGGAATTAACCTTCAACGAAACAAGTGAACAAATGCAGCTAGCTCGGGATGAGGAATTAGCACAAACATTTGGCACCGAAGGGGCAGACACTATAGGGGACACAATGAGAGAATCAAATGGAACAGCCGACAAAGAAGTGCAGAAAAAGCAGAGCACGCAATCCAGTGATTCTGAAGACTCTGAAGTGACAGAGGTGTCTTTTCTTTTCCAACTACTATGTCCCAAATAGGTCTAATTATAAGTATATTATATCCTGCATACCCATTATTCTTTGCAATGTTGCCTTCAGGAATTAACCTTCAATGAAACAAGTGAACAAATAGATGCAATTGAGGACAGAGAATTAGAACTAACGTCTCGCATGGAAGGGGCACATACAGGGAAGCCTATCCGACTGCATAACAAACCTAAGAAGGCACAAAACTACGTGGTGGCTCCAGAAGGCACGGACAAATCCTTCTATGCCCTGCTTTTGCTACATTTATTTTCTTTGTCATTAATAAATGTTGTTACTTACATCATGATAGATTACGCCTGCACTGGCGATGATTGGTTCGTGATTGAAAATATCATGTCTGAACCAAACGATAAAAGAAATTTAGTGAGCATCGACGACTCACATCTCCAAAGAAAACAGTTACAACGTCTATTACTTCCCGAAGAATTTCTGGGCGACGAAGTAAGTATATGTAGCTTTCAGACAAGACTATGTTGTTTTAACATGAGTTTCTATTCTCTCCTCTGACTAAGGTGTGCACTTCATATTGTAGATCATAGACGCATACATACATTGCATAAGTGCTAAAGAGCATCTACAGATGAGGTCAGGTGGAAGTGTGTTCTTAGAGAGTGCATGCATCTCTAAGATGATAAAGGAATTTAGCTCTATACGGGATGACGCACGAAGATGGGTATTAAACAGAGATACAACTTATTTGGAACATGATATGGTGAGTCTCAGTTCCATATAAATGTTTGTATAGATGGGACCTAAACTAACAAAAACCTTATTTTCAGATATTCATTCCAGTTAACATTGAACACTTCCATTGGTACCTAGCAGTTATAAATGCCGGGCAGCGATGCATCCAGGTGCTCGACTCGCTAGGCCCAGGAATGAGCCGCAAAGACCTCACCGCTATGGTTAGTCATTAGTCCCACTACACCATCTTTTGATAACACGATTTTTGTTATTGTTCGGGTGTGATGCTAATACTTTGTCATTTATTCATTCAACAGCTCAAAGGACTAGAAAATGTATTCGAATATGCATCGCTTCAAGTGGAACTAAAAACTGATAAGTGGAAAGACTTAAACATCTCATCATGGCCAAGGGAAGAGTGTATTAAGAGCAAACTGCAAAGAGATTGGTATACCTTCTAACTCAAAGGCTCAAAGTAATTGACTTCCGAAGACTCTGAATTTAGCCTTATTTTGACAGCAATCTGTAGGAGGAATTAGTTTAAATAAACATGGAGTAGTTTAACAATCTTGAAAGCAAGCTGCGCACACATCTTACTGAATTTAGGCTCATCTTGAAAGCAAAGTTTTGATAGTTTTTTAGCTTTGACATACAATTTTGACAGTTTGGGGACAGATTTAGTCACTGAACCAATTATGACCAGCAAACCATTAAACTTTAGTCTCAATATCTGAATTTCTATCTCTGGACCATGTGGCGGCAAGCAAGCAAATTAAATTGGTAAACAGTACAGTGTCCAACTGATTCAGCACTAGAGGCTGACAGTGATAGCACCGAGTGAAATTTGGTAATTATGACCAGCAAATCATTAAACTTAGTCTGAATATCTCAATTCTATCTCTGGACCATGTGGCTGCAGGCAAGCAAATAAAATTGGTAAACAGTGCAATGCCTATCTCATTGAACACTAGGGCCTGAGAACAACTAGATTCAGTCAAGCATGCAAGTGAATCTAGAGCAGCAGAAAAATCAGGGAACCAGACCTATGAAATCAAAACGAGAGAGAGGTAGAGGGAGGCTTGACCTTGGGTTGCTGCTGCCCCATGGCTGGGCGTCATCCCGTGAGAGAAGCCTCACTCCTCCTCTCCCTACATCAAGTTGGTGCAGGTGCGTGGTGAGTTGGAGGCTGGCTGCATCCATTGGCGTGTTGAGGTCTCCTGCAGCCCAGCACGAACACCAACAGAGCAACAAGGTGTGAGGAAGCCGCATACACAACTGTAGAATTGAATCAAATAGAGAGGGGAGGCGGGAGGTGGCGCACTTTGTCCTTGAGTGAGTGCTGCTAAAAATCCATGGCTGGGTGTCTTCATCCTCCTCTCTGTGCATAGAGTCCAGTTGCTGCGTGCGTGAGGCAGGAAAGCACATCTCATCTCAGGGAAGGGAAGAAGAAGAAATCCAAGAGGAGAGGAGAAGGGGGCGGACCTGTATGTCGTCGGGGTAGCCTTCCTGTCCCGGAGCCACGGGGTAAGGTCGCCGGAGCCAGACGGAGCAGATCCAGCGCCGGCGCACGCGGATCCAGCGCCGGCGAACGCAAACCTCCTCGCCCAGCAGCACCATCAGCGGCGGATAAAAATTCAACCTTTGACCTACGGGGTGTGAGAGAGCGCCGATGCTGGTGACGAAGGGGAGGGCAGCCTGACCAGGGAGCGCCGGCGGTGGTGACGAAGGGGAGGGGGCGGCCTGACCAGGGAGTGCTGGCTGTGGTGGAGAGAATGGGGAACAGAGGAGATTGTGAGGCCGTGGTGGGGAACTATCCAGAGAAGAATCTGAGGCGGCAGTGGAGAGGATGACTGACGTTTTTTTAAGAAATCTGACGTTTTTCTCTTAATACTACTACGTAGAGTACTGTACTAGGCAGTGACGGGAGAGATTGTGATTGATCACGGCCTTGTCCGACCAAAAAAGAAATTGTCTTATTTTTATCGGCCGTGTCCGATTCACCTCACATTGTTTTAATAAAAAATCCATTATTTTTATAGTCATAATCATTTGATGTTTTAATAGGTTTCCTGTATAAATAGTATCTAAAAAAGTTGAAAAAAAATACTGGTAAAAAACACATTTGATATATGTGAATTTTAGTTGAGGAAATGAGTATGAGTAAATAAATTCAAACACGAAGCAAAAGCTTTGATGTTTTCTTGATTATTAAGAAGATTGTCTGGTTAATAATGGAAAACCACACAAACACACACTAGGTTGGGGGCTGTCAGAGTGGGCGTAGGTGATGGGGAGCAAGGCGGCCATGGGGAGGAAGAGGGCGGTGACGACGGAGTGACACGACGGCGACGGAGACAGGGCGGTGACGACGGAGCAACACGGCGGCGACGGGGAGAGGGCGGTGGGTAGTGGAGCGGTGGGGAATAAGAGCGAGTGGGGACTGGGGAGTGACTGGTCTACATGAGCGCGGGGGCAATTTTGAAACGCTGGTAAAATGCGTAACGTGACGAAATGTGTACTAGGAATCGTCCAGCGACCTATGTTTTGGAACAGAGAGAGTACTACGTAATATATAAGCCAGTGACCCATTGTAAGTGAGTGTGGCATTTTTTCCAAACAAAATAAAAATATCTTTAAATTTTAAAGGGCATGTCCGGTTCACATGCTGCGTGGGTGAGATTTTTGTTTTCATCGCTGCTTGTTACAGTCATGATCATTGGATGATTTCAAAAAATAATATGAATCCCTATAAAAATGATAACAATTTATTGAGTATATTTAAGTTTTGTAATCATGCAGGTCATCTTGTGGTTTGTGGATGATAAATTTTATGGAGTACTTCACAGGACATATTTTGTCTGATATTCCTACACAGGTACATTTCACCGTGTATCATTATACTTATTCTATGTTATATCACTATTTAACTCTTATTACTACTTTAATAGAAACATATGACAGATTTTAGAACAAAACTAGCTGTCATTTTAGTGGACTCAGAATTGAATGATGATAATATAAGAAATCGAGACATTGAAGATGACGAAAACAACACAGATCAAACGGAATGTATGATTCTGGATAGACCTCCTGAGAATTTCAAAACATCAAATACATCAGGAGAAATCGAGCTCATCTCGCAGTCATTTATCCTTTCACCATCTGTCAATCCAACAAATGATGATTTAATAGATGAACTTTGCTTGTTCATCGGTATGGTTGATGATGTCGCTCTACTAGAGTAAGCCATATTTTTTAGTTCATTTTGTATTCCAATAAATTACTTTTGATGTCAATATAATGACAGAATTTCGATTTTACAGGAGCGAATGGGTGAAAAGCTCTGATCCGTATCCTATCAGCTTAAATTTGAGACAAATAAAGAACATATTGAACAATGATGAATACATGGATATCCATTGCTTTAATATGGCTGTGCGGATATTAGCGCGCCACGAAGTCCAGCTTCTCAGAGACATTCCATCTCACTATATGGATCTGAACTTTTGTGTAAGTTACTATAATCATGTATTACAGTTTTTTTCTCATTGCACTAATATTTTCTCATTCTTATTTTAGTCGATGTTCCACTATGCACGAAGTCATCGTGAAAATATGGAAATTGCTACATTGAGACGGTTGTTTCATAGCTGGCCTGACAGTAATGATTACCATATCTCACAATGTGATGCGGTAAGATTTTATTTTTTCATCTCTAACAGTGCTTTATTTGGTCTTAATTAATATCACATGTATTTCTAAACTATTTCATCATTGCAGATTTTATTGCCTTGGTGTATGTTTGGACTATTTCTATTGTTTGTGTTGGATCAAAATAGAAAGGTTGTCTCAATTTTTGATCCGTTACCAATACCTACTTTGGGGAATAACGTACTTAAAATTGTGGCCGACAACCTAAACCTTGCGCTTGAAGTTGCAAACCCTGCATTCAAGGATGATATCTCTAAATGGAAATCCTTAGTTCCTGTTGCTCCAACAAACTCACACTAGTATGAATCTTTTAAACGCATTACAATATTAATTGATTCATTCAACACACATTATGTGTTTATTTCATACATGCAGTGCCCTGTCCGGTCATTTGGTTTTTAATTACATGCACTCATTGTGCGATGGAAAACTATATTTTCCCATACCCAAGGTGAGTATTTACACCATGCTTATTTCTATACACATTGCGCATGCAACTTGTTATAACAATGTTGTATAATGCATATGTAGGATGGTTTTCAGCTGAGGAAGCAATTTTTGGTGCATATTTTAAAGTACGAAGAGAATGAAGCTCAAAACAACATCCCATACATTGAACGAAGCATCATTGATCGCATCCATAGATGGACCTTCATTGCTTCAAAAGATGTACCTTCAAGACATGCTTAATTGCGGGTTTTAAAATATATTTTTTGTAACAATTATAATACATTTATTATTTGACATTGAATTTTACGCGGAGACAATGTTTCCGGATCGTGTGTTACACACGTGCTCATATGGTTGTGCATAAGACACACTTAAATGGCTCGGTAAAAGAACTCACTAAATAAAAATTTGATCCAGAATAGATGTTTTTACTATAGACTATGATACATGTGTTGGATCAAAAATATGTCACACTTTTTGAAAATACAATTTGAGTGACATGATAACATTTTGTAGCGATCTGATTTTTTTAAAATTATTTTAGTATTATATCATGTTAACTTGTTTTGTTTGAGACGTGCGTTGCACGTGCATGCTTACTAGTGTAGTTAAATATCACTTTTTTTTACCTTGCGTATACTTTTGCAAATCCGAGACGAAGCGCGGCTTTGGGCTAGAGCCTAAACCAAGGGCCTGAGTCGAATATTGTTGTAGATCGTTCTGGGCATTCTTGGGCTGAGTAACCCATGTCTTCTTCTCACGGGATCCAAATTAGTGTTTGATTGACATGTGTTCATTTAGGATGCCCCCTTGACGTACTTCATTTTCTACTCTTTTATATGTGTATTTCATCTTCTTACTTACTTACCAATGAAAAGATATGCATCCCGCATATTCGAAAAAAAATGTTAAAGAGCGTTTTGACACTTTTTTTTTGCGAATAGAGCGTTTTGACACTACCCTCCAAACCTTTCTCGCACTAATACGATAATGTTAAATTCTAATGTGTTAACTGAAAAGCCTGGCATTGTGAAACTGCCCGCGGAATGTGTCACTCGTTACATCGTCTGCGCTGCAGAAAAGAAAAGGAAAAACATATGGATGTGGATAGGACACAAACCTAACGATTAATTGGACTGGACTTGGGCTCACTCGATGCTGGTGACGTAGTCTGCAGCTCGGGGTCAATTGCATTGCATGCAACCTCGAGTCAAGCGCTACCTCCATTGCAATTCAACTCACGAGTTCAACCGATCGTGTTGTGCCACCTCCACCCTAGCTAGAGATCATGATCAGAATACTGTTTTACATTCATTTCCTGCTTACTACTCTCTCCATTCCACAATGTAGTGCTTCCTCTATCTACGTGCTTCAACTTTGACCGTAAATTTAACTACCAAGACCGATTGCGGCGGGAGCAAAAATTATATCAGTGAATTCGTATTCGAAAGAACTTTTCAATTATATAATTTTTTCTTCCGCCGCAGTTGGTCTTGTTGGTTAAATTTACGGTCAAAGTTGGACCTCGGAAAGCGCGGGCGCACTATATTTTGGACCGGAAAGCCAGGAAATATATACCACATCTGAGTAGTGCCTCTATTTCAAGAAAAATAAACAATATAAACTCTCTTTTTTCGTAGAAATGAGTTGTACCTATAGTGCTAGTATATTTTAGTGTTTATAGTGTGGTCTAATGAAGAGATATCCAGCAAACACGAAACCTCTTTCAGTCAAGGAACGGCTGTGTGCATCATGTGATGCAAAGGCCAGGATAACCCCCCTTTCGAAAGAAAAAATAACAGTCAAGGAGCCTAGCCTACTTGCTGAAACGCCTTCACCTGAGCCATTGCATAAACACCACGCCGTGTTTGTAAAAAGACAGATTTTCACAAATTGTTCACGTTAAACTGCAGATTTTCGCAAGCACTCATCAGGGCTCAGGCCATGACACCGCAACAAGAAAAGCCATGCAAATATATAACCCCCAAAGCGCTCGCTAGCTGCCACCACTAGCTACATAACCAAAAGTAGAACTAAACCATACATGCCATCTCTAATTGACCTATCTAGGAGTACACTACACACTACTAGTACTACTCCACTAGCTAGTTTTTGACAAAGATGACTAGAGATTCCACGACTGCATGCATGCACGCGCGCGCGCATCTCCGGCGCGATCACTGGGGCTGGTGCTTGCCGGACTTGGACGGCGCCGCGCCCGCCGACGCCACGCTAGCGCCGGACGGTCCGCCGCCCTTCGCCATCTGGGGCGCCGTCTTGGAGGAGGCCGCCATGTGCTGCTGCTTGCGCTTGAGATCGGCGAGGAGCTGCTCGTTCTCCTGGGCCAGCAGCTCTGCCTTCCTCCGGAGCCGCTCGTTCTCCTGCATGATGCACAGGTTCTCCAGGTACAGCTCCGTGGTCGCCCGCTCCATCCTCCACGCCCTGCTAAGCTAGCCCCCTGCTGCCTGCAGCACATTCACATCCATCGATAGCAAGTTAGTACTAGTACTCAGGCCAAAACATATTCCAGCTAATGCATGCGCTTGATTTAAGAAAGAAACAGCTAGGAGCACTCAAGATTCAAGAAACAAGGCAAGAAATGCACCAAGGAAAGGATTGGGAAATGCAGTGCTGCTTCTTCATACCGTGAAATGGCAGTACTTGGGCCTGGATCGGAAGGCACGGACAGACAATGGCACTGGTAGCAGAGAGGAAGAAGAAGGCTAGCTAGCTATAGCCTATAGCTCGAGTGAGGATGAACTTGTGGTGGGTGGGGGGAGAGCAGAGGCGAGGGCGCTTATTTATAGGCCCGCCCCGGCAACGCAGCAGTGGATCGAAATGTGCATGTGACCGTCTCCAGTTGCTACTCCAGTGTTCTCCTGCACAGCTTCAATGCTGGCCGGCCGAGAGCTGCCTAGGGCTCTGCATATGGAGGATGTGTACAGTGTACATTCATGGTGGTAGTTAGCTGTCAATGTAAAAGTGTGATGATGGTGATGAATTGATGACGCACTTCTGGTTTCTCTCGGTCCAAAGATACGCAATCATTCTTATTCTCGGCCCTGCCGCGCGCTTCTCCCGGCTGGCAGCATTTCCAAGTTCCAAGTATTCATCCAAGTCTCTCTCCCTTCACAAACGGTCAAACTTGGAGTTTACACAGTGCACCAAAGAATTTGTAAACCAGGTGCATGCATTCTCGACGAATTGGTAAGGTTAAGTTAGTGGGTTTGGTTCAGGGACTTTTTAGTCCCAGAGACTAGAAAAAATCTCTAAAAAGTCCCTAGGAACCAAACGGGAGGGACTTTTTCTACAGGGACTAGAAAAAGACTCTACTAAAAAGTCTTTTTTGATTAGTCCCTGGGACTAGAAAAAGTCCTAGGACTTCTGAACCAAACACCTCCTGAATATTGTCCGGACGCCCCAAACCATCCCTCGTACGCCCGTGGACGCGCCCGATCAGTGACCGAACAGGAGAGAAGGAAAAACATGACCTAACCGGACCTCTCATACCATCCCTATACGTCCGCTGTCCGCGAACTCTCATATCCATCTCAAATATGAGGAGGATATGAGGGCTCGCGGACGCGCCCGGGCGTGCCCGTGCATTCCGCCACGTAGAACATGGCCCCACTCCGGATCACCTTTTCTCTTTCTTTACTCATTCTTTTATTTCTTTCTCTTCATCTCCACCAATCACGTGCAGGTGACCGGACATATGAGAAGAAAAATGAGAAATTTGACTGCGCGGACGGATAAATAGAGGCTCAAAACGGACAAGACCGGTCACTGACCGGGCGTGTCTGCGGGCGTTTGAGGGGTCGAATTAGAGATACGTGGCTGAAAATGCTCTTATGTGCCAAATGAGAAAGGGCAACACCAACGCGGGCCATCAAATGGAGGACAGTAAATGAGTACGTGGACAGCGGGCGGGCGCCGGTCCATTTCAAAAATTTCAAATGCAAATACGGTCGTCCTAAATAGCCGGGCCAGGCGAAATGACACTGCTTCAATGTCGGCATCGGCTAGAGTAGGCTCTCGGTCACCACTCTGGTGTGAATGTTATGCGCGGTTAGCCAGCATGAGCATGTAGGTGGCCGTCCGGTCACATCCTCTCTGAGCAACATGAATGTGGCGAGAAGGGTTCTAGAACAGAGGGAGAGAGAGGGATTTTGGGTGTGCCCGTGTTGTCGGAGTCCGACGTGGCGGATTTCCAGACCCCGGCAAAGTTCCCTTGCCCGTACGATTTCTAGGATTTCAGATGCCCAGACAAATTTGGTGGCAGCCATTGAATGGGGAAAATTGTCCAGACTGTCTCCGCGTTGGAGTTGCCCTAACTAACTGACTGAAATTTGTGTAAAATGACAATCGATTTTTTATCTATTGTAGTTTGAGCATTATCCTTGGGGATGCGCCATGTATTGACAATGACCAAGACATCTTTGTGGCAGCCACCAACATTAACAGAAACAAAGTACAGTTTTGGGAATCTCCATAGCTCAGGAGTGTTAGCCTGAAAGACATTGTCCCGAGATCTTCAAGCTCTCGCATAAGAAGAGTTGTATTGTATACAAGGCACTGAGGCCTTGTACAATGGAAGGTGCTTAAATAAATAAATCGGGTTTTTTCTGAAGCACCAGTGCCTAGTTCTATTAAAGAGACGCTTAGTTAAGCGTCTACCATCTACAAATAAGCATCGGTGCTTAGAGAAAGACTGGTTTATTTCTCTTAGCACCTCCCCTAAGCGTCTTGCTACAAGGCCTGATGGACATCTTGTGGGTTAGCCATGGATATTTTGTAATGTTCACATGCCAAGTTTAGAGAAAATTCGTTATCCTTTTGCATGGCAAGGTTAATAATTCGTCAAAGTTTTGCCATGGCAAAAATCTTTAAACTTTTGCAATGTCACCAATTTAGATTTTGCCATGTAACCAATATAGGATTGCCATGTCACCGATACATATTTGCCATGTCACCAATACATTGCAATAAGTTTTTGATTGAGATGACTTTTTAGTCAATGGATTTCTTTTTTAATTTTTGACATGGAACACGGCAAATTTATGTTATGTGTTTTTTCCATATTAACCACAGAAATTTTATTGTAAATATCATGGAAAATTACTTGTACATTCCATGGAAAATTATTTTTTTAGATACCATGGCCAAAAGAGAAATCTATGTAGCGTGACAAATCCTGTTGTTAAATACCATGAAAACTTTCTACATTTGCCATGGTTTAGAGATCAAAATTTGTAATTTCTGCCATGTGCCGATTGCAAATTTTCCTAAATTTTTGTCATGTTTTGTATGAATTTTTTTTCCATTTTTGCCGTGTGAGCAATGTACAAAAAAAAATTGCGATGTTCTAGTAAGACATATTTTTTCGTATTTCTTGCCAGTGACCGTTAAAAAAAATCATGTTTTTTCAAAAATTTCCAAGGTTTTTGGGATTTTTTCTTAAGGTTCCAATTGATAATAGAAAACATAGTACTTACATGGTAATTTTTGGAATTTTGTTTTCTTCATTTGACACGACAAATCAATCATTAGCTTGGTGGTAAATTCAGATAGTGCCCCATGGCAACTCTACCTTCTAGTTTATAATTTTATTTTTTCATGGTAATTTTCATGCTCACCATGGCAAAAAAATTGGTGGTATTTTGCTTTTTTTTGACACTCACAACAGTTTTTACAACTTTTGTTCTCTCATACTTGAAAATTTAAATCGCATAGCTATTTCATTTTCATAGCTATGGCAAATTAGTTTTTTCTGGACCATGACAAATTAAACTACTAAGCTATAGCAAATTGCTTTACCGGATCCTGGCAAATTGAGTTTGCCATGCATGGCAATTTACTTGCTTCTATCATGGCATTTTGTTTGTGTGCTTTTTCCTGATTTTTTTTTGCAACACTGTATATATTTCTACCCACAACATGGCAATTTTTTTTAACAAATTCGTATTATTATTTTTGTACTTTTGTACAAGGAATGGCAATGGGGCTGGGAGGCCTAGTAAAAGGGCCGATCTAGCCTGGTTCACGCTCAAGTGGTTCTCGTGGCGAACGAAATTGTTTGCTTGATTGAAACCCCCAAGGGGAACGATTGCTCGTGCCTGACATTTGGGAATTCCTCGTCATTTGGGAAAATCCCTCTCATATTCATCTCTCCCAAGGAATTCAAGACACCATAGTTTAAAAATTCACTTCCAAAGGGGAGTACTCCATGTCCTCGGCATACAAGGCTCAATTTTTTGGTCGCGCCTCCACTAGCATGGTTCCAATTGTTTGACGCGCCTCCACTCCCATGGTTTCAAATGGTTTGAAAGGATTGAGCTCCCTCTAAGTGCAAGTTATTCGTGTGGCCTGTCATCCAAAATAAAGTTCTCGTATTTGAAGATTACCATCATTTGAATTATTTTTTACTGCACGCCGTTAGGAAAAGAAAAGGATTGTTTTTTATATTTACTTTTTGAGCAATGGTTGTTTTTATATAATCTGTCATTGGAAAAAGTACCGGTATGTCATGGTGAAAAAACAGAGGCAAGATTGGCTACCGAAGTACTGAACATCTAATTAATGTACTGTACACTTTACTCCCGTACTCGAGTGCGGCAGCGCGGTAAGTCTTGCTTTCAAATCAAACTTGCCCTTGCTGATCTCCGCACAGACCTCGTATAGTCCCGACGCATCAACGTGATGATGAGATGCATTCAAGACGGTGCAGCTGTGTTCACTGCTCTATGTGTTGCCAAGAGCAACCTTCTAGAGCAGTAGCAGCAATGCATGATGAGCTATGCATGCCTCTTCTATTCAAACCTCCATCATCATGGCACATCACTTCATTCTTCAAGATTGATGTGAAACAGTGATACATATCTGGTTCAAGATTTTGGAATATGTCAAGAATGTGGTAATTTTTTGCTTGCTGGGTCCTGTTGATTCTGCAGACATTTCTTCAACACCTTGACCAGCTAGTACACTATAGTGTAAAGTTTTTCTCTGTGGCAGAATGAAATTTAGCGGCAATGTGCAAGTTTTCCAATGAACAAATTCATTTCTGTATGTCATCTTAGGAAGAATAATCCTCTCACCTGTATCTGTAATCAAGAGTTCAAGACTCAGGTTCAACTCAATGTTTTGGTTTTTTATCGTACTGTGATCCATTTACCAGTAAAGATCTTGAATATGAAATGTGGAGATTTCTGGAGAAGTTTGCCAAAACAAAAAAGATTTCTGAAGAAGAAGAATAAATTTCTCATATAACACTCCAAATCCTTGTCAGATACGGTTCCTGTAAGGAATAAATTTCTCTAACCACATTGCTGACAAAATCTAGTACTCCCGCCGCAGTTGGTCTTGTTGGTTAAATTTACGGTCAAAGTTGGACCTCAGAAAGCGCGGGCGCACTATATTTTGGAATGGAGGGAGTACTACAGACTAGTACTCCAGTTGAGATATGGTGCAGGCACAGGTGCCAGAGATGGTACCCTACAGAATACTGCAAGATTTGGATTCTTGGTCCGACTAGACATATTGACCTTGGAAACCACCTGCAGATCTTACTGGCTCTGCCTGCAAAATTCATGATGACAGAGCCAACTGAAGTTGCAGCATGTTCTTCCTTCCTCCATTCCTGTGAACGCAGTGCATGGTCATTGCTGGAGATTGAGAAGACTGAAAGACAGTACAAACATACACAAGGAAGGAAAAACAAAAGCCTGCCATTGATGTGCACCTTCCCTTGGAATATGAATGCACTGCGAGGAGCTGGGGTGGATAGGGTTTCAACTTGGGCCATTACTAGGACTGAGCTCAGCAGTACTTCACTCTGTCACAAAGACCTGTACGTCACGTACTCTTCGCTGATGGTACTCTACTCCGGTGGCAGTGGCATGGCTGGAATTTTTTGATTTGTGTCGTGTTGCATGTATGGATGATTTATGGCATGCCTGCTTGATTTGCAGATTTTGTTATTCAACACACATTTTGATACATTAGAGTACATAATTAATCAATTGATCGCTACGAGAGCAAGATCAAAGAAAACAAGAAGAACAATTAGACACTTTAACAGATATCCAACTAGTTGGATTAATATCATTTCTATGCCTTCATTGTTGATCTCCGGCTTCTCGAGCTTGCACACTTCTTTCTTCTTCGATTCCGAAGAAGTAGACGTTGTTTCACATCTAGTTTCATCTCTAGCCTCTATTCTAGCAACGAGTGCACGGGCATCTTCAATTTTCATGCTATCAATAGATGATGTAATCTCCTTTCAAATACCAAAATTTGCATCCATCCTACAAACAAATTTGAGCAAGTAATGAGCCACGAAAATGCGCCGAATCCGGTGAGCACAACCGAACCAAAAGAAGCACATACCTCATCTTCTTTGCACTTGAAAAACACCCATCCGGGATGTTCCGGTATGGTAGAAACGCATTGCACGACCTGCCGTGGGCAGTCGTCGCACTTTATGACCGGCAGCGATGAACCGACAAGGCGTTGGGCCTGCGTCGAGCCCGGGCGACGATCGGCGTATCTTTGTCGGCGAACCACCGACAGGATAGTTCCGAGCGGCTAGAGGCAGAGTCAATACCTGCATGCTGCGCGATGTCGGGGCTGTTCGATCCAGTACCCGGCCAATCCATGGCAAGGCGCGGTCGCCGGCAGCTGGATGCGCCAAATCCAGCAGTCGGATGCTTCAAATCCGACGGCCGGCAGCGGCGGCCGCATATCTATCGGTTGTGCGCCGGCAACAGGCGAGAGAGGCACAAATCTGATGGTCATGCTTTTGACGGCCCAGGCTGGACAATGAGGAGGCGGCCGGAAAATGGGCAGCGGCGGCGGGGCGGGGGAGGGGAGAGGGGATGAGAAATAGGAGCGTTTGTGTCCCCGACGGGCGGGCCAGGGAAGGACAAGAGCACGGTCCCGCCCGTCCGCGCGTGCCCGTTTCGATGCAAACGCGGCCCAAATTTGGGCCGGAAATGGGTCGAAAGCGGACAAAAAACGGACATTTGTCCGTTTGCTCCAGCGTGTTGGGCCGCTGTTTGTATCCGTTTAGCCTCAAACGGGCGTGGCAGGACCATTTGGGGTCGTGTGTTGAAGTTGGCTTAAGGTTTGAGTTTCTGGACGTATGTGCAAGATGGTGTCAGACGCTTTGGATCAATTCAAGGGTTCAATAGCGACAACTGCAGCTCTAGAACGCTGGTCCTTAGGGCATGTGTAAAAACTTTCCAGCGCTCATTGACAAGGCCAGGTTCACTCCGATAAGGTAGCAACGAGTACTCTGCCTCATAATAGGCTTGACATATCACTTTCTGTTTCTGCTGATGGTTTGCATGTGGGTATGGCCTCTCATGGAAACTTCACACCTGCCATGTTGTTAAGGGACTGTATTCCAATGTTCAGACTCAACACATATCTCAGAGCAGCAATCAGGCCTATCATTGCTTCTTTTGGCCCTTGGAATGGTCACTTTGGCTTCAGACATGATTCTATGACCTTCAACATTATTGTAGCTGAAAATGCAGGCTCTTTGTCTATTGTTTCTGCTTCCAAAGTCATCAATCAGTCTGGGACTTCCTCTGCCCACATTGAGGACATTTCTGAGGCCTCTCTTTGGGAGCTCAATCCATCTCCTGCGATGGACACTAATGCTGACAATATTGCTCAGAACTCTGTTTTATTTCCATCAGCTTTAACTGAAGTTGCTGAGCTCGGGGATACTCATCTTGCCAATGCTGTACATGAAGGTACCATGTCTGAAACTGTCTTATCTGATGCTGTTTTGCCTACACCGTCTTTGAATGTCACATCTGTTGAGATACCCACTGCACCTGACTGTGCTTTGTCTGAAAATGCTATGCCTGTGGCTGTTCTGCCTGCACCCTCTCTAGTTGATCCAGTTCAGAACACCCAAGATAATATTGATGCAGGGATGCCAGCTCCTGTAATTGTTCCTTCAGTCTGCAACTCCTCTAGAAAGGGGAAATGTGTGGTGCCGGAGTGCTCTGCTTCTCTTCGTAGGAGCACCAGATCCAACAAATATGACGGCTTCAAGGTGAAGGAAATATGCCCTAGAGGCAAAAATAAAGTTATTATTTATTTCCTCATATTATGATAAATGTTTATTATTCATGCTAGAATTGTATTAACTGGAAACATGATGCATGTGTGAATACATAGACAAACTTAATGTCACTAGTTTGCCTCTACTTGACTAGCTCATTAATCAAAGATGGTTATGTTTCCTAACCATAGACATGTGTTGTCATTTGATTAACGGGATCACATCATTAGGAGAATGATGTGATTGACCTGACCCATTCCGTTAGCTTAGCACTTGATCGTTTAGTATGTTGCTATTGCTTTCTTCATGACTTATACAAAGTTCCTATAACTATGAGATTATGCAACTCCCGTTTACCGGAGGAACACTTTGTGTGCTACCAAACGTCACAACGTAACTGGGTGATTATAAAGGAGCTCTACAGGTGTCTCCAAAGGTACATGTTGAGTTGGCGTATTTCGAGATTAGGTTTTGTCACTCCGATTGTTGGAGAGGTATCTCTGGGCCCTCTCGGTAATGCACATCACTATAAGCCTTGCAAGCAATGTAACTAATGAGTTAGTTATGAATGATGCATTACGTAACGATTAAAGAGACTTGCCGGTAATGAGATTGAACTAGGTATTGAGATACCGACGATCGAATCTCGGGCAAGTAACATACCGATGACAAAGGGAAAAAAAGTATGTTGTTATGCGGTTTGACCGATAAAGATCTTCGTAGAATATGTAGGAGCCAATATGAGCATCCAGGTTCCGCTATTGGTTATTGACCGGAAACAGTTCTAGGTCATGTCTACATAGTTCTCGAACCTGTAGGGTCCGCACGCTTAACGTTACGATGACAGATATATTATGAGTTTATAGTTTTTGATGTACCCAAGGTTGTTCGGAGTCCCGGATGTGATCACGGACATGACGAGGAGTCTCGAAATGGTCGAGACATAACGCTTGATATATTGGAAGCCTATATTTGGATATCGGAATCATTCCGGGTGAAATTGGGATTTTACTGGAGTACCGGGGGGTACCGGAACCCCCCCCCCCCCTCCGGGGGGTTAATGGGCCTACATGGGCCCTAAGGGAGAAGAGGAGGGCCGGCCAGGGCAGGCCACGCGCCCCCTCCCCCTAGTCCGAATAGGACAAGGAATGGGGGGCGGCGCCCCCCTTTCCTCTTTCCCCCTTCCCCCTTCCTTCTCCAACAAGGCAAGAGGGGGGAGTCCTACTCCCGGTGGGAGTAGGACTCCTCCAGGCGCACCCCTAGGGGCCGGCCGCACCTCCCCCCTCTCTCCTTTATATACGGGGGCAGGGGGCACCCTATGACACACAAGTTGATCTTCGTGATCGTTCCTTAGCCGTGTGCGGTGCCCCCCTCCACCATATTCCACCTCGGTCATATCGTAGCGGTGCTTAGGCGAAGCCCTGCATCGGTAGAACATCATCACCGTCACCACGCTGTCGTGCTAATGGAACTCTTCCCCGACACCCTGTTGGATCGGAGTCCGGGGATCGTCATCGAGCTGAACGTGTGCTGAACTCGGAGGTGCCGTACGTTCGGTACTTGGATCGGTCGGATCGTGAAGACGTACGACTACATCAACCGTGTTGTTCTAACGCTTCTACTTTCGGTCTACGAGGGTACGTAGACAACACTCTCCCCTCTCATTGCTATGCATCACCATGATCCTTGCGTGTGCGTAGGATTTTTTTTTTATTACTACGTTCCCCAACAGTGGCATCAGAGCCAGGTTTTATGCGTAGATGTCATATGCACGAGTAGAACACAAATGAGTTGTGGGCGATACAAGTCATACTGCTTACCAGCATGTCATACTTTGATTCAGCAGTATTGTGAGATGAAGCGGCCCGGACCGACATTACGCGTACGCTTACGCGAGACTAGTTTCACCGTTACGAGCACTCGTGCTTAAAGGTGACTGGCGGGTGTCTGTCTCTCTCACTTTAGTTAAACCGAGTGTGGCTTGATACGTCTCCAACGTATCTATACTTTTTGATTGCTCCATCCTACTTTATCTACTGTTTTGGACTATATTGGGCTTTATTTTCCACTTTTATACTATTTTTGGGACTAACCTATTAACCGGAGGCCCATCCCAGAATTGCTGTTTTTTGCCTATTTCAGTATTTCGAAGAAACGGAATATCAAACGGAGTCCAAACGGAATGAAACCTTCGGGAACGTGATTTTCTCATCAGATAAGATCCAGGAGACTTGGACCCTCCGTCAAGAAAGCCACGAGGCGGTCACGAGGGTGGAGGGCGCGTCCTCCCCCCCTGTGTGCGCCCCCCTGCATCGTGGACCCCTCGAAGCTCCACCGACGTACTCCTTCCTCCTATATATACCTACGTATCCCCAATAGACCAGACACGGAGCCAAAAACCTAATTCCACCGCCGCAACCTTCTGTATCCACGAGATCCCATCTTGGGGCCTGTTCCGGAGCTCCGCCGGAGGGGGCATCCACCACGGAGGGCTTCTACATCATCACCATAGCCCCTCCGATGAAGTGTGAGTAGTTTACTTCAGACCTTCGGGTCCATAGCTAGTAGCTAGATGGCTTCTTCTCTCTTTTTGGATCTCAATACAATGTTCTCCCCTCTCTCGTGGAGATCTATTCGATGTAATCTTCTTTTTGCGGCGTGTTTGTTGAGATCGATGAATTGTGGGTTTATGATCCAGTATTATCTATGGAAAATATTTGATTCTTCTCTAAATTCTTTTATGATCATTGAGTTATCTTTGCAAGTCTCTTCAAATTATCCGTTTGGTTTGGCCAACTAGATTGGTAGTTCTTGCAATGGGAGAAGTGCATGGCTTTGGGTTCAATCTTGCGTTGTCCTTACTCAGTGACAGAAAGAGTTGCAAGGCACGTATTGTATTGTTGCCATCGAGGATAACAAGATGGGGTTTTTATCATATTGCAAGGAATTTATACCTCTACATCATGTCATCTTGCTTAAGGCGTTACTCTGTTTTTAACTCAATACTCTAGATGCATGCTGGATAACGGTCGATGAGTGGAGTAATAGTAGTAGATGCAGAATCGTTTCGATCTACTTGTCTCGGACGTAATGCCTATATACATGATCATACCTAGATAACCTCATAATTATGCTCAATTCTATCAATTGCTCAACAGTAATTTGTTCACCCACCGTAGAATACTTATGCTCTTGAGAGAAGCCACTAGTAAAACCTATGGCCCCCGGGTCTATTCTCATCATATCAATCTATATCACTTTATTTACTTGCTTTGTTTTTTACTTTGCCTTTACTTTTTACTTTGCATCTTTATATCAAAATACCAAAAATATTATCTCTATCAGATCTCACTCTCGTAAGTGACCGTGAAGGGATTGACAACCCCTAAGCGTTGGTTGCGAGTTGCTATCGTGTTGTGCAGGTACGAGGACTTGCGCGTGACCTCCTACTGGATTGATACCTTGGTTCTCAAAAACTGAGGGAAATACTTACGCTACTGTGCTGCATCATCCTCTCCTCTTCGGGAAAAACCAACGCAAGCTCGAGACGTAGCAAGAAGAATTTATGGCGCGGTTGCCGGGGAGGCTTACGCAAAAGTCAACATACCAAGTACCCATCACAATCCCTATCTCTCGCATTACATTATTTGCCATTTGCCTCTCGTTTCCCTCTCCCCCACTTCACCCTTGCCGTTTTATTCGCCCTCTCTTTCCCAATCTCCTCCTCTCTTTCCCGTTGCCTTTTCTCGTTGCCTTTATGTTTGCTTGTGCCTTCTTTTTGCTTGCATCTTTGCTTGCTAAAAGTCTATGGATCCTGATCCGCTGGCCAACCTTTTTAAGAGATCCAATTATGATGAACCAATTCCTAGTGATTTGGATGCACTAGATTATCTTTATAAGCTTTTGCCTAAAACCCGTAGATCTGAAAATTGTGATGAAGTGCTTCATGACAGATCTTTAAATAAAAAGCATGATTTTATGATAAAATCTTTTAATGTAAATTATGCTAATAATATGCAAAACCCTAAGCTTGGGGATGCTAGTTTTGTTATGACTACTACTTGTTGCAATGATCATGATTGGGGTGATTCTTCTTTTGATCTTTAAAATTTATTTAACCCTCATGATGAATATGAGATTGATAATAGCGTTTGCAATACTATTGAAAGTGAGTTTGGAAGAGTGTCAACTTTAGATCCCACATATTTGGAGAATGTTCAATCTTATGAAATTTTTGATAAAAGTGGGTTTGGAGAGGTCATGACTTTAGTTAATGTTAATCCCACTATCTTGGAAGAGTGTCAACTTTGCATGCATGTGGATCGTGTTGAGAGTATGTTATGTGATAGCTATTTTGTTGAATTTGCTTATGATCCTACATGTAATTATTATGAGAGAGGAAAATATGGTTGTACAAATTTTCATGTTACTAAATTACCTCTCGTCATGTTGAGATTGCTATCGTCTCTTTCTTATTCCTTGCATATGTTAGTTTTTGTTTGCCTTGCAAATTTGTTTGATTATAATATGCCTATGCATAGGAAGTATGTTAGACTTAGATGTGTTTGTCACGTGTTTCATGATGCTCTCTTTGCGCTTCAATTCTTCTCTTTCTTGTGAGCATCATTAAAATTATCAATGCCTAGCTAAGGGCGTTAAACGATAGCGCTTGTTGGGAGGCAACCCAATTTTATTTTGTGTTTTTTTTGTTTTTGTTTCTGTTTAGCAATAAATAATCCATATACCTTCTGTTTTTATGTGGTTTTATGTTTTAATTAGTGTTTGTGCCAAGTAGGACCTATATGATAACCTACGATGATAGTTGATTTGATTCTGCTGAAAAACAGAAACCTTAGCGCTCACGAGATTAGCCGCCATTTTTTACTGGAGACTGCTTTTGCGTTGATTCTTTTTGCTGCTGATCAATAAAAATTTTTTCCAGGACTTCCTATTTTGGTATAAGTTTTAGAGTTCCAGAAGTTTGCGTTAGTTACAGATTACTACAGACTGTTCTGTTTTTGACAGATTCTGTTTTTCGTGTGTTGTTTGCTTATTTGGATGAATCTATGGCTAGTAAATTAGTTTATAAACCATATAGAAGTTGGAATACAGTAGGTTTAACACCAATATAAATAAAGAATGAGTTCATTACAGTACCTTGAAGTAGTCTTTTGTTTTCTTTCTAACGGAGCTCACGAGATTTCTGTTGAGTTTTGTGTTGTGAAGTTTTCAAGTTTTGGGTGAATTCTTTTGATGGATTATGGAACAAGAAGTGGCAAGAGCCTAAGCTTGGGGATGCCCATGGCACCCCCAAGATAATCCAAGGACACCAAAATGTCAAAGCTTGGGGATGCCCCGGAAGGCATCCCCTCTTTCGTCCACTTCCATCGGTAATTTACTTGGAGCTATATTTTTATTCACCAACATGATATGTGTTTTGCTTGGAGCGTCTTGTATTATTTGTGTCTTTGCTTGTTAGTTTACCACAATCATCCTGGCTGTACACACCTTTTGAGAGAGCCATATATGAATTAAAATTTGTTAGAATACTCTATGTGCTTCACTTATATCTTTTGAGCTTGATAGTTTTGCTCTATGTGCTTCACTTATATCTTTTTGAGCGTGATAATTTTTGCTCTAGTGCTTCACTTAGATCTTTTAGAGCACGGTGGTGGATTTGTTTTAAAGAAACTTGATCTCTCATGCTTCACTTAGATTATTTTGAGAGTCGCTAATAGCATGGTAATTTGCTTAATGTTAATATACTTGGTGTTCAAGATATGTGAAACTTTCTTTTTGAGTGAATTAAACTAAGTTTGATGCCTGATAATTGTTTTGAGATGTGGAGGTGATAATATCAAAGTCGTGCTATTTGAATAGTTGTGAATTTGAGAAATACTTGTGTTCAAGTTAGCAAGTCCCGTAGCATGCACGTATGGTTAAAGTTGTGTAACAAATTTGAAACATGAAGTGTACCTGGCTTGTGCATCCTTATGAGTGGCGGTCGGGGACGAGCGATGGTCTTTTCCTACCAATCTATCCCCCTAGGAGCATGCGCGTAGTACTTGATTTTTGATGACTTCTAAATTTTTGCAATAAGTATATGAGTTCTTTTGACTAATGTTGAGTCCATGGATTATATGCACTCTCACCTTTCCGCCATTGCTAGCCTCTTCGGTACCATGCATTGCCCTTTCTCACCTTGAGAGTTGGTGCAAACTTCGCTGGTGCATCCAAACCCCGTGATATGATACGCTCTTTCACACATAAACCTCCTTATATCTTTCTCAAAACAGCCACCATACCTACCTATTATGGCATTTCCATAGCCATTCCAAGATATATTGCCATGCAACTTTCCACCGTTCCGTTCATCATGAATACTTTACATTTGTCATATTGCCATTGCATGATCATGTAGTTGACATCGTATTTGTGGCAAAGCCACCATGCATTATTTTTCATACATGTCACTCTTGATTCATTGCACCATCCCGGTACACCGCCGGAGGCATTCATATAGAGTCATATCCTTGTTCTAGATATCGAGTTGTAAGAAAAATAAAAGTGTGATGATCATCATTATTAGAGCATTGCCCTAGTGAGGAAAAGGATGATGGAGACTATGATTCCCCCACAAGTCGGGATGAGACTCCGGACGAAATAAAAAAAGAGAGAGAGAGAAAGGCCAATAAAAAAAGAAAGGCCAACAAAAAATAAAAAAATGAGAGAAAAAGAGAGAAGTGGCAATGTTACTATCCTTTTACCACACTTGTGCTTCAAAATAGCACCTTGTTCTTCATATAGCAAGTCTCATATATTTGTGCTTCAAAGTAGCACCATGTTTTTCATATAGTGAGTCTCATAAATTGTCTTGTTTATACTAGTGGGAGTTTTTCATTATAGAACTTGGCTTGTATATTCCAATGATGGGCTTCCTCAAAATGCCCTAGGTCTTCGTGAGCAAGCGAGTTGGATGCACACCCACTAGTTTTCTTTTGTTGAGCATTAATAGCTCTAGTGCATCCGTTGCATGGCAATCCCTACTCCTCATGTTGACATCAATTGATGGGCATCTCCATAGCCCGTTGATTATCCTCGTCAATATGAGACTTTCTCCTTTTTTGTATTCTCCACACAATCCCCATCATCATATTCTATTCCACCCATAGTGCTATATCCATGGCTCGCGCTCATGTATTGCGTGAAGGTTGAAAGAGTTTGAGATTATTTGAGTATGAAACAATTGCTTGGCTTGTCATCGGGGGTATAGAAGTTGGGAACATCTTTGTGTGACGAAAATGAAGCATAGCCTAACTATATGATTTTGTAGGGATGAACTTTCTTTGGCTATGTTATTTTGAGATGACATAATTGTTTGATTAGTATGCTTGAAGTATTATTATTTTTATGTCAATATGAACTTTTATCTTGAATCTTTCGGATCTGAGTATTCATGCCATGATTAAGAAGATTTACATTGAAATTATGCCAAAGTATCACTCCGCATCAAAAATTCTTTTTTATCATTTACCTACTCGAGGACGAGCAGGAATTAAGCTTGGGGATGCTTAATACGTCTCCAACGTATCTATAATTTTTGATTGCTCCATGCTACTTTATCTACTGTTTTGGACTATATTGGGCTTTATTTTCCACTTTTATATTATTTTTGGGACTAACCTATTAACCGGAGGCCCAGCCCAGAATTGCTGTTTTTTTGCCTATTTCAGTATTTCGAAGAAACGGAATATCAAACGGAGTCCAAACGGAATGAAACCTTCGGGAACGTGATTTTCTCATCAGATAAGATCCAGGAGACTTGGACCCTCCGTCAAGAAAGCCACGAGGCGGTCACGAGGGTGGAGGGCGCGCCCTCCCCCCTGGGCGCGCCCCCCGCCTCGTGGGCCCCTCGAAGCTCCACCGACGTACTCCTTCCTCCTATATATACCTACGTATCCCCAATAGACCAGACACGGAGCCAAAAACCTAATTCCACCGCCGCAACCTCCTGTATCCACGAGATCCCATCTTAGGGCCTGTTCCGGAGCTCCGCCGGAGGGGGCATCCACCACGGAGGGCTTCTACATCATCACCATAGCCCCTCCGATGAAGTGTGAGTAGTTTACTTCAGACCTTCGGGTCCATAGCTAGTAGCTAGATGGCTTCTTCTCTCTTTTTGGATCTCAATACAATGTTCTCCCCCTCTCTCGTGGAGATCTATTCGATGTAATCTTCTTTTTGCGGTGTGTTTGTTGAGACCGATGAATTGTGGGTTTATGATCCAGTATTATCTATGGAAAATATTTGATTCTTCTCTAAATTCTTTTATGTATCATTGAGTTATCTTTGCAAGTCTCTTCAAATTATCTGTTTGGTTTGGCCAACTAGATTGGTAGTTCTTGCAATGGAAGAAGTGCATGGCTTTGGGTTTAATCTTGCGGTGTCCTTACTCAGTGACAGAAAGAGTTGCAAGGCACGTATTGTATTGTTGCCATCGAGGATAACAATATGGGCTTTTTATCATATTGCATGAATTTATCCCTCTACATCATGTCATCTTGCTTAAGGCCTTACTCTGTTTTTAACTCAATACTCTAGATGCATGCTGGATAGCGGTCGATGAGTGGAGTAATAGTAGAGATGCAGAATCGTTTCGATCTACTTGTCTCGGACGTGATGCCTATATACATGATCATACCTAGATAACCTCATAATTATGCTCAGTTCTATGAATTGCTCAACAGTAATTTGTTCACCCACCGTAGAATAGTTATGCTCTTGAGAGAAGCCACTAGTGAAACCTATGGCCCCCGGGTCTATTCTCATCATAACAATCTATATCACTTTATTTACTTGCTTTGTTTTTACTTTGCTTTTACTTTTTACTTTGCATCTTTATATCAAAAATACCAAAAATATTATCTCTATCAGATCTCACTCTCGTAAGTGACTGTGAAGGGATTGACAACCCCTAAGCGTTGGTTGCGAGTTGCTATCGTGTTGTGCAGGTACGAGGGACTTGCGCGTGACCTCCTACTGGATTGATACCTTGGTTCTCAAAAACTGAGGGAAATACTTACGCTACTGTGCTGCATCATCCTCTCCTCTTCGAGGAAAACCAACGCAAGCTCGAGACGTAGCATGGCTACGCCCGGTCCTTGCGAAGGTTAAAACAGCACTAACTTGAGGAACTATCGTTGTGGTTTTGATGCGTAGGTAGGAACGGTTCTTGCTCAGCCCGTAGCAGCCACGTAAAATTTGCAACAACAAAGTAGAGGACGTCTAACTTGTTTTTGCAGGGCATGTTGTGATGTGATATGGTCAAGACGTGATGCTATATTTTATTGTATGAGATGATCATGTTTTGTAACCAAAGTTATCGGCAACCGGCAGGAGCCATATGGTTGTCGCTTTATTGTATGAAATGCAAAACGCCCTGTAATTGCTTTACTTTATCACTAAGCGGTAGCGATAGTCGTAGAAGAAATAGATGGTGTAACGACAACGATGCTACGATGGAGATCAAGGTGTCACGCCGGTGACGACGGTGATCATGATGGTGCTTCGGAGATGGAGATCACAAGCACAAGATGATGATGGCCATATCATATCACTTGCATTGATTGCATGTGATGTTTATCCTTTATGCATCTTATCTTGCTTTGATTAACGGTAGGATTTTAATATGATCTCTCACTAAATTATCAAGAAGTGTTCTCCCTGAGTATATGCACCATTGCGAAAGTACTTCGTGCTGAGACACCACGTGATGATCGGGTGTGATAGGCTCTACGTTCAAATACAACGGGTGCAAAACAATTGCACACGCAGAATATTCAGGTTAAACTTGACGAGCCTAGCATATACAGATATGGCCTCGGAACACGGAGACCGAAAGGTCGAATGTGAATCATATAGTAGATATGATCAACATAGTGATGTTCACCATTGAAACTACTCCATCTCACGTGATGATCGGACATGGTTTAGTTGATTTGGATCACGTGATCACTTAGACGACTAGAGAGATGTCTGTCTAAGTGGGAGTTCTTAAGTAATATGATTAATTGAACTTAAATTTATCATGAACTTAGTACCTGATAGTATTTTGCTTGTCTATGTTTGTTGTAGATAGATGGCTCGTGCTGTTGTTCCGTTGAATTTTAATGCGTTCCTTGAGAAAGCTAAGTTGAAAGATGATGGTAGCAATTACACGGACTGGGACTGTAACCTAAGGATTATCCTCATTGCTGCACAGAAGAATTACGTCCTAGAAGCACCGCTGGGTGCCAGGCCTGCTGCAGATGTAACTGACGACATGAAGAACGTCTAGCAGAGCAAAGCTGATGACTACTCGATAGTTCAGTGTGCCATGCTTTACGGCTTGGAACCGGGTCTTCAACGATGTTTTGAACGTCATGGAGCATATGAGATGTTCCAGGAGTTGA
The DNA here is from genome assembly GCA_963921465.1 of Triticum timopheevii. Lineage (NCBI taxonomy): Eukaryota > Viridiplantae > Streptophyta > Magnoliopsida > Poales > Poaceae > Triticum > Triticum timopheevii. Next base: position 553,419,049 of record OY997272.1, on the reverse strand, counting down.
AGTTAATATTTCAAGCAAATGCCCGGATTGAGAGATATGAAGTCTCCAATAAGTTCTATAACTGTAAGATGGAGGAGAATAGTTCTGTCAGTGAACATATACTCAAAATGTCTGGGTATAATAATCACTTGATTCAACTGGGAGTTAATCTTCCTGGTGATAGTGTCATTGACAGAATTCTCCAATCACTGCCACCAAGCTACAAGAGCTTCGTGATGAACTATACTATGCAAGGGATGGACAAGACTATTCCCGAGCTCTTCGCAATGCTAAAAGCTGCGGAGGTAGAAATCAAGAAGGAGCATCAAGTGTTGATGGTCAATAAGACCACCAGTTTCAAGAAAAAGGGTAAAGGGAAGAAGAAGGGGAACTTCAAAAAGAACAGCAAGCAAGTTGCTGCTCAAGAGAAGAAACCCAAATCTGGACCTAAGCCTGAGACTGAGTGCTTCTACTGCAAGCAGACTGGACACTGGAAGCGGAACTGCCCCAAGTATTTGGCGGATAAGAAGGATGGCAAAGTGAACAAAGGTATATGTGATATACATGTTATTGATGTGTACCTTACTAATGCTCGCAGTAGCACCTGGGTATTTGATACTGGTTCTATTACTAATATTTGCAACTCGAAACAGGGACTACGGATTAAGCGAAGATTGGCTAAGGACGAGGTGACGATGCGCGCGGGGAATGGTTCCAAAGTCGATGTGATCGCGGTCGGCACGCTACCTCTACATCTACCTTCGGGATTTGTTTTAGACCTAAATAATTGTTATTTGGTGCCAGCGTTAAGCATGAACATTATATCTGGATCTTGTTTGATGCGAGACGGTTATTCATTTAAATCAGAGAATAATGGTTGTTCTATTTATATGAGTAATATCTTTTATGGTCATGCACCCTTGAAGAGTGGTCTATTTTATTGAATCTCAATAGTAGTGATAAACATATTCATAATGTTGAAGCCAAAAGATGTAGAGTTGATAATGATAGTGCAAATTATTTGTGGCACTGCCGTTTCGGTCATATCGGTGTAAAGCGCATGAAGAAACTCCATACTGATGGACTTCTGGAATCACTTGGTACTTGCGAACAGTGCCTCATGGGCAACATGACTAAAACGCCGTTCTCCGGAACTTTGGAGCGAGCAACTGATTTATTGGAAATCATACATACTGATGTATGTGGTACAATGAATATTGAAGCTCGCGGCGGGTATCATTATTTTCTCACCTTCACAGATGATTTGAGCAGATATGGGTATATCTACTTGATGAAATACAAGTCTGAAACATTTGAAAAGTTCAAAGAATTTCAGAGTGAAGTGGAAAATCATAGTAACAAGAAAATAAAATTTCTACAATCTGATCGTGGAGGAGAATATTTGAGTTACGAGTTTGGTTTACATTTGAAACAATGCGGAATAGTTTCGCAACTCACGCCACCCGGAACACCATAACGAAATGGTGTGTCCGAACATCGTAATCGTACTTTACTAGATATGGTGTGATCTATGATGTCTCTTACTGATTTACCGCTATCGTTTTGGGGTTATGCTCTAGAGACGGCCGCATTCATGTTAAATAGGGCACCATCAAAATCCGTTGAGACGACGCCTTATGAACTGTGGTTTGGCAAGAAACCAAAGTTGTCGTTTCTTAAAGTTTGGGGCTGCGATGCTTATGTGAAGAAACTTCAACCAGATAAGCTCGAACCCAAATCGAAGAAATGTGTCTTCATAGGATACCCAAAAGAGACTATTGGGTACACCTTCTATCACAGATCTGAAGGCAAGATTTGCGTTGCTAAATTCGGATCATTTCTAGAGAAGGAGTTTCTCTCAAAAGAAATGAGTGGGAGGAAAGTAGAACTTGATGAGGTAACTGTACCTGCTCCCTTGTTGGAAAGTAGTTCATCACAAGAACCGGTTCCTGTGACAACTACACCAATCAGTGAGGAAGCTAATGATATTGATCATGAAACTTCAGATCAAGTTGCTACTGAACCTCGTAGGTCTACCAGAGTAAGATCCGCACCAGAGTGGTACGGTAATCCTATTCTGGAAGTCATGTTACTTGACCATGGCGAACCTACGAACTATGAGGAAGCGATGATGAGCCCAGATTCCGCAAAATGGCTTGAAGCCATGAAATCTGAGATGGGATCCATGTATGAGAACAAAGTATGGACTTTGGTTGACTTGCCCGATGATAAGCAAGCCATCGAGAATAAATAGATCTTCAAGAAGAAGATTGACACTGATGGTAATGTAACTGTCTACAAAGCTCGACTTGTTGCGAAAGGTTTTCGACAAGTTCAAGGGGTTGACTATGATGAGACTTTCTCACCCGTAGCGATGCTTAAGTCTGTCCGAATCATGTTAGCAATTGCCGCATTTTATGATTATGAAATTTGGCAAATGGATGTCAAAACTGCATTCCTAAATGGATTTATGGAAGAAGAGTTGTATATGATGCAACCGGAAGGTTTTGTCGATCCAAAAGGTGCTAACAAAGTGTGTAAGCTCCAGCGATCCATTTATGGACTGGTGCAAGCATCTCGGAGTTGGAATAAACGCTTTGATAGTGTGATCAAAGCATATGGTTTTATACAGACTTTTGGAGAAGCCTGTATTTACAAGAAAGTGAGTGGGAGCTCTGTAGCATTTCTGATATTATATGTAGATGACATATTGTTAATTGGAAATGATATAGAATTTCTGGATAGCATAAAGGATACTTGAATTAAAAAATTCAATGAAAGACCTCGGTGAAGCTGCTTACATATTGGGCATCAAGATCTATAGAGATAGATCAAGACGTTTAATTGGACTTTCACAAAGCACATACCTTGATAAAGTTTTGGAGAAGTTCAAAATGGATCAAGCAAAGAAAGGGTTCTTGCCTATATTACAAGGTGTGAAGTTGAGTCAGACTCAATGCCCGACCACAGCAGAAGATAGAGAGAAAATGAAAGATGTTCCCTATGCTTCAGCCATAGGCTCTATCATGTATGCAATGCTATGTACCAGACCTGATGTATGCTTAGCAATAAGTTTAGCAGGGAGGTACCAAAGTAATCCAGGAGTGGGTCACTGGACAACGGTCAAGAATATCCTGAAATACCTGAAAAGGACTAAGGATATGTTTCTCATTTATGGAGGTGACAAAGAGTTAGTCGTAAATGGTTACGTCGATGCAAGCTTTGGCACTGATCCGGACGATTCTAAATCGCAAACCGGATACACGTTTATATTGAACAGTGGAGCTGTCAGTTGGTGCAGTTCTAAAGAAAATGTCGTGGCGGGATCTACATGCGAAGCGGAGTACATAGCTGCTTCGGAAGCAGCAAATGAAGGAGTTCATTTCCGATCTAGGTGTTATACCTAGTGCATCGAGACCAATGAAAATCTTCTGTGACAATACTGGTGCAATTGCCTTGGCAAAGGAATCCAGATTTCACAAGAGGACCAAGCATATCAAGAGACGCTTCAATTCCATCCGGGACCAAGTCCAGGTGGGAGACATAGAGATTTGCAAGATACATACGGATCTGAATGTTGCAGACCCGTTGACTAAGCCTCTTCTATGAGCAAAACATGATTAGCACCAAGACTCCATGGGTGTTAGAATCATTACTGTGTAGTCTAGATTATTGACTCTAGTGCAAGTCGGAGACTGAAGGAAATATGCCCTAGAGGCAATAATAAAGTTATTATTTATTTCCTCATATCATGATAAATGTTTATTATTCATGCTAGAATTGTATTAACCGGAAACATGATACATGTGTGAATACATAGACAAACTTAATGTCACTAGTTTGCCTCTACTTGACTAGCTCATTAATCAAAGATGGTTATGTTTCCTAACCATAGACATGTGTTGTCATTTGATTAACGGGATCACATCATTAGGAGAATGATGTGATTGACCTGACCCATTCCGTTAGCTTAGCACTTGATCGTTTAGTATGTTGCTATTGCTTTCTTCATGACTTATACAAAGTTCCTATAACTATGAGATTATGCAACTCCCGTTTATCGGAGGAACACTTTGTGTGCTACCAAACGTCACAACGTAACTGGGTGAATATAAAGGAGCTCTACAGGTGTCTCCAAAGGTACATGTTGAGTTGGCGTATTCCGAGATTAGGTTTTGTCACTCCGATTGTCGGAGAGGTGTCTCTGGGCCCTCTCGGTAATGCACATCACTATAAGCCTTGCAAGCAATGTAACTAATGAGTTAGTTACGAAATGATGCATTACTTAACGAGTAAAGCGACTTGCCGGTAACGAGATTGAACTAGGTATTGAGATACCGATGATCGAATCTCGGGCAAGTAACATACCGATGACAAAGGGAACAAAGTATGTTGTTATGCAGTTTGACCGATAAAGATCTTCCTAGAATATGTAGGAGCCAATATGATCTTCCAGGTTCCGCTATTTGTTATTGACCGGAAACAGTTCTAGGTCATGTCTACATAGTTCTCGAACCCGTAGGGTCCGCACGCTTAACGTTACGATGATAGATATATTATGAGTTTATAGTTTTTGATGTACCGAAGGTTGTTCGGAGTCCCGGATGTGATCACGGACATGACGAGGAGTCTCAAAATGGTCGAGACATAAATATTGATATATTGGAAGCCTATATTTGGATATCGGAATTGTTCTGGGTGAAATCAGGATTTTACGGAGTACCGGGGGGTTACCGGAACCCCCTGGGGGTTAATGGGCCTACATGGGCCCTAAGGGAGAAGAGGAGGGCCGACCAGGGCAGGCCGTGCGCCCCCTCCCCCCCTAGTCCAAATAGGACAAGGAAGGGGGGGGGGGGCGGCGCCCCCTTTCCTCTTTCCCCCTTCCCCCATCCTTCTCCAACAAGGCAAGAGGGCGGAGTCCTACTCCCGGTGGGAGTAGGACTCCTCCAGGCGCACCCCTAGGGGCCGACCACACCTCCCCCCTCCCTCCTTTATATACGGGGGCAGGGGGCACCCCATGACACACAAGTTGATCTTCGTGATCGTTCCTTAGCCGTGTGCGGTGCCCCCCTCCACCATATTCCACCTCGGTCATATCGTAGCGGTGCTTTGGCAAAGCCCTGCATCGGTAGAACATCATCACCGTCACCACGCCGTCGTGCTGATGGAACTCTTCCCGACACCCTGCTGGATCGGAGTCCGGGGATCAGCATCGAGCTGAACCTGTGCTGAACTCGGAGGTGCCGTACGTTCGGTACTTGGATCGGTCGGATCGTGAAGACGTACGACTACATCAACCGCGTTTTTCTAACGCTTCCGCTTTCGGTCTATGAGGGTACGTAGACAACACTCTCCCCTCTCGTTGCTATGCATCACCATGATCCTTGCGTGTGCGTAGGATTTTTTTTAAATTACTATGTTCCCAAACACAAGGTGCCTCCACTTACTGACTGCAAGATCAAGTCGTCCAAGGTCAAGCCGCGACATGTGACTTCTATTGTCGCCATCAGTGACACTCCGACTGAGCAGATTCCTCCACCTACACCACTCCAGGTAATCCAACAGATTGGCACCAACCTTTGTGCTATTCATGCTGAGGAACTATCTGAAGAGGCTCTCATGGCGACCCAGGAGGAGGAGCCTGCTTCTTCCACTTAATATATCATCTTTTACCTTATTACTATGCCTCTTTTGGTTTCATGGAATGTCCTATGTTGGAACATTCGCGGTTTAAATTCAGATGACAAATAGCTGGCCCTATCGAATGCTATTGTTTCTAGTGGATGTGTTGTTGTCTGTTTGCAGGAAACAAAGAAGTCAACTTTTGATCTGCCATTTGTTAAATCCTTTTGCCCTCGTAGATTTCACCAATTTGCTTATGTGCCCTCTCGTGGCGCCTCTGGTGGTATTGCCATGATCTGGAACAGTTCCATCTTCACATCAGATGTTCTGTTCTCTGAAGATTTTGCTCTTGTCACTCGTTTTCGTTCCACGCAGTCAGCACAGTGTTCGACGCTTGTTAACATATATGGGCCTTGACGGGGAACAGAGAGCTAACTTTATCACCTGGTTAGGTGCTCTGGATATTCCAACAAATGAAGATTGGCCTTTTGTGGGCGATTTCAACTTTATTTGAGCACCTGACAATCGAAACAAGCCGAGTGGTTGAATAAATGATATGAATACATTCAACGACTTAATCTGATCACAATGCCTAATTGAATTACCCATCAAAGGTCGCATGTTTACATGGAGCAACATGCAGCAAGATCCTCTTCTAGAACAACTTGATTGGTTCTTCACAAGCACAAACTGGACTACTTCATACCCTAAAACCATGGTAAAACCACTAGGTAAACCCGTTTCTGATCATATACCTTGTGTGGTTAACATTGAAACTGCCATCCCTAGATCCAAACTTTTTCGCTTTGAAACATATTGGGTTCAACCCTGGTTTTATGGATGTGGTTGCAAATTCTTGGGCTAAAAATGTCACCTCCACAAATCCTGCCACAACTCTCTATCGTAAGCTTAAAACCCTACGCAGAGATCTTAAACACTGGAGCAAAGGAATTTCCAAACTTTCTGTGGCAATTGAGAACTCTAATAAAGCTCTTTGCGAGATTGATGAACTGGAAAAAAACGTGCCCTAACCGTCCCGGAGAATAACTTCAGAAAAATCCTCAAAAAACATATTCTACGACTACTCAGATATCAGCAACTTTACTGGAAAATGAGGTGCACCATACGGTGGGTTAAATTTGGGGATGAGCCATCTAAATTTTTTCAAGTAATGGCTTCGGAAAGATACAGAAAGAACAATATTGCATCTCTAGCCACTGCTGATGGGACCGTTGTTGAAGATCATACAGGGAAAGAATCAATCAGTTTCCAAACTTTTAAAGAAAGAATGGGTTCCTCATCCGGCCATGATATGAAATTTGATCTACACAGAATCATTAAGAAATGCCAAGGTCTGGATGCTCTCACTGTCCCCTTTTCAAACGAAGAGATTGATAATGTAATTAGAGAGATGCCTGCGGATAGGGCACCTGGACCGGATGGTTTCACATGAGTGTTTCTCAAGAAATGTTGGTCGATAATAAAGGAGGACTTCTACAAGCTTTGCCATCAATTTCACACGGGCAATCTTTCACTTGAAAGCATAAACGATGGCTTCATTACTCCGATCCCAAAAATCGGTTCCCCCGGGATGATCAATGACTATAAACCAATCATGCTTTTGAATTGCTGTCTTAAGGTCATCACAAAAATTCTGGCCAATCGCTTACAAAAAGTCATATTGAAGATTGTGCATCGCAACCAATATGGGTTTCTAAAGGGAAGAACTATCCAAGATTGTCTTGCGTGGGCATACGAATACATATATCAATGCCAACACTCCAAACAGGAAATTATGCTCCTAAAACTAGACTTTGCCAAAGCATTTGACACGATTGAGCATGAGACCATGATTGATATTATGAAAAACATGGGATTTAATGACAAATGGATCAGATGGATTCGATGCATCTTCTCCTCGGGCAAATCATCGGTGCTACTTAATGGAACACCTGGTCGGCAATTCCTCTGCAAATGTGGAGTACGACAGGGCGACCCCCTCTCTCCTCTCATTTTCGTGCTTGCGGCCGATCTCCTTCAAGCAGCCATTAATGATGCTTTTTAGCGGGATCTTATACGTCTACCTTTTCATTCACCAAACCAAAAGGAACCCCGTGATCCAATACGCCGATGACACTATTTTGGTCCTTCCATCATTCACGCAACAAGCTCGGATTGTCAAAAATATCCTCACCGATTATGCATCCTCAGTTGGATTAAGAATAAACTTTCACAAATCCACTCTTATAATAATCAGTTCTGGTCCAGAAAAAAGTGATGAGCTTGCCAACATTTTTGGCTGTGTGGTGGGAAAAATGCCATTCACTTACCTTGGGCTGCCGCTTGGCACTACTCGGCCTTCCGTACAAGAGCTTATGCCCCTCGTCTGCTCGCTCGAGAGACGTTTATCTGCCACCCTAAACATGATCTCTTATGGTGGTAAACTCTCTCTTCTCAACTCGGTCATTACGTCACTCATTATCTTTGCCATTTGCACTTTGAGACTACCAACAAAGATCATTGAACTACTGGACAAAATAAGAAGAAAATGCTTATGGATCAAGAAAACAGACCAAGGCGACAAAATTAACTCCCTTGCTTCTTGGGACATGGTATGTCGCCCCAAGGCCAGTGGTGGTCTGGGCGTAATAAATCTGCGTATTCAAGGTGATGCCTTATGGCTAAAATATCTCCACAAGTTCTATAATGGCTGGGACACACCATGGGTGCAATTAATCTGGGATACATACTACACGGACCAAATCCCACATGCTTCCGATCCATGCGGATCCTTTTGGTGGAGAGATGTGACCAAATTAATGCCAACATATAGAGGTATTTCAAGGGCGAACGTGGGAAATGGTGAAAATGTACTTTTCTGGAAAGACATGTGGAGAGAGGAGATACTGGATGAGTCCTATCCTCGCGCTTTTTCCTACGTCATAAATGAAGATCTGTCTGTCAGGGAATTCTTGGGCAGCACGACATTACAAGAGGCGTTTCATCTACCACTCTCCCCACAAGCGCATGCAGAACTGAGACAGCTACAAACTGAGGTTATGGAGGTTCAGCTTTCCTATGAGCGTGACCAGTGGACATACACTTGGGACGCCAGCATCTTCACTGCAAAACAATACTATACATTCTACTTTAGAGAAATTCAAGCACATGAAGCTTTCGGATGGATTTGGAAATCTAAGTCAACCATGAAAATTAAAGTCTTCGGGTGGCTGCTCCTTTCTGATCGTCTCCACACTAGGAACATGCTTAAACGACGCCACTACAATATTGGAGATGTTCATGATTGCATTCTTTGTGGACAACAAATCGAAGAGACGTTGGAGCACCTCTTCTTCGAGTGCCATTTCAGCTCTGATTGCTGGTCCCGCCTTGGTCTTTCTTGGCTTCCGGGTAACACAAGATTACACAACATCTCCAAAGCAAAAGAAGACTGGAATCGTCCACTTTTATGGAGTTATTCTTGTTGGCCGCTTGGAGTATGTGGAAGGAGCGCAATAACAAACACTTTAGAAGGATCATACCCTCCAAAACCTCCTGGTTGGATAGACTTAAGGCTGATTTTTCCCTGCTCATCCATAGGGTTAGGGACGAACACAAACAATACATTACACTCATCCTTGCATCCTTGTAAGATAGCATTTGCATACCACCCCCAAAGGGGGATGGATTGTAATTACAATGTACAGTGTCACTAATTTAATTTAATATATACTACAGTGGGAGGTACTCCTACTGTTTCTGGTAAAAAAATGAGAGTGGCGCGTCGGTTGCTCGTTCTGTTGGCGGTAGTGGTCATTCGGTGGTTCAGGAACTTGATAGAACTCGTATTATGTTGGGTACTCTGTATTTTTGGTGAACATATATAATAGATTCGAGGTCTTTTTTGCAAAAAAGGTAAGTCATGGGTGTACAATTAGGGCTCCTCCTTTGATTCAAAGGAGTTTTATAGAAACTTTATGGGATAATCCTTATGGAAACAAATTGCCAGGATGTTTGATTCACATGATTTTTCTACACTCTACAATGAAACTTAGAAGAAACTTCTCAAATCTATTGCTATAATTCCTTTTATTTTTATGGTGTCAAAACTATTTGATCTAAACTCATGTATTTTTTAATCATGTGAGATTAAAGAGGACATATGATATTCTAACATAGACCAAATAGTGTTTTAGTGGAAAAAAATAACTTGATTGCTTCAACGGAGAAATGCAAAAGCCCCTAATAATAGTGAAAACTAGTATCTTAATTTTCTAGCTGTCAACTAAGTAATACTCGCTCCGTCCCAAAATAAGTGTCGCTGATTTAGTAAAACGACAAAGGGAGTATGTAGCAGTTGGTGCTGAGACTCATCTTTGCGCTTACTAAATTGTGTTGCGCTCATCTTTTGTAGCTGAAGCAATATATTTGAGGACTTTTGAGGGAGTAAAAGTTTGTTATCCAAGCGATGAAATCGACAAGTTAGTTAATCAATTTATCGTAATCCACCGTGATGGCAGAAAGCATACTTACCGAGACTGCACAATCATCCTGTTGTGAGAGATCAACTTCTTTTCCATTTCTGAAATGTCTAAAGCAGAACCACCTTTGACGCTTTTCATTTATTTTATTATTGATCATCATGTTTTCCTATTTAAACAGCATTCAAAATACACATTCACAACATTTTCATAACACACATCTACATTCATGTCACGTTGCTTTGCGTTTTATAAATAGATTCATACCTAGCCAACAGTAAGAGACAAAGTGCTAAAATCTACAGTATGTGTAGGGTCAATATATGCAATATTTTTAAGATAATGAGGTCGGTGAGGTTGCATATTTCACATTCCAAAGAGTCCTTCAAATCACTGGAAAGAGTGCCATCTTCTCATGTTATAGGTGAAAAGGGCGACACGATCGGATCTACAATATAAATATATTTGCACAGGAATGTAGTAAGTAGTTCATATGAATTTAACAAATTGTAAAACCTTACAACTGATGCACTTGTAGCGTCCTCGTTGTACACCTCCTTTCAATATCTTTTTTTATTGCAACTAAATATAGTGTCTCTACAGATGTGACATTTTAGTTACAGTACTGCATAAGACATTCTTATCAAAAATAAGTGTTTTGTGTAGTACACTAAAAGGTCACAATAGCAACATATCTGTAGAAAACTCTGGTTGCAAAAAATAAGTAGAATAAACTTAATGTAGGAAAATTAATAGTATGAAATTTAACATACACACTGCAAAGCTAATAGCCAATTTCATTTATCAATAAATATGCATACAGTTTCCTAACGAGGATTGTTTGACTTTGGTAGAACCGTAGAAGAATCATGTGCTTGAATCATTGTTGCATGCAAGGAATTAAATCAAATGACCAAATCATAATGTATCATATCAAACATGGAAGCATACATATATATGATTAAAAAATTAGAGAAATTGTGAGTTGTTCTACCCCTACCAAGTAGGAACTAGGGTTATTTCACGGCAACAAGCCGAACCAAAACCCGCAGAGCCGATTCGTGACCAATCAATCCATCAGGGATCAAGGGGCACAACACACAGAGAAGAGGAATGGATAAGGAGGAGGCGCACAAAGAGGACGGCGTCGATGGTGACAGAAAGAGTTGGGGACGGCGCGGGTGGCATGGCAACAACATGCCGTGCGTCTACTGCTCGGCGCATGCAGTGACAACCGGCAAGATCGCCGTCAATCGGAGAGGACGGCCGAGTGAGTTGGCAGCGGCGAGGCAAATCTACTATGGCGGTCGGGTGTGAGATGGGGGGGATGGGCTAAAGTTTGGGATGAATTGATGGTAGTTTGGGTGTAACAGCGCCGAAATTTATTGGCAAGTGTTACGGAAAGGATGCCAACGGCCTGACGTGGCAGAACAAGAGAACGATGTGAGACGGAATTTACACGATGTAAAAAACTGAGCACCAAACAGCTAGTTCCACCTTCGCGCGTAATATGGGTGGTGCAACAAACTCTATTCTGCTTCTTAAGTAATGGAACGCTACATACCCATCGCCATCACGGCCATCACTCCACACTGAAACAAGAAATGGCACCACAAAGGTAAAACCATGCAAATTTAAACCACAAAAGATCTAGCTTCCACCACTACTACTTCCCCTCTAGCTAAACAACCAAAAGTAGAACTAGTAAATCATTCACTAGCAGTACTAGCGTGTGCATGCATGCCAGCTCTAATCTACAATCTGCTGAGTACATAGTGCTAATTAATTAACTACTCCCTCCGTTCTGAATTACTTGTCGCAAGTATGAATGTATCTAGATGTATTTTAATTCTAGATACATCCATTTCTGCGACGAGTAATTTAGAACGGAGGGAGTAGTAGAAAAGCTAGTACTCCTACTAGCTAGTACTGCTACTAGTTTTTCACAAAGACGGGTACGGCTTCCACGACTGCATGCATGCACGCGCGCGACTCCGGCGCGATCACTGGGGCTGCTGCTTGCCGGCCTTGAGGCTGGCCGCGTTATGGCCGGACGGTCCGCCGTCCTTGGCCAGCTGGGGCGCCGTCTTGGAGGAGGCCGCCATGTGCTGCTGCTTGCGCTTGAGATCGGCGAGGAGCTGCTCGTTCTCCTGGGCCAGCAGCTGTGCTTTCCTCCGGAGCCGCTCGTTCTCCTGCATGATGCACAGGTTCTCCAGGTACAGCTCCGTGTTCGCCCGCTCCATCCTCCGCGCCCTGCTAGCCACCTGCACCACATTCACAATCACATCCATCTATAGTTAGATAGTATTCAAACTCAAACACATAAGAAATGTTTGCGCTTGATGTAAGAACAACTAGCACCTAGCAGCACTCAAGGTTCAAGAAAGAAGGCAAGAAATGCACTTGGGATGGACTGTGAAAATGCAGTGCTAGTGCTACTTCTTCATACCTCTTTCTGAGGTAGTGAAATGGTAGTACCGTAGTACTCCGGCTTGGAAGACACGGACAGGCACTGGTACTTGTAGCAGAGGAAGATAGCTAGCTCGAGTGAGGGAGAACTTGTGGAGAGGAGACGCGAGAGTGCGTATTTATAGGCAGGCTCCCGCAAAGCAGTGGATCGAAGTGTTCTCCTCCTCTCCTGCACAGCTTCAATGCGGGCGGAGCTGCCTAGGGCTCTGCAGGATGTGCACATTCATGGAGGTGGTTAGCTGTCAATGAGAAAGTGTGATGATGGTGATGAATTGATGACGCACTTCTTGTTCTCTCGGTCCAAAGATACGCAATCATTCTTATTCTCGGCCCTGCCGCGCGCTTCTCCCGGCCGGCAGCATTTCCAACGTAGTACCCATCCCTCCAGTCTCTTGCTCTCTCTCTCCCTCTCTCTCAACGGTCAAACCTATGGAATTACACAGCCCTGAAGAATTTGCAAACCAGGTGCATGCATTCTCGACGAATTGGTAAGCTTTCTCTAGTCCAAGAATGAGCAGTATTTGTTTTTTAAAAACTTTGGGTTTTTTTTACCAGGCCATGGCAGTATAAAGGACATAGAAATCCCGGGGAAAAATAAACACATAAATAACAAAAATTGCATCCATATTTATAGATCACCTAGCAATGACTACAAGCACTAGTAGACATCCGGGAGTCGTCGTGCTAAGGCCCCCAAGGACCAACGCACTAGAACAGCAACCGCCGTCGACGATGAGAAGTATACATTGAAATGATCCAATCCGTACATACACGAATGAAGACGAACAAAGACTGGATCCGAGCAGATCCATCGAAAAATAGCACTGACCGAATTCTGCGAGATCCGTCGGAGACACACCCTTCACACACCCTCTGACGACGCTAGATGCATCATCAGAGCGCGGGCTAGGCGGGGGGGGGGGGGGGGGGCTTATTTCTACTTCAGGGAGGTACCATCGTCTCATCCTCCTGGGTAGGACACAAAACCTAAATAAACTCACAAAAACACCTAAAAATGGAGCAAGATCCTTCCGCATGCAAGGGCCGGGGTCCACCGTACCTCCATGGCCCTAGGGCCATCAGAGATGAGGCGGACCGGCGCCGGCGGGGATGGAGGCAGAGAAACACTAAGTCGTTTTCTCATAGAGGACCGTTGGTTGTGTCTAAAAAATGAGTAGTATTATCCTTGGGGATATGTCAAATGTGTAACTGACTGAAATGTGTGTACAATGACAATGAGTTGTTTTTAACTATTGGATCTGGAGTATTATCCTTGTGGTTACGTCATGTAATGACAATGACCTGAGATATCTTTGTGGTGGCCACCAAGGTTACTGTGGTGAACAGAAACAAAGGTAACTTGTGGGTTAGCCACATTGACACCCACCATGACATTTCTTTGGAGCACATTTCAGGAATTCCTCGCCCTTTGGATAAAGCCCTCTCATATTTACTCTCCCAAGGAATTCCGGACACCATAGCTTGGGAATTCACTTCCAACAAAAAATACTCCGTGTCCTCGGCATACAAGGCTCTATATGCTGGCCTCACCTTCACTGTCATGGTTCCAACAGTTTGGAAGATCTGAGCTCCCCTTAAGTACAAGTTTTTTTGTGTGGCTTGTCATCCAAAATAAAGGGTCGGAGACCGATAGATTGCATCGCCATGGATGGACGAATTGCGGTATGTGCCCTCTGTATAAGCGAGTGCATGAGTCTAGCGTGCATCTCATTTGTCAATGTTGATATACAGTGGCGGAGCTACACAAGATTGGTTGGGGGGCAAGAGAGAAAATGTCCAATTCTAAGGGGGCAAAAGCTGTATTTTTTCCAATCTGCACCTCCATATAATGCACCTCCATATAAAAATTTTCTTCACAAAATTTACCAAACCTGGGGCGGGGGGGGGGGGGGGGGGGGGGGAGGGCATGGCACCTGCAGGGTTGCATGTAGCTCCGCCAGTGTCGATACATGTAGCCCCCGTTTGGACGGAGATCACTAATCTGCTTGGGCTTCAACACATCATGGTTACGGATCGGCGCCTTGTGACCCTTGTGAATGATTGATGGAGCGGCTGACAGGCATATAAGGGTCCAAAATAGAAAGTCCATTCGCTCCTCGATGATGTTTGTAACTTGGGAAATATGGAAAGAAGGGAATGTGGGATTTTTTTCGCAACCTTAGGACCCGTCTTTGGTGTTTGGCAGGTGATACGCATTTGAGTAATGTAATTCCACAATAGTAATCTCTTTGTTTCCTCGCTTGGCAGGTCTTTGTTTAAGCCTCCTTCCTTAATCAATGAAAACGACAAGTTTTTTGTCCTGCTTAAACAAAATATTGCAATCCCAAACATGATTCAACATAATTATACGGTACACTGTAGATCATGGTGGCAAATGTGAAACTACGAGTAGTACACATATTCAAAAGATTTTCCCAAAAGATTGATAGAAAAATGGCTTCGCGTTACTCAGATGGGCGGCTAACCTAGCCGCCACCAGCGTGAGTCGTTCGTCCTCCTGATTTCCCGGCGCCACGCCGCATGATGCCTGGGGGCCTCCTACGTCCGGTGGTAGCAATGGGTCGGGCGGCTACAGGTGGTCGGATCTGATGTTCAGTGAAGGTGTTGGCAGGTATGAAGAGCCCTGGCATGAAAGATGGTCGTGGAGGACCGACGGATTGCTGGTGCTGCTGCTGCGGTGGCTTGTTGTAGGGTACGACAAGATCTGGCTAGACTTGGTGTGATGCATGCAACGTGACGGCGGGGTTGGGGGGGGGGGGGCTTCCTCTAGGTGGGATGCACATGCGTCGAGGTGGCGCTTCGGCGAGGGAGCCCCGTCTGGATCTGCTTGTCTGACACCTTCGGCAGCTCTCTCGGGAGGATGGTGCTGGATGGTGATGAGGGCTTCGACATCAAGGAGGTATGGGCATGGTGAGGGATAAGACAAGGCATGGTGCCTACGGGATGTGGGTGTGGACACTGGGAGGATGACCCTAGGTCTGTGGCATCAACGCCTTGGCCCATTGTGGTGGCTAGGGAGTGGAGGGCAAGCGGTTCAACTGGTTTGGTCTCGGAAGTGTGAGGCGACACCGGGCGAAGGCTTGACTTCGATTGTGTGAGTCGGCAATGGTGGCTCCCATGGATGTCGTTGCCTTCTTGAAGACGTTGTCGTGGTGAAGTGCTCCTCTCCCCTACCAGTCCTTGCTCTGAGGGAAACCTCAGAGCCGTGCATTCCTAGATTGAACGATATTGACACCTTGCGGCGTGCCCTTGTTAGGGCTTTATTTTTGAAGGAGGGCTTGGCTAGAGGGACAAGTGGCAGGTATGTGGATGATACTAGTGTTGGCATCGGGGATCCCTATGGCAATGGTGATGGGGTGAGTGATGTCGGAGTCGTGGCAGTGGCTGCGGTAGTCGTGTATTCTCCGGTGTCTCTATGAGATTTCCTCAAGTTGTTTGTTGCGATGAAATCGGAGTTGCAGCGGCGTGGTCCCGGTGGCAACGATGACATGTGGTAGGTAGTTTGCTCGGTGATCTTCAGAGCCGTCAGCCTCGCATATCTCCCCTTCGTACATCTCCGCCCGAAAAAGAGTTGTGTTGCCCTTGTCGCGAATGGTTAAGTGCTTGGTATGGATATTCATTTGACTCCGTGCGGCCTCTAAAATATAGGTTGGGTCGGCGGTGGTCTGCGGTAAAACTGGAGTCGCTTGCTCATGGAGAAGGGATGGCGATGACGCTTGCTCAAGGAAGAAGTAGTGATGATGACACCATTGTGCTAGCTCGACGAGGCCTTCTTCGTAGTTTGGTATGCGCGGTATATTGTGTGTGCCGCTCAGCAGATCATGACGGTTTTCGTCTGGTTTTTCGTCAATTAATCAATCTTTTTTTAATTAATTGATGAACCAAATATTTTGCCTCGGTTTCATTTTTTTAAAAGATTACCATCATTAGAAAAAGAATTTTGTTCACTACATGTCATTACAAAAAGCTTGTTTTTAGTAGTACTCAGTACGTCATGGTGAAAAAAACAGAGGTAAACTTGGCCACCAAAGTCAATGGCAGAACATTTGATTAATACACTTTACTCCCGTACTCGAGTGCAGCAGCGCGGCAAGTCATGCTTTCAAATCAAACTCGACCTAGCTGATCTCTACACAGATCTCGTACGTCCCAATGCATCAACATGATGATGAGATGCATTCAAGAAGGCGCAGCTGGTCTTCACTGCTCTATGTGTTGCCAAGAGCAACCATCTAGTAGAACAGTAGTAGTACCAGTACCGTGATGATCTATGTATAGCTCATCTATTCAAACGTCCATCATCATGGCACATCACTTCATTCTCCAAGATCCAATGTGAAACTATGATCACATCTTGTTCAACGTTTTGTAAACCGTCAAGAATGTGATGATTTGTTTCCTTTCGGGGTTCTGTAGATTCTGCAGACACTTCTTCAACATCTTGGCCGGCTAGTACTATAGTAGTACTATACGTTTTTCTCCGTAGCACAATGAAATTTAGCGGCAATGTGCAGGTTTTCCAATGAGCGAATTCCTTTCTGTATTTCATCTTAGGAAAATAGTCTTCACTATATATGTATTCTGTAATCAAGGAAAATGCATTGCAGCTCTCGGTGCCACACCCCCCAATTTCAGCTCACTATTGTGGGTTTTTTATCATATGTAGTGATCTACTCCCTCCGTCCATAATATAAGAGCGTTTTTACTTTAGTGTAGAGTAAAAATGCTTTTATATTATGGGACGGAGGGATTAGTATTTACCAGCTAGGATCTTGAATCTAAAATGTCGAGATTCGTAAGAAAGTTTGCCAAAAAAATTGTGAAGAAGAATTTCCCATAACACTCCAGATCCTGGTGAGATACGGTTCATGCAACTAACCACCACATTGCTTACATGAATGTAGTGCTCCCGTTTTGGATATGGAGCAGGCATGGGTGCGAGAAGTAGGGCGGGTACCCTGCAGAACGATCCAAGATTTGGATTCTTGCTCTGACCGGAATATCGACCTCGGAACCCAGCTGCAGATCTGCCTAGCTCTGCCTCTGCCTCTCTGCCTACAGAAATTATGATGGCAGAGCCAACTGAAGTCGCTGTCCGTTGTTCCTTCCCCCATTCCTGTGAAGGCAGTGCGTCATGGCTGGAGACTGATGAGAAGACTGAAAAACAGTACTAACAGACATGCACAAGGGAGGAAGAACAAAAGCGAAGCCTGCTATGCTATGGATGTGCACCCTCCGTTGGAGTAAATACGAATGCACTGTGATCTTGGGGAGGTTTCGGACGAGTCCCGAGGGGAAGTGGATCCTCTAACATGAAGAAGAGAAGTCACCTAAACTACAATTCCCTAACTTTCCTCCTTCGCATCCATATGATTAAGGCTAGAATGACTTGATTTAATTTGCAAATTACAAATCTATTGTATATATTTAAAAAATTACATACAAACAAAATTATGATGTAATAAAATTAATTTTAAATTTATTTACATGAACAGTAACCATGCACACAACCTGCTACAGTAGCTAAATATAATATTTGTTACAGTGTCCCTGACTTTCCTTGATTGTTTTGCACTGGATTGCACTGTAACTTAGATGACTTTCCTCCTTAATGTTAGAGGATCCACTTCCGTCCCGAGGGCCGAGGAAGATCTATTCCCGAGCTCGCCATCCTTACCATGACGTGGTATGCAGTAACTCAGCCGATGGGGTGCTGGACTGCTGCCACTAGCTTTTCTCTGGTCAAATGAAGTTCTACCTGCAGCTGCAGTGATATGATCAGATGGGCAGACCAGGATTTTTACTAGTGCTAGTACTACCTTCGTAGAGTATAGACGCACTTGAGCACCTTCAGGACTGCGCGAGTAACAGTGCACGGTGTAGATATGGTTTGGGGCTGGCGAGCGATGCAACTACGCTTGGACTTGGTCGCTTCATTTGCTTTTGGAGTTTGGCCTCTATGTAGTGTAGCAATAGTAGTACTGCCAGGAAACAATGGGTTTGCACGGGGCAGGCCTTCTAGTTATGTAAAAAAAATAAAATCACCACCCTAATCAAACAACAATAATGCTTTCTTTTACTGTTTTTCCTATGATTCGTTTTTTAAACTACGGAGTATCTGATATTGCTCATTTTCGAGAGAAAAACTTCTGACCTAAAGAACACAAGAAGCTAGAGAAATTACAACCATATCCGATATTGCTACTTAGCAAAATAGTCGAGAAAGATACATGAGAGCATCTATAGCTGCTGACAAATCCAGCAGCTCATACGCCCGCGGACGCGTCCGGCACTGCCGGTCACACCTCAAATTTTTCTTTTCACTACCGGATACCTCAATTAGCATACATCAAAGCCATACAAACTCATGCAACTACGTAAATGATGCATTATACAAATCGTCCGGCTACTATATCAGGACATGCCATCGAACTACCAAAATTTCGCATGTTTAACAGCCATGCAGAAGATCACCCCCGACTGCCCTTGCCCTTCACGGCACCCTTGCCGTCCTTCTCGCGGAAGTAGCGGTCAAAAACGCAGTAGGGGTCGAGCCGGATGTGCTCATCGTCGGAGTTGTCCGACCCGTCATTGTCCTCCTTGGGCAGCTCGAGCAAGGGCGCAAGTGTTCCTCCGCTGCCGCTTCTTTACAATATGGGCGCGGATGGCTTCCTCCTCTCTGGCAGCCCGCACCGCCGCCATGTCGGCAGCGAGGCGGGCCTTGACCACCCTCATCCTTCCCTTCCCATGGTGGGTGCACCAGTCCCGATAGCACTCATACTCCGGCGGACTAGTGATGGGGAAAGGGAGACTAGAAGGCTCCCGAGAGGACCGCGATGATCCAGCCCCGGAGGATCTGAGCTCCCGATGCGCGAACGCAATGGACTCGCGCTGGATAGATCCCGCCGATGGTCGGGCGCTGTCCTCCCGGGACCGGTGGAGTGCAATGTGGGAACGGCCATTCCCTCCTCCAACCCACACAGGACGACACTAGTCGACGGATCCGGACTGATCGAAGTCAGATATGTTGCCCGCCATCCCGGAGAAGGTCGGAGATCGCTAGACGGAAGCTTGGGTGGCGGAGGGAACTGGAAGGGAGTAGAGTGGAGTGGCTAGGGTTTGGTCCGAGGTGTGGATAGGGAAAAATATATATGAAATCGGGTGAGCCAGAGTGGGTCGAGGCCGACGCGGTTGGTCGCGCCCGGGCCTATTCGCCCCATATTTGGGCTGGCTAAGAGGTGCCGGCCAACCCGTCATTGAGGCCGGTTTAAGGCGTCCATCCGGGTAGGTATATTTTATCGGGCAGTGACCAGGGGAGCTCCTATTGGGCGATATAAGCGCCTAACTTGACGGCCTGGTACGACAACCACTCGGCCAAGCTCACTTGGTTGTCTACTAACATGAAAACAATGTTATTCGATCTGTATAAATTATTTCAGAAAGAAAAACATAAATTACAAAAGGAATTCACAAAAAATTGAATGAACCATGATTTTGAATAAGGTTCATAAAATTGAAAAAGGTTGGCAAATTTGAGAAAAATTCATGAATTTCAAAATGTTCATACAAAATTATAAAAAGTTCATGCATTTGAAAAAGTTCATGATTTAGAAATAGTTCATCAAATCTGAAAAAAAGTTAATCAATTTTGCAAAAATTCCATCGAATTCAAAAAGTTCACAGAATTTGAAAAAAAGTTCATCGGTTTTAGAAAAGTTCATCGAGTTTGAAAAAAAAATCATTGATTTTGAAAAAAAAGTTCATATAATTTGGAAAATAGTTCATTGATTTCAAAAAAGTTCATTGATTTTGAAAAAACGTTCATCGAATTTGAAAAAAATCATCAACTTGCAAACAGTTCATTGATTTTCAAAAAAGTACATAGGATTTGCCATTTTTTTGCATTTTGAAAAAACATCGATTTTTTTTAAGTTCACGCATTTAGCAAAAAAAAAAGAATAGAGCGAAAAACGGAAACAAAACCATTACAAAAAAAGATAAAAAAGAAAACAAAAACCGGTTTAGGAAGCTTCTAGAAGCTTCCCAAAATCTGGGGCTTCACTAGTTGGAAAAAGAATCAAACAAAGCAAACGATGTTAGTAAGCAAAAGCCGTTCCATGGCGTAGTGGTTAGTGCACCCCTCTCTGAAGGAGGGGGTTTGAGGCGCCCGGCTAGATGCTCCGATACATCAAACAATCGCATGAAACTCCTTCAAAGTCGTTGCCTCTAGCTTTATATAAGATCTAAAAAGGAGTTTTGCCCACAGCTGAGTGCCAATTAGTATTGTCCCAAAACTCACAAAGGGGACAACGATTTAGACCACTGATGAGGATGAGCACTAATAAAACATCAAAGATAGCCTTCAACATGTTGATTAACGCGTTATGTCTGACCATCTGTCTCACGATGATTGGTTGTGCACTTGTGCTCATTTTCAGTTCAATACCTAGTGGCTTTAGTTACAGCTTGTCAGAAGGTGCTTGCAAATATAGGGTCCCTGTCAAAAAAAAGTACTTGGGCATGTTTTGTAATTTATACACATTATCAATGATACCTAAGCCACCCTTTGAGTATTAAAGGGATGTTGCAGGGGAATAAAATGCCCATATTTTGTGAACTTATCAATAACCACTAAAATGCAGTTGGAACGACTAGAGGCAGACAATCCACTAATAAAATCCATTGTAATCATTTCCCAAGCTTGAGTAGGAACAAGTAATGGACAAAGCAGACCTGGATATGGGGGAATGTATCTGGTGCACCAGGGCAATTGGTGCTACCGGTGCCCGGTCCCCCGTTGCACATTCTAAAATGTTTGAAAAAAAACTGTAAAAAAAATTAGTGCATTGACACAACATCAATGTATGTTGTCACAAAAATTCAAATCGAAATTCGTAACATTGCTCAAAAAAAAAATGACAAATTTGACACTGAATAGTACATAACACAAGTTGGGCTTCAGTTTTGGCACATTAGCACATTGATATCAAATTTGTCATTTTTGTATCTCGGGCAATGTTTCAAATTTTGATGTGAATTTTTGTGACAACTTACAATGATGTTGCGTCAATGCACTAATTTTTTTCTATATTTTTTTGAACATTTTTTAATGTGCAACGGGGTTCAGTGCACCGGTAGCACCAATTGCGTCGGTGCACTAGATACGTTCCCCTGGATATGGCACTCTTTCTAGTTTGGCCCGTTGACAAGTAATGCAACACTTGACCATATCCCCAGTGAACGTTTCCATGCATGTCCAACAAAATAAGGAATCAACCCTCCTATAAGTTTTTAAGAGATTTCTCCATGTGAAATCCCTCAAATTAAATGTACAAAATCTATTCATTTTATGAATTGGAGTTTAATTAGGATAAATCTGTGCATTCTTGTTAAGTTTGGGAGGGCAAATTTAGGGTTTTGGCCCTTTAGGAAAAAGGTGAGGATTGCTATTATCCTCATTTTCATGTTATAATGAAATAAAATGGTACTTATGAGATGCTTCTGATGCAGAAATTAATTCCTAAGCATAGTGCTAGTCCTGGTTATTACTCCCTCCGTTCCGATTTACTCGTCGTGGTTTTAGTTCAAAATTTGAACTAAAACCACGACGAGTAAATCGGAACAGAGGGAGTACATCGCTAAAGGCCTATATCTTGTTAAGATGTTTGTTTAAAGATCGTGCTATGTGTTACGTGTTTTGACTGCTGAAGGCGTGTTTTTCGGTACGATGTTTCAGGGACATGTCTAGTGTTGTTTCAGGATTGTGCTAATTGATTAGTGCCGTGTGATTGTCTAGCTTATTTCTGAACTTGCCATGCTGGTTCATCGCATTCATGCATGACAAGACACCCAAACTCTGCAACACAAATGAATAGGATAGCAACATATGAACAGAGGACAGAAAAACACAAGTTTCATAAACTCAGTTCCCTAAATCTTGGTTCATTCACAGGACTAGAAAAAACAGTCAAATTGAAGTCCAATCACATGAAAAATGCTCTAGCCATCGATTCTACCTCTCAAACTCTCATAACCATAAAGACTCATGAAGCCGTCTAGCCTAAAATTCCCCCCTTTTGACATAAAAAAAGAAGAGCTAACATCTCACTAGACTAAGATTTCGGAAAATCAGCGGCCATAGATAGTGAAGAGCTACCAACGGTCACCGAGGGGGGAACTCAATGTGTAATGAAGCATCGCTCTCATCATCACTCGGCATTTCGGCAAACTGCTTGCGGAATGGGAAGCAGTGGCCTTGCCATCATTTTACTGGACTGACTTGACATCACTAGCAAAGGAGGCAACCTTCAACTCCAAAGATGTGAATTTCTCATCCACCTTCTTCTCGAAGGCATCTTGGCGGCTAAGGAAAGCAGCCAAAGAGCCTCTATGCTCTTGACCATTCGGTGCTAGAGCAGGGACACTGGCCTTTGGAAATTATTTACATACATACACACACATGAGCGCGTAACCCAAATCCAGCCGCTCCTGGGAGCTGGGACTCCTAACTCGTTCCTAAACAGAATTTAACTCGACTATTGAGGGCTGCGTGATCCCTCATAGGCTTCGAGCCGCATACCACTTGTTGATTCCTATATTTTGAAGTGTTTGTATCCATAGTCAGAGCTTGTCATGCCTTCCTCCCAGTCGCCCAGTTTTCTGCCGCCAAAAACAATCTGTTTGATGCCCAAATGCCTGCAGTGTTTGTCAAATCAACAGACCGGGTGAGTTACAGTCACTACAATGGTTAAATCTGGAAAAACTGTGATGTCACATTTCGTAATCTATATTTATGCGTTATGAAATGATGTTGTGTAGGAGGGTTTTAAAAAGCAGAAATTATAGAGCTGGCAAACTATACATGAAACAAAAGGCTGCGAGTTTGGTATTACAATTATCTTTGTCTCACAATTGGGGTTCAGCTAATATATGGTTACAGAGTTAAGGTGCCAGTGCCGATTTATCTTCACAATCTAATTGGAACCATGATTTGTGAAAGATGCCTTACTCTGAGCTAAACTAAACTGCTACATATTGTACCATTGTCAGTGAAAGATGCCTTACTCTGAGCTTAATTGTGTAAGACAGTTCAGTAGTACATCCAATCCAAGATGATCTGAAGTCCCAAGGTCCACCCTGAAATTAATAGAAGATTATTTCCAGAGTAGCATACACCACTTTACAAGGCTTCAAACTTATTGAATGTTTCCAATCCTTACCATACTCTGCCCCAATTGTCTTGAAACTCGACATCACTGATATCATGGAAAGATGAAGGCATTACAGCAGAAGCTTCTTCAGAATCATACGAAGGGTCAAAGTCCAGCATTGAGTTGGCCAGCTGAGATCAAATTTTACAAATCACAAGTCTAATATAGTGAGGGAAACAACTAACTTATCATAGAACATCAGAAAAAGCATGCGAGCTTTATATACATAAACTTACAACGTCTGCAACATAGATGTTGTAACCAGATGATAAAGAATAGCTTTTTTTTGCGGGTGAGATGATAAAGAATAGCTGAATAGGTAAACGCTACCATAAGAGGTCAAACCTTTTTTTTTAATTTAATATCTTGGCCTGTGTGACTGTGAGTAGAGTTTGCAACACTTTTTAGGTGCCAAGTTAAACCATGCCAAAGATGGTTCACAAATTACATAGAGAAACAAAAAGGGGTAGTTCACATATCACAATAGTGTGCATTTTTATTTAATTTAGAAGATACCGAGTATAATGTGCAAATTATTTCGTATTTTCAAAAAACTCGGAGGGTTTCTCTTAGAACTGATGCACAGTATTAGCTTTCAGTTATCACTTCGGCTTCATGAGTGGAGGAATCCAACTGGAAATGGAAACAAAAACATAATGGCATTGTAGGTTTCAATATCAAACAAGTCCAACCTGCAAATTTGAAGAGTTGAAAGCTCCTAGCCTTCCCATGACATACCAAGCCTGAATAACCTGTGAAGAAACAGTTGGTGTCAAGACAGGGTGGTTGCTTTCTACTAAGGAGAATACAAAGAACAATATACAATGCCACTTTACACCGCCAAGAAGGTCAACATCTCGGTCGGTTGGTTCTCCAAAGAGCTCAAACCAGATGAAAGCATTTAACGGGTTGAAGCTGCAAAGATACAAAGATAAACGAGATTCAGTGTTCATGAGCCTCAACTTCCTTGAACCTGGAAAAAACTACTATTGCTTTCACAACAACCATCATATCAACTGTGTGTGATTTTGATTGTCAACTTAGCCGTTACATTGTTGATGTATGGACTAGAGTGGCCAAATTCAGATTGTCACCTCAGATTGAAAAATGGGAAATACTGGATGAAAGCAGAAGTTGTGTTGGATTATGGATGTTTCTGGAGATGCTGTGTCATTATTATTTCACTAAAAAGAATTTCAGTTATGTCAATGAGAACAGAATCATGGATACAGAGAGAGCAAATCATGTTTGGCAATGAATGTCGCTACTGATTGAAGCGCATCATCTGGTCCAGAATCACTTTAAGATATCATGCATGCCGAGCAGATAAAAATACATGTGTGTTCATCGTCTACATGACAACTCACTCTCGGAAGCTGACTTTGAACGCGGCGACGGAGCCCGTCTTGGGTCTGTTGAACCCCTCCCTGCCTTTCGCGCGCACCCTCTCTTGTATCTGCACAGCAAGCACACAAAGCTCTACAGTTTCAGTACAGAAGATGCACTGCACTTTGAGGCCCCAAGAATCAAAACCCCGGTAATTTGTTTTCACAGAAAAACGCACCCTCTGCTTCATGAGCTCCGGGTTGCCGATGCTGTCGCCGAGGATGGCGCGCATCTCCTCGTCGTCCCTGCAGGCGTTCTCCAGGACCCTAAAAACCACCACAGCGAACCACCAGTGAGATAGCTAGCTAACTGAGCAGAGGGTTCATACATTCATTTCAACACACACAGTCCATACATACATACAGTAGCAAAGCAGAGGGATTCAGGAAGGAGGCGACGGGGGGAGATGGCCGACGGACCTGGCCCAGCCGGGGTAGGTGTGCTCGCGGTCGTACTCGCGGCGCCGCCGCTCCTCCCGCACCCTGGCCAGCCGCCGGTCCCGGGCCGACGTGCCGGACGCCGCCGACGCTGCGGCCGCACCGTCGCCCCTCCCGCCGGCAGCGGTGGCGGTGGCGCGGCGGAGGTGGAGGCGAGGCGAAGGCGGAGGCGGGAGGCGGGACGGGAGCAGGGTTTTAGCGGCTGGGGCTAGCAGCGGCATGGTTACTGCGAGGTGAGCGCGCGGCATGGCCACCACCTTATCTTCTTCTTCCTGTAGCTCAAGAAGTAATTCCAGTGGGTCAACACTGCACTTCTGTCACTTGGGTTGGGCTGCTTGGCCCGGCCCAGTTATGAAACAGGCCCAGAGCCACACAAATGTGTTTTAAAGTTTTAATTGAACAGAAATAATGGCACACAAAACAACCAATTCTCAAAACATACTATCTGCAACAACAAAGGTCCCAATTTTTAGGTGCAAATGAATGGATCAACCCAGTACAGAACAAGCTTTGATGTAGTCTAAGCATCTGGGTTTTATTTGCCTATTTGTTGCTACCTTCTTGAGCTCAGAAAATAGATAAGCATGCACATTGCTTCCTTTTCCCTAAACAGAATTTGGAATCAGAGATACATAATTGAGTTAGCACGCTCTTAACTGAAAAAAGAAAAACAGATTGCGCCGTGAATCCCTAGTGAAACCAAAGTATCAGACATGTCCTGCTTCTATCCGGCTAACAAGGTCCTATTGCTGCATACATTGAATATGCTTCTGTTGACAAGGTTCCTGCACACGATATGGATATGCGAGGAGCACAGCTCGTAACCTTCAGCACCAACAAGATGTGATGCCGATTCACAGGGCCCCTGAAAACAATTTTTCATAAGCTGTAAATACACGAGATCGGTATTAGAGTAGACCAACAAAGAACAGAGAGATTCCACGAATTACCAGAGTGTGTTTCGTACCCTTGCACGACGGAAGGTTCACGAAGGGAGCATATGGTAATGGTACATGAAACTGCCGTATAAGTCCGCCGAGGTCTCATTTCGCAGACGCCGGCAAGCTCGGCCTTGAAACAGGAGCATGCCCCTCGTTCTCAACTGCGGGATCCAGTGATTTCATCCTTGCTTGGTGCATCAGTTTGTACACACTCTTCCCAATCAGGCCTCTCTCGATGGCATGAACCCAGAACATGTTCAGTGTCTCCTTCTCGTCCCCATAAGAAGTGCACAGGCAGTTGTAGATCTGCGGCGTCACGGACAGCTGCCTCTTCGCCATTTCGTCCAATGTATCGGAAGCAGCAGCCAGCTTTCCTGTGCTCAGCTGTGCGTATGCAAGTGTGGCATACACCAGACAGTCAGCTTCTAGACCTTTGCCTTGCATTTGGTGAAGTACTTTTTGTGCAAGATCAAGCAGCCCCTTCTTGCAGAGCCTTCGGATCAGAGACCTGTATACTGATTTATCTGGTGGAAGGCCCCTTTTCATAAGCTCGTCAGGAATGAGTAGCACTGCATCTGCATTATTCTTATTGTAGAAACCATCAACGAGCCATGAAAATACACTATAATTGGGTGAAAATCCTGCATACAGATAAAATCAAACATCATTAGTAGAGACTAATATGCCAAGTAACCAGTGATTTGGCTTATTGCACACCGACTGTTTTCTACCAAAACACAAGGATCATTCGCTACTCAAAGTAATGGTTGGTGGTTGGTTAGACATCATATTATGCAGTCTTTAGTCCTTACAATGGGCTAATACCACTGATTGAAACCGCAAAATAAGATAAATTTGGAGTACCTGCACCCATCATCTCAAATAAGGCCTCTTTGGCTTCATCTAGCTGCTTGGCCTTGCTGAATCCATGGATGAGAGCCTTGTAAGTGAACTGATCCAACTGCAACCCTGACTCCATCATCCTCTTCTTGACCTTGCACGCCGAGGGCATGTCCCCCTTCTTGGAGTATGAGTTGATCAGCGTGTTGCACGTCACATGGTCAGCCTGCACCTTCCTCTCATCCATTTCGCTAAGCAACCCGTTCACTTCCTTCATCTTGCCATCCTCACAGAGCTTCCTGATGATCGCGTTGTACATAGCCACACCCAGAAACATCCCCCTTGCCTCCATCGCCCCTCGCAGTTTCATCGCTTCCCCCACATCGCCCGCCCGGCAATACCCATCCACCAGCGTGGTGTACGTCACCGTGTCTGGCTCTACGCCTGCTGCCACCATGTCCCTATGGAGCTGGGCTGCCTCCTTCATCCTCCCCTCCTTGCACATCCCGTGGATGACGGTGTTCCAGGTGACGATGTCCGCCTCGACACCGTCGTTCACCATCCGGTCCCGCACGCACATCGCCTCATACTGCATCCCCTTCCTGACGTACAGCGCGATGGCGGTGTTAAAGGAGAAGAGGTCCAGCGGGACTCCGGCGGCGTCCATCTTCGTCATCAGCGCCTCGGCGCGTGCGGCGTCCCCGGCCTTGAGGCACACGTGCAGAATGGCGTTGTAGACGTGCGTGTTCATGGCGACCCCGGCCAGGCCCATTTCGTCGAACACCCTGCGCGCGGTGGCCGTCATCCGGGCCCTGGCGAGCGAGGTGAGGAGCGCGGTGCAGGCGTGGGCGTCGGGCGCGAGGCCCGCCGCGCGCATGTGGTCGAAGACCCGGACGGCGTCGCCGGCGCGGCCGCCCTGGGCGAGCGCGAGGAGGAGCCAGCTCGGGACGTGGGGCTCGGCGAGGAGCGAGGGGAGGATGAGCGGGGAGGAGAGCGGGTGGCGGAGGGAGAGGTCGCGCAGGAGGGAGCGGGCGACCGGGTGGTGGCGCGGGTGCGCGGCGAGGAGGCGGACGAGGGCGAGGGAGGCGTCGAGCGGGTGCGGTGGCGGCAGCGCGCGGAAGAAGGCGAGGGCCGCGGAGGGCAGCGGGGAGAGGCGGCCGAGGACGGCGGCGAGGAGGGACGGGTCGGCGGCGAGGAGGTGGGCGTGCGGCTTGAAGGAGCATTTGATGACGGCGGCGCAGATGGCGCGCGGGAGGTCGACGCCGGCGTGCGGCGGCATCGGACCGCCACGAGGAAGTGAGAAGGGGATTTTGATTTTTAGGAGTAGGACTCGACTCTACCGCATGCCCCTTTTAGAAACTCTAGTAGCAAAATTCTCTATACCCATCTCATTCTCTAAAACCCCTAAAAAAAATTCTCATTCTTTAAAATCCCTCCAAAAAAATATCTCATTCTCTAAAAAAAATGTAGAGAGTTCACAAAGAGCTAAGGCTGACGCGCGCTTCGCCACACTCTTCTTCACTCATGGGATTGTCCTTTTTCTCTAGCGGGTTATTGCGGCTGTTTGTTTCGTTTGATTTTACCTTCATTGGATTTGGTATAAATTATCTTCTGATGATGTTTAGTTTTTTCATTTGTACTAGGTAAATACTCGTGCGTTGCAACAGGGCATAATATTTTAGTGGTTTAACAATAATCACTGAGGCACTACTTCTCTTCTCATTTTGCATCCACTGCCTTCATGTCTCCGCCTACCTAATTCAAACTTATCCTCTTTGTCAATGGCGCATCTGGCTCACAATCCCCCTTTCTCCACCCCATTTCAAACACACACAATATTTTTCTTGGATATTTGTTTCTTATAGTCGGCTTCTATCATTGGGCATCCAATCTAATCATGTCCCCGTATTACGGAAGGATCATATGCATTATATTTAGGAAAATAATGTCATGGAATCCGATCAAACCAGTATTACAAACCAAGTTCCAATAGCTTTAAGTTAACTGTATAATTGATATTTTTCATTATCCATTTCTTTAATCATGTCAGAATAATTATTTTGATCTTACATTTTTTGAACAAGGTACAGACGTCGACGCTCATACATACGCACATACATTCATCCCTATGAACACACGCACGCACACCCTTCCTCCCACTAAACACGCATCGCCGAACGGCTTGAAATAAATCCAGAAAATGACGAGTATCAGGGTCAAGTCTAGGACTTGAACCTGGTGGACTGAAGATACCATTGTCCTCCTAACCATCCAATCACATGTTGGTTTGCATTTGACCTAACTATGTTTAGTAGACTCTATTATTTTCAAGAGAACAAAAATATTTAAGAAGTGACATGGTGTTAACATAGAAAGTATGACAAAGCCAGAAAAGATTTAAGAGATATTACCAAAATCATGTAATGAATGTAGATTCGCTCCGGGGATCAAAAAAAAATAGGAACATGGAAAGTATGACAAAGTCAGAAAAGTTATACTCCCATTATGGCGGCAGCCACAGAATCCAATGTTTGTGAGGTTGGCACAATATTTTCAAGTTTCTTACCAATGAAGATGTTGGCTTGACCTCTCTTCTCAGTTACATGTTACTTGCATATTTGCTGGATATAATCTACTGGGAAGAAAACAAAAAAGCCACGCCCGTGCACTTTGATGGTTATCCAAAAATACAATGGTAGTCTCAAATTGCATCGGTGTTCTCATCACTCAACAAATTCACGTAGGGATCCATTGTTGTGCCAAACAACAACAAAGCACTGCTCGACTCTCTCCTCTCTCTCTCTCTCATCTGCACAACAATAAGAAATAGCAAAAACAATATCCGTGCAGCATACTATATCTCTTCCACTTCCTAAACTATCTTATCGGTGAGTAGCATCAAGCAAATAAGCATAGAAAATCTCATCTCATCTCATCTCTCTCATCTCTCTCTCGCTCTCTCTCATCTGCACAACAATAAGAAATGAAAGATTGAGGATGTCGCCTAGAGGGGGGAGGGTGAATAGGCGCTATAAAATAATTACGGTTAAGGCTTGAACAAATGAGGAATAAACTTAGCGGTTAATTTGTCAAGCACAAAACCTAAAACAACTAGGCTCACCTATGTGAACCAACAACTTATGCTAAGCAAGATAAGCAACTATGTGATATCAAGATATATGACGGCGTCGTATCCTATGAATCCAGCCATATTTGTGCATCCCTGCATCCGCTCTTTATAAGCCGTTTGATCGAAATCTTCCGCCTACTGTGCGTCCGCCCTCCTTTTTGCACAAAAACGCCCGCAGCCAGCTAATTCGACCTGTGAATTTTGCAATCACCCCCTCCTCCGAGGTCATCTCTCCCAAAATCTCTTCATCCCTCCAATCCCTAATCCCACCGGCGGCCATCACGGAGTGCCACGACGGGGACGGCAACCTGCGACGACCGTGTGGATGGCCATCACATTCACAACATCAACCATGGACGGCAGCCTTAGACGGAGCACGCAATGAAGCGTGCAACGGTGATCTGCGTAGGCGGCGGCCGCATCCCAGCGGCGACCGCCGGTGATGAAGACAGCAGTATGCGACCATGACACTCCGACTCTGGCCACAACCACCACGTCCTGATGACGGTGCCGACCACAACCACCACATCCCAACGACGGCCGCGACCCCCCCCCCCCCCCCCGTTGTTTATTAGATGACCAGTACTGCGACTACGTAGCTAGGAGTAGTTCTTTTTAGATGAACTCCTCTTGTCGATTCCAACAACAATTTATCTTTTTGGGATGTGGCAATCAAGCTTCAGAACTAGAGTAATGTGTGTTGCTGAATGTAAAATTCAGAAAAGGTGAATTTCAGTTCTTTGAATTTGTCTTTCAGAAATTTGAGAGAGGGAGCAACTGGGCAGAACATCTGCTGGTTGCCTGAGCTAGAAGTCACAGGATAAATGAATCTTCGCTAGGAATTGATCTCGTACTAGAAATCACAGTGTAAACGTGTTTGCATGATAGAATAAAAGCTCTTGTTTACTCTCAAGAAAATAGTGTTTTACTTTCTTTGGTGAATGCCATCGTTGAGGTTCATGTGTATTCATAAGCTGAATTGTTTCTTGCATAATTCATACCGCAATTTGGTTCACAAGTCTTGTATGCTGCGACCACATGCTTACACCCAGTACATCCTACTTCTACTACTAATCAGCTAACATCCCAATTAGCTGATGAGTGGTTGAACTGAACACTGCTTATACAACAGAATAAACGGATGAGCTCACAATCTGGCTAAGTTTCTTGGACATGAATTTCTCCTGTGTGATAGCAGTTGCTCCTTGGTATAACAGAATGAAAGCACGTTCAGGTTTATGAGAACATAATTTATTATGGTGCTCCTGCTAGTTGGTACGCTCCATTTAACTTGCAACTGGTTAAAGAAAGTAAGAAAAAGACAGTTTGACAAAAGACATATTCTCATTCTTTACAAGAATTCAGTAAATACAAGAATCAAAATTGAGCTTGCAAACTATTTCCCAATTCCCTAGCTGCACAAGCATGAACATTATAAGTCGTACGAAAGCGAGATGTTCATGTTCATGTTCTATAGTGTTAGGATCCAGCTACTAGATTCTAGGAGTGAGCATTCAGACAGCTGCACAACAATCAGACAGAAGGTGCAAGATCTCATGCTCCAGATACTCCCAAAGCGACTTGTGAGCATCAGCAGAACACTCTATTATCACAGCTACAGATCATTCGGACAGAAGGTGCAAGCGCCACTGACATTTGTGAGAAACCCAAGGAAAGATCCTTCTAGGAGCGCACAACAGAATTGTGTGATTCAAAAACCAGGCAAACTTCCATTGGTCTCTCATGGAAGTATTGTTTAGTTGAGATCCCATGAGTAGCAGCACAAAAGCAGAGGAATCCGGACCAAATGTGTCACGAGCTTCAATAGTGCAAGTGAACCATGCTAATTCATGACCTGTTACTACCTCATCACTTGTTGTAAACATTTGTAGCTGTGGATAATATAATTGAGGACAGGAGTCAAAACCCATATCCTAGTAAGTAATCATCCCTGTGACTGACGGGTGGGGATACGGTCTGCACATTGCCTCCTTCTGCAATAATAATAGCAGGTCAAGAAGAGATGGCAACTGAAACCAAGCATTACATAGCTGCAGCAAAAGAACAAGAACATCCTGCAATTGCTCATACTGAAGATTCCCATAACAAATGGACCAGAAAATACTTGTGTTTAGAACTGGAAATTGCTTGCGGCAGATAGCAAGGATGCCAATAGCGCAATAATAGATCACTATGGAGTTGGCCTGAAGATTGTCCTCACCCATATCAGGTAATTTTATGATGGGTTTGCTCACAACTACTATGCCAAGGCAATTACGCAAAGCGCAGGGTTGCCTCTTGATTTCTGGAGGAAGGGCGATGAACATGTTGATCTCGATTGTTGTGGAAGCAGATTCACCATCCCTGGCAGCAGTAGCCGCCATAGTGATCGGTTGGGGCGTATCGTACGAGGACGATTCGTTGGTAGATGCATTCCGTCGTGTCCCATGGCCGCCGATGGGATGCACAGGTTGCAACGTGATTAGGGATTGGGAGAGAAACGACTGGGAGTAGTGAACTAGGAGGCCTGCCATCGGCTGAGGATTTTTTTAGAAAATTTACAGGGCGACTTAGCTGGTTGCGGGCGTTTTTGTGCAAAAAGGAGAGCGGACGCACAGCAGACAGAAGATCTTGATCAAACGGCTGATGAAGAGCGGATGCAGGGATGCACAAATATGGCTGGATTCATAGGATACAACGCCATATATGACAAAGAACAATATGGCTATCACAAAGTAAAGTGCATAAGTAAAGGGCTCGGGAAAGAGATAACCGAGGCACGCGGAGACGACGATGTATCCCAAAGTTCACACCCTTGCGGATGCTAATCTCCGTTTGGAGCGGTGTGGAGGCACAATGCTCCCCAAGAAGCCACTAGGGCCACCGTAATCTCCTCACGCCCTCGCACAATGCAAGATGTCGTGATTCCACTAAGGGACCCTTGAGGGCGGTCACCGAACCCGTACAAATGGCGACCCTTGGGGGCGGTCACCGAACCCGTACACTTTGGCAACCCTTGGGGGCGGTCACCGGTACCCGTCAAATTGCTCGGGGCGATCTCCACAACCTAATTGGAGACCCCGACGCTTGCCCGGAGCTTTACACCACAATGATTGAGCTCCGAACACCACCAACCGTCTAGGGCGCCCAAGCACCCAAGAGGAACAAGCTCAAGGGCACCAAGCACCCAAGAGTAATAAGATTCTCAACTTGTAACTTCCATGTATCACCGTGGAGAACTCAAACCGATGCACAAATGCAATGGCAAGGGCACACAGAGTACCCAAGTCCTTCTCTCTCAAATCCCACCAAAGCAACTAATGCTAGGGAGGAAAGTAAGAGGAAGAACAAGAAGGAGAACACAAAGAACTCCAAGATCTAGATCCAAGGGGTTCCCCTCACATAGAGGAGAAAGTGATTGGTGGAAGTGTGGATCTAGATCTCCTCTCTCTTTTCCCTCAAAAACTAGCAAGAATCCATGGAGGGATTGAGAGTTAGCAAGCTCAAAGAAGGTCAACAATGGGGGCAAAAACGAGCTCAAGAGATAGGGAACCATTGGGGAAGAAGACCTCCTTAAATAGGTCCCCACGAATCTGCCCGTTATGTGCAGAAAACTGTAGGACCGGTACAACCGGTGCACGAACCGGTACAACCGGCCAAAGCAGAGGAAAAACCAACCTGGGAAAAGCTCTAAGCGGTACAACAGCCTGGAGAACCGGTAGTACCGGTTAAACCGGTAAAACCGGTCGACAACCGCCCAAAAACCGCTCCAAAACAGAAACTAGTCCGGTGGTAGAGCGGTACATGGCCGGTACAACCTCCGGACCAATTCTGGAGCGGTACAACCGCTCCAAACACCGGTTGTACCGGTCAACCGGTATAACCTCCCTATGGGGCGGTACAACCTCTCTATGTAAAACAGGCAATATCAAAACAGTCACAACTTTCGCATACGAGCTCCGAATTCGACGAAATCAAGTTTGTTGGAAAGCTAACAACATGGGCTAACACAATCTTGATAGAAATATCAATAAGAAGCAAATGATAAAATGCCCATAAGAAAATGGTGAGAACTCTTCCTTGGATAAGACCGGTAAAACCTCCAACACCGAAAACATCATAGAAGACGCATGCGAACTCCGTTTTTGATGAACTCAAGCTTGTCATCAAGATGACCATAAGCTCTAAGACCCACAAAGAAAACAAAACAAGAACCAAGAAACATGATGCAAGTATGCAATGGTTTGAGCTCTCTACTAACGATACGATCAAGCTACCAACTTGAGAGCCCCCCTTGATAGTACGGCAAACGATCCTATAACCCGGTCTCCCAACTACCACCACGAGACCGGTAAAATAGAAAACCTATCAAGGGCAAACCTTTGCCTTGCACATGGTCCACTTGAGCTAGATGATGACGATCTTGACTCCCTCAAGTTGGACCACCTTTCTTGATTGCGTTGGCTCGAGGAAGACTAGATGATTGCTCCCCCATAGTCCACTATGGGTGAGCCACTCTTCGACACATCTTCACAAGTCCATTGACACCATAATGGATGGCAAGGTTCAAGCACTTGATCTCTTCGTGATGCTCCACTTGAACTTGCACACGACAATCTTGATGACGATCTCCACTTGATGTCAACCTTTCCATGGGTTGTATGATATCTTTCTCTTGACGCAAGCCCATGGACACGCACCTAACCCCACATATAACTCTCACATAGGCCATGGGTTAGTACACAAAGTGCAATGGACAATGCTTACCACCATGGGATCACTTGATCCCTCTCGGTACATCTTCTACGCTTTGTGAGTTGATCAACTTGATTCACTCTTGACTTAGTCTTGATCAACCTTGAATCTTTCCAACTCTCTTCATTTGGATGATGTCTTGAAGGTAAATATGAATGATCACACAATCTTCTTCTTCAAGACATGCTTGCAATAAGCTCAACACTCACATGACCAATCTTTGGATAATTCCTTAATAGCACCTTGGTCAACTCATAAACTCCTTGAAACCAACACATGGACTTCAAGAAAAGCCTATGGACAAAACCTTCAAATATAACTCAAGGCAACCATTAGTCCATAGAGATTGTCATCAATTACCAAAACCAAACATGGGGGCATCACATGTTCTTTCAATCTCCCGTATTTTGGTAATTGATGACAATCACTTTCAAGAGAGTTTATATAAGGAATTATGCATCACCATGCAATGCAACAACCAATAGTGCATGTGAATGAGATGCAAATGCTAAGGAACAAAACCAAAGCAAGAGGAGACAACTCTCTAAACTTCTCCACAAAACTCTCTGAAACTTCTCCCCCATTGGCATCGATTGCCAAAATGGGCTAAAAGCTTAGAAGGCCAATATAAAATTTGTTCCTCCATAAATTGTGTATTTCTCAACAAGAGAGTGGAATGCAATACACATATCCAACGGTAAATACTTGGAGGAAGACAAACTATATTGAGGCCCAAAGATTGCAAAAGGAAGATATGCCACAAAGACATAATCAAAGAGAGAAACAAGCAATCAAGCAATCAAAAGATACCAATTGAAGCAAGCTATCAAAAGATACCAATTGAACCAACTAGGCCAATGATCCTACGAGCCACATGAATAAAGGATATTATGATAAGAGCGGAGCAGTGTTCTAAAGAAACTAGAGAAGCTCCCCATGATTTGTGCACATCAAGAATTTTTGTATTTGGATACAAAGTGCACAAAATAGGATCATAGCTCCCCCAAAATCAATGAAACTCACATCCAGTGCAAGTGAGCATATAGGAAACAAAGCCTAGCGCTTGCAACAAGCACATGGTTGAGCAACATGTGAAAGAGGCAACTTAAGAATAGGCTCAACCAAAATAATGTGTGTGAGTCATGGCGAAGCACTTGAGAAGACTAAAATTAGGATGAGCATTAAGCATCAACATCGTCTTGAAAGAATGAGGCACACGGTGCAAGGCCTATCATTCTCACACACAACTGGAAAATGGGTTCACAAGCTTACTAATAAGCAGAAGAGAACCTATGCTTGTGACAACCCGTGGTGAAGATAGAAAATGAAAGCCTCATCAAGACGAGGAATACCAATTAAGATGGCAAAGGCCTCGTCAAGACAAGCATGAGGAAAAAGATCTTCACCACAAAAGAGTGCATCAAGATGCAACGAGATAAGACCCGCACTCAAGACAAGATCTTTCACGGAGCCACCAAAGAAATAACAAAAGAAAGACAAGGTGGACATGAAAGAAAGGATATCATCTAGAGATGTAATTTCTCTCAGGTGTATAAGGTTCTAGGTAGACGAAATCATGATGATATATGTCTACAAAGAAGGATGTACACCCAACATAGTTACAACACGAAGGAATAAAATATCCAAAAGGAAGTCATACATATACCAATAAGATATTTGCTTGGAAGCATAGCACATGGCTAGATATGGTCTTATTGTATATGAATGAATTCCTACCACACAACCATCAAAGACATCACAACTAGCAACATGAGATCATTGTTGGGATGCTTTGAGAAAGGAAACAAGTATCACAAGAAAGAATGAATACATGCCATGATACAACCTACACAAGGTTGATGCAAGAAATGTGTGCATGAAGTAGATGATGATACTTGTTACCAAGATACCATTGGAAGGATGTAGTAGATACCAATTGAAGGTAGATGGTAGTTCATTGATCATCCTAGCTTGACTCCAATAAGCACATGGTGGAAACACCTTCCTTGTGAATGAGCCGAGCATCCAATGCATCTCCAAATGTTCCTAGAAGAACAACACAAACTAAACGGTACCCAAACTCATTGGGACCACATAGTTAGAAACACCAATACATAGAACAAACTCCACATAAATATGTGCATATAGATATGAAAATGAATTTCATGCACATCTCATCCAAATTGAGGCTAGGTGGAGTTTCCCCTATATATTGAGTCAAAGAAAGAAATCATGCCAAATAACATACAAGAAGTAAATATGCATGCTCGAAACTTTCAAGAACCAAAACCAATGAAAACGAAATGCCAAGTGAAAAAGGATACCAAATAGAGAAATCATCACTTGGAAGATATCATTAAAGATACATCAAGGAATGAGATATCCATTGATACACACTAAATTAAAGATGTCAAACTCCCAAAGAGAGGATGGTTCCAAACAAACCAAGCTCTCAACAAAGTTTCATGATGGCACAAGGTACCAAAAGAAAACGGCTTGCCTTCCACCAACACACACTTGATAAGGATCGCAAGAAGAGTGTTCTAAAGAAAATAGGATAGCTCCCCCACGAGTTGTGCATTATAGAGAAATTCCTTTTGAATACAAAATGCACAAGGTGGGATCACCACTTTCACTATATCTAGAAAACACTAGACAAGAACAAGAAATTAACAAGATCCACAAGTGGTATGGAAGACAACAGGAGTTGACACAAACCTTGGCAAGAGAAAAGGCAAATAAAAACAAAAGCCAATGTAAAGATGATCAATTAAATTCTACCACACATAAGTGATTACCAATTGTCAAAAGACAAGAAGTATTTGGAAATAATTCCCGGTGGTAGATAGCAAGGATATCCGACATCATCTTCACTTCAAACAAAAAGCAAATTGCAACTTGTAGAGCTAACATGCCACCTAGGAACAAGATAATTTACAATATCAATTCTAGGTGACAATTGAAGGAAATATGCCCTAGAGGCAATAATAAAGTTATTATTTATTTCCTCATATCATGATAAATGTTTATTATTCATGCTAGAATTGTATTAACCAGAAACATGATACATGTGTGAATACATAGACAAATCAATAGTCACTAGTATGCCTCTACTTGACTAGCTCATTAATCAAAGATGGTTATGTTTCCTAACCATAGACATGTGTTGTCATTTGATTAGTGAGATCACATCATTAGGAGAATGATGTGATTGACATGACCCATTCCGTTAGCCTAGCACTTGATCGT
Organism: Triticum timopheevii; assembly: GCA_963921465.1. Classification (NCBI taxonomy): domain Eukaryota; kingdom Viridiplantae; phylum Streptophyta; class Magnoliopsida; order Poales; family Poaceae; genus Triticum; species Triticum timopheevii. The sequence continues at coordinate 553,380,529 of OY997272.1, read as the reverse complement.
TTAAGTATACTGCTATTGCTTTCTTCATGACTTATACAAAGTTCCTGCAACTATGAGATTGTGCAACTCCCGTTTGCCGGAAGAACACATTGTGTGCTACCAAACGTCACAACGTAACTGGGTGATTATAAAGGTGCTCTACAGGTGTTTCCGAAGGTACATGTTGAGTTGGCATAATTCGAGATTAGGTTTTGTCACTCCGATTGTTGGAGAGGTATCTCTGGGCCCTCTCGGTAATACTCATCACCTAAGCCTTGCAAGCATGTAACTAATGAGTTAGTTATGAGATGATGTATTACGGAACGAGTAAAGAGACTTGCCGGTAACGAGATTGAACTAGGTATTGGATACCGACGATCAAATCTCGGGCAAGTAACATACCGATGACAAAGGGAACAACGTATGTTGTTATGCGGTTTGATCGATAAAGATCTTTGTGGAATACGTAGGAACCAATATGGGCATCTAGGTCCCGCTATTGGGTATTGACCGAGAATGGTTCTAGGTCATGTCTACATAGTTCTCGAACCCATAGGGTCCGCACGCTTAACGTTACGATGACAATTTTATTATGAGTTTATATGTTTTGATGTACCGAAGTTTGTTCGGAGTCCCGGATGTGATCACGGACATGACGAGGAGTCTCGAAATGGTCGAGACATAAAGATTGATATATTGGACGACTATATTCGGACACCGGAAAAGTTCCGGGTGATTTCGGAGAAAACCGGAGTGCCGGGGGGGTTACCGGAACCCCCAGGAGAGTATTGGGCCTATGGGCCTTAGGGGAAAGGAGAGAGGGGCCGCCAGCATGGGCCGCGCGCCCCTCCCCCCTCTGGTCCGAATTGGACTAGGAGGGGGGGCGGCGCCCCCCCCTTTCCTTCCCCCTCTCCCCCTTCCTTCCCCCTCCTAGTAGGAGTAGGAAAGGAGGAATCCTACTCCTACTAGGAGGAGGATTCCTCCTCCCTTGGCGCGCCCAAAGGGGCCGGCCGACCTCCCCCTTGCTCCTTTATATACGGGGGCGGGGGGGCACCCCATAGACACAGAAGTTGATCTACGGATCGTTCCTTAGCCGTGTGCGGTGCCCCCCTCCACCATATTCCACCTCGATCATATCGTCGCGGAGTTTAGGCGAAGCCCTGCGTCGGTAGAACATCATCATCGTCACCACGCCGTCCTGCTGACGGAACTCATCTCCGGAGCTCGGCTGGATCGGAGGCCGGAGATCGTCATCGAGCTGAACGTGTGCTGAACTCGGAGGCTCCGTACGTTCGGTGCTTGGATCGGTCGGATCGTGAAGACGTACGACTACATCAACCGTGTTGTGCTAACGCTTCCGCTTACGGTCTACAAGGGTACGTGGACGAACACTCTCCCCTCTTGTTGCTATGCCATCACCATGATCTTGCGTGTGCGTAGGAATTTTTTTGAAATTACTACGTTCCCCAACAGTGGTATCAGAGCCAGGTTTTATGCGTTGATGTTATATGCACGAGTAGAACACAAGTGAGTTGTGGGCGGTACAAGTCATACTGCTTACCAGCATGTCATACTTTGGTTCGGCGGTATTGTGAGATGAAGCGGCCCGGACCGACATTACGCGTACGCTTACGCGAGACCGGTTTCACCGTTACGAGCACTCGTGCTTAAAGGTGGTTGGCGGGTGTCTGTCTCTCTCACTTTAGCTGAATCAAGTGTGGCTACGCCCGGTCCTTGTGAAGGTTAAAACAGCACCAACTTGACGAACTATCGTTGTGGTTTTGATGCGTAGGTAAGAACGGTTCTTGCTAAGCCCATAGCAGCCACGTAAAATTTGCAACAACAAAGTAGAGGACGTCTAACTTGTTTTTGCAGGGCATGTTGTGATGTGATATGGTCAAAGACGTGATGCTATATTTTATTGTATGAGATGATCATGTTTTGTAACCGAAGTTATCGGCAACTGGCAGGAGCCATATGGTTGTCGCTTTATTGTATGAAATGCAAACACCCTGTAATTGCTTTACTTTATCACTAAGCGGTAGCGATAGTCGTAGAAGCAATAGATGGCATAAACGACAACGATGCTACGATGGAGATCAAGGTGTCGCGCCGGTGACGATGGTGATCATGACGGTGCTTCGGAGATGGAGATCACAAGCACAAGATGATGATGGCCATATCATATCACTTATATTGATTGCATGTGATGTTTATCCTTTATGCATCTTATCTTGCTTTGATTGACGGTAGCATTTTAAGATGATCTCTCACTAAAATTATCAAGAAGTGTTCTCCCTGAGTATGCACCATTGCCAAAGTTCGTCGTGCCGAGACACCACGTGATGATCGGGTGTGATAAGCTCTACGTCCATCTACAACGGGTGCAAGCCAGTTTTGCACACGCGGAATACTCAGGTTAAACTTGACGAGCCTAGCATATGCAGATATGGACTCGGAACACGGAGACCGAAAGGTCGAGCGTGAATCATATAGTAGATATGATCAACATAGTGATGTTCACCATTGAAAACTACTCCATCTCACGTGATGATCGGTTATGGTTTAGTTGATTTGGATCACGTGATCACTTAGATGACTAGAGAGATGTCTGTCTAAGTGGGAGTTCTTAAGTAATATGATTAATTGAACTTAAATTTATCATGAACTTAGTACCTGATAGTATCTTGCTTGTCTATGTTTGTTTGTAGATAGATGGCTCGTGTTGTTGTTCCATTGAATTTTAATGCGTTCCTTGAGAAAGCAAAGTTGAAAGATGATGGTAGCAATTACACGGACTGGGTCCGTAACCTGAGGATTATCCTCATTGCTGCACAGAAAAGTTACGTCCTGAAAGAACCGCTGGGTGCCAGGCCTGCTGCTGATGCAACTGAAGACGTTAAGAACGTCTGGCAGAGCAAAGCTGATGACTACTCTATAGTTCAGTGTGCCATGCTTTACGGCTTAGAACCGGGTCTTCAACGATGTTTTGAACGTCATGGAGCATATGAGATGTTCCAGGAGTAGAAGTTAATATTTCAAGCAAATGCCCGGATTGAGAGATATGAAGTCTCCAATAAGTTCTATAGCTGCAACATGGAGGAGAATAGTTCTGTCAGTGAACACATACTCAGAATGTCTGGGTATAATAATCACTTGATTCAACTGGGAGTTAATCTTCCTGATGATAGTGTCATTGACAGAATTCTCCAATCACTGCCACCAAGCTACAAGAGCTTTGTGATGAACTATAATATGCAAGGGATGAACAAGACTATTCCCGGGCTCTTCGCAATGCTAAAAGCTGTGAAGGTAGAAATCAAGAAGGAGCATCAAGTGTTGATGGTCAACAAGACCACTAGTTTCAAGAAAAAGGGCAAAGGGAAGAAGAAGGGAAACTTCAAAAAGAACGGCAAGCAAGTTGCTGCTCAAGAGAAGAAACCCAAGTCTGGACCTAAGCCTGAAACTGAGTGCTTCTACTGCAAGCAGACTGGTCACTGGAAGCGGAACTGCCCCAAGTATTTGGCGGATAAGAAGGATGGAAAAGTGAACAAAGGTATATGTGATATACATGTTATTGATGTGTACCTAACTAGAGCTCGTAGTAGCACCTGGGTATTTGATACTGGTTCTGTTGCTAATATTTGCAACTCGAAACAGGGACTACGGAATAAGCGAGCACTGGCCAAGGACGAGGTGACGATGCGCGTGGGAAACGGTTCCAAAGTCGATGTGATCGCGGTCGGCACGCTACCTCTACATCTACCTTCGGGATTAGTTTTAGACCTGAATAATTGTTATTTGGTGCCAGCGTTGAGCATGAACATTATATATGGATCTTGTTTAATGCGAGACGGTTATTCATTTAAATCAGAGAATAATGGTTGTTCTATTTATATGAGTAATATCTTTTATGGTCATGCACCCTTGAAGAGTGGTCTATTTTTATTGAATCTCGATAGTAGTGATACACATATTCATAATGTTGAAGCCAAAAGATGCAGAGTTGATAATGATAGTGCAACTTATTTGTGGCACTGCCGTTTAGGTCATATCGGTGTAAAATGCATGAAGAAACCCCTACTGATGGACTTCTGGAATCACTTGATTATGAATCACTTGGTACTTGCGAACCGTGCCTCATGGGCAAGATGACTAAAACACCGTTCTCCGGTACTATGGAGAGAGCAACAGATTTGTTGGAAATCATACATACAGATGTATGTGGTCCGATGAATGTTGAGGCTCGTGGCGGATATCGTTATTTTCTCACCTTCACAGATGATTTGAGCAGATATGGGTATATCTACTTAATGAAGCACAAGTCTGAAACATTTGAAAAGTTCAAAGAATTTCAGAGTGAAGTGGAAAATCATCGTAACAAGAAAATAAAGTTTCTACGATCTGATCGTGGAGGAGAATATTTGAGTTACGAGTTTGGTTTACATTTGAAACAATGCGGAATAGTTTCACAACTCACGCCACCCGGAACACCACAACGAAATGGTGTGTCCGAACGTTGTAATCGTACTTTACTTGATATGGTGCGATCTATGATGTCTCTTACCGATTTACCGCTATCGTTTTGAGGTTATGCTTTAGAGACGGCCGCATTCACGTTAAATAGGGCACCATCAAAATCCGTTGAGACGACACCTTATGAACTGTGGTTTGGCAAGAAACCAAAGTTGTCGTTTCTTAAAGTTTGGGGCTGCGATGCTTATGTGAAGAAACTTCAACCAGATAAGCTCGAACCCAAATCGGAGAAATGTGTCTTCATAGGATACCCGAAAGAGACTGTTGGGTACACCTTCTATCACAGATCCTAAGGCAAGACATTCGTTGCTAAGAATGGATCCTTTCTAGAGAAGGAGTTTCTCTCGAAAGAAGTGAGTGGGAGGAAAGTAGAACTTGATGAGATAATTGTATCTACTCCCTTATTGGAAAGTAGTTCATCACGAGAACCGGTTCCTGTGACGACTACACCAATTAGTGAGGAAGCTAATGATATTGATCATGAAACTTCAGATCAAGTTTCTACTGAACCACGTAGGTCTAACAGAGTAAGATCCGCACCAGAGTGGTACGGTAATTCTATTCTGGAAGTCATGTTACTTGACCATGATGAACCTACGAACTATGAGGAAGCGATGATGAGCCCAGATTCCGCAAAATGGCTAGAGGCCATGAAATCTGAGATGGGATCCATGTATGAAAACAAAGTATGGACTTTGGTTAACTTGCCCGATGATCGGCAAGCCATTGAGAATAAATGGATATTTAAGAAGAAGACTGACGCTGATGGTAATGTAACTGTCTATAAAGCTCGACTTGTTGCGAAAGGTTTTCGACAAGTTCAAGGGGTTGACTACGATGAGACTTTCTCACCCGTAGCGATGCTTAAGTCTGTCCGAATCATGTTAGCTATTGCTGCATTTCATGATTATGAAATTTGGCAAATGGATGTCAAGACTGCATTCTTGAATGGATTTCTAGAAGAAGAGTTGTATATGATGCAGCCGGAAGGTTTTGTTGATCCAAAAGGTGCTAACAAAGTATGCAAGCTCCAGCGTTCCATTTATGGACTGGTGCAAGCATCTCGGAGTTGGAATAAACGCTTTGATAGTGTGATCAAAGCATATGGTTTTATATAGACTTTTGGAGAAGCCTGTATTTACAAGAAAGTGAGTGGGAGCTCTGTAGCATTTCTAGTTTTATATGTAGATGACATATTATTAATTGGAAATGATATAGAATTTCTGGATAGCATAAAGGGATACTTGAATAAAAGTTTTTCAATGAAAGACCTCGGTGAAGCTGCTTACATATTGGGCATCAAGATCTATAGAGATAGATCAAGACGCTTAATAGGACTTTCACAAAGCACATACCTTGACAAAATTTTGAAAAGGTTCAAAATGGATCAGGCAAAGAAAGGATTCTTGCCTGTACTACAAGGTGTGAAGTTGAGTCAAACTCAATGCCCGACCACAGCAGAAGATAGAGAGAAAATGAAAAATGTTCCCTATGCTTCAGCCATAGGCTCTATCATGTATGCAATGCTGTGTACCAGACCTGATGTATGCTTAGCAATAAGCTTGGCAGGAAGGTACCAAAGTAATCCAGGAGTGGATCACTGGACAGCGGTCAAGAACATCCTGAAATACCTGAAAAGGACTAAGGATATGTTTCTCGTATATGGAGGTGACAAAGAGCTAGTCGTAAATGGTTACGTCGATGCAAGCTTTGACACTGATCCAGACGATTCTAAATCGCAAACCGGATACGTGTTTTTATTAAACGGTGGAGCTGTAAGTTGATGCAGTTCTAAACAAAGCGTCGTGGCGGGATCTACATGTGAAGCGGAGTACATAGCTGCTTCTGAAGCAGCGAATGAAGGAGTCTGGATGAAGGAGTTCATTTCTGATCTAGGTGTCATACCTAGTGCATCGGGACCAATGAAGATCTTCTGTGACAATACTGGTGCAATTGCCTTGGCAAAGGAATCCAGATTTCACAAGAGGACCAAGCACATCAAAAGACACTTCGATTCCATTCGGGACCAAGTCCAAGTGGGAGACATAGAGATTTGCAAGATACATACGGATCTGAATATTGCAGACCCGTTGACTAAGCCTCTCTCACGAGCAAAACATGATCAGCACCAACACTCCATGGGTGTTAGAATCATTACTATGTAATCTAGATTATTGACTCTAGTGCAAGTGGGAGACTGAAGGAAATATGCCCTAGAGGCAATAATAAAGTTATTATTTATTTCCTCATATCATGATAAATGTTTATTATTCATGCTAGAATTGTATTAACCGTAAACATGATACATGTGTGAATACATAGACAAATATAGTCACTAGTATGCCTCTACTTGACTAGCTCATTAATCAAAGATGGTTATGTTTCCTAACCATAGACATGTGTTGTCATTTGATTAGTGAGATCACATCATTAGGAGAATGATGTGATTGACATGACCCATTCCGTTAGCCTAGCACTTGATCGTTTAAGTATACTGCTATTGCTTTCTTCATGACTTATACAAAGTTCCTGCAACTATGAGATTGTGCAACTCCTGTTTGCCGGAAGAACACTTTCTGTGCTACCAAACGTCACAATGTAACTGGGTGATTATAAAGGTGCTCTACAAGTGTTTCCGAAGGTACATGTTGAGTTGGCATAATTCGAGATTAGGTTTTGTCACTCCGATTGTCGGAGAGGTATCTTTGGGCCCTCTCGGTAATACTCATCACCTAAGCCTTGCAAGCATGTAATTAATGAGTTAGTTATGAGATGATGTATTAGGGAACGAGTAAAGAGACTTGCCGGTAACGAGATTGAACTAGGTATTGGATACCGACGATCAAATCTCGGGCAAGTAACATACCGATGACAAAGGGAACAACATATGTTGTTATGCGGTTTGACCGATAAAGATCTTCGTGGAATATGTAGGAACCAATATGGGCATCCAGGTCCCGCTATTGGTTATTGACCGAGAATGGTTCTAGGTCATGTCTACATAGTTCTCGAACCCGTAGGGTCCGCACGCTTAACGTTATGATGACAGTTTTATTATGAGTTTATATGTTTTGATGTACCTAAGTTTGTTCGGAGTCCCGGATGTGATCACGGACATGACGAGGAGTCTCGAAATGGTCGAGACATAAAGATTGATATATTGGACGACTATATTCGCACACCGGAAAAGTTCCAGGTGATTTCGGAGAAAACCGGAGTGTCGGGGGGGGGGGGGGGGGTTACCGGAACCCCCGGGAGAGTATTGGGCCTATGGGCCTTAGGGGAAAGGAGAGAGGGGCGGCCAGCATGGGCCGCGCGCCCCTCCCCCCTCTGGTCCGAATTGGTAGGAGGAGGGGGGCGGCGCCCCCCCCTTTCCTTCCCCCTCTCCCCCTTCCTTCCCCCTCCTAGTAGGAGTAGGAAAGGAGGAGTCCTACTCCTACTAGGAGGAGGATTCCTCCTCCCTTGGCGCGCCCAAAGGGGCCGGCCGGCCTCCCCCTTGCTCCTTTATATACGGGGGCGGGGGGCACCCCATAGATACAGAAGTTGATCTACGGATCGTTCCTTAGCCGTGTGCGGTGCCCCCCTCCACCATATTCCACCTCGGTCATATCGTCGCGGAGTTTAGGCGAAGCCCTGCGTTGGTAGAACATCATCATCGTCACCACGCCATCGTGCTGACGAAACTCATCTCCGGAGCTCGGCTGGATCGGAGGCCGGAGATCGTCATCGAGCTGAACGTGTGCTGAACTCGGAGGCTCCGTACATTCGGTGCTTGGATCGGTCGGATCGTGAAGACGTACGACTACATCAACCGCGTTGTGCTAACGCTTCCGCTTACGGTCTACAAGGGTACGTGGACGAACACTCTCCCCTCTCGTTGCTATGCCATCACCATGATCTTGCGTGTGCGTAGGAATTTTTTTGAAATTACTACGTTCCCCAACAACAATATCTCAAATGTACACATTTTCTAGGCTTGTAATATGCACATAGCATATTACTCCCCCATAATGTGATACCAAAAAGAACTTAACAAGAGCCAATAAGAGGATCCAACACGAGATAATCAATGGAATTGTTAGAATTTGAATTTCTCATGAGAGATATACCACCTAGCGACTAGATAATCTTGTAATATCAATACAAGATGGTATTCCTCATGTACAAACATTTATAGGATTGTGAGGTGCACAAAGCACTTCACTTCCTCAAAATGGGATGTTCCATTAATCCCTCACACGAGCCAACTAGGATAGAAACAAGAAGCAAAAATGGCTCAAAGCGCGACTCACACATACATGATGTGCAAACCAACACACACATACTTGATTGGTCAAGATGAGCAAGTTGGAAGCACAACATATACAAACACATGCAAGGAACAAAACCAAAACATGCAAGGGGGCAAGTAACTTTTAATGTAATCAATTTAAGTACAAGTTACCGCAAGGAGGCACATTGGATATAAGATAGAAACTTGATAATCCAATTGACTTGGCTTGAGGCAATAAGAATGATGAAGTACCCTTAATTCTTCATAATGTATCCAAGTCTCCAATGCCCTCCAACAACACCTATTGATCAAGTTTGAGCTTGTTGGTCCCCAACCAAGTTGGGTCCTAAGAGGTTAGTCACAATAGGCTTGGCTACCCAAATGGTTTTTTTCTTGACACCACTTTGAGTACCAACAAACTTGGCAAACACATTCCCAACCTTATCCTTCACAAGAGAATAGATATCATAAATAATAATTGGGTTGGATAAGTTACCACTAGTGCATGAAGAAGCGACGTGGCCTTTATCATGACATAAGTAGCAACATCTACTCTTCACTTTCTTCTCACTTGATTTCTCGACAAGAGAAGCATTAACTTGAGTCTTCTTGGGAAGAGGCCTTTCTTCAACTTGAGGTTGAGCATGAAATTGAACTTGTGCCCTCTTCCCTTGTTGCTTGACACTAATGGCCTTCTTCTTCAATGGGCAAGATCTAACATGATGCCCTTCTATTTTGCACTTGAAGCAAACAATCTTGGCCGAATTCTTGACTTGTTCTTGGCCCTTCCTTTTGTTCATCTTGGACTTCTTCTGCTTATTGGAGTTGAATCCAAGTCCACCTTTGTCATTGGGGGATTTTTGCACACTCAAGATATTGTTGAGTGTGGATTTCCCTTGATGACTCTTTTCCAAGTCTTTCTTCAAAGAAGTGACTTGGGCCTTGAGATCTTTGATTTCCTCTACATGGTTAGTCTCAACACAAGTACTAGAGGAAGTATAAGCTTCATCATTAGAGCAACAAGGCAAGGAAAGATATTCATCACAAGATGTACCAACATTGTGAGTAGATGAATTACAAGGACTAGCACATGGCAATATAGTATTTTGACTAGAAGTAGTTCTAGTATCCACATGAGGCTCACTAGATGTTACCTTAGCAATCATGGCCTCATGAGCTATCTTTAGCACACTATGGGATACTAGAAGATCATCATGAGAGCTTGAGAGCTTTTCATGACTTTCTTCCAATTTCCCATAATTGCAAGATAGCACCTCAAGTTGAGCCCGTAGCTCAACATTCTCCTTCAAAATGGATGCTTCACAAGTAATAGAATTAGTAGCACAAGCATCATAATTAACAACAAGAGGAGAAGGCAACTTGGAAATCTCTTTTAAATAAGAAGCTTCAAGTTAAGCATGAGACTCGGTGAGTTTGATGAGCTCACCCTTGATGACCCTTGAGCCATTTTCGAGGTGCTCAAAATCCTCAAGGAGTCTAGCATGAGCAACTTCAAGCTTAGCATTTTTCGTTTCAAAAACATTGGCCACCTCAAGAGCTCTATCAGTAGATTCCTTCACTCTAGACAATTCTAGAGCAAAAGTCTCCTCAAGAGATTCCTTGGTGATTTGTTCAAGTTCAAGAGCTTGAGAGAGGTCCGCAATCTCATTAGCGTAATCACGCCCATGACCTTCCAATTTATCAATGGTGACCTCATGCTCCTCAAGACGAGATTCCAACTCATCAATATATTTGTTGCTCTCAATAGCAATGGACATAATTTCCATAAAGTTGGAACGAGCAATTTTATTTTTATGAAGAGCTTTAAAAACCATTTCCCCCTTAATTTTTAAGGAGGCAACATTATCATTCTCTTCATCATTATCCTCATCATCATTAGCATCAACATCATCATCAAGAGACATATTGGGGTACAAAGTAGGAGATACCTTTGATGCCTTAGCCATTAGGCAAAACGCAATAGATGATGATGTAGGATCCCTTGAGGCACCATTAAACACCACATCTTGTTCCATGGAGTGTTCGGTTTCCTCTACATTGTTAGCACAACAATTCGAGGAAATAGATGCATTTTTATCATGGCAACAAGACATAGCAAGCATATCATCATGAGATTTAGTCAAGCAATTTCTACATGATATGCAAGGACTATCAACACAAGCATGTGAAACATTTGGAGTGCTCGAAGCGTTAAAGCCCAAAGAGGGAGCATTGCAATAAGATAGTGATGAAGGATCATCCACAATAAGCATACTATCATCATTGCAATGACCAACACTACTCACCATATCAATACCTTGTAGCAAACCGCATGTAGGTGAAGTAGAATAAGTTGAGAAGACTATATGACCGGAGGTGGAGGGAGAACAATCATCCCCACAAATATTGTACACACCATATTTATCTCAAAGCTTTATCCACAACTCATGAGCATCCCGGAACGGCATGAGTTGAAAAATAACTACGTTGCTCAAAGCATCGAAAAGCACATTAGAAGCTTGAGCATTGAGATAAGAGTTTTTCTCATCCTCTAAAGATAATCTTTGGGGATCCTTTGGAGGAGAAAAACCCATATCCACAATTCACTCTAAATTTGGGTCCATGACCCTAAAGAGATTAAGCATGCGAATTACCCAAACATCAAAATTTGTGCCATCAAAACTAGGAGTGTCAGAGAATCCTAATCCCCTAGTCGACATCTTTACTCTCTAGGCGGTTAAGCCCAACAAAGAGAGACGAGGCTCTGATACCAATTGAAAGATCGAGGATGTCGCCTAGAGGGGGGGTGAATAGGCGCTTTAAAATAATTATGGTTAAGGCTTGAACAAATGCGGAATAAACCTAGCGGTTTATTTGTCAAGCACAAAACCTAAAACAACTAGGCTCACCTATGTGAACCAACAACTTATGCTAAGCAAGATAAGCAACTATGTGATATCAAGATATATGACAAAGAACAATATGGCTATCACAAAGTAAAGTGCATAAGTAAAGGGCTCGGGAAAGAGATAACCGAGGCACGCGGAGACGATGATGTATCCTGAAGTTCACACCCTTGCGGATGCTAATCTCCGTTTGGAGCGGTGTGGAGGCACAATGCTCCCCAAGAAGCCACTAGGGCCACCGTAATCTCCTCACGCCCTCGCACAATGCAAGATGTCGTGATTCCACTAAGGGACCCTTGAGGGCGGTCACCGAACCCGTACAAATGACGACCCTTGGGGGCGGTCACCGAACCCGTACACTTTGGCAACCCTTGGGGGCGGTCACCGGTACCCGTCAAATTGCTCGGGGCGATCTCCACAACCTAATTGGAGACCCCAATGCTTGCTCGGAGCTTTACACCACAATGATTGAGCTCCGAACACCACCAACCGTCTAGGGCGCCCAAGCACCCAAGAGGAACAAGCTCAAGGGCACCAAGCACCCAAGAGTAATAAGCTTCTTAACTTGTAACTTCCACGTATCACCGTGGAGAACTCAAACCGATGCACAAATGCAATGGCAAGGGCACACAGAGTACCCAAGTCCTTTTCTCTCAAATCCCACCAAAGCAACTAATGCTAGGGAGGAAAGTAAGAGGAAGAACAAGAAGGAGAACACAAAGAACTCCAAGATCTAGATCCAAGGGGTTCCCCTCACATAGAGGAGAAAGTGATTGGTGGAAGTGTGGATCTAGATCTCCTCTCTCTTTTCCCTCAAAAACTAGCAAGAATCCATGGAGGGATTGAGAGTTAGCAAGCTCAAAGAAGGTCAACAATGGGGGCAAAAACGAGCTCAAGAGATAGGGAACCATTGGGGAAGAAGACCCCCTTAAATAGGTCCCCACGAATCTGCCCGTTATGTGCAGAAAACTGTAGGACCGGTACAATCGGTGCATGAACCGGTACAACCAGCCAAAGCAGAGGAAAAACCAACCTGGGAAAAGCTCTAAGCGGTACAACAGCCTGGAGAACCGGTAGTACCGGTTAAACCAGTAAAACCGGTCAACAACCGCCCAAGAACCGCTCCAAAACAGAAACTAGTCCGGTGGTAGAGTGGTACATGGCCGGTACAACCTCCGGACCAATTCTGGAGCGGTACAACCGCTCCAAACACCGGTTGTACCGGTCAACCAGTACAACCTCCCTATGGGGCGGTACAACCTCTCTATGTAAAACAGACAATATCAAAACAACCACAACTTTCGCATACGAGCTCCGAATTCGACGAAATCAAGTTTGTTGGGAAGCTAACAACATGGGCTAACACAATCTTGATAGAAGTATCAATAAGAAGCAAATGATAAAATGCCCATAAGAAAATGGTGAGAACTCTTCCTTGGATAAGACCGGTAAAACCTCCAACACCGAAAACATCATAGAAGACGCATGCGAACTCCATTTTTGATGAACTCAAGCTTGTCATCAAGATGACCATAAGCTCTAAGACCCACAAAGAGAACCAAACAAGAACCAAGAAACATGATGCAAGGATGCAATGGTTTGAGCTCTCTACTAACGATACGATCAAGCTACCAACTTGAGAGCCCCCCTTGATAGTACAACAAACGATCCTATAACCCGGTCTCCCAACTACCACCACGAGACCGGTAAAATAGAAAACCTATCAAGGGCAAACCTTTGCCTTGCACATGGTCCACTTGAGCTAGATGATGACGATCTTGACTCCCTCAAGTTGGACCACCTTTCTTGATTGCGTTGGCTCGATGAAGACTAGATGATCTCTCCCCCATAGTCCACTATGGGTGAGCCACTCTTCGACACATCTTCACAAGTCCATTGACACCATAATGGATGGCAAGGTTCAAGCACTTGATCTCTTCGTGATGCTCCACTTGAACTTGCACACGACAATCTTGATGACGATCTCCACGTGATGTCAACCTTTCCATGGGTTGTATGATATCTTTCTCTTGACGCAAGCCCATGGACACGTACCTAACCCCACATATAACTCTCACATAGACCATGGGTTAGTACACAAAGTGCAATGGACAATGCTTACCATACCATGGGATCACTTGATCCCTCTCGGTACATCTTCCACGCTTTGTGAGTTGATCAACTTGATTCACTCTTGACATAGTCTTGATCAACCTTGAATCTTTCCAACTCTCTTCATTTGGATGATGTCTTGAAGGTAAATATGAATGATCACACAATCTTCTTCTTCAAGACATGCTTGCAATAAGCTCAACACTCACATGACCAATCTTTGGATAATTCCTTAATAGCACCTTGGTCAACTCATAAACTCCTTGAAACCAACACATGGACTTCAAGAAAAGCCTATGGACAAAACCTTCAAATATAACTCAAGGCAACCATTAGTCCATAGAGATTGTCATCAATTACCAAAACCAAACATGGGGGCATCGCATGTTCTTTCAAGAAATAGCAAAAGCAATATCCGTGCAGCATACTATATCTCTTCCACTTCCTAAACTATCTTATCTGTGAGTAGCATCAAGCAAATAAGCATAGAAAATCTCATCTTATCTCTCTCATCTCTCTCTCTTCCTCTCTCTCCCTCCCTCTCCCTCTCTCTTTCCCTGCTTGGCCTGCTACAGCACCGTGCTCTCCTGCCTCAGCGGCGGCCGGTCTCCCCTGCCGTTCCCTACTCCAAAGCAAAGGAATCAAGGACACCAGCATCAACGTCACCATGTGCAGCAACGCGGTGGCCTGCCTCGGCATCCTTGTACGAGGAGCAGGCGACCCTCAGCCCCGTCGTGGTAGGTCTCCTGCGAGCTAGGGTACCGAGGGAAGGAGCAGGCCGACATCCTCTATCAGCGCTGCCGATGGCAGCACAAAGGCGGGGCGACGACCTCGTCTAGGGCACAGCTTGGAGGCGGGGTGGCTCAACTGCGGGAGCACGCGTGCTCATCTCTACTCGCTCGCCACGTCGCCGCCGATCCACATCCACCACCACTGTCTCCCAATCCCATCATTGCGAAGAGGGGAAGGAGAGCCTCACCGATGAGCACCGGGCAGAGAGAGTTGCTGGGCCGGACGGGGAGCGGGCGGAGGTGGCGGCTTCAAGAGAGAAGAGATGGGTATGTGTGGCGGCTGTGCTTAGGACGAGGAGGCAACACCCATGGCGAAGATAACGAGCGAGGGCATAAAATCAGATCGGATCGGGGACTGCATCCCGATAATTTTGGACGCAATGAATGTGCGAGGGAAAAAAAGCTGTTGACGACACGACCGAGAGTTGTATCGGGCCTTTCTGGGCCTGCGCACGCTGGCCACAGGGACAACGGAACGAGTGAAGACTGGACGAAGATCGATGACGTAAGACGGAAACGGAACGTTCCGTTTCTTTTAGATATAGTAGAGATATCGTGATGGGTGCTGCTAGAGACGGTATTTGTTTTAAGAAGACAGTAGGGTTGTTCGATATTTGTGGTGTCGTCCACATTTCGATTTCGACGTTAGCCGGTAGTCGTTGTGTGAGCCCATTGAAAGCTTTTATTCCATGATGAAGTGACCGAATTGCCGTTGTATCATTCACACCGGTCGGCTGACTAGGCTCCTGCTCGCTCAGTTCGGTTCTCTATTCCACTCACTAGCATAGCATTTTTTTTCGCTCGCTCCATTGCTATCTCATAAAAAGTTGGCTATCATTTTAATTTTAATTTTGAAAAGTTTGTTAAATCAACAAAATAATAATTTTTAAAAATGTTACAAATTTAGAAAACATGAATTTTATAAAATGTAATAAGCTTAATATTTATGAATTTTAATAATATCTTAGGATTGTAAAAAATGTTCACAAATTTTAATAATATTCATGAATTAAAATGTAAAAAGTAAAAGTAAAAAGTAGAAGAGAAAACCATAAAAAAACATGAACCCTCAACCAACGACACACACCCTTGCAGACGGGGCACGGCGACCCGTACAACCTTCGACACATCAGAAGACTCCAAATCTAAGGAGCTTGGCATCTTAATTAATAGATGCACCCTCCATTTTTAGAGGTTTCTCAAGAAATATCCAAATTATCATAAAAACGATGTTTAACTCCATCTCTTACTTGGAATGTTCAATAGGTAAATAAACACATTGCACAACAAAGAACACCAACATTATGGAAAGAAACTTATAAGCTCTTTGTTATGTTCTCTTTACAATGTCTTGTCTCGTGAGCTCAAATCAACTTTCGTATGGAAACTCTCCATCTCATGGCCTTTTACAGCCTAGCCCACTTGAAGCATTTTAGTAATAAGCTCACATTAACCTTTCAATAGCTTGCCAAGGCTTCATGACATTGATTATTATTTGTCTGACTCATAGAAATCAATTGAGTAGCATTGCCTAGATCAATGTTGCATAACACTCCTCCTTGGATGTTTACTTTGAAAAGCACACGCCTCCTTAAAGTCTTCCCCTATGACCCGTGTGAGGTGCGTTCGACCCGTGTGAGGTGAGTTCTGTAAAGGGACAGTAGGAGTGACTTGTATGTTGACTTTTCCACTATCGTAGGATATCTCTAGACTTTCCTATAATAACAGTAATTATTTTATCCATTTTGCATAGGTAAAAAGGGATGGACAAAAGAGTGCACCGCGTACATATATCAAGTTGCACATGTTGCGTCATTAAAAACCTATGTGAGAATATCCATTGGAAAAAAGTCGCTAAGAAAAAAAGAGTACAACCTTTAATCTCCAGGATTAGTATTTGTCTTCTGGACAAACGACCATTGAGATCATCAAAGAGAGCTATGATTTAGGGGTTCTCTCCCCCTGACCTTGCAACTCTTAGCTTTCTCATGCTAATGCCACAAAACATCTTTGAAAACTTGGTGCAGGTAGAAACTTTGTTAATAGATCAGCAAGATCATCACAAAGATTTAGTTTGCAAGTTCTTCACTTTCCCACTCTTCTGGAGTTCATGAGGGTAGAAGAATTATATGCTTAGTGAGATTGCTCTTTGACATTACTCTTTTGCATTTGTTCTTTAAAGAAAAATCATTTGCATTTGTGCAACACAAGTAACATTATCATTGTATATACTTGTGGGGGTGTTGACGGTATTGAGTCCACATGACTTCTGGATGTGATTAGTAATCGGTCTGAGCCAGACACATTCTCATGAGGCTTCATATAAAGCAACTATCTCTACGAGGGTCTGCTTACATGACCGCCAAGATATTGATGTTCCACTATAGAGAAACACAAATCCACCCATCCTAATCAAGTCTTGGCTCTTCTGTTAAACAATCCAAGATAATGAATACCTTCGAGGTATGTCAGATAGTTTTGATGCCAACGCAATGCGTTCAAGTTGGGGGTTGCATTATATTTTTAAGAGGGTGAGACTTGTCCATATTTAAATATTTAAAGAACCCTCTATATATGCAGACTAGGGAACAAAAACTCCTCCAAGAAGGTGCTAAAGTCGTAGGCCTAAACAGAGCCTGGTTTTAGAAGTCTTTCATCTCAAACTCCATCTAGAACTAGCTTCCTTTATGTCCTTTGTGTTGCCGGTGATATTCAGATCATTGATATAGACTGAGATATTATAGGGGAGTTGTTGGAGATACTCTAACCATCTTAATTTTGAAAAGTAAATCCATGTCACACACGGCCTATGTCCACAAATCTCATGCCATTTATTTTGCGAGAAAGGTTCAGCGGTACATGGCAAACTACATTTATTCACCACTACAAAGGCCGGCGCACAGATTTATCCTCATGGAACAGATCCAGGTCCTCGAACCAGCTCAATTACATCTTAGTTAGCCGGAGCTTTGTACCATCCCCACGGCGCATCAGATGTGTACTCGGTGACTTGCTTGATGCTCAGGTAGTTATCAATGCCCCTGCAAAACAAAAGGCACGGACGGCGTCAGGTAGAAATCCTCGACAGTTATAGCATGCCTCAGAGAACACGATCTCGGCTCACCCTTCTCCTAGCTCGCGCCCAAAGCCACTGCGCTTGTTCCCGCCCCACGGAGCTTGGCAGAAGCAAGGCTGCGAGCAGTTCACCCAAATGCATCCAGCGTCGATCTCCTGTAGTTGGAATTGCCATTGGACACTTGTTAGCAGAACATCCCCAAGAGCGATTTGCAACAATACTCGAGTAACACCAACTTGGAGTAGCAGATAAAGCTATCAACATTATCAACAGAAAATGTTAAGACTCCTTCACTTAGACATACCTCGGCTAATCTCTGGCATCGCTCACGGTCACCAGAAATCACGGCACCAGCCAGACCATAACTGTGGCAAGAGGAGCAGTTATCATAGGCTATAACATATATGCTGCAAACCCTCATCAAAACAGCAATGCTCTATTGAAATGGATAAGTAGCTCTTTTGGATTTTTTTTGATTTAATTTGGCATTATTCAACAATAAAAAAAGAAAAATTTCGACAAATTCCTTTTTTTTAATTATGTGATAATTATGAGAACCAATCCTACTACTTCTCCTCCCGGGACTTCCACAATTGAAGAAAAAAATACAGGTCGTATCGATCAAATTATTGGACCCGTGCTGGATGTCACTTTTCCCCCAGGCAAGTTACCTTATATTTATAACGCTTTGGTAGTCCAGAGTAGAGACACTAACGATAAGCAAATTAATGTGACTTGTGAGGTACAACAATTATTAGGAAATAATCGAGTTAGAGCTGTATCTATGAGTGCTACGGACGGGTTGATGAGAGGAATGGAAGTGATTGACACGGGAGCTCCTCTCAGTGTTCCGGTCGGTGGAGCTACTCTTGGATGAATTTTCAACGTTCTTGGGGAGCCTGTTGACAATTTGGGTCCTGTAGATAGTAGTGCAACGTTCCCTATTCATAGATCTGCGCCTGCCTTTATCGAGTTAGATACGAAATTATCCATCTTTGAAACAGGTATTAAGGTCGTCGATCTTTTAGCTCCTTATCGACGTGGAGGAAAAATAGGACTATTTGGGGGGGCTGGAGTAGGTAAAACAATACTGATCATGGAATTAATCAATAACATTGCTAAAGCTCATGGGGGCGTATCCGTATTCGGTGGAGTAGGGGAACAGACTCGTGAAGGAAATGATCTTTATATGGAAATGAAGGAATCCGGAGTAATTAATGAAAAAAATATTGAGGAATCAAAGGTAGCTCTAGTCTATGGCCAAATGAATGAACCACCGGGAGCTCGTATGAGAGTTGGTTTAACTGCCCTAACTATGGCGGAATATTTCCGAGATGTTAATAAGCAAGACGTGCTTTTATTTATCGATAATATCTTTTGTTTTGTTCAAGTAGGATCAGAGGTATCCGCTTTATTAGGGAGAATGCCCTCCGCAGTGGGTTATCAACCTACTCTTAGTACAGAAATGGGTTCTTTGCAAGAAAGAATTGCTTCTACTAAAAAGGGATCTATAACTTCGATTCAAGCAGTTTATGTACCTGCAGACGATTTGACCGACCCTGCCCCTGCCACAACATTTGCACATTTGGATGCTACTACCGTACTTTCCAGAGGATTAGCTTCCAAGGGTATTTATCCAGCAGTAGATCCTTTAGATTCAACCTCGACTATGTTACAGCCTCGGATCATTGGCAACGGACATTATGAAACTGCGCAAAGAGTTAAGGAAACTTTACAATGTTACAAAGAACTTCAGGACATTATTGCAATTCTTGGCTTGGATGAATTATCGGAAGAGGATCGTTTAACTGTAGCAAGAGCAAGAAAAATTGAGCGTTTCTTATCACAACCGTTCTTTGTGGCAGAAGTTTTTACTGGTTCTCCAGGAAAGTATGTTGCTCTTGCGGAAACTATTAGGGGATTTCAACTAATCCTTTTCGGAGAATTAGACGGCCTACCTGAACAGGCTTTTTATTTGGTGGGTAACATCGATGAAGCTAGCACGAAAGCTATAACCTTAGAAGAGGAGAACAAATCGCAGAAATGAAATTAAATCTTTATGTACTGACTCCTAAGCGAATTATTTGGGATTGTGAGGTGAAAGAAATCATTTTATCCACTAATAGTGGCCAAATTGGCGTATTACCAAACCACGCCCCCATTAACGCAGCAGTAGATATGGGTCCTTTGAGAATACGCCTCCTCAACGACCAATGGTTAACAACGGTTCTCTGGAGCGGTTTTGCGAGAATAGTTAATAATGAGATCATCATTTTAGGAAATGATGCGGAACTGGGTAGTGATATTGATCCGAAAGAAGCTCAAAAGGCACTTGAAATAGCCGAAGCTAACTTGAGTAAAGCTGAGGGTACGAAAGATTTGGTTGAAGCGAAGCTCGCTCTCAGACGAGCTAGGATACGAATCGAGGCTGTCAATTGGATTCCCCCATCCAATTGAAGACAATCCAGTGGTTTATAGTTGATACAAAGAAAAAGGGAAGAGGGGTAGAAAAAGTTATTAGATAGCGAAGCGAAGTAAGTCCAATGCTATCTAGTAATTTTTCTACCTACTTACCTACTATTGGATTTGAACCAGTGACTCCCGCCGTATGAAAGCAATACTCTAACCACTGAGTTAAGTAGGCAATTTATCACCACAAAGGAAGACCCATTACTTCGATCGATTATATATTGAATCCCTTTTCTAAGCAATACCGCTCTGTTATTGGTCTGTTA
This sequence comes from Triticum timopheevii, assembly GCA_963921465.1. Lineage (NCBI taxonomy): Eukaryota > Viridiplantae > Streptophyta > Magnoliopsida > Poales > Poaceae > Triticum > Triticum timopheevii. The sequence continues at coordinate 553,360,121 of OY997272.1, read as the reverse complement.
TATACTAAATACTAAACTAAATACTAAACAGATACAGATCAAAGGGGTATCCTCTGGCATTAGAAAATATTCATCTTGACAAGAAATTATCTATATGTTAAGATATCTCTGATAAGGGCTATAGCTCAGTTCGGTAGAGCAACTCGGTAGCGCCAATGCTTTTCAAAGGAGCTTATTATGCAATGAACATAATCGATCTTATTGCAAAATCAATGTCTTACTTCATAGATTCGAGAGAATAGGAGAACAGTAGCCTGACAAACAGTCGGTTCAGTCTGATTCAGGTGCCAATTCAGGTGCCTAATCAAATAGAACCCTTATGGATTTTCTAGTTGATAAGGTAAATATCCAGCCCACTAAATGCTAGGCGTAATGAGGATAAAGGCCTCCAAAAAACTTCTTTTCGTTCTATGAACTTTAAGGTGTATGAAGTCTCATAGTTAACTCTTGCAGTGGAACGATAGAGACTCCATTTCACTTAGGTTGATTTAATTTAGACCGGAGGCAGACCTAAGTCAAGGTAATCCTCCTTTGAAACACTTTGGTATTGCTCCTAGATAGATCATAATAAAAAAATCAATCAGAGCACAGGGAGCCATCTCATTATCTTTCTGTAAAGAAAAAGTATGGTGGACTAACTGATCTTTAAATCAGTTTATGAAAGAGCCCAATGCAAAAAAATGCATGTTGGGTCTTTGAAACAGTTCAAATCATTTCGATAATAATCCGTTTGATCTGTTTTACCGAGAAGGTCTACGGTTCGAATCCGTATAGCCCTAATATGCCCTTTTTTATATTTTAGGATCTCTATCCTATCTTTTCTTTAGTTTAGTATAGTTTTCATTTTCTCATTAGTATTTGTTTATAGACTGGATAGGCGCCTGCGACATAGAATAGAGATAAAAGCATTACAAAAGGCTCACTCATCGAAAATCAAAATTATACAGACAGGAAAAGAAAAACGAATTTCTATCAAATCAATAGAAGAAAGGATCCTTTCCCTGATTTGAATCCCGTCCTCCTTCAAATAGGATATCTCTAGACTTCCCTATAATAACTGCAATGATTTTATCCATTTTGCGAATTCCTACTTTGTTTTAAGTATATTTATTACTTTGTTTATAGATACATTATGTAAATTGATCAACTTTAAATAGAAAAAATAAAGTAAAGAGTAAATAAGAAAACAGAATATTCTGTCTCATAGTTCTGAAATAGAGTTCTTTATTTTTATTTTATAGTATTACTTCTCATTAATTATACTGCATAGATTAGTCCTACTATCTTAATTAGGTTCTAATTTAGTAATATTCTCATTTTTATTTAATAGTCTCTTATTATTTTATTATTAAATATTAAATAAAGATTCTTTTTTCTAGAGATTCTAGAGAAAGCGAGACAAAGTGAAACGAGAAAGTTTTCTTTATATAAGAATTAGATCTACATACACCATATCTAAATAGAATGGAAATCCAAAAGAAAGGGAGTTGGGATTCCATTGGATGAATCTTTAAAGAAGATGCAGCACAGAGGAAACAAAGGCTAAACTAAGCGCTTTTGTTTGAACAAAAAGATTCTTGTTTCACCGAGGAAAAGAGAGAAGTTCTGGATAAATTGACAATGCTGAATTGAATTGACTAATTTAAGTTCCGCCTATTCCACATTAATGGGAGTACATTATGTTTCTGCTTCACGAATATGATATTTTTTGGACATTTCTAATAATAGCAAGCCGTATTCCTATTTTGGCATTTTCGATTTCAGGACTTTTAGCCCCGGTTAGTGAAGGACCAGAGAAGCTTTCTAGTTATGAATCGGGTATAGAACCCATGGGAGGGGCTTGGGTACAATTTCGAATACGCTATTATATGTTTGCGCTCGTTTTTGTTGTTTTTGATGTGGAAACCGTCTTTCTATACCCTTGGGCAATGAGTTTCGACGTATTGGGTGTATCCATTTTTATCGAAGCTTTGATTTTCGTGCTTATCTTAGTTGTTGGTTTAGTTTATGCATGGCGAAAAGGAGCCTTGGAATGGTCTTAACTGAATATTTAGACAAAAAAAAAGAAGGAAAAGATTCTATTGAGACAGTTATGAATTTGATTGAGTTTCCCTTACTTGACCAAACAAGTTCCAATTCTGTTATTTCAACTACACCAAATGATCTTTCGAATTGGTCAAGACTCTCTAGTTTATGGCCCCTTCTATACGGTACCAGTTGTTGTTTCATTGAATTTGCTTCATTAATAGGCTCACAATTCGACTTTGATCGTTATGGATTGGTACCAAGATCAAGTCCTAGGCAAGCAGACCTAATTTTAACAGCCGGTATGGTAACAATGAAAATGGCTCCCTCTTTAGTGAGATTATACGAGCAAATGCCTGAACCAAAATACGTCATTGCTATGGGAGCCTGTACTATTACAGGGGGAATGTTCAGTACGGATTCCTATAGTACTGTTCGGGGAGTTGATAAGTTAATTCCTGTGGATGTCTACTTGCCGGGCTACCCACCTAAACCGGAGGCAGTTATAGATGCCCTAACAAAACTTCGTAAGAAGATATCGCGAGAAATAGTTGAGGATCGAACTCTATCTCAAAATAAAAATAGATGTTTTACTACCAGTCACAAGCTTTATGTTAGGCGCAGTACTCATACAGGAACTTATGAGCAAGAATTGCTCTATCAATCACCATCTACATTAGATATATCTTCTGAAACTTTTTTCAAATCCAAAAGTTTAGTACCTTTCTACAAATTAGTGAATTAGGAGGGGGCTCTTTTGTGTAGAAAAATAAAAAGTAGGGCAATCTTTCAAACTTGCATCCGAAATGTGAAATATTTATACAAAGAGGGAGAGATGAAGACAATGCAGCAGGGTTGGTTATCTAATTGGCTAGTCAAACATGAGGTGGTTCATAGATCTTTGGGCTTTGATCACCGAGGAATAGAGACTTTACAAATAAAAGCAGGGGATTGGGATTCCATTGCTGTCATTTTATATGTATATGGTTACAATTATTTACGCTCCCAATGTGCTTATGATGTAGCACCCGGTGGATCTTTAGCTAGCGTGTATCATCTTACGAGAATACAATATGGTATAGATAATCCAGAAGAAGTCTGCATAGAAGTCTTTGCCCAAAAGGATAATCCTAGAATTCCGTCTGTCTTCTGGATTTGGAGAAGTGCCGATTTTCAAGAACGTGAATCTTATGATATGGTGGGAATCTCTTATGATAATCATCCGCGCCATAAACGTATCCTAATGCCTGAAAGTTGGATAGGCTGGCCCTTACGTAAGGATTATATAACCCCCAATTTTTATGAAATACAAGATGCTCATTGAATGATAAGAAATTCATGCTCACTTATACAACACAACTCCAGATTTTATTCAAGTCAAGGAATATTTTTAGGTTCTTTTCCTAGATGAAACGGAATACCTATTTATAATTAATTCCTAATTATACAAAAGCATTCCAGATAGACTGAGCAAAAAAAGGGTTTCATTTGGATTCCCCTATTTTGAAAATCGCATATTAATTTCCTTCATATGAACAGAAAAATAGGATGACTCAAAGAAGTTCTCTACCAGGAACTTTGTACCGCGCACATTACTTAGCACAACTAGGAAAATAAGATAAGATAAAGATAAGCAAGACTAAAAAAATATTCGTCGGAATAGCGGAATACAAAATTAAGAAACGCAAAAAAATAAAGGGGAATCTCACCCCCTTCTTTATCATAAAGAAAAGATCTATTTTAAAACTTCTTTAAAAAGAAAAAGAAGTGCCTCTATATTTATATTATAGATTTATCCACTTAGATGAAAAAAATAAATATTATTAATGAATATGTATCACAATCCATCTCGAGGTATTTGGATCAATACCTATTCGGTGGATCTTTTTTTCCTCTGCCAGGAACCAGATTTGAACTGGTGACACGAGGATTTTCAGTCCTCTGCTCTACCAACTGAGCTATCCTGACCTTTTCTTGTGCATCATCCTAGTAGAGTATTTGTATCTATGTCAATTAAAAGGACTAAAAATTAATTAAAGTATTTCAAATTTTAAATTTGAAAATGGGGGGGTAGTCCTATGCATTGTGCATGGTTTACTTAAATAAAACTTAAAAATAGAGTGAATAACCAAGATTTCTTGCCGATACTCTAATAAAAAAGAAATCTATTCAATGAATAGGATAAGATCCATTGAGTTCTCTTCGCATTCCTTTGTGAAAGAGTAGAATGAGAAAGCTAATGAATCTTAAACCCATTGATAAAAAGAAAAAAAAAGAGGATAAATAATAATAATATAGTATAGTTAGGGAATAAAAGAGGATTTGGGGATAGAGGGACTTGAACCCTCAACTTATAAAGTCGACGGATTTTCCTTTTACTAGAAATTTCATTGTTGTCAGTATTGACATGTAGAATGGGACTCTCTTTGTCCTCGTCCGATTAATCCACTTTTTTAAAGATATCGAAAACTTTGAATTTGAATTGAAGAATTTGATTATTCAATATTCGATTGGAGTGGATTCACAATAATGAAAAAAAAATTATGATATGAGTTTTTATGAGTTTTTTATTTCATAATCATTATCATTTCTAATTTCATTTTTAAAAAAGATAAAAAACCTATATTATAATTATAATATAATATGAGTTCTGTGATTAATCGTTTGCTATGTCAGTATCTATACATGTTTATTAAATGTATAAGGTATAAAACCCCTCTTTCTCTAATTTAGAATTAGAAGGAATTCCACTAACAACACAACGTAATTAACTCGATTCGTTAGAACAGCTTCCATTGAGTCTCTGCACCTATCCTTTTCCTTTGTATTCTAGTTCGAGAACCCCTTGTTTTCTCAAAACACGGATTTGGCTCGGGATTGCCCTTTTTTAATTCCAGGGTTTCTCTGGATTTGGAAGTTACCACTTAGCAGGTTTCCATACCAAGGCTCAATACAATCAAGTCCGTAGCGTCTACCGATTTTGCCATATCCCCATTTCCCTCTTCTTTGAGACCAGGATTCCTTGTGTAATTTCATCCATCTCTTAGTTTTTTTTGAATCATTGAGTTCATCACTCAACGTAGTCTAGCAGTTCAGTTCGACTCTATTTGAGAGACCTCGCTTGCTTATTGCAATTCAGAATTGAATTGATTCTATCCTTGATGTATTTGCAATTCAATCTGAATCAATATATCCAAAAGTTTTTATCTCCCCCACCTCCCGTCTTACTTTTTATAGTATTCAAAATTATACTACAACGCTTGATATTTATTCTTTTTTTCTAATCAGAATTAGCAATTTTATTTACTCTGACTCTATGTTCCCCTTAGTGAAATATTAATCCTCAAATTATTAACAAATAATAAAGTCTATAATGATCGAATGAAAATACCAATAAATTCTATAATTTTATTTTTTAATATCCTATAGTTAAGCATATCAAGCTAACTTTATCTTTAAGAAGTTTTAGTATTTTTTTTATTTTTATAAGTATAACTTCAAATTTAGAACTAGTTAATAGCTAAGATTAATAACTAATATCTGAGATTTTACGGATTTCCTATACTATACCTATTTCTATTTGTTACACTATTTCCGTTATGTAAGCCCACTTAGCTCAGAGGTTAGAGCATCGCATTTGTAATGCGAGGGTCATCGGTTCAAATCCGATAGTCGGCTTTTTTTTCTCTATCGATGTTCTACGAACAAGAATCTCTTTTTTTCCGAATTAAATGGAGAATCCAGGATCTTTTATGTTTTTTACCTTACAATTTTGCTAGATACAAAACAATAAAATAAACAATATATATAAAAAAATAAAGATTTTGATGAAATTCCATTTTTTTGGGGTACTTTAGTTGATTTTACTCTGTTTATCCTGTAGTTTAATTCAGTTTTAATTTCGATGTATTCTGTAATGTAAATACAATGAAATTAATTGTGTAAAATGAAATTTCAATAAAATAAAAAAGGAGTCTTCATGTCCCGTTATCGAGGACCTCGTTTAAAAAAAATACGCCGTCTGGGAGCTTTACCAGGACTCACTAGAAAAACACCTAAATCCGGAAGTAATCTTAAAAAAAATTCAATTCTGGGAAAAAGGAGCAATATCGTATCCGTCTTCAAGAAAAACAGAAATTGCGTTTTCATTATGGTCTGACAGAATGACAATTACTTAGATATGTACATATCGCTGGAAAAGCAAAAAGGTCAACAGGCCAGGTTTTACTACAATTACTTGAAATGCGTTTGGATAATATCCTTTTTCGATTGGGTATGGCTTCAACCATTCCTGGGGCCCGCCAATTAGTCAACCATAGACATATTTTAGTTAATGGTCGTATAGTCAATATACCAAGTTTTCGTTGCAAACCCAGAGATATTATTACTACGAAAGATAACCAAAGATCAAAAGGTCTAGTTCAAAATTATATTGCTTCATCGGACCTGGGGAAATTGCCAAAGCATTTGGCGATTGACACGTTGGAATATAAAGGACTAGTAAATAAAATCCTAGATAGGAAGTGGGTCGGTCTCAAAATAAATGAGTTGTTAGTTGTAGAATATTACTCTCGTCAGACTTGAACTTAACGAAAAAAGGAAAGGTTCATAGAATTTTCTTCCCCTTCCCCTTTCCCCGAACTAAATCGCCCTAAGACCATTACCATTAATTCGTATTTTCCCATCAACTAGCTAAAATTGATTAACCCTAGGATTAGGATCCTTTTTTCTTTTTTCCTCTATGTGTATTTTACATACCACAGTAATTTGCTATAGAGAATTTCTAATTTCTATTAAATCAAAATAAGATAATATAAGATATTATATTATTGCTGGAAAAAAATTGTTATTTGATTTGATACATTGTGATCCTTAACGTTGATGAATTAATAAAAACGGAAAGAGAGGGATTCGAACCCTCGGTAAACAAAAGTCTACATAGCAGTTCCATTGCTACGCCTTGAACCGCTCGGCCATCTCTCCTACATAACTTATTATGGAAAATAAACTGAGTGAATAGCGAGTTTTCTTATTCCTGCAGTACAGGTACAACCGCAACCACTCGGGGGTTCCATAGTTCTATTGGAAAAATTCCTTTTGATCTAAGTGGAAGGATACAGGATTTTTTTTACTAGAAATTGCGCTCGCTATAAAATAAAAGTTTTAATTTGGGTTTTCCCGCAACTAAAGAAAAAGAAAATGGAAGAATTCTTCTTATTGCATAACAAAATAAAATAAAGAAACCTTAGAATTCCGTTTGCATAAGATACGCTACACCATACTATCGAAATAAAAAATAGGGTATGAGACAATTAATAAAATAACTTTGAAAACACGAAATAGTTGATAACATAAGTTGTTGTTCAGAAATAGGAAAGTGGAATGAAATCCAGTCTTAGTCAAATATTTCATATCTCTTCGTGTCCAAGCAGAAGGAAAAGGATACAATTTGAGCTGAGCGGAAAATCCATATCTCTCTTATCCATTTAAAGCATATGGATTTAGAGTAGAGCATATGGATCAATCTATTTATAATTATAAGAATCGAATGTGTTTGTTTTTATGTTATTTTGTGAAGGAATGAAAACAATTCTATATAGAATGGGTTGGGAATTATGCCTAGATCCCGTGTAAATGGAAATTTCATTGATAAGACCTCCTCAATTGTAGCCAATATTTTATTGCGAATAATTCCGAAAACCTCAGGAGAAAAAAAGGCATTTACTTATTATAGAGATGGTGCGATTTGACTCTTTTTTTTTGCTTTTTTTAGCCCTACCTATACCTCAGTCTTACGAAAAAGAGAAGGGGTTGGCATAGAGAGAACCAAATTTGTAAAGCAAACAAACCCACGCTTCGGGAAGGTGAGGCGAACTAACAATTCCTTCCGTCGTGTATCCTCGATTGATGCGGCTTCAGATACTTCAATTGTAGATTTGAGTATTGAGCGAAAGGTTACACCTACAGGATATGGTATGGTATGGATTACAGGCCAATCCTACTCTATTAGTATCCGTAGGCAGCATAGGGGAGAAAAGCACTACACCTAGAAATAGGAATCAACAAGAGAAAAACTTTGTTAGAAATTACCCCTTTCCCGATCGGTATCAGGGCTGGGAAGAATGGTTGGGATAACAAACAACCATCAGGTTTGTACTTTGGATACCCCTATAACCATCAAAGATCGTTGAAGTAGCTAATTCCTCTAAATAGGAGGCGTTGAGAACAAAGAAATTATCGGAGCTATCGTTTTCCTCTAGCATTAATAGAATTCATTGGTGTTAAGAAAAACCTCTTGTGGGAAGGTTGGCTAGAGATTTCTTGGAAAAATACCACCCCCTTTCGGTTCATAATGAGACGGGACTAATTCTATTTTGATTCTTTAGATTATTTCGCTTAGTACTATTATGTACAGAAGGGAGGAGCCGTATGAGATGAAAACCTCATGTACGGTTTTGGAACGGATATTTTTTGAATAGAATGAACGACCGTAACGGATGTTGGCTCAATCCGAAGGAAATTATGCGGAAGCTTTGCAAAATTATTATGATGCTACGCGACTAGAAATCGATCCCTATGATCGAAGTTATATACTCTATAACATAGGCCTTATACACACAAGCAATGGAGAGCATACAAAGGCTTTGGAATATTATTTCCGGGCACTAGAACGAAACCCCTTCTTACCGCAAGCTTTTAATAATATGGCCGTGATCTGTCATTACGTGCGACTATCTCCACTATAGAAAAAAAAGAGGATCAAATTTTCTAGTAAATACTAGAAAAAAAGGGCTTTCTACATAGGGATCGTAAAAACAACGATTTTTCCCTATCAGCTGTAGGAAGGAAGGACACTTCACGAGAATCAAAAAACGAAGAAAGTATGGCCTATACTACTACTCTATGGATAAAGTTTCTCAAATTGATAGAGAAAGCACCATAAAGATCAATTAGTGAGCGACTGGGTCGATACAACTAAAAAAAACTGCTTACTTATCCCATGATATGGGGCAAAATTTAGGAATCCGCTTATGTAATAGAGCCGATCCACTAAGGGATTAAGCAGCGGTGTAGTATCAGATCCCAAAGATAGTAAGTTCTTTTTTCTTTCTTATGGTATGGAAAAAAGTCTTTTTCAAGGATTCTATAGAGATTTCATATATGAAACCGGGATAGTTACCTTTCAGAAAATTTGAACGAAGGCTCTATATCTATCTATGCTTCATTCTTCTGAAGGTGGGAAAAAAGATCAAACTGATTATTGATAAAAATTAGGGTTTGAAACTTAGGTAATTAATTTCTTTTGCTTAGACCCAAGACCAAATTGGATCGATTTTTGATAAATCGAATTCAGTTAAGATAGGGGAAATTCAGATAGCAATTTCTGAGCCGTATGAGGTAGGAAACTCTCAAGTACGGTTCTAAGGGAAGGAACTTCCTATTCCGACCGAGGAGAACAGGCCATTCTACAGGGTGATTCGGAAATTGCGGAAGCTTGGTTTGATCAAGCTGCTGAATATTGGAAACAAGCTATAGCGCTTACTCTGGGAAATTATATTGAAGCACAGAACTGGTTGAAGATTACGAAGCGCTTTGAATTTGAATAAGACCATGCTCCTTCTTTTTCATAAAATGGGTGGTTTGGTTGTTGATCCATTAATCAAATAAATTAGGTCGTAAGATCGAATCAAGAATTTCATTATATCCATTTCTTATACCTTCTATTTTATATGATATTTCATAAGAATAAACCATAGGGATAGGGTCTAGAATAGAAGTAATAAAGTGAATAAAAAGAGGGGGCAATCTAAATATTGCTAATATATTAGGACCATCTTATTAATAATTCTAATGAGTTATCTTGGAATTTAGAATCAAATAAAAAACCCTATATTATGCTCAAGGAAAGTAGATATAGATAGGAGCTTATGCCTTCAAAAAAAATACACTAGAAAAATACACTAGTTTCTTAAATTAAAAATAAAAAAGATTTTTTTCTTACGTCGAGAAATATTTGTTTTTCAAGAGAAACAATGTCCGTTAGGCACCTAATCTTTATGTCATAATAGACCCGGACACTTGCCTCGGATTGACTTCAATATATAATTGCTCCAGTGAATAACTAAAAAAATGGAAGGATGTTAGATAGTAAAGAAAAGAACTAATCACAATATCTATCTTTCAAAATCTATCTTTCAAAATATATATATATATCTTTCAAAGATTCACTAAAAAGACAGTTGGCGGGTCTCTTTGTATGTCTTGTCCGGAAAGAGGAGGACTTAATGATTATTCGTTCGCCGGAACGAGAAGTAAAAATTGTTATGGATAGGGATCCTGTAAAAACATCTTTTGAGGAATGGGCCAGACCCGGCCATTTCTCAAGAACACTAGCTAAGGGCCCTGATACTACCACTTGGATCTGGAACCTACATGCTGATGCTCACGATTTCGATAGTCATACTGGTGATTTGGAGGAGATTTCTCGAAAAGTCTTTAGTGCTCATTTCGGGCAACTTTCCATTATCTTTCTTTGGTTGAGTGGCATGTACTTTCATGGCGCCCGTTTTTCCAATTATGAAGCATGGCTAAGTGATCCTACTCACATTGGACCCAGTGCTCAGGTAGTTTGGCCTATAGTAGGGCAAGAAATATTGAATGGTGATGTAGGCGGGGGTTTCTGAGGAATCCAAATAACCTCTGGTTTTTTTCAGCTTTGGCGAGCATCTGGAATAACTAGTGAATTACAACTCTATTGTACTGCAATTGGTGCATTGATTTTTGCAGCGTTAATGCTTTTTGCTGGTTGGTTCCATTATCACAAAGCCGCTCCCAAATTGGCCTGGTTCCAAGATGTAGAATCCATGTTGAATCACCACTTAGCGGGATTATTAGGACTTGGGTCTCTTTCTTGGGCGGGGCACCAAATTCATGTATCTTTACCAATTAACCAATTTCTTGACGCTGGGGTGGATCCTAAAGAGATACCACTTCCTCATGAATTTATCTTGAATCGGGACCTTTTGGCTCAACTTTATCCTAGTTTTGCCGAAGGAGCAACCCCTTTTTTCACTTTAAATTGGTCCAAATACGCAGAATTTCTGACTTTTCGCGGAGGACTAGATCCAGTAACCGGTGGTCTCTGGCTGACCGATATTGCGCACCATCATTTAGCTATTGCTATTCTTTTCCTAATCGCAGGTCATATGTATAGGACCAATTGGGGTATTGGCCATGGACTTAAAGATATTTTGGAGGCTCACAAGGGCCCATTTACAGGACAAGGCCATAAGGGTCTTTATGAAATCTTAACAACGTCATGGCATGCTCAATTATCTCTTAACCTAGCTATGCTAGGCTCTACAACCATTGTTGTAGCTCATCATATGTATTCTATGCCTCCCTATCCATACCTAGCTACTGACTATGGTACACAACTTTCCTTGTTCACACACCACATGTGGATTGGCGGATTTCTAATAGTCGGTGCTGCTGCACATGCAGCAATTTTTATGGTAAGAGACTATGATCCAACTACTCGATACAACGATCTATTAGATCGCGTCCTTAGACACCGCGATGCAATCATATCCCACCTTAACTGGGTATGTATATTTCTAGGTTTTCACAGTTTTGGCTTGTACATTCATAATGATACCATGAGTGCTTTAGGCCGTCCACAAGATATGTTTTCGGATACTGCCATACAATTACAACCTATCTTTGCTCAATGGGTACAAAATATCCATGCTACTGCGCCTGGCGTAACAGCTCCTGGTGCAACAACAAGTACTAGCTTAACGTGGGGAGGCGGCGAGTTAGTAGCAGTAGGTGGCAAAGTGGCTTTGTTACCTATTCCATTAGGAACCGCAGATTTTTTAGTCCATCACATTCATGCATTTACCATACATGTGACTGTATTAATACTTTTGAAAGGTGTTTTATTTGCTCGGAGTTCCCGTTTGATACCCGATAAAGCAAATCTAGGTTTTCGCTTTCCTTGCGATGGGCCTGGCCGAGGGGGAACATGTCAAGTATCCGCCTGGGATCATGTTTTCTTAGGTTTATTCTGGATGTACAATGCAATTTCGGTAGTCATTTTCCATTTCAGTTGGAAAATGCAGTCGGATGTTTGGGGTACTATAAGTGATCAAGGGGTGGTAACTCATATTACAGGGGGAAACTTTGCACAGAGTTCCATTACGATTAATGGGTGGCTTCGAGATTTCTTGTGGGCACAGGCATCACAAGTCATTCAGTCTTATGGTTCTTCATTATCTGCATATGGTCTTTTTTTCTTAGGTGCTCATTTTGTCTGGGCCTTCAGTTTAATGTTTTTATTCAGCGGCCGTGGTTATTGGCAAGAACTCATTGAATCTATCGTTTGGGCTCATAACAAATTAAAAGTTGCTCCTGCTACTCAGCCTAGAGCCTTGAGCATTATACAAGGACGCGCTGTAGGAGTAGCCTATTACCTTCTGGGTGGAATTGCCACGACATGGGCATTCTTCTTAGCGAGAATTATTGCAGTAGGATAGTGGCTAGGAGGATTTGAAAGGCATTATGGAATTAAGATTTCCCAGGTTTAGCCAAGGCTTAGCTCAGGACCCCACTACTCGTCGTATTTGGTTTGGTATTGCTACCGCACATGATTTCGAAAGTCATGATGATATTACTGAAGAACGTCTTTATCAGAACATTTTTGCTTCTCACTTTGGGCAATTAGCAATAATCTTTCTACGGACGTCCGGAAATCTGTTTCATGTAGCTTGGCAAGGAAATTTTGAATCATGGATACAGGATCCTTTACACGTAAGACCTATTGCTCATGCGATTTGGGATCCTCATTTTGGTCAACCCGCTGTGGAAGCCTTTACTCGAGGAGGTGCTGCTGGTCCAGTGAATATTGCTTATTCTAGAGTTTATCAGTGGTGGTATACAATAGGATTACGCACCAATGAGGATCTTTATACTGGAGCTCTTTTTCTATTATTTCTTTCTACGCTGTCCTTAATAGCGGGTTGGTTACATCTACAACCCAAATGGAAACCAAGCCTTTCGTGGTTCAAAAACGCGGAATCTCGTCTCAATCATCATTTGTCAGGACTTTTCAGGGTAAGTTCTTTGGCTTGGACAGGACATTTAGTTCATGTTGCTATTCCCGCATCCAGGGGGGAGTACGTTCCATGGAATAATTTCTTAGATGTATTACCCTATCCCCAGGGGTTGGGACCCCTTTTGCCGGGTCAATGGAATCTTTATGCCCAAAACCCTGATTCGAGTAATCATTTATTTGGTACCGCTCAAGGAGCGGGAACTGCCATTCTAACTCTTCTTGGGGGATTCCATCCACAAACACAAAGTTTGTGGCTGACCGATATGGCTCACCATCATTTAGCTATTGCATTTATTTTTCTCATTGCCGGTCACATGTATCGAACTAACTTCGGAATTGGGCGCAGTATTAAAGATCTTTTAGAAGCGCATACTCCTCCGGGGGGTCGATTAGGGCGTGGGCATAAGGGCCTTTATGACACAATCAACAATTCGATTCATTTTCAGTTAGGTCTTGCTCTAGCTTCTTTAGGGGTTATTACTTCCTTAGTAGCTCAACATATGTACTCTTTACCTCCTTATGCATTCATAGCACAAGACTTTACTACTCAAGCTGCTTTATATACTCATCACCAATATATTGCAGGGTTCATCATGACAGGGGCTTTTGCTCATGGAGCTATTTTTTTCATTAGGGATTACAATCCGGAACAGAATGAGGATAATGTATTGGCAAGAATGTTAGACCATAAAGAAGCTATCATATCTCATTTAAGTTGGGCTAGCCTCTTTCTAGGATTCCATACCTTGGGCCTTTATGTTCATAACGACGTCATGCTTGCTTTTGGTACTCCAGAAAAGCAAATCTTGATCGAACCTATATTTTCCCAATGGATACAATCTGCTCATGGCAAGACGACATATGGGTTCGATATACTCTTATCTTCAACGAATGGCCCCGCTTTCAATGCGGGTCGAAGCCTATGGTTGCCCGGATGGTTGAATGCTGTTAATGAGAATAGTAATTCGCTTTTCTTAACAATAGGACCTGGGGATTTCTTGGTTCATCATGCTATTGCTCTAGGTTTGCATACAACTACATTGATTTTAGTAAGGGGCGCTTTAGATGCACGCGGTTCCAAATTAATGCCGGATAAAAAGGATTTTGGATATAGTTTTCCTTGTGACGGCCCAGGGCGCGGCGGTACTTGTGATATTTCTGCTTGGGACGCATTTTATTTGGCAGTTTTCTGGATGTTAAATACCATTGGGTGGGTTACTTTTTATTGGCATTGGAAACATATCACATTATGGCAGGGCAACGTTTCACAATTTAATGAATCCTCCACTTATTTGATGGGATGGTTAAGAGATTACCTATGGTTAAACTCTTCCCAACTTATCAATGGATATAATCCTTTTGGGATGAATAGTTTATCGGTATGGGCGTGGATGTTCTTATTTGGACATCTTGTTTGGGCTACTGGATTTATGTTCTTAATTTCCTGGCGGGGGTATTGGCAGGAATTAATTGAGACTTTAGCATGGGCTCATGAACGCACACCTTTAGCTAATTTAATTCGCTGGAGAGATAAGCCCGTGGCTCTTTCCATTGTGCAAGCAAGATTGGTTGGATTAGCTCACTTTTCCGTGGGTTATATATTCACTTATGCAGCTTTCTTGATTGCCTCAACATCAGGCAAGTTTGGTTAATTTAGTTTGTTTTTTTGTACTGTATCAGCACCTAGTTCATTACTCTTGATAGAGAGGGAGGATCTGCCTTTTTAGATTTCTTTTTCTATTTATTTTTCCATCTAGGATTAGAACCGTATACTTGGTAATAATAGCAGCGACACATTATGGCAAAAAAAAGTTTGATTCAGAGGGAGAAGAAGCGGCAGAAATTAGAACAGAAATATCATTTGATTCGTCAATCTTTAAAAAAAAGATAAGAAGCAAAGTTTCTCCCTTGAGTTTGAGTGAAAAAACGAAAATGCGAGAAAAATTGCAATCCCTACCGCGTAATAGTGCACCTACACGCCTTCATCGACGTTTTTTTTTTACCGGAAGACCTAGAGCTAACTATCGACATTTTGGGCTATCCGGACACGTACTTCAAGAAATGGTTTATGAATGTTTGTTACCGGGTGCAACAAGATCCAGTTGGTAAGGATAAAATACCCTTCCGTATTTGTATGGATTTCTGGAATTGATAATCATAGAGGAGCCCTCTTTACCATTCTGTATAAATGGACTATTCTATTTGTATAGATATTGGTAGAGGGGCGTATCCAACCCTCTTTTATCCACTAGTTACCCCTCTTTAGTTTAAGAGTATAGAGCAGTTTGGTAGCTCATAAGGCTCATAACCTTGGGGTTGCGGGTTCGATTCCCACAGCTTGGAGGCGGGGTGGCTCAACTGCGAGAGCACGCGTGCTCATCTCTACTCGCTCGCCACGTCGCCGCCGATCCACATCCACCACCACCGTCTCCCAATCCCATCATTGCGAAGAGGGGAAGGAGAGCCTCACCGATGAGCACCGGGCAGAGAGAGTTGCTGGGCCGGACGGGGAGCGGGCGGAGGTGGCGGCTTCAAGAGAGAAGAGATGGGTATGTGTGGCGGCTGTGCTTAGGACGAGGAGGCAACGCCCATGGCGAAGATAACGAGCGAGGGCATCAAATCAGATCGGATCGGGGACTGCATCCCGATAATTTTGGACGCAATGAATGTGCGAGGGAAAAAAAGCTGTTGACGACACGACCGAGAGTTGTATCGGGCCTTTCTGGGCCTGCGCACGCTGGCCACAGGGACAACGGAACGAGTGAAGACTGGACGAAGATCGATGACGTAAGACGGAAACGGAACGTTCCGTTTCTTTTAGATATAGTAGAGATATCGTGATGGGTGCTGCTAGAGACGGTATTTGTTTTAAGAAGACAGTAGGGTTGTTCGATATTTGTGGTGTCGTCCACATTTCGATTTCGACATTAGCCGGTAGTCGTTGTGTGAGCCCATTGAAAGCTTTTATTCCATGATGAAGTGACCGAATTGCCGTTGTATCATTCACACCGGTCGGCTGACTAGGCTCCTGCTCGCTCAGTTCGGTTCTCTATTCCACTCACTAGCATAGCATTTTTTTTCGCTCGCTCCATTGCTATCTCATAAAAAGTTGGCTATCATTTTAATTTTAATTTTGAAAAGTTTGTTAAATCAACAAAATAATAATTTTTAAAAATGTTACAAATTTAGAAAACATGAATTTTATAAAATGTAATAAGCTTAATATTTATGAATTTTAATAATATCTTAGGATTGTAAAAAATGTTCACAAATTTTAATAATATTCATGAATTAAAATGTAAAAAGTAAAAGTAAAAAGTAGAAGAGAAAACCATAAAAAAACATGAACCCTCAACCAACGACACACACCCTTGCAGACGGGGCACGGCGACCCGTACAACCTTCGACACATCAGAAGACTCCAAATCTAAGGAGCTTGGCATCTTAATTAATAGATGCAGCCTCCATTTTTAGAGGTTTCTCAAGAAATATCCAAATTATCATAAAAACGATGTTTAACTCCATCTCTTACTTGGAATGTTCAATAGGTAAATAAACACATTGCACAACAAAGAACACCAACATTATGGAAAGAAACTTATAAGCTCTTTGTTATATTCTCTTTACAATGTCTTGTCTCGTGAGCTCAAATCAACTTTCGTATGGAAACTCTCCATCTCATGGCCTTTTACAGCCTAGCCCACTTGAAGCATTTTAGTAATAAGCTCACATTAACCTTTCAATAGCTTGCCAAGGCTTCATGACATTGATTATTATTTGTCTGACTCATAGAAATCAACTGAGTAGCATTGCCTAGATCAATGTTGCATAACACTCCTCCTTGGATGTTTACTTTGAAAAGCACACGCCTCCTTAAAGTCTTCCCGTATGACCCGTGTGAGGTGCGTTCGACCCGTGTGAGGTGAGTTCTGTAAAGGGACAGTAGGAGTGACTTGTATGTTGACTTTTCCACTATCGTAGGATATCTCTAGACTTTCCTATAATAACAGTAATTATTTTATCCATTTTGCATAGGTAAAAAGGGATGGACAAAAGAGTGCACCGCGTACATATATCAAGTTGCACATGTTGCGTCATTAAAAACCTATGTGAGAATATCCATTGGAAAAAAGTCGCTAAGAAAAAAAGAGTACAACCTTTAATCTCCAGGATTAGTATTTGTCTTCTGGACAAACGACCATTGAGATCATCAAAGAGAGCTATGATTTAGGGGTTCTCTCCCCCTGACCTTGCAACTCTTAGCTTTCTCATGCTAATGCCACAAAACATCTTTGAAAACTTGGTGCAGGTAGAAACTTTGTTAATAGATCAGCAAGATCATCACAAAGATTTAGTTTGCAAGTTCTTCACTTTCCCACTCTTCTGGAGTTCATGAGGGTAGAAGAATTATATGCTTAGTGAGATTGCTCTTTGACATTACTCTTTTGCATTTGTTCTTTAAAGAAAAATCATTTGCATTTGTGCAACACAAGTAACATTATCATTGTATATACTTGTGGGGGTGTTGACGGTATTGAGTCCACATGACTTCTGGATGTGATTAGTAATCGGTCTGAGCCAGACACATTCTCATGAGGCTTCATATAAAGCAACTATCTCTACGAGGGTCTGCTTACATGACCGCCAAGATATTGATGTTCCACTATAGAGAAACACAAATCCACCCATCCTAATCAAGTCTTGGCTCTTCTGTTAAACAATCCAAGATAATGAATACCTTCGAGGTATGTCAGATAGTTTTGATGCCAACGCAATGCGTTCAAGTTGGGGGTTGCATTATATTTTTAAGAGGGTGAGACTTGTCCATATTTAAATATTTAAAGAACCCTCTATATATGCAGACTAGGGAACAAAAACTCCTCCAAGAAGGTGCTCAAGTCGTAGGCCTAAACAGAGCCTGGTTTTAGAAGTCTTTCATCTCAAACTCCATCTGGAACTAGCTTCCTTTATGTCCTTTGTGTTGCCGGTGATATTCAGATCATTGATATAGACTGAGATATTATAGGGGAGTTGTTGGAGATACTCTAACCATCTTAATTTTGAAAAGTAAATCCATGTCACACACGGCCTATGTCCACAAATCTCATGCCATTTATTTTGCGAGAAAGGTTCAGCGGTACATGGCAAACTACATTTATTCACCACTACAAAGGCCGGCGCACAGATTTATCCTCATGGAACAGATCCAGGTCCTCGAACCAGCTCAATTACATCTTAGTTAGCCGGAGCTTTGTACCATCCCCACGGCGCATCAGATGTGTACTCGGTGACTTGCTTGATGCTCAGGTAGTTATCAATGCCCCTGCAAAACAAAAGGCACGGACGGCGTCAGGTAGAAATCCTCGACAGTTATAGCATGCCTCAGAGAACACGATCTCGGCTCACCCTTCTCCTAGCTCGCGCCCAAAGCCACTGCGCTTGTTCCCGCCCCACGGAGCTTGGCAGAAGCAAGGCTGCGAGCAGTTCACCCAAATGCATCCAGCGTCGATCTCCTGTAGTTGGAATTGCCATTGGACACTTGTTAGCAGAACATCCCCAAGAGCGATTTGCAACAATACTCGAGTAACACCAACTTGGAGTAGCAGATAAAGCTATCAACATTATCAACAGAAAATGTTAAGACTCCTTCACTTAGACATACCTCGGCTAATCTCTGGCATCGCTCACGGTCACCAGAAATCACGGCACCAGCCAGACCATAACTGTGGCAAGAGGAGCAGTTATCATAGGCTATAACATATATGCTGCAAACCCTCATCAAAACAGCAATGCTCTATTGAAATGGATAAGTAGCTCACTGAGTATCATTGGCCAGTTCAATGGCTTCCTCTTCGGTAGAAAATTCTTTCACACACAGGACTGGACCAAAGACTTCCTCCCTCCAAATCTCCATTGATGTGTTGATGTCAGTGATGATTGTGGGTTCAATGAAGAAACCTTTCTCCAGATGCTGCCAAAACACAGAACGTTAGCTCTACTCTAGTGGCATACGTGAATGCCTGTACATCAAAGTGGGAACTGGGAATTACCTTGGGCCTAACACCCCCAGTCAGAATGGTGGCACCTTCACTTTTAGCATTCGCTACAAACTTCTTGATCTTCTCATACTGAAACCGGGCAATACCACAAGTAAGACTACTAACAAGGAATGAGTCTAAGCAACGGGTAATATGCAGACACAAAGAATATTTGTAAAGCTGGATGGTGATGGATTGGTCGTGATGTTTATTTTTCTCAGTCAGTGTCATGGGCTATGATAGAAACAGGAATTCTTGCAGTGAAAAACATAAAGTAAATCCAAAGAATGTGGTGCTTCAGTGCATCTGGACACGGGTACTCCATATAAGTTGCAGTTTGTAATACTAGCAAGAACAAGAGCGGCTACAGCTGCTAACTCAAAGGAGCAAACTACTCCCTCCGTTCCTAAATGCAAGTCTTTTTAGAGATTCCAATATGGGCTACATACGGAACAAAATGAGTGAATCTACATACATCCATATGTAGTTCCTACTGAAATCTCTAAGGATTTATATTTAGAAACGGAGGGAGTATATCACTATAAATAAATTAAAGGAGAACATAAATCCAGCAAAGAGACAAAAGGACCTGTCCTGTTCTCTCTCTGAATTTATATAAAGCTAACATGTAGTACCTGTCCTTCACTAACAACTGGCCCAAGCCTGCAACCTTCCTCGAGCGGGTCTGACACCTTGATATTTTTGGACCATGCAACCATCCTGTCGACGAATTCTTTAGCGATGTTTTTCTGCGAAGAGTTTGATGTCAGGAGTGCAAACTGACTGCCATATGCTCAAGAGCAATAAATTAATAAATCTGGGATATAGCTTCCAGAGCAACATTTTAAAATTTTCTCCTGATTGCCAGCCACACAGTACAGCAACCCAGCTTAATGTGCTAAAACATGTACTTTAAACAACGGGCAGTCCATGTGTTACTAAGAAAAGCATATTGTACAAAATGCAATGACATATGTCATGTGAACTGATAGTAGTGCATTGATGACCGGTCTGAGCTATCGTTGAATCACATCAAACATGTAGAGTGCTTCATTAGCATTACAGTTAGCAACATCAATACTTACATGAATAAGAAGACGAGATGTCGCACTGCAAATCTGACCGTTGGTCCAAAAGCACCCAAATAGAGTCCACTCAACAGCTGTTTAAATAGAAGGATCAGCAATCAAATCTAACTAAAGGTCACAAAAGGTACTTAACAGAATCATATTATTCAATCAAAATGTATGTATCAACTAACTTGAGTGAATCACTGTCTAAAAAAATTTAGATCGTAAAGGTTTCCAGAGCTAAAGAATACTACTCATGTTTTAATAATCAGTTCAAAATAACTGCCTTGCTTGTCACCAAAAATTAGTGATGAAATAATTTCCCATATGTTTGGGCCTCAAGCAAGAAAACCCCTAGACTAGCCAAGCAAGGTTGTGCGTTTTAGAACAACCAGAATTTACTATTTGGCGGGATGGTTTCTAAAGTAGTTGCGTGAGCCGAATCCGCTTGCACTTTTGGGCAAGAATCGCACACAAGAACAATTCTTTGGTAACTCATATGGATCTTTGAGGGGGCTACCCTACAAAAAGTAACTATCCTCCAAAAGCTAGGATTAGTCAGATTAAACCAAATAGCTAGCCAAGGCTAGCACAACAAAGACGGGATAAGTTACTTGGGCTATAGCCCAGCTTAGCTAGGAACCAAATATATCCTTCGCTTCATTATTCAGCTTGTATGTACCCTCCATAAAAAATTACACCAGTTTGAACAAGCAGAAAGTCAGGTGAAATTATAGATATCATTCTTTTTAATCATTTTAGAGGTTACTAATCCTAAGTTCTAACAATCATTTATCATGACAAACCCCAGACACCAAATTTAGGCTTTGGGGTGTGTAACACCATGCAGTATGAAGTGATTTCGCATAGGGCATTTCAAATTGGATAAGTCTCAGCATGCAGCAGCATGTACCTTTGTCAATGTCGACATCATCAAATACTACAATAGGACTTTTGCCACCAAGTTCCAATGTAACAGGCTGTCAAGAAAAGATGCAAAAAAAATGGTGAGAATGGTTTGCTATCAGGAGAGCACTCTTAGTATCTTGGTAAATATTCTAAAAATCCAAAGGAGGGGAAAAAACGGATACTTGGTGATAAGTTACTACAATGATTAAAAAATAGAGACATGTGGAACAAACCTTGACTGTAGGAGCTGCAGCAACCATAATCTTTTGACCGGTTGCATAGCTCCCAGTAAATGCAACCTAAAAGCTCAAATAAGCCATTGTGAGTAATATACTCCATTGACATAGATGGATCACAAAAAGATATAGGACAAATATATGAACCTTGTCGACGTCAGGGTGTGACGACAAAGGAGCCCCAGCTTCATGACCTAATCCAGTCACAATGTTCAAGACACCTGATGGAAGACCAATCTCTTTACAGACATCACCAAGCTCTAAGCAAGTCCTGGTATTTACAAAAATACAGAGATATTTCAATTCCCATTGCTCATAAAATGGAAACGCGGACAAATGTTAAACTTACACAGAAGCTAATTCAGATGGTTTCAGTACAGCTGTACAACCAGCTGCCAGAGCAGGGGCTACCTTCCATACAGCCATCAGGAGAGGATAGTTCCTGTAGCAAAATATGTCAGACAAAGAATATTTTATGTCAGGACCAAATAATTTGAAGTTATAGCTTAAAACTATAAAAAAGAAAAATACAACTAAAACCACAAAGTTGAAAGTAATCAGTAATCAATTACTGGATCAACTGTTCTCATTCAGCAGTAAGATTCTAAATAATGATATCTACGTAATTAGATTAAGTGAGCAAGGCTGACAGCAGATTACCAGGGCCAATAAGGAAAAGAAATATTTTGATGAGGAGAAAACACAGGGTTGATGGCTGTATCGACCAATAACAAATTAAGTAACACTAGCCAAAACTTTCAAATGCACATGCACACGCACACACAAATGACATTGTCTCAGCTGCGTGAGCTTGAACACTAAATAGTACTTACAAATCCGGAGAACATGAGCACAATATGCAGACAAGGAAAGAGAGAGAGAAAGTGTACTAAAGCAGCGACAAGTAGTATGGATCAAAGGGAGTATCAAATTACATGATTGTGATGGCTAAGCCTAATAGTCATCGACACCAATTTAAAGCTCCTTTACTATATGAATGGTTTGCGGTAGCATGCTTCAATCATATGTAGAGATACAAGCAGGACAGGAAGGGAATGGAAAATACCAAGGTGTGATCAGAGCAACAACACCAATAGGTTCCTTCTTAAGATGGCATTTAAAATTCTCTGGGAGAGCAACTGCAGCATTTTGCCTTTTGTCCAAGGCTTCAGCATGGCCTGCGAAGAACTCAAAGCAACCGGCGACATCGTTCTGATAAAAAGAACATCGTGCACGTAAGTACATCATGCGTACAAAAATACAATGCGTGCAGACATTCAAAAGGTGGATCGCATACCATGTCCCATGCCGCTTCATCAAGAGGCTTCCCGCAATCAAGTGCCTCTAGCCTAGCCAGATCAGATTTCCGCTCAATCATCTGAAGGAAAAAAATTCAAATGCATCAAAAACTGTCATACATGTGAGTAAATACCAGGCTTTACAAATTTAAGATGAAAAGCACATTTAATTACGTTTACTCATTTAGACTAAAGAGGCTATCATTCATATTGAAAGCAGGTCTTAGAAGTCTATAACACACCATGGCTTTCCTCCAAGAGGTTCTAATTTTTGTTAAAATCACTTTTGGGGCACATAAGCAGAGTGTACTACTGTGGTCAGGGGCGGATCTACACCCCAGGCCCCCAGGGCCCAGGCCCGGGGCGTGGTTTTATTTTTTAGCTATTACCATGCTATGTTTTTCATATGGGCCCAGGGCCTAGCCCACGACATAGCCAAGGCCTAGACGCCCAGCTTCCTCAGCCACGACCTAGGCACCGTAGTTCGCACGCACGCACGTCTGGAGCGGAACGACCGCGACAGCCGCCTCCCCTCCTGTGCGCCGGGCCGCAGCCGGGCCGCCGGCGACTCCCCCCAAGGCCTAGACGCCCAGCTTCCTCAGCCACGACCTAGGCACCGTAGTTCGCACGCACGCACGTCTGGAGCGGAACGACCGCGACAGCCGCCTCCCCTCCTGTGCGCCGGGCCGCAGCCGGGCCGCCGGCGACTCCCCCCCCCCACCCCCCCCCCCCCACGCGGCCACGCCCAGTCCAGTCCCAGGGAATGCCTCGCTCCTTGCCGCTCTTCTCCACGACATAGCCCGGGGCCGTCTCTCTTCCACAATCCCCTGCTCATCTGCTCCCCGCTGCTCAGGACTGTGGACTGCTGGTCTGTCGCTGTTGCTCTAGCCGTGCGGCGCCGCTGGTCTACTCCGGCCACTGCCTGATTCCGGACTCCCCATCTCCGCGCCGCCGCTCTACTCACTGCCCGACTCCGGGCTCCGATTTAATTGATGTATAGCCCCTGTTTACGTATGATATGAAGAAAGTTTAACTGAACCTTGAACCAACTATTCAGTCATCGTTCCTGCCTAATTCTATATGCATTATCGATTTGAAACTGAAGCATTCTTATGTCAATTCATTTCATATTGCAGAAATAGAAGATGAAGAGATATTTGTCGACAAGTATTCCCGATGATGATATTTTAGATTTTAATTAATCATTATTATTTCATTATGTTTATGCCTTTTCTTATGAGATTACATGTTTGATGTCTTGAAGGTGTTGCTTCTTCTTGTGCCGTTGATCATGTTATGGGGGCGCAAATGAAATAAACAACTGATTTGGTATTCTTTTATATCCCTGTATTGTCTCTAGTTTTTATCATGTTTTGTCTCTTCTGTTGGATTGATAAGCACTAAGATTAAATCCTAGATTTACTGAACATTTGAGATTTATTTTGTTTGTTATTGCATATGATCTTTTTTAAATATCATAATGTGTTTTTGGGTAGTTATAAGTGCCAAAGTTTTTCCTTGTTGTCGAAAAAAATAATTTGGGCCTGGGCTTTGCTTAAATCCTGGCTCCGCCACTGACTGTGGTACACCATAACAGTAGCTATGTGATCATGCATAATTCGATACAGAGAAACATATGCCAAAAAAAATAAGAAGACGCTAAACAAAAACTAGCAGCTGTTCATATCTGTTCATGGAGAACACAGATCCAGGACTAAAAGTGATTTCTGCTATTCAACACTACTATTCATGTTGCGACTTACCAATTTCTTCTGCTATTTCGAAACAGACTGAGCATGGTCTTTAGTTTTTATTCACCTCACCTAGGAATCATATATTCTTTAGAATTCTTTAGAGCCTGTATATGTTGTTTCGTACTGGATCATTGACAAATCTGGCATTCATTTTGCACCCATAATAACAAGTAGGTAAAATACTGAGAAGTTGACTGATTGACCGACTGAGTAGGCACCATTAATACACAGCCTGTAGTGTTTCAAAAATCAATTTACAACACAGCAGCCTATTGAGTTGCGCGCGGAAGCAGCAGAGTGCATACCTTGGCGGCGATTGCGCGGAGGTACTTGGCCCGGACGGCGCCGGGGGCGCGGGCCCAGTCGCGGCCGCGGTTCCTCCTGAGGGCCGCCCGCGCGGCCGCCACCGCCGCGTCCACGTCCTCCGAGGTGCCCGCCGGGATCTCGCCTGCGCAAAAAATCCTACCCATGAGCACCAAACGACACGGGCCAACGGAAAGCAGAGAGAGATAGAGAGAGGTGGATGGATCGGGTACGGACCGATGGAGGCCTCGGTGGTGGGGTTGATGACGGGGAGGCGGCGGCCGAGCGCGGGCGCGCGCCAGTCGCCGTCGATGAAGAGCTGCCGCTGCGGGATCTTCGCCGTGGCGACCATCGTGGCGTGGCGGGGCGGGGCGGGGTAGTGAGCTGCGTCGGCCGGGGTTGGTTGGTACGACTGCGAGGCGCGAGGTGGGGAGGTGGGGAGCGCTATCCTCTCGCTCCGTTATTTGTAGACGGAGGACGCGGCGAGCACGCTTGGCGTTCGCGGCGCCGTTATCATTCTGGTTCCACGATCCACCGTGCGTCTCGGATCAGAGCCACAGAAAAGGGCCTCGATGATGTGCACGTCACAGGTGGTTGGTTGGTGGAACGCCGCTATCCCCTCTCGTAGTGCGACCAAAGCCCAAAGGACGTGATGACAAATGCTACATGTCACGGCGAATGTGCTTGTGTTGGGTGGGCCAGATCGGGTCGACACCGATGTGGAACCATGGTCCGTACACGTGTCAGGCTTTTTTCGGCGCGCCATTCTCTGTTGGCGTCGACGTTGCTCAGCGCCTCACAACATCGACACCTCCTGTTGGATGGTTAGTAGGACAGTGTTATCTCAGCCCACCAGCTCTTATTATTTATGAATTTATTTTAGGATTTTCGGCTATGCGCGGTCAGCAGGAGGAGACGTTCCCATCGACTAAGAAGCGTCTATGATGACTTCATCAATCTCAATACAATGTGTCGGCTTAGTCTCTCGGAGTGGGTGTGTATTCGTAGAGATGAGTGTATGCGCGTATATATTAGTGTCTGTGTCTGTACTATATTAAAAAAAACAGCCAACTGGCAATTATTAAAACATCACACAGACATGAAAATCCCAACCATTGGTTTGGGTTTCATGGAGACCAGGGGCAAGAATAGATCAGTTGAAACTCGAAGCAGCACCAGTGCACCACCATCGCCTCTGATAAACGATAGCAATGTTTGATAAATTATTATGTTAATCTTAAAACAAAATCATATCCTCTTATATCTCTATTGTCAATATTGTATCGTAAACAAATTCCTCCCAGGCTACATGCAAAACGGCGAGGTCTCCATCCATAGCATTCGGATCAAAACATCTTACAAACACCAACATCAATCCATAAAGCTTTTTTGTAACTAACGTGCATTGCATCGACAAAGTAGCAGTGGGTGCCATGTGTCTCAGTAATGGCATCACCGAGAGCATGATCCTCTGGATCATTCGCCGATTAAATTACAATCTGAAAGCATGATATTCCTACAAATATGGTAGCTCTTCCTCCTTATAGTTGTACACCGGTAGAAGGTATGCAGCATATGTGCGTCACAACATAAGCAACATGTGATGTCAACATGGATAGAAGATCACTTCTCGAGTCGATAAGTCTATGATAATATCAGTCAAAAGTCTCTATTTCCTTTAGGGGTATGCCTAGAAGGCTAGAACTCAGTCAACTCGGACATACAACTGTGTAGTTGTGGTACTACGAACGCCAGGGCTGGATGCTGCAAACGGCAACGACAGACGCTTCGAGACATGTTGTGAGCAACGACGGGATGCAACAACTAATGAAACTTCATGCCGCAAACGGCAATGGCATGTGCTATGGATGATGGGATGACATGATGTGAGCAATGAGGGGAACATGGTGATCGGTGAGACGACATGCTGCAACAAGCACGGATGGACCTGCAAAGCGGTGGGACGACGTGCTACAGGGGCTGTTGGACGACGCTTAGTCTAGCACAAATCTCCACACAAAAATCTAACGACTAAGGCACCGTTTGGTAGCGAAGTATTTTCTAAGCATTTTAAGAATACTGCAGTTTTTGAGATTACCACAGTTTTATTTACAACGAGCTGTTTGTTTGCCCCTAACAACTGTTGTTTTAATCTCTCCCTAATAATAAAGCACGGATTGGGTCTCCGGGTTCACCGTCACAATGCGCTTTCTTCCTGTAAATTTACGTTTTCACTTGAATTTAAAACATATATGCGAGGTGGTACTAATTCTGCTAAAAAAACGACTCAATCGTTGTTTTGTGCTACGTCGTACCTCCAACTTCGCACGCTAGCCATATATTGGGCTGATATATGCTAATGGGCCTCCTCCTAGGCTTCATTGGATACGATCCAAAAATCAGCAGCGTGTGGGGATGTACTCTGGTCTCCACGCCCCGAACCAGCTCACCCAGGTTCTTTGTCTTTCCCAAAAAAAAAACCCAGGTTATTTGTCTAAAAAAACTAACCCTGATAATGATTGCAACTTCTGGCGTATGATGATATGCGTGGCATGCTCCTCAGGGTAGCTCCTTTTTTTTCATGCACGCGCATGCACGTCCTTCTTTAAGTACTGCAACTGCAAGCATTTGGTTTGGAGCTGCAAACGTAAATCTTTTCATTTCTCGGCATTTTTCTTGCTATAATTTTTTTTAAATATACCTGCTTGATCTACGTGCAACTTCGCTCAAGTTTCACTGCTTCAAACGGCAAACACTACACTGCAAGCGGCACGCGTCGCTGTAAGGTCGAGTGCCCACTGTGTCTAGCTTGAAACACGTCAATGTAACATCAGTCTCCGCTGTCCTTTTTTCTATTGGCAACTCGGACCAAAGTGCTGCAAAATTATTACATGGATGCTGGAAGGACGGTCATTTGTCCTACCAGTTGGATGAAAAACACTGCAAAGGCGACCACGTGGAAGTTGCAAGGATGACTGGCGATGCTACAGGTCGGACGCATGTCATTGCAAGGTCGTTTTATGATTATACATTTCTTCTAGATATGGACATGGACCTTCTTGTAGCTACCAGTTGGCAGCGTCTAAACGCTATCGTGATGTTTTGATGGACATGCTATTTTTTATTTGATCTTCTTGCAATGCACGGCATATGCACTATTATTATTATTATTATTATTATTAAAGTCATCAATTGCTTCCAAACTTATAAAATATGACCCACCAATGTCATCTATAAGTTGACAAAAACATTTCACATTGGGGAATCCCCTGCCTGGGCTATCCCACGCAGTAGTGATCTCCTATACTGCGCTCTGCACGCAGCGAGAAGACACGGCGCTCCAATTAGGGCCGGCCCATGTGCGGGCGGTCCGTTTTTAAATTTCGTTTTTTTATTTTTATTTTTTATTTTCCATTACCGTTTTTTCTCCTTTAAATAATTTGGTACTTAAAAAAACCTCCAAAATTTTTAAAAAGAACTTTTAAGTAAATTTTTGAATAAAGCATAAAATGATTGTGTCGCATATTCAAAACATGTTTGCAATTTTTAAAACAAATGTTTGGGAAATCAAAAAATATTATTTTTAAAATTTTGTTTATTACGAATTATTAATGAAATTGAACAAAATGGTCGCCAAAATGTTATCGGTGATGTAGCAAAATGTTGTCATGCCCATTGAAGTTTATGATTTTTTTTCTCCCGTTGCAACGCACAGGTCCTTTTGCTAGTATTGTAGTATTTGGAAAACTGTAGTTTTTTCTCTGTTTAATAAAAAGAACCCCTGACCTGTTTTTAAAAAATAGAGGAGGCGAAAAGAAGGGAGCCCCCTCGTTATCCTTCCCCGCTCCTCGCTCTGGTTCGTTCTCACGCCGCCGCCGCCGCCGCCCTGTCGTCATCCATCGGCGGCCATGGGGAAACAAAGAGACGATGATGGAGAGACCAAAGGTGACTACTCTGCCCTCCATCCTCCCTCATCGCTCCTCCCGCCTCTCCTCGCCAACCGCCGGCTCCTTCCTCTGCACGGCTGTACCGTTCTCCACTCACTACAAGAAATATGTCAACTTGTGACCACCACTATTGGTCACTGAAAGGTCATAGTTTTTCATTGGCGACCTTTTTGTGACCAAAAACAGAAGGTCAAAAGCTGACGGTCGTAAACTGAAATTAGTGACCTTCTTTGCGATATGTAAAAGGTCATTGGTTCCACGACCAAATTTTTGGTCACAAGCAACCTCCTTAGACCACGTAGGCATCCAGCGTGGCAAGCTGATGTGGCACAAGAATCAGCCCGGTCCGATTCAGTGTTTTACATGGGCCGAGCCCAACAATTCAGCCTATTTTGTGTTTTTTTTCTGTCTGTCAATTTTTGGTTGGGTTCATGGGCCAAGCCCAATATTGCAGCCTTTTTATTGTTGGGTCGTGGCCTTTTTATCCCAGTTATAAAATTGTGATAAGTGGGTCCAAGTTGTCAGCTTCTAGTAAGTGGGTCCTGGCTGTCAGGGTCATATTCTTCATGTTTCAATTTGGCAGTAAATAAATAAGCAGTATTTAAATTGGCACAAACAGAAAACACATATAATAATACTTCAAATAACAACCAGATTCGGTATGGAGCTCCTGCTCTACAAATAACACATAATACAATGGCTGAATCTGGAGCTACTGCTCTACAAATAACACATAATACAATGGCGGGGTTGGTTGGTGCTGCTGCGAGGCGCGAGGTGGGGAGCGCTATCCCCTCGCTCCGTTATTTGTAGACGGACGGAGTACGCGGCGAGCACGCACGCTTCTCGCGGCGCCGTTATGATTTGAGTCTCAGATCAGATCAGAGCCACGAAGCGCTCGATGATCTGCACGTCACAGGTGGTTGGTCGGTGGAACGCCGCTATCCACTCCCATGGTGCGACCAAAGCCCAAAGGACGTGATGACAAATGCTACGAGTACATGTCACGGCGAATGTGCTTGTGTTGGGTCAGGTCGGGTCGACACTGATGTGGAATCATGGCACCCATGGTTCATACACGTGTCAAGAAGCAGACGCGCGCTTCGCCGCGCCATTCTCTATTGACGTCGACGTTGCTCCTTTCAGCATCCCAACCATTGGTTTGTATGGGACCAGGGCAATAATAGATCAGCTGAAGCAAAAGACCTTGAATAATTTTGAAACAGGAACCAGCACCGGCGCCCCACCATTGCATCCGATAAATGATTTCAGTGCTGGCTATACGTCCGTTTGAGTGACAACTACTATGGATCGGAGGGAGTGGCAATGTTTGATGCATCAGTTAACTAAACTGTGTTAATCTTAAAATAAAGTCATATCATCTTTGTATATCTCTTGCCAATATTGTATCGTAAATATTCCTCCCAGGCTACATGCAAAATAGCGAGGTCTCCATCCGTAGCGTTTGGATCAAAACATGTCTACAAATACCAACATCAATCCAGGGACTAAGCAGTCAACTGAAACTTGGCTAAGTCTCAATCGACTGAGTTTTAGAAAATTCATTCTTTAGTGAATCCAACTCACATGCTTATTGAAGATCTTCCTTCTCTGCAATGGTATGGCAATCAATTTTTTGATTTTTATCTTTTGATTCTGCACAATCGATCGCATCCAGACTCCCATGTTTTTTTGTTTCTTTTCATTTTTTTTGTTGTTTCTTTTCTATTTTTTGCTTCTTTAAAAAGTCCTAGATTGATTTTTAAAACTTTAAAAAATGCTCAGTATTTCAAAGAAGAACATTTTCAAAAAATTTATTAACATTTTTATATCTTTTGATGAACATTTTTTGTTTTTGATCAGGGTGTGGGGCCTCTGATGGATAACTAACCGGCCTATACTAAGCATATAGGACAACAAGTAAAGTATAAACAACAAGTTACAAAATCAGGCTATGCATCAGAATAGGAGCTATTGAATACAGTAGCAAGAACTAATGCAAGCACGGGAGAGAGAGAATGGGCGATATAGGAATGATCAAGGGAGTTTTAATTGCATGGATGCTCCGCGGCAAGTGGCTGAACGTTTGCAGCGTAGTTGTACTCGATGGCATTGGTGTCAGTCTCAGGGTCTACAGAAGAAGAAGAGGGGGGAAGAAACAGTAAATATAAAGCACACAAATGCAACACAAAGCATGACATGATGATATGCTAAATTGTCTAGAGTTGCTAGTGTCTACTTGGAGTAGATGATATTCATGCATTGTTTTGATGGGTTGTGTTATTGAAACGACGCAAGCTAGTAAAGCTATTTGTTGTGTGTATACTACTGGACGCATACAATATAGTTTTTTAGCTTGATCATAACATAACTTGACATTGCCTGCTTGTGTGGCATAAGAAGAACTGATTACATAGTTTCTTGTTGCTTTTAGTTAGTTTGGCATGCAATTTAACATGTGTTAGCAGTTCTTTCCTTTGTTTTGCTGAGACAAAGAGATGCTTGCTAGCTGTGAAAGGCGTGACCGGCGTGGGACGAGAAAGGTTTTAGGCTTAAAGCAGAGGCACCATCATCAAGAGAAACATGTTATCTCATAGTAAGTTCATGCATGTATTGTTGACAAGTGATGGCCGGTGACTTGGTGTAGCTATTGTCCAGCAGAGCTGCCTTATGCTTGGCCTCTATAGTGTTGTTGTAATGGACAAGTTGTTGCTTTCCCCTTCCATGTGAAATACAAAATGTTAGACATGGTTGTGTAGTTCGTTTCTTCCGATGCGTTATGCTGCCAAAAAAGAAAAAGAATTAACAAAAAAAGAAAAATAAACAAAGGTCTAGAAAGGTTTTAGAGCTTTCCCAAAACTGGAAGAGGGATCATGCCATGGGCCGTCCCAACTCACCTAGTGAGCACGAGGGTGCGTGTTTGGTCGACTTTCGTCGATGTCCCCCGGCCGTGGGACGTGAATGGGCTGACACTCATCGCCCAGCGGGCGTACCTCACCGCCAGCAGGAACGACACAATGAACATGACCAAATCAATGACCAATCACTACAGTCGAGTAGTTCTAGTGGTTATGCACACTCGTATATGAAGGCAATGGCAGATGCTGCGGATGATGGGACGACATGATGCGAGCAATGAGGGGAACACCGTGATTGGTGAGACAACATGCTGCAACCAGCACATATGGTCGTTGTGACTAATTGGACTACGTGATGCAGGGTTAGTTGGAAGATGCTTAGTCTAGCACGAATCTCCACACAAAGATCCACTGACTAAGCAATCGACCGAAACTTGGTTAAATCTCAGTCGATCGAGTTTTTAAAAACTCATTCCTTTAGTGAATCCAACTCACATGCTTCTTGAAGATCTTCCCTCTCTGTCACGATATGGCAATCATTTGTTTTCATTTTTAGCTTTTGATTCTGCAAACCTAGACCCATGCAAAAAAGAACCAACCCTAAATACTCATCTTGAGACAGATCTCTGGTCTGCCTCGGCGTATTGGTGTTAAAGAAGATAGAAGTTGTGTGACAGTTTCATTAGACACGACATATGACATATTGTAATGTCATGTAACGAAAAAATAGAATCATAATTGCCTCTTAATGTGTCGTCGATTGATTTAAGCATGAGTAGAGTTTAGTTACTTGAGAAAAAAAAGCAAAGATATCCAAATATGACGAGAAAAAAACAAAACGGACATGAGCTACTTGGGTCACTTGAACACACCTATCTGCCCCTCTCCCCCTCCACTCTTGTCTCTTTTCTTTTGAATAGAAAGAAGGACACGCCTCTACGGCATTTCCTATTTGGCGCAACAGGCGCTAGTTAACGTGCGTTTTTGTTAACTGGCGCCTTGTGGTGTTCGTAAATGGGCCGGCCCATCTAGGCACTGGTTGATTATTTTCTTTTTTGATAATTCTATGAACTTTTTTCAACATCGATGAACTTTTTTTAGATTTTAACAGTTTTTTTCAAACTGATGAACTTTTTTGAATATCGATGAACTTTTTTGAAAATGGATGAACTTTTTTCGTTTTATAAACTTTTTTTTCAGTTTGATGAATTTTTCCTAAACATACATGATTTTTTTTACAAATTTCATGAACTTTTTAAAAACATTATGAACTTTTGCTAAATTGGATGACCTTTTTTCAATTTTAATGATTTTTTCTTAAATTGATGAACTTTTTTCAAAATTGATGAACCTTTTTGGAAGACATTAACTTTTTTGTCAAATGGTTGACCTTTTTTTTCTTTAAATCTGTTAACCTTTTTTGATTTCATATTTTTGTTTCGGTAACAAATAAAAAAACTGGGGCAACACGCTAGTGGGCCGGCCCAGGCTAGCAACAATGCAGGCGCCGGATCGTTAACGGGCGCCTGCAGCGCTGCATAGAAGCTCCCCGCCTTTACCTCGCCTTTAGCCAGCCAGAAGGAGAGAACTCCTACTGGACGCCCGTTGGCGTCAAATAGGGGAGGCTCCGCTTCAAAGCCAGGGCAAATGGGCTGACCCACTCTGCCACGAGCAGTTTTCTTTTACGGAGCTAGATAGTTAAAAACCTACTGAGAATAGCCCCTCAAAAAAAAACCTACTGAGAATAAAATCTATATTTTAGAAAATTGTGCTTATACGTGTTTTTTTAATCATTGTATATTAAAAAAGGTTTCACCGTGTATCAAAAAACATTCAGTTTGTAAAACAAATGTTCTTCGTATATGTAAAAAATAGCATCATATATTAAAAATTTATAAATTATATGACAAAAACAAATGATCATACATTAAAAAAATCCAATGTGTATTTGAGAAATGTTCACCAAATATTGAAAAACTAATTTTGTACTTGAAAAATGTTCACCATACATAAAAAAGCTAGAAAATGTGTGAAAAGAAAAACCAAATCTGAAAAGTGAAAAGGAAAGAAAATGTTAAAATAAAAACGAAAATAAGAAAACCGAATCAAAAAACAATTTAAGAAAAAAACTGAAAAAACCAACATCCAGTGAACCCATGAAAAAACCCACTAAAGGAACAGAGGGCGCATGCTGTCAAATTTGTTCTTGCGGTTTAAAAAAAACTCTT
The DNA here is from genome assembly GCA_963921465.1 of Triticum timopheevii. Taxonomy (NCBI): domain Eukaryota; kingdom Viridiplantae; phylum Streptophyta; class Magnoliopsida; order Poales; family Poaceae; genus Triticum; species Triticum timopheevii. The sequence goes on along the minus strand of OY997272.1, from coordinate 553,326,339 downwards.
CACATTTTTTTGAAATATATAACACATTTAAAATATTTTCATGGTATTTCTAAAAACTGGTCATAACATATAAGTAATTTTCATGACATTACAAAGTGTTCACAACAATAAGAAAGTGTTCCCACGTTTTAAGGAAATGTTCATGGATTTTTTGAAAAAAATGCTAAATGTTTGTTTAAAAAGTATTTACCATATATTTAAAAATATTTGATGTCCATTCGAAAAATATTTAAACATGTGTTCAGATAAATGGTCAACGTGTATTGAAAAATATATTCAACATGAGTTTGACCTGTATACAAAAAATGTTCGGTATGTATTTAGTAAAATTCTATGTGTGCTGCAAGGTCGAAAGAAGAAGTGTGATAAGCCCAGTGAATGGCGACAAAAAAGAAAAAAAGGGAATAAAAAGAAAGAAAATAAAATTAAGAAACAAAAAAGATGAAAGAAGGGAAAACCAGTAGAATTTGAAAATTATGACGGGAACCGATAAAACTTTTACACGTTCAGCCGATACAATCGCTGAATCAAATTTATCTATGAATTTATCTTTTTTCCTAAGGGGTTGTTTGGATACGGTGGTTTTACTAAACCAGTTTGGCCTACACATGTTGTCGGTTATAACAAACTAAAATTCTGTTTGGTTAACGTAACAAATCCATGGATAAGGAGATCTTAGTTTTAGTAAAACTGGAAAACCGAGTTTATAGAAAAACGACTATTTGACGTTTTCCTATAAACCAGCTTCTTCATCTGCCGCCGCGATCGGTGTATGGCTCAGCTGGCACGCATGTTGAGTCTTTCCCGAGCAACAACTCATCTCCTTCCCCAGCGACAAATCATCTCACGACGCTCATGACCATTGCCATCGCCGGGCCATCGTTGTTGACCTCTGATCCTTCCCCGGCGAGCACTCATCCCGCAGCGCAGGCGGCCGTTGCATCACAGTCGACCACCGGTCCTTCCCGAGCGGGCACTCCTCCCGCGTCTTCCTCGCTGATTCCTATGGGCGGCAGCGACTCATGTCAAGAATGCTTCCAGGTCGGCACTACATCATCATCGTCTTTTGGGGCCTGGTTCCGCGTGCTAGATGCTTGTCTCAACAATTTGATCTTGAGTTGTGCAGCCGCAGCAGATTCCTTGTATGCTAATTCTTGTTCTTCAATGGTTGGTCATTTGCATGTCTGTCACATGAGTGTTATTTTTTCTGCTAAGATTCATGTTCGTGAGCATCAAGGCGACGGCCTACCGCAGCATCCATGCTGGACACGATCATCTCTTACGCGGATGCGAGGTGCGGCGACGGTGCAGTCCTCCAGTGCCTCGTGCTTAAACTTGTTTTACCGTCCAAACAAGGTTTTGTGCATGCTTATTCTTAACCGAATTATTAGTAAAACTAGTTTTCCAAAAAAACTCCTACGAAAATGCGTTTTGTTAAAACTAGGCGTTAATTTCGTTTATCCAAACAACCACTAAGGGATTCTAAGAATTAGTTTGACAGAGTCCAGATAACAACATTTCAGAAGGAAAATCATTATTTTTTCAGTGATAAATGATTATTTTGATTAATAAAGTAATCAGAATGCACCTTCTCAAGGCAAAACCAAGATTCTTGTTATAAACTACTCCCTCCGCCACATATAATACGTTTTTGCAAGACTATGTTAGCAAACGTTTTACATTATGAGACGGAGTGATAAAAGTTACTACATCACATATCTTGGAAGTTATCCTCTCTAACTTCACCTTTTAAATCTGCGTTTCTCCAGAACTCGAACACAGATGAATAGAAAATTGTGGGCAAGAAGGGAGAAGAACAACACGGGATTCTTTTTTTTTTTTTGAGGGATAACAACATGGGAAATAAATGAAAAGAACTGCGAGTAGAAACAGAAGCCCAGCACGTCAAAATCGAAGCCCACGAACTAACAATCCCCAAATCTCCCGTCAGAAAAAAGAGAAGAAAAGAAACAATCCCCAAATCTTGGAGCGCCTCCTTCGATCCCTAGCAGCCGGCCGAAATCTGAAACGTCCGGCGGATCGATGACCGACGGCGATCCTCCTGTCCCGGCAGGCGTACGTCGCCGCCAGCAGGAACGCCACCACGGCCACGGCCAAGGCGAGGTCGACGGGCAACCACACCGTGGAGGTCACCTTCTGGATCGCCGACCCGCCGGCGGTGTCCTTCTGCACCTGCCAGTGCTCCAAGGCCGCCGCCCTGAAGGCCCCGCCAGAGGTGGTGGGCGCGCAGGGCAGGTTCGTCCTCCTCCGCGCCGTCTTCGCCTGGGGCTACTACTACAGCAAGGAGGAGGAGGAGGAGTACTTGGTCTACACGGGCGACCCGAGGTCCCCGTCCCTCGACAGCATCCCGCTTCCCGAGGACGACGACGGGCGGCCGCTGCGCCGAGCCTGCGAGTTCGGTATCGCGCCCCGCGGCCAACATTACCTCCTGGTGGCGCTCCGCAGCGCGGCGACCAGCTTGAAGGTGGCGATTCCGGTAGTGAGCAAGGAGGTGATCAACCCATGCCCCGGGGTGCTCACGATCTTGCCGGACAAGGCGATCACGGTGGCAGACGGCGTGCTGGCGTGGGTCAGTTTGCAGCAAGGCATGGTGGTGTGCGATGTGCTTCAGGAAGATGAAGAACCCCTCCACGCGCGCTACATCCCATTGCCGGCGCCCTTGCCTGAGAACAGACAAGATACCTATTTGAAGAAATTCCGGGATGTCGCCTGTGTGTCGATGGTCTGATCAAGTTCGTGGAGGTGGAGCAGCGTGTGATCGTGACGGAGATGAGAGAAGAAGAGCCGCCGTTGGACCCCAGGGACAAGGATGTGCTCTACGATTCAGACCTGATCGCATTAAGCAAGCGCAAGCATGCACACATCAAGCCCAAGATCCTGCGCACCATGAACGGTTGGAGTGCCATGACATGGACTAGGGAGCTAGGGTCCGACTGCTGGCGCAAGGGAAGCATCGTCGATGTCGATGACATTTTGGTCGATGACGCGGCGTTACGGTCAGGCCAGGGGAATGATGAACCTACTGGGATCTTGCCATTCAGGAGACTGCACACGTTTTTGCCCACCCTGTGCGCAGATGGTAATGACATCCTTTACCTCAAGTCATCCAGGCATTTGGTTGAATCAAATAAATGGGTGGTTGCTGTGGATCTTGCGAAGAAGACACTGAAAGTGGAAGCACCTGGGGAGCACCCATTTGGAGGAGTCCCCCCTTGGCAGCAAATATGCCATCCCTGCGCATTGGCGAACTATTTGAAAATGACTCCAGGTAATTGTTCTTGGCCTTCTCTTTTTGTCAACAATGCTTGTAGTACTTGTGAATTTTCTTGTTTCTGCTTAGACCCTTTCGGTGGCTATGCACAATGCTGTTGGCTGTCTGGTTTTTCTACATTGACTTTATGGATATATCTTAATCTTGTATGGTTTATGCCTACGGATCAATCCCCGTTTATGACTATTATGGCATTGCTTATGATTTTTTTCGTTTTTTGTAGGCATTAAAGTCTCAGCAATACAGATCACGCAGACGGGCAGCTCCGCAAATGAGCCAAATAATACGTCTGTAAGTATTTTTCTACCATGTCCTGCTTTTCATATTTCAAAGAATTCCCACCGGCTAAAGTTGCCTCCCTCGTGTCCGTATATCTGCGTCGGTGAGCCTGATTCATACGAATCCAAGAACAAACATCCAAGGCAAGTTTCTTATCTTACTTTGTTATGAGAGCACTATTCTTTGAATATCCGTGCCATGATGATCTGTTTTACACCATCAAACCATCAAATATTCTGAAAGCTATTGCTAATCAGTTGTAACTGTTATTGCTGTTCCTCAGGCTATCACCGGCTGCGAAAGCTAACCAAGGACAAGATGGAGCTCAGAGAGCTGCACAGAATGATCTTAGCTCACAGGCTCATCCTAATCAAAACAATAAGGTATGCTGAATCTACTATGATCACTGACTTCTCCCTTTTTAGTATCAATGCATCGAGGCACAAGTTTTGTGTTTTATCAAGAGAAAATTAGAATCAAGTAGAATGTGCCACTTCCAGCCTCCACAGCTATGCTTCAACAGGTGGGCGGAGCCCGGCTACGGTGGGTACTCGTCATGGTCATGGCCCCATCAAAACATTCCGGTATGCTGTATTTCATATGCACTGTTTCCCATGTTTCCATATTTGATCATCATACATCAACATTAACCAGAACGTGCCACTCCAGCCACCGCCACCACCACCACTACCGCCACCACCACCGCCACCGCAATGTTTGGACGTGTGGGCCGGACCCTGCCCCAACCCTATGTATGCGCTACGGGCCCCTGGTCCTGACATGTGTGCCTACGACAATTACAAGCCGCCGTGGCAGCAGCCACTACCGCAGGAGCAGCAGCCGACACCTAGTATAGCATTTGGACCTCATCGGGTAAAGAAACTTGTGAAGCTTATGATATATGATCCGGTGTCCTCATTCGACCTGCCTTGGTAGGAACTGCTACAACATTCTCGTCCTTGTGCTCTTTGATTAGAAAGTTCAAGAAAATCAATCATGGGCGCCATGTTTGTTTACAAATGTGCTAGAATTCCTTAAGGAGGTTCTAAAACATTTGATTCTAATAACTTCTTGTATAGTAACAAGTTAAAAAGATGGAATTATTCATGTCTCCTATGCAGTACCGCTTTTGTCCTGTTGCCTACAGTTAAACTAATTAGAAGTTGTTGTTTGCAGGCACCCGGACCATCCTTCAACAACTGGTGGGGAACCAGTTACCATGGAAGTTCACAGCCCGGCATCTCATATTCGTACGGTGCGCACGCAGGCAATGCCAACTTCCATCCACAGTGATAGCGGCTTACTCTACTCAGTTGCAGCAAACACGTAATGGTGTCGGCAGCGCACTCGCCTTTTCAATTTTTCTTCTTCTAGGTAGCTAATTACTCCATTTGCTAGTAATTCAGCACCTGGTGTGGTTTGCATCCGAGGTATGTTTTGAACTGAAAGTTAGGAGACTATGTAAGAAAATATTAGCCCCACATAGTTAGATACTGTACATTAAATCGTACAAGTAACAACTGTCCTTTCATAGGTGTGTGAAATCAGAAAGAAAAAACATCACCTATTTTGCTCAAGTGTGAGCACATCGGTGAATGGGCAACATGGGTGATAGACGTGTCTTTGGAAGGAGCAAATGTGTCTGTTAAAGGCGTGATAAGGAATTAAGGGTCAGAATTTTTTAATTTATTGAGTTTGGTAGTTGAAGGTGGTTTTGCCATAACATAAGTTTTTTTTGGCCTCGCAAACCAAAAGAATTTGAGATTTTGCAAGAGTATTTTGGAAAAGTGATGTGAAATCTAAATCAAATATGAAGGTAGTTTGGTTCCTTCGAGAGTTTTAAAAAAGAAATTAGGAGAGTATTGAACCATTAGTGATGTAGCATGCCGCGTCCTTCCCAATTCAGCAGCTATATGTGTATCCTGAATAGAAAAGAACCAGAGGTGCGCGCATAATATAAGAAAGGTTTCCTTTCTGTTTTTCTATAATTGTAGATTTGATCATTTTGTTGAATCTATAAAGCATTTTTCCTGCTTCTAAGTTACCAAAAGCTTGAGCTTTATTAACTTTTAAGTTGAGGTTGACGTAGGTTATTCGTCCGTGGAAGTTGTTAAATGCAATTTTCATTTGTACACCATGAAAGTTAAGATAATCGCATGCACATACACACTTAACGAATATAGATACAATAATTATTACGATACAAGTGCTCCAATAGAATTAATGGTTGAAAAAGTATAGTTTATGGGGGAGAGGTCCCCATAGTCCTCAAGCCTAATTTAATGAATCATCTATCGTCGCTGCTGTCATGGATTTGCAAGGCAGTTCTTGTCCTCGTGTCGACTTGGAGACCATGGGCGACGATCCTCTCAAAGAAATAGCATATTGCTTTGACTTCCTCACCGCCATAAGACTCAGCGGTTCTTGCACCAACTATTTTAAGACGGTACGTAAACATATTTGGGAGAAGGCCATGCTGGTTGGTATTTCATGGGTCCTCGAGGATGAGATTATTCAATGGGAGTTCACTCCACCGCAGCGTGGCCGTAGTTGCAGGTTGATGTCACTTGAGTTGCTAACGTTGAGTGGCACTCGAATTTTGTTCGATGAGGAGGTCAGTGATGAAGTTTGATCATGTAAAAATATTTTAAATATTCTTCGTGCGCCTTCGCTGGGTCAACGCATGACAGGCCGCTTGCGGGCACCGCCGAATCCGCCCAATGACGGGTGGACAGGGTGCGCCATGCGGTCCACCCGTCATGAAGAATGCTCGTGACTACATACGCAGCAAAATGAGTGAATCTACATTTTAAAATATGTCTATATACATTCGTATGTGGTAGTCCATTTGACATCTCTAAAAAGACAAATATTTAGGAACGGAGGGAGTAGTATGCACACACACATGACATTTATCCATATTTGGGGTTCTTGATAGACTTGCCTTCGACAATTTTGTAGCTCCACAAACCACCTTCTTTTTGTTGAAAAAAGCAAGCAGCACACATCTATACTACTATTAAAAGAGCAAACATAAACTCCCCTAAAGCCACACAACAAATTGTATTGTCAGAACCCTCCGATCAGATTAACTTAAACACATCGTACAGTCCATATTACATCAATAGTCCGTGATCCAAATCAACGATTGAGATCAAATGTTCTGCCCAAGCAGACGCCTGCTCCATCCCCAGATCCCCGCTCGCCCCTGCAACACACGGGCCGATTCCTCACGCCGCCGGTTCTCCACCTCCCCTCCCTCTCCTCGCTACAGGACTCCGCTGGGCGAAGCTCGGCCCGCGTCGGCGGCGCCGGGGTCGCTCTCCTGCCTCGAGCAGCGTCGGCGGCGCGGGACGCAGCGGGCTCGGCCTGTGTCACCGACGCGAGTGGCGGATTCAGCGGACGCGGGCCGTGGCGGCGGCGGCGGCGGTGGACGCAGCGGGCTCGGCCTGCATCGGCGGCGGCGGCGGGTCCATCTCCTTCCTCGAGTAGCAGCGGGCTCGCGCCCCACGATTTATTCGACTCTGGCGATTTGTCAACTTCTGCTTTAGCGGCGCCGCAACGGAGCACTCCGCCGGGCCCCTTGGCGGGATCGGCGTCCGGATCATCTCCCGCCTCCGCAAGGGGGATGGGACTGCTCGGGCTCATCTGCAAGAGCCCCTCGCCGCCATGCCGCCTGCTGCCGCTGACGCCGTCAAAGGGAGCGGACGAGCAGGAGAGATCCTGTCGATCTGATGGCGAAAGGGCGAGATAACCGGCTCCTGTATGTTCGGGAAGGCCTACCTCGAGATAAATTTGGACACCGGCAAGCTCCTCTCAGTAAAGCATGTCGTGGGATTTGGGGATTTGCACGTTTTGGTTTTCTGGTTTGTACGTATTGTCTAAAGACTTGGAGTCATTCGTTACAGGTTACACCAAGTCTCTCTTTTGTTTGATTTTGGTTCCACCTTTGATCGGGAGCACCAACGCGAGCTGGGAGAAAGCCCAAGTGAGTAGCACTTTCGCAGCAGATTGGTTACCAATTTAGTTGTTCTGATTTTTCTTCATGTGAGGTGATTTCTGGCTTTTGTTTCTACTATCAGGCGCATATAAGAGAACTCGAGGAAGAAGTGAAGCTCCTCATTTTCTGTGGTGAACAGATAAATTTCGACTACATATCAGATTCTTTTTTTTAAACTTGTAGCACGTAGTTGCTTAATCCATTTTCTATGGTTTCAGAAGAAGTACCTTGAGACTGTCCGTGAGGAAGACACGCTGAATATCTTGCTTGATTTTGTTCCCCACCCACTGCATGCCGCCGTCGAGAACACCTCTGCTACCTCCTCCCAATCTCCGCCACAAGATTCTCCCGTCCAGGTAGCGTAGAGTCTGTCTCAAGATTCTCCCGTGCAAGTAGAGAAAGTACCTTCCTCTCCTGATTTTGTACATGGCAGTGCAGTACTATGTGGTTAACGCAAAACTGATGCTATTAGCATGTCTACAACTAGCTTGTTTAATTCCATACACGCTTCACTCCCTGTGTGTACAGTAGGATTCTATATCATAGATGGATTGAACAACATACATGTATGTAGAATTATTAGCATGTGAGGCCACATTTAGAATTCGATTGTCTGTTTTGTGCACTATGTTGGTAAATTAATTTGTGTACTAACATGTTCATTACAGATCCTGGGCAAGGAATAAAAAATTTAGTTCTTGAAGCTTCTCCATCATGCCGGACGGACAACTGTATCCGGCATCATCGCCATCGCTTATGGAGTTCCACACCATTGCCCAGTACGAGAGCATGTTCAATCTTCTCCATTCAAGACTATGCAAGTGGTGAACTCTGCCAAACAAGAAGATATGAGGATATGGCATATATGCCCCATAAGGTAGCTATATGGTAATTCATGTATTGTACTTTGGATTACGGTCACACTTTGAAGGGTTAGTAGATGATGCTCAATGACATAACCTGCACTGATCTTCACAGTCATATCATCTAATAGAAGTTTATTGAATTTCAATTAAATTTTGTTGTATGTTATCCATGATGTAAGTGGAGATAGGAAGTTAAACAAAATTAAAAATTGCAGCACAAAGGGGATGTCCACCAATGATTTGACATGATAAGATGTTAGTGAAGTATGGCAAACTATGACATTAGCAAAACTTCTATTTACATATATTCATATATATGAATTTTGGAAATGTGCATTGCACGTATATCGTACTTCTCTTCATTATTCAAAATACTTGTACCCACTATGATTTCATTTTTTATTATTTACCTTGAAGGAGTATTATATTAATGTTATTTGTTGTCCACCTTGATCCTTCACTGCTATTTTTCCTACTAAGCAACTTTGCATGGAGTTAGGATCATTTCGTAAGATTCTGATATGTTTTTCAAATTCGCTTCCTTTATACATGAACCTATCATCAAGATTTAGACCTCTTATATGGCGCATGTATGCTGCTGTAAGAAGAAATGTAATATTGTTCTCATCAATTTCTTTCGTAGCATGCACAACGTGTTACAACATCAATTTCATTGGTTTGGAGAAGGTGATAAACATGCAACCATTCTTACTTGATGATATGAATGCTTCATTGGAGCAATATTGGCCTTTGTTTGCACATTAGTGTTCCATTATGTAGTAAAAGATGTGGTCTGGTAGCCTTTCTTCATTGTTACAGTTATTGTCAAATGGTGGAATATTGGTGCCTGGTAGCTCTGGTTCATGTGTGCGTGACGAAAACATCGTAAAATCATATTTCTTGTTGTATCATGAGTCATATGAAAAAGAAGGTTAGGCGATTTATGTTTTTAGTTTTTCTATTGCTCGTGTTAAAGACCTAGGCATACATTTCAGATATAAATTTGGGCATAAATTGTCACAAATAGATGGGTGGCGTGGGTCAAGGTTCAGAAACCCAGGGCATCATGTTTCTTTCGAGCCATATGAGGAGAATTGCATCCATGTACTAGAAGATTAGGCGCTTGCTTAAGTGAAAAAAATGCAACTCTTGCTGACCGGGAAATTCATGGTAGTGGCTACAATATAATCAGAGAGCCATGTACATGTTGATTGTTATGAAACCATGGGATGGAATCTTGATCTCCGGTGTCCAGAAATCTATTTTGTCAGAGAAAAAATCGCACCTTAATTTTCCCCTTCGGATTATGAAATATTTAGGTTAACAAGATGCCATGTAAGTTGGGTTGAGATCTGCTATACAGTGACTTTCTTTTGTTCAAATATTTTATTTTTTTCATTTTCATGTTGTCGAAGTATTTGTACTTGTGATTTCCTGAAGTTTTGTGAAATATTGAAGGATATCTTGGAACGACAAAGTTCCCAGTCTTCATGCTAGGTGATAGGACACTGGCTGCTGAAGTTGCTCATTGCCTCGCATAAAAGGATGGAATCTCCTTATTTTTTGCTATGTTTTGCTCATGTTGATTATGATGGCATTGTTTTGAACATTCCATCCCATGTTGATAAAAAGTAAATGCTTTGGTATGCCCTCTTTGTTCTAGCTTGGTCGGTTGACTGGGTGTTGTTCTAGGTGTTGTTGAGATGACCTAAGCTAACACCAATTTGCCTCCATGGTGTTTGATTATACTCCCTCCGTTCCAAAATAGATGACCCAACTTTGTATTAAAGTTAGTACAAAATTGAGTCATCTATTTTGGAACGGAGGGAGTATTTAGGTGGACAAAATCCCCCGGTGATAATCCCAAAAAGAAAATTTGGCATTGACGCAGGGCGTAGAGCGTTGGTGACGCCTGAAAAGAAAATTTGGCATGGCGCGGGAGGCAGGGCGTTGGTGAAGATTTGGCGTGATGGGGGAGGTAGAGCATTGCATGCGGCAGCAAAGATACAACCATGTTAAAAAATTCAAACCATCAACGGGAAGTAGAGTGTTGTGTGCGGCAGGAAAGATACAACCATGTTCAAAAATTCAAACCATCGGGGTCACAGTTGCAAGATGGGGATTGGATGGCATGGACACATTTAGCTAGCAAGAAGGTTGTTCGCCGAAATTACAGTTTGGATTATTTTTTTTTTGAATACGCACGAGTGTGTGTATCATATATTAAGGGAAGATATCTTGTGCTCCGGGAGCACCTAAACTTAGGTGCTCCGGGAGCTTCTCAGCCGTTGGATCTAAAATCCAAAGGCCAAGGAGAGAGCTCGCGCATTTATTCAAAAAAACACCCCTAGAAGTCCGTTATTACAACCAGATCCAACGCATCCCTAGATGACCATCAGATTATAGATCCAACGGCTGAGGAGCTCCGGGAGCACCTAAACTTAGGTGCTCCCGTAGCACCTGATATTTTCCCCATATATTAAAGGAGAAGGAGGGGATAAGGCCCCGGTCCACACGGAGGTGTTCCAATTACAAACTACTTGACACCGCCACATCAAACTAGCCTACTACTCATATTAGAGTTTGGATTATTATATAATTTCATTGTAGACCAATTATTGTTAAACCATAACATGTTATTATGATAAATATTATGAAAAGAAATTTGTTTCAGATAATCAAAATATTGAAGAAAATTCTAAACTTACGTGCGTTGCACGTGCACGCTTACTAGTCAGTCTAAACAAACCAAACCACCAGGACCACCGTAGCACTGGGAAATCCATACTCATACACAAACATGAGTATCAAAATGTTTTTTAGGGGAATGTCAATATGTTATTGATACACGCCTTGGACACGAGTATCAAAATCTTATTGATACTCATACACCAATGCACTGCACCGTAACACCAAGGATATATACTTTTATCGATACATTTCCTCTTAGTACTACATTTTGAGGTGGTAAAGTACGCCCTGGCCCCAGCTTTGTCAAAATGTTAGACTTGCAGGATCATTAGCTAATTAGCTCATAGTACCAAGAATGCATAGGAATTATTGTTGTCACTCATAGCACCAAAAAGTGCACACAACTATCATACGAAAGCCAGCACTAGAATACAGAGCGACAAACAAACAATATTACAGGATACAGTTGATAAAAAAGAATCTCAAACCATATATAGCGTGATTTGGACGGATAGTTTTAGAGCACCATGTTATACAAGTTTGGACCCGGTTTCTAAACGCGGATTTGGAAACCATCTTGGATGCTAAGCCGTCAACCGAGAAAATGCACGTGAAAGAGGGTACCGGCACACTCTAAATGTGAATTGGGAACGGTGATAAGAAATTAAAAAGAACACTTGCACACTTTTGTCAGCGTAAATGTCTTGATCCACTGAAGAAGGAGAATAGTAGACATGCATGATATCGACAGAGTACTACTCCTTCCGTCTGAAAATACTTGTGGAGAAATATATGTTATTTGTCGGAGAGATGGATGCATCTAAATGTATTTTAGTTTTAGGTACACTCGTTTTTATTCATTTCTCCGAGAAGTATTTCCGAACAGAGGGAGTACACGATAGAAGCGCACAACGACGATGATGTGGATAGTTTTAGATCGAGCACCATGTTATACCAAAGTTTACATAAGGACGTACGACACACACAAAAATCATCATAGTCGAGATCAACAATCGGAGATCGACACATAAACGAGAGACGAGATATACTTGCAGTAGGAAGCTGCAGCTAAGGTACCGGCCTTCACGCACGCTTGCACTTGAGGTTCTTCATGCACGAGAGGTTCATCTCGGCGATCTTGACCTTCTTGCCGGCGCGACTGCAGTGGTGGCCGGGCGCGCACCGGATCTCCGCCTCCCTCTCCACCTCGCAGAAGCACGCGGGGTCCGCCACCACGCCTGTGCAGCACTTCTCGCACTCGCTCACGAGGAGGAGGCAGTTCTTGAAGTACATGGCCTGCGTCTTGCAGGGCTCGGGCTCGGGCCTGTACGCCGCGTACGCCGCCGCCGTCGCCATGAGCGCGGTGCACGCCAAGAGGACGACGGCGAGCTTCACGGACGCCATGGATGGATGCAGATGGAGCTTAGCTAGCTAGTGGTGGAAGCAAAGTGGAACACCCGACGACAGGGGTCAGCGCGGATCGATGGATGGGCTCAGCTAGCACATGCTGTCTTGGTGTATCTTATAGGCGCCCGATGCCCTCGATGGCAGTGGCGGGCTAACGTGCGGCGGAACCCCCGGTCCTGGTTGCGACCTATGTCCTCTCGCATCTCTTGTTTACTTAATTAGTGGGGTTGTCGGGAGGGATCATTAGGGAGATACAACAAAGAGGAACGTCCTTTATTTCATGTAATTTTGTGCATGAATTTCGAGCTACAAATCATGAAGCTCATAACATAGCTAGGCTTGGTACTCCCCACGATGCTCTTGTACCAGTAAATGTTCATATGAATTAATAAAGCATGTCTGTCTTTCCTCAAAAATAAATAAATTATGCACACGATTCCGATCGATCCTTTGCACAGGAAAGAAAGATCCCTAGTGGCGAATGTACATTTTCAAAGCATCGATTTTGCTTTTTTGTCACGCCTTCCATGAATATGTTCTCATGATAAAAAATTGCAAATACTTGGAACAATTGTGAAAGTTTACCACAAAAGGAAAATTCAGAATTTTTTGAATGTGCTTTCATTTTTTAAAATATTTTACTGTTCATCCAAGCTCATTTGAGGTTGAGCGCAAATACTCCGTGTCCCCCTAGTGGAGTACTAGTACACGGAGGCCAATAGGAAGCAGCAGGTAGACATGAAGTTCCTGGCAAGGTTGCAAAGGCAGCATCATAACAGAGCGGGGATCATTTAACTTAATCGACATACATCAGATGAGATACTTTTTTTTATGAAATGCTCCAACCTATGTAGCACTCTCTCCGTCTTAAAATAAGTGTCTCAATTTTAGTATAAAGTTGAGACATTTATTTTAGGGAGTATGTACTCAACGTAAAATAGGTTTAACATTTTTCATATACATTAATAGCATATTTATGCACAGTTAACATACACGTTGTACATTCTTTAGTATGAAGGATGAGTTCAATTTAGTGTTGTGTGATCTTGAGTTCTTTTTTTAGTGGGAAAGTTTCTGATCTATTTATCTTAAATCATGACAGTACAACGAACACCAGAAATAATACAAATTACATCCAGATTCATAGACCACCTAGCGACGACTACAAACACTGAAGCGAGCCAAAGGCGCGCCGCTGTCATCACCCCTCCATTGCCGGAGTCGGGCATAACTTGTCGTAGTAGACAGTCGAAAAGTCGTCGTGCTAAAGCCCCATAGGACCAACACGATAGAACAACAACCGCCGTCAATGAAGAATAACGTAGATCAGAAGGATCCAAACCGAAGACAGATGAATGTAGACGAACAACGACAAGATCCGAGCAAATCCACCAAAGATAGATCTGCTGGAGGCACACCTCCACGCACCCACCAATGATACAAGACGCACCGGAGGAACAAGGGCTAGGCGAGGAGACCTTTATTCCATCTTCAAGGAGCCGCGCTTTCCTGATCAAGACACAAACCCTAACAAAACTGAAAGAAACGACTAGAAACATAGCCCTCTCTAGGGCCACCGGAGATGAGGCGGCCCAGCGAGAAACAAGTAATCAACAGAAACATGATATCATACACAGGCAGCACACACGTACAGTGGGAGCAAACCAAAGAGGCACACTCGATCGAGTGGAAACGGGTACACAAACGAGACATGAGATACTTGTAGTAGTAGTAGTAGGAAGCAGCTAAGGTAGGCGATCGATGACGCAGGCGAGGCGCGCGGTGCATGCCGGCCCATGCATCACGCGTGCTTGCACTTGAGGTTCTGGAGGCAGGGGAGGTTCATCTCGGCGATCTTGACCTTCTTGTCGGCGCGACTGCAGTGGTGGCCGGGCGCGCACTGGATCTCCACCTCCCGCTCCACCTCGCAGAAGCACGCCGGGTTCGCCACCACGCTACAGCACTTCTCGGGCTCGGCGACGAGGGGGAGGCAGTTCTTGAAGTACATGGCCTGCTTCTTGCAGGGCTCGGGCTCGAACTGGTACGCCGCCGCCGGCGTCGCGGCGAGCGCGGCGCACGCGAGGACGACGGCCAGCGCGGCGGCGGCGAGCTTCACAGACGCCATGGGAGGATGGATGGATGCGGGATGGAGCTTAGCTAGCTAGCTGCTAGTGGTGGAAGCGAAGTGGAACACCCGACGACAGGGGTCAGCGCGGATCGATGGATGGGCTCAACACATGGCGTCTCCGTGAATTTTATAGGCGATCGATGGCACCTAGCAACGGCGGGGTAACGTGCAGCGGAAATGCGGAACCCCCGATCGAGATAGCGTACAGCGGACCTCTGTCCTCCTCTCCCATCTCTTGTTTTCTTAATTAGTGGGGTTGTCGGGACGAATCAGGCTTATGCATGTGACGATCCACTGGCGCATGTGATTGGTGGGCGCATGCTGGTGATCATGCATATCCATGCATGTGCTTGCTAGCTAAGCTCACGCGAATCAAGGGAATATAATCTTAGTTAACTGCTGATTTGGTGAAGCTCTCTGATCGACGTACGGATCCGAGAAGAACAGCTAGCGTTGCGTAGGAGGGTAGATACGCTACGTCTCCGTCTCGGGGTCTGCACGGCGGGTGTAGGTTTATCTTAGCCGGTGCAAGTTCTACCGGGCCACGCTCAACCGTGGTTTTTATTTTAACATGGTACAACTGACACTCATACATACACACACACATATATATATATATATATATATGTTACATCCCTATGAATGCACACACGCACGCACACACACATGCACACACTACTCCTACAAGCTCCTTCGAGAGACTAAGCTGTCACATCATCTTGAGATTGATGAAGTTGCTACAGATGTTTTTGTAATCAACATGAACGTCTTCTCCCACTGAACGCACATCGCCGAAAGACCTGGAATTAGTTCAAAAAAGTGTAAGCACCAACATCAAGTGCAGGACTTGAACTCTGGTGGACTGGAGAAACCACTGTCCTCCTAACCATCTAATCATAGGTTGGTTCGCCTGAATCATGTCTTCTGTTAGGGGTACTATATACCACTAATACTCTCTTCGCTACGCCATCTGTCGTGGGAGTAAGTCTGACAGTAAGAATAGGGGGTACATAGGAGGAGGCAATGTCCTAGCTACGGTGAGGTTGTACATGCAAGTTTATGGGTTCAGGCCCCTCTCGGAGGAGGTAATAGCCCTACGTCTCGGTGCCTTGAGGCTTTGTCGACTGGATTATGCGTGGATGTTACAAGGGGTGTGAACCCTTGTGCCTGAGGAGGGGTGTGGCTTATATAGAGTGCGCCAGGACCCTCGCAGCCCTCAGTTACACAGGGTTCAATGTGAGTTAAGGTAGGGGCGTTACTGGTAACGCCAACCATTAATGATCTTTAAGACTACAGAGTGAACGCCTGACCGTCGCCATCCTGGGGTGACTTTAGATCTTCTGTACTCCGAGTGGTTCTACATATGGTCGAGTGGGAATTGGGATATCCGAGTGGAGTCCTCTGTCGAGTGGATTGCACTTCAAGGTGATTCCAGTCGGTACTTTCTGTTGGTCTTTGAATGTCTTTGATTATAGGGCAGTGTCCTTGGGTAGGGTGTCTAGGTCAGGCCTAAGACCCTACCCTAGGTACATGTCCTCGTCATTAGCCCCCGAATGGATTGAGGTCCGAGTGAGGAAGGGTTGAAGTTGGTTCCGACTCGATTCAATGCTTCAGAGGCATTTCATAGAAGTCTGGAAAGCACACTGGTATTTTTAACCCTGCTTCAGTCACCTCGATCGATTCTGGTAGCTTGAAGTCACCGAGTGAATTAATGTGATAAGTCCTCGAGTGAATCAGAACGCGAAATCTTTGACGCGATTTCCTGTGGTTTCTGGATTTCGCGGGATTCAAAATTTCGGAGAAGCGCGCCGGACGGGGCACGGCGCAGTAAACAGAACGAATTGGATAGGGACTCCTCGATTTCGCGCCGCCTTTTTCGCCATGTATCGAGCCAGCGCCTGCGACGGGATGTGATTTGATTGCTTGGGCCACCGGTTGGCCACTCGGAACTGGTCTCATAAAAGGCGTCGAGGCCGATGCGAGGTACTGTGCCTTCCATTCGTTCCCCTTTCTCTCTTCTTCTCCGCCTCCCTTCTCTCTGCTCCCCATGCCTCCACTCGACCTTCCCAAGCTCCACCGCAATGGTGATGGAGAAGACCGCGGCCCTGGAATGCACGAAGAAGGCGTCGGCGACGGCGAAGGCCAAGAGGACGGCGAGGGGCTCGTCGTCGCGGTCCGGTCTGCCGCCTGGTTGGATCCAGGGAGACTGGATCTGTTCCACGATCGTGAAGGAAGACCTACCTCGCCCACGACGGCTTGATTGCCCACGGGTCCTGGAGGCTGCCGAGGGATGAATCTGAGCCTCAGCCGCGCGATGGTGAGTGTGTTCTCCTCACCACCCATGTCGAGCGAGATTTTTCTTTGCCTCCGCACCCATTTTTCCGAGGATTCCTGAACTTCTTCGGAGACCACTTCCCTCCCAACACAATCTTGTACCTTGCCGCATTCATTTCCATGTGCGAAAACTTCCTGAGATGCCAGCCGCACTGGGGTCTCTTCAAGCACATATTCACTTGTCGTTCTGAGACGGTGAAGAAAGCTAACCCAAACGACCAACATACGCACGTGATCCAGATGTGTGGGGGGTTAGGGATCCAAATGAGGGGTAGGAGCTGCTTTCCTCCTGTGACTTTTCCCGAGTCAATTAGAGGGTGGCAGTCGACCTGGTTTTGTTGCAAGGATGTTCCGACTCCTAGTCAGTCGACCGGCCTCCCTCCTTTCACTATGGAGAGACTCCGCACCCCTCGCTCCCTAGTTGTAGCTCCGGAGGAGAAAGAGGAAGTGCAGATGCTGGTCACGACTGTTGTTGAGTTGGTTAAAGGTGGAGTGACGGGGATGGATCTGTTGGAGGTGTACCTCAGTCGACGGATCCAGCCCTTGCAAGCCCGTGACCAACCATGTGGATGTACTCGGGCCCAGAGGACACCGCTCGAACCCACCCAGAGGGGGTCGACGAGGAGATGGTGGCCCAGTGGCTCCGGAGCATTACTGGCAACAAGGACAACCCAGGGGGTCCAGGAGGATTCTGCCATTCGACGCCAACAATGCTCCAGGAGAGGTCAGGCTCAAATATCAGAGTGTTTTTTCCTTTGTTTTGCGGTTGTTCTTGAATCCGACTCATATCCACAACTTGTGTCTGGCGGGTTTTCAGCAAGCTACACTCGATGCCCAACGGAGAGCTGTACCAGGAAGGAATTGACAGTGACAGTGAGGGCAGCGACAACTAGTATGCTGAAGATAGTGAAGATGAAAGCGAGGACTCGAGCAGCAGCAGCGAAGAAGTCGACTCACCGCCCCGCTCAGAGCGTCATTCCAAATAGTTGCAAGACCCTACAGGGGGACGTGGAAAGGTTGTTGCGTCGAGTGCCAAAGTTTCGAAGCGCGCTCGTACGTCAACTTCCGAGCCATCAGAGAAGGCTGCAAAGCAAGCCAAAGTTGCCCCGCCCAAGCCTCGGAAGGCCCTGCCTGACATCAAGGTGGTTGTGCCCGTGACTTTAGCATAAGCATTTCTCTCTTGCGTTCTTCAGTTTTATTGCAAACTTGTTTGTTTGCTTGACTGAGTGGCCCTAGAACTTTCAGTGCTGCTACTTCTACGACATCCATGGATGCGACTACCTCTCGGGCAGGTATGATTTCATAATTGCATCTATGCTCTGTTAATGAACTTTTGGGTCGACTGAAATTTCACTGTCGAGTGTTTGCAGCACCAACAAATATCATTCAACTCCCTGATGATGATGATGATGAGGATGTGCCTCCGAAGAATACTGGGAGGAGAGGAAGAACTTTGAGCACGATGGTGCCTGGAGCCGGAACGCCTCACTCGTCATCTGAGTCTGTGGTCCAACCACTCAACTATCCAGTACGGGCTTCAGTCTCCATTGATAATCCTCTGTCATCTGAACAACCTTCAGTGTCGACAGCTCAGGCTTCAGACCCAATTGCGCAAGTTCAGGTTTCTACTCCACCAGCCCCGTCACCTGTTCCGTCATCTCGCATGTTTGCTGTGTATCCCGTCCCAGAGGATCAAGTAGGAGCTGCAGAGGAGGCTATGATTCAGGTGGGTCTAATGATGGACCGACTGAAGGTGGTGTATGACACCAGTAAGGCCGCATATGATGCCAACTCTGCTCTTTAAGCGAATGTCCGAGTAAGTGGGATTGTAAGTTGATTTCTGATTGGTTTCTCTATCTTGGCCTTTGTTCTGTTAGGACATGCTTCCTGCAAACTGCTGCTTTATTATTCGTAAGATGTTCATACATCTATTTTGAATTTGCACCTTGCATCTGTTCACCCACTGGGTGTTTTCTTTTCACTTTGTAGGTCTTTCACTTGCGTCGACCAGGTCGTGTCGAGTGAAATCTTGGTCCAGTGGGGGCACGCTAAGTGCACCCACTGGGTGTAGTCCCCGAGGTCATCGTCAAATGTTTGATTCGGCGGGGGTCTTTTTGAAATGTTTGCTTGTAGCACTTCCACTCGACCTAGACACGTCGTGTCGAGTGGGAACCGAACCAGTGGGGGCATGCTAAGTGCACCCACTGGGTGTAGTCCCCGAGACCACGATCGACCGCGGGCAGTCGGCGGTGGTCTGAGAACCAATAATGTTGTAGTTTTTTTGTGCTGCTTCCATTCGAGCTGGGTTGACCTGTTGGGTAACATAGTAATTTCAGAAAAAATCCTACGCACACGCAAGATCATGGTGATGCATAGCAACGAGAGGGGAGAGTGTTGTCCACGTACCCTCATAGACCGAAAGCGGAAGCGTTAGCACAACGCGGTTGATGTAGTCGTACGTCTTCACGATCCGACCGGTCCAAGTACCGAACGTACGGCACCTCCGAGTTCAGCACACGTTCAGCTCGATGACGTCCCACGAACTCCGATCCAGCAGAGCTTCACGGGAGAGTTCTGTCAGCACGACGGCTTGATGACGGTGATGATGTTGCTACCGACGCAGGGCTTCGCCTAAGCACCGCTACGATATGACCAAGGTGGAATATGGTGGAGGGGGGCAGCGCACACGGCTGGGAGAGATCAACAGATCAACTTGTGCGTATGTGGTGCCCCCTGGCCACGTATATAAAGGAGTGGAGGAGGGGGAGAGGCCGGCCCTCCTAGGCGCGCCCCAAGGGGAGTCCTACTCCCACCGGGAGTAGAATTCCCCCCTTCCAAGTAGTAGGAGTAGGAGTCAACGAAAGGGAAAAGAGAAGAGAAGGAAGGAGGGGGTGCAACCCCTCCCCCTAGTCCAATTCGGACTAGGCCTTGGGGGGGGGGCATGCAGCCTCCCCTCTCTCTTTCCCCTAAAGCCCAATAAGGCCCATATACTCCCCGACGAATTCCCATAACTCTCTGGTACTCCGATAAATAGCCGAATCACTCGGAACCTTTCCAATGTACGATTATAGTAGTCCAATATATCGATCTTTACGTCTCGACCATTTCGAGACTCCTCGTCATGTCCCCGATCTCATCCGGGACTCCGAACTACCTTCGGAACATCAAAACACATAACTCATAATATAAATCGTCACCGAATGTTAAGCGTGCGGACCCTATGGGTTCGAGAACCATGTAGACATGATCGAGACACATCTCCGGTCAATAACCAATAGCGGAACCTGGATGCTCATATTGGCTCCCACATATTCTACGAAGATCTTTATCGGTCAAACCGCATAACAACATACGTTGTTCCCTTTATCATCGGTATGTTACTTGCCCGAGATTCGATCGTCGGTATCTCAATACCTAGTTCAATCTTGTTACCGGCAAGTCTCTTTACTCGTTATGTAATGCATCATCCCGCAACTAACTCATTAGTCACATTGCTTGCAAGGCTTATAGTGATGTGCATTACCGAGAGGGCCCAGAGATACCTCTCCGGCAATCGGAGTGACAAATCCTAATCTCAAAATACACCAACTCAACAAGTACCTTTGGAGACACCTGTAGAGCACCTTTATAATCACCTAGTTATGTTGTGACGTTTGGTAGCACACAAAGTGTTCCTCCGGTAAACGGGAGTTGCATAATCTCATAGTCATAGGAACATGTATAAGTCATGAAGAAAGCAATAGCAACATACTAAACGATCAAGTGCTAAGCTAACGGAATGGGTCAAGCCAATCACATCATTCTCCTAATGATGTGATCCCATTGATCAAATGACAACTCATGTCTATGGCTAGGAAACTCAACCATCTTTGATCAACAAGCTAGTCAAGTAGAGGCATACTAGTGACACTATGCTTGTCTATGTATTCACACATGTATTATGTTTCCGTTTAATACAATTCTATCATGAATAATAAACATTTATCATGATATAAGGAAATATAAATAACAACTTTATTATTGCCTCTAGGGCATATTTCCTTCATGACCATGCTAAGTGGGAAATGTAACCAGTGGGGGCACGCTAAGTGCACCCACTGGGTGTAGTCCCCGAGACTGCAGTTGGATGTTTGATTCGGCAACAGTCTTAGAACTCTTTTGCTATGTAATTCACTTTTGCACTTTTCCATTCGGAAGTAATCGTCGATTGACTTGCCTTGTTGTTATTTGCAGAAATCCTGTGAGCTTGGGACTCAGCAAGTTGCCTTGGAATAGGAGACAATCCAACTCAAGCTTGATCTGGATCTGGCCAAGCTGAACTTGAAGAAGGCTCAAGATGAAGTAGCGATTATGGGAGGTAACGACTCGTTGACTGTATGCCTTGTCATTTTCGCTTTCTATCCTTTGAACCGAGTGATTCCACTCGAACAGATGTGCGTAATGAAAATCGTCAACTCCAAGCTCGTCTGAGGAATGTTATTTCTTTAGACAAAATGAAGCAGGCTCTGGAGAAGAAGGACCTTGATCTTGCTGCGGCGCAGAAGATGACTCGTGAGAAGACTGAACTTGCCGACAGGAAGTTGGCTTCAGTCGGAAAGTTGGAGGATGAGAATGCCAAGCTGAAGAATGCCGTTGATGAGGCGAAGAAAGAAGCCATGCAACTAAAGGAGGAAAAGGTGGCTTTGACCCAGAAGAGGGACGAGTTGGAAGCTTATCTGGGTGGTCTCGCCAAGAAGATGTTCCTTATGCTTGATGGTATTCTCTTTTATCTGACTGATTGCAAAAACTTTCCTCCTATGTTGCTGCCAATTCACTATCTTTCCATGCATGCAGAATTCCGTTAGAACTTTGAGGAGGAAACCGGGCGGATCGAGACTAGACTGGACCCTATCAACTCCCCTATCAAAGATGAAGCTGCCATGAACGTGCTGCGACTGGAAGCTCGACTTGCTAGCGTCTTGGACTACGTCGCCCGACTGATAGTCGCAATGTCTCGGGTCGACAAGGAGCACTGGCCAAAGGTTGAGCTTCTGAATGACCTCGAGTCACTGATGACTCGACTTAACAGCATCCCTGACCGAGTGCAGGCGTGGAAGAATTCAGCTGCACGCTGTGGTGCTGATGTTGCTTTATCACTTGTCCGCATTCACTGTAGGGATGTCAAGGAAGAAAAACTGAAGGCTCTGCAGATGGCCAACACCAAGAAACATCAATTCCAATCCTTCATGGAGACCTTCATCGATGCGGCCACTCATATTGCAGATGGTATTGACTTGGACGCATTTGTCGAGACAGCAAGTCCTCCTCCTGACGAATGGAAAACTTGATAACATAACCCTATTTGCCTCGGAATGCCGAGTGATTTTGTAATAGTTAAAACTCTTTCAAGCCTGATGCTTGAATACTTTTGCTTGTGACGTTGAACTTTGCTGGATTTATCCAAACTTGGTTTTTTTATTTGAATGCGGTTGCCTCGTCTCCTCTGTTCTTTGAATTTTCTTGGTTCGAGTGAATCTTTGATCGCAACTGTCCCTCTGAGTGAGAGGGTCGCTCTTCACTTGGAGTCGACGTTTTACTTGTGGCGCAGCTCAGAGTGCATCCAGACGTTGTACTTGTGGCGCAGCTCAGGCTCAAAGTGCACCTTATAGCGTTCTTTTAGGATTAGGAGAGTATGGGGTCGCAGCTAAGCCCTGATACGTCTCCGTCGTATCTATAATTTTTGATTGTTCCATGCCAATATTATTCAACTTTCATATATGATGTCTACTACACAACCTTCTTCTTGTAGACGTTGTTGGGCCTGCAAGTGCACAGGTTTGTAGGATAGTAGCAAATTTCCCTCAAGTGGATGACCTAAGGTTTATCAATCCGTAGGAGGCGTAGGATGAAGATGGTCTCTCTCAAACAACCCTGCAACCAAATAACAAAGAGTCTCTTGTGTCCCCAACACACCCAATACAATGGTAAATTGTATAGGTGCACTAGTTCGGCGAAGAGATGGTGATACAAGTGCAATATGGATGGTAGATATAGGTATTTGTAATCTGAAAATCTAAAAACAGCAAGGTAACTAATGATAAAAGGGAGCGTAAACGGTATTGCAATGATAGGAAACAAGGCCTAGGGTTCATATTTTCACTAGTGTAAGTTCTCTCAACAATAATAACATAGATAGATCATATAACAATCCCTCAACATGCAACAAAGAGTCACTCCAAAGCCACTAATAGCGGAGAACAAACATAGAGATTATGGTAGGGTACGAAACCACCTCAAAGTTATTCTTTCGGATCGATCTATAAAAGAGTTCGTACTAGAATAACACCTTAAGACACAAATCAACCAAAACCCTAATGTCACCTAGATACTCCATTGTCACCTCAAGTATCCGTGGGCATGATTATACGATATGCGTCACACAATCTCAAATTCATCCAACCAACACAAAGTACTTCAAAGAGTGCCCCAAAGTTTCTACCGGAGAGTCAAGAAAACGTGTGCCAACCCCTATGCATAGGTTCATGGGCGGAACCCGCAAGTTGGTCACCAAAACATACATCAAGTGGCATGTGATATCCCATTGTCACCACAGATAAACACGGCAAGACATACATCAAGTGTTCTCAAATCAAAGACTCAATCCGATAAGATAACTTCAAGAGGGAAACTCAATTCATCACAAGAGAGTAGAGGGGGAGAAACATCATAAGATCTAGCAAAGCTCGTGATACATCAAGATCGCGCCATAGAGAGAACATGAGAGAGAGAGATCAAACACATAGCTACTGGTGCATACCCTCAGCATCGAGGGTGAACTACTCCCTCCTCGTCATGGAGAGCACCGGGATGATGAAGATGGCCACCGGTGATGGGTTCCCCCTCCGGCAGGGTGCCGGAACGGGCTTCTGAGAGGTTTTTGGTGGCTACAGAGGCTTGCGGCGGTGGAACTCCCGATCTATCTTGATATTCGATGGTTTTAGGGTACGTAGGCTTATATAGGTGAAAGAAGTCGGTCGGGGGGTGCTCGAGGGGCCCACGAGACAGGGGGGCGCGCCCTATAGGGGGGGGGGGGGGCGCCCTCCTATCTCGTGGAGTCCTCGGGGATCTTCTGACGTGAACTCCAAGTCTCCAGGATCATATTCTTCCCAAAAATAACGCTGCCGAAGGTTTCATTCCGTTTGGACTCCGTTTGATATTCCTTTTCTTCGAAATACTGAAACAGGCAATAAAACAGCAATATGGGCTGGGCCTCCGGTTAGTAGGTTAGTCCCAAAAGTAATATAAAAATGTATAATAAAGCCCGTAATCATTCAAAACACATAATAATATAGCATGAATGCTTCATAAATTATAGCTACGCAGGAGACGTATCAGCATCCCCAAGCTTAATTCCTACTCGTCCTCGAGTAGGTAAATGATAAAAGAAAGAATTTATGAAGTGTGAATGCTAGAAGGTGCACAAGTTTGATCAATGATAATTTCAATCACCTTTTCTAGCATGATAATATGTCATAACAGTAGTTTATCTCATAAAACTTTTCACGAGAAAGTAACAAGCAATTCACATGTCAAAGCATAGACCATAAACTTTCTTGAAAACTAGCAAACTTCATTCCCAGTCATCAAACAATTGCAATTCATCTTATTTTCAGGAATAACAAACTCCACATACTCAACTATCATATAGTCTTCTACAATTGCTAACACTCACACAATACTAATGGTTATGGAGTTTCAATCGAACACTGAGAAAGATAGGGGCTTATAGTGTTGCCTCCCAACGTATTCACCTTTGGGTGATGTCAACAATAATAGTTCATGCTAACTTACATCCAATTGGATATATATATCAGGATCACCCCAACACAAAGTGCTTGCCAAAGGATAAAATTAAAAAGGGAAAGGTGAAGATCACCTTGACTCTTGCATAAAGTAAAAGACATAAAGTAAAAGATAGGCCCTTCGCAGCGGGAAGCAGAGGTTGTCATGCGCTTTTAGGGTTGGATACACAAAATCTTAATGCAAACGAACGTCACTTTATATTGCCCCTTGTATATGGACCTTTATTATGTAGTCCATCGCTTTTATTGCTTCCATAACAAGATCGTACAAAGCTTATTTTCTCCGCACTAATAAGTCATGCATATTTAGAGAGCAATTTTTATTGCTTGCACCGATGACAACTTTCTTGAAGGATCTTACTCAATCCATAGGTAGGTATGCTGGACTCTCATGGCAAAAACTAGGTTTGAGGATATTTGGAAGCACAAGTACTATCTCTACTTGGTGCAAGGAATTTTGGCTAGCATGAGGGGGAAAGGCAAGCTCAACATGTTTGAATGATCCATGACAATATACTTTAACTGAGATGTCGGAAAACATAACCCATTACGTTGTCTTCCTTGTCCAACATCAACTCTTTAGCATGTCATACTTAATGAGTGCTCCCAAATATAAAAGATGTCTAGGATAGTATATTTATATATGAAATCTCTCTTCCTTCAATATTCTTTCATGAATTGCTCAAATGACCAATACAACGCTTGCTAACCTTCAATAAATTCACAACCTCTACTTCTTAGATGTGAAGTCATTACTTCCCATGGGATAAGCAAATGAAACATATATAGTTTCAGATTTATGACAATCAACTCATTCAACCATTTACTCATAGGATATAAGTGAAGCACATGAGTAAATGACAAACTACTCCAAAAAGATATAAGTGAAGAACAATGAGTAGCTAAATAATTATGTAACTATGTGAAAACTCTCTCTCATTAAGAATTTCACATCTTGGTATTGTATTCAAACAGCAAGCAAAACAAAATAAAATGACAGTGCAAGGATAGCACAACTCACGTGAAGAAGCAAAAACATAGGCTCAACCGATGCTAACCGATAGTTGTTGAAGAAGAAAGGTGGGATGCCTAACGGGGCATCCCCAAGCTTAGATGCTTGAGACTTCTTGAAATATTATCTTGGGGTGCCTTGGGCATCCCCAAGCTTGAACTTTTGTGTCTCCTTAATTCCTCTCATATCATTGTTGGAAATATGCCCTAGAGGCAATAATAAAAGTATTATTATATTTCCTTGTTCATGATAATTGTCTTCTATTCATGCTATAACTGTATTATCCGGAAATCGTAATACACATGTGAATACATAGACCACAATATGTCCCTAGTGAGCCTCTAGTTGACTAGCTCGTTGTGATCAACAGATAGTCATGGTTTCCTGGCTATGGACATTGGATGTCGTTGATAACGGGATCACACCATTAGGAGAATGATGTGATGGACAAGACCCAATCCTAAGCATAGCACAAGATCGTGTAGTTCGTTTGCTAGAACTTTTCCAATGTCAAGTATCTCTTCCTTAGACCATGAGATCGTGTAACTCCCGGATACCGTACGAGTGCTTTCGGTGTATCAAACGTCACAACGTAACTGGGTGACTATAAAGGTGCACTACAGGTATCTCCGAAAGTGTCTGTTGGGTTGACACGGATCGAGACTGGGATTTGTCACTCCGTATGACGGAGAGGTATCTCTGGGCCCACTCGGTAATGCATCATCATAATGAGATCAAAGTGACCAAGTGGTTGGTCACGGGATCATGCATTACGGTACGAGTAAAGTGACTTGCCGGTAACGAGACTGAACAAGGTATTGGGATACCGACGATCGAGTCTCGGGCAAGTAACGTACCAATTGACAAAGGGAATTGTATACGGGGTTTGATCGAATCCTCGACATCATGGTTCAACTGATGAAATCATCGTGGAAAATGTGGGAGCCAACATGGGTATCCAGATCCCGCTGTTGGTTATTGACCGGAGAGTCGTCTCGGTCATGTCTGCATGTCTCCCGAACCCGTAGGGTCTACACACTTAAGGTTCGGTGACGCTAGGGTTGTTAGGAAGACTTGTATGTGATTATCGAATGTTGTTCGGAATCCCGGATGAGATCCTGGATGTCACGAGGAGTTCCGGAATGGTCCAGAGGTGAAGTTTTATATATGGGAAGTTGTCATACGGACACCGGAAAGTTTCGGGGGCTTATCGGTATTGTACCGGGGCCACCGGAGAGGTTCCGGGGGTCCACCGGAAGGGGCCACCCCTCCCGGAGGGCCACATGGGACGCAAAGGGGAGGGAGCCAGCCCCTGGAGGGCTGGGCGCGCCCCCCACCTTGGGCCCATGCGCCTAGGGTTGGGGGGAACCCTAAGGGGGGCGCCCCCCTTGCTTGGGGGGCAAGTCCCCCCTCCCTGGCCGCCGCCCCCCTCTAGATCCCATCTAGAGGGATCGGCCCCCCTTGCTCCTTCCCCTATAAATAGAGGGGTGAGGGGAGGGCTGCTACACACATTCCAAGGTGCAGCCCCTCTCCTCCCCAACACCTCTCCTCCTCCGTTACGCGCTTGGCGAAGCTCTGTCGGAGTACTGCTGCACCAACATCACCACGCCGTCGTGCTGCCGTTGGAGCAATCTTCCCCAACACCTCTCCTTCCTCCTTGCTGGATCAAGACGGAGGAGACGTCGTCCGTTCCGTACGTGTGTTGAACGCGGAGGTGCTGTCCGTTCAGCACTTGGTCATCGGTGATCCGAATCACGACGAGTACGACTCCATCATCACCCTTCCCGTGAACGCTTCCGCACCCGATCTAGAAGTGGTATGTAGATGCAAACTCACTCCCTTGACTCGTTTCTTAGATGAAATCATAGATGGATCTTGGTGAAACCGTAGGAAAAATTTTAATTTTCTGCAACGTTCCCCAACAATCATGGTTTCTCTTTTTATCAAAAGCTTCATCCACACCAAACTCAACAAGAACTCGTGAGATAGGTTAGTATAAACCAATGCAAAACCTTATCATTTTCTACTGTAACAAAATCACTAAAATTATTATTCAACACTGCATACTAAATGCCTCTGCATATTTAATACTCCTATCCTCAAATAGAATCATTAAACAAGCAAACATATTCAAACAATGCAAACATAACAGCAATCTGTCAAAACAGTACAGTCTGTAAAGAATGCAAGAGTATCAATACTTCCCTAACTCCAAAAATTATGAGAGAAAATTCCCACCGTATTAAATTTATCAGAGCTAATTATGCAAAAGGTTTCAACATTATATCATTCCCTGACTTTTCTAGGGAATTTTTGCAACAATGGTAAACTTTCTGTTTTCAAACAGCAACATGTATACTAGCAAAATAAGCATGGCAAAGGCTATCCTTGACTTTTCTATTGAAACTAAAGATGCAAAACATTATTCTAAATAACAGCAAGCAAATACTAACAAAAGAAAATGACACTCCAAGCAAATCACATATCATGTGGTGAATAAAAATATACCTCCAAGTAAAGTTACCGATGAACGAAGACGAAAGAGGGGATGCCATCCGGGGCATCCCCAAGCTTAGACTTTTGGCTATTCTTGAATATTATCTTGGGGTGCCTTGGGCATCCCCAAGCTTAGGCTCTTGCCACTCCTTATTCCATAGTCCATCGAATCTTTACCCAAAACTTGAAAACTCCACAACACAAAACTCAACAGAAAACTCGTAAGCTCCATTAGTATAAGAAAATAAAACCACCACTTAGGTACTGTAATGAACTCATTATAAATTCATATTGGTGTAATATCTACTTTACTCCAACTTATCTATGGTTCATACCCTCTAATACTACTCATAGATTCATCAAAATAAGCAAACAACACATAGAAAACAGAATCTGTCAAAAACAGAACAGTCTGTAGTAATCTGTATCAAACGTATACTTATGGAACTCCAAAAATTCTACCAAATTAGGAAGTCCTAAGGAATTCGTGTACCCATCCATAGCAAAAAGAATTAGATCACAATCACGTTTATGCGAATTAACAAAACTAATTTACTGGGTGAAAAAGTTTCTGATTTTCAGCAGGATCAACACAACTATCACCGTAAGCTATCCTAAAGGTCTTACTTGGCACTTTACTGAAACAGAAGATATAAATCATGATTAATACAGTAGCATAATCATGTGGACACACAAAAACAGTAAGGATAAATATTGGGTTGTCTCCCAACAAGCTCTTTTCTTTAATGCCTTTCTAGCTAGGCATGATGATGGCAATGATGCTCACATAAAAGATAAGAATTGAAACATAACGGGAGCATCATGAAGCATATGACTAACACATTTAAGTCTAACCCACTTCCTATGCATAGGGATTTTGTGAGCAAACAACTTATGGGAACAATGATCAACTAGCATAGGAAGGTAAAACAAGCATACGTTCAAAAATTGGAGCACATAGAGAGGAAACTTGACCATATTGCAACTCCTACAAGCATATGTTCCTCCCTCATAATAATTTTCAGTAGCATCATGAATGAATTCAACAATATAACCAGCACCTAAAGCATTCTTTTCATGATCTACTAGCATAGAAAATTTACTACTCTCCACATAAGCAAAATTCTTCTCATTCGGAATAGTGGGAGTATCATAAGAGACTTGAACACTAAAAATTGTTTCCACATTAAAAGAGTAATGTTCAGAAAAAGGGTAATCATAATCATGACAAGATTTGTAAATATAATCATCACTACTTTTTATAGCATAAGTTTCATCACAATAATCATCATAAGTAGCAACTTCGTTCTCATCATAATCGATTGAAACCTCTCCCAAGATAGTGGAATCACTAAATAAAGTTGACACTCTTCCAAATCCACTTTCGTATTCATCACACTAAAATTCAACATCCTCCAAAATAGTGGGATCACTACTTTCATAAAGTTGACTCTCTTCCAAACCCACTTTCATCAATATAATCATCATAGGTAAGAGGCATACTATCGTCATAACAACTTTGCATATCAAAACTTGGGATGCTAAAAATATCATCTTCATTAAACATAGCGTCCCCAAGCTTGGGACAAACGTTAACTTTAGCAAATATATTCTCAAATATTTCATCCTCATCAAACATAGCTTCCCCAAGCTTGGGTCTTTTCATATCATAAGCATAATCACTCTCATCATTAATAGTATGGATAGCACCAATAGTATAGCAATTATCATCATCACAATGAGTAGTAGGAGCAACATCATTTGGGAGGGATACCTTTTTACCTTTGTTGCCCCTTCTTTTCCTTTTCTTTTTCACATTATGTGTGAGTTCAACCTTCCTCTTTGAGATCCTTATTGACGAGATTGGTTGAATAGAAAGCTCCTCCTAGTTACCTGATTCATCATAATAAATAATAGGAGGATATTGGGAAGTCTCTTCCCGTTCATTAGTATTCTCATCATCTTTTATTTGCTTTCTTTTCTTTAGGTAATTGGCAATATAAGGATTTTCAATACAATTCTCCGAACAAAACATATAAATATTTTCTAGATCAATATCAAGGAAATGCTTAAGATTAAATTCTGGAATAGGCTTAGTTAAATGTTTCAACTCTTCATAACACAAAAGCAAACTAAGTTCATTATAATGTGCAAGGGAAATCAAATCATCACAATTTTTGGACACGATTCAATCATGAAACAATTTGTATTGGAGATTTAAATGACCACGTTCATTGCAAAGTTCACAAGTAAGGCAAAGGAATTTTAAATTTTCAGCACTCACATCTAGCCTTTCTTGCAACCATTTAGTTTCTAAATGCTTATGCCTCTTGCAATAAATATCTTCTCTATTTGGTGTGTTCATGCAAACATGCACTCCACAAAAGTTGACATGTTCATAAGAGATATTTTCATCATGACTAGAGCCATCATCATTAATACTATGGATATTCAAGGAGTTTATACTAACAACGTTGCAATCATGCTCATCATTCAAAGATTTAGTATCAAGCATTTTAATGCACTCTTCTTCTAGAACTTGAGCACAATTTTCCTTTCCATCAAACTCACGAAAGATATTAAAAAGATGAAGCGTATGAGACAAACTCAATTCCATTTTTTGTAGTTTTCTTTTATAAACTAAACTAGTGATAAAACAAGAAACAAAAAGATTCGATTGCAAGATCTAAAGATATACCTTCAAGCACTCACCTCCCCGACAACGGCGCCAGAAAAGAGCTTGATGTCTACTACACAACCTTCTTCTTGTAGACGTTGTTGGCCCTGCAAGTGCACATGTTTGTAGGACAGTAGCAAATTTCCCTCAAGTGGATGACCTAAGGTTTATCAATCCGTAGGAGGCGTAGGATGAAGATGGTCTCTCTCAAACAACCCTGCAACCAAATAACAAAGAGTCTTTTGTGTCCCCAACACACCCAATACAATGGTAAATTGTATAGGTGCACTAGTTCGGCGAAGAGATGGTGATACAAGTGCAATATGGATGGTAGATATAGGTATTTCAATCTGAAAATCTAAAAACAGCAAGGTAACTAATGATAAAAGGGAGCGTAAACCGTATTGCAATGATAGGAAACAAGGCCTAGGGTTCATACTTTCACTAGTGCAAGTTCTCTCAACAATAATAACATAGATAGATCATATAACAATCCCTCAACATGCAACAAAGAGTCACTCCAAAGCCACTAATAGCGGAGAACAAATGTACAGATTATGGTAGGGTACGAAACCACCTCAAAGTTATTCTTTCGGATCGACCTATAAAAGAGTTCGTACTAGAATAACACCTTAAGACACAAATCAACCAAAACCCTAATGTCACCTAGATACTCCATTGTCACCTCAAGTATCCGTGGGCATGATTATACGATATGCGTCACACAATCTCAAATTCATCGAACCAACACAAAGTACTTCAAAGAGTGCCCCAAAGTTTCTACCGGATAGTCAAGAAAATGTGTGCCAACCCCTATGCATAGGTTCATGGGCGGAACCCGCAAGTTGGTCACCAAAACATACATCAAGTGGCACGTGATATCCCATTGTCACCATAGATAAACATGGCAAGACATACATCAAGTGTTCTCAAATCAAAGACTCAATCCGATAAGATAACTTCAAGAGGGAAACTCAATTCATCACAAGAGAGTAGAGGGGGAGAAACATCATAAGATCCAACTATAATAGCAAAGCTCGCGATACATCAAGATCGTGCCATAGAGAGAACACGAGAGAGAGAGATCAAACACATAGCTACTGGTACATACCCTCAGCCTCGAGGGTGAACTACTCCCTCCTCGTCATGGAGAGCGCCGGGATGATGAAGATGGCCACCGGTGATGGGTTCCCCCTCCGGCAGGGTGCCGGAACGGGCTCCCGAGAGGTTTTTGGTGGCTACAGAGGCTTGCGGCAGCGGAACTCCCAATCTATCTTGATATTCGATGGTTTTAGGGTACGTAGGCTTATATAGGCGAAAGAAGTCGGTCGGGGGGTGCTCGAGGGGCCCATGAGACAGGGGCGCGCGCCCTATAGGGTTTGGGGGGGCGCCCTCCTATCTCGTGGAGTCCTCGGGGATCTTCTGACATGAACTCCAAGTCTCCAGGATCATATTCTTCCCAAAAATAACGCTGCCGAAGGTTTCATTCCGTTTGGACTCTGTTTGATATTCCTTTTCTTCGAAATACTGAAACATGCAATAAAACAGCAATATGGGCTGGGCCTCCGGTTAGTAGGTTAGTCCCAAAAGTAATATAAAACTGTATAATAAAGCCCGTAATCATTCAAAACACATAATAATATAGCATGAATGCTTCATAAATTATAGCTACGTTGGAGACGTATCAATATACTTTTGGCAACTTTTTATATTATTTTTGGGACTAACATATTGATCCAGTGCTCAGTGCCAGTTCCTGTCTGTTGCATGTTTTATGTTTTGCAGAAACCCCATATCAAACGGAGTCCAAACGGGATAAAAACGGATGGAGAATTATTTTGGAGTATTTGTGATTTTTGGGAAGTAAAATCAACACGAGACGATGCCCGAGGTGGCCATGAGACAGGGTCCCACGCCCACTCCAGGTGGGCAGGCCCCCACCCTCCTGGGCCCCTCGTAAGGCGGTTGATGCCCTTCTTTGGCTGCAAGAAATCTAATTTTTGGAAAAAGATCTGGGCGAAGGTTTCAATCCAATCGGAGTTACGGATCTCCGGATATAAAAGAAACAGTGCCAGGGCAGAATCCCACAATGCAGAAACAGAGAGAGACGGAGAGATAGATCCAATCTCGGAGGGGCTCTCGCCCCTCCCAAGCCATGGGAGCCAAGGACCAGAGGGGAAACCCTTCTCCCATCTAGGGAGAAGGTCAAGGAAGAAGAAGAAGGGGGGCTCTCTCCCCCTTGCTTCCGGTGGCGCCGGAATGCCGCCGGGGGCCATCATCATCACCGCGATCTTCACCAACACCTCCGCCATCTTCACCAACATCTCCATCACCTTCCCCCCTCTACCTACAACAGTCCACTCTCCCGCAATCCGCTATACCCTCTACTTGAACATGGTGCTTTATGCTTCATATTAATATCCAATGATGTGTTGCCATCCTATGATGTTTGAATAGATTTTCATTGTCCTATTGGTGGTTGATGAATTGCTATGATTGATTTAATTTGCTTGTGGTTATGTTGCTATCCTTTGGTGACCATCATATCAGCGCGCGCGTGGATCACACCATAGGGTTAGTTGTATGTTGATAGGACTATGTATTGGAGGGCAAGAGTGACAGAAGCTTCAACCTAGCATAGAAATTGATGCATACGGGATTGAAGGGGGACCAATATATCTTAATGCTGTGGTTGGGTTTTACCTTAATGAACGTTAGTAGTTGCGGATGCTTGCTAATAGTTCCACTCATAAGTGCATAGAATTCCAAGTCAGGGATGACATGCTAGCAGTGGCCTCTCCCACATAAAACTTGCTATCGGTCTAGTAAAGTAGTCAACTGCTTAGGGACAATTCCGCAACTCCTACTGAAAGTGCGTTATATCGACTAGAGGGGGGTGAATAGGCGATTTTTATGAATTCTTCACTGAGGAATTTGCCGGTGAGGAAATTCCTTAGCGAAGAACTACTAGCAGCGGAACAAGTACTCAGAAGTAAGCATAACAGAATACAAGCATGGTCATCATGATGAAATGAAGACTAGCACAGAGTACAGAAAGCGTAATCACAGGATAACACAAGACGAAGACAAACAGACTGAAGAAATTGAACTGAGGAAATTGAGAAAGTCTTCAGTCAAAGTCTTCAAACACAGATATGAACAAACACTCAACACAGTAATGAGGAAATGAAAGGGTTGAGGAAATAGAACCAGTTAGGTTGGTGAAGACAATGATTTGGTAGACCAGTTCCAACTGCTGTCTCAGTTGTACGTCTGGTTGGAGCGGCTGAGTATTTAAACTCGAAGACACACAGTCCCGGACACCCAGTCGCTGAGCACGCAGCTCAGGACACCCAGTCCTCACCGTATTCTCCTTGAACTAAGGTCACACAGACCTCGTCCAATCACTCGTGGTAAGTCTTCAGGCGACTTCCAAACCTTCACAGACTTGGTCACTCGGCGATCCACAATTCCTCTTGGATGCTCTAGACCATGACGCCTAACCGTCTGGAAGAAGCACATTCTTCAAAGGTAACAAGCATCGGATCCACGCAGGATCAATTTCTTCAGTGATGCTCAATCACTTTGGGTTTGTAGGGGTTTGGTTTTGGGTTTTTCCTCACTCGATGATTTTCGCTCAAAGTCCTCGGAGGATGGGTTGCTCTCAAATGACAAGTGTCAAGTTCTCTCGGAGCAGCCAACCAGCTAGTGGTTGTAGGGCGCGGCTATTTATAGCCTAGGGAGCATCCCGACATGATAAGACATAAATGCCCTTCAATGATATGACCGTTAGGTGGATAATATATTTTGGGACAGCTGGCGCGCAACACAGCAACGGTCGGAAATTTGACTCTCAAATTCCTCAGGGCTATCATGTTCCTCATTGTGTAGGCAATTCGCACTGGCGAATTCCTAACTCCTCAGTCAGAACAAATTCATCAGCGACCAGAAGAACTTCGTCTCTGTCACTGAAGAAAGTGACTGAACTGTATGAGATTTCCAATGGCTTCACTCGAAGGGATTGGTAGGCGTAGGATTTTGAGTTGAGCATCACATGGAAATTTTTCCTTAGTATTTCCTCGACCCCCTTTAACAGTACGGTGTTTCCTATGACTCAAGAAAGAGAAAATGA
Organism: Triticum timopheevii; assembly: GCA_963921465.1. Taxonomy (NCBI): domain Eukaryota; kingdom Viridiplantae; phylum Streptophyta; class Magnoliopsida; order Poales; family Poaceae; genus Triticum; species Triticum timopheevii. Next base: position 553,291,184 of record OY997272.1, on the reverse strand, counting down.
AACTATGAAAATAAAAGTCTTCACGCTTCATGTTCCACAAATGAATACCAAGTCTTCAAGGTCACACCAATTTCTTCACTTTCAAAGTCTTCAGAAAGTCTTCAGAATATCAAAGTCTTCAGTCGAAGAACTTCATTTTAGGGGTCGACTTTCTCTGTAAATATCAAACTCCTCATAGACTTATAGACCTGTGTACACTCACAAACGCATTAGTCCCTTAACCTATAAGTCTTCAATACACCAAAATCACCAAGGGGCACTAGATGCACTTACAATCTCCCCCTTTTTGGTGATTGATGACAATATAGGTTAAGTTTTCAACGGGGATAAATATATGAAGTGTAAATACTGATATTGAGGAATTTGATTGCAAGATATAGAAGAACTGCCCCTGAAGATGTGCATAGTGAGGAATTTGCTTGTGAGGCAATGCACATTTGAGAGTTGAATCATGGAGATCTCCCCCTATATCTTGTAATTCATACACGCATTTGATATATAATATGAAGAATTTGAAATGCATGATGAAATATGGTGCCTGATGAGATTCAGCATGCGTGCAATGTCATTAACGAGGAATAAGCATGCAAAGCATAATGCAACAAAAGTATCAGCGCACCATCGGGTTTAAGATTACAACTCGATCCAAATAAGAGTTTCAGAAGAGCGAGAGTTGTAACTTAAGAAAATGCCCTTAATATAGACCCGCTTGAAGGCTAACTCAGATTTCTCCCCATTTGTCATCAAATGACCAAAAGGATTGAAACTGAGGACTAACGCCCCTGAAGAATTTCAAGTCGATGGAGGAGCGCCAGCGTTGTCGGGGTTGTTTGTTGTAGCAGGGCCTGCCGCAGTGTCGTCCAAATCTTCATACTCATCAGTGTCACGCGATGAAGAATAAGAGCTGGCCACCAGTGGAGGAACTTTGACCCTCTTGAGTTTCTTCGGAGGAGGTGCAGACCAGTCAAATTCTTCCTTGAGACCCATAGTCGTCAGTTCTTCAGCGCTATAAACATGAGTGAGGACAGCCTAGGTGCGGTTGAAGGTTTCATGAAGGTAGTATTGGTTCTTCTTCACTGCATTGTATGTTGAGGTCATATTGTGAAGAAGTGCACCAAACTGATGCTTTACCCATTTGTGATTGCGATCAACCTTCTGATGAAGACTGAGGAGTAACTCACGGTCAGTCATCACCCTGGATGCTGTGGCTTGAGGATTTTGCTTGGCTGAGGTATTTGCGGCAGAGTCATGTGTGGCAGAGTCATCATTGGTAGAGTAAGATGCAGCCTTGCGAAATTGACCATCCAATGGACGAATGCCTTCATCGATCACAGCAGCTGCCTTGCCTTTATCATCAGCTGATGAAACTATCCGTTTGAGGACTTCAATGGGAGGCAAGTAGCTACCGTGGTTCAGAGTGTCAGCTTTGTAATTCAGTGAAGATCTTGCCCTGATGAATCTCATAATCCAAGGCGCATAGGGCTTCAGCTCGAATGGTGACATAGCAATATTGGCCAGAGTCCTCATGAAGAAATCATGGAAGTTGACGGGAATGCCATGAATGATGTTGAAAAGCATATTCTTCATGATGCCAACGACTTCTTCATCATTTGAGTCGTGGCCTTTGATAGGACTCATTGTCTTCGTCAGAATGCGATAGACAGTCCGAGGCACATAGAGTAATTCCTTGACAAGGAATTTTGTTCGTGGGGCCTGCCCAGGCTTCAAAGGCTTCATGGGCACTTGCATATAGTGATTTGTCAGTTCAAGGTCACTGTAGGTGCAACATGCACTGTCATGGGGAGGATTGAGAGGAAGGACACGAAGCAATTTAGTTGCTGGTTCCTTGTAGTGAGTGTTTTCAGTCATCCAGTCCAACACCCATGAGTTGACATCTTCAGCGTCTCCAGTGATATGCAGTGTCGCGTAGAACTGAAGAATGAGTTCTTCATTCCAATCGCAAATGTCCGTGCAGAAATTTAGTAATCCTGCATCGTGAAGAACACCGAGGACTGGCTCGAAGCATGGCAGAGATTCCATGTCCATGTGAGGAATATGTTCATGATCGAAGATTTTGTCTTTGTCAAACAACACAGAGTAATAGAAGTTGGCCTGACTAGCAGTCCAGAAACGCCTCTTCCTTATGCGAGCAGAGTCATAGGGGTTGTAATCTGTGAAGAATACATGCTCGGCAAAGAAGTCTTCAGCCTTGACCTTCTGTTTTCTTGAGAACGGATTCCTCGGCTTTGGTAGAGGGGTGTCAGTGAGTTGCATTACCACCTCAGGAATCGCGAGCTCAGGTTCTTCAAGCTGAGGAATTTCTGGTTCCTCTTCGTGTGCAACCTGAGGATCAGCAGCAGCAGGTTCTTCAGCACTAGTGGCTGGAATTTCTTCATGCATAGAGGGAGTGGGATGAGTTTCTTCAGAGCCCATTTGAACTGTTGTTGCAGGGGACAGAGGAATCTGTTGGATAGGTGTGAATAGAGGAGTATTGGGATGCTGACTTTCCCAAAAGTCATCATTCATCACAGGTGTGGTGCATCCTATATCCACATCTTCATCTTCAATTTCCTCAACACCAGCCTCTTCAGCTGTGAACTGAGGCATAGGTGAGGAAATGACTGGCGTTGAAGGGATTGCGTCCACTTCAATTTCTTCACCGAGCTGCTCTGACGAACCAGCAGAATGATTTTCTTCATCAGATCCGCTTGGGATCTCATAGTCTTCTCCAAAAGGAGCAAGGTCCTTTGATGGCATGGAGGAAATTGGAACAGCATCAATAGGATTTTCAAATGAGCTGGTCATTGGCTTCATTTTCTTCGCAGCCGAAGAATTTGACGCAGCTGATGCCTTCCTTTTCTTCACCGCAGCTTGCTCTGCAGCCTTGGTCTTCTTCACATCAGAGGCAGATGGAAGAATTGGAGTTGGTGTAGGCGCGGGAGGAGCTGAGGAATCAGGTTGATTTTCTTCAGGCGCAACTGATGCAGTTGTCCTGTTCTCTTCAGTTTCTTCAGGCGCATCACTAGTGGATGCCCTGGCAATTTCTTCAGTGGCTGGAATTTCTTCACTAGCCCTAGGACTAGCATTTTCTTCAGCAGGCTGAAAGTCATCAGCGGTGCTGGCATGTTCTTCAGCTGGCTGAGCAGAGTCTGCAGCCTGAAGATTTTCTTGTTGCGATGGGGCTGCAACATTTGTGAATTTCTTTGTCAGATTGACGAATCTCGTTTTAGCTCCTTGCCAATCAGCATAGTAGGCATCAAAGTCTTTGCTGAGGGCTTGAATTTCAGATTGAGCCTGGAGAAGTTCCTCAGGTGTCATTCTGACAACATTTTTCTTCAGGAACTTCGCCTTTCTGTATTGCGCTTTATTGATCTCTCTTGCCTTTCCAAACTTCCATTTCTCTTGAGTGATGAAATGGATCAGCATGTGACTTTGACCAGGAGTCAGATGAAAATCAGGCATTGGGGTGTTTGGATCCTTGTGCCAGAGATCAATGTAATCGAGGATTTTCTTTGGATCCAAAAGCAGTGGCACAGATGTGCCTTTGGCTCTAGCGGCCTTCACCTGTCTGTCTCTGATGATTTCTGCAAGTTCATCATCAGAAGCTTCATCATCTGAAGGCACATGGAATGCGACCTGTTTCTTCTTTGGACTTGGCCGAGGACCTCGTCCAGGTGTTGCTTTAGTCTTTAATAGTGTGGGGCCTGATGAGGAAATTGGTGTAGCTGAGGAACTTGCTGAGACACCAGAGGCAATCGAGAAACCAGCAGTCCTTTGACATGTAGCCAGATACATAGGAGCTGAGGACTTTGAAGGAGCTGCTGAGGACTTTGGTGGAGCAGTAGCAGTGTGAGGAATTTGCCGTGAGGGCATTGCTGAGGAACTTGGCGTGAGGGCGCTGTTGGTGAAGCACTTGGCTTACGAGCAGGCTTCTTTGGCATGGATTTCCTCGGTTTGACCGAGGCCTCAGTAGAAGTAGCAGTGGCAGAGTCCTCATAGAATTTCTTCACTGCCTCCTTGGCTTGTCTTGCCAATTTAGCTTGGCGCTTAGCCCATTCTTCAGGAAAGTCCTCACCACTCTTGATGCTGGTGGGGTCAGCTACTTGGCCAGGTGCCAATGGAGCTCTTGGGCATGAAGGATTGAGGGCGAATTTCTTCATGTACTTTGGAGTCACATATCTGTATTCCCTCCATTCCCTTGCCCATCTCCGTTCAATCTTCTGTATGCGCACCTTGCGCTGATTTTTGTTTTCTTTGCCAAATTTTGCTTCATCAGGTGTGCAATAGCCAGCATAAATTTCCTCAGGGATTTCAAACGCAGTCATAACCTCAGGTTTCTTTCCTCCTTTCTGCGGCTTCTTACCGTCTGCCATATTTTTCAGATGAGGAATTTGAACAATTGAACACTCTGAAGAAGTATGCAGTTTTTCTTTGAGGAACGCTGCAAATGAGTTAAGTTGATGAGAACCTAGTGATTCAGCAGCAGACATGAGTACCTGTGAATAGAGTATGGGTGCGAGGAATTTGGAGAGGTCATATGCGTTCTCAGAAGGTTTTTCGAAAAGAACAAGTTTTGAGGAATTTGACCAGATGAACCTTGAGGAATTTCACTAAGCGTTCTTGTCTTAGGTTCCAGAGTTGTACAGATCGAAGATCCACACGATTAGGGAATCTTGAAGAAAATGATTGCTTAGAGGAACAGTTCAAGATCATATGATGTGTGAGGTGTTCATATGTGTGAAGATTTGAAGAATAAACACCTTTGAAGATTTTCAGGAAAGTTTGAGAATCAAAGTGAGTAATAAAAGTAACTTTTAATTACCCGAAGTGAAGAACATGACGAACTGAGAAGAACAGATGTGAAGTTCGTCAGGTTAGATCTCCCACGCCCTAACTTGGCAGAGGAAGACAGCTACGGCGGCAGCGGAGTGAAGATTTCCGCGGTCGGTGAGAGTACGACGACGACGAGGTCGAGGCAGCGAAGCTCTTCCTCACCGGCGACGATGGAGTAGCGGCGGCGCTAGGGTTTGAGGAGCTCGAGTGAGAGAGTAGCGATCGAGCAGAGTAAATGAAGTGAGGAAGGGGAGAGGGGTATTTATAGACACGGTGAAAAACTGTTCGCCCGAAGATTTGGGACGAACGTGCCCCTGCCCTTTCTCCTTCTCGCGACATGTGTCACCCACGTACTGTGTAGTTGAGATCGTGTACGATCGTGGGTGAATAGAGTAATGCATTGTGGGATGTGGAACGGTTTGAGCGGCAAAACCGAAAATTTGGATAAGATTTGTTTTAAAGTTTCGTTCGCAATTTCTTCAGCTGACAAGGACACAGTGAAGATTTTGAACGAGTTTCAAATAGAACGCACATGAAGAATTTGTGAATAGATTGGGTTGAGTATAGCATAGAGGGGGAAGGGTCCTATCACGTTCACTTAGCAGAAAAAACAACTTGAGGAAATAGCTATAAGTGAATGCTGTAGAGGACATAAACTCATATATATATATATATCCAATGAAGAAAAACGACGGAAACAGTGAAGATTTTGCAAAGTTGAAGAATTTGAAAAACTGAAGAATTTCAAAACTGAGGAAAAACTCAAATTGAAGATTTTCAACTTTTTGTGGTAGCGTGACCCACCGTATAAGAATGATGATTTCAGACACCGCGTACAATTGTCGTAGGGTTCTGAGAATCAAATTCTTCATTAATTTCTTCACACTTAGAGTGTTATTCTTCATTGATTGAAGAAAAACGTTTCTTCATGTGTTGCACATCTAAGTCATCAATTTTGCATAAGTGTCAGAGTGTGTGTCCTTTTCAAAGAACATTCGAAGATTCTAAGATATTTAGCTCACACTGCAACTTGCTAAATCTCTTCTCAACCAAGGGCTTAGTGAAGATATCAGCTAGCTGTTCTTCAGTCTTCACGTGCTCGATGGAGATGTCGCCCTTCAACACATGATCACGAAGAAAATGATGACGAATCTGAATGTGCTTTGTCTTCGAGTGCTGAACTGGGTTGTGAGCAATCTTGATGGCACTCTCATTGTCGCAGAGGAGAGGCACATTCTTCACGTTGACGCCATAGTCCTTGAGTGTTTGCTTCATCCAAAGCAGTTGAGCACAGCAAGAGCCAGCAGCAATGTATTCAGCTTCCGCAGTAGACAGTGATACGCAGTTCTGTTTCTTCGAGGACCAACAGACCAAAGATCGTCCGAGGAAATGACAAGTGCCAGATGTTGACTTGCGGTCCACACGATCACCAGCATAGTCAGAGTCAGAATATCCAATGAGATCAAAAGCAGAGCCCTTGGGGTACCATAATCCTAGTGTTGGTGTGTGAGCTAGATATCGAAGAATATGCTTCACAGCCTTATGGTGTGATTCCTTCGGTGCAGCTTGAAATCAGGCACACATGCAAACACTAAGCATTATATCTGGCCTAGATGCACATAAGTACAATAAAGAACCAATCATGGAGCGGTATACCTTGTGATCGAAGTCAATACCATTTTCATCAGTGCATAGATGACCATTTGTGGGCATAGGAATTTTGACGCCTTTGCAATCTTGCATGCCGAATTTCCTCTGTACATCTTTGAGGTATTTCTCCTGAGATATGAATATACCATTGCGCTGTTGACGAATTTGAAGACCTAAGAAGAATTTCAACTCTCCCATCATAGACATTTGATATTCTTCACTCATCATATAGGCAAATTCATCACTGTAACGTTGGTCAGTACATCCAAAGATAATATCATCAACATATATTTGGCACACAAACAGTTCACCATCATAAGATTTAGTAAAGAGAGTAGGGTCGAGTGAACCGGGTGTGAAGCCATTCTTCACGAAGAATTCCTTCAATGTATCATACCACGCCCAAGGGGCTTGCTTGAGGCCATAGAGGGCCTTATTAAGTCTGAAGACTTTGTCAGGATTCTTTGGATCTTCAAAACCCGGGGGTTGAGCAACATATACTTCTTCCTCAAGCTTACCATTGAGGAATGCACTTTTCACATCCATTAGATATAAGATGATATCATGATGGTTAGCATAAGCAAGTAATATGCGAATAGCCTCAAGTCTAGCAACAGGTGCAAAAGTTTCATCGAAATCAATTCCTTCAACCTGTGTGTAGCCTTGAGCTACTAGTCGTGCCTTATTCCTCACCACAAGGCCATTTTCATCTTGCTTGTTGCGGTAGATCCACTTTGTGCCAATGATATTATGCTTGCGAGGATCTGGACGTTTGACCAGTTCCCAGACATTGTTGAGCTCGAACTGATGTAATTCTTCTTGCATAGCCTGAATCCACTCCGGCTCCAAAAATGCTTCATCTACCTTAGTGGGATCTGTGATAGAGACAAAAGCATAGTGCCCACAAAAGTTAGATAAATGTGAAGCTTTTGAGCGTGTGAGAGGACCTGGTGCTCTAATGTCATCGATGATCTTCTCCACTTGCACTTCTTTTGCAACGCGAGGATGAGCTGGTAGTCGCTGAGGAATTTGATCAGCATTTTCTTCAGCACCATTTTCCTCAGCATTTTCTTCAGGTGCATCAGCTCGACGTTCTTCATGAACTGGAATGAATTCTTCAGCAGATTCTTCAGTAGGAATGACATCCTCAGTTGCCTTGAACTTGATAGAATCCTCAGGTGCTGGTTCATCTAACACAGAAGGTAGGTGCTCTCTTTGCGAGCCATTAGTTTCATCGAACCGCACATCTATAGTGTCAACAATCTTGTGAAGAACAATGTTGAAGACTCTGTAGGTGTGCGAGTCCTTTCCGTAACCAAGCATAAAACCTTCATGTGCTTTCGGTGCAAATTTAGAATTGTGGTGAGGATCTCTAATCCAACATTTAGCACCGAAGACTTTGAAATAACTCACATTGGGTTTCTTGTCAGTGAGGAGTTCATAGGCCGTCTTCTTGAAGAATTTGTGAAGATATACTCTGTTGATGATGTGGCACGCAGTATCAATTGCATCAATCCAATAACGATGAGGCATTTTGTATTCATCAAGCATAGTGCAAGCCATCTCAACAAGAGTTCTGTTCTTGCGCTCCACGACGCCATTTTGCTGAGGAGTATAGGGAGAAGATAACTCATGAGTAATACCAAGTTCATCAAGATAGTCATCAAGACCAGAATTCTTGAACTCAGTTCTATTGTCACTTCTGATGTGCTTGATATTCACACCAAAGTTGGTTGAAGCCCTCGAGGAAAAACGTTTGAAGACTTCCTGCACTTCATGTTTGTAAGTAACAATGTGTACCCATGTATATCGAGAGTAATCATCAACAATGACAAAACCATATAGAGAAGCATCATTAGTGACTGCTGAGTAATGGTTAGGTCCGAAGAGGTCCATGTGAAGCAATTCGAATGGACGAGTAGTGGTCATGATAGTCTTCGCTGGATGCTTGGCCTTGGTCATTTTTCTAGCTTCACAGGCTCCGCACAAGTGATCCTTGAGGAATTTGACATTCTCAATGCCAATGACATGCTTCTTCTTCGCAAGCGTGTGCAAATTCCTCATGCCTGCGTGACCAAGTCGTCGATGCCATAGCCAGCCTTCTGAAGCTTTTGCAAGTAGACACACGGCTGGCTGTGGTCCTGTAGAGAAATCAACAATATACAAATCTCCTCTCCTAAAGCCTTCGAAGACTTTGGAATTGTCAGCTTCCATAATCACAACACAGCGATACTTGCCAAAGACAACAACCATATCAAGATCACAAAGCATCGAGACTGACATGAGGTTGTATCCTAAGGACTCAACAAGCATGACTTTGTCCAAGTGTTTATCCTTAGAGATTGCAACCTTACCAAGACCCAATACCTGACTTTTGCCTTTGTCAGCAAAGATGATATGCTTCAGATGTGACGGTGATAAGGGAGCATCCATCAATAGATTCCTGTCACCAGTCATGTGATTCGTACATCCACTATCGAGGACCCACTCAGTAGCTTTGGGTTGATCATCCTGCAGATGAATTAGTGTAGCTTACAATCTCATATGCTTCATTTGTGAAGAATATGATATCAAGTTCATCAGATGAATTTCATCAATCAGTAAACAGATATATCAGTATGAGGACGTGTGAAATGAAGGTTCATTTCATCATGATTCGCCTGCGTCCTTTCAGGCAATTTTGTCAGGTCCCCAGCAAATTCTTCAGACGTTAAAGCACGTCTGAAGACCTGACCCTGCAGAAGAGATTAGTTCTTTTTCTTCACCACCCACATCTGAAGGGGTGGCAAAGAGTTTATCACTCTGCGCGCACCATACAAGAATGGTGGCATAGAGGCCAAACCATTTCGTTTCACATAAGAGGGGTTAGGGTAAGCATATGAATAAGCAGAGAAATTCTTCGAGGACTTATGAACATAATGGTTTGAAGAATAATGCACATATTCATAGCCCTTAGCTCTACCCCGCGAAACAGAGTTGTTAGCACGATGATAATCATATGAGGACTTTGATCCTTTTGAGGAATTTGATCCACGTGAGGAATTTGGTCCGTATGAGGACTTGGATCCATATGAAGAATTTGGTCCATATGAAGAATTTGATCTGGGGTTCCTGTTCTTCACAGGTGGTGTCATGAGGACATTCACCTGAAGACTTTTGAGGCACTTCTTGGGAACCCAGATTTTCTTCATAGGAGAACCATTCCTGCAGTTAGTACCAACATATCTAGCAAATACTTCACCATTCTGATTTTTGAACAGTTTATAGTTGGAGTCAAATGACTCATCAGAAGATTGAGGAGATTCACATGTAAAGCCAGATAAGTTAGATGGATCAACTGGAGGTCCCTTTGCAGCAACCCATGAGGTTTTGGGGTACTGCTCAGGCTTCCAATATGTTCCATCAGCATTAAGTTTCCTCTCAAAGGCAATACCCTCTTTCCTAGGGTTTCTGTTGAGGATCTGCTTTTTAAGCACATCACAAAGAGTCTGATGCCCTTTGAGGCTTTTGTACATGCCTGTCATGTACAATTCCTTCAGCCCTGCATTGTTAGTGGTACTAGCAATGTCCTCAGATGAGGAATTAGTGATAGCAGAGGTAGGTGAAGAATTTGTAACAGTTGAAGCATTTGAACATTCAGGTGAAGAATTAGCAGATTCACGTTCAATGCACTTTAAACATGGAGGAACAAATTTTTCCTGAGAAGCGCTGATTTGTTGAGCAAGTAATGAATCGCGCTCCTTCTGAAGATCTTCATAACTCACTCTTAGCTTCTCAAGATCTTGCTTTCTTTGAAGAAATTCATAAGAAAGCTTCTCGTGACCAGATAAGAGAGTTTTATGATGACTTTGAAGGTTTTCAAACTTAGACTGAAGTCTCTGAAGATTTTTAGTTAAGTCTTTAGTGCGGTCCATTTCTTCACCCAACATATCATTACTTTTGTCTAGCATGTTTTGAACCTTTTCCAAGGCTGTTTGTTGTTTAGTGGCAATGCAAACAAGTTTAGTATAACTAAGTTCAATATCATCATCAGATCCATCATCATCAGATTCATCGTCACTAGACTCGGATGAGGAACATTCCGTTACCTTGTCACCCATTGCCATGAGACATGATGTAGAAGACGATGATTCTGGTTCGAAAGTCATCGTGTTGAGTGATTCCTTGAAATCCTCAAACCAGGGATCATGACGAGTTCGATGACCTTCATAGACTTCAGAGATTCGGTCCCAGATAAGCTTTGCATTGCAAAGATGCATAATGCGCCTAAATTCATCTCTGGATAGGCAGGAACAGATGATATCCTTCGCCAAGATGTCAAGTCGAGTGTACTTGCGAATATCATCAGCGTCCGCCATCTTACATAGATCAGTAAGACCAATCTCAGTGACGGTCCACAGCTTACTGTTCATTGCCATGAGGCGCTTCCTCATCATGGCCTTCCACTTGGGATAATCATGACCGTCAAAGATAGGGCATGTCACTTTCTTCATACCTGCGGTCGACATAACTAAAACTCCAGGCGGTTAAACCAAAATCACACAGAACAAGGGAGTACCTTGCTCTGATACCAATTGAAAGTGCGTTATATCGACTAGAGGGGGGGGGTGAATAGGCGATTTTTATGAATTCTTCACTAAGGAATTTGCCAGTGAGGAAATTCCTTAGCGAAGAACTACTAGCAGCGGAATAAGTACTCAGAAGTAAGCATAACAGAATACAAGCATGGTCATCATGATGAAATGAAGACTAGCACAGAGTACAGAAAGCGTAATCACAGGATAACACAAGACGAAGACAAACATACTGAAGAAATTGTACTGAGGAAATTGAGAAAGTCTTCAGTCAAAGTCTTCAAACACAGATATGAACAAACACTCAACACAGTAATGAGGAAATGAAAGGGTTGAGGAAATAGAACCAGTTAGGTTGGTGAAGACAATGATTTGGTAGACCAGTTCCAACTGCTGTCTCAGTTGTACGTCTGGTTGGAGCGGTTGAGTATTTAAACTCGAGGACACACAGTTCCGGACACCCAGTCGCCGAGCACGCAGCTCAGGACACCCAGTCCTCACCGTATTCTCCTTGAACTAAGGTCACGCAGACCTCGTCCAATCACTCGTGGTAAGTCTTCAGGCGACTTCCAAACCATCACAGACTTGCTCACTCGGCGAATCCACAATTCCTCTTGGATGCTCTAGACCATGACGCCTAACCATCTGGAAGAAGCACAGTCTTCAAAGGTAAAAATCATCGGATCCACGCAGGATCAATTTCTTCAGTGATGCTCAATCACTTTGGGTTTGTAGGGGTTTGGTTTTGGGTTTTTCCTCACTCGATGATTTTCGCTCAAAGTCCTCGGAGGATGGGTTGCTCTCAAATGACAAGTGTCAAGTTCTCTCGGAGCAGCCAACCAGCTAGTGGTTGTAGGGGGCGGCTATTTATAGCCTAGGGAGCAGCCCGACATGATAAGACATAAATGCCCTTCAATGATATGACCATTAGGTGGATAAGATATTTTGGGACAGCTGGCGCGCAGCACAGCAACGGTCGGAAATTTGACTCTCAAATTCCTCAGGGCTATCATGTTCCTCACTGTGTAGGCAATTCGCACTGGCGAATACCTAACTCCTCAGTCAGAACAAATTCATCAGCGACCAGAAGAACTTCGTCTCTGTCACTGAAGAAAGTGACTGAACTGTATGAGATTTCCAATGGCTTCACTCGAAGGGATTGGTAGGTGTAGGATTTTGAGTTGAGCATCACATGGAAATTTTTCCTTAGTATTTCCTCGACCCCCTTTAACAGTATGGTGTTTCCTATGACTCAAGAAAGAGAAAATGAAACTACGAAAATAAAAGTCTTCACGCTTCATGTTCCACAAATGAATACCAAGTCTTCAAGGTCACACCAATTTCTTCACTTTCAAAGTCTTCAGAAAGTCTTCAGAATATCAAAGTCTTCAGTCGAAGAACTTCATTTTTAGGGGTCGACTTTCTCTATAAATATCAAACTTCTCATAGACTTATAGACCTGTGTACACTCACAAACGCATTAGTCCCTTATCCTATAAGTCTTCAATACACCAAAATCACTAAGGGGCACTAGATGCACTTACACCTACCACCACTTTTCCACACTCGCTATATTTACTTTATTGTTTATTTATCTAAACAGCCCGTAGTTTTTATTTACGCGTTCTTTATATTCTTGCAAACCTATCCAAAAACACCTACAAAGTACCACTAGTTTCATACTTGTTCTAGGTAAAGCGAACGTCAAGCGTGCGTAGAGTCATTCAATGGCAGATAGGACTTGAGAGAGTATTTGTTCTACCTTTAGCTCCTCGTTGGATTCAAAACTCTTGCTTATCGAAAGAGGCTACAACTATCCCGTATACTTGCGGGTCATCAAGCCCCCGAGTGAGAGGATTGGTCTTCACTCGGAGTGTTTTTAAATTAGGCGAGTACAGGGTCACAGCGAAGCCCCCGTGTGAGAGGATTGCTCTTCACTCGGAGTGTTTTTAACTTAGGCGAGTACGGGGTCGCAGCTAAGCCCCCGAGTGAGAGGTTTGCTCTTTACTCGGAGTGTTTTTAACTTGGGCAAGTACGGGGTTGTAGCTAAGCCCCCGAGTGAGAGGATTGCTCTTCACTAGGAGTGTTTTTAACTTAGGCGAGTACTGGGTCGCAGCTAAGCCACCGAGTGAGAGGATTACTCTTCACCTGGAGGGTTTTTAACTTAGGCGAGTACGGGGTCGCAGCTAAGCCACTGAGTGAGAGTATTGATCTTCACTCGGAGGGTTTTTAACTTAGGCGAGTACGAGGTCACATCTAAGCCATCGAGTGAGAGGATTGCTCTTCACTCGAAGGGTTTTTAACTTAGGCGAGTACGGGGTCGTAGCTAAGCCACCGAGTGAGAGTATTGCTCTTCACTCGAAGTGTTTTTTAACTTAGGCGAGTACAAGGTTGCAACTAAGCCCACGAGTGAGAGGATTGCTCTTCACTCGGAGTGTTTTTAACTTAGGCGAGTACGGGGTCGCGGCTAAGCCCCTGAGTGAGAGGATTGCTCTTCACTCGGAGTGTTTTGAGCTTAGGTGAATCGGGTTCACGGCTAAGCCCCCAAGTGAGAGGACTGCTCTTCACTCGGAGTGTTTTTAACTTAGCCGAGTACGGGGTCACAGCTAAGCCCCCGAGTGAGAGGATTGCTCTTCACTCGGAGTGTTTTTAACTTAGGCGAGTATGGGGTCGCGGCTAAGCCCCCGAGTGAGAGGATTGCTCTTCACTCGGAGTGTGTTTTGAACTTTGGCGAATCAGGTTCGCGGCTAAGCCTTCGAGTGAGAGGATTGCTCTTCACTCGGGGTGTATTTTGAACTTAGGCAAATCGGATTCGCGGCTAAGCCACCCACTGGGGGATTTGAACACAAGTATATGCAAAGACAATCGATTTGCGACTGCGGAAATCATGTCTTTGATAAACAATCTAAAAGGTACTTCTTATTACATCTCGACGATCCAAGTGTTTTCAGGAATAAAAGCGGTGGAGCAGATTTGCGTTCCAGGAGCGCGGCTCGTCCTTCCTCTTGGCCACGTTGTAAAGGTGATATGCTCCGTTGTGAAGCACCTTGGTTACGATGAAGAGGCCTTCCCAGGAAGGGGCGAGCTTGTGAGGCCATTGCTAATCCACTCAGAGCACAAGGTCTCCTTCCTGAAATGCACGACCTCTAATGTTTTGGGCGTGGAACCGACGAATATCTTGCTGACAGATGGTCGACGGATCAAAGCCATCTCTCTCTCCTCTTCCATAAGATCAACATCGTCTTGACATGCTTGTTCGGCTTCAGCTTCTGAGAAGAGTTCCCCTCGGGGCGCATTGTGGAGCAAGTCACTCGGAAGCACTACTTCAGCTCCATATACCATGAAGAAAGGAGTTCGACCAGTCGACCGGTTGGGAGTTGTCCTCAAACCCCACAGAACGGAAGGCAACTGAGTCACCCAAGCTCCCGATGCGTGCTTGAGGTTGCGCATCAATCGGGGTTTTAGCCCTTGTAGGATCAAACCATTTGCTCTTTCAGCTTGCACATTAGACTGCGGGTGCACAACGGATGCGTAGTCGACCCGAGTGCCTTGGGAAGCACAGAAAGCTCTGAATTCATCGAAATGAAAGTTTGAACCATTATCTGTGATGATGTTGTGCAGAACTCCATATCTGAATATCAACTCTCTGATGAAAGTGATGGCTGTGCTTGAGTCGAGGTTCTTGATGGGCTTGGCTTAAATCCACTTAGTGAACTTGTCAACTGCCACATGCAGATGTGTGAAGCCGCTTCTTCCAATTTTCAAGGGCCCAACCATGTCGAGTCCCCAAACATCAAATGGCCAAACAAGTGGAATAGTATTTAAGGCTGATGCGGGTTTGTGGGACATGTTTGAGTAAAACTGGCATCCGTCGCACTTCTCAACTATCTCCTTAGCCATTTCATTTGCTCGCGGCCAGTAGAATCCTGCTCGGTATGCTTTGGCCACGATGGTCCAGGAGGATGCATGGTGACCACAGGTCCTCGAGTGGATTTCATTTAAGATCAGTCGACCTTCTTCTTGAGAAATACACCGTTGAGCAACACCAGTTACACTTTCTCTGAAAAGTTGATCGCCTATGACTGTGAAGGCTTTGGATCTGCACATGATCTGACGAGCCTCATCCTCATCCTCTGGGAGCTCTAGCCTGAGCAGATATGCAATATATGTCACTGTCCAGTTGGGGATGATTACCAAAACCTCCATGATTAGGTCGACCACTGCTAGGACTCCAACTTCAGTCAGGTTGATTGAACTTATCAGCTGTGGGGGTTCCTCTGTAAAGGGATCTTCTTGAACTGACGGGGTGTGGAGATGCTCCAAGAACAAATTAATGGGAATAGGCTTCCGAGTGGAACCTATTTTCGCCAGATCATCAGTAGCCTGATTCTTGAGTCGGGGTATGCGGTGGAGCTCTAACCCTTCAAACTTCTTTTCTAACTCTCTCACCGCATTGCAGTATCCTGTCATGGTAGGGCTCCTGATATCCTACTCCTTCATCAATTGATTTACCACCAAACCCGAGTCACCGTAAACCATCAGGCGATGGACACCGAGTGAGATGGCCATACGCAACCCATATAAAAGTGCTTCATATTCAGCTTCATCATTGGAGGAATCAAAGTGGATCTGGAGAACGTAACTGAGTTTATCACCTCTTGGGGACACCAGGACTACTCCAGCTCCAGAACCATTGAACATTTTATATCTATCAAAAAACATGGCCCAATGTGCCAAGTGAACTGGAGTCGGTTGCTGTTGCTCAATCCACTCGGCTAGGAAATCTGCAATTGCCTAAGACTTAATTGCCTTCTTTGCTTCGAACCTGATATCAAGAGAAGGAGTTCAATCGCCCACTTAGCCACTAGACCAGTTGTGTCTCGATTATTCAAAATCTCTGACAATGGAGCATCACTGACGACTGAAACCGAGTGATCTGCGAAGTAATGTGCAACTTTCTTCGTGGTCAGATAGATTCCATAGACAAGCTTCTCGTAATGTGGATACCTTTGCTTGGACAAAGTCAAAACTTCAAAATGTAATACACAGGGTGTTGAACTTTATAGGCTTTGCCTTCTTCCCCCTGCTCGACCATGAGCACTGTGCTGACAACATGTCCAATGGCTGCAACATATAACAACAGAGGCTCTTTGCTGACTAGAGTAGCAAGCACCGGCTCGGTGGAAAGCAGTGCTTTGAGCTCTACTAACGCTCCTTCAGCTTCAGGAGTCCACTTGAATGTATCAGACTTTTTCATCAGTCGGTAAAGAGGCAATGCCTTTTCACCGAGGCGAGAAATGAAACGACTTAGTGCAGCCAAACAACCCGTAAGCTTCTAAACATCATGCACACACACAGGTCATTTCATTCGGACGATTGCTCCAATCTTTTCTGGGTTTGCGTCGATTCCTCGTTCGGAAACAGGAAAACCGAGCAACTTCCCTCCTGGGACTCCAAATGTGCACTTGGATGGATTAAGCTTGATGTCATATCTTCTTAAGTTGGCAAAGGTTTCAGTGAGGTCAGTCAGCAGGTTGGAACTCTTGCGTGACTTGACCATGATATCATCCATGTATGCTCCCACGTTCCTGAAGGAAATATGCCCTAGAGGCAATAATAAAGTTATTATTTATTTCCTTATATCATGATAAATGTTTATTATTCATGCCAGAATTGTATTAACCGGAAACATAATACATGTGTGAATACATAGACAAACATAATGTCACTAATATGCCTCTACTTGACTAGCTCGTTAATAAAAGATAGCTGTGTTTCCTAACCATAGACATGAGTTGTCATTTGATTAATGGGATCACATCATTAGGAGAATGATGTGATTGACTTGACCCATTCCGTTAGCTTAGCACTTGATCGTTTAGTATGTTGCTATTGCTTTCTTCATGACTTATACATGTTCCTACAACAATGAGATTATGCAACTCCCGTTTACCGGTGGAACACTTTGTGTGCTACCAAACATCACAACGTAACTAGGTGATTATAAAGGAGCTCTACAGGTATCTCCAAAGGTACATGTTGAGTTGGCGTATTTCGAGATTAGGTTTTGTCACTCTGATAGTCGGAGAGGTATCTCTGGGCCCTCTCGGTAATGCACACCACTATAAGCCTTGCAAGCAATGTAGCTAATGAGTTAGTTACGGAATGATGCATTACATAACGAGTAAAGGGACTTGCCGGTAACGAGATTGAACTAGGTATTGAGATACCGACGATCGAATCTCGGGCAAGTAACATACCGATGACAAAGGGAACAACGTATGTTGTTATGCGGTTTGACCGATAAAGATCTTCGTAGAATATGTAGGAGCCAATATGAGCATCCAGGTTCCGCTATTGGTTATTGACCGGAGACATGTCTCGGTCATGTCTACATAGTTCTCGAACCCGTAGGGTCCGCACGCTTAAAGTTAGATGATAGTTATATTATGAGTTCATGTGTTTTGATGTACCGAAGATAGTTCGGAGTCCCGGATGTGATCACGGACATGAGGAGGAGTCTCGAAATGGTCGAGACATGAAGATTGATATATTGGACGACTATATTCGGACACCGGAATGGTTTCGGGGGTTATCGGATATATACCGGAGTACCGGGGGGTTACCGGAACCCCCCGGGGGGTTAATGGGCCTTATGGGCCCAAAGTGAAGAGGATGGGCGGCCAGGGCAGGCCGCGCGCCCCCTCCCCCTCTAGTCCGAATAGGACAAGGAGGGGGGTGGGCGGCGCCCCCATTTCCTTCCTTCCCTCTCTCCCTTCCTTCCCCCTCTCCTACTTGGACAAGGAAAGGAGGGACTCCTACTCCCGGTGGGAGTAGGACTCCTCCTGGCGTGCCCCTCTTGGCCGGCCGCCCCCTCCCCCTTGATCCTTTATATACGGGGGCAGGGGGCACCTCTAGACACAAGAACAATTGATCTCTTGATCTCTTAGCCGTGTGCAGTGCCCCCCTCCACCATATTCCACCTCGGTAATATCGTAGCGGTGCTTAGGCGAAGCACTGCATCGGTAGCATCATCAACACCGTCATCACGCCATCGTGCTGACGGAACTCTCCTGCAAAGCTCTGCTGGATCGGAGTTCGTGGGACGTCATCGAGCTGAACGTGTGCTGAACTCGGAGGTGCTGTACGTTCGGTACTTGATCGGTCGGATAGTGAAGACGTACGACTACATCAGCCGCGTTGTGCAAACGCTTCGCTTTTGGTCTACGAGGGTACGTGGCCTCACTCTCCCCGCTCGTTGCTATGCATCACCATGATCTTGCGTGTGCGTAGGATTTTTTTTGAAATTACTACGTTCCCCAACAGTGGTATTGGAGCCTAGTTTTATGCGTAGATGTTATATGCACGAGTAGAACACAAGTGAGTTGTGGGCGATACAAGTCATACTTCTTACCAGCATGTCACAGTTTGGTTCGGCGTTATTGTTGGATAAAGCGCCCCGGACCGACATTACACGTACACTTACGCGAGACTGGTTTTACTGCCGTGCTTTGCACACAGGTGACTAGTGGGTGTCAGTTTCTCCAACTTTAGTTGAACCGAGTGTGGCTACGCCCGGTCCTTGAGAAGGTTAAAACAACACTAACTTGACGAACTATCGTTATGGTTTTGATGCGTAGGTAAGAACGGTTCTTGCTCAGCCCGTAGCAACCACGTAAAACTTGCAACAACAAAGTAGAGGACGTCTAACTTGTTTTTGCAGGGCATGTTGCGATGTGATATGGTCAAGGCATGGTGCTATATTTTATTGTATGAGATGATCATGTTTTGTAACCGAGTTATCGGCAACTGGCATGAGCCATATGGTTGTCGCTTTATTGTATGCTATGCAATCGCCCTGTAATTGCTTTACTTTATCACTAAGCGGTAGCGATAGTCGTCGAAGCAATAGTTGGCGAGACGAAAACGATGCTACGATGGAGATCAAGGTGTCGTGCCAGTGATGATGGTGATCATGACGGTGCTTCGGAGATGGAGATCACAAGCACAAGATGATGATGGCCATATCATATCACTTATATTGATTGCATGTAATGATTATCTTTTATGCATATTATCTTGCTTCGATTGACGGTAGCATTATAAGATGATCTCTCGTTGAATTTCAAGATAAAACTGTTCTCCCTGAGTATGCACCATTGCCAAAGTTCGTCGTGCCCAGACACCACGTGATGATCGGGTGTGATAAGCTCTTCGTCCATCTACAATGGGTGCAAGCCAGTTTTGCACACGCAGAATACTCAGGTTAAACTTGACGAGCCTACCATATGCAGATATGGCCTCGGAACACTGAGACCGAAAGGTCGAGCGTGAATCATAAAGTAGATATGATCAACATAGTGATGTTCACCATTGAAAACTACTCCATCTCACGTGATGATCGGACATGGTTTAGTTGATTAGGATCACGTGATCACTTAGATGATTAGAGGGATGTCTATCTAAGTGGGAGTTCTTAACTAATATGATTAATTGAACTTAAATTTATCATGAACTTAGTACCTGATAGTATTTTGCTTGTCTATGTTTGTTGTAGATAGATGGCTCGTGTTGTTGTTCCGTTCAATTTAAATGTGTTCCTTGAGAAAGCTAAGTTGAAAGATGATGGTAGCAATTACACGGACTGGATCCGTAACTTGAGGATTATCCTCATTGCTGCACAGAAGAATTACGTCCTGGAAGCACCGCTGGGTGACAGGCCTGCTGCAGATGCAACTGACGACGTTAAGAACGTCTGGCAAAGCAAAGTGATGACTACTTGATAGTTCAGTGTGCCATGCTTTATGGCTTAGAACCGGGACTTCGACGATGTTTTGAACGTCATGCAGCATATGAGATGTTCCAGGAATTGAAGTTAATATTTCAAGAAAATGCCCAGACTGAGAGATATGAAGTCTCCAATAAGTTCTATAGCTGTTAGATGGAAGAGAAAAGTTCTGTCAGAGAACATATACTCAAAATGTCTGGGTATAATAATCACTTGATTCAACTGTGAGTTAATCTTCCTGATGATAGTGTCATTGACAGAATTCTTCAATCACTGCCACCAAGCTACAAGAGCTTCGTGATGAACTATAATATGCAAGGGATGGACAAGACTATTCCCAAGCTCTTCGCAATGCTAAAAGCTGCGGAGGTAGAAATCAAAAAGGAGCATCAAGTGTTGATGGTTAATAAGACCACCAGTTTCAAGAAAAAGGGTAATGGGAAGAAGAAGGGGAGCTTCAAGAAGAATGGCAAACAAGTTGCTTCTCAAGAGAAGAAACCCAAATCTGGACCTAAGCCTGAGACTGAGTGCTTCTACTGCAAGCAGACTGGTCACTAGAAGCGGAACTGCCCCAAGTATTTGGCGGATAACAAGGATGGCAAGGTGAACAAAGGTATATGTGATATACATGTTATTGATGTGTACCTTACTAATGCTCGCAGTAGCACCTGGGCATTTGATACTGGTTCTGTTGCTAATATTTGCAACTCGAAACAGGGACTACGGATTAAGCGAAGACTGGCTAAGGACGAGGTGACGATGCGCGTGGGAAAGGGTTTCAAAGTCGATGTGATCTCGGTCGGCACGCTACCTCTACATCTACCTTCAGGATTAGTTTTAGAACTAAATAATTGTTATTTGGTGCCAGCGTTAAGCATGAACATTATATCTGGATCTTGTTTGATGCGAGACGGTTATTCATTTAAATCAGAGAATAATGGTTGTTCTATTTATATGAGTAATATCTTTTATGGTCATGCACCCTTGAAGAGTGGTCTGTTTTTGTTAAATCTCGATCGTAGTGATACACATATTCATAATGTTGAAGCCAAAAGATGCAGAGTTGATAATGATAGTGCAACTTATTTGTGGCACTGCCGTTTGGGTCATATTGGTGTAAAGTGCATGAAGAAACTCCATACTGATGGACTTCTGGAATCACTTGATTATGAATCACTTGGTACTTGCGAACCGTGCCTCATGGGAAAGATGACTAAAATGCCGTTCTCCGGAACTATGGAGCGAGCAACAGATTTGTTGGAAATCATACATACTGATGTATGTGGTCCAATGAACATTGAGGCTCGCGGCAGGTATCATTATTTTCTCACCTTCACAGATGATTTAAGCAGATGTGGGTATATCTACTTAATGAAATATAAGTCTGAAACATTTGAAAAGTTCAAAGAATTTCAGAGTGAAGTGGAAAATCATCGTAACAAGAAAATAAAGTTTCTACGATCTGATCGTGGAGGAGAATATTTGAGTTACGAGTTTGGTTTACATTTGAAACATTGCGGAATAGTTTCGCAACTCACGCCACCTGGAACACCACAACGTAATGGTGTGTCCAAACGTCATAATCATACTTTACTAGATATGGTGCGATCTATGATGTCTCTTACTGATTTACCACTACCGTTTGGGGTTATGCTTTAGAGACGGCCGCATTCACGTTAAATAGGGCACCATCAAAATCCGTTGAGACGACGCCTTATGAACTGTGGTTTGGAAAGAAACCAAAGTTGTCGTTTCTTAAAGTTTGGGGCTGCGATGCTTATGTGAAGAAACTTCAACCAGATAAGCTCAAACCCAAATCGGAGAAATGTGTCTTCATAGGATACCCGAAGGAGACTATTGGGTACACCTTCT
This sequence comes from Triticum timopheevii, assembly GCA_963921465.1. Taxonomy (NCBI): domain Eukaryota; kingdom Viridiplantae; phylum Streptophyta; class Magnoliopsida; order Poales; family Poaceae; genus Triticum; species Triticum timopheevii. Next base: position 553,269,467 of record OY997272.1, on the reverse strand, counting down.
ATCACAGATCTGAAGGCAAGACTTTTGTTGCTAAATTTGGATCCTTTCTAGAGAAGGAATTTCTCTCGAAAGAAGTGAGTGGGAGGAAAGTAGAACTTGATGAGGTAACTGTACCTGCTCCCTTATTGGAAAGTAGTTCATCACATAAACCGGTTCCTGTGACAACTACACCAATTAGTGAGGAAGCTAATGATATTGATCATGAAACTTCAGATCAAGTTACTACCGAACCTCGCAGGTCAACCAGAGTAAGATCCGCACCAGAGTGGTACGGTAATCCTATTCTGGCAAACCTACGAACTATGAGGAAGCGATGATGAGCCCAGATTCCGCAAAATGGCTTGAGGCCATGAAATCTGAGATGGGATCCATGTATGAGAACAAAGTATGGACTTTGGTTGACTTGCCCGATGATCGGCAAGCCATCGAGAATAAATGGATCTTCAAGAAGATGACTGACGCTGATGGTAATGTTACTCTCTACAAAGCTCGACTTGTTGCGAAAGGTTTTCGACAAGTTCAAGGGGTTGACTACGATGTGACTTTCTCACCCGCAGCGATGCTTAAGTCTGTCCGAATCATGTTAGCAATTGCCGCATTTTATGATTATGAAATATGGCAAATGGATGTCAAAACTGCATTTCTGAATGGATTTCTAGAAGAAGAGTTGTATATGATACAACCTGAAGGTTTTGTCGATCCAAAAGGTCCTAACAAAGTGTGCAAGCTCCAGCGATCCATTTATGGACTGGTGCAAGCCTCTCGGAGTTGGAATAAACGCTTTGATAGTGTGATCAAAGCATATGGTTTTATACAGACTTTTGGAGAAGCCTGTATTTACAAGAAAGTGAGTGGGAGCTCTGTAGTATTTCTGATATTATATGTAGACGACATATTGTTAATTGGAAATGATATAGAATTTCTGGATAGCATAAAAGGATACTTGAATAAAAGTTTTTCAATGAAAGACCTCGGTGAAGCAGCTTATATATTAGGCATCAAGATCTACAGAGATAGATCAAGACGCTTAATTGGACTTTCACGAAGCACATACCTTGATAAATTTTTGAAAAAGTTCAAAATGGATCAATCAAAGAAAGGGTTCTTGCCTGTATTACAAGGTGTGAAGTTGAGTTAGACTCAATACCCGAGCACAACAGAAGATAGAGAGAAAATGAAAGATGTTCGCTATGCTTCAGCCATAGGCTCTATCATGTATGCAATGTTGTGTACCAGACCTGATGTATGCTTAGCAATAAGTTTAGCAGGGAGGTACCAAAGTAATCCAGGAGTGGATCACTGGACAGCGGTCAAGAATATCCTGAAATACCTGAAAAGCACTAAGGATATGTTTCTCATTTATGGAGGTGACAAAGAGCTAGTCGTAAATGGTTACGTCGATGCAAGCTTTGACACTTATCCGGACGATTCTAAATCGCAAACCGGATACATGTTTATATTGAACGGTGGAGCTATAAGTTGGTACTGTTCTAAACAAAGCGTCGTGGCGGTATCTACATGCGAAGCAGAGTACATAGCTGCTTCGGAAGCAGCAAATGAAGGAGTATGGATGAAGGAGTTCATATCCGATCTAGGTGTCATACCTAGTGCATCGGGACCAATGAAAATCTTCTTTGACAATACTGGTGCAATTGCCTTGGCAAAGGAATCCAGATTTCACAAGAGGACCAAACACATCAAGAGATGCTTCAATTCCATCCGGGACCAAGTCCAGGTGGGAGACATAGAGATTTGCAAGATACATACGGATATGAATGTTGCAGACCCGTTGACTAAGCCTCTTCCACGAGCAAAACATGATCAGCACCAAGGTTCCATGGGTGTTAGAATCATTATTGTGTAATCTAGATTATTGACTCTAGTGCAAGTGGGAGACTAAAGGAAATATGCCCTACAGGCAATAATAAAGTTATTATTTATTTCCTTATATCATGATAAATGTTTATTATTCATGCTAGAATTGTATTAACCAAAAACATAATACATGTGTGAATACATAGACAAACATAATGTCACTAGTATGCCTCTACTTGACTAGCTCGTTAATCAAAGATGGTTGTGTTTCCTAACCATAGACATGAGTTGTCATTTGATTAACGGGATCACATCATTAGGAGAATGATGTGATTGACTTGACCCATTCCGTTAGCTTAGTACTTGATCATTTAGTATGTTGCTATTGGTTTCTTCATGACTTATACATGTACCTACAACTATGAGTAGGGCTGGAATTCAAGCCGAGTCGAGCCGGCTCGGCTCGACTCGCTAGAGCTCGTTTCGTTAACGAGCTAGCTCGACTCGACTCGTTATTATAACGAGCTCAAATCCAAGATTGGCTCGACTCATATAACTCGCGAGCTGGCTCGTTTAGCTTGTTAAGCTCGTTAAAGATATGAACATAAAACTCTCAAATATTGTAAAAATGATTATGTATATATTAAACATATATATCACTAACAATAGTAATTTCCTTGTAACGCATGAGTCTCCAAGGTGGTTGGGCCTTCAACGGCTAGGCCTTGCGTTGTGCGCCTAGGACATAGGGTGCTGAGTGTCTGATCTTTTTTTGTATTGGTAGTGGCTAATCTTTTGTACCGAGCCAAACAAGTTACACGAGTACTCGTGAGATTGGCTCGTTTAACTTGGTCTATAAACGATCTTAAACTAAAGCTTGGCTCGACTCATTATTCTTCGAGTTCGAGTCGATTCGAGCCAAGTCACGAGCTACTCGTTTAGCTCACGAGCTTCGAGCTTTTTTTCCAGCCCTAACTATGAGATTATGTAACTCCCGTTTATCGGAGGAACACTTTGTGTGCTACCAAACGTCACAACGTAACTAGGTGATTATAGAGGAGCTCTACAGGTATCTCCAAAGGTACATGTTGAGTTGGCGTATTTCGAGATTAGGTTTTGTCACTCCGATTGTCGGAGAGGTATCTCTGGGCCCTCTCGGTAATGCACATCACTATAAGCCTTGCAAGCAATGTAGCTAATGAGTTAGCTACGGAATGATGAGAGACTTGCCGGTAACGAGATTGAACTAGGTATTGAGATACCGACGATCGAATCTCGGGAAAGTAACATACCGATGACAAAGGGAACAACGTATGTTGTTATGCAGTTTGACCGATAAAGATCTTTGTAGAATATGTAGGAGCCAACATGAGCATCCAGGTTCCGCTATTGGTTATTGACCGAAGACGTGTCCCAGTCATGTCTACATAGTTCTCGAACCCGTAGGGTCCGCACGCTTAAAGTTAGATGATAGTTATATTATGAGTTCATGTGTTTTGATGTACCGAAGATAGTTCGGAGTCCCGGATGTGATCACGGACATGACGAGGAGTCTCGAAATGGTCGATACATGAAGATTGATATATTGGACGACTATATTCGGACACCAGAATGGTTCCGGGGGTTATCAGATATATACCGGAGTACCGGGGGGTTACCAGAACCCCCCCCCTGGGGGGGGGGGTTAATGGGCCTCACGGGCCCAAAGTGGAGAAGAGGAGGGGCGGCCACGGCAGGCCGCGCGCCCCCTCCCCCTCTAGTCCGAATAGGACAAGGAGGGGGGCGCCCCCCTTTCCTTCCTTCCCTCTCTGCCTTCCTCCCCCCTCTCCTACTTGGACTCCTCCTGGCGCGCCCCTCCTGGCCGGCCGCCCCTCCCCCTTGCTCCTTTATATACGGGGGCAGGGGACACCTCTAGACACAACAACAATTGATCCCTTGATCTCTTAGCCGTGTGCGGTGCCCCCCTCCACCATATTCCACCTCGGTAATATCGTAGCGGTGCTTAGGCAAAGCCCTGCGCGGTAGCATCATCAACACCGTCATCACGCCATCGTGCTGACGGAACTCTCTCGCAAACCTTTGCTAGATCGGAGTTCGTGGGACATCATCGAGTTGAACGTGTGCTGAACTCGGAGGTGCCGTACGTTTGGTACTTGATCGGTCGGATCATGAAGACGTACGACTACATCAACCGCGTTGTGCTAACGCTTCCACTTTCGGTCTACGAGGGTACGTGGACTCACTCTTCCCGCTCGTTGCTATGCATCATCATGATCTTGCGTGTGCGTAGGATTTTTTTTGAAATTACTGTGTTTCCCAACAGTTCCGACTAATTTGAGTGAGCAGGCACTTCTGTATCATGCGCATGAACATGGCTCCAGCATTCTTCAAACCAAAAGGCATGGTAACATAGTAAAAATACCCGAATGGGGTGATGAAGGCTGTTTTTATTTCATCAGGTCCTGATAACCCACAAGTATAGGGGATTGCAACAGTTTTCGAGGGTAGAGTATTCAACCCAAATTTATTGATTTGACACAGGGGGAGCCAAAGAATATTCTCAAGTATTAGCAGTTGAGTTGTCAATTCAACCACACCTGGATAACTTAGTATCTACAGTAAAGTATTTAGTAGCAAAGTAGTATGATAGTAATGGTAACAGTGGCAAAAGTAATGATAGCAGTTTTGTAGTAATTGTAACAGTAGCAACGGTAAAGTAAATAAGCAAAGCACAATATGTGAAAAGCTCATAGGCATTGGATCAGTGATGGATAATTATGTCGGATGCAATTCCTCATGTAATAGCTATAACATAGGGTGACACAGAACTAGCTCCAGTTCATCAATGTAATGTAGGCATGTATTCTGAATATAGTCATACGTGCTTATGGAAAAGAACTTGCATGACATCTTTTGTCCTACCCTCCTGTGGCAGCGGGGTCCTAGTGGAAACTAAGGGATATTAAGGCCTCCTTTTAATAGAGAACCTGACCAAAGCATTAACACATAGTGAATACATGAACTCGTCAAACTACGGTCATCACCGAGAAGTATCCCGATTATTGTCACTTCGGGGTTGTCGGATCATAACAGATAATAGGTGACTATAGACTTGCAAGATAGGATCAATAACTCACATATATTCATGAAAACATAATAGGTTCAGATCTGAAATCATGGCACTCGGGCCCTAGTGACAAGCATTAAGCATAGCAAAGTCATAGCAACATCAATCTCAGAACATAGTGGATACTAGGGATCAAACCCTAACAAAACTAACTTGATTACATGGTAAATCTCATCCAACCCATCACCGTCCAGCAAGCCTATGATGGAATTACTCACGCACGACGCTGAGCATCATGAAATTGGTGATGGAGGATGGTTGATGATGACGACAACGACGAATCCCCCTCTCCGAAGCCCCGAATGGACTCCAGATTAGCCCTCCCGAGAGAGATTAGGGCTTGGCGGCAGCTCGGTATCGTAAAACGCGATGAAACTTTCTCTCTGATTTTTTTTCTCCATGAAACGGAATATATAGAGTTGGAGTTGAGGTCAGTGGAGCATCAGGGGGACCACGAGACAGGGGGCGCACCCAGGGGGAGGGGGCGCGCCCCCACCCTCGTGGACGGGGTGTGGGCCCCCTAGCCTTGATTCTTTCGCCAGTATTTTTTATATTTTCCAAAAGTTATCTCCGTGGATTTTCAGGTCATTCCGAGAACTTTTATTTTCTGCACAATAAATAACACCATGGCAGTTCTGCTGAAAACAGCGTCAGTCCGGGTTAGTTTCATTCAAATTATGCAAGTTAGAGTCGAAAACAAGGGAAAAAGTGCTTGGAAAAGTAGATACATTGGAGACGTATCAGGTCCATACAGACGGATCTGATGGTACCCGGAATATGCATCCAAGAAGGATAAACGCTCACACCTCATCGCCGAGTCGACAATCTGATCTATGCGGGGGAGAGGAAAATGATCTTTCGGGCAGGCCTGATTGATATGCTTGAAGTCAATACACATACGAAGCGAATCATCTTTCTTAGGGACCATGACGACATTGGCGAGCCACTCGGAGTGGTAAATCTCGCGGATGAACTCAGCTGCCAAGAGCAGAGCCACCTTCCTCAGGAAATAGGTTTCCATGCAAAGATGTCCCAGTTCTCATGGAGGAACTGGATGAGCACGACTTCCTATTTGCTATCGAGTGTCGTTGATATATGAGTCGGAGCTGCATTGGGGTCTTCCGGGTGGATATGAACAGGTTTGGTTTCTCCAGCCGACTGAAATGCAGATTCTGAAGCAAGCTTCTTGGACCACAGCAAATCACTCGGATCTGCAGTTTTTTGGTATTCCCGCATCTCCACAGCTGCCATATGCTCATCGACAATCTTGTAGCCCTTCTGAAGGCACTCTTCCGCTCTCTGTCTATTTCCTGTGACCGTGATCACACCTCTGGGACCGGGAATCTTCATCTTGGGATATACGTAACATGGTCGAGCCATGAAACGAACATATGTGGGTTTGCCCAGAATGGCATGGTAAGCACTGTGGAAATCCACAACCTCAAATGTCAACTTTTCCTTGCGGTAATTCTTGGAATCACCGAAAACCACATCAAGAGTAATCTGCCCGAGTGACTTTGCCTTTTTTCCAGGAATGACACCGTGGAACTACATGTTGCTCTGACTGAGTTTGGGCATTGAAATGCCCATCCCTTCAAGGGTATCGGCGTAGAGAATGTTCAGCCCACTTCCGCCATCCATAAGGACTTTAGTCAGTCGGGTGCCCCCAACGACTGGGTCAACCACCAGCGCTTGCCGCCCAGGAGTAGCAACGTGTGCTGGGTGATCTGATTGGTCGAATGTAATGGGAGTCTTTGACCACTTCAAGTACATTGTGGTTGCCGGAGCAACCATATTCACTTCCCTGTTAATGACTTTCAGACGACTTTTGCTTTCTACGTCAGCAAAAATCATCAAGGTAGCATTGACCTTAGGGTAACCGTCATCTTCCTCTTTTTCATCCTCTTTATCAGATTCTTTCTCACTCGATTGATTCTCTCAGAAACTCTGAATCAGAAGTCGGCACTACCGAGTGGTATACTTGGGTTGAATCAAGTTACCCGATTCGTCTTTCTTCGCGTGAATGTAACATGGCATATCCAGAACATCCTGGCCTAATCGATCCTTCACCTTCTTGGGTTTCCACTGTGGTTTGGGTTTTCCTTTGAACTTCCCTCCTCCCACGTTCAGGACTGCAGCCTCAGCAGGACCTATAGGCTCAGAGTCATGTCTCCGGAACGACCGAATTTCAGTGTAAGTTCTCTGTACCAGACGCCTTCTTTGAAGGCACAAACCGCCTGGTGATCCGACACATTTTCCACCATATGATGAAGGGTAGTCCATCTCTGGATGAAGTCTCTCAAAGTTTCATTTGGCTTCTGAACACAGTGTTGCAATTCAGTCAGCCCAGCAAGTCACTTGCAAGTGCCCTCGAATATTTTGATGAACACTCGGGCCAAGTCATCCCAGCAGAAAATACTCCCGGGGGCCAACCGAGTCAATCAAGCTCTGGCTGAACCCTCAAGCATCAGGGGAAGGCGCTTCATGGCTACATCATCATTTCCTCCACCAATCTGCACAGCAACTTGGTAGTCTTCTAGCCAGGTGTCTGGCTTTGATTCTCCGGTGAACTTACTTACGCCCGCTGCCAACCTGAAGTTGGGAGGGATCTCAGCCAATTGGATGGCCATACTGAAAAATTCGAGCCCAGAAATAAATGCTCTGTTCCCAAACAGACGATCTCTGCCTTGCTCTTCTCTGATTGCTCGGCCCCTGTCGACCAAACCTTGCACAAGGAGTGACCTTGCATCAAATCCTAGCTCTCTAGGGTCGCGGGGCTCTCCGCTCGTCACCATACGGGTGCCTACCATCATACCGCCGGGGCGCGTATGACCCGCCCCTCGGAGGGGGCGTAAGCACTCGACGATGGTCATCGCGGGAAAACTGACAATCATCCTGCCTGTGGCCTAACCGCAGGTACTGGTCCTGGCGGGGACCACGGTCTTCATGACGCCGGGGCGACCTCGGACTATGTGCCGACTGAACTGTGTCTGCAACCACTGACCTACTATGAATTCTGTTATGCGACTGGGAGATAGCAGAATTCTATTCCCCATCGGCTTTAAGCAATGCTCGGATCTACTCTAGACCTCTTCCAGCTTCTGAACATGATGGCTGAATTGACTCTGCTATTCGTGCTGCTACTGCAACATTTTGGATCGGAGTATGGTATACCTGAGTTTCAATCAAAAACAACCGCCATGCACGTCGACTGGATTCGGGGATCCGCTGACGAGCACGCTCGTCGAGTGCCTTCTGCAGATTCTCCAAACGCGTACGCTAAGCCAAGGTGGCCAAGCGCGCAGCCTCCAAGGCCTGTGCCTCGGAGGTCTCCCCAATGATGGGGGTCTGGAGCGCCTGGACATTGCGGTGATGCAGCTCTTCCCTCTGCTCCGCAGTGAGGGCCTCAGGGATGTACTCATCATGATCTTGTGATGGCTAGTGCCGCCAGTGCCACCGCCGTTGCCGCCGCTGCAGTGAAATCCAGGTGGACCGTGCTGGGAGTTGACCAGGAGGACTTCTGCCGCTAGATTATTGCTCTCGCACTCGGAAAGGGAATCCGAGCGACCAATCGGCAGATCAAATAGATCGATAAGAGATTCGTCGCGCTCAATCGCCAAAACTTGAGGGGTGGCCGATTGACGAGCCACCGCATGCTTCACCCAGCATTGGAGCCGGAAACGGCTGGAGTGCTTGCAACGGCGGACAGTGGGGAGCGATGATGCCACCGGAGCCGACCGATACTGGGACGGCAGCTGTCGAAGAAGAATGCCGCAAGCACTCACACGGAAGTGCGTCGCCTCGATGATGAGGAGGGCCTCGACATCGAGGGGAGCTTCTTGAAGCTAGGTGGAGTCGTCGATGATGAAAACAAGTGCACTGAGAGGGATCTCACACCCAACGCCAAAGCCCCACTGGAAACCCTGTTGATAGAGAACGGAATTTGCAACCTCACCGGAAGTTGCTTAGACGCCTGCCCCACGGTGGGCGCCAACTGTCGTGGGAGTAAGTCTGACAGTAAGAATAGGGGTACGTAAGAGGAGGCAAGGTCCTAGCTACTGTGAGATTCTACACTCAAGTTTACGAGTTGAGGCCCCTCTCGGAGGAGGTAATAGCCCTACGTCTTGGTGCCCTGAGGATTTGTCGACTGGATTATGCATGGATGTTACAAGGGGTGTGAACCCTTGTGCCTGAGGAGGGGGTGGCTTATATAGAGTGCTCCAGGACCCTTGCAGCCCTCAGTTACACAGGGTTCAGTGTGAGTTAAGGTAGGGGCGTTACTGGTAACGCCAACCATTAATGATCTTTAAGACTATAGAGTGAACGCCTGACCGTCGCCATCCAGGGGTGACTTTAGATCTTCTGTACTCCGAGTGGTTCTACATATGGTTGAGTGACCCTGCCGTGGTTGAGTGGAATTGGGATATCCGAGTGGAGTCTTCTGTCGAGTGGATTGCACTTCAAGGTGATTCCAGTCGGTACTGTCTGTTGGTCTTCGAATGTCTTTGATTATAGGGAAGTGTCCTTGGGTAGGGTGTCTAGGTCAGGCCTAAGACCCTACCCTAGGTACATGTCCTCGTCACCATCCAATGGTACAACTTTGCCTTGTGTTTAGTGACACTGCATGACACGCCCTCTTCATCTTCACACTCTGTTCCGTACCAATCGCGGGGACCAGGATTTGATCATTTGCTCCATTTCACCTTGTAGTTTGATCATTTGCGCTGGTTTATCTCAATGGAAGGTGGGCCCAGATCAAAGTGAGAAGCAAAACGATGCAGGTGATTAAATCTTTCACCTAATCGTGCCCCGTATCAGGAGACGCCTCACCAACTTCACCTTTCGTGATGTCACACTTGCATCACTCCAAGTGGTGCTTCCATGGCTACTATGTACTCCCTGTAGGGTTACCCCTACTCGACATCCGCATCCCTAGGAAAATACGTACAAAAATTATTGGGGAACGTTGCAGAAAATAAATTTTTTCTTACGGTTTCACCAAGATCCATCTATGAGTTCATCTAGCAATGAGTGATAGGAGTGCATCTACATACCCTTTGTAGATCGCGAGCGGAAGCGTTCAAGAGAACGGGGTTGAGGGAGTCGTACTCGTCGTGATCCAAATCACCGATGACCAAGTGCCGAACGGACAGCACCTCCGCGTTCAACACACGTACGGAGCGGATGACGTCTCCTCCTTCTTGATCCAGCAAGGGGGAAGGAGAGGTTGATGAAGATCCAGCAGCACGACGGCGTGGTGGTGGATGCAGCAGAGTTCCGGCAGAGCTTCGCCAAGCTTCTGCGAGAGGAAGAGGTGTAGCAGGGGAGAGGGAGGCGCCAAGACTTCAGGGTGCAGCTGCCCTCCATCCCCCCTCCTTTATATAGGCCCCCCCCGGGGGGGGGGGGGGCGCCGGTCCTAGAGATGGGATCTCTAGGGGGGGGGGGGGCGACGGCCAAGGGGGGTGGAGTGCCCCCCAAGGCAAGTGGAGGCACCCCCTTCCCTAGGGTTCCCAACCCTAGGCGCAGAGGGGGCCCAGGGAGGGGCACACCAGCCCACCAGGGGCTGGTACCCTCCCCACTTAAGCCCACACGGGGCCCTCCGAGATAGGTGGCCCCACCCGGTGGACCCCCGGGACCCTTCCGGTGGTCCCGATACAATACCAGTGACCCCCGAAACTCTCCCGATGGCCGAAACTGCACTTCCTATATATTATTCTTTACCTCCGGACCATTCCGGAACTCCTCGTGACGTCCGGGATCTCATCCGGGACTCGGAACAACTTTCGGGTTGCTGCATACTCATATTCATACAACCCTAGCGTCACCGAACCTTAAGTGTGTAGACCTTACGGGTTCGGGAGACACGTAGACATGACCGAGACGGCTCTCCGGTTAATAACCAACAGCGGGATCTGGATACCCATGTTGGCTCCCACATGCTCCTCGATGATCTCATCGGATGAACCACGATGTCAAGGATTCAATCAACCCCGTATTCAATTCCCTTTGTCAATCGGTACGTTACTTGCCCGAGACTCGATCGTCGGTATCCCAATACCTCGTTTAGTCTCGTTACCGGCAAGTCACTTTACTCGTACCGTAATGCATGATCCTGTAACCAGACACTTGGTCACTTTGAGCTCATTATGATGATGCATTACCGAGTGGGCCCAGAGATACCTCTCCGTCATACAGAGTGACAAATCCCAGTCTCGATCCGTGTCAACCCATCAGACACTTTCGGAGATACCTGTAGTGCACCTTTATAGTCACCCAGTTACGTTGTGATGTTTGGTACACCCAAAGCACTCCTACGGTATCCGGGAGTTACATGATCTCATGGTCTACGGAAAAGATACTTGACATTGGAAAAGCTCTAGCAAAACGAACTACACGATCTTGTGCTATGCTTAGGATTGGGTCTTGTCCATCACATCATTCTCCTAATGATGTGATCCCGTTATCAACGACATCTAATGTCCATAGTCAGGAAACCATGACTATCTGTTGATCAACGAGCTAGTCAACTAGAGGCTTACTAGGGACATATTATGGTCTATGTATTCACACGTGTATTACGATTTCCGGATAACACAGTTATAGCATGAATAATAGACAATTATCATGAACAAGGAAATATAATAATAATCCTTTTATTATTGCCTCTAGGGCATATTTCCAACAGTCTCCCACTTGCACTAGAGTCAATAATCTAGTTACATTGTGATGAATCGAACACCCATAGAGTTCTGGTGTTGATCATGTTTTGCTCGCGAAAGAGGTTTAGTCAACGGATCTGCGACATTCAGATCCGTATGTACTTTGCAAATATCTATGTCTCCATCTTGAACATTTTCACGGATGGAGTTGAAACGACGCTTGATGTGCCTGGTCTTCTTGTGAAGCCTGGGCTCCTTGGCAAGGGCAATAGCTCCAGTGTTGTCACAGAAGAGTTTGATCGGCCCCGACGCATTGGGTATGACTCCTAGGTCGGTGATGAACTCCTTCACCCAAATTGCTTCATGCGCTGCCTCCGAGGCTGCCATGTACTCCGCTTCACATGTAGATCCCGCCACGACGCTCTGCTTGCAGCTGCACCAGCTTAATGCTCCACCATTCAACATATACACATATCCGGTTTGTGACTTAGAGTCATCCAGATCTGTGTCGAAGCTAGCGTCGACGTAACCCTTTACGACGAGCTCTTAGTCACCTCCATAAAAGAGAAACATGTCCTTTGTCCTTTTCAGGTACTTCAGGATATTCTTGACCACTGTCCAGTGTTCCTTGCCGGGATCACTTTGGTACCTTCCTACCAAACTTACGGCAAGGTTTACATCAGGTCTGGTACACAGCATGGCATACATAATAGATCCTATGGCTGAAGCATAGGGGATGACACTCATCTCTTCTTTATCTTTTGCTGTGGTCGGGCATTGAGCCGAGCTCAATCTCACACCTTGCAATACAGGCAAGAACCCTTTCTTGGACTGGTCCATTTCGAACTTCTTCAAAAATCTTATCAAGGTATGTGCTTTGTGAAAGTCCTATGAGGCGTCTCGATCTATCCCTATAGATCTTGATGCCTAGTATGAAAGCAGCTTCTCCAAGGTCCTTCATTGAAAAACACTTATTCAAGTAGGCCTTAGTGTTGTCCAAAAGTTCTATATCATTTCCCATCAAGAGTATGTCATCTACATATAATATGAGAAATGCTACAGAGCTCCCACTCACTTTCTTGTAAACGCAGGCTTCTCCATAAGTCTGGACAAACCCAAACGCTTTGATCATATCATCAAAGCGAATGTTCCAACTCCGAGATGCTTGCACCAGCCCATAAATGGATCGCTGGAGCTTGCATACTTTGTTAGCATTCTTAGGATCGACAAAACCTTCCGGCTGCATCATATACAGTTCTTCCTTAAGATGTCCGTTAAGGAATGCCGTTTTGACGTCCATTTGCCATCGAGTGCTGAACTGGGTTGTGAGCAATCTTGATGGCACTCTCATTGTCGCAGAGGAGAGGCACATTCTTCACGTTGACGCCATAGTCCTTGAGTGTTTGCTTCATCCAAAGCAGTTGAGCACAGCAAGAGCCAGCAGCAATGTATTCAGCTTCCGCAGTAGACAGTGATACGCAGTTCTGTTTCTTCGAGGACCAACAGACCAAAGATCGTCCAAGGAAATGACAAGTGCCAGATGTTGACTTGCGGTCCACACGATCACCAGCATAGTCAGAGTCAGAATATCCAATGAGATCAAAAGCAGAGCCCTTGGGGTACCATAATCCTAGTGTTGGTGTGTGAGCTAGATATCGAAGAATATGCTTCACAGCCTTATGGTGTGATTCCTTCGGTGCAGCTTGAAATCAGGCACACATGCAAACACTAAGCATTATATCTGGCCTAGATGCACATAAGTACAATAAAGAACCAATCATGGAGCGGTATACCTTGTGATCGAAGTCAATACCATTTTCATCAGTGCATAGATGACCATTTGTGGGCATAGGAATTTTGACGCCTTTGCAATCTTGCATGCCGAATTTCCTCTGTACATCTTTGAGGTATTTCTCCTGAGATATGAATATACCATTGCGCTGTTGACGAATTTGAAGACCTAAGAAGAATTTCAACTCTCCCATCATAGACATTTGATATTCTTCACTCATCATATAGGCAAATTCATCACTGTAACGTTGGTCAGTACATCCAAAGATAATATCATCAACATATATTTGGCACACAAACAGTTCACCATCATAAGATTTAGTAAAGAGAGTAGGGTCGAGTGAACCGGGTGTGAAGCCATTCTTCACGAAGAATTCCTTCAATGTATCATACCACGCCCAAGGGGCTTGCTTGAGGCCATAGAGGGCCTTATTAAGTCTGAAGACTTTGTCAGGATTCTTTGGATCTTCAAAACCCGGGGGTTGAGCAACATATACTTCTTCCTCAAGCTTACCATTGAGGAATGCACTTTTCACATCCATTAGATATAAGATGATATCATGATGGTTAGCATAAGCAAGTAATATGCGAATAGCCTCAAGTCTAGCAACAGGTGCAAAAGTTTCATCGAAATCAATTCCTTCAACCTGTGTGTAGCCTTGAGCTACTAGTCGTGCCTTATTCCTCACCACAAGGCCATTTTCATCTTTCTTGTTGCGGTAGATCCACTTTGTGCCAATGATATTATGCTTGCGAGGATCTGGACGTTTGACCAGTTCCCAGACATTGTTGAGCTCGAACTGATGTAATTCTTCTTGCATAGCCTGAATCCACTCCGGCTCCAAAAATGCTTCATCTACCTTAGTGGGATCTGTGATAGAGACAAAAGCATAGTGCCCACAAAAGTTAGATAAATGTGAAGCTTTTGAGCATGTGAGAGGACCTGGTGCTCTAATGTCATCGATGATCTTCTCCACTTGCACTTCTTTTGCAACGCGAGGATGAGCTGGTAGTCGCTGAGGAATTTGATCAGCATTTTCTTCAGCACCATTTTCCTCAGCATTTTCTTCAGGTGCATCAGCTTGACGTTCTTCATGAACTGGAATGAATTCTTCAGCAGATTCTTCAGTAGGAATGACATCCTCAGTTGCCTTGAACTTGATAGAATCCTCAGGTGCTGGTTCATCTAACACAGAAGGTAGGTGCTCTCTTTGCGAGCCATTAGTTTCATCGAACCGCACATCTATAGTGTCAACAATCTTGTGAAGAACAATGTTGAAGACTCTGTAGGTGTGCGAGTCCTTTCCGTAACCAAGCATAAAACCTTCATGTGCTTTCGGTGCAAATTTAGAATTGTGGTGAGGATCTCTAATCCAACATTTAGCACCGAAGACTTTGAAATAACTCACATTGGGTTTCTTGTCAGTGAGGAGTTCATAGGTCGTCTTCTTGAAGAATTTGTGAAGATATACTCTGTTGATGATGTGGCACGCAGTATCAATTGCATCAATCCAATAACGATGAGGCATTTTGTATTCATCAAGCATAGTGCAAGCCATCTCAACAAGAGTTCTGTTCTTGCGCTCCACGACGCCATTTTGCTGAGGAGTATAGGGAGAAGATAACTCATGAGTAATACCAAGTTCATCAAGATAGTCATCAAGACCGGAATTCTTGAACTCAGTTCTATTGTCACTTCTGATGTGCTTGATATTCACACCAAAGTTGGTTGAAGCCCTCGAGGAAAAACGTTTGAAGACTTCCTGCACTTCATGTTTGTAAGTAACAATGTGTACCCATGTATATCGAGAGTAATCATCAACAATGACAAAACCATATAGAGATGCATCATTAGTGACTGCTGAGTAATGGTTAGGTCCGAAGAGGTCCATGTGAAGCAATTCGAATGGACGAGTAGTGGTCATGATAGTCTTCGCTGGATGCTTGGCCTTGGTCATTTTTCTAGCTTCACAGGCTCCGCATAAGTGATCCTTGAGGAATTTGACATTCTCAATGCCAATGACATGCTTCTTCTTCGCAAGCGTGTGCAAATTCCTCATGCCTGCGTGACCAAGTCGTCGATGCCATAGCCAGCCTTCTGAAGCTTTTGCAAGTAGACACACGGCTGGCTGTGGTCCTGTAGAGAAATCAACAATATACAAATCTCCTCTCCTAAAGCCTTCGAAGACTTTGGAATTGTCAGCTTCCATAATCACAACACAGCGATACTTGCCAAAGACAACAACCATATCAAGATCACAAAGCATCGAGACTGACATGAGGTTGTATCCTAAGGACTCAACAAGCATGACTGTGTCCAAGTGTTTATCCTTAGAGATTGCAACCTTACCAAGACCCAATACCTAACTTTTGCCTTTGTCAGCAAAGATGATATGCTTCAGATGTGACGGTGATAAGGGAGCATCCATCAATAGATTCCTGTCACCAGTCATGTGATTCGTACATCCACTATCGAGGACCCACTCAGTAGCTTTGGGTTGATCATCCTGCAGATGAATTAGTGTAGCTTACAATCTCATATGCTTCATTTGTGAAGAATATGATATCAAGTTCATCAGATGAATTTCATCAATCAGTAAACAGATATATCAGTATGAGGACGTGTGAAATGAAGGTTCATTTCATCATGATTCGCCTGCGTCCTTTCAGGCAATTTTGTCAGGTCCCCAGCAAATTCTTCAGACGTTAAAGCACGTCTGAAGACCTGACCCTGCAGAAGAGATTAGTTCTTTTTCTTCACCACCCACATCTGAAGGGGTGGCAAAGAGTTTATCACTCTGCGAGCACCATACAAGAATGGTGGCATAGAGGCCAAACCATTTCGTTTCACATAAGAGGGGTTAGGGTAAGCATATGAATAAGCAGAGAAATTCTTCGAGGACTTATGAACATAATGGTTTGAAGAATAATGCACATATTCATAGCCCTTAGCTCTACCCCGCGAAACAGAGTTGTTAGCACGATGATAATCATATGAGGACTTTGATCCTTTTGAGGAATTTGATCCACGTGAGGAATTTGGTCCGTATGAGGACTTGGATCCATATGAAGAATTTGGTCCATATGAAGAATTTGATCTGGGGTTCCTGTTCTTCACAGGTGGTGTCATGAGGACATTCACCTGAAGACTTTTGAGGCACTTCTTGGGAACCCAGATTTTCTTCATAGGAGAACCATTCCTGCAGTTAGTACCAACATATCTAGCAAATACTTCACCATTCTGATTTTTGAACAGTTTATAGTTGGAGTCAAATGACTCATCAGAAGATTGAGGAGATTCACATGTAAAGCCAGATAAGTTAGATGGATCAACTGGAGGTCCCTTTGCAGCAACCCATGAGGTTTTGGGGTACTGCTCAGGCTTCCAATATGTTCCATCAGCATTAAGTTTCCTCTCAAAGGCAATACCCTCTTTCCTAGGGTTTCTGTTGAGGATCTGCTTTTTAAGCACATCACAAAGAGTCTGATGCCCTTTGAGGCTTTTGTACATGCCTGTCATGTACAATTCCTTCAGCCCTGCATTGTTAGTGGTACTAGCAATGTCCTCAGATGAGGAATTAGTGATAGCAGAGGTAGGTGAAGAATTTGTAACAGTTGAAGCATTTGAACATTCAGGTGAAGAATTAGCAGATTCACGTTCAATGCACTTTAAACATGGAGGAACAAATTTTTCCTGAGAAGCGCTGATTTGTTGAGCAAGTAATGAATCGCGCTCCTTCTGAAGATCTTCATAACTCACTCTTAGCTTCCCAAGATCTTGCTTTCTTTGAAGAAATTCATAAGAAAGCTTCTCGTGACCAGATAAGAGAGTTTTATGATGACTTTGAAGGTTTTCAAACTTAGACTGAAGTCTCTGAAGATTTTCAGTTAAGTCTTTAGTGCGGTTCATTTCTTCACCCAACATATCATTACTTTTGTCTAGCATGTTTTGAACCTTTTCCAAGGCTGTTTGTTGTTTAGTGGCAATGCAAACAAGTTTAGTATAACTAAGTTCAATATCATCATCAGATCCATCATCATCAGATTCATCGTCACTAGACTCGGATGAGGAACATTCCGTTACCTTGTCACCCATTGCCATGAGACATGATGTAGAAGACGATGATTCTGGTTCGAAAGTCATCGTGTTGAGTGATTCCTTGAAATCCTCAAACCAGGGATCATGACGAGTTCGATGACCTTCATAGACTTCAGAGATTCGGTCCCAGATAAGCTTTGCATTGCAAAGATGCATAATGCGCCTAAATTCATCTCTGGATAGGCAGGAACAGATGATATCCTTCGCCAAGATGTCAAGTCGAGTGTACTTGCGAATATCATCAGCGTCCGCCATCTTACATAGATCAGTAAGACCAATCTCAGTGACGGTCCACAGCTTACTGTTCATTGCCATGAGGCGCTTCCTCATCATAGCCTTCCACTTGGGATAATCATGACCGTCAAAGATAGGGCATGTCACTTTCTTCATACCTGCGGTCGACATAACTAAAACTCCAGGCGGTTAAACCAAAATCACACAGAACAAGGGAGTACCTTGCTCTGATACCAATTGAAAGTGCGTTATATCGACTAGAGGGGGGGGTGAATAGGCGATTTTTATGAATTCTTCACTAAGGAATTTGCCAGTGAGGAAATTCCTTAGCGAAGAACTACTAGCAGCGGAATAAGTACTCAGAAGTAAGCATAACAGAATACAAGCATGGTCATCATGATGAAATGAAGACTAGCACAGAGTACAGAAAGCGTAATCACAGGATAACACAAGACGAAGACAAACATACTGAAGAAATTGAACTGAGGAAATTGAGAAAGTCTTCAATCAAAGTCTTCAAACACAGATATGAACAAACACTCAACACAGTAATGAGGAAATGAAAGGGTTGAGGAAATAGAACCAGTTAGGTTGGTGAAGACAATGATTTGGTAGACTAGTTCCAACTGCTGTCTCAGTTGTACGTCTGGTTGGAGCGGTTGAGTATTTAAACTCGAGGACACACAGTCCCGGACACCCAGTCGCCGAGCACGCAGCTCAGGACACCCAGTCCTCACCGTATTCTCCTTGAACTAAGGTCACGCAGACCTCGTCCAATCACTCGTGGTAAGTCTTCAGGCGACTTCCAAACCATCACAGACTTGCTCACTCGGCGAATCCACAATTCCTCTTGGATGCTCTAGACCATGACTCCTAACCATCTGGAAGAAGCACAGTCTTCAAAGGTAACAAGCATCGGATCCACGCAGGATCAATTTCTTCAGTGATGCTCAATCACTTTGGGTTTGTAGGGGTTTGGTTTTGGGTTTTTCCTCACTCGATGATTTTCGCTCAAAGTCCTCGGAGGATGGGTTGCTCTCAAATGACAAGTGTCAAGTTCTCTCGGAGCAGCCAACCAGCTAGTGGTTGTAGGGGGCGGCTATTTATTGCCTAGGGAGCAGCCCGACATGATAAGACATAAATGCCCTTCAATGATATGACCATTAGGTGGATAAGATATTTTGGGACAGCTGGCGCGCAGCACAGCAACGGTCGGAAATTTGACTCTCAAATTCCTCAGGGCTATCATGTTCCTCACTGTGTAGGCAATTCGCACTGGCGAATACCTAACTCCTCAGTCAGAACAAATTCATCAGCGACCAGATGAACTTCGTCTCTGTCACTGAAGAAAGTGACTGAACTGTATGAGATTTCCAATGGCTTCACTCGAAGGGATTGGTAGGTGTAGGATTTTGAGTTGAGCATCACATGGAAATTTTTCCTTAGTATTTCCTCGACCCCCTTTAACAGTATGGTGTTTCCTATGACTCAAGAAAGAGAAAATGAAACTACGAAAATAAAAGTCTTCACGCTTCATGTTCCACAAATGAATACCAAGTCTTCAAGGTCACACCAATTTCTTCACTTTCAAAGTCTTCAGAAAGTCTTCAGAATATCAAAGTCTTCAGTCGAAGAACTTCATTTTTAGGGGTCGACTTTCTCTGTAAATATCAAACTTCTCATAGACTTATAGACCTGTGTACACTCACAAACGCATTAGTCCCTTATCCTATAAGTCTTCAATACACCAAAATCACTAAGGGGCACTAGATGCACTTACACCTACCACCACTTTTCCACACTCGCTATATTTACTTTATTGTTTATTTATCTAAACAGCCCGTAGTTTTTATTTACGCGTTCTTTATATTCTTGCAAACCTATCCAAAAACACCTACAAAGTACCACTAGTTTCATACTTGTTCTAGGTAAAGCGAACGTCAAGCGTGCGTAGAGTCATTCAATGGCAGATAGGACTTGAGAGAGTATTTGTTCTACCTTTAGCTCCTCGTTGGATTCAAAACTCTTGCTTATCGAAAGAGGCTACAACTATCCCGTATACTTGCGGGTCATCAAGCCCCCGAGTGAGAGGATTGGTCTTCACTCGGAGTGTTTTTAAATTAGGCGAGTACAGGGTCACAGCGAAGCCCCCGTGTGAGAGGATTGCTCTTCACTCGGAGTGTTTTTAACTTAGGCGAGTACGGGGTCGCAGCTAAGCCCCCGAGTGAGAGGTTTGCTCTTTACTCGGAGTGTTTTTAACTTGGGCAAGTACGGGGTCGCAGCTAAGCCCCCGAGTGAGAGGATTGCTCTTCACGAGGAGTGTTTTTAACTTAGGCGAGTACTGGGTCGCAGCTAAGCCACCGAGTGAGAGGATTACTCTTCACCCAGAGGGTTTTTAACTTAGGCGAGTACGGGGTCGCAGCTAAGCCACTGAGTGAGAGTATTGATCTTCACTCAGAGGGTTTTTAACTTAGGCGAGTACGAGGTCACATCTAAGCCATCGAGTGAGAGGATTGCTCTTCACTCGAAGGGTTTTTAACTTAGGCGAGTACGGGGTCGTAGCTAAGCCACCGAGTGAGAGTATTGCTCTTCACTCGAAGTGTTTTTTAACTTAGGCGAGTACAAGGTTGCAACTAAGCCCACGAGTGAGAGGATTGCTCTTCACTCGGAGTGTTTTTAACTTAGGCGAGTACGGGGTCGCGGCTAAGCCCCTGAGTGAGAGGATTGCTCTTCACTCGGAGTGTTTTGAGCTTAGGTGAATCAGGTTCACGGCTAAGCCCCCGAGTGAGAGGACTGCTCTTCACTTGGAGTGTTTTTAACTTAGCCGAGTACGGGGTCACAGCTAAGCCCCCGAGTGAGAGGATTTCTCTTCACTCGGAGTGTTTTTAACTTAGGCGAGTATGGGGTCGCGGCTAAGCCCCCGAGTGAGAGGATTGCTCTTCACTCGGAGTGTGTTTTGAACTTTGGCGAATCAGGTTCGCGGCTAAGCCTTCGAGTGAGAGGATTGCTCTTCACTCGGGGTGTATTTTGAACTTAGGCAAATCGGATTCACGGCTAAGCCACCCACTGGGGGATTTGAACACAAGTATATGCAAAGACAATCGATTTGCGACTGCGGAAATCATGTCTTTGATAAACAATCTGAAAGGTACTTCTTATTACATCTCGACGATCCGAGTGTTTTCAGGTATAAAAGCGGTGGAGCAGATTTGCGTTCCAGGAGCGCGGCTCGTCCTTCCTCTTGGCCACGTTGTAAAGGTGATATGCTCCGTTGTGAAGCACCTTGGTGACGATGAAGAGGCCTTCCCAGGAAGGGGCGAGCTTGTGAGGCCATTGCTAATCCACTCAGAGCACAAGGTCTCCTTCCTGAAATGCACGACCTCTAATGTTTTGGGCGTGGAACCGACGAATATCTTGCTGACAGATGGTCGACGTATCAAAGCCATCTCTCTCTCCTCTTCCATAAGATCAACAGCGTCTTGACATGCTTGTTCGGCTTCAGCTTCTGAGAAGAGTTCCCCTCGGGGCGCATTGTGGAGCAAGTCACTCGGAAGCACTACTTCAGCTCCATATACCATGAAGAAAGGAGTTCGACCAGTCGACCGGTTGGGAGTTGTCCTCAAACCCCACAGAACGGAAGGCAACTGAGTCACCCAAGCTCCCGATGCGTGCTTGAGGTTGCGCATCAATCGGGGTTTTAGCCCTTGTAGGATCAAACCATTTGCTCTTTCAGCTTGCCCATTAGACTGCGGGTGCACAATGGATGCGTAGTCGACCCGAGTGCCTTGGGAAGCACAGAAAGCTCTGAATTCATCGAAATGAAAGTTTGAACCATTATCTGTGATGATGTTGTGCAGAACTCCATATCTGAATATCAACTCTCTGATGAAAGTGATGGCTGTGCTTGAGTCGAGGTTCTTGATGGGCTTGGCTTAAATCCACTTAGTGAACTTGTCAACTGCCACATGCAGATGTGTGAAGCCGCTTCTTCCAATTTTCAGGGGCCCAACCATGTCGAGTCCCCAAACATCAAATGGCCAAACAAGTGGAATAGTATTTAAGGCTGATGCGGGTTTGTGGGACATGTTTGAGTAAAACTGGCATCCGTCGCACTTCTCAACTATCTCCTTAGCCATTTCATTTGCTCGCGGCCAGTAGAATCCTGCTCGGTATGCTTTGGCCACGATGGTCCAGGAGGATGCATGGTGACCACAGGTCCTCGAGTGGATTTCATTTAAGATCAGTCGACCTTCTTCTTGAGAAATACACCGTTGAGCAACACCAGTTACACTTTCTCTGAAAAGTTGATCGCCTATGACTGTGAAGGCTTTGGATCTGCACATGATCTGACGAGCCTCATCCTCATCCTCTGGGAGCTCTAGCCTGAGCAGATATGCAATATATGTCACTGTCCAGTTGGGGATGATTACCAAAACCTCCATGATTAGGTCGACCACTGCTAGGACTCCAACTTCAGTCAGGTTGATTGAACTTATCAGCTGTGGGGGTTCCTCTGTAAAGGGATCTTCTTGAACTGACGGGGTGTGGAGATGCTCCAAGAACAAATTAATGGGAATAGGCTTCCGAGTGGAACCTATTTTCGCCAGATCATCAGTAGCCTGATTCTTGAGTCGGGGTATGCGGTGGAGCTCTAACCCTTCAAACTTCTTTTCTAACTCTCTCACCGCATTGCAGTATCCTGTCATGGTAGGGCTCCTGATATCCTACTCCTTCATCAATTGATTTACCACCAAACCCGAGTCACCGTAAACCATCAGGCGATGGACACCGAGTGAGATGGCCATACGCAACCCATATAAAAGTGCTTCATATTCAGCTTCATCATTGGAGGAATCAAAGTGGATCTGGAGAACGTAACTGAGTTTATCACCTCTTGGGGACACCAGGACTACTCCAGCTCCAGAACCATTGAACATTTTATATCTATCAAAAAACATGGCCCAATGTGCCAAGTGAACTGGAGTCGGTTGCTGTTGCTCAATCCACTCGGCTAGGAAATCTGCAATTGCCTAAGACTTAATTGCCTTCTTTGCTTCGAACCTGATATCAAGAGAAGGAGTTCAATCGCCCACTTAGCCACTAGACCAGTTGTGTCTCGATTATTCAAAATCTCTGACAATGGAGCATCACTGACGACTGAAACCGAGTGATCTGCGAAGTAATGTGCAACTTTCTTCGTGGTCAGATAGATTCCATAGACAAGCTTCTCGTAATGCAGATACCTTTGCTTGGACGAAGTCAAAACTTCAAAATGTAATACACAGGGTGTTGAACTTTATAGGCTTTGCCTTCTTCCCCCTGCTCGACCATGAGCACTGTGCTGACAACATGTCCAATGGCTGCAACATATAACAACAGAGGCTCTTTGCTGACTAGAGTAGCAAGCACCGGCTCGGTGGAAAGCAGTGCTTTGAGCTCTACTAACGCTCCTTCAGCTTCAGGAGTCCACTTGAATGTATCAGACTTTTTCATCAGCCGGTAAAGAGGCAATGCCTTTTCACCGAGGCGAGAAATGAAACGACTTAGTGCAGCCAAACAACCCGTAAGCTTCTAAACATCATGCACACACACAGGTCGTTTCATCCGGACGATTGCTCCAATCTTTTCTGGGTTTGCGTCGATTCCTTGTTCGGAAACAGGAAAACCGAGCAACTTCCCTCCTGGGACTCCAAATGTGCACTTGGATGGATTAAGCTTGATGTCATATCTTCTTAAGTTGGCAAAGGTTTCAGTGAGGTCAGTCAGCAGGTTGGAACTCTTGCGTGACTTGACCATGATATCATCCATGTATGCTCCCACGTTCCTGAAGGAAATATGCCCTAGAGGCAATAATAAAGTTATTATTTATTTCCTTATATCATGATAAATGTTTATTATTCATGCCAGAATTGTATTAACCGGAAACATAATACATGTGTGAATACATAGACAAACATAATGTCACTAGTATGCCTCTACTTGACTAGCTCGTTAATAAAAGATAGCTGTGTTTCCTAACCATAGACATGAGTTGTCATTTGATTAATGGGATCACATCATTAGGAGAATGATGTGATTGACTTGACCCATTCCGTTAGCTTAGCACTTGATCATTTAGTATGTTGCTATTGCTTTCTTCATGACTTATACATGTTCCTACAACAATGAGATTATGCAACTCCCGTTTACCGGTGGAACACTTTGTGTGCTACCAAACATCACAACGTAACTAGGTGATTATAAAGGAGCTCTACAGGTATCTCCAAAGGTACATGTTGAGTTGGCGTATTTCGAGATTAGGTTTTGTCACTCTGATAGTCGGAGAGGTATCTCTGGGCCCTCTCGGTAATGCACACCACTATAAGCCTTGCAAGCAATGTAGCTAATGAGTTAGTTACGGAATGATGCATTACATAACGAGTAAAGGGACTTTCCGGTAACGAGATTGAACTAGGTATTGAGATACCGACGATTGAATCTCGGGCAAGTAACATACCGATGACAAAGGGAACAACGTATGTTGTTATGCGGTTTGACCGATAAAGATCTTCGTAGAATATGTAGGAGCCAATATGAGCATCCAGGTTCCGCTATTGGTTATTGACCGGAGACATGTCTCGGTCATGTCTACATAGTTCTCGAACCCATAGGGTCCGCACGCTTAAAGTTAGATGATAGTTATATTATGAGTTCATGTGTTTTGATGTACCGAAGATAGTTCAGAGTCCCGGATGTGATCACGGACATGACGAGGAGTCTCGAAATGGTCGAGACATGAAGATTGATATATTGGACGACTATATTCGGACACCGGAATGGTTTCGGGGGTTATCGGATATATACCGGAGTACCGGGGGGTTACCGGAACCCCCCGGGGGGTTAATGGGCCTTATGGGCCCAAAGTGAAGAGGATGGGCGGCCAGGGCAGGCCGCGCGCCCCCTCCCCCTCTAGTCCGAATAGGACAAGGAGGGGGGTGGGCGGCGCCCCCATTTCCTTCCTTCCCTCTCTCCCTTCCTTCCCCCTCTCCTACTTGGACAAGGAAAGGAGGGACTCCTACTCCCGGTGGGAGTAGGACTCCTCCTGGCGTGCCCCTCTTGGCCGGCCGCCCCCTCCCCCTTGATCCTTTATATACGGGGGCAGGGGGCACCTCTAGACACAAGAACAATTGATCTCTTGATCTCTTAGCCGTGTGCGGTGCCCCCCTCCACCATATTCCACCTCGGTAATATCGTAGCGGTGCTTAGGCGAAGCACTGCATCGGTAGCATCATCAACACCGTCATCACGCCATCGTGCTGACGGAACTCTCCTGCAAAGCTCTGCTGGATCGGAGTTCGTGGGACGTCATCGAGCTGAACGTGTGCTGAACTCGGAGGTGCTGTACGTTCGGTACTTGATCGGTCGGATAGTGAAGACGTACGACTACATCAGCCGCGTTGTGCAAACGCTTCGCTTTTGGTCTACGAGGGTACGTGGACTCACTCTCCCCGCTCGTTGCTATGCATCACCATGATCTTGCGTGTGCGTAGGATTTTTTTTGAAATTACTACGTTCCCCAACAGTGGTATTGGAGCCTAGTTTTATGCGTAGATGTTATATGCACGAGTAGAACACAAGTGAGTTGTGGGCGATACAAGTCATACTTCTTACCAGCATGTCACAGTTTGGTTCGGCGTTATTGTTGGATAAAGCGCCCCGGACCGACATTACGCGTACACTTACGCGAGACTGGTTTTACTGCCGTGCTTTGCACACAGGTGACTAGTAGGTGTCAGTTTCTCCAACTTTAGTTGAACCGAGTGTGGCTACGCCCGGTCCTTGAGAAGGTTAAAACAACACTAACTTGACGAACTATCGTTATGGTTTTGATGCGTAGGTAAGAACGGTTCTTGCTCAGCCCGTAGCAACCACATAAAACTTGCAACAACAAAGTAGAGGACGTCTAACTTGTTTTTGCAGGGCATGTTGCGATGTGATATGGTCAAGGCATGGTGCTATATTTTATTGTATGAGATGATCATGTTTTGTAACCGAGTTATCGGCAACTGGCATGAGCCATATGGTTGTCGCTTTATTGTATGCTATGCAATCGCCCTGTAATTGCTTTACTTTATCACTAAGCGGTAGCGATAGTCGTCGAAGCAATAGTTGGCGAGACGAAAACGATGCTACGATGGAGATCAAGGTGTCGTGCCAGTGATGATGGTGATCATGACGGTGCTTCGGAGATGGAGATCACAAGCACAAGATGATGATGGCCATATCATATCACTTATATTGATTGCATGTAATGATTATCTTTTATGCATATTATCTTGCTTCGATTGACGGTAGCATTATAAGATGATCTCTCGTTGAATTTCAAGATAAAACTGTTCTCCCTGAGTATGCACCATTGCCAAAGTTCGTCGTGCCCAGACACCACGTGATGATTAGGGGTGATAAGTTCTTCGTCCATCTACAATGGGTGCAAGCCAGTTTTGCACACGCAGAATACTCAGGTTAAACTTGACGAGCCTACCATATGCAGATATGGCCTCGGAACACTGAGACCGAAAGGTCGAGCGTGAATCATAAAGTAGATATGATCAACATAGTGATGTTCACCATTGAAAACTACTCCATCTCACGTGATGATCGGACATGGTTTAGTTGATTAGGATCACGTGATCACTTAGATGATTAGAGGGATGTCTATCTAAGTGGGAGTTCTTAACTAATATGATTAATTGAACTTAAATTTATCATGAACTTACTACCTGATAGTATTTTGCTTGTCTATGTTTGTTGTAG
Organism: Triticum timopheevii; assembly: GCA_963921465.1. NCBI lineage: Eukaryota > Viridiplantae > Streptophyta > Magnoliopsida > Poales > Poaceae > Triticum > Triticum timopheevii. Next base: position 553,242,949 of record OY997272.1, on the reverse strand, counting down.
ATAGATGGCTCATGTTGTTGTTCCGTTCAATTTAAATGTGTTCCTTGAGAAAGCTAAGTTGAAAGATGATGGTAGCAATTACACGGACTGGATCCGTAACTTGAGGATTATCCTCATTGCTGCACAGAAGAATTACGTCCTGGAAGCACCGCTGGGTGACAGGCCTGCTGCAGATGCAACTGACGACGTTAAGAACGTCTGGCAAAGCAAAGTGATGACTACTTGATAGTTCAGTGTGCCATGCTTTATGGCTTAGAACCGGGACTTCGACGATGTTTTGAACGTCATGCAGCATATGAGATGTTCCAGGAATTGAAGTTAATATTTCAAGAAAATGCCCGGACTGAGAGATATGAAGTCTCCAATAAGTTCTATAGCTGCTAGATGGAAGAGAAAAGTTCTGTCAGAGAACATATACTCAAAATGTCTGGGTATAATAATCACTTGATTCAACTGTGAGTTAATCTTCCTGATGATAGTGTCATTGACAGAATTCTTCAATCACTGCCACCAAGCTACAAGAGCTTCGTGATGAACTATAATATGCAAGGGATGGACAAGACTATTCCCAAGCTCTTCGCAATGCTAAAAGCTGCGGAGGTAGAAATCAAAAAGGAGCATCAAGTGTTGATGGTTAATAAGACCACCAGTTTCAAGAAAAAGGGTAATGGGAAGAAGAAGGGGAGCTTCAAGAAGAATGGCAAACAAGTTGCTGCTCAAGAGAAGAAACCCAAATCTGGACCTAAGCCTGAGACTGAGTGCTTCTACTGCAAGCAGACTGGTCACTAGAAGCGGAACTGCCCCAAGTATTTGGCGGATAACAAGGATGGCAAGGTGAACAAAGGTATATGTGATATACATGTTATTGATGTGTACCTTACTAATGCTCGCAGTAGCACCTGGGCATTTGATACTGGTTCTGTTGCTAATATTTGCAACTCGAAACAGGGACTACGGATTAAGCGAAGACTGGCTAAGGACGAGGTGACGATGCGCGTGGGAAAGGGTTTCAAAGTCGATGTGATCTCGGTCGGCACGCTACCTCTACATCTACCTTCAGGATTAGTTTTAGAACTAAATAATTGTTATTTGGTGCCAGCGTTAAGCATGAACATTATATCTGGATCTTGTTTGATGCGAGACGGTTATTCATTTGAATCAGAGAATAATGGTTGTTCTATTTATATGAGTAATATCTTTTATGGTCATGCACCCTTGAAGAGTGGTCTGTTTTTGTTAAATCTCGATCGTAGTGATACACATATTCATAATGTTGAAGCCAAAAGATGCAGAGTTGATAATGATAGTGCAACTTATTTGTGGCACTGCCGTTTGGGTCATATTGGTGTAAAGTGCATGAAGAAACTCCATACTGATGGACTTCTGGAATCACTTGATTATGAATCACTTGGTACTTGCGAACCGTGCCTCATGGGAAAGATGACTAAAATGCCGTTCTCCGGAACTATGGAGCGAGCAACAGATTTGTTGGAAATCATACATACTGATGTATGTGGTCCAATGAACATTGAGGCTCGCGGCAGGTATCATTATTTTCTCACCTTCACAGATGATTTAAGCAGATGTGGGTATATCTACTTAATGAAATATAAGTCTGAAACATTTGAAAAGTTCAAAGAATTTCAGAGTGAAGTGGAAAATCATCATAACAAGAAAATAAAGTTTCTACGATCTGATCGTGGAGGAGAATATTTGAGTTACGAGTTTGGTTTACATTTGAAACAATGCGGAATAGTTTCGCAACTCACGCCACCTGGAACACCACAACGTAATGGTGTGTCCAAACGTCATAATCATACTTTACTAGATATGGTGCGATCTATGATGTCTCTTACTGATTTACCACTACCGTTTGGGGTTATGCTTTAGAGACGGCCGCATTCACGTTAAATAGGGCACCATCAAAATCCGTTGAGACGACGCCTTATGAACTGTGGTTTGGAAAGAAACCAAAGTTGTCGTTTCTTAAAGTTTGGGGCTGCGATGCTTATGTGAAGAAACTTCAACCAGATAAGCTCAAACCCAAATCGGAGAAATGTGTCTTCATAGGATACCCGAAGGAGACTATTGGGTACACCTTCTATCACAGATCTGAAGGCAAGACTTTTGTTGCTAAATTTGGATCCTTTCTAGAGAAGGAATTTCTCTCGAAAGAAGTGAGTGGGAGGAAAGTAGAACTTGATGAGGTAACTGTACCTGCTCCCTTATTGGAAAGTAGTTCATCACATAAACCGGTTCCTGTGACAACTACACCAATTAGTGAGGAAGCTAATGATATTGATCATGAAACTTCAGATCAAGTTACTACCGAACCTCGTAGGTCAACCAGAGTAAGATCCGCACCAGAGTGGTACGGTAATCCTATTCTGGCAAACCTACGAACTATGAGGAAGCGATGATGAGCCCAGATTCCGCAAAATGGCTTGAGGCCATGAAATCTGAGATGGGATCCATGTATGAGAACAAAGTATGGACTTTGGCTGACTTGCCCGATGATCGGCAAGCCATCGAGAATAAATGGATCTTCAAGAAGATGACTGACGCTGATGGTAATGTTACCCTCTACAAAGCTCGACTTGTTGCGAAAGGTTTTCGACAAGTTCAAGGGGTTGACTACGATGTGACTTTCTCACCCGCAGCGATGCTTAAGTCTGTCCGAATCATGTTAGCAATTGCCGCATTTTATGATTATGAAATATGGCAAATGGATGTCAAAACTGCATTCCTGAATGGATTTCTAGAAGAAGAGTTGTATATGATACAACCTGAAGGTTTTGTCGATCCAAAAGGTCCTAACAAAGTGTGCAAGCTCCAGCGATCCATTTATGGACTGGTGCAAGCCTCTCGGAGTTGGAATAAACGCTTTGATAGTGTGATCAAAGCATATGGTTTTATACAGACTTTTGGAGAAGCCTGTATTTACAAGAAAGTGAGTGGGAGCTCTGTAGTATTTCTGATATTATATGTAGACGACATATTGTTAATTGGAAATGATATAGAATTTCTGGATAGCATAAAAGGATACTTGAATAAAAGTTTTTCAATGAAAGACCTCGGTGAAGCAGCTTATATATTAGGCATCAAGATCTACAGAGATAGATCAAGACGCTTAATTGGACTTTCACGAAGCACATACCTTGATAAATTTTTGAAAAAGTTCAAAATGGATCAATCAAAGAAAGGGTTCTTGCCTGTATTACAAGGTGTGAAGTTGAGTTAGACTCAATACCCGAGCACAACAGAAGATAGAGAGAAAATGAAAGATGTTCGCTATGCTTCAGCCATAGGCTCTATCATGTATGCAATGTTGTGTACCAAACCTGATGTATGCTTAGCAATAAGTTTAGCAGGGAGGTACCAAAGTAATCCAGGAGTGGATCACTGGACAGCGGTCAAGAATATCCTGAAATACCTGAAAAGCACTAAGGATATGTTTCTCATTTATGGAGGTGACAAAGAGCTAGTCGTAAATGGTTACGTCGATGCAAGCTTTGACACTTATCCGGACGATTCTAAATCGCAAACCGGATACATGTTTATATTGAACGGTGGAGCTGTAAGTTGGTACTGTTCTAAACAAAGCGTCGTGGCGGTATCTACATGCGAAGCAGAGTACATAGCTGCTTCGGAAGCAGCAAATGAAGGAGTATGGATGAAGGAGTTCATATCCGATCTAGGTGTCATACCTAGTGCATCGGGACCAATGAAAATCTTCTTTGACAATACTGGTGCAATTGCCTTGGCAAAGGAATCCAGATTTCACAAGAGGACCAAACACATCAAGAGATGCTTCAATTCCATCCGGGACCAAGTCCAGGTGGGAGACATAGAGATTTGCAAGATACATACGGATATGAATGTTGCAGACCCGTTGACTAAGCCTCTTCCACGAGCAAAACATGATCAGCACCAAGGCTCCATGGGTGTTAGAATCATTATTGTGTAATCTAGATTATTGACTCTAGTGCAAGTGGGAGACTAAAGGAAATATGCCCTACAGGCAATAATAAAGTTATTATTTATTTCCTTATATCATGATAAATGTTTATTATTCATGCTAGAATTGTATTAACCAAAAACATAATACATGTGTGAATACATAGACAAACATAATGTCACTAGTATGCCTCTACTTGACTAGCTCGTTAATCAAAGATGGTTGTGTTTCCTAACCATAGACATGAGTTGTCATTTGATTAACGGGATCACATCATTAGGAGAATGATGTGATTGACTTGACCCATTTCGTTAGCTTAGTACTTGATCATTTAGTATGTTGCTATTGGTTTCTTCATGACTTATACATGTCCCTACAACTATGAGTAGGGCTGGAATTCGAGCCGAGTCGAGCCGGCTCGGCTCGACTCGCTAGAGCTCGTTTCGTTAACGAGCTAGCTCGACTCGACTCGTTATTATAACGAGCTCAAATCCAAGATTGGCTCGACTCATATAACTCGCGAGCTGGCTCGTTTAGCTTGTTAAGCTCGTTAAAGATATGAACATAAAACTCTCAAATATTGTAAAAATGATTATGTATATATTAAACATATATATCACTAACAATAGTAATTTCCTTGTAACACATGAGTCTCCAAGGTGGTTGGGCCTTCAACGGCTAGGCCTTGCGTTGTGCGCCTAGGACATAGGGTGCTGAGTGTCTGATCTTTTTTTGTATTGGTAGTGGCTGATCTTTTGTACTGAGCCAAACGAGTTACACGAGTACTCGTGAGATTGGCTCGTTTAACTTGGTCTATAAACGATCTTAAACTAAAGCTTGGCTCGACTCATTATTCTTCGAGTTCGAGTCGATTCGAGCCAAGTCACGAGCTACTCGTTTAGCTCACGAGCTTCGAGCTTTTTTTCCAGCCCTAACTATGAGATTATGTAACTCCCGTTTATCGGAGGAACACTTTGTGTGCTACCAAACGTCACAACGTAACTAGGTGATTATAGAGGAGCTCTACAGGTATCTCCAAAGGTACATGTTGAGTTGGCGTATTTCGAGATTAGGTTTTGTCACTCCGATTGTCGGAGAGGTATCTCTGGGCCCTCTCGGTAATGCACATCACTATAAGCCTTGCAAGCAATGTAGCTAATGAGTTAGCTACGGAATGATGAGAGACTTGCCGGTAACGAGATTGAACTAGGTATTGAGATACCGACGATCGAATCTCGGGAAAGTAACATACCGATGACAAAGGGAACAACGTATGTTGTTATGCAGTTTGACCGATAAAGATCTTTGTAGAATATGTAGGAGCCAACATGAGCATCCAGGTTCCGCTATTGGTTATTGACCGAAGACGTGTCCCAGTCATGTCTACATAGTTCTCGAACCCGTAGGGTCCGCACGCTTAAAGTTAGATGATAGTTATATTATGAGTTCATGTGTTTTGATGTACCGAAGATAGTTCGGAGTCCCGGATGTGATCACGGACATGACGAGGAGTCTCGAAATGGTCGATACATGAAGATTGATATATTGGACGACTATATTCGGACACCAGAATGGTTCCGGGGGTTATCAGATATATACCGGAGTACCGGGGGGTTACAAGAACCCCCCCCCTGGGGGGGGGGGGGGTTAATGGGCCTCACGGGCCCAAAGTGGAGAAGAGGAGGGGCGGCCACGGCAGGCCGCGCGCCCCCTCCCCCTCTAGTCCGAATAGGACAAGGAGGGGGGCGCCCCCCTTTCCTTCCTTCCCTCTCTGCCTTCCTCCCCCCTCTCCTACTTGGACTCCTCCTGGCGCGCCCCTCCTGGCCGGCCGCCCCTCCCCCTTGCTCCTTTATATACGGGGGCAGGGGACACCTCTAGACACAACAACAATTGATCCCTTGATCTCTTAGCCGTGTGCGGTGCCCCCTCCACCATATTCCACCTCGGTAATATCGTAGCGGTGCTTAGGCAAAGCCCTGCGCGGTAGCATCATCAACACCGTCATCACGCCATCGTGCTGACGGAACTCTCTCGCAAACCTTTGCTAGATCGGAGTTCGTGGGACATCATCGAGTTGAACGTGTGCTGAACTCGGAGGTGCCGTACGTTTGGTACTTGATCGGTCGGATCGTGAAGACGTACGACTACATCAACCGCGTTGTGCTAACGCTTCCACTTTCGGTCTACGAGGGTACGTGGACTCACTCTTCCCGCTCGTTGCTATGCATCACCATGATCTTGCGTGTGCGTAGGATTTTTTTTGAAATTACTGTGTTTCCCAACAGTTCCGACTAATTTGAGTGAGCAGGCACTTCTGTATCATGCGCATGAACATGGCTCCAGCATTCTTCAAACCAAAAGGCATGGTAACATAGTAAAAATACCCGAATGGGGTGATGAAGGCTGTTTTTATTTCATCAGGTCCTGATAACCCACAAGTATAGGGGATTGCAACAGTTTTCGAGGGTAGAGTATTCAACCCAAATTTATTGATTTGACACAGGGGGAGCCAAAGAATATTCTCAAGTATTAGCAGTTGAGTTGTCAATTCAACCACACCTGGATAACTTAGTATCTACAGTAAAGTATTTAGTAGCAAAGTAGTATGATAGTAATGGTAACAGTGGCAAAAGTAATGATAGCAGTTTTGTAGTAATTGTAACAGTAGCAACGGTAAAGTAAATAAGCAAAGCACAATATGTGAAAAGCTCGTAGGCATTGGATCAGTGATGGATAATTATGTCGGATGCGATTCCTCATGTAATAGCTATAACATAGGGTGACACAGAACTAGCTCCAGTTCATCAATGTAATGTAGGCATGTATTCTGAATATAGTCATACGTGCTTATGGAAAAGAACTTGCATGACATCTTTTGTCCTACCCTCCCGTGGCAGCGGGGTCCTAGTGGAAACTAAGGGATATTAAGGCCTCCTTTTAATAGAGAACCTGACCAAAGCATTAACACATAGTGAATACATGAACTCGTCAAACTACGGTCATCACCGAGAAGTATCCCGATTATTGTCACTTCGGGGTTGTCGGATCATAACAGATAATAGGTGACTATAGACTTGCAAGATAGGATCAATAACTCACATATATTCATGAAAACATAATAGGTTCAGATCTGAAATCATGGCACTCGGGCCCTAGTGACAAGCATTAAGCATAGCAAAGTCATAGCAACATCAATCTCAGAACATAGTGGATACTAGGGATCAAACCCTAACAAAACTAACTTGATTACATGGTAAATCTCATCCAACCCATCACCATCCAGCAAGCCTATGATGGAATTACTCACGCACGACGCTGAGCATCATGAAATTGGTGATGGAGGATGGTTGATGATGACAACAACGACGAATCCCCCTCTCCGAAGCCCCGAATGGACTCCAGATTAGCCCTCCCGAGAGAGATTAGGGCTTGGCGGCAGCTCGGTATCGTAAAACGCGATGAAACTTTCTCTCTGATTTTTTTTCTCCATGAAACGGAATATATAGAGTTGGAGTTGAGGTCAGTGGAGCATCAGGGGGACCACGAGATAGGGGGCGCACCCAGGGGGAGGGGGCGCGCCCCCACCCTCGTGGACGGGGTGTGGGCCCCCTAGCCTTGATTCTTTCGCCAGTATTTTTTATATTTTCCAAAAGTTATCTCCGTGGATTTTCAGGTCATTCCGAGAACTTTTATTTTCTGCACAATAAATAACACCATGGCAGTTCTGCTGAAAACAGCGTCAGTCCGGGTTAGTTTCATTCAAATTATGCAAGTTAGAGTCGAAAACAAGGGAAAAAGTGCTTGGAAAAGTAGATACATTGGAGACGTATCAGGTCCATACAGACGGATCTGATGGTACCCGGAATATGCATCCAAGAAGGATAAACGCTCACACCTCGTCGCTGAGTCGACAATCTGATCTATGCGGGGGAGAGGAAAATGATCTTTCGGGCAGGCCTGATTGATATGCTTGAAGTCAATACACATACGAAGCGAATCATCTTTCTTAGGGACCATGACGACGTTGGCGAGCCACTCGGAGTGGTAAATCTCGCGGATGAACTCAGCTGCCAAGAGCAGAGCCACCTTCCTCAGGAAATAGGTTTCCATGCAAAGATGTCCCAGTTCTCATGGAGGAACTGGATGAGCACGACTTCCTATTTGCTATCGAGTGTCGTTGATATATGAGTCGGAGCTGCATTGGGGTCTTCCGGGTGGATATGAACAGGTTTGGTTTCTCCAGCTGACTGAAATGCAGATTCTGAAGCAAGCTTCTTGGACCACAGCAAATCACTCGGATCTGCAGTTTTTTGGTATTCCCGCATCTCCACAGCTGCCATATGCTCATCGACAATCTTGTAGCCCTTCTGAAGGCACTCTTCCGCTCTCTGTCTATTTCCTGTGACCGTGATCACACCTCTGGGACCGGGAATCTTCATCTTGGGATATACGTAACATGGTCGAGACATGAAACGAACATATGTGGGTTTGCCCAGAATGGCATGGTAAGCACTATGGAAATCCACAACCTCAAATGTCAACTTTTCCTTGCGGTAATTCTTGGAATCACCGAAAACCACATCAAGAGTAATCTGCCCGAGTGACTTTGCCTTTTTTCCAGGAATGACACCGTGTAACTACATGTTGCTCTGACTGAGTTTGGGCATTGAAATGCCCATCCCTTCAAGGGTATCGGCGTAGAGAATGTTCAGCCCACTTCCGCCATCCATAAGGACTTTAGTCAGTCGGGTGCCCCCAACGACTGGGTCAACCACCAGCGCTTGCCGCCCAGGAGTAGCAACGTGTGCTGGGTGATCTGATTGGTCGAATGTAATGGGAGTCTTTGACCACTTCAAGTACATTGTGGTTGCTGGAGCAACCATATTCACTTCCCTGTTAATGACTTTCAGACGACTTTTGCTTTCTACGTCAGCAAAAATCATCAAGGTAGCATTGACCTTAGGGTAACCGTCATCTTCCTCTTTTTCATCCTCTTTATCAGATTCTTTCTCACTCGATTGATTCTCTCAGAAACTCTGAATCAGAAGTCGGCACTACCGAGTGGTATGCTTGGGTTGAATCAAGTTACCCGATTCGTCTTTCTTCGCGTGAATGTAACATGGCATATCCAGAACATCCTGGCCTAATCGATCCTTCACCTTCTTGGGTTTCCACTGTGGTTTGGGTTTTCCTTTGAACTTCCCTCCTCCCACGTTCAGGACTGCAGCCTCAGCAGGACCTATAGGCTCAGAGTCATGTCTCCGGAACGACCGAATTTCAGTGTAAGTTCTCTGTAGCAGACGCCTTCTTTGAAGGCACAAACCGCCTGGTGATCCGACACATTTTCCACCATATGATGAAGGGTAGTCCATCTCTGGATGAAGTCTCTCAAAGTTTCATTTGGCTTCTGAACACAGTGTTGCAATTCAGTCAGCCCAGCAAGTCACTTGCAAGTGCCCTCGAATATTTTGATGAACACTCGGGCCAAGTCATCCCAGCAGAAAATACTCCCGGGGGCCAACCGAGTCAATCAAGCTCTGGCTGAACCCTCAAGCATCAGGGGAAGGCGCTTCATGGCTACATCATCATTTCCTCCACCAATCTGCACAGCAACTTGGTAGTCTTCCAGCCAGGTGTCTGACTTTGATTCTCCGGTGAACTTACTTATGCCCGCTGCCAACCTGAAGTTGGGAGGGATCTCAGCCAATTGGATGGCCATACTGAAAAATTCGAGCCCAGAAATAAATGCTCTGTTCCCAAACAGACGATCTCTGCCTTGCCCTTCTCTGATTGCTCGGCCCCTGTCGACCAAACCTTGCACAAGGAGTGACCTTGCATCAAATCCTAGCTCTCTAGGGTCGCGGGGCTCTCCGCTCGTCACCATACGGGTGCCTACCATCATACCGCCGGGGCGCGTATGACCCGCCCCTCGGAGGGGGCGTAAGCACTCGACGATGGTCATCGCGGGAAAACTGACAATCATCCTGCCTGTGGCCTAACCGCAGGTACTGGTCCTGGCGGGGACCACGGTCTTCATGACGCCGGGGCGACCTCGGACTATGTGCCGACTGAACTGTGTCTGCAACCACTGACCTACTATGAATTCTGTTACGCGACTGGGAGATAGCAGAATTCTGTTCCCCATCGGCTTTAAGCAATGCTCGGATCTACTCTAGACCTCTTCCAGCTTCTGAACGTGATGGCTGAATTGACTCTGCTATTCGTACTGCTACTGCAACATTTTGGATCGGAGTATGGTATACCTGAGTTTCAATCAAAAACAACCGCCATGCACGTCGACTGGATTCGGGGATCCGCTGACGAGCGCGCTCGTCGAGTGCCTTCTGCAGATTCTCCAAACGCGTACGCTAAGCCAAGGTGGCCAAGCGCGCAGCCTCCAAGGCCTGTGCCTCGGAGGTCTCCCCAATGATGGGGGTCTGGAGCGCCTGGACGTTGCGGTGATGCAGCTCTTCCCTCTGCTCCGCAGTGAGGGCCTCAGGGATGTACTCATCATGATCTTGTGATGGCTAGTGCCGTCAGTGCCACCGCCGTTGCCGCCGCTGCAGTGAAATCCAGGTGGACCGTGCTGGGAGTTGACCAGGAGGACTTCTGCCGCTAGATTATTGCTCTCGCACTCGGAAAGGGAATCCGAGCGACCAATCGGCAGATCAAATAGATCGATAAGAGATTCGTCGCGCTCAATCGCAAAAACTTGAGGGGTGGCCGATTGACGAGCCACCGCATGCTTCACCCAGCATTGGAGCCGGAAACGGCTGGAGTGCTTGCAACGGCGGACAGTGGGGAGCGATGATGCCACCGGAGCCGACCGATACTGGGACAGCAGCTGTCGAAGAAGAATGCCGCAAGCACTCACACGGAAGTGCGTCGCCTCGATGACGAGGAGGGCCTCGACATCGAGGGGAGCTTCTTGAAGCTAGGCGGAGTCGTCGATGATGAAAACAAGTGCACTGAGAGGGATCTCACACCCAACGCCAAAGCCCCACTGGAAACCCTGTTGATAGAGAACGGAATTTGCAACCTCACCGGAAGTTGCTTAGACGCCTGCCCCACGGTGGGCGCCAACTGTCGTGGGAGTAAGTCTGACAGTAAGAATAGGGGTACGTAAGAGGAGGCAAGGTCCTAGCTACTGTGAGATTCTACACTCAAGTTTACGAGTTGAGGCCCCTCTCGGAGGAGGTAATAGCCCTACGTCTTGGTGCCCTGAGGATTTGTCGACTGGATTATGCATGGATGTTACAAGGGGTGTGAACCCTTGTGCCTGAGGAGGGGGTGGCTTATATAGAGTGCTCCAGGACCCTTGCAGCCCTCAGTTACACAGGGTTCAGTGTGAGTTAAGGTAGGGGCGTTACTGGTAACGCCAACCATTAATGATCTTTAAGACTATAGAGTGAACGCCTGACCGTCGCCATCCTGGGGTGACTTTAGATCTTCTGTACTCCGAGTGGTTCTACATATGGTTGAGTGACCCTGCCGTGGTTGAGTGGAATTGGGATATCCGAGTGGAGTCTTCTGTCGAGTGGATTGCACTTCAAGGTGATTCCAGTCGGTACTGTCTGTTGGTCTTCGAATGTCTTTGATTATAGGGAAGTGTCCTTGGGTAGGTTGTCTAGGTCAGGCCTAAGACCCTACCCTAGGTACATGTCCTCGTCACCATCCAATGGTACAACTTTGCCTTGTGTTTAGTGACACTGCATGACATGCCCTCTTCATCTTCACACTCTGTTCCGTACCAATCGCGGGGACCAGGATTTGATCATTTGCTCCATTTCACCTTGTAGTTTGATCATTTGCGCTGGTTTATCTCAATGGAAGGTGGGCCCAGATCAAAGTGAGAAGCAAAACGATGCAGGTGATTAAATCTTTCACCTAATCGTGCCCCGTATCAGGAGACGCCTCACCAACTTCACCTTTCGTGATGTCACACTTGCATCACTCCAAGTGGCGCTTCCATGGCTACTATGTACTCCCTGTAGGGTTACCCCTACTCGACATCCGCATCCCTAGGAAAATACATACAAAAATTATTGGGGAACGTTGCAGAAAATAAATTTTTTCTTACGGTTTCACCAAGATCCATCTATGAGTTCATCTAGCAATGAGTGATAGGAGTGCATCTACATACCCTTTGTAGATCGTGAGCGGAAGCGTTCAAGAGAACGGGGTTGAGGGAGTCGTACTCGTCGTGATCCAAATCACCGATGACCAAGTGCCGAACGGACAGCACCTCCGCGTTCAACACACGTACGGAGCGGATGACGTCTCCTCCTTCTTGATCCAGCAAGGGGGAAGGAGAGGTTGATGAAGATCCAGCAGCACGACGGCGTGGTGGTGGATGCAGCAGAGTTCCGGCAGAGCTTCGCCAAGCTTCTGCGAGAGGAAGAGGTGTAGCAGGGGAGAGGGAGGCGCCAAGACTTCAGGGTGCAGCTGCCCTCCATCCCCCCTCCTTTATATAGGCCCCCGGGGGGGGGGGGGGGCGCCGATCCTAGAGATGGGATCTCTAGGGGGGGGCGACGGCCAAGGGGGGTGGAGTGCCCCCCAAGGCAAGTGGAGGCACCCCCTTCCCTAGGGTTCCCAACCCTAGGCGCAGAGGGGGCCCAGGGAGGGGCACACCAGCCCACCAGGGGCTGGTACCCTCCCCACTTAAGCCCACACGGGGCCCTCCGAGATAGGTGGCCCCACCCGGTGGACCCCCGGGACCCTTCCGGTGGTCCCGATACAATACCAGTGACCCCCGAAACTCTCCCGATGGCCGAAACTGCACTTCCTATATATTATTCTTTACCTCCGGACCATTCCGGAACTCCTCGTGACGTCCGGGATCTCATCCGGGACTCGGAACAACTTTCGGGTTGCTGCATACTCATATTCATACAACCCTAGCGTCACCGAACCTTAAGTGTGTAGACCTTACGGGTTCGGGAGACACGTAGACATGACCGAGACGGCTCTCCGGTCAATAACCAACAGCAGGATCTGGATACCCATGTTGGCTCCCACATGCTCCTCGATGATCTCATCGGATGAACCACGATGTCAAGGATTCAATCAACCCCGTATTCAATTCCCTTTGTCAATCGGTACGTTACTTGCCCGAGACTCGATCATCGGTATCCCAATACCTCGTTCAGTCTCGTTACCGGCAAGTCACATTACTCGTACCGTAATGCATGATCCCGTGACCAGACACTTGGTCACTTTGAGCTCATTATGATGATGCATTACCGAGTGGGCCCAGAGATACCTCTCCGTCATACAGAGTGACAAATCCCAGTCTCGATCCGTGTCAACCCATCAGACACTTTCGGAGATACCTGTAGTGCACCTTTATAGTCACCCAGTTACGTTGTGATGTTTGGTACACCCAAAGCACTCCTACGGTATCCGGGAGTTACACGATCTCATGGTCTACGGAAAAGATACTTGACATTGGAAAAGCTCTAGCAAAACGAACTACACGATCTTGTGCTATGCTTAGGATTGGGTCTTGTCCATCACATCATTCTCCTAATGATGTGATCCCGTTATCAACGACATCTAATGTCCATAGTCAGGAAACCATGACTATCTGTTGATCAACGAGCTAGTCAACTAGAGGCTTACTAGGGACATATTATGGTCTATGTATTCACACGTGTATTACGATTTCCGGATAACACAGTTATAGCATGAATAATAGACAATTATCATGAACAAGGAAATATAATAATAATCCTTTTATTATTGCCTCTAGGGCATATTTCCAACAGTCTCCCACTTGCACTAGAGTCAATAATCTAGTTACATTGTGATGAATCGAACACCCATAGAGTTCTGGTGTTGATCATGTTTTGCTCGCGAAAGAGGTTTAGTCAACGGATCTGCGACATTCAGATCCGTATGTACTTTGCAAATATCTATGTCTCCATCTTGAACATTTTCACGGATGGAGTTGAAACGACGCTTGATGTGCCTGGTCTTCTTGTGAAGCCTGGGCTCCTTGGCAAGGGCAATAGCTCCAGTGTTGTCACAGAAGAGTTTGATCGGCCCCGACGCATTGGGTATGACTCCTAGGTCGGTGATGAACTCCTTCACCCAAATTGCTTCATGCGTTGCCTCCGAGGCTGCCATGTACTCCACTTCACATGTAGATCCCGCCACGACGCTCTGCTTGCAGCTGCACCAGCTTACTGCTCCACCATTCAACATATACACATATCCGGTTTGTGACTTAGAGTCATCCAGATCTGTGTCGAAGCTAGCATCGACGTAACCCTTTACGACGAGCTCTTAGTCACCTCCATAAAAGAGAAACATGTCCTTTGTCCTTTTCAGGTACTTCAGGATATTCTTGACCGCTGTCCAGTGTTCCTTGCCGGGATCACTTTGGTACCTTCCTACCAAACTTACGGCAAGGTTTACATCAGGTCTGGTACACAGCATGGCATACATAATAGATCCTATGGCTGAAGCATAGGGGATGACACTCATCTCTTCTTTATCTTTTGCTATGGTCGGGCATTGAGCCGAGCTCAATCTCACACCTTGCAATACAGGCAAGAACCCTTTCTTGGACTGGTCCATTTCGAACTTCTTCAAAAATCTTATCAAGGTATGTGCTTTGTGAAAGACCTATGAGGCGTCTCGATCTATCCCTATAGATCTTGATGCCTAGTATGAAAGCAGCTTCTCCAAGGTCCTTCATTGAAAAACACTTATTCAAGTAGGCCTTAGTGTTGTCCAAAAGTTCTATATCATTTCCTATCAAGAGTATGTCATCTACATATAATATGAGAAATGCTACAGAGCTCCCACTCACTTTCTTGTAAACGCAGGCTTCTCCATAAGTCTGGATAAACCCAAACGCTTTGATCATATCATCAAAGCGAATGTTCCAACTCCGAGATGCTTGCACCAGCCCATAAATGGATCGCTGGAGCTTGCATACTTTGTTAGCATTCTTAGGATCGACAAAACCTTCCGGCTGCATCATATACAGTTCTTCCTTAAGATGTCCGTTACGGAATGCCGTTTTGACGTCCATCTGCCATATCTCATAATCATAGTATGCGGCAATTGCTAACATGATTCGGACGGACTTCAGCTTTGCTACGGGAGAGAATGTCTCATCGTAGTCAACCCCTTGAACTTGTCGATAACCCTTAGCGACAACCCGAGCTTTATAGATGGTAACATTACCATCCGCGTCCGTCTTCTTCTTAAAGATCCATTTGTTTTCTATCGCTCGCCGATCATCGGGCAAGTCTGTCAAAGTCCATACTTTGTTTTCATACATGGATTCTATCTCGGATTGCATGGCTTCAAGCCATTTGTTGGAATCTAGGCCCGCCATCGCTTCTTCATAGTTCGAAGGTTCACCGTTGTCTAACAACATGATTTCCAAGACAGGGTTGCCGTACCACTCTGGTGCGGAACGTGTCCTTGTGGACCTACGAAGTTCAGTAGTAACTTGATCCGAAGTACCTTGATCATCATCATTAATTTCCTCTCCAGTTGGTGTAGGCACCACAGGAACATTTTCCTGAGCTGCACTACTTTCCGGTTCAAGAGGTAGTACTTCATCGAGTTCTACTTTCCTCCCACTTACTTCTTTCGAGAGAAACTCTTTTTCCAGAAAGGATCCGTTCTTGGCAACAAAGATCTTGCCCTTGGATCTTAAGTAGAAGATATACCCAATGGTTTCCTTAGGGTATCCTATGAAGACGCATTTTTCCGACTTGGGTTCGAGCTTTTCAGGTTGAAGTTTCTTGACATAAGTATCGCGTCCCCAAACTTTTAGAAACGACAGCTTAGGTTCCTTCCCAAACCATAATTCATACGGTGTCGTCTCAACGGATTTAGACGGAGCCCTATTTAAAGTGAATGTAGCTGTCTCTAGAGTGTATCCCCAAAATGATAGCGGTAAATCGGTAAGAGACATCATAGACCGGACCATATCCAATAGAGTGCGATTACGACGTTCGGACACACTGTTACGCTGAGGTGTTCCAGGCGGCGTGAGTTGTGAAATGATTCCACATTTCCTTGAGTGCGTACCAAGTTCGTGACTTAAATATTCTCCTCCACGATCTGATCTTAGGAACTTTATCTTTCGGTCACGTTGATTCTCTACCTCATTCTGAAATTCCTTGAACTTTTCAAAGGTCTCAGACTTGTGTTTCATTAAGTAGACATACCCATATCTACTCAAGTCATCAGTGAGAGTGAGAACATAACGATATCCTCCGCGAGCCTCAACGCTCGTTGGACCGCACAGATCAGTATGTATGATTTCCAACAAGTTGGTTGCTCGCTCCATTGTTCCGGAGAACGGAGTCTTGGTCATCTTGCCCATGAGGCATGGCTCGCATGTGTCAAACGATTCATAATCTAGAGACTCTAAAAGTCCATCAGCATGGAGCTTCTTCATGCGCTTGACACCAATGTGACCAAGGCGGCAATGCCACAAGTATGTGGGACTATCGTTATCAACTTTACATCTTTTGGTATTCACACTATGAATATGTGTAACATTACGCTCGAGATTCATTAAGAATAAACCATCTACCATCGGGGCATGACCATAAAACATATCTCTCATATAAATAGAACAACCATTATTCTCGGATTTAAATGAGTAGCCATCTTGTATCAAACGAGATCCAGATACAATGTTCATGCTCAAACTTCGTACTAAATAACAATTATTAAGGTTTAAAACTAATCCCGTAGGTAAATGTAGAGGTAGCGTGCGGACGGTGATCACATCGACCTTGGAACCATTCCCGACGTGCATCGTCACCTCGTCCTTCGCCAGTCTCCGCTTATTCCGCAGCTCCTGCTGTGAGTTACAAATATGAGCAACGGCACCGGTATCAAATACCCAGGAGTTACTACGAGTACTTGTAAGGTACACATCAATTAGATGTATATCACTGAAGGAAAATGCCCTAGAGGCAATAATAAAGTTATTATTTATTCCCTCATATCATGATAAATGTTTATTATTCATGATAGAATTGTATTAACCGGAAACATGATACATGTGTGAATACATAGACAAAACTATAGTCACTAGTATGCCTCTACTTGACTAGCTCATTAATCAAAGATGGTTATGTTTCCTAACCATAGACATGTGTTGTCATTTGATTAGTGGGATCACATCATTAGAAGAATGATGTGATTGACATGACCCATTCCGTTAGCCTAGCACTTGATCGTTTAGTATTCTGCTATTGCTTTCTTCATGACTTATACATGTTCCTGTAACTATGAGAATTATGCAACTCCCGTTTATCGGAGGAAGACTTTGGGTACTACCAAACGTCACAACGTAACTGGGTGATTATAAAGGAGTACTACAGGTGTCTCCGAAGGTACATGCTGAGTTAGCATATTTCGAGATTAGGTTTTGTCACTCCGATTGTCGGAGAGGTATCTCTGGGCCCTCTCGGTAATGCACATCACTATAAGCCTTGCAAGCAATGTAGCTAATGAGTTAGTTACGGAATGATGTATTACGTAACAAGTAAAGAGACTTGCCAGTAACGAGATTGAACTAGGTATTGGATACCGACGATCGAATCTCGAGCAAGTAGCATACCGATGACAAAGGGATCAACGTATGTTGTTATGCGGTTTGACCGATAAAGATCTTCGTAGAATACATAGGAACCAATATGGGCATCTAGGTCCCGCTATTGGTTATTGACCGAGAATGGTTCTAGGTCATGTCTACGTAGTTCTCGAACCCGTAGGGTCCGCACGCTTAACGTTACGATGACAGTTTTATTATGAGTTTATAAGTTTTGATGTACCGAAGTTTGTTCGGAGTCCTGGATGTGATCACGGACTTGACGAGGAGTCTCGAAATGGTCGAGACATAAAGATTGATATATTGGAAGCCTATTTTTGGACATCGGAATGGTTCCGGGTGAAATCGGGATTTTACCGGAACACCGGGGGGTTACCGGAACCCTCCCGGGTGATAATGGGCCTTAGTGGGCCAAGAGGGAGAAGAGGAGGGCCGGCCAGGGCAGGCCGCGCGCCCCCTCCCCCCCTAGTCCGAATAGGACAAGGAAGGGGGGGGGGCGCCCCCCTTTCCTCTTTCCCCTCCCCCCTTTCCTTCTCCACCAAGGCAAGAGGGGGGAGTCCTACTCCCGGTGGGAGTAGGACTCCTCCAGGCGCACCCCTAGGGGCCGGCCGCACCTCCCCCTCCCTCCTTTTTATACGGGGGCGGGGGGCACCCCATAGACACACAAGTTGATCTACGGATCGTTCCTTAGCTGTGTGCGGTGCCCCCCTCCACCATATTCCACCTCGGTCATATCGTCGCGGAGTTTAGGCGAAGCCCTGCGCCGGTAGAACATCATCATCGTCACCACGCCGTCGTGCTGACGGAACTCATCTCCGGAGCTTTGCTGGATCGGAGGCCGGAGATCGTCATCGAGCTGAACGGGTGCTGAACTCGGAGGCTCCGTACGTTCGGTGCTTGGATCGGTCAGATCGTGAAGATGTACGACTACATCAACCACGTTGTGCTAACGCTTCCGCTTACGGTCTACGAGGGTACATAGACGAACACTCTCCCCTCTCGTTGCTATACCATGATCTTGCATGTGCGTAGGAATTTTTTTGAAATTACTACGTTCCCCAATAGTGGCATCCGAGCCTAGGTTTTATGCGTTGATGTTATATGCACGAGTAGAACACAAGTGAGTTGTGGGCGATACAAGTCATACTGCTTACCAGCATGTCATACTTTGGTTCGGCGGTATTGTGAGATGAAGCGGCCCGGACCGACATTACGCGTACGCTTACGCGAGACAGGTTTCACCGTTACGAGCACTCGTGCTTAAAGGTGGCTAGCGGGTGTCTGTCTCTCTCACTTTAGCTGAATCGAGTGTGGCTACGCCTGGTCCTTGTGAAGGTTAAAACAGCACCAACTTGACGAACTATTGTTGTGGTTTTTGATGCGTAGGTAAGAACGGTTCTTGCTAAGCCCGTAGCGGCCACGTAAAATTTGCAACAACACAGTAGAGGACGTCTAACTTGTTTTTGCAGGGCATGTTGTGATGTGATATGGTCAAGACGTGATGCTATATTTTATTGTATGAGATGATCATGTTTTGTAACCGAAGTTATCGGCAACTGGCTGGAGCCATATGGTTGTCGCTTTATTGTATGAAATGCAAACGCCCTGTAATTGCTTTACTTTATCACTAAGCGGTAGCGATAGTCGTAGAAGCAATATATGGCGTAACGACAACGATGCTACGATGGAGATCAAGGTGTAGCGCCAGTGACGATGGTGATCATGACGGTGCTTCGAAGATGGAGATCACAAGCACAAGATGATGATGGCCATATCATATCACTTATATTGATTGCATGTGATGTTTATCCTTTATGCATCTTATCTTGCTTTGATTGACGGTAGCATTTTAAGATGATCTCTCACTAATTATCAAGAAGTGTTCTCCCTGAGTATGCACCGTTGCGGAAGTTCTTCGTGCTGAGACACCACGTGATGATCGGGTGTGATAGGCTCTACGTTCAAATACAACGGGTGCAAAACAGTTCCACACACGGAATACTCAGGTTATACTTGACGAGCCTAGCATATACAGATATGTCCTCGGAACACGGAGACCGAAAGGTCGAGCGTGAATCATATAGTAGATATGATCAACATAGTGATGTTCACCATTGAAACTACTCCATCTCACGTGATGATCGGACATGGTTTAGTTGATTTGGATCACGTGATCACTTAGATGACTAGAGAGATGTCTGTCTAAGTGGGAGTTCTTAAGTAATATGATTAATTGAACTTAAATTTATCATGAACTTAGTACCTAATAGTATTTTTCTTGTGTATGTTTTTTGTAGATAGATGGCTCGTGCTGTTGTTCCGTTGAATTTTAATGCGTTCCTTGAGAAAGCAAAGTTGAAAGATGATGGTAGCAATTACACGGACTGGGTCCATGACCTGAGGATTATCCTCATTGATGCACAGAAAAGTTACGTCCTGGAAGCACCGCTGGGTGCCAGGCCTGCTGCTGATGCAACTGACGATGTTAAGAACGTCTGGCAGAGCAAAGCTGATGACTACTCGATAGCTCAGTGTGCCATGCTTTGCGGCTTAGAACCTGGTCTTCAACGACGTTTTGAACGTCATGGAGCATATGAGATGTTCCAGGAGTTGAAGTTAATATTTCAAGCAAATGCCCGGATTGAGAGATATGAAGTCTCCAATAAGTTCTATAGCTGCAAGATGGAGGAGAATAGTTTTGTCAGTGAACACATACTCAAAATGTCTGGGTATAATAATCACTTGATTCAACTGGGAGTTAATCTTCCTGATGATAGTGTCATTAACAGAATTCTCCAATCACTGCCACCAAGCTACAAGAGCTTCATGATGAACTATAATATGCAAGGGATGAAAAAGACTATTCCCGAGCTCTTCGCAATGCTGAAAGCTGCGGAGGTAGAAATCAAGAAGGAGCATCAAGTGTTGATGGTTAACAGAACCACCAGTTTCAAGAAGAAGGGCAAAGGGAAGAAGAAGGGGAACTTCAAAAAGAACGGCAAGCAAGTTGCTGCTCAAGAGAAGAAACCCAAGTCTGGACCTAAGCCTGAAACTGAGTGCTTCTACTGCAAGTAGACTGGACACTGGAAGCGGAACTGCCCCAAGTATTTGGCGGATAAGAAGGATGGCAAAGTGAACAAAGGTATATGTGATATACATGTTATTGATGTGTACCTTACTAATGCTCGCAGTAGCACTTGGGTATTTGATACTGGTTCTGTTGCTAATATTTGCAACTCGAAACAGGGACTACGGATTAAGCGAAGAATGGCTAAGGACGAGGTGATGATGCACGTGGGAAATGGTTCCAAAGTCGATGTGATCGCGGTCGGCACGCTACCTCTACATCTACCATCGGGATTAGTTTTAGACCTAAATAATTTTTATTTGGTGCCAGCGTTGAGCATGAACATTATATCTGGATCTTGTTTGATGCGAGATGGTTATTCATTTAAATGAGAGAATAATGGTTGTTCTATTTGTATGAGTAATATCTTTTATGGTCATGCACCCTTGAAGAATGGTCTATTTTATTGAATCTCGATAGTAGTGATACATATATTCATAGTGTTGAAACCAAAAGATGCAGAGTTGATAACGATAGTGTAACTTATTTGTGGCACTGCCGTTTAGGTCATATCGGTGTAAAGCGCATGAAGAAACTCCATACTGATGGGCTTTTGGAATCACTTGATTATGAATCACTTGGTACTTGCGAACCGTGCCTTATGGGCAAGATGACTAAAACGCCGTTCTCCAGAACTATGGAGCGAGCAACTGATTTATTGGAAATCATACATACTGATGTATGTGGTCCAATGAATGTTGAGGCTCGCGGCGGGTATCGTTATTTTCTCACCTTCACAGATGATTTGAGCAGATATGGGTATATCTACTTAATGAAACACAAGTCTGAAACATTTGAAAGGTTCAAAGAATTTCAGTTTGAAGTGGAAAATCATCATAACAAGAAAATAAAGTTTCTATGATCTGATCGTGGAGGAGAATATTTGAGTTACGAGTTTGGTCTACACTTGAAACAATGCGGGATAGTTTCGCAACTCACGCCACCCAGAACACCTCAACGAAATGGTGTGTCCGAACGTCGTAATCGTACTTTACTTGATATGGTGCGATCTATGATGTCTCTTACTGATTTACCGCTATCATTTTGGGGTTATGCTTTAGAGACGGCCGCATTCACGTTAAATAGGGCACCATCAAAATCCGTTGAGACGACACCTTATGAACTGTGGTTTGGCAAGAAACCAAAGTTGTCGTTTCTTAAAGTTTGGGGCTGCGATGCTTATGTGAAGAAACTTCAACCATATAAGCTCGAACCCAAATCGGAGAAATGTGTCTTCATAGGATACCCAAAGGAGACTATTGGGTACACCTTCTATCACAGATCTGAGGGCAAAATTTTCGTTGCTAAAATCGGATCCTTTCTAGAGAAGGAGTTTCTCTCGAAAGAAGTGAGTGGGAGGAAAGTAGAACTTGATGAGATAACTATATCTACTCCATTATTGGAAAGTAGTTCATCACAAGAACCGGTTCCTGTGACAACTACACCAATTAGTGAGGAAGCTAATGATATTGATCATGAAACTTCACATCAAGTTTCTACTGAACCTCGTAGGTCTACCAGAGTAAGATCCGCACCAGAGTGGTACGGTAATCCTATTCTGGAAGTCATGTTACTTGGCCATGATGAACCTACGAACTATGAGGAAGCAATGATGAGCCCAGATTCCGCAAAATGGCTAGAGGCCATGAAATCTGAGATGGGATCCATGTATGAAAACAAAGTTTGGACTTTGGTTGACTTGCCCGATGATCGGCAAGCCATTGAGAATAAATGAATCTTTAAGAAGAAGACTGACGCTGATGGTAATGTAACTGTCTATAAAGCTCGACTTGTTGCGAAAGGTTTTCGACAAGTTCAAGGGGTTGACTACGATGAGACTTTCTCACCCGTAGCGATGCTTAAGTCTGTCCAAATCATGTTAGCTATTGCTGCATTTCATGATTATGAAATTTGGCAAATGGATGTCAAAACTGCATTCTTGAATGGATTCCTAGAAGAAGAGTTGTATATGATGCAGCCAGAAGGTTTTGTTGATCCAAAAGGTGCTAACAAAGTGTGCAAGCTCCAGCAATCCATTTATGGACTAGTGCAAGCATCTCGGAGTTGGAATAAACGTTTTGATAGTTTGATCAAAGCATATGGTTTTATACAGACTTTTGGAGAAGCCTGTATTTACAAGAAAGTGAGTGGGAGCTCTGTAGCATTTCTGATTTTATATGTAGATGACATATTACTAATTGGAAATGATATAGAATTTCTGGATAGCATAAAGGGATACTTGAATAAAAGTTTTTCAATGAAAGACCTCGGTGAAGCTGCTTACATATTGGGCATCAAGATCTATAGAGATAGATCAAGACGCTTAATAGGACTTTCACAAAGCACATACCTTGACAAAATTTTGAAAAAGTTCAAAATGGATCAGGCAAAGAAAGGTTTCTTGCCTGCGCTACAAGGTGTGAAGTTGAGTCAAACTCAATGCCCGACCACAGCAGAAGATAGAGAGAAAATGAAAGATGTTCCCTATGCTTCAGCCATAGGCTCTATCATGTATGCAATGCTGTGTACCAGACCTGACGTATGCTTAGCAATAAGCTTGGCAGGAAGGTACCAAAGTAATCCAGGAGTGGATTACTGGACAGCGGTCAAGAACATCCTGAAATACCTGAAAAGGACTAAGGATATGTTTCTCGTATATGGAGGTGACAAAGAGCTAGTCGTAAATGGTTACGTCGATGCAAGATTTGACACTGATCCGGACGATTCTAAATCGCAAACCGGATACGTGTTTATATTAAACCGTGGAGCTGTAAGTTTGTGCAGTTCTAAACAAAGCGTCGTGGCGGGATCTACATGTGAAGCGGAGTACATAGCTGCTTCTGAAGCAGCAAATAAAGGAGTCTGGTTGAAGGAGTTCATTTCCGATCTAGGTGTCATACCTAGTGCATCGGGACCAATGAAAATCTTCTGTGACAATACTGGAGCAATTGCCTTGGCAAAGGAATCCAGATTTCACAAGAGGACCAAGCACATCAAGAGACGCTTCAATTCCATTCGGGACCAAGTCCAAGTGGGAGACATAGAGATTTGCAAGATACATACGGATCTGAATGTTGCAGACCCGTTGACTAAGCCTCTCTCACGAGCAAAACATGATTAGCACCAAGACTCCATGGGTGTTAGAATCATTATTGTGTAATCTAGATTATTGACTCTAGTGCAAGTGGGAGACTGAAGGAAATATGCCCTAGAGGCAATAATAAAGTTATTATTTATTCCCTCATCTCATGATAAATGTTTATTATTCATGCTAGAATTGTATTAACCGGAAACATGATACATGTGTGAATACATAGACAAAACTATAGTCACTAGTATGCCTCTACTTGACTAGATCATTAATCAAAGATGGTTATGTTTCCTAACCATAGACATGTGTTATCATTTGATTAGTGGGATCACATCATTAGAAGAATGATGTGATTGACATGACCCATTCCGTTAGCCTAGCACTTGATCGTTTAGTATTCTGCTATTGCTTTCTTCATGACTTATACATGTTCCTGTAACTATGAGAATTATGTAACTCCCGTTTACCGGAGGAACACTTTGGGTACTACCAAACATCACAACATAACTGGGTGATTATAAAGGAGTACTACAGGTGTCTCCGAAGGTACATGTTGAGTTAGCGTATTTCGAGATTAGGTTTTGTCACTCCGATTGTCGGAGAGGTATCTCTGGGCCCTCTCGGTAATGCACATCACTATAAGCCTTGCAAGTAATGTAGCTAATGAGTTAGTTACGGAATGATGTATTACGTAACGAGTAAAGAGACTTGCCGGTAACAATATTGAACTAGGTATTGGATACCGACGATCGAATCTCGGGCAAGTAACATACCGATGACAAAGGGATCAACGTATGTTGTTATGCGGTTTGACCGATAAAGATCTTCGTAGAATATGTAGGAACCAATATGGGCATCCAGGTCCCGCTATTGGTTATTGACCGAGAATGGTTCTAGGTCATGTCTACATAGTTCTCGAACCCGTAGGGTCCGCACGCTTAACGTTATGATGACAGTTTTATTATGAGTTTATAAGTTTTGATGTACCGAAGTTTGTTCGGAGTCCCGGATGTGATCGCGGACATGACGAGGAGTCTCGAAATGGTCGAGACATAAAGATTGATATATTGGAAGCCAATGTTTGGACATCGTAATGGTTCCGGGTGAAATCGGGATTTTACCGGAACACCGGGGGGTTACCGGAACCCTCCCGGGGGATAATGGGCCTTAGTGGGCCAAGAGGGAGAAGAGGAGGGCCAGTCAGGGCAGGCCGCGCGCCCCCTCCCCCTAGTCCGAATAGGACAAGGAAGGGGGGGGGCGGCGCCCCCCTTTCCTCTTTCCCCTCCCCCCTTTCCTTCTGCACCAAGGCAAGAGGGGGGAGTCCTACTCCCGGTGGGAGTAGGACTCCTCCAGGCGCACCGCTAGGGGCCGGCCGCACCTCCCCCCTCCCTCCTTTATATACGGGGGCGGGGGCACCCCATAGACACACAAGTTGATCTACGGATCGTTCCTTAGCCATGTGCGGTGCCCCCCTCCACCATATTCGACCTCGGTCATATCGTCGCGGAGTTTAGGCGAAGCCCTGCGCCGGTAGAACATCATCATCGCCACCACGCCGTTGTGCTGACGGAACTCATCTCCGGAGCTTTGCTGGATCGGAGGCCAGAGATCGTAATCGAGCTGAACGTGTGCTGAACTCGGAGGCTCCGTACGTTCGGTGCTTGGATCGGTCGGATCGTGAAGACGTACGACTACATCAACCGCGTTGTGCTAACGCTTCCGCTTACGGTCTACGAGGGTACATGGACGAACACTCTCCCCTCTCATTGCTATACCATCACCATGATCTTGCGTGTGCGTAGGAATTTTTTTGAAATTACTACGTTCCCCAACAATCACATATACCTTTAGTGTTGCCGGCCTTCTTGTCTTCTAAGTATTTGGGGCATTTCCGCTTCCAGTGACCCTTCCCTTTGCAATAAAAGCACTCAGTCTCAGGCTTGGGTCCATTCTTTGACTTCTTCCCGGCAACTGGCTTACCGGGCGCGGCAACATCCTTGCCGTCCTTCTTGAAGTTCTTCTTACCCTTGCCCTTCTTGAACTTGGTGGTTTTATTGACCATCAACACTTGATGTTCTTTCTTGATTTCTACCTCTGCTGACTTCAGCATTGAAAATAGTTCAGGAATAGTTTTCACCATCCCCTGCATATTGTAGTTCATCACAAAGCTCTTGTAGCTCGGTGGGAGCGACTGAAGGATTCTGTCAATGACCGCCTCGTCCGGGAGGTTAATGTCCAGCTGGGACAGGCGGTTGTGCAACCCAGACATTTTGAGTATGTGCTCACTGACAGAACTAATTTCCTCCATCTTACAACTATAGAACTTATCGGAGACTTCATATCTCTCGAGCCAGGCATGAGCTTGAAAAACTATTTTCAGCTCCTCGAACATCTCATATGCTCCGTGTTTCTCAAAACGCTTTTGGAGCCCCGGTTCTAAGCTGTAAAGCATGCCGCACTGAACGAGGGAGTAATCATCAGCACGTGACTGCCAAGCATTCATAACGTCTTGGTTCTCTGGGATGGGTGCTTCACCTAGCGGTCCTTCTAGGACATATGCTTTCTTGGCAGCTATGAGGATGATACTCAGGTTCCGGACCCAGTCCGTATAGTTGCTGCCATCATCTTTCAGCTTGGTTTTCTCTAGGAACGCGTTGAAGTTCATGTTGACATGAGCGTTGGCCATTTGATCTACAAGACATATTTGCAAAGGATTTAGACTAAGTTCATGATAAATAAGTTCATCTAATCAAATTATCTAATGAACTACCACTCAGATTAGACATCCCTCTAGTCATCTAAGTGTTACACGATCCGAGTCGACTAGGCCGTGTCCGATCATCACGTGAGACGGACTAGTCATCATCGGTGAACATATCCATGTTGATCGTATCTTCCATACGACTCATGTTCGACCTTTCGGTCTCTGTGTTCCGAGGCCATGTCTGTACATGCTAGGCTCGTCAAGTTAACCCTAAGTGTTTTTGCATGTGTAAAACTGTCTTACACCCGTTGTATGTGAACGTAAGAATCTATCACACCCGATCATCACGTGGTGCTTCAAAACGACGAACTTTAGCAACGACGCACAGTTAGGGGAGAACACTTTCTTGAAATTATTATAAGGGATCATCTTATTTACTACCGTCGTTCTAAGTAAACAAGATGCATAAACATAATAAACATCACATGCAATTATATAGTAGTGACATGATATGGCCAATATCATATAGCTCCTTTGATCTCCATCTTCGGGGCTCCATGATCATCTTTGTCACTGGCATGACACCATGATCTCCATCATCATGATCTCCATCATCGTGTCTCCATGAAGTTGCTCGCCAACTATTACTTCTACTACTATGGCTAACATTTTAGCAATAAAGTAAAGTAATTACATGGCGTTAAATCATTGACACGTAGGTCATACAATAATTAAGACAACTCCTATGGCTCCTGCCGGTTGTCATACTCATCGACATGCAAGTCGTGATTCCTATTACAAGAACATGATCTCATACATCACAATATATCATTCATCATTCATCACAACTTTTGGCCATATCACATCACAAGGCAATTGCTGCAAAAACAAGTTAGACGTCCTCTAATTGTTGTTGCATCTTTTACGTGTCTGCAATAGGGTTCTAGCAAGAATGTTTTCTTACCTACGAAAAAGCCACAACGTGATTTGTCAACTTCTATTTACCCTTCATAAGGACCCTTTTCATCGAATCCGCTCCAACTAAAGTGGGAGAGAGAGACACCCGCTAGCCACCTTATGCAACTAGTGCATGTCAGTCGGTGGAACCTGTCTCACGTAAGCGTACGTGTAAGGTCGGTCCGGGCCGCTTAATCCCACAATACCGCTGAAGCAAAATAAGACTAGTAGCGGCAAGAAAGTTGACAACATCTACGCCCACAACAAATTTGTGTTCTACTCGTGCAATAGAGAACTAGGCATAGACCTAGCTCATGATGCCACTGTTGGGGAACGTTGCAGAAAATAAATTTTTTCTTACGGTTTCACCAAGATCCATCTATGAGTTCATCTAGCAACGAGTGATAGGAGTGCATCTACATACCCTTTGTAGATCGCGAGCGGAAGCGTTCAAGAGAACGGGGTTGAGGGAGTCGTACTCGTCGTGATCCAAATCACCATTGACCAAGTGTCGAACGGACAGCACCTCCGCTTTCAACACACGTACGGAGCGGATGACGTCTCCTCCTTCTTGATCCAGCAAGGGGGAAGGAGAGGTTGATGAAGATCCAGTAGCACGACGGCGTGGTGGTGGATGCAGCAGAGTTCCGGCAGAGCTTCGCCGAGCTTCTGCGAGAGGGAGAGGTGTAGCAGGGGAGAGGGAGGCGCCAAGACTTCAGGGTGCGGCTGCCCTCCCTCCCCCCTCCTTTATATAGGCCCCCAGGGGGGGCGCCGGCCCTAGAGATGGGATCTCTAGGGGGGGCGGCGGCCAAGGGGGGTGGAGTGCCCCCCAAGGCAAGTGGAGGCGCCTCCTCCCCTAGGGTTCCCAACCCTAGGCGCAGAGGGGGGCCCAGGAGGGGGGGCGCACCAGCCCACCAGGGGCTGGTCCCCTCCCCACTTCAGCCCATGGGGCCCACCCGGTGGACCCCTGGGACCCTTCCGGTGGTCCCGGTACAATACCGGTGACCCCTGAAACTCTCCCAATGGCCGAAACTGCACTTCCTACATATTATTCTTTACCTCCGGACCATTCCGGAACTCCTCGTGATGTCCGGGATCTCATCCGGGACTCCTAACAACTTTTGGTTTGCTGCATACTCATATTCATACAACCCTAGCGTCACCGAACCTTAAGTGTGTAGACCCTACGGGTTCGGGAGACACGTAGACATGACCGAGACGGCTCTCCGGTCAATAACCAACAGCGGGATCTGGATACCCATGTTGGCTCCCACATGCTCCTCGATGATCTCATCGGATGAACCACGATGTCGAGGATTCAATCAACCCCGTATTCAATTCCCTTTGTCAATCGGTATGTTACTTGCCCGAGACTCGATCATCGGTATCCAATACCTCGTTCAGTCTCGTTACCGGCAAGTCACTTTACTCGTACCGTAATGCATGATCCCGTGACCAGACACTTGGTCACTTCGAGCTTATTATGATGATGCATTACCGAGTGGGCCCAGAGATACCTCTCCGTCATACGGAGTGACAAATCCCAGTCTCGATCCGTGTCAACCCATCAGACACTTTCGGAGATACCTATAGTGCACCTTTATAGTCACCCAGTTACGTTGTGACGTTTGGTACACCCAAAGCACTCCTACGGTATCCGGGAGTTACACGATCTCATGGTCTACAGAAAAGATACTTGACATTGGAAAAGCTCTAGCAAAACGAACTACACGATCTTGTGCTATGCTTAGGATTGGGTCTTGTCCATCACATCATTCTCCTAATGATGTGATCCCGTTATCAACGACATCTAATGTCCATAGTCAGGAAACCATGACTATCTGTTGATCAACGAGCTAGTCAACTAGAGGCTTACTAGGGACATATTATGGTCTATGTATTCACACGTGTATTACGATTTCCGGATAACACAGTTATAGCATGAATAATAGACAATTATCATGAACAAGGAAATATAATAATAATCCTTTTATTATTGCCTCTAGGGCATATTTCCAACAGTCTCCCACTTGCACTAGAGTCAATAATCTAGTTACATTGTGATGGATCGAACACCCATAGAGTTCTGGTGTTGATCATGTTTTGCTCGCGAAAGAGGTTTAGTCAACGGATCTGCGACATTCAGATCCGTATGTACTTTGCAAATATCTATGTCTCCATCTTGAACATTTTCACGGATGGAGTTGAAATGACGCTTGATGTGCCTGGTCTTCTTGTGAAGCCTGGGCTCCTTGGCAAGGGCAATAGCTCCAGTGTTGTCACAGAAGAGTTTGATCGGCCCCGACGCATTGGGTATGACTCCTAGGTCGGTGATGAACTCCTTCACCCAAATTGCTTCATGCGTTGCCTCCGAGGCTGCCATGTACTCCACTTCACATGTAGATCCCGCCACGACGCTCTGCTTGCAGCTGCACCAGCTTACTGCTCCACCATTCAACATATACACATATCCGGTTTGTGACTTAGAGTCATCCAGATCTGTGTTGAAGCTAGCATCGACGTAACCCTTTACGACGAGCTCTTAGTCACCTCCATAAAAGAGAAACATGTCCTTTGTCCTTTTCAGGTACTTCAGGATATTCTTGACCGCTGTCCAGTGTTCCTTGCCGGGATCACTTTGGTACCTTCCTACCAAACTTACGGCAAGGTTTACATCAGGTCTGGTACACAGCATGGCATACATAATAGATCCTATGGCTGAAGCATAGGGGATGACACTCATCTCTTCTTTATCTTTTGCTGTGGTCGGGCATTGAGCCGAGCTCAATCTCACACCTTGCAATACAGGCAAGAACCCTTTCTTGGACTGGTCCATTTCGAACTTCTTCAAAAATCTTATCAAGGTATGTGCTTTGTGAAAGACCTATGAGGCGTCTCGATCTATCCCTATAGATCTTGATGCCTAGTATGAAAGCAGCTTCTCCAAGGTCCTTCATTGAAAAACACTTATTCAAGTAGGCCTTAGTGTTGTCCAAAAGTTCTATATCATTTCCCATCAAGAGTATGTCATCTACATATAATATGAGAAATGCTACAGAGCTCCCACTCACTTTCTTGTAAACGCAGGCTTCTCCATAAGTCTGGATAAACCCAAACGCTTTGATCATATCATCAAAGCGAATGTTCCAACTCCGAGATGCTTGCACCAGCCCATAAATGGATCGCTGGAGCTTGCATACTTTGTTAGCATTCTTAGGATCGACAAAACCTTCCGGCTACATCATATACAGTTCTTCCTTAAGATGTCCGTTAAGGAATGCCGTTTTGACGTCCATCTGCCATATCTCATAATCATAGTATGCGGCAATTGCTAACATGATTCGGACGGACTTCAGCTTCGCTACGGGAGAGAATGTCTCATCGTAGTCAACCCCTTGAACTTGTCGATAACCCTTAGCGACAACCCGAGCTTTATAGATGGTAACATTACCATCCGCGTCCGTCTTCTTCTTAAAGATCCATTTGTTTTCTATCGCTCGCCGATCATCGGGCAAGTCTGTCAAAGTCCATACTTTGTTTTCATACATGGATTCTATCTCGGATTGCATGGCTTCAAGCCATTTGTTGGAATCTAGGCCCGCCATCGCTTCTTCATAGTTCGAAGGTTCACCGTTGTCTAACAACATGATTTCCAAGACAGGGTTGCCGTACCACTCTGGTGCGGAACGTGTCCTTGTGGACCTACGAAGTTCAGTAGTAACTTGATCCGAAGTACCTTGATCATCATCATTAATTTCCTCTCCAGTTGGTGTAGGCACCACAGGAACATTTTCCTGAGCTGCACTACTTTCCGGTTCAAGAGGTAGTACTTCATCGAGTCTACTTTCCTCCCACTTACTTCTTTCGAGAGAAACTCTTTTTCCAGAAAGGATCCGTTCTTGGCAACAAAGATCTTGCCCTTGGATCTTAAGTAGAAGATATACCCAATGGTTTCCTTAGGGTATGCTATGAAGACGCATTTTTCCGACTTGGGTTCGAGCTTTTCAGGTTGAAGTTTCTTGACATAAGTATCGCGTCCCCAAACTTTTAGAAACGACAGCTTAGGTTCCTTCCCAAACCATAATTCATACGGTGTCGTCTCAACGGATTTAGACGGAGCCCTATTTAAAGTGAATGTAGCTGTCTCTAGAGTGTATCCCCAAAATGATAGCGGTAAATCGGTAAGAGACATCATAGACCGGACCATATCCAATAGAGTGCGATTACGACGTTCGGACACACTATTACGCTGAGGTGTTCCAGGCGGCGTGAGTTGTGAAATGATTCCACATTTCCTTGAGTGCGTACCAAGTTCGTGACTTAAATATTCTCCTCCACGATCTGATCTTAGGAACTTTATCTTTCGGTCACGTTGATTCTCTACCTCATTCTGAAATTCCTTGAACTTTTCAAAGGTCTCAGACTTGTGTTTCATTAAGTAGACATACCCATATCTACTCAAGTCATCAGTGAGAGTGAGAACATAACGATATCCTCCGCGAGCCTCAACGCTCGTTGGACCGCACAGATCAGTATGTATGATTTCCAACAAGTTGGTTGCTCGCTCCATTGTTCCGGAGAACGGAGTCTTGGTCATCTTGCCCATGAGGCATGGCTCGCATGTGTCAAACGATTCATAATCTAGAGACTCTAAAAGTCCATCAGCATGGAGCTTCTTCATGCGCTTGACACCAATGTGACCAAGGCGGCAATGCCACAAGTATGTGGGACTATCGTTATCAACTTTACATCTTTTGGTATTCACACTATGAATATGTGTAACATTACGCTCGAGATTCATTAAGAATAAACCATCTACCATCGGGGCATGACCATAAAACATATCTCTCATATAAATAGAACAACCATTATTCTCGGATATAAATGAGTAGCCATCTTGTATCAAACGAGATCCAGATACAATGTTCATGCTCAAACTTCGTACTAAATAACAATTATTAAGGTTTAAAACTAATCCCGTAGGTAAATGTAGAGGTAGCGTGCGGACGGTGATCACATCGACCTTGGAACCATTCCCGACGTGCATCGTCACCTCGTCCTTCGCCAGTCTCCGCTTATTCCGCAGCTCCTGCTGTGAGTTACAAATATGAGCAACGGCACCGGTATCAAATACCCAGGAGTTACTACGAGTACTTGTAAGGTACACATCAATTAGATGTATATCACTGAAGGAAAATGCCCTAGAGGCAATAATAAAGTTATTATTTATTCCCTCATATCATGATAAATGTTTATTATTCATGCTAGAATTGTATTAACCGGAAACATGATACATGTGTGAATACATAGACAAAACTATAGTCACTAGTATGCCTCTACTTGACTAGCTCATTAATCAAAGATGGTTATGTTTCCTAACCATAGACATGTGTTGTCATTTGATTAGTGGGATCACATCATTAGAAGAATGATGTGATTGACATGACCCATTCCGTTAGCCTAGCACTTGATCGTTTAGTATTCTGCTATTGCTTTCTTCATGACTTATACATGTTCCTGTAACTATGAGAATTATGCAACTCCCGTTTATCGGAGGAACACTTTGGGTACTACCAAACGTCACAACGTAACTGGGTGATTATAAAGGAGTACTACAGGTGTCTCCGAAGGTACATGTTGAGTTAGCATATTTCGAGATTAGGTTTTGTCACTCCGATTGTCGGAGAGGTATCTCTGGGCCCTCTCGGTAATGCACATCACTATAAGCCTTGCAAGCAATGTAGCTAATGAGTTAGTTACGGAATGATGTATTACGTAACAAGTAAAGAGACTTGCCAGTAACGAGATTGAACTAGGTATTGGATACCGACGATCGAATCTCGAGCAAGTAGCATACCGATGACAAAGGGATCAACGTATGTTGTTATGCGGTTTGACCGATAAAGATCTTCGTAGAATACATAGGAACCAATATGGGCATCTAGGTCCCGCTATTGGTTATTGACCGAGAATGGTTCTAGGTCATGTCTACATAGTTCTCGAACCCGTAGGGTCCGCACGCTTAACGTTACGATGACAGTTTTATTATGAGTTTATAAGTTTTGATGTACCGAAGTTTGTTCGGAGTCCCGGATGTGATCACGGACTTGACGAGGAGTCTCAAAATGGTCGAGACATAAAGATTGATATATTGGAAGCCTATTTTTGGACATCGGAATGGTTCCGGGTGAAATCGGGATTTTACCGGAACACCGGGGGGTTACCGGAACCCTCCCGGGTGATAATGGGCCTTAGTGGGCCAAGAGGGAGAAGAGGAGGGCCGGCCAGGGCAGGCCGCGCGCCCCCTCCCCCCCTAGTCCGAATAGGACAAGGAAGGGGGGGGCGCCCCCCTTTCCTCTTTCCCCTCCCCCCTTTCCTTCTCCACCAAGGCAAGAGGGGGGAGTCCTACTCCCGGTGGGAGTAGGACTCCTCCAGGCGCACCCCTAGGGGCCGGCCGCACCTCCCCCTCCCTCCTTTTTATACGGGGGCGGGGGGCACCCCATAGACACACAAGTTGATCTACGGATCGTTCCTTAGCTGTGTGCGGTGCCCCCCTCCACCATATTCCACCTCGGTCATATCGTCGTGGAGTTTAGGCGAAGCCCTGCGCCGGTAGAACATCATCATCGTCACCACGCCGTCGTGCTGACGGAACTCATCTCCGGAGCTTTGCTGGATCGGAGGCCGGAGATCGTCATCGAGCTGAACGGGTGCTGAACTCGGAGGCTCCGTACGTTCGGTGCTTGGATCGGTCAGATCGTGAAGATGTACGACTACATCAACCACGTTGTGCTAACGCTTCCGCTTACGGTCTACGAGGGTACATAGACGAACATTCTCCCCTCTCGTTGCTATACCATGATCTTGCATGTGCGTAGGAATTTTTTTGAAATTACTACGTTCCCCAATAGTGGCATCCGAGCCTAGGTTTTATGCGTTGATGTTATATGCACGAGTAGAACACAAGTGAGTTGTGGGCGATACAAGTCATACTGCTTACCAGCATGTCATACTTTGGTTCGGCGGTATTGTGAGATGAAGCGGCCCAGACCGACATTACGCGTACGCTTACGCGAGACAGGTTTCACCGTTACGAGCACTCGTGCTTAAAGGTGGCTAGCGGGTGTCTGTCTCTCTCACTTTAGCTGAATCGAGTGTGGCTACGCCTGGTCCTTGTGAAGGTTAAAACAGCACCAACTTGACGAACTATCGTTGTGGTTTTTGATGCGTAGGTAAGAACGGTTCTTGCTAAGCCCGTAGCAGCCACGTAAAATTTGCAACAACACAGTAGAGGACGTCTAACTTGTTTTTGCAGGGCATGTTGTGATGTGATATGGTCAAGACGTGATGCTATATTTTATTGTATGAGATGATCATGTTTTGTAACCGAAGTTATCGGCAACTGGCTGGAGCCATATGGTTGTCGCTTTATTGTATGAAATGCAAACGCCCTGTAATTGCTTTACTTTATCACTAAGCGGTAGCGATAGTCGTAGAAGCAATATATGGCGTAACGACAACGATGCTACGATGGAGATCAAGGTGTAGCGCCGGTGACGATGGTGATCATGACGGTGCTTCGAAGATGGAGATCACAAGCACAAGATGATGATGGCCATATCATATCACTTATATTGATTGCATGTGATGTTTATCCTTTATGCATCTTATCTTGCTTTGATTGACGGTAGCATTTTAAGATGATCTCTCACTAATTATCAAGAAGTGTTCTCCCTGAGTATGCACCGTTGCGGAAGTTCTTCGTGCTGAGACACCACGTGATGATCGGGTGTGATAGGCTCTACGTTCAAATACAACGGGTGCAAAACAGTTCCACACACGGAATACTCAGGTTATACTTGACGAGCCTAGCATATACAGATATGTCCTCGGAACACGGAGACCGAAAGGTCGAGCGTGAATCATATAGTAGATATGATCAACATAGTGATGTTCACCATTGAAACTACTCCATCTCACGTGATGATCGGACATGGTTTAGTTGATTTGGATCACGTGATCACTTAGATGACTAGAGAGATGTCTGTCTAAGTGGGAGTTCTTAAGTAATATGATTAATTGAACTTAAATTTATCATGAACTTAGTACCTAATAGTATTTTGCTTGTGTATGTTTTTTGTAGATAGATGGCTCGTGCTGTTGTTCCATTGAATTTTAATGCGTTCCTTGAGAAAGCAAAGTTGAAAGATGATGGTAGCAATTACACGGACTGGGTCCATGACCTGAGGATTATCCTCATTGATGCACAGAAAAGTTACGTCCTGGAAGCACCGCTGGGTGCCAGGCCTGCTGCTGATGCAACTGACGATGTTAAGAACGTCTGGCAGAGCAAAGCTGATGACTACTCGATAGCTCAGTGTGCCATGCTTTGCGGCTTAGAACCTGGTCTTCAACGACGTTTTGAACGTCATGGAGCATATGAGATGTTCCAGGAGTTGAAGTTAATATTTCAAGCAAATGCCCGGATTGAGAGATATGAAGTCTCCAATAAGTTCTATAGCTGCAAGATGGAGGAGAATAGTTCTGTCAGTGAACACATACTCAAAATGTCTGGGTATAATAATCACTTGATTCAACTGAGAGTTAATCTTCCTGATGATAGTGTCATTAACAGAATTCTCCAATCACTGCCACCAAGCTACAAGAGCTTCATGATGAACTATAATATGCAAGGGATGAAAAAGACTATTCCCGAGCTCTTCGCAATGCTGAAAGCTGCGGAGGTAGAAATCAAGAAGGAGCATCAAGTGTTGATGGTTAACAGAACCACCAGTTTCAAGAAGAAGGGCAAAGGGAAGAAGAAGGGGAACTTCAAAAAGAACGGCAAGCAAGTTGCTGCTCAAGAGAAGAAACCCAAGTCTGGACCTAAGCCTGAAACTGAGTGCTTCTACTGCAAGTAGACTGGGCACTGGAAGCGGAACTGCCCCAAGTATTTGGCGGATAAGAAGGATGGCAAAGTGAACAAAGGTATATGTGATATACATGTTATTGATGTGTACCTTACTAATGCTCGCAGTAGCACTTGGGTATTTGATACTGGTTCTGTTGCTAATATTTGCAACTCGAAACAGGGACTACGGATTAAGCGAAGATTGGCTAAGGACGAGGTGATGATGCACGTGGGAAATGGTTCCAAAGTCGATGTGATCGCGGTCGGCACGCTACCTCTACATCTACCATCGGGATTAGTTTTAGACCTAAATAATTTTTATTTGGTGCCAGCGTTGAGCATGAACATTATATCTGGATCTTGTTTGATGCGAGATGGTTATTCATTTAAATGAGAGAATAATGGTTGTTCTATTTGTATGAGTAATATCTTTTATGGTCATGCACCCTTGAAGAATGGTCTATTTTATTGAATCTCGATAGTAGTGATACATATATTCATAGTGTTGAAACCAAAAGATGCAGAGTTGATAACGATAGTGTAACTTATTTGTGGCACTGCCGTTTAGGTCATATCGGTGTAAAGCGCATGAAGAAACTCCATACTGATGGGCTTTTGGAATCACTTGATTATGAATCACTTGGTACTTGCGAACCGTGCCTTATGGGCAAGATGACTAAAACGCCGTTCTCCAGAACTATGGAGCGAGCAACTGATTTATTGGAAATCATACATACTGATGTATGTGGTCCAATGAATGTTGAGGCTCGCGGCGGGTATCGTTATTTTCTCACCTTCACAGATGATTTGAGCAGATATGGGTATATCTACTTAATGAAACACAAGTCTGAAACATTTGAAAGGTTCAAAGAATTTTAGTTTGAAGTGGAAAATCATCATAACAAGAAAATAAAGTTTCTACGATCTGATCGTGGAGGAGAATATTTGAGTTACGAGTTTGGTCTACACTTGAAACAATGCGGGATAGTTTCGCAACTCACGCCACCCAGAACACCTCAACGAAATGGTGTGTCCGAACGTCGTAATCGTACTTTACTTGATATGGTGCGATCTATGATGTCTCTTACTGATTTACCGCTATCATTTTGGGGTTATGCTTTAGAGACGGCCGCATTCACGTTAAATAGGGCACCATCAAAATCCGTTGAGACGACACCTTATGAACTGTGGTTTGGCAAGAAACCAAAGTTGTCGTTTCTTAAAGTTTGGGGCTGCGATGCTTATGTGAAGAAACTTCAACCATATAAGCTCGAACCCAAATCGGAGAAATGTGTCTTCATAGGATACCCAAAGGAGACTATTGGGTACACCTTCTATCACAGATCTGAGGGCAAAATTTTCGTTGCTAAAATCGGATCCTTTCTAGAGAAGGAGTTTCTCTCGAAAGAAGTGAGTGGGAGGAAAGTAGAACTTGATGAGATAACTATATCTACTCCATTATTGGAAAGTAGTTCATCACAAGAACCGGTTCCTGTGACAACTACACCAATTAGTGAGGAAGCTAATGATATTGATCATGAAACTTCACATCAAGTTTCTACTGAACCTCGTAGGTCTACCAGAGTAAGATCCGCACCAGAGTGGTACGGTAATCCTATTCTGGAAGTCATGTTACTTGGCCATGATGAACCTACGAACTATGAGGAAGCAATGATGAGCCCAGATTCCGCAAAATGGCTAGAGGCCATGAAATCTGAGATGGGATCCATGTATGAAAACAAAGTTTGGACTTTGGTTGACTTGCCCGATGATCGGCAAGCCATTGAGAATAAATGAATCTTTAAGAAGAAGACTGACGCTGATGGTAATGTAACTGTCTATAAAGCTCGACTTGTTGCGAAAGGTTTTCGACAAGTTCAAGGGGTTGACTACGATGAGACTTTCTCACCCGTAGCGATGCTTAAGTCTGTCCAAATCATGTTAGCTATTGCTGCATTTCATGATTATGAAATTTGGCAAATGGATGTCAAAACTGCATTCTTGAATGGATTTCTAGAAGAAGAGTTGTATATGATGCAGCCAGAAGGTTTTGTTGATCCAAAAGGTGCTAACAAAGTGTGCAAGCTCCAGCGATCCATTTATGGACTGGTGCAAGCATCTCGGAGTTGGAATAAACGTTTTGATAGTT
Organism: Triticum timopheevii; assembly: GCA_963921465.1. NCBI lineage: Eukaryota > Viridiplantae > Streptophyta > Magnoliopsida > Poales > Poaceae > Triticum > Triticum timopheevii. Next base: position 553,204,458 of record OY997272.1, on the reverse strand, counting down.
TGATCAAAGCATATGGTTTTATACAGACTTTTGGAGAAGCCTGTATTTACAAGAAAGTGAGTGGGAGCTCTGTAGCATTTCTGATTTTATATGTAGATGACATATTACTAATTGGAAATGATATAGAATTTCTGGATAGCATAAAGGGATACTTGAATAAAAGTTTTTCAATGAAAGACCTCGGTGAAGCTGCTTACATATTGGGCATCAAGATCTATAGAGATAGATCAAGACGCTTAATAGGACTTTCACAAAGCACATACCTTGACAAAATTTTGAAAAAGTTCAAAATGGATCAGGCAAAGAAAGGTTTCTTGCCTGCGCTACAAGGTGTGAAGTTGAGTCAAACTCAATGCCCGACCACAGCAGAAGATAGAGAGAAAATGAAAGATGTTCCCTATGCTTCAGCCATAGGCTCTATCATGTATGCAATGCTGTGTACCAGACCTGACGTATGCTTAGCAATAAGCTTGGCAGGAAGGTACCAAAGTAATCCAGGAGTGGATTACTGGACAGCGGTCAAGAACATCCTGAAATACCTGAAAAGGACTAAGGATATGTTTCTCGTATATGGAGGTGACAAAGAGCTAGTCGTAAATGGTTACGTCGATGCAAGATTTGACACTGATCCAGACGATTCTAAATCGCAAACCGGATACGTGTTTATATTAAACCGTGGAGCTGTAAGTTTGTGCAGTTCTAAACAAAGCGTCGTGGCGGGATCTACATGTGAAGCGGAGTACATAGCTGCTTCTGAAGCAGCAAATAAAGGAGTCTGGTTGAAGGAGTTCATTTCCGATCTAGGTGTCATACCTAGTGCATCGGGACCAATGAAAATCTTCTGTGACAATACTGGAGCAATTGCCTTGGCAAAGGAATCCAGATTTCACAAGAGGACCAAGCACATCAAGAGACGCTTCAATTCCATTCGGGACCAAGTCCAAGTGGGAGACATAGAGATTTGCAAGATACATACGGATCTGAATGTTGCAGACCCGTTGACTAAGCCTCTCTCACGAGAAAAACATGATTAGCACCAAGACTCCATGGGTGTTAGAATCATTACTATGTAATCTAGATTATTGACTCTAGTGCAAGTGGGAGACTGAAGGAAATATGCCCTAGAGGCAATAATAAAGTTATTATTTATTCCCTCATCTCATGATAAATGTTTATTATTCATGCTAGAATTGTATTAACCGGAAACATAATACATGTGTGAATACATAGACAAACACAAACGTCACTAGTATGCCTCTACTTGACTAGCTTATTAATCAAAGATGGTTATGTTTCCTAACCATAGACATGTGTTGTCATTTGATTAGTGGGATCACATCATTAGAAGAATAATGTGATTGACATGACCCATTCCGTTAGCCTAGCACTTGATCGTTTAGTATTCTGCTATTGCTTTCTTCATGACTTATACATGTTCCTGTAACTATGAGAATTATGTAACTCCCGTTTACCGGAGGAACACTTTGGGTACTACCAAACATCACAACATAACTGGGTGATTATAAAGGAGTACTACAGGTGTCTCCGAAGGTACATGTTGAGTTAGCGTATTTCGAGATTAGGTTTTGTCACTCCGATTGTCGGAGAGGTATCTCTGGGCCCTCTCGGTAATGCACATCACTATAAGCCTTGCAAGTAATGTAGCTAATGAGTTAGTTACGGAATGATGTATTACGTAACGAGTAAAGAGACTTGCCGGTAACGATATTGAACTAGGTATTGGATACCGACGATCGAATCTCGGGCAAGTAACATACCGATGACAAAGGGATCAACGTATGTTGTTATGCGGTTTGACCGATAAAGATCTTCGTAGAATATGTAGGAACCAATATGGGCATCCAGGTCCCGCTATTGGTTATTGACCAAGAATGGTTCTAGGTCATGTCTACATAGTTCTCGAACCCGTAGGGTCCGCACGCTTAACGTTATGATGACAGTTTTATTATGAGTTTATAAGTTTTGATGTACCGAAGTTTGTTCGGAGTCCCGGATGTGATCGCGGACATGACGAGGAGTCTCGAAATGGTCGAGACATAAAGATTGATATATTGGAAGCCAATGTTTGGACATCGTAATGGTTCCGGGTGAAATCGGGATTTTACCGGAACACCGGGGGGTTACCGGAACCCTCCCGGGGGATAATGGGCCTTAGTGGGCCAAGAAGGAGAAGAGGAGGGCCAGTCAGGGCAGGCCGCGCGCCCCCTCCCCCTAGTCCGAATAGGACAAGGAAGGGGGGGGGGCGGCGCCCCCCTTTCCTCTTTCCCCTCCCCCCTTTCCTTCTCCACCAAGGCAAGAGGGGGGAGTCCTACTCCCGGTGGGAGTAGGACTCCTCCAGGCGCACCGCTAGGGGCCGGCCGCACCTCCCCCCTCCCTCCTTTATATACGGGGGCGGGGGCACCCCATAGACACACAAGTTGATCTACGGATCGTTCCTTAGCCATGTGCGGTGCCCCCCTCCACCATATTCGACCTCGGTCATATCGTCGCGGAGTTTAGGCGAAGCCCTGCGCCGGTAGAACATCATCATCGCCACCACGCCGTCGTGCTGACGGAACTCATCTCCGGAGCTTTGCTGGATCGGAGGCCAGAGATCGTAATCGAGCTGAACGTGTGCTGAACTCGGAGGCTCCGTACGTTCGGTGCTTGGATCGGTCGGATCGTGAAGACGTACGACTACATCAACCGCGTTGTGCTAACGCTTCCGCTTACGGTCTACGAGGGTACATGGACGAACACTCTCCCCTCTCGTTGCTATACCATCACCATGATCTTGCGTGTGCGTAGGAAATTTTTTGAAATTACTACGTTCCCCAACAATCACATATACCTTTAGTGTTGCCGGCCTTCTTGTCTGCTAAGTATTTGGGGCAGTTCCGCTTCCAGTGACCCTTCCCTTTGCAATAAAAGCACTCAGTCTCAGGCTTGGGTCCATTCTTTGACTTCTTCCCGGCAACTGGCTTACCGGGCGCGGCAACATCCTTGCCGTCCTTCTTGAAGTTCTTCTTACCCTTGCCCTTCTTGAACTTGGTGGTTTTATTGACCATCAACACTTGATGTTCTTTCTTGATTTCTACCTCTGCTGACTTCAGCATTGAAAATAGTTCAGGAATAGTTTTCACCATCCCCTGCATATTGTAGTTCATCACAAAGCTCTTGTAGCTCGGTGGGAGCGACTGAAGGATTCTGTCAATGACCGCCTCGTCCGGGAGGTTAATGTCCAGCTGGGACAGGCGGTTGTGCAACCCAGACATTTTGAGTATGTGCTCACTGACAGAACTATTTTCCTCCATCTTACAACTATAGAACTTATCGGAGACTTCATATCTCTCGACCCGGGCATGAGCTTGAAAAACTATTTTCAGCTCCTCGAACATCTCATATGCTCCGTGTTTCTCAAAACGCTTTTGGAGCCCCGGTTCTAAGCTGTAAAGCATGCCGCACTGAACGAGGGAGTAATCATCAGCACGTGACTGCCAAGCATTCATAACGTCTTGGTTCTCTGGGATGGGTGCTTCACCTAGCGGTCCTTCTAGGACATATGCTTTCTTGGCAGCTATGAGGATGATACTCAGGTTCCGGACCCAGTCCGTATAGTTGCTGCCATCATCTTTCAGCTTGGTTTTCTCTAGGAACGCATTGAAGTTCATGTTGACATGAGCGTTGGCCATTTGATCTACAAGACATATTTGCAAAGGATTTAGACTAAGTTCATGATAAATAAGTTCATCTAATCAAATTATCTAATGAACTACCACTCAGATTAGACATCCCTCTAGTCATCTAAGTGTTACACGATCCGAGTCGACTAGGCCGTGTCCGATCATCACGTGAGACGGACTAGTCATCATCGGTGAACATATCCATGTTGATCGTATCTTCCATACGACTCATGTTCGACCTTTCGGTCTCTGTGTTCCGAGGCCATGTCTGTACATGCTAGGCTCGTCAAGTTAACCCTAAGTGTTTTTGCATGTGTAAAACTGTCTTACACCCGTTGTATGTGAACGTAAGAATCTATCACACCCGATCATCACGTGGTGCTTCAAAACGACGAACTTTAGCAACGACGCACAGTTAGGGGAGAACACTTTCTTGAAATTATTATAAGGGATCATCTTATTTACTACCGTCGTTCTAAGTAAACAAGATGCATAAACATAATAAACATCACATGCAATTATATAGTAGTGACATGATATGGCCAATATCATATAGCTCCTTTGATCTCCATCTTCGGGGCTCCATGATCATCTTTGTCACCGGCATGACACCATGATCTCCATCATCATGATCTCCATCATCGTGTCTCCATGAAGTTGCTCGCCAACTATTACTTCTACTACTATGGCTAACATTTTAGCAATAAAGTAAAGTAATTACATGGCGTTAAATCATTGACACGTAGGCCATACAATAATTAAGACAACTCCTATGGCTCCTGCCGGTTGTCATACTCATCGACATGCAAGTCGTGATTCCTATTACAAGAACATGATCTCATACATCACAATATATCATTCATCATTCATCACAACTTTTGGCCATATCACATCACAAGGCAATTGCTGCAAAAACAAGTTAGACGTCCTCTAATTGTTGTTGCATCTTTTACGTGTCTGCAATAGGGTTCTAGCAAGAATGTTTTCTTACCTACGAAAAAGCCACAACGTGATTTGTCAACTTCTATTTACCCTTCATAAGGACCCTTTTCATCGAATCCGCTCCAACTAAAGTGGGAGAGAGAGACACCCGCTAGCCACCTTATGCAACTAGTGCATGTCAGTCGGTGGAACCTGTCTCACGTAAGCGTACGTGTAAGGTCGGTCCGGGCCGCTTAATCCCACAATACCGCTGAAGCAAAATAAGACTAGTAGCGGCAAGAAAGTTGACAACATCTACGCCCACAACAAATTTGTGTTCTACTCGTGCAATAGAGAACTAGGCATAGACCTAGCTCATGATGCCACTGTTGGGGAACGTTGCAGAAAATAAAATTTTTCTTACGGTTTCACCAAGATCCATCTATGAGTTCATCTAGCAACGAGTGATAGGAGTGCATCTACATACCCTTTGTAGATCGCGAGCGGAAGCGTTCAAGAGAACGGGGTTGAGGGAGTCGTACTCGTCGTGATCCAAATCACCATTGACCAAGTGTCGAACGGACAGCACCTCCGCTTTCAACACACGTACGGAGCGGATGACGTCTCCTCCTTCTTGATCCAGCAAGGGGGAAGGAGAGGTTGATGAAGATCCAGTAGCACGACGGCGTGGTGGTGGATGCAGCAGAGTTCCGGCAGAGCTTCGCCGAGCTTCTGCGAGAGGGAGAGGTGTAGCAGGGGAGAGGGAGGCGCCAAGACTTCAGGGTGCGGCTGCCCTCCCTCCCCCCTCCTTTATATAGGCCCCCAGGGGGGGCGCCGGCCCTAGAGATGGGATCTCTAGGGGGGGCGGCGGCCAAGGGGGGTGGAGTGCCCCCCAAGGCAAGTGGAGGCGCCTCCTCCCCTAGGGTTCCCAACCCTAGGCGCAGAGGGGGGCCCAGGAGGGGGGGCGCAGCAGACCACCAGGGGCTGGTCCCCTCCCCACTTCAGCCCATGGGGCCCACCCGGTGGACCCCTGGGACCCTTCCGGTGGTCCCGGTACAATACCGGTGACCCCTGAAACTCTCCCGATGGCCGAAACTGCACTTCCTACATATTATTCTTTACCTCCGGACCATTCCGGAACTCCTCGTGATGTCCGGGATCTCATCCGGGACTCCTAACAACTTTTGGTTTGCTGCATACTCATATTCATACAACCCTAGCGTCACCGAACCTTAAGTGTGTAGACCCTACGGGTTCGGGAGACACGTAGACATGACCGAGACGGCTCTCCGGTCAATAACCAACAGCGGGATCTGGATACCCATGTTGGCTCCCACATGCTCCTCGATGATCTCATCGGATGAACCACGATGTCGAGGATTCAATCAACCCCGTATTCAATTCCCTTTGTCAATCGGTATGTTACTTGCCCGAGACTCGATCATCGGTATCCAATACCTCGTTCAGTCTCGTTACCGGCAAGTCACTTTACTCGTACCGTAATGCATGATCCCGTGACCAGACACTTGGTCACTTCGAGCTTATTATGATGATGCATTACCGAGTGGGCCCAGAGATACCTCTCCGTCATACGGAGTGACAAATCCCAGTCTCGATCCGTGTCAACCTAACAGACACTTTCGGAGATACCTATAGTGCACCTTTATAGTCATCCAGTTACGTTGTGACGTTTGGTACACCCAAAGCACTCCTACGGTATCCGGGAGTTACACGATCTCATGGTCTAAGGAAAAGATACTTGACATTGGAAAAGCTCTAGCAAAACGAACTACATGATCTTGTGCTATGCTTAGGATTGGGTCTTGTCCATCACATCATTCTCCTAATGATGTGATCCCGTTATCAATGACATCTAATATCCATAGTCAGGAAACCATGACTATCTGTTGATCAACGAGTTAGTCAACTAGAGGCTTACTAGGGACATATTATGGTCTATGTATTCACACGTGTATTACGATTTCCGGATAACACAGTTATAGCATGAATAATAGACAATTATCATGAACAAGGAAATATAATAATGATCCTTTTATTATTGCCTCAAGGGCATATTTCCAACAAAAATGGTGTCATTATTTGCTCGAATTGAAATGACCATTTGCCAAGGACTCTACATGGTCCAACGAGTGTGGTCGTGCAACCTTGGTCAAGCTCGATTGAATGTTCTCCACAATGGACTGGGAGGAGCGGCACCCAACTGCTCATTTCGATGTCTCTCCATCGTCATCTCCATCCATTTTGACATTCTCCTGGACTACACTTTGTGACCCACTTGTTGATGACGATTCTAGTTTGAGAGGTTTTGGATCAAGAGGGGGGGTTTCATGGAGCGGGTTGAGGAGGGTTGGGCGCTCGCTGGTGATAAGGCCGACCTGCCGGCTCGTCCTTCAGTTCAAGAACATGTCCCGTTAGGTGATGAGTAGGAGGGATACACATGTCGGTTGTGCTAGGATGCGACTCATGATGGCTCACGAGCTCATCTTCCAGTTCGATGTGGCTATGGAGTTGCAGCAGATCAAGGTATCATATTGGGGACTTATCGCTTGACAATTTCCAAGGGATAAGTATTTCTGAAACATATGAGTAACTACCTATATAAATTAATGAGTAGTAGAAAACAATATAACTTGAATATTGTGAACCACTACTAATCTGCATGAAAGACATATGTGAGCTATGTGAGCAGTCCGACTTCTTATGCTTCAAAATGGTGTGATTTTTTTGTTCCGAGGGTTGTCTTATGCTTTGATTGTTGGAACTCTATAAAACCCAAAACTTTATTTTCAAGCCTACTGAACATTTTTTATCCTTTCCCAACCCACTGATCATTTTTTGTGATGTCACAAATCATCCAGAATATGGACATACGTAGTGACGGTCAAATGCTCGCGTAAAACAAGGCTAGAATGTCACCAACGCACCCAAGGGGGCTACCCTGGGAGGAAAAAGGCTGGTGACGGTTGGCCGTCACAAAAATTGATTTTAGATGACGTTGTTTGGTTCGTCACCAGGGTTTTGTCATTGATTAGAGCAGATTTTGTGGTGCGCGGAGTGGGAGGCTTTGTAGGTCACATGACTATGGTACTTGCATGATCCGTTCATGATTTCCTCATAGGTGCGGCTTGGATGCCTGGACTTGTTGTCCCATCGCTGCTTCTTTGCCCCATCTGAACCGACCTCATTTGTTGCCGCGATGAGGTCAGATTGTAGCTCATCCTTTCTCTTGCCGTCTCGATTGTTGTTGTGGTTTTTGTTTTTGTTGCCCTCGCCGTCCCAGGCTCCAGATTCTCTAGAATCGCGGTTAGGCAACAGCCTGTGCGGGCCGTCTCTTTGTCGCCTGTGTAGTCATTGTCGACCTTCATTAGTTCTGCCATTGTTCTTAGCTTCCCATCGACTCGCTTCTTGCCCAGCTTGTGATGGAGAAATGAGGCCTAGGCATAGTTGATGAAGGCGTCTGTTGCTTATTCGCCATACACCATCATCAATGTGTTTGTCTTTCTCAGCCAGTGTGAGATGAATTCTCGGAGAAGCTCGTTATCTCCTTATATGCAAGCTGTATGCGCTGCCAGGGCATTGATATGTGCCCTCAAAGTTGTTGATGAAGGCGGCTTCAAAATTTGTCCAGGGTGGATGGAACTAGGTGTGAGCCCATTTAACCATGTGCATGCTAAGCCTGTTAGGCATAAGGGTACACAATGTAAGGTGTTGCCGATGTCACCACCTGCCATGTAGCCGTGAGGTAGTCACTAAGCCAGTGGTCCGGCTACGAGTGACTGGATTACTTGTCAATTCCCTGGGCTGAAGGGCTTCAGGAATGGGTGTGTAATCACCTCATACACGAAGCATGGAGGAGCTATCTTGGCTGACATGGGTGTGAGCGGGACACCACGGGTTCATAGTTGTGCCCGTACCGAGGTGATCATGGAGGTCTCGGTGATGACCAAGGTGGCCAAGCATCGAAGGAGCCCATGGGGGTAGTGGCACCGGGTTTTATCCGGTGACGACGAAGATCGCCTGTCTCAGGGATCTGACCTTGTTTGCTGGTCGCACCAACGGTCGGGTCCCAAAGCCCCAACGGTTTTCCTGTGGAGGGTGGCCTGTGGTGGGAGGACGATATCCATGTCAGCTAGGCACAACCTGGATTTGCTAAAAGTTTCTTGGAGCTCTACCGTGTTATGAAGATACCACCTCAAATAGGCGATGAAGTTGGGATCTCCTCGCGTGGCATGCACCTTATCTGCGAGCACCACGACTACCTGGAGACCGTGAACCGGTGTTCAGAGGAGGCCGACGTCCGCGTTCTCATCAAATTGATGACCACCTCGAGTCCGTGGGCTGTAAGGTTGGTGGTCGATCTTGGTTGCCGACAGGTTCGGCATCGCCTTTTGTTTACCATTGTTTCCTCCCACTGTGCCTACTACACGAAAGCCTCCGCCATGCTTTGTTGTAGTTGTAAGTGGCCTATCAGAAGGCTTCCATGGCCTATGTGGCGGGGTTGTTCACGGGCAGGGGCCTCCTAAGGAACCGCATTGCCTCTTTGGTGATTATAGGTTTCATCATTGTTGTCCTAGCGAGGCTAGAGATGTCGGCCAAGGGAGTCATGAACTCCGGGGGCATTGCCAAGAATAGTGAAGCTGCTGGGGTGCCGCCCGATAGGCATGGGAGCTAGTGTAGTAGAAACAATGGTTATTGGCTTCGACGCCGGGGGTGCTATAGCCGGTGGGACCATGTGTGTTGTCCCGGCTCTACTTGCGTTGGTGTGTCGATCGGAGCCGTGCTTGGTGCTGAGGATTTGTCTTCCATGGGGCCATCTGGTGCCATCATCAGGACTTTCTCCAAAGTGATGGCATGTGGGGTTGCCTTGCCGTCAGATGCTAACGCCGGTGCTATGGTTGCCTCGTTGTCTCTGGTCTCTGAGATGGAGATGATGTCGACCTCCTCGTCCTCTGTTGGGAGTGAGACGAGGCTAGCTGAGCTGAGATTGCAGTCCGAGACATATGTGTCCCAGGTGCAATCTTTCGGGACGTGATCGTTGAAGCAGTTGTGCACACCATGGCTACTAGACGTGACATCAGGGCGGGTTGGTGGTATGTCTTGAGGTCGATGCAACGACCTGCTCTCGATGCCAGGATTCTGGCCTCGGATCCCAGATTCGTTGGTGTGAGATCACCGTCCTCCGAGATAGAGGCCAGCCGCGTATACGAAGTGGACCCCGATGGGACCGTGCATGCGATACGTCGAGACAGTGGGATGCATAAAGCGGAGGTCGTCATAGCAGTCGATGGTGAACGACAACGACCCAAAGAAGATGGTGCGGGCCAGGGACTTCGGTGGGTTGACGTTGAACCATCCGCAACAAAGGTGAGAGATCAAAAGCTAAGGTTCCGCCATGAGTGATTGGAGCTCCAATCTGGATCCGTTCTCCGGCCGGTGCAACCCCTGCCTAGCGTACCAACTGACGATTTGGAAAACCTTCAGTCGCACAAAGGGGTTAATTACCAAGGTTCGGGCACTAGTTGTGAGGTAATACCCTACATTATGCTTCAGATTTTTATTCATGTTGGAGCACCTCATGCGAGGGTCTTACAGTGGAGACAAATATATGGCTACCGATAGTATAATCTACATTGTAGATGGGAATGGCTACCCCTAGCCCCACCTTATATAGGTGATGAGGGCTAGGGTTTACATAGGATCTAACCGATCTCATGCCCCTGCCATCTTGGCTTGCACGCCAAGATGATCTCTTGATGCTTATCTGGGCCTCTGGGCTCCCTCCTATCGCCGGACCTTTGCCAGGCCGCCTGGGCCCTGAGGCAGGCCTGTTGTGAGGCCTCCCATAGAGGGGACATCTCCAGTATATTACACCACCAGGGAGGCATCTGACAAGTGAGGCACGAGGAGGACTTGATGTGAAGGTGCCTCTGACGCACGCCAAACAACCAATATTATAGGCGGCACACTGTGAGAAAAGTGATGGTCACCATAATTCAATGCATAAGTCAGCGAAGTAGGAATGGTCAACCAAGTTTCCTCGTCAATATTTTCAAGCTCCACATCGGCCGGTACGGTCAAACGGATCTTCTCGGCATTTGGTTGACGAGGCGAGGGTGGGTCCTAGATGGAAGGAAACAATGCAAAGGAGATGGCATGACAACAACAACTGTTGGAGATGACGACATGCAAGGGCATGCAGCTAACTTCTTGGCAAGCGGTAAAGGCATCTCCACGCCGACCCACAAATTCCTTCGGTATATGTCCTTTTTTTTGTCCGGACATGGTCCGGGGGCATGATACGGGAGTGAGCCATCCAACGCTAATTACAAAGTATCCGGCTGGGAGGAGAAAAAATAGGTGAGGACCAAGCATGTGGTGGGATATTGGGGTGTGCTGTCCGGTTGGAAGGAGAGAAAGAGGAGAGAGCGACCATGCATGTGCGGAGAGAGAGAGAAAAGAGCAGGACCATGCGGATGCTTTTGGTTGGTCACAAGTGCAGGTTTCCTGACTCTCCTCCCGACTCTTCCCATGTCGCCCCTGCGTGGCGACCGGGGGGAACCCTAGCGCTGTTGCGTCCTCATCCCTCCCCCGACCTCTCCTCCTCGCCGCCGCCGGGGCGCACCGCCGGGGAAAGCCCGGTCGGCGGCGGCGGCGGCGGGATCTCTTTTCCCACGGCTCGTTGGATCTGGCGCGGGCGGATCGCGGCGGTGGTTGGTGGCGGGGCGCGCCGGCACGGGCTCACGGGCAACGACAGTTTCCCCTGGTGTGCGTGGGAGTCCGCTCGGGGCGTGCGGCGGCGGCCCTCGGCAATCGGTGGCGGGCGCTAGGCTATCGGCGGCGCTCCGGCGTGTGCAGGCGGCGGTGGTCCCTATGCGCGGTCGGCGGCTCCGTCTATGACCCGGATGGCGCGGGGGATGGCGGCGCCCCGGCGTGGCCGGCGATCTGGATGCGGTGGTGCCGAAGGCTCGCTGATCTGCCGGTGCTCCAGGGTTCTGCCTGGTGGTGCTGGTGGTGACGGCGGCCCATGCACAAGTGTTGGATCCCTTCGAACTGATATGGGTGAAAACTTGCCTTCGGCGTCTGCTAAGGCCGACCGTGGTGGCACTATCTGCGTCATTCCCTTCTTTCACCGTGGAGAAGTTCAAGGCCACTCTCTGCTGCCTCTGGGGGAAACCCTAGATCGGATGATCAGATGACGGCGGTGCTCTGGTGTCATTCCTCCCTTGGGGGCATCATTCTTGGAGGTACACACGTGATCGAGGGACCAAAGGACGGATTCTTTGATGGAGCGGTGCTTCATCTTACACACTGATGGCGAGGGATCTTGACGGCGTGGCGCGGTGCAGATTCGCAGTTCGCTGTGGGAGGATGGACTCGCGCAGGAGGACGAGCTGTCGGGCGTCGCGGTGGCGTCGATGGCAGAGAGACCTGACACGGTACATGCAATGGTACAACTCTAACGATGGATTGGTGGCAGGTGGCTGTGGCGGCCTCATACCCGGCAGGCGTCCTGGTTGAGGAGTGCCTTGGACTGGTAGGTGCCCCATACCCGGCAGGCGTCCTGATTAGGACATCAGGTCTTAGATGTTTAGGTTTGGCTGCAATGTCTGTTTGGTATTAGGCCCAGACTATCTGCGCTTCTTCATCAATTGGATAGGTGTAGCGACAGCTGTTGCTTAGACGGTGGCTTTAGTCTTGCTGTTGTATGGCTTTATAAGGTCTTGTGAGAATAATTAATAAAGTGGTCGTATGCATCGCCCAGATGCAGAGGCCGGAGGTCATCCTCCTTTTCTAAAAAAACAAGTGGATGTCCGGACTATATCTCCCCTACTTTTGTCTTCAATTTGCCGGAAAAGACGTCCGAACCGTTTCGCGAACCGATACTGCTCCCCATTAAATTACAAAAGTGAACAAATATGTCTAACCGGACATATGTCGGAGCTTTGCGGGTCTCCCTTGACATGCGCTAATGGCACATATCGAATTCACGAAGTTTGAGTGGCAAGCTCCACTATCCCAGTTCAGTAGTGGCACGGACCCCCAAAACCCTTATATCTTAACAATTGTGGCCTACGAACAGTATTTTGTCCTTTGGTTAAAAGTCACATCTCATGGTGAAAATGTGTACCTTCATGGAAAGATACGTTCTTTGATGAAAATGTCTCTTCATAAAAAGATAACTCACTTGGTGAAATGATGTCTCTTTGTGAAACAAATATTAAGGAAAATGAAAAAAGCATAATAATTATTAGATTAACACATTACATAAATTAATTTGTAAAATTATCCAAACACACGGCTGTTGAAGTTATATAAAAAATTTAACATGTCAATTTATTTATGCATCACTAGTAGAAAACAGGGCTAACGTTCGGGCCTGGCTAGCCCATTAGTCCCGGTTCTTCAAGAACCGGGACCCATGGGGGCTATTGGACCCGGTTCATGAGCCCAGGGGGCCGGCCGGGGCCTCGTGGGCATTGGTCCCGGTTCGTGTTGAACCATTTGCCCCGGTTCAAGCCACGAACCGGGACCAATGGTCCTCGCTCCTGGCCCAAAACCATTGGTCCCGGTTCGTGGCTTGAACCGGGACAGAAGGGCGGGCTTTAGTCCCGGTTCATTCCACGAATCAGGACAAATAACTTGCCTATATATACCCACCGCTGCGGCAGAGCACTCTGCAGTGCTCTGTTTTTTCAAGCCAGTGAGGGGAGGGCATTTGGGTGCTCTAGTTCACCTCCTACGCACATGAGGTGTTCGATGAAATGCCAGAGCCACACTAGTTAAGCTTTCTCCTCTCGAAACTCGACCTCCCAGCTCCATTTTCCCTGAGATTTGTCTAGATTTAGCGGTCTGTCACGCCCCGTCCCCGCCCCGTCATCACCGTCGTCGATCGCCCGCGCCGATCTCGTCGCCGGCACCACCGTGGTGAGCCTCTTGTTCTTATCTTCTTTCTGAAAGAAAAAAATTCTGACTTCAGATAGATACTTGTCTAATTTTCTTACTTTTATTATTCCTTGTTATTATATAGTGCGATCGTTTTGGTATCCGCCCCCATCGGCCCTCGTCCTGTCTATGATTCAGATGTGGTATATATTATGTTTTCATAACTATTTGGTTCATTTATTGTTTATGAGAATTATGCCGACCAATGTGACATAGATTTTATTTATCTAGGAGGTTGTTGAAACGGAAATTCCAACCGACCCTATTGTCGAGAGGTTAAATTTAGTTGAAGAAGAAAACAATTACTTGAAGGAAAAAATAAGAAAAATTGAGGAGGAGAAGATGATATTGGAGTTGCATGTTGCGGATGTCGTCGATGATCACAAGATCAAGATGGATGCAATGCGCTTGAAGATTAAAAAGATTAGAAAATATGCCATTCATACCGAGGCTTGATATCATTATGCAGTTGGATCAGATGTTACCTTGGTTGCGATTATGATCTCATTTGTTGTTGCATTGAAATGTTTTACATAATTTCAATGTATGGTTTAATTAGATGCTCTGGAGAGCTATATGTTGTTCAATGAGAACTATGTATGTACTTTGGTTTTAATGCTTTGGAGAACTATGTATGTACTTTGGTTTCAGAGTTCATTTCAAATGCTTTTCAACTTCATGGTCTTATAGCTCAAAATAATCAGTAAATGCATGAAAAATAACAAATGTAGTCAGAAAGGGTTGTAAATTGATGATGTGGCTTTGAATGGTGCATTTTGAACAAAGAAAAACAATGGAGTTCAAATAAGTTCAAAAAAAATGAAACCCCTTTGTAACAGACGAGTTTCCGTATGAAACCCTGATACTTCGAAAGAGATTGTCCGTTTTGTACACGAAGTGCATCCAGTTTTTTCCGTAACCCTCTCTACTCTCTCGCACATGCTATGTGGGTGAAATGATGATACCATGCCAACTTGGAACCTTTTCAGAGTTCAGTTCAAATGCTTTTCAATTTCATGGTCTTATAGCTCAAAATAATCAGTAAATGCATGAAAAATATCAAATGTAGTCAGAAAGGGTTGTAAATTGATGATGTGGCTTTGAATGGTGCGTTTTGAACACAGAAAAACTATGGAGTTCAAATAAGTTGAAAACAATGAAATCCCTTTGTAACAGACGAGTTTCCGTATGAAACCCTGATACTTCGAAGGAGATTGTCTGTTTTGTACACGAAGTGCATCCAGTTTTTGCCGTAAGCCTCTGTACTTTCTTGCACATGCTATGTGGGTGTAATGATGATACCATGCCAACTTGGAACCTTTTCAGAGTTCATTTCAAATGCTTTTCAATTTCATGGTCGTATAACTCAAAATAATCAGTAAATGCATGAAAAATAACAAATGTAGTCAGAAAGGGTTGTAAATTGTTGATGTGGCTTTGAATGGTGTGTTTTGAACACCAAAAAAACTATGGAGTTCGAATAAGTTGAAAAAAACGAAATCCCTTTGTAACAGACGAGTTTCCGTATGAAACCTTGATACTTCGAAAGAGATTGTCTGTTTTGTACACGAAGTGCATCCAGTTTTTACCGTAAGCCTCTGTACTTTCTTGCACATGCTATGTGGGTGAAATGATGATACCATGCCAACTTGGAACCTTTTCAGAGTTCATTTCAAATGCTTTTCAATTTCATGGTCTTACAGCTCAAAATAATCAGTAAATGCATGAAAAATAACAATGTAGTCAGAAAGGGTTGTAAATTGATGATGTGGCTTTGAATGGTGCGTTTTGAACACAGAAAAACTATGGAGTTCAAATAAGTTGAAAAAATGAAATCCCTTTGTAACAGACGAGTTTCCGTATGAAACCCTGATATTTCGAAAGAGATTGTCCGTTTTGTACACGAAGTGCATCCAGTTTTTGCCGTAAGCCTATGTACTTTCTTGCACATGCTATGTGGGTGAAATGATGATACCATGCCAACTTGGAACCTTTTCAGAGTTCATTTCAAATGCTTTTCAATTTCATGGTCTTATAGCTCAAAATAATCAGTAAATGCATGAAAAATAACAAATGAAGTCAGAAACAAAATAAAATAAAATAAATAAGTAATTTGTAACAAAATAATATAAACTTTAATAAAATAGATAAGTAGAAACAAAAAAACTTTAATTACATAAATAAAATTTATGAAACTAAAATTATCAAAGTATTTTCTGTTCAAAACATTATAAGCAACCTCTAGTATTATTGAAACTAAAATTATATAAAATTGATGCAACTAAAATTATCAAAGTATTTTCTGTTCAAAATCATTAAAAGCAAAAAGAATTTTCATAAAGAACTTTTTTGTTAGAAACTTTAATAGCAAAAAAATTATCATAAAATAAAATTAATAAGTAATTATAAACAAAATAAAATAAAATAAAATAAGTATTTTGTTGGAAGTAGAAACAAAACAAAATAAATAAAGCAAAAAAGAAAACAAAAAACTGGGAAAAAATAAAAAAAATTGCCACCAACTGGGCCACCACGGCGTGAATACGACTAGAAACCCATCCATGGGCCAGGATTCTGGCCCACAGAAGGCCCAGAAGGCCCATCAGGAATAGCAGTAACAATTAGGCCCGTAAGCCTGGAATGGAGAGGAGCTCGAGAGGGGTCCGACAGTGGGGCTTATAAACCACTGCGCGCCCCTCTCAACTAGCGAGGTGGGACTAAACTGTGGCCGTGACGCGGGCAGCACAGGGGTCTTTGGTCCCGGTTGGTGCTCCCAACCGCGACCAAAGGCCTCTGCTTCCCGCCCTTTGGGCTGCTAAAAAGAGGCCTTTGGTCCCGGTTGGTGGCACCAACCGGGACTAATGCACCCTTTAGTCCTGGTTCGTGGCACCAATCGGGACTAAAGGCTTTGCTATATAAGTTCACAATTAGGATTTTTTTCACTCTCATCTCGCAGTTGCCGCCCCCGACGACGCTGACAACATTGACGCCGCCCCCGCCGTCGCCGTCGCCGTCTCTGTCGCTGTCGCCCTCGCCGTCGCCATCACCGTCGCCGTCTCCGTCGCTGTCGCCCCCTACCCCGCCCCCGTCGTCGTCCTCCTCCTCACTTGGTACGGCCGGCGCCGCATTTTTTTCATATATATATATATGCTTATTTTTTTCATATGTATATGCTTGTTTTTTCATATATATGATGATATATATGCTTGTTATCATAATTGTTTTTGTTCATATATATATGATGATTTTTTTATAGAATATGATGTTTTTTTCCATAGATGATCACATATATATATGATGTATGCATGGATGTGGATGAAATATATGATATTTTTTGGTTCATAGAACATGATGTTTTTTATTCATAGTTTTTTTTGTTCATGAGAGAGGCGGGAACGTCGAGGGATCATAGATATGATGTAATTTTTTTCAGAATTTTCTATCGTGCATAGACAGATTTTAGACCACGGGATAGGAAAAAAGAAAATAAGAAGAGGAAGAAAGAAGAAGAGGAGAGGAAGAAGAGGAGAAATAAATAAGAAGAGGAAAAAGGAAGAAAAAGAAGACGAGAAGAAGAAAGGAATAGTTTCTATTTTCTTCTACTTTCTCCTCTATTCCTTTCTTCTTCTCCTTTTTTTCTTCTTTTTTTCTCTTCGATTGCTTCTCTTTTATTCCTTTCTTCTTCTCCTCTTTTTATTTCTTCTTTTTTCTTCTTATTTTTTATTGGGTATGTCGTTGTCGATATACCCCCTCCCGATAACTTCAACACCGGGGGGGGGGGGGGGGGGTCGATATACCCCCTCCCCGATAACATTATTTTCCCATGTATGTATGTCGCGTCGTTGTCGATATAACCCCCTCTCGGATTACTTCGACATGAGGGGCGGTCGATATATATACCCCCTCTCGACCGTGATAACTTATACCACGGGAGCACCCCCCTCGGCCCTCTCGCTCGACCAAAACTCTCGAGGACACCCAAACCCTAGAAAAAAATGATGTTGGTCTCCTACCCCCTCCCGCCGTGCCCCTACTCGACAAACTCTCTCGAGGCCACCCAAATTTATCAAGTTAAAAGAGTGTTGTCGTCGAGGCCACCCCAAACCCCTTGAAGCGTTGTCGAGGCCACCCCAAACCCTTGAAGCGTTGCCTTGGCCACCCCAAACCCTAGAGAAGGAGCGTCGAGGCCACTAATATGATTCCTTATTGTGATTATATTAGCTAGCTAGTTCTACGTTTGCCACTCTTCAGCTGTCATGTTTGAATAATAATTGCCATGTTGTAAATATTTGCAGAAACTATGGAGCACCCCCGAGACGAAGAAACAGAAGAGATATTGGGGGACATAATCGCAAAAGGAAGTGATGTCGTTGCATCGTTTCTCAACGACACCGATGGTCTGGAAGGACAGGGTAGTGAAGAAGAAGGTTATGAGTATGATGGCTCCGGTGACCCAATGACGGCTCCGGTACAAAAAGAAGTAGACCGTCATGACGGCTCCGGTGATCGAACCGAGTCCGGCCAGGTATATATATTAGTTAAGCCTGTGCTGACTAGCTAATTGATGCATTCATTGTTTTCGTATGTACACATATTAAATAACTCTGGTCTTTCTTCTTTTCTCTAGCCTTCCGGATCGAGCACAACTTCGGTAAAGAAACGAGGCCCGAAGAAATAGTTGCGCTCGGATGAAAGGTTTGAGATCACAGCAATCGCGCGCGATGGCAAGCCGATTGAACCCATCCGGACAAGGGATGCATTTCGTGCTCGGTGCGGGGTTCTTGTTAGGGACAAGATCCCGATCAGTATCCAGCAATGGTTAAAGCCTAAGAAGGAAGACCCTGAGGTGTCTTATGTCTCCGATATGCAGCAAGAAGATCTGTGGACATCGCTTAAGGCAAATTTCACCCTACCGCCAGAAGAGGATCCGGAGAAGCTAGTTAAAGAGCAATTGATCAAGTCTCATGCTCTTAAGAGGATGGCAGAACTATTCAGGAGGTGGAAGAATGAGCTGAAAACAGAGTTTGTCGATGAAGATTTGACACCAGAATTCACCGGAAAGTATGAGAAAATCAGAGATCACTGGCCCGCATTTGTGGCCCACAAGAGATCGGAAAAGAGTAAGAAGATGTCAGCGATAAACAAGAGAAATGCTGCGAAGAAGAAGCATCACCATTGCACGGGGTCAAGTGACTACCTTAAAGCCCGACCTTTGTGGGACAAGGCTGAGAATGACCTGATTGCTAAAGGGGTCGAACCAGAGACATTGAACTGGCCAGACCGTTGCCGGACTTGCACTACTACGGAAAAGCCTATACACAGAATCTTAGCAGCAGCGCGGCTCAAAAAGGAGCGTTGCTGCTAACTAGTAGTAGCGCGCGTGCGGGAAACTCGCTGCTGATAAGGATTTAGCAGTAGCGCGCTCGGCGTAAAACGCGCTGCTACAAATATCGACCGCAGTGTTCACCTAACTCATATTAGCAGTAGTGCGGTCGCGCGAACCCGCTACTGCTAAGGATGTAGTAGTAGCGCGCTTTTTCTGAGATCGCTGCTGCTAAATTTCAAATTGCCACACTTTTTTGTCCCAGTTAGCAGTGCCGTGTACAAAGGGAAGGTTCCGGGGGTGTACAATGAGTGGCATGAGTGTCAGGCGCAAGTGAATGGGTTCACGGGCGCCAGCCATAAAGGCTTCAAAAGTAGACAAGAAGGAGAAGCTAGTTACTTGAGGTTCACGCTAGCGCAAGAGAGGACTCGTAACCGCCACCTCATGTACTGCATAGTTCCGCTCTCACTCATAGTGATAGCACTTCTTGCGTATACCTTTGTTTAGATGGATGACGTTGTTGTAGTTGCAAGTATTCGAGACTTGCATGTATCGCTATTTTCGAGATGAGGACAAGATATCACTTTGTGTTGGATGATGATTATGATGAGACTATTTGTATGTACATGCTATGATTACATTTGTGGCCTCGCAGGCATTTGTATGTGTATCATGATGACATTTCTATGTGCTAAAGATTCTTCTACAAAGCCTGTTCAAATACAAAACAAATATGCCAAAAAAACTACTTAAATTAGCAGTAGCGAGTGTATAAAAGTTAGCAGCAGCGCCTCAATAGCAGTAGCGCGTCCAGGCAAAGCGCGCTAGCGCTACTAGCAGTAGCGAGCTTCCTCTAACCGCGCTGCTGCTACACTTGTGTAGCAGTAGCGCCGGTGTGCACGCGCTACTGCTATGCGTTAGCTGTAGCGCCTTATTAGTAGCGCCTGTACCCGCGCTACTGATACATCTAAAACCCGCGCTGCTGCTAGCCTTTTCCCTAGTAGTGTTGGTTCTTAGGGGTTGGCGGAACCTTGGACCCTGTAACAGGGAAGTGTGTTTGGACGGATGAGCAACTGCGAATACCCGTCAAAAAGCTTTAGGAGTATATCGAGAAAGCGCAACAAGGGACGTTCCTCCCAGACAGAGAGAAGGACGAGCTCACAATGGCCCTCGGGAATCTTGAGCCCCCTGGACGGACACGAGGCATGCCAGGCTCCTTTCCGTGGAAGGCTAGCTTTCCGGACGCAGGGGGTTACAAAACCCAGGAGAGGAGGAAGAAAGTGGAGCATAGCCAACTGCAGGCGCTGCATGAAAGGGTACAAGGGCTAGAGGAACGAGAAGCAGATCGCAGCAAACGACCTGCCGAATCTTCCCCTGAAGCTACCCTGCCATCTCAGTGGAGAAGCAACGTGGCTTCCACCGAGCAGACTCCGCAGCTGGAGCATTTCTTCATGGCTCCTGCTAGCTACCCCGTGGATGCTATCACGGAGTCTCAACATTGCCACCTTATGACGCGATGGATGACATTGAAAGTCAAGGCGGCTGTTGGCTCTGTTATACCTAATGAACCTGGCTCAACCTACCACGCACTACTAGGGAAAACCTTATACATAGAATGTTACCAGTAGCGCTTGTTAAAATGAGGCGCTACTGCTACTTAGCAGCAGCGCGTCTGGCAGAACCGCGCTACTGTTAGCCGCTTAGCAGTAGCGGGGCAGAAAGCGCTACTACTATAATTGCCACACCGTTCCCGACGTGCTAGGTATAGTAGTAGCGCCCTTCTACGAACAGCACTACTACTACAGATTTTAGCAGCAGCGCGTTTTTCCTTCCCACGCTACAGTTAAAGCTATTTTCACCTAACCCCCCGCGCGGCCTGATTCCCTCTCCTCTACTATTCCTCCCCCAATTCTCCTCTACTATTCCTCGTCGCCTCCGCCTCGCCGCCGTCTCCCCCGACCCCGCCTCACCGTCGTCTCCCCCGACCCCGCCTCGCCGTCGTCTCCCCCGACCCCGCCTCGCCGCCGTGTTGCCCGACCCCGCCTCGCCGCCATCTCCCCCGACCCCGCCTCGCCGCCGTCTCCCCCGACCCCGCCTCGCCACCCCTCGATGTCGCCGTCTCCCCCGACCCCATCTCTCTCCCCGCCCTCTGTAAGCATTCTCCCCTTCCGATCCCTCTTCTCTGCTTAGTATGAACCCTAGCTATTTAGTGCTAGTTAGTATGAACCCTAGGCTATTTTTAGTGCTAGTTAGTTAATTACTTAGATGGTAATTAGGGCAGTAGTTTCTAGGTACTAATTAGTTAGTAAGAACTAGGTACTAATTAGGTACTAGAATATTTTTATTTATAGTAAGTTTATTTTTAGTAAGAACTAGTTGAATTAATAGAACTAGTTAGTAAGAACTTGTTTCTATTTTTTAGTTAAAGCAATTTTTCCCGCCTCGACGTGGACGATGCCTATCCCGCATCCGCGTCGTCGAGTCGGCGGAGGACGACACCTGCTTGACCAGATCGGCCATGTCCGGGACTGGGCTCCGCTGGGGTGGTACTGGGAGGCGCTACCTACCGAGGGGCGCAGGTTGGTGAGGAGCCAGCCTGTCGTTGACCCGAACCTTCTTTGGTGGTGGTCGCGTGGGCTAGTGACGATTCAGAGGCTCGAGGATTCCGCGGAGGTGGTGCGTCACCGTGTCAGTGAGGAGGACGCGCATGTCCGTCGCTACTTGTTTGTGTTGGAGCACATGCCGTTCTCCAATACCTGGCAGGTTCTCCGGGGATCTCACTGGAGCTATGATCCCGTGATGGTTCCTTCTCTGTGGGTGTCCATCGCCCGCGCCGATACCCATCGTGTGCTAGAGTTTTAGTTGTATTAGTGATGCTATATGCATGACACTATTCATGATGTATTAGTGATAATATTCGACGATGTACGGACGCATGAGATAATATACTTTTGCTTATTGAATGCATGCTAATTTGAGTCCTATAAGATATTTTGAAATGTATATCTTGTGTTGCTCAATATCCAAGTGGCCGGTCATGTTTGCAGGTTACACCTCTGAGTGGCCTATGTTTTGCCGGAGTGTTGATTCATTTCCGTTCCGGCAAATTTCAGGCGCTCGATATGTCCTATTTTAGCAAAGGTCATGCCGGATTTTTCCGTGAATTTTGGCATGACTTGTGCCAGAATATGTAGGAAATATCGAGTTCCCCAGATTTGTGTGTTGAGTATCTTGGTAGTTGTCTTCGATTGATTTTGAATTAATGTTTTAACTATGAACATAGGAAATGTCTGACGACGAAAAGGATTTCGGTATTTGCAAATACTGCGAAGACGAGCGCGGCCTGTGCGACGGAATCTTCCTAGATGATGATAGGCGCTTCAGCATCAAGCTGGATGAGAACTTCGAAGTTGATACAGTAAGTCACAACGACAAGTATTTTTTCGTAATTAAGCATGACATCTGCTTCATTTGCTTCAACTTATATTTTTTTTACTATTCTACTAGCGTATCCCCTGCCATGCAAGAGTTTTTGTATTGGATAAGATAGGTTTCAGTCATAGTATGGAGGAAAAGAAAGTTTACTTGAAGACCGAGCATGGTTATATTTTCCATGCAAAATTATACAATTCAGACGACTACACCTATTTTGGATGCAAAACATGGCGAGCACTATGCAAGACTTATGCATTTGAGCCTGATATGGTTATCACCTTTGATATTCATCCAGAAGATGATATTGAAGGTAATACCGACATCTGGGTCGATGTGCAGACGCCTCCAGTTATACCATTATGTAAGTTTCTCAACCATATTTATGTCTTTGATATTGTTTATTCAAAAATAGTTGACAACTAATTTGTATTGTCAGCTTATTTCGGTGCAAGCAAACATGTCTAGCGCTTGGTAGACAGGACCGTATACTGTCCTGGGGCTGAACTCAACTGCGAGGAGCTCAGTCATTATGTTTCATGGCTTGAGGATCTTGATACTGTCAAGACAAATTTTCTTCCTGCATTTAGAAATGTTAGTACTGAAAATGTGCGATCAATAGTGTTCGTAATGAACTATGATCACATCTATTTAAGAAGGATGGTAAGATGTTTACTATTTGTCATCAGTGCATCTTTTCCATACATTATTTTTGAAGCTAAACTTCATTGCTAAGTATGTTATCGTGCGATGTTCTTCAACAGGGACTCCCGATGAATGTTGTGCCTTATGGTATCGAGACTAAAGGTACCATGAGTATTATCAGCTTATGGCCAAGATATCCTACAGATTACTTTAGTGCATTCAAGATTAGCGACGGATGCTTAATAGTGCAAGACTTGACCAAATATGTGATGGGGGAGCGCAGAGAAGTACTAGGGGCAGCAAACAGATGCGCTACCCAAGATTAGGAGACAGGTTCATCTGCATGCTCCAGTTTGATCAAGGAGGAGAGCTATACATGTTTTATGTTATTTTACCTAAGAGAGAGCAGCAGGAGTGATTAGCTAGCTAGAAATGAGTTTGAGGATGATGATATACTACACTATTACTATGATGATAAAATAGCTAGTGTTGGTGGTAATGACTATGATGATTATTATTAGCTAGTGTTAGTGGTGATTAAATAAATACTGTTGGTGGTAATGGCTATGATGATTAAATAGCTTGTGCTGGCGGATTAGATTCAAGTGGAGGCAACATGTGGTGCACATCGAAAGTACTACTAGTCCAAACTAGATCAAGTTTGGATTAGTAGTATACTTTTGACATGCACCACATATTGCCTCCACTTGAACCTAATCCACCTTCATTTGACACACTGTTATGGACATAATGATGTAAACCTCATAACTGGTATTGTATCAATATTTGTACGATGGCGCATAAATACACTAAAAATAAAAAAATTAAAAAAAATACTAGTAGCGATGGACAGAAAACATGCTGCAAGTAGTTACCTTAGCAGTAGCGTGGTACTGAATAAACGTTGCAGCTATTTGTCCTAGCAGTAGCGCGTGCGGGCACACGTTATTGCTAAGCAATAGCTGTAGCGCCTTATTAGTAGCGCGGCCTCCCGCGCTACTAGTGGACACAAAACCCGCGCTACTGCTAGGGTTTTCCCTAGTAGTGACGGCCAGCCGATTCCAGAAGGATATGCTAGGGTGATGGTGGATCAAATAACGGACGGATTTGAGGACTTTCAGCTTGACCACCCTACGGGTGAAGGGGAGATTCGTCTGGGTTCTTCTCTGAATACTCCATGCCTATGGCGGAAGGAGCTCATCAACCTTCCGAACTGAACGCCTCCGCCTCCTCCTCCTCCTCCGGCGAGTCAGGGCAATCTGCCTCCTCCTCCTCCTCCGCCTCCTCCTCCGGTGAGTGATCAGGGCACTCAGCCTCCTTCTCCGGCGCGTGGCGGCACTCTGCCTCCTTCTCCGCCTGAGCCGGCGCGCCTGAGCAACCAGCCTCCTCCTTCTCCGCCTTGTCAACAAGGGCAGATCAAGAGACCCGCCGCCACTCCGGCTGCTCCGACGCGTCATAGTCCTTCGCCTCCGCCTTGTAAGAAAGGAAAGACAGCCGCATCCGCTCCGTCTGCTCTGGCGTCAAGCAGCACAACAAGAGCCGGGAGGCAATACAAATACGGTCCTTCTCTCAAGACTCCGGAGAAGTTACCATACGAGAGGACCGTGGAGGAAAACACGCGGATCATGCAAGCCGAAGTGGATAACATCTTTGAAGGGGTGAAAGCAAAGAAACATCCACCTCCGGACGAGAAGATAGATCCGGTAAAAGTGAAGCGTACTCTAGCTGCCCTGCAGAAACTGCCAAAGTCTCTACCGAAAGGCAACTATAACCACATTCTTACAAAGTCATTTGTGGAAGCGTCGCGGTCGGGAAGTACTATCAGTGGTCAACGACGAGCTGGGAAAAAAGTTGCCCAGCTCGGCGAACAAGCGAACCAATCGTTCCCCCTGCTCCAGGTGTCTAGCGATATCATCGCTAATGTTTCGGGCGGGATGGTGCCCGGTTATAACAATATTGAAGATTACCTGCCCGACGATGTACATTATGATTTTTTGGAGGTGGACGAACACAAATACGTGTACGGGAAGCCTCTCGTCAAAGATGAAAGATCTCTACCAACGATGATGTTCAGATTCCATGATTGGTTCATGAAAACCTGTAGAGAGCCTGAGGGGAGCAATATTTTGAAGCTAAGAGTCAGGGAGGAGCATGACCTCGTTAGACTTGAACTGTTGAATGTTCCATTTGAGGAGTTCTTCGCGTTTTCAATCTAAAGGCCCTCGATAAATTAATGATCACTTGCTACTGCCTGTAAGTACAGTACTACTACTTTTGTCATTAAGTTTCTATATATAGGTCAGCTCTTTCATTGCATGTATTTTTAGTTATCCTCACTATATTATGCAGATTTAAGATCGCCGAATTGAAGAAACGAAAAATCGGTGATATTGGGTTCATTAACACAAATCTTATAAATGCATATATGGTTAAATCTCAGGCCAAAGAAACCAAGGCCAAGCTGCTAAAATCGTTTGTATTAAATCAAAACAAAGCTATAATACTCTTCCCTTACGAATTCAAGTGAGTGTTACTGTCTTCTGCATATTCGGTTTCCCTTATTAGTCGAGGTTATAGTAGTAATGTAATTGATGAGTTAGGCGTGCGTGCGCAGCTTCCACGATATTTTCCTAGAGATTAAGCTTGAGCAGGGACTAGTAATCGTCTTAGACTCGAGACGAAAAGATCCCAAGGAGTATGCGGACATGACTGAAATTCTAGAGAAGTAAGTTAAATCGATCATTATCGCACCATATCGGCTACTTTGTTCATTTCCTGATATCAAGTAATTGTTTTCTTTGTCTGCTGGCAGGGTTTGGAAAAAATTCACCTCAAAAACTTCGGGACTGTTGAAGAAGCTGCAATTTAGACACCCGAAAGTAAGTACTATAGTAGCATGTTCCACGCATCTCCTAGTGATTTAAGTGCTAGTTTCATCAATATCATTTAGCATGCTTGCTAATTATCAGTTTGATTGACCTCTATTTCTTGTAAAGTGGTTGTGGCAGGAACAAGGGAATGATTACTGCGGATACTACATTTGCGAGTCCATCCGCCACACGACCTGTGAGCGGGGCTACTCTGACAAACAATATGAAGTGCGTAAATAATAATATTCACAATTTTATTTTATTACCATCATTTGTGTTCAGTTTCATTTATTCATATATATGTATTGACCCCATTCTTCGAATTAGATATTTCGGATGCGGGATGAACTCCTACCACCAGATCGTATGCGAGGAATTCAAGAGGAATTGGCGGCATTCTTTCTTGACCACGTGATCGCTAAAGACGGAGAATACCATGTGGACCCTGATCAGCTCGTTTTTAATTAATTAGGAGATTATTTTGTAAGAGATACTTATATTGTATATATGTAGCCAGTACTTAGCGTCGGATAGATATACGAGAACTTGTTGTTCGACCAATCTCTCAGAGAAGGAGAGGTGGTCGATATCACTTCTCTCTATATGCATATGTTCAAGACGATCTTCTGTTTCCTTCATTTGCTTACTAGCAAGCATGTCTAGTCCTCTCTATACGTATAGTACGTAGCGTCGACCAAGCACGGAGATAAGAGAGGACACTTCTCTCTATTAATTAGCTAGCTAACACAATATATGAAACACCTAAATTAACCCCCCAAAACCCCTAACCCCCCCCCCCCCCCCCTTCAAAAAAACAAACAAAAACCACAGCACCTGAAATGCTGACGCGTGGATGTCTATTGGTCCCGGTTGGTGCCACCAACAGGGACCAAAGGGCCTCCTGCCTGGACTCGCCGCACCGGCCACGTGGAGGCCCATCTGTCCCGGTTTATGCAAGAACCGGGACTAAAGGTATAGGGCATTAGTACCGACACTTTAGTCCCGGTTCAAAAACGGGGACTAATGGCCCTTACGAACCGGGACTATAGGTCCTTTTTCTACTAGTGTATAACATAAATTAGTATGGACTGAAGCCACGAAGCAAAATTCTGAAAACACACATGAATTGATCGGCATGGAAGAGTATGGTCCTGTCAGTGAGCATCCTGAATCTGCAAACACGTAAGCATGAGAATCATGTCAACACACAACTTTGGCTGCTGTATGTTGAACCTGCATTTAAAATCAACTTTGGTAATATGGAAATATTAAGTCTGCAATTGTAAGTACAAAGAAAAATGCATAAAACAACAGGGTGACTACATTAACAAAGCTGGCATAGACTAAAAAGTTCACAAAGAAAATCTGAGCATGTATGCAGAAATTCAGGACTAGTATCTCCTCATAGAAAAATCAGCAGAAATATAACATGCTCAGCCAATTATTGGACTGCATGCACAAGCAGACTTTAGTGGACTAGAAAAAACAATATAGCATCTGACATGTATACCATCCAAAAGCATGGAGGTGACTTATATATAAAATAAAAGGTTTTTAGTCCTCTTGGCATCAATTAGGTCCTATTTGATTCAAAGGATTCCATAGGATTTTGGAGGATTACAATCCTTGTGTACTTTTCCTTTACGTTGCTCCTTTGATTTGTAGGAATGTACCATATATGAATTTTTCCTAAGTAATCATCTGTATCATATTCCATAGGAAATCTAGCATCCACTTTAACCTCTTGAAAAAAAAATCCTTGTGTTTCCTGTGAAATCCTATGTATCTTCTATTCCTGCTTTTGTACACAATCTTGCGAATCAAAGATTCTCTTAAAGGGACAGTGTACCTAAGAAAAAGGCAAGTATGCAAGTAGAAGAACATCATTGTAGCATGTGGACTGTCACAATGTCGATTTTTTTCCTGGAAACAAAGAGGGTAGAATGAAGATAAAACCAAGTCGGCGTTTTACGGATAAATAGCATGTGACCGACACATTCCAACAATCCTAGAAATTTGCAAACCATGAAAGGCAATATGATAATAGAACTACATAAGTTTCAGATCAAAATAGAAGCACAAGGCGATATGATGAGTTCAGATTTCTAAACTATAAAATGATAAAATAATATTTGCATCAATGAGTATGCTAACCATGCATCAGACATGCTTACCAGTTCAATGTTGCACTCCACAAAAGGATACTCCATGAACATGTTTTTTATTTTTGAGCACCAATCCGCACATGGAGTGATACCATTTGCCAGTCTTAAAGTCACTCTTTTAAGCACCAAAGCACATGTAAATATCACTTTCAAGAAATCAAACTCATCATGTTCCCCGATCATGCCTTGAATTTCCAAATTTTCAAGATCAGCCAAGGAGGTAGTTTGTGTTCTCCAGTCCTTCGGCTCATCACAAAGACAATTTACTGTGCATGCATCCTTCACCTAAAATAAGTATGAAGTGCAACAATATATTATTGATGTTTCACAATTATAGAAGCTCAATAATGTACCTATTTTTTCCGTTGAGCATTAATGCATGTGTTCCTAAATAAAAGAACATCGATAAATTTACCTCTGATCTTAGTAGGACGATTTTAAGATTACATATAGTTGTACAAATCTGATCCATCCCAAGGATACGCAACACTAATGCTCCAAATCCATGCCCCTTCGTTTTGAGATGCAGGTCCAAACCAGAGAAGTTGGTGACCATATGTTTATGTATCTCGGACTCAAAGCGGAGCTCTGCATTTCGAGAATTATGTGAATCCTACAAAATCAATTCAGCAACATGTCATGAACAAATCGATTTAGCCGGTACATAGAGTGAAGGATTAGATGAAACGTACTTGGGCACACATGTGCACTGACAGGACATGGACGATGGGGTGCCACAAAGATGTGTTTTTTCCTGGGTCCGCTTGCCCGTGCCTCTCTATCGTGGTTAAGCCCACCTCCAAGAGGCCCCAAAGACCAAGCCTGTAGAACGCCCTCGCATACGAGCACCGCCACAAGACCTTCTCCACCATTGGTGCTAAGACGGAGACCCCGAGGTCGCCGCGGGCACGGAAGTTCACTGTCAATTGCTTAAGCATGGCAGCCTCGACGTAATACGGGTTGTCCACGTGTTCCTGTTCTCTACAACAATTTCTTGCAACGACTGTGAGTGCATTGTGAGTTTGTCCATGCCTACCAAGCCGGTGTTGTACACCGTGAGCAAGCGCAGGCAAGGGCAGCGGCGGATCAACGAGGCAAGGTCGACATGGCAGCCCGAGAGGGAGAGTCTCTTCAGTGAGGGGAACCCGGCACCGGCCCGTAGTGGGGCCAATAGGAGGTATCCAGCATGCAGGGCAATGGAGGTGGCGTAGTCCAAGCGGGGCAGGTCCACGCCCGAACAGTGGACTTGTAGGTTCCGTGGGAGGGTGAAGCGCAGTTCGAATGGTGTGAGCCTTGCGGCGGCTCGTAGTAGAGAGGAGACACCGGAGGGGAGCATGTCATCTTGCAAGGGGATGCTGATGTCGAGGAGGAGTCGATGAAACACCCCAGGACGAGTGGCGTGGTGGAGAGCGGCCTCGAGCGAGCCGAATGGGACATCATGGAGGGTGATGGTGACCTTGGGGAGGCGGGTCCAGAAGTTGTGCCACCGGTGGGAGAGGATGCATGTACGCACTGCAGCACGGGCGCAACTGAGGAGCTTGAGCACCTGGAGGAGCAGATCATCTGAGAGGGTGCTGATGAGGTCTGTTGAACCATGGGAGCCATGGCGCGATCCATCGTGCGACTCATACTCCTCCATAGAAAGCCCACCTACAAATAAATTATTTTAGAGAGTGATATAACTCATGGGACAACAGTATGCTCTTAAAATACATTGCCTTGTTTCCAAAATCAACACTCCAGAGTTTGAAAGTATATCTTGTTATTCTTGTAGTTCATTATTATTTTCTACAAATTTGGTCAACCTTAGACATTCAGACTTTTGATAAAATTTAGAGGAATCAGTTTATTTTCTTTTTTTTAGGAAAGCATGAGTTTAGACTGTACAAAAGCTAAAAGTAACTATCACGTAGATCTAGGAAATATGCTAATCATGGATAAGATAAAAGTAAATGTTGCTTCTAGGAATATGGTAATCATGTAAGAAGAAGTGCTAACCAGAAACAAAATCAATGCTGCTTTCCACATATGGATACTCCCGGAAGATGTTGTTTATTTGTGTGCACCAATCATCACTCGGCACGTCCTGATCTAGCAGCCTCACCGTCACACTTTTGAGCATGGGCGCACATCTAAATACAACTCTTAATAAATCAAGCTCATGATCCTCCCCGTCCAATCCTTCAATTTCCACCTTTTCAAGATTATTCAAGGAGACAATTTGGATTCTCCAACCCTTTGGGTCATGACAAGGGCAATTAAGTGGGCACGCTTCTTTCACCTATACATTTAAGATAAATGTGAATCACATCAATGCATTATATATAGATGCTCCGACCCCTTAGATGTTCACTGAGAAATGATAAGAAGTATTGCACGCATACATTTCAAATATATAAGCATGGTGATAAGTTACCTCTGATCTCGACATCACGATCTTAAGGTTTACTATATCGGTAAGACAAAGACCTGGATAATTTATGTGAAAGAGACGCAACACAATGGTCCAAGCATGTGCCCTCTTGTTGTGAGATGTAGGTTCAAATAACCAGATAAGTGGGTGCCCATATGTCTACGTATCTCTGTGGCAAGGTAGTACTCTGCCACTGGTTGAAGACAATATGAACCCTGCAAAATCAATTCAGCAAGGCATGATCATGCATGAAAGTTAAATTTAGCTGGTAGTCCATATATAAATCGGGCAGGCAGGACGGAAGACATACTTTGGCACACATGTGCAGGGTCAAGACCTCGACCCGACCGAGCACCCCGGCTCCGTGTCTCTCGCGCGGCGACTCGAAGCCCACCTCCAAGAGGTCCATGTGCCAAAGACCAAGCCCATGGGTCAACCTGTCGGCGTACTACGCGCGCGCGGGGGGGGGGGGGGGGGGGGAGGAGTTCCTATGTGACGCGTTTTGCGTCAAATTGCCGCGATTTCGCACAGGTACGTCGTTCGCGTCTGACGATTGGGCCGGCCCATTGCAATGCGCCACAGAAACCAGGTGAAAAAAAATCGTGGCTAGCCACTACGCTGGGAGAGCTTACTTGATGAATGAACAGCGAAAATCTAAAAGAACTAAAGAATGTATAAGATTTAACACTGTTTGTAAAAAGATCCTTTACCATTTTCCAAATTTTAATTAAATTTTTAAACGTACGGTTTTGTTTTGACAAAAGCAAACAATTTTATGATATTGTGTGAACAAATTTTAAAACAGGAATTTCTTTGAATTTGTGAACAATTTTTGAAAAAATGAAACAGTTTTTTAAAATATGAACATTTTTGAAAAAATGGACATTCTTTTGGATCTGCGAATAAATTTTGAAATTCCAAACAGATTTAGGAAAGTGCGAACATTATTTGTCATCTGCGAAAGAGTGAACAAAATTTCAAAACAAGAACATTTTCTGAACTTATGAACAATTTTTTGAAAGTGAACTTCTTTTAAAATGTATATTTGAAAATGTGCAAATAGTTTTTGAATTTTTGAACAATTTTATGCAAAAGGAACATTTTTTGGAATATATGTACAAACTATGCAATTTTGAACAAGTTTTGAAGCCGTGAACGTTTTTTGAATTCTTGAACAAATATTTGAAACAAGGAAGTTTTTGTGAAATTCCGAACAAAAAATTATAACTACGAACATTTTCAAAAGTTTATGAAAAAAATGAAAAAAATGGAACTTTTCATGAATTTGTGAACAAATTTGAAACATAACATTTATATGAATGTGTGTAGAAATTTGTAAAATGGGAACAAGTTTTTTAAATCCATGACCTTTTTAGTTTGTGAACAAAATTTTCAAAAGCAAACATCTTTTGAAATTGTAAACTGTTATGAATTTTTGAACATATTTTTAAAAGGAGCAAACAATTTTTGAAAAACTGATTTTTGTTAGTTTCTGAACAAAATTTTAAAACAGATTCGAAAATTGTGAACAAAATGTGAGAACAGAAATATTTTCCGAAAAACTTGAAGAAATTTTGAATAATTCTTACATTTTTTAAAATACAGAAAAAATGGAATAAATAAAAAAGAAAAGAAACAGAAAAAAGAAAAGTAGACACGAACATTTTTCGAAAATATAAAATATTATGATTTTTCCAACATTTTTTGAAAATGAACAAACAATTTTTCGAAAATCTTATTTTTTTTGAATTTCTGAACAAAATTAGAGAGGAGAAACATTTTTCGAAAAATGTGAAAAAAATTTGAGGACGGAACATTTTCCGAAAAACTTGAACAAATTTTGAACAATTCGAAAAAAAGAAACAGAAAATACGAAAAAGAAGAGAAAAAAGAGAGAGAAACTGAAAAAGAAAAATCCGGTTTAGGAACCTTCTAGAATGGTCCCAAAACCGAAAAAACTGGCTAGAAACATAAGAGAAGGTTCCCAAAACTGTATCGGTGCAACGTTAAAACGGGCCGGCCCAACCCCGATCGTTCGCTCGCTGGCTTCTGCGAAACAGCAACAATTCGAACCTGAGACCAGCTGCGTACCAGCACGCACTAGTAGCCACTCCAACTAACCACTACTGCTGTCAAATAAAGCAGTGCACAACTTAAAGAACTAGTCATAAATGAAAAACAGAAACGGTATCCTGCAGCGACCTGGAACCAGTACTATAGAAACTTAGCTATTGTAGCGAATCTGAATTAGTTATTGGGTTGAACGCTTTTTAATGCATATTTTGAAAAAGTATCAACATTTCTTGAATTCCCGAAGAAGAAAAACGGAGACAGAAACATTTTCTGAATATGTGAACAAAAAAAATTGAAAAAGCTATGCATGCCTTAATTCAGTTTCCATGCGTGCTAATGATTCCAAGTTTCCAATTGTCCGATTTACAGTGCTAATATCTAAGAATAACAACAGTGACAAAACACAACACTTTTTAATTTATTCGAACAAATCTTGAAAATTATGAACAATTTTAAGGTAAGTATTGTTTCAAAGTTTGAACATTTGTGAAACAACACGAACAAATTTTGAAACTCCAAACAAATTTTTTGAATACATGAACAATTTTCAGAGTAGGAACATTTTTTGAAATTTCTGAACAAAAAGTTGAAAAGCTGACCATTTATTGAATCTGCGAACAATTTTTTGAAACCACAAACAAATTTTTAAAAAACATTAACAATTTTTGAAAAATGGGAACAAATGTGAAATCCCAATTTTTTTGAAAAAAATGAACAAATTTGGAAATGTGAACATTTTTTGAAAATCACGAACAAAATTTGAAACTCCGAACAAATTTTGGAAACACAAACAAAATTTTGTACATTTTTTGAAAAGAATGAAATGTTTTTTAAACCTGAACAAAAAATTCGAACATCTTTTTTAGAACCGAACAAAGTATTAAATATACTGAACTTTTTGTAAAATTGCGAACAATTTTTGAAACTGAAATATTTTTTGAAATCCCGAACATTTTTTAAAAGTTGTCAAAAGTGTGAACAAAAACATTCTTAACAATTTTGTTAACACACATTTTTTTTTGAAAATTCCGAACAATTTTTGGAAAATGCATACAGTTTTTGAATTTTGAACAAAATTTGAAAACACGAATTGTTTTCAAATTCTGATAATTTTTGTAAAAGTGCGATCATTTTCCGAAAAATGCGAACATTTTTTTGAAAAATAAAACATAAACTTGAAAAACAAAAAAGAAAAAAAGAAAAGAAATAGAAAAAGAAACAAAAATAAAAAACCGTTACAGGAACCTTCTAGAAGGTCCCCAAAACCGGAAAAAACCAGCTGGAAAGATTCCCAAAACCGGGAGCGCTTGAACACGATTAAATGGCCCGGCCCGTTGCGTCGCTGCTCGGTCGCTCCCCTGTGCGAAGCGCCGGCAGTTTGACGCATCGAGCGGCAAATAGGAAATTTCCTGCGGGGGGACCTCATATTCAGCGCGTTCAGCGCCGCTGAACCAAACTGGCGCCCGCTGCGCCGCCCTAGTGGGCTGGCCCACGAACAAGCAACAACAGCGAAAAAATACCTAAAAAACTTGTCGCGCTGAGGATTCGAACACGCATCGTTGCCTTGCAGTACGCAGTTGGCTTACCACTACACCCGCATCATAAGAGTGGCTAATGTTACCACGAATCGTTTAAGGACAATTACAGACGCGCTGTTCCAAAATTTACATGTTCACAGATTAAAAAAAGGCTCACAAATTTGTTTCAAAAAGAAAAGGTTTACTTATTCAAGAAAGCTAACGAAAATTGAAAAAAGTTCACTATTTCGGGAAAAAAATTCATAAACTTGAAAAAGTTCACTAATTCCAGAAAAGTTACCGAAATTAAAAAAGTTCGTGAGTTTGAAAAAAGTTCATGAAAATTTTGGAAAAGTTCATCAAATAGAAAGTAGTTCAAGAAAATTGAAAAAGTTCATCGATTTTCACAAAGAGTTCATACATTTGAAAAAAGTTCATCGGTTTTGAAAAAAAGTTCACCCATTTTCATGAAAGTTCACGAGGTTTGAAAAAAAATTCACAACTTTTGAAAAAAAAGTTCATTGATTTCGAAAAAATAGTTCATCGATTTGAAAAAAGTTCATCGAATTCAAAAAAAGGTTCATGAACTGAAAAATAGTTCATCGATTTTACCAAAACAAAATAGCGAGAATGGCAAAAGTTCGCGCATTTATTAATTATCAAGATGTGTAAGAATAAATAGAAAGTAAAAAGAAAAAAATCAAACAAAATCGTTCGAAAAAACAGTAAGTAAATACTCTCAAAAGAAGGTAGTCAGTTAGATCCGAAGGAGGTGGGTTGGTGGTTATCGTGGCGTTCTCGAAACCAGGAGATCGCTGGTTCGAATCATATGTAGACCGCTGTTTTCTGCGATTTATCAAAATGAGAAAACAAGTAAATGGGCCGGCCAGCTCGCGGTAGGTGGTGTGCACTGCAGGCGCCCGTTAACGAAATGCACTTTAACCGGAGCCTGCAGCGCCAAATAGGATTTCCCTACTGCGGGCGGCATCTCTTGGAAATCTTGTCCGCCATTGGTGCCAAGACGGTGGTCACCGTCGTCAATTGCTTAAGCACACTTGTATTTACACGGCCTTGAAGCGGCTTGAGGAGCTCCAAGAGTCGGTCTAATTCTACCTTTTGCAGGAACGCAGAGTGGATGGTGAAGTCATCGAGCGTGAGAACGTGCAGGCGCGGGCAGTAGGGGATCAAGGCGTCCAGGTCGAGGTAGCAGGCGGAGAGGGTCAGCCTCTCGAGCGTCGGGAACCCTGAGTGAGCGCGCAGCAACAACACGTGCGGCGACACCCCGCGCAGCTCGATCGAGGTGGCGCGGTGAAGGCAAGGCAGCTCTATGGGGCACGTCCAGTCCACGTACCGCGTGAGGGTGAAGCGGAGCTCCGCTAGCGCGAGCTCCGCGGCGGCACGGAGAACCGAGGAGACGCTGTCGGCGGGCAGCCTGCTGCCCCCTTCTGGTATACAGATGTCGAGGAGGTGCACCCGGGGCCCGGCGGCGCGGCGGAGAGCGGCCTCGAGGGAGCCAAGCGGGACGTTGTTGAGGGTGACGTAGACCACGGGGAGGCCGGAGCAGACGCGGCGCCACCGGCTGGAGATGACGCTGGTGCGCGCGGCGGCGCGGGCGCACCGGAGGCGGAGGAGGACCTGGTGGAGCAGACCGTCCGGGAGAGAGCTGATGTGTTAGGATCCTGCTACTAGTTTTACTCAATCGTTTGGCTACAAATCGAGAATTACAGGAGGAGGAAGCAGAGGAAGGGAGGAGACAGAGGAGGAAGAACACGCTACAGAGAGGGAGTTCGCCAGCCGGGCCGAAGCCTTCCGTCCAAGCCGCCTCTTCCGTGGACAACCGTGTGTCTTTTGTAGTTGGAGGCCAGGTCGAGGTGAATAGGGCCGGCCCATAGCAAGGTCGCTGACAATCCCCCCTCCATAAGTTTCGGCTTGCCCTCAAGCCCATTCCATGTCGAACCACTGGGATCCCAAGGAACTTGCATTGCAAACTGAACCCAATCAATCACCTTCTCATTTGGATCCCGAGCTAGTTGTAGGTCTTGTAACATGAGCACATCAGCAACCAGAACCAGACACAAAGCACCTTGTTGATCAATTGTAGGCCACTGAATCAATCTTGTGACAATGTAGTCGTGGTCATGACCAACAGGAACTTGGTCGACAATGACATGGAGGTGGTAGTCTTGGTCGTGGTAGTCTTCGTCGGCACAGACTTGATCAAGGTACAATGCACCGTCGAAGTAGTGGCTACAACAATATATCAGCACAACAAAAATCCACCATCCTCGCACCCATTGAACGATCCCCATGAAGTTTGTCTTGGTCCCAAGCCAACGACGAGTAAGACCACCAGGGTCCCAGGGCAGGTGCAACAGATAAATGGTACCGACAACTGAGCTTCTGATCCCAATCTTCAAGCAATAAATCACAGGAGAGCGCTCTTCGAGCAGTGCTTGCAACCATGGGATCTTCCATTGCATCAGTGCATGACCTTGTTGGTTTAGTTCCGGACCAGAGAACTCAACCATTATTTTCATAGGAAAGTTGTCAGGATCACAATCCAGAATTGGAACAGTGCAACCCCTTGCAGCAAACATGAACATTATTAGTTGCTTCCACTTGCACAGGTCACCTCCAGTCCTTAAATTTGTAAAGGTAAGAATCACCCACTGCACCTTACACATGGAACTAGTAATGCAGCAACTCAACCAAGCAATGACCCAAGGAAATTGTTCACTTCCGTGAAGTTTAATAGCTGCATATAATGAAGTACTTCCACCACTACAGTACAGCACCGCTGAAGATAAAGTAGTCAGCTGAATTTTTCTTCCCGGGAGAAACATTCTCAAAAAGGCCATGGCTTCAGCCTCACTAGTGCCACCTTCCTGTAGGTTAGCCCAAGGAAACAAATGTTGGGCTAAACCTGTAGCATTCACTTGCAAGAAACTTCCAGAAACATAAAACACATGCCAAGGAGAAGCTTCAAGAATTTCAGCAGTTGGCTGCACATATTGATTATATGACCACCATTTCCCAATTCCTCTGAGAATTTGCATCTTATGCTCAGCAAAATATGCGTCAGTAGGTCTGAATCATTTAAAGGACAAGCACCGAACAGTAACATCACCAACACAATAGCAGATCTCCTCACCCATGCCGGGAAACAACAATTTCTTGAAAATATCACCAGCAATTTCCCACTGAATTTGTTCGGAAGCATAAAAGGGGACCCCTGTGAAGGAACTGAGCGCCAGAATACTCAGGTACGGTGGTGGTGGCCAAGGATTCAGAACCTCAAGGTCATGTATCACCCCAGCACAGTGACCATGAGGAATAGAGCAGGACAATGCTACAGGTCTGTACTCAATATCCTCCAGCAAGAAAATCAAACTGGCATTCATAGGTGCAGCATCAAGTATCTTCAGTGTCAAGTGAATATTAGCTCGAGGGAGTACTTCCAGTAACATTATACTAGCAAAATACTCTATGAGAAAATTCTCAGAACCATATGTAGAATCATGTTCATATGCATCCCAGTCTAGTCTCCAAGCAATTTTCAAATGGTTGATCTTAAAGGCACATTGAATAAGTTATCCAGCAAACAGAAATTGAACCCAAACTTGAATATAACAACCATGCAGTAGCTCTATTCCAGAAGAGTTTGAAGCATATGAGAATTTATACCTTGTCAGCATTCCAGGGTTTGCACTTGGTATAGAATAATTCCAAGAGCTCATAAATTCTAAGAACATGTCCATAAGAGATTTGGCTGCCGAACTACTTGGAAGCCCTTGTAGTACTGAACTGGAAATCTGTAGCAGCCACCTAGTACTGTACATAACAATAGTACAGCTCTCACCAACTGATTGTTGCACGGGTATACCATCTGAAGCAATCGTCACAAGGCTCCACAATTCACGCGAGGATCTGATGTTGCTAATCCATGTCAGATCACTGAAAAAGGAAGGCCATGGCAGAGGTCGGAGTACCTGTATCTTTTGCTCAATTACTGAAGCTACATCCTCGCTGGTGTTGTAGTCGAGGCAATCAGTCGAAAACTTGGTGATTGCAAAGTTATCCAGATCAATGACAGTGAACAACCAACACAGAGGCATTGGAGAGGCTTCATGAGGCATTGTGAAGGATGTAGGTGCACTCCAGGGAACTAGGCACGATGCTACTAGGTCGTCTCTGTCAGTATTATGATAGAGGCCACATACAGGTGCAACAAGCTCAGAAGGGATGTTGCTGACGGTCATGGATGAAGGTAATGCTGCAGGCGAGGTGAGCGCCGACTCCTCGGCCGTGGCGCAGCTTGGACACCCCGTCGAACAGGTGGTGGGCGTCGAAGCGGCGTTGCTGGTGCCGTCCACTTTGAGCCCCTTGTCGCTCTCACTAAGCTCCATGACGGCGTTGTCAGCGGTCGTAGATAGAGTTGGTGCCGTAGGCACGGCAAGCTCGGACGGAGTCGCGCCGACCGTGCTCATGGACGCCTCGACTTGGAGGTCGTCGGTGGATGTAGCGGGCGCCTCATCATGGCGCTCGACCGCGGCCAACGCTGCAGCCCACTCCGCGTAGGGAGTGTCGTCGTAGAAGTACGAGGGTGTCATCCCGTCGTCATCAGGCATGGTGATGGTGGTGTAGACCGGCGGGACGAGGTCGATGGCAAGGATGCAACAGCCATCGCAGACAGCATGGCCATCCAGGGCATCTCGAGCTCGGGCCGCCCTCCATCGGGACCGGAACTCGACGTAGGCCTCCACGCCGTACAGCCCGTCCACCACCCGCTCGTACGCGCAGACCACATATCCATCACCGGAGCGACGAAACAACTGGCGAATTAACTCGATGGTGACCGCATGGCGAACATCGCTGATTCGGGCGTGAAGAACACCCTCGGGACAGGCAAATTTGTGGCTGGGCATTTTGTCGAACAGGTTGCAAGCGGAGGATGTAGAACAAAAATTTGGTGGAATTTTTGAGGAATTTAGAGGAGGATCGAAACGGCTCTGATGCCAATTGTTAGGATCCAACTACTAGTTTCACTCAATCACCATGGTTTGGCTACAAATCGAGAATTACAGGAGGAGGAACCGAGGAAGCAGAGGAAGGGAGGAGACAGAGGAGGAAGAACACGCTACAGAGAGGGAGTTCGCTAGCCGGGCCGAAGCCTTCCGTCCAAGCCGCCTCTTCCGTGGGCAACCGTGTGTCTTTTGTAGTTGGAGGCCATCCATCTTCTGGGCCAGGTCGAGGTGAATAGGGCCGGCCCATAGCAAGGTCGCTGACATGATGCGGTCCGCCGCTCCGGTCTCGTCCATGGGAAACCCTAATACGATTGCATGCGTGCGGTGCACGAGAGATTGCGCTGGGGACGAGACGAAAGCGAACACCGAACCTGAAGGGTACCCATCGAGCCGGCCTCTTCTTTTTTTTTGCAGGCAAATCAGAGAGCTTTATTCAGATAAGAGCATTCCCCGGACAGTCAGCCAGAAGGCTGGTCACAAGGAAGCTAGGGGTATCAGCCAGCCAAGTTTCGGTCACATTCAAGGTGCATGCATGTTTTGCACAAAGATGCGCCGGCACATTAGCTGACCTACTTACATGTTGAATATCAAAAGAAGTGAAACTACTAATGAGCTCTCCTATTTCTAACAATATTGGCGCCACACTAGAACGAGAAAAGTGGCGAGTACTCCAGAGCGACACAAGCTCTAGACAATCTACCTCTATTATCACCTGAAGGAAGCCTCGAAGTGCTGCCAAACGAGCTCCTTCCCGCAGCGCCAAAGCCTCAATGATCAGGGGATCAGACACCCCAGAGAAAGGTTTACTCTAAGCTCCCAAAAACGCTGTGGACCAACGGGCGACTCCACCTGCTCCCCCATTGCCACCATTCAAATCGAGAGCTCCATCGGTGGTGATTTTAACGACACCCTCCTCGGGTGGTCGCCATCCAAAACCTGGCAGGATCATAGCTGCCTTTCTAGGTAGCTGCAGCAAAGCTATTGCTTCTTTTTTGGCTCGAATAGTAGTGGCTGGGTCTCGTCCTACCTCCCCATGTTTGATCCTATTTCTGGAATGCCATATCGAGCACATAATAGTAGTGATCTTAGCCCGGTCATCCACAGAGATGTTTGGGTCACACGTGATATCACGCGCACATGAAACTTGAGAGTGTACTGGTAGACGGAGATTGAACCATGCACATGCCTCTTCCCAGAATGGGCGAGCATGTGGACATGAGATAAGAGCATGGTGCATGTCCTCTTCGCCAGCCAAACAAACTTTGCAGCTACTGACATCTGCAATGTGTCGATTCATGAGTGTGCTCTCGTCAGGAAAAATTCCCCTAAGCACTCTCCACCAGAAAACTCTAACTTTTGGGATCACATTAAGTTTCCATAAAGCTTTCCACATCTGTTTATCTGAATCTGAGGTCTCGCTAACCGTCCCTTCTTCTAGAGCGAGTCGCTCTTTCCGAGTCACTAGAGCATGGTACGCTGTCTTTACAGTGTAGTTGCCGGATCTGTTGAACACCCACACAGGGAAATCATGTGCCCCTCCTCGGCGGATAGGAATATTCAGAATGGCAGCAGCATCCGAGGGAGCAAAAGTATCCTGGACTAGATCGTGTCTCCAAGTCCACTTAGTTGAATCTATCAAATCTGAAACCATCTCTACTGTTGTGTTTGGTGGTCTGGAGATAGGAGTCATCAAGATGGTACCTGGAATCCATTTATCCGTCCACACTGAGATTGAAGAACCATCTCCTACGCATGTAATTAACCCAACATTAAGGGCATCTCTTCCCGCGATGATGGCCTTCCAGGTAACCGAAGCTGACTTGGGTACAGATGCTTGCAAAAAATCGGTATCAGGGAAATACCTCCCTTTGAGACTCTTGCACACAGAGAATTTGGGTTTGTTAAAAACCGCCATCCATGTTTGCTTACGTGTTTGCAGATTCAGGATGCTCACTGACAAGACCATACTCTTCCATGCCGATCAATTCCTGTGTGTTTTTAGAATTTTGCTTCGTGGCTCCAGTCCATACTAATTTATGTTATACACTAGTAGAAAAAGGACCTATAGTCCCGGTTCGTAAGGGCCATTAGTCCCTGTTTTTGAACCGGGACTAAAGTGTCAGTACTAATGCCCTATACCTTTAGTCCCGGTTCTTGCATAAACCGGGACATATGGGCCTCCACGTGGCCGGTGCGGCGAGCCCAGGCAGGAGGCCCTTTGGTCCCTGTTGGTGGCACCAACCGGGACCAATAGGCATCCACGCGTCAGCATTTCAGGTGCTGGGGTTTTTTTTTGAAAGGGGGAGGGGTTTGGGGGGTTAATTTAGGTGTTTCATATATTGTGTTAGCTAGCTAATTAATAGAGAGAAGTGTCCTCTCTTATCTCCGTGCTTGGTCGACGCTACGTACTATACGTATAGAGAGGACTAGACACGCTAGCTAGTAAGCAAATGAAGGAAACAGAAGATCGTCATGAACATATGCATATAGAGAGAAGTGATATCGACCACCTCTCCTTCTCTGAGAGATTGGTCGAACAACAAGTTCTCGTATATCTATCCGATGCTAAATACTGGCTACATATATACAATATAAGTATCTCTTACAATATAATCTCCTAATTAATTAAAAACAAGCTGATCAGGGTCCACATGGTATTCTCCGTCTTTAGCGATCACGTGGTCAAGAAAGAATGCCGCCAATTCCTATTGAATTCCTCGCATACGATCTGGTGGTAGGAGTTCATCCCGCATCCGAAATATCTAATTTGAAGAAGGGGGTCAATACATATATATGAATAAATGAAACTGAACACAAATGATGATAATAAAATAAAATTGAATATTATTATTTACGAACTTCATATTGTTTGTCAGAGTAGCCCCGCTCACAGGTCGTGTGGCGGATGGACTCGCAAATGTAGTATCCACAGTAATCGTTCCCTTGTTCCTGCCACAACCACTTTACAAGAAATAGAGGTCAATCAAACTGATAATTAGTAAGCATGCTAAATGGTATTGATGAAACTAGCGCTTGATTCACTAGGAGATGCGTGGAACATGCTACTATAGTACTTACTTTCGGGTGTCTAAATTGCAGCTTCTTTGGCAGTCCCAGAGTTTTTAAGGTGAATTTTTTCCAAACCCTGCCAGCAGACAAAGAAAACACTTACTTGATATCAGGAAATGAACAAAGTTGTCGATATGGTGCGATAATGATCGATTTAACTTACTTCTCTAGAATTTCAGTCATGTTCGCATACTCCTTGGGATCTTTTCGTCTCGAGCCTAAGATGGTTACTAGTCCCTGATCAAGCTTAATCTCTAGGAGAATATAGTGGAAGCTGCGCACGCATGCATAACTCATCAATTACATTACTATTATAACCTCGACTAATAAGGGAAACCGAATATGCAGAAGACAGTAACACTTACTTGAATTCGTATGGGAAGGGTATTATAGATTTGTTTGATTTAATACAAACGATTTTAGCAGCTTGGCCTCGGTTTCTTTGGCCTGAGATTTAACCATATATGCATCTATGAGATTTGTGTTAATGAACCCAATATCACGATTTGTTGTTTCTTCAATTCGGCGATCTTCAATCTACATAATATAGTGAGGATAATTAAAAATACATGCAATGAAAGAGCTGACCTATATATAGAGACTTAATGACAGAAGTAGTAGTAATGTACTTACAGGAAGTAGCAAGTGATCATTAATTTATCGAGGGCCTTTAGATTGAAAAACGTGAAGAACTCCTCAAATGGAACATTCAACAGTTCAAGTCCAACGAGGTCATGCTCCTCTCTGACTCTCAACGTCAAAATATTGCTCCCCTCAGACTCTCTGCAGGTTTTCATGTACCAATCATGGAATCTAAACATCATTGTTGGTAGAGATTTTTCATCTTTGACAAGAGGCTTCCCGTACACGTATTTGTGTTCGTCCACCTCCAAGAAATCATAATCTACATCGTCGGGCAGGTAATCTTCAAGATTGTTATAACCGGGCACCATCCCGCCCGGAACATTAGCGACGATATCGCTAGACATCTGGAGCGGGGGGAACGATTGGTTCGCTTGTTCGCCGAGCTGGGCAACTTTTTTCCCAGCTCGTCGTTGACCACTGATAGTACTTCCCGACTACGACGCTTCCACAAATGACTTTGTAAGAATGCGGTCATAGTTGCCTTTCGCGGGAGACTTTGGCGGTTTCTGCAGGGCAGCCAGAGTACGCTTCACTTTTATCGGATCTATCTTCTCCTCTGGAGGTGGATGTTTCTTTGCTTTCGCCCCTTCGGAGAAGTTATCCACTTCGGCTTGCACGATCCGCGTGTTTTCCTGCACGGTCCTCTCGTATGGTAACTTTTCTGGAGTCTTGAGAGAAGGACCGTATTTGTATTGCCTCCTGGCTCTGGCTGTGCTGCTAGACGCCGGGGCAGACGGAGCGGCTGCGGCTGTCTTTCCTTTCTTACGAGGCGGAGGTGAAGGACTACGACGTGCCGGAGCTGCCGGAGTCGCGGCGGGTCTCTTGATCCGCCCTTGTTGACGAGGCAGAGAAGGAGGAGGCTGGCTGCTCAGGCGCGCCGGCTCAGGCGGAGAAGGAGGCGGAGTGGCGCCACGCGTCGGTGAAGGAGGCTGAGTGCCCTGATCACTCGCCGGAGGAGGAGGCGTATTGCCCTGACTCGCCGGAGGAGGAGGAGGAGGCGGAGGCGTCCAGTTCGAAAGGTTGATGAGCTCCTTCCGCCATAGGCATGGAGTCTTCAGAGAAGAACCCAGCCGAATCTCCCCTTCACCCGTAGGGTGGTCAAGCTGAAGGTCCTCAAATCCGTCCGTTATTTGATCCACCATCATCCTAGCATATCCTTCTGGAATCGGTTGGCCGTGGTAGGTTGAGCCAGGTTCATTAGGTATAACAGAGCCAATAGCCACCTTGAATTTCAATGTCATCCATCGTTTCATAAGGTGGCAATGTTGAGACTCCGTGATAGCATCCACGGGGTAGCTAGCAGGAGCCGTGAAGACATGCTCCAGCTGCTAAGTCTGCTCGGTGGAAGCCATGCTGCTTCTCCG
This sequence comes from Triticum timopheevii, assembly GCA_963921465.1. NCBI lineage: Eukaryota > Viridiplantae > Streptophyta > Magnoliopsida > Poales > Poaceae > Triticum > Triticum timopheevii. The sequence goes on along the minus strand of OY997272.1, from coordinate 553,160,350 downwards.
CTGAGATGGCGGGGTGGCTTCAGGGGAAGATTCGGCAAGTCGTTTGCTGCGATCTGCTTCTCGTTCCTCTAGCCCTTGTACCCTTTCGTGCAGCGCCTGCAGTTGGCTATGCTCCACTTTCTTCCTCCTCTCCTGGATTTTGTAACCCCCTGCGTCCGGAAAGCCAGCCTTCCACGGAATGGAGCCTGGCGTACCTCGTGTCCGTCCAGGGTGCTCAGGATTCCTGAGGGCCATTGTGAGCTCGTCCTTCTCTCTGTCTGGGACGAACGTCCCTTGCTGTGCTTTCTCGATATACTCCTGAAGCTTTCTGACGGGTATTCGCAGTTGCTCATCCATCCAAACGCACTTCCCTGTTACAGGGTCCAAGGTTCGGCCAACCCCGAAGAACCAAGTCCGGCAATGGTCTGGCCAGTTCAATGTCTCTGGTTCGACCCCTTTAGCAATCAGGTCATTCTCAGCCTTGTCCCACAAAGGTCGGGCTTTGAGGTAGCCACCTGACCCTGTGCGATGGTGATGCTTCTTCTTTGCAACATTTATCTTGTTTATCGCTGACATCTTCTTACTCTTTCCGATGTCTTGTGGGTCAGGCCAGTGATCTCTGATCTTCTCATACTTTCCGGTGAATTCTGGTGTCAAATCTTTGTCGACAAACTCTGTTTTCAGCTCATTCTTCCACCTCCTGAATAGTTCTGCCATCTTCTTAAGAGCATGAGACTTGATCAATTGCTCTTTAACTGGCTTCTCCGGATCCTCCTCTGGCGGTAGGGTGAAATTTGCCTTAAGCGATGTCCACAGATCTTCTTTCTGCATATCGAAGACATAAGACACCTCAGGGTCTTCCTTCTTAGGCTTTAACCATTGGTGGATACTGATCGGGATCTTGTCCCTAACAAGAACCCTGCACTGAGCATGAAATGCATCCCTTGTCCGGATGGGTTCAATCGGCTTGCCCTCGCGCGCGATTGTTGTGATCTCAAACCTTTCATCCGAGCGCAACTTTTTCTTCGTGCCTCGTTTCTTTACCGAAGTTGTGCTCGATCCGGAGGGCTAGAGAAAAGAAGAAAGACCAGAGTTAATTAATATGTGTACATACAAAAACAATGAATGCATCAATTAGCTAGTCAGCATAGACTTAACTAATATATATACCTGGTCGGACTTGGTTCGGTCACCGGAGCCGTCATGACGGTCTACTTCTTCTTGTACCGGAGCCGTCATTGGGTCACCGGAGCCATCATACTCATAACCTTCTTCTTCACTACCCTGTCCTTCCAGACCATCGGTGTCGTTGAGAAATGACGCAATGACATCACTTCCTTTTGCGATTATGTCCCCCAACATTGTCACGCCCAATATGCAACCCTATCCAAAAGGAACTCGAAGGTCCCACCAAGGATAGACCCACATATTGAAACACTTTTGCAAGGTGGATATCATTACATCAACATTACATAATAGATGGGGATACATGCAAGAGGCATACAATGCCACATGAATACAACAATACATCATACATAAGACCAACATCCGACTACGAATGAAACACAAACAGAAGCTGAAACGACATCCACCCTGCTAGCCCAGGCTGCCGACCTGGAACCTATCCCCTGATCGAAGAAGCAGAAGAAGAACTCCAAACAAGCAAACATCGCTCTCGCGTCAAGATCATCGCATAACCTGTACCTACAACTGTTGTTGTAGTAATCTGTGAGCCACGAGGACTCAGCAATCCCATTACCATGGGTATCAAGACTAGCAAAGCTTAATAGGAAAGGAAGGGGTAAAGTGGTGAGGTTGCAGCAGCGACTAAGCATCTATGGTGGCTAACATACGCAAATAAGAGCGAGAAGAGAGCAAGCGGAACGGTCGTGAAACTAGCAATGATCAAGAGGTGATCCTGAACTCCAACTTACGTCAATCATAACCCAGAAACCATGTTCACTTCCCGGACTCCGCCGAGAAGAGACCATCACGGCTACACACGCGGTTGATGCATTTTAAATCGGATCTGGTGTCAAGTTATCTACAACCGGACATTAACAAATTCCCATCTGCCACATAACCGTGGGCATGGCTCTCGAAAGTTTATACCCTGCAAGGGTGTCCCAACTTAGCCCATGATAAGCTCTCGCGATCAACGAAGGATATTCCTTCTCCCAGGAAGACCCGATCAGTCTCGGAATCCCGGTTTACAAGACATTTCGACAATGGTAAAACAAGACCAGCAAGACCGCCCGATGCGCCGACAATCCTGATAGGAGCTACACATATCTCGTTCTCAGGGCAACACCAGATGAGATAGGCTACGAGTAAAACCAGACTTCGAGTTTCCCCGAGGTGGCCCCGCAGGCGGCTCGGTTCGGACCAACACTTAGACAAGCACTGGCCCGGGGGGGCTAAAATAAAGATGACCCTTGGGTTGGCCGACCCAAGGGAAGGGTATAGGTGGTGGTGAGGCAAATGGTAAAACCAAGGTTGGGCCTTGCTGGACAAGTTTTATTCAAAGCGAACTGTCAGGGGGGTCCCATAAATCACCCGACCGCGTTAGGAATGCAAAATCCGGGAACATAACACCGGTATAACGGAAACTAAGGCGGCAAGAGTGGAACAAAACACCAGGCATAAGGCTGAGCCTTCCACCCTTTACCAAATATATAGGTGCATTAATAATATAAGAGATATTGTGATATCCCAACATAACCCTGTCCACCATGGAGAAATCTTCAACTTCACCTGCAACTAACAACGCTATAAGAGGGGCTGAGCAAAGCGGTAACATAGTCAAACAATGGTTTGCTAGGAAGGGTGTCAAAGATTATAGGTTCATGGCAATTTGGGGAGGCTTGTAGAACAAGTTATAGGAAGTGCAGCAAAGCGATAGAACGAAGCAACTAGCATAGCAATGATGGTAGTGAGATCCAGGGTAGCGGTCATCTTGCCTGAAATCCCGCAAGGAAGAAGAACGAGTCCATGAAGAAGATGAAGCCACGAAGACGAACCACACGTAGACGAACGCATCCTCACGATCGCAACGAAACGGGAACTATCGAGAAGAAGCACACAACATAGTAAACACACCACACATGAACAAGACATGATGCACAACAAGCATGATGCATGACAAAGGCTACATGAAGCTACTCATGGCAAGAGATGATGCAAACAAGAACAACATATCAAGGCAAGTTTAAATGAGGCCGGAAACAACATATAACAATTCCGGTAAGTCCTCATATGCAAATTTCGAAATTGGTCCAGAACTGAATAAACATTATGTTCAAGTTGTTAAACAGAAATTTAAGATGCACCACGAGGATCTACATGAAATTCTAGTCAACTTACATATAGAGTTCATTAGATTTGGAGCTACGGCCTAGAAGATATGAGCAAAACAAGTTAAACATGGCATCGATGCAAAATGCATACAAACATCAAGAAAATACCTCAAAACAAGGATGCAACATGATAATATGAAGCTACATGCAAAATCAAGCAAGTTTCATATTGAGCACACTCAAAACGGAGCAACGGTGTAACACACACTCTATACAAGTTATAGCAACAATCTATCCAAAACAGCAACTAGGCATATTACAAGCATCAAAACAACAAGCTACAGCACCCCAACATAATAACAAAAGGCATGAGCATGAAGTACAGGTAAAGCATAACAAAACATGAACACTGAGCTATCTCCAGAAACAACTAGAACATGCTCAAAAGGACATGGGAAGATTGCAAATAATAACCGTTTCAGACTTTGCAGAAATAACATCAGGTTGCAATGTTTAGAGCTATCAATCAACATGTTACAGGAACTTAACATGGCAAACAAAGGCATGGCATGATACTACTAAATGCATAGAACAAGTGTCCCTTACTGACCATGAGCCAAAAAGGCACATAAAATATGATGGCACCCATGTAAACATGGCAAGTTATATGACAGATTCAAACATGGCAGGAACAACAATAAGTAGGCATGTTGGTGAGCTTGAACCACTCACCACAGAGCAATACATGTCATGGCAAGGCAACCAACAGTAAGAAGGTATGTTTATGAAGCTAAGCATGTCAAGAACAAGTTAATAGGGTGCATGGATCACTAGAAAAGCACATGGCCAAAACTGAACTTCATGTTAACAGGCTGACAGCAACATTATTTAGCAACTTTGGAGCAAGATATGAACAATCTACAGCAAGCTATAAATTCAACCAGGGACATGAATGGATAGAGCTAGACATGTATAACAAAATATCCTTAGTGAACATCTCCAAAATAATGCACGAAAAGACTTGTAGCAGCAGGTTAACATAGCAACAAAATATAACAAAATCTGTCAGGAAAACATCAACAGCAAGTACCCTACTTAGCAAGCTTGATGCACTCAACACACAACTCACAAAAATACATGGATGGCACCTCTGGAAAGATGGCATGGCATAGATCAAAATACATGTAGACATCAACCTCATAGGATGAACACATCAATCATGGCAAAAATGACAAATGAGCAAGTTATAACAGTTTCAGCAGATTAACATCAACATGCACTCTTCCTACAGCATTTCGGGCATCAAGATGAGCTCAAATGAAAATGATGCAATGGAACTAAATGAAGTACTCGTTGAGGCAAACAATTTTACATATTACACGCACGAAATGGAGCTTCGGATACAGAGATACGATGCGATGAACATGGCATGATAATGTTGAAATAATCGGGGACTTAGGCGTTTTCAAAGAGGGGGAAAGTCAACCTCGTGCACGGATTCCGAGGATGGCCGGGGCTCTCGCCGGAGACGACGGGGATGGCGGTCGGCGTGGTCGGGGAGGACGCCGGCGGGGTCGAGGGAGCTCGGGCGGGCCGGATCTGGCCGACCGGCGAGGTCCTCCGGCCAGGATCCGGCGGATCCGGGCGCGGGGGCGCGGTCGGAGTAGTGGGGCGGCGGAGGCCGGCAGTGGCAGAGGCGGCGGAGGGGCGCCGGGGCGGGGCCGGTCGGCACGCGGCGGGGCGGAGAGCCGCGGCCCCGGGCAGGCGCGGGCGGAGCGGGGCGGCGCGGGGCGAGGCGCGGCGGCGTGGCTCCCGGCGGCGGCCGGCGGCGAGGCCGGGCTCCAGCGCAGCGACGAGCGGAGGCGCGGGCCGGTCGGCGGCGGCGAGCGGGCACCGGCGCGGAGGCGGGCGCACGGGCCAGCGGCGGCGGCGGACGGGCTCCGCGGGCCCGCTGCGGGCTCGCGGGCCGGCGGCGGTGGGGGGAGAGAGAGAGGGCCAGCGGGGACAGGTGGCGGCATGCCATAGGGCGAGGCGGCGGCGCTGCTGACGTGGCACGGTGGGATTGGTTGGGGTGAGGTGTCCGGCGGACATGTCCGGCGCGGGCGGACGCGTCCGACGGCGCGGGGAAGAGGAGGCTAGGGTTTGGACTGCGGGATTTCGGCGGAGATGCACATATAAATAGGTAGAGGGAGCTAGGAGAGTCCAAATGAGGTGCGGTTTTCGGCCATGCGATCGTGATCGAACGACCGAGAGCATGGAGGGGAGTTTTCTGGGTTTTGGGCCACTTTGGAAGGGGCGTTGGGCTGCACACAAAAGAGGGCTTTGCGGTTACCCGGTTAACCGTTGGAGTATCAAACGACCTCCAAATGGCACGAAACTTGACAGGCGGTCTACCGGTGTTATACCAAGGCCGCTTGGCAAACCTCGGGCCATTCCGAGAAAGTTTAACACCCACTCACAACAGGAGACAAAAGGGGGACGCCGGGGGACATAGGAGTGTCGGATTGCAAAACGGACAACGGGGAAAATGCTCGGATGCATGAGATGAACACGAATGCAAAATGAGATGCACATGATGACATGATAAAATGCAACACGCAAGCAAATGACATGGCAACAACGACGAATAACTGGTGGACACCTGGCGCATCGAATCCGGGGCGTTACAACACTCCTCCACTAACAAGAGATCTCGTCCCGAGATCTTAGGACCGAGACGGAAGGGAAAAGGATAAGGTGAAACAAGAAGTCAAGAGAAGAAGCAAAGAATCGAGAGCACTCGAGAAGAAGAGAGGAACGACGAGAATGACGAGAATCGCAAACTCACGGAATCAGATAGACTATGAAACCACTCGTTCTAACCGGAGTGGTTAGAATGAGAAAAGAAACGGATAAGACTGAAAGGATTTAGGCAGCACTCCGGCTGAAAAAGGAAGGATTAGAACATGAACTTGAGAGGATGAAAAGATACTTAATGAAGACATGACACAAAACCTCCGGAAAGAATTGAAAAAGTTGAATGAAAAGAACGAAGAAGAAAATGACAACTTGTGCCATGAATGAAATAGAAAGCAACCTTAGAAGAAAAGATTGAACGGAGTTGTTGAGAAAATCAACAACGAAAAGAATAAGCTTGTTGTGGACTTACGGATAACATCTCAAAATTATGAGGTGATCTCCGACCACAAGCGGAAAAGATTGAATAGCTGAGAAGAACGAAGAAATGCAAAACTCCACTTCAAAAGAAATACGGAGAATTAATTACACTTCGAGATGCAAGAACAAAAGATACTTGAACTCCTCCAACAAAATCTTGATGAGCTCTTGAAGAATGAATTAAATCATGAAGAACCACCATGAAGAACTCCGGTAACAAAAGGATTATGAGATAGAATGAAGGATGAAAGAATAAGATGAGCATTGCGATGATTTAGATGGGGTTTCCGACGAAAAGGCCGAGGAAATTGAACTCCGGAAAAAAAAAGATGAAAACACTTGGAACTAGAATTTATTCAACAAGAACAAACTCCGAAGAAAAGGATTAATCACTTGGATGAAATAAGAATAAGATTTATTGTATGCTTATCCTTCATCAAATTAAATTGATGACAAGCAATGGATTTTGCATATTACTTATTCTTCTTGAAAAGGATTGAGAAGTGACATATCGCAAACTTGAGAAGGTCTTCAATGAGCCACCGGTAGGATTGAAAATAAAGAATGGATTAATATGATAATGAAGGAAAAGAATCTTGAACGAACCACCGTAAGAATTCAAAAATGACTGCTAAAAAGAGAATGAATCACCGGGAAGAATACTGAGATGAACGAAGGGGCACGGATATAGAATAATTGGAGAACGAATTTGAAAAAACTTAGAACGAAGAAATCTTCCGAAAGGATGGCCTCCGGATGATCGAGAGAGAAAGCAACTCCTGAAATGCTCCGGATGGATGAAAAGAATATCTGACAACTGGAATATTCGAGAGGGTAACAAGAAGCTAGAACCACGAATCTTCGAGAGAACAGACAAGATTTAGAGGAAGAACTCTTCTTCAATCTTCAAATGATGACGAGAAACACCACCAAAATTACTGAGGTACTCCGGGAGAATGAAAAAGCGAAGAGGTTAAGCCAACAATGAAAAAGATTTGAAATCGATCTTGGAAAGGCATCTGACTGATGAAATTCATACTTACGTCACACTTGAAAAGAATTTGAAAATAACTCCGGGGAAATTAGAAGAGTCAGGTAAGATCCTGGGAAAAGACCTGTGGGTTAGGGCCGACTAAAGAGAAAACAACGTTGGAAAGAATTGTTGAACAGATAGATGATGCACCGGAACAATTGAAATATTTGAATTAGGTGACAACCTCGAACTAATTCAAACACAGAAAAATCTCTTGAGATGTCTTGAGCACTCCAGAAGGATTAACTGGCGAGAGGCGAACGAGCAAGGCGAACACTTGATCCAAGGAAAAGAATGTAATCACCCGAAAATTTGAATTGAAATCCACCGGAAAAGAAAGGGATGAGGAATGACGAGCGACACGAGAATTCACCGGTTGAAATGATTGAGGGAGGACTGAAGAGGCTCCGAGCGAATGAAATAGATGGTCGAGAGAGAGTCAGACTCCGGGAAGAAAAAGGGTGGGAGGGCGGGAAAACAAAAGAAACTCGGAAGGGGAAATCGACGAATATCTTAAAGAGAAAACACCGGTTGAAATCATTGAGGAAAGAAAGCAAAGACTTCGCACGAGTAGGGTGGATACTCGATTACGGACTCCGGATTCGAGAAGAAGAAGGGAGGGCGGGTGGGAAAAAAACAACTGAGGATTGAACTCAAAGATGAAGAGGCTCGAGTCAACATGACGAGAAATGCACCGGATAAAAGAGGATGGACAACTCACGAAACTAACCGCGTGATCCTAAAGAAAAAGTTTGAACGGGAAGAGGAGTAATTCAAAACACCTACGTTAAGATTCCTCACCAGAGCGACGAAGGGGCAGAGGAGTAAAAAGAATTCCTACTCTCCGATATAACTAGACTCTGAAAACAGTTTTCTTCTAGACTCAACAACGACCAACAATCAAGGGGGCTCCTATGGTCGGTCGAGGCTCTGATACCAACTTGTCACGCCCAATATGTGACCCTATCCAAAAGGAACTCGAAGGTCCCACCAAGGATAGACCCGCATATTGAAACGCTTTTGCAAGGTGGATATCATTACATCAACATTACATAATAGATGGGGATACATACAAGAGGCATACAATGCCACATGAATACAACAATACATCCTACATAAGACCAACATCCGACTACGGATGAAACACAAACAGAAGCTCAAATGACATCCACCCTGCTAGCCCAGGCTGCCGACCTGGAACCTATCCCCTGATTGAAGAAGCAAAAGAAGAACTCCAAACAAGCAAACATCGCTCTTGCGTCAAGATCATCGCATAACCTGTACCTGCAACTGTTGTTGTAGTAATCTGTGAGCCACGAGGACTCAGCAATCCCATTACCATGGGTATCAAGACTAGCAAAGCTTAATAGGAAAGGAAGGGGTAAAGTGGTGAGGTTGCAGCAGCGACTAAGCATATATGGTGGCTAACATACGCAAATAAGAGCGAGACGAGAGCAAGCGGAACGGTCGTGAAACTAGCAATGATCAAGAGGTGATCCTGAACTCCTACTAACGTCAATCATAACCCAGAAACCGTGTTCACTTCCCGGACTCCGCCGAGAAGAGACCATCACGGCTACACACACGATTGATGCGTTTTAAATCGGATCTGGTGTCAAGTTATCTACAACCGGACATTAACAAATTCCCATCTGCCACATAACCGCGAGCACGGCTCTCGAAAGTTTATACCCTGCAGGGGTGTCCCAACTTAGCCCATGATAAGCTCTCGCGATCAACGAAGGATATTCCTTCTCCCAAGAAGACCCGATCAGTCTCAGAATCCCGGTTTACAAGACATTTCGACAATGGTAAAACAAGACCAGCAAGATCGCCCGATGCGCCGACAATCCCGATAGGAGCTGCACATATCTCGTTCTCAGGGCAACACCGGATGAGACAGGCTACGAGTAAAACCAGACTTCGAGTTTCCCCGAGGTGGCCCCGCAGGCGGCTCGGTTCGGACCAACACTTAGACAAGCACTGGCCCGGGGGGGCTAAAATAAAGATGACCCTTGGGTTGGCCGACCCAAGGGAAGGGTATAGGTGGTGGTGAGGCAAATGGTAAAACCAAGGTTGGGCCTTGCTGAACAAGTTTTATTCAAAGCGAACTGTCAGGGGGGGTCCCTAAATCACCCGACCGCGTTAGGAACGCAAAATCCGGGAACATAACACTGGTATGACGGAAACTAGGGCGGCAAGAGTGGAACAAAACACCAGGCATAAGGCCGAGCCTTCCACCCTTTACCAAATATATAGGTGCATTAATAATATAAGAGATATTGTGATATCCCAACATAACCCTGTCCACCATGGAGAAATCTTCAACTTCACCTGCAACTAACAACGCTATAAGAGGGGCTGAGCAAAGCGGTAACATAGCCAAACAACGGTTTGCTAGGAAGGGTGTCAAAGGTTAGAGGTTCATGGCAATTTGGGGAGGCTTGTAGAACAAGTTATAGGAAGCGCAGCAAAGCGATAAACGAAGCAACTAGCATAGCAATGATAGTAGTGAGATCCAGGGTAGCAGTCATCTTGCCTGAAATCCCGCAAGGAAGAAGAACGAGGCCATGAAGAAGATGAAGCCACGAAGACGAACCACACGTAGACGAACGCATCCTCACGATCGCAACGAAACGGGAACTATCGAGAAGAAGCACACAACATAGTAAACACACCACACATGAACAAGACATGATGCACAACAAGCATGATGCATGACAAAGGCTACATGAAGCTACTCATAGCAAGAGACGATGCAAACAAGAAAAACATATCAAGGCAAGTTTAAATGAGGCCGGAAACAACATATAACAATTCCGGTAAGTCCTCATACGCAAATTTCGAAATTGGCCCAGAACTGAATAAACATTATGTTCAAGTTGTTAAACAGCAAGTTAAGATGCACCACGAGGATCTACACAAAATTCTAGTCAAGTTACATATAGAGTTCATTAGATTTGGAGCTACGGCCTAGAAGATATGAGCAAAACAAGTTAAACATCGCATCGATGCAAAATGCATACAAACATCAAGCAAATACCTCAAAACAAGGATTCAACATGATAATGTGAAGCTACATGCAAAATCAAGTAAGTTTCATATTGAACACACTCAAAACGGAGAAACGGTGTAACACATACACTCTATACAAGTTATAGCAACAATCTGTCCAAAACAGCAACTAGGCATATTACAAGCATCAAAACAACAAGCTACAGCACCCCAACATAATAACAAAAGCCATGAGCATGAAGTACAGGTAAAGCATAACAAAACATGAACACTGAGCTATCTCCAGAAACAACTAGAACATGCTCAAAAGGACATGGGGAGATTGCAAATAATAACAGTTTCAGACTTTGCAGAAATAACATCAGGTTGCAATGTTTAGAGCTATCAAACAACATGTTACAGGAACTTAACATGGCAAACAAAGGCATGGCATGATACTACTAAATGCATAGAACAAGAGTCCCTTACTGAATATGAGCCAAAAAGCCACATAAAATATGATGGCACCCATGTAAACATGGCAAGTTATATGATAGATTCAAACATGGCAGGAACAACAATAAGTAGGCATGTTGGTGAGCTTGAACCACTCACTACAGAGCAATACATGGCATGGGAAGGCAACCAACAGTAAGAAGGCATGTTTATGAAGCTAATCATGGAAAGAACAAGTTAATAGGGTGCATGGATCACTAGAAAAGCACATGGCCAAAACTGAACTTCATGTTAACAGGCTGACAGCAACATTATTTAGCAACTTTGGAGCAAGATATGAACAATCTACAGCAAGCTATAAATTCAACCAGGGGCATGAATGGATAGAGCAAGACATGTACAACAAAACATTCTTAGTGAACATCTCCAAAATAATGCACGAAAAGACTTGTAGCAGCAGGTTAACATAGCAACAAAATATAACAGAATCTGTCAGGAAAACATCAACAGCAAGTACCCTACTTAGCAAGCTTGATGCACTCAACACACAACTCACAAAAATACATGGATGGCACTCTGGAAAGATGGCATGGCATAGATCAAAACACATGTAGACATCAACCTCATAGGATGAACACATCAATCATGGCAAAAATGACAAATGAGCAAGTTATAACAGTTTCAGCAGATTAACATCAACATGCACTCTTCCAACAGTATTTCGGGCATCAAGATGAGCTCAAATGAAAATTATGCAATGGAACGAAATGAAGTACTCGTTGAGGCGAACAATTTTACATATTAGACGCACGAAATGGAGCTACGGATACAGAGATACGATGCGATGAACATGGCATGATAATGTTGAAATAATCGGGGACTTGGGCGTTTTCAGAGAGGGGGAAAGTCAACCTCGTGCACGGATTCCGAGGATGGCCGGGGCTCTCGTCGGAGACGACGGGGATGGCGGTCGGCGTGGTCGGGGAGGACGCCGGCGGGGTCGAGGGAGCTCGGGCGGGCCGGATCTGGCCGACCGGCAAGGTCCTCCGGCCTGGATCCGGTGGATCCGGGCACGGGGGCGCGGTCGGAGTAGTGGGGCGGCGGAGGCCGGCAGTGGCTGAGGCGGCGGAGGGGCGCCGGGGCGGGGCCGGTCGGCACGCGGCGGGGCGGAGAGCCGCGACCCCGGGCAGGCGCGGGCGGAGCGGGGCGGCGCGGGGGCGAGGCGCGGCGGCGCGGCTCCCGGCGGCGGCCGGCGGCGAGGCCGGGCTCCAACGCGGAGACGAGCGGAGGCGCGGGCCAGTCGGCGGCGGTGAGCGGGCACCGGCGCGGAGGTGGGCGCACGGGCCAGCGGCGGCGGCGGACCGGCTCCACGGGCCCGATGCGGGCTCGCGGGCCGGCGGCGGTGGGAGGAGAGAGAGAGGGCCGGCGGGGACAGGTGGCGGCATGCCATAGGGCGAGGCGGCGGCGCTGCTAAAGTGGCACGGTGGGATTGGTCGGGGTGAGTTGTCATACATACATCCGGGAGGGGGTTATATTGACAACGACGCGACATACATACATGGGAAAATAATGTTATCGGGGAGGGGGTATATCGACCCCCCCTCGTGTCGAAGTTATATCGGGAGGGGGTATATCGACAACGACATACCCGATAAACAATAAGAAGACAAAAGAAGAAATAAAAAGAGGAGAAGAAGAAAGGAATAGAAGAGAAGCAATAGAAGAAAAAAAGAAAAAAAGGATAAGAAGAAAGGAATAGAGGAGAAAGAAGAAAAAATAAGGAATAGAGGAGAAAGAAGAAAAAATAGAAAATTTTCTATTTTTTTCTTGTTTCTCCTCTATTGCTTTCTTCTTCTCCTCTTCTTTTTTTTTTCTTTTTTCCTCTTGTTATTTATTTCTCCTCTTCTTCCTCTCCTCTTGTTCTTTCTTGCTCTTCTTATTTTCTTTTTTCCTACCCCGTGGTATAAAATAGGTCTATGCACGATAGAAAATTCTGAAAAAATTACATCATATCTATGATCCCTCGACGTCCCCGCCTCTCTCATGAACAAAAAAAATATGAATAAAAAACATCATGTTCTCTGAACAAAAATATATCATACATTTCATCCACATCCATGCATACATCATATATATATATATGTGATCATCTATGAAAAAAACATCATATTATATAAAACAAATCATCATATATATAAAAAAACAATTACGATAACAAGCATATATATCATCATATATATATATGAAAAAACAAGCATATACATATGAAAAAATAAGCATATATATATATATATAATGATGCACCGGCCGGACCAAGTGAGGAGGACGGCGACGGCGACGGCGGGGGCGGGGTAGGGGGCGACGGCGACGGAGACGACGGGGGCGGGCCGGCGCGGCGCGCGTCGGGGCGGCGCGTGTCAGGGCAGGGGGGCGGGCGACGACGAGGGTGCGGGCAACGGCGAGGGCGCGGGCGACGGTGACGGAGACAGCGGGCGGCGTCGGGGCAGCCTGGCGGCGTCGATGTCGTCGGCGTCGTCGGGGGCGGTCGGGGGCGGCAACTGCGAGATGAGAGTGAAAAAAATCCTAAGTGTGAACTTATATAGCGAGGCCTTTAGTCCCGGTTGGTGCCACGAACCGGGACTAAAGGGTGCATTAGTCCCGGTTGGTACCACCAACTGGGACCAAAGGCCTCTTTTCAGCAGCCCAAAGGGCGGCAAGTAGAGGCCTTTAGTCCCGGTTGGTGCCACCAACCGGGACCAAAGACCCGTGTGCTGCCCGCGTTGTGGCCAAAGTTTAGTCCCACCTCGCTAGTTGAGAGGGGCACGCAGTGGTTTATAAGCCCCACTGTCGCACCCCTCTCGAGCTCCTCTCCATTCTAGGCTTACGGGCCTAATTGTTACTCCTATGCCTGATGGGCCTTCTGGGCCTTCTGCGGGCCTGAATCCTGGCCCATGGATGGGTTTCTAGTCGTATTCAGGTCGTGGTGGCCTAGTTGGTGGCAAATTTTTTATTTTTTCCCAGTTTTTTGTTTTCTTTTTTGCTTTATTTATTTTGTTTTGTTTCTACTTACAACAAAATACTTAATTATTTTATTTTATTTTGTTTATAATTACTTATTAATTTTATTTTATGATAATTCCTTTTGCTGTTAAAGTTTCTAACAGAAAAAGTTCTTTGTGAAAATTCTTTTTGCTTTTAATGATTTTGAACATAAAATACTTCGATAATTTTAGTTGCATCAGTTTTATATAATTTTAGTTTCGATAATACTAGAGGTTGCTTATAATGTTTTGAAGAGAAAATACTTTGATAATTTTAGTTTCATAAATTTTATTTATGTTATTAAAGTTTTTTTTGTTTCTACTTATCTATTTTATTAAAGTTTATATTATTTTGTTTCAAATTACTTATTTATTTTGTTTTATTTTGTTTCTGACTTCATTTGTTGTTTTTCCTGCATTTACTGATTATTTTGAGTTATAAGACCGTGAAATTGAAATGCATTTGAAATAAACTCTGAAAATGTTCCAAGTTGGCATGGTATCATCATTTCACCCACATAGCATGTGCAAAAAAGTACAGAGGCTTACGGCAAAAACTGGATGCAATTCGTGTACAAAAGACACAATCTCTTTCGAAGTATCAGGGTTTCATACGGAAACTCATCCGTTACAAAGGGATTTCATTTTATTGAACTTATTTGAACTCCCTTGTTTTTCTGTGTTCAAAATGCACCATTCAAAGCCACATCATCAATTTACAACCCTTTCTGACTTCATTTGTTATTTTTCATGCATTTACTGATTATTTTGAGCTATAAGACCATGAAATTGAAAAGCATTTGAAATGAACTCTGAAAAGGTTCCAAGTTGGCATGGTATCATCATTCACCCACATAGCATGCGCAAGAAAGTAGAGAGGGTTACGGCAAAAACTGGATACACTTTGTGTACAAAACGGACAATCTCCTTCGAAGTATCAAGGTTTCATACGCAAACTCGTTTGTTACAAAGGGATTTCAATTTTTTGAACTTATTTGACCTCCATTGTTTTTCTGTGTTCAAAATGCACCATTCAAAGCCACATCATCAATTTACAACCCTTTCTGACTTCATTTGTTATTTTTCATGCATTTACTGATTATTTTAAGCTATAAGACCATGAAATTGAAAAGCATTTGAAATGAAATCTGAAAAGGTTCCAAGTTGGCATGGTATCATCATTTCACCCACATAGCATGTGCGAGAAAGTAGACAGGGTTACGGCAAAAACTGGATGCACTTCGTGTACAAAACGGACAATCTCTTTCGAAGTATCAGGGTTTCATACGGAAACTCGTCTGTTACAAAGGGATTTCAATTTTTTCGAACTTATTTGAACTCTATTGTTTTTCTGTGTTCAAAATGCACTATTCAAAGCCACATCATCAATTTACAACCCTTTCTGACTTCATTTGTTATTTTTCATGCATTTACTGATTATTTTGAGCTATAAGACCATGAAATTGAAAAGCATTTGAAATGAACTCTGAAAAGGTTCCAAGTTGGCATGGTATCATCATTTCACCCACATAGCATGTGCGAGAAAAAGTATAGATGGTTACGGAAAAAACTGGATACACTTCGTGTACAAAACAGACAATCTCTTTCGAAGTATCATGGTTTCATACGGAAACTCGTCTGTTACAACTAGATTTCAATTTTTTGAACTTATTTGAACTCTATTGTATTTTTGTGTTCAAAATGCACCACTCAAAGCCACATCATCAATTTACAACCCTTTCTGACTTCATTTGTTATTTTTCATGCATTTACTGATTATTTTGAGCTATAATACCATGAAATTGAAAAGCATTTGAAATGAACTCTGAAAAGGTTCCAAGTTGGCATGGTATCATCATTTCACCCACATAGCATGTGCGCGAAAGTATAGAGGGTTATGGCAAAAACTGGATACACTTCGTGTACAAAACGGACAATCTCTTTCGAAGTATCATGGTTTCATACGGAAACTCGTCTATTACAAATGGATTTCAATTTTTTTGAACTTATTTGAACTCTATTGTATTTTTGTGTTCAAAATGCACCATTCAAAGACACATCATCAATTTACAACCCTTTCTGACTTCATTTGTTACTTTTCATGCATTTACTGATGATTTTGAGCTATAAGACCATGAAATTGAAAAGCGTTTGAACTGAACTCTGAAAAGGTTTCAAGTTGGCATGGTATCATCATTTCACCCACATAGCATGTGCGAGAAAGTAGAGAGGTTTACGGCAAAAACTGGATACACTTCGTGTACAAAACGGACAATCTCTTTCGAAGTAGCAGGGTTTCATACGGAAACTTGTTTGTTATAAAGGGATTTCATTTTTTTGAACTTATTTGAACTCCCTTGTTTTTCTGTGTTCAAAATGCACCATTCAAAGCCACATCATCAATTTACAACCCTTTCTGACTTCATTTGTTATTTTTCATGCATTTAATGATTATTTTGAGCTATAAGACCATGAAATTGAAAAGCATTTGAAATGAACTCTGAAAAGGTTCCAAGTTGGCATGGTATCGTCATTTCACCCACATAGCATGTGCAATAAAGTAGAGAGGGTTACGGTTAAAACTGGATACACTTTGTGTACAAAACGGACAATCTCCTTCGAAGTATCAGGGTTTCATACGCAAACTCGTTTGTTACAAAGGGATTTCAATTTTTTGAACTTATTTGAACTCCATTGTTTTTCTGTGTTCAAAATGCACCATTCAAAGCCACATCATCAATTTACAACCCTTTCTGACTTCATTTGTTATTTTTCATGCATTTACTGATTATTTTGAGCTATAAGACCATGAAATTGAAAAGCATTTGAAATGAAATCTGAAAAGGTTCCAAGTTGGCATGGTATCATCATTTCACCCACATAGCATGTGCGAGAAAGTAGACAGGGTTACGGCAAAAACTGGATGCACTTCGTGTACAAAACGGACAATCTCTTTCGAAGTATCAGGGTTTCATACGAAAACTCGTCTCTTACAAAGGGATTTCAATTTTTTTGAACTTATTTGAACTCTATTGTTTTTCTGTGTTAAAAATGCACCATTCAAAGCCACATCATCAATTTACAACCCTTTCTGACTTCATTGGTTATTTTTCATGCATTTACTGATTATTTTGAGCTATAATACCATGAAATTGAAAAGCATTTGAAATGAAATCTGAAAAGGTTCCAAGTTGGCATGGTATCATCATTTCACCCATATAGCATGTGCGAGAAAGTAGACAGGGTTACAGCAAAAACTGGATGCACTTCGTGTACAAAACGGGCAATCTCTTTCGAAGTATCAGGGTTTCATACGGAAACTCGTCTCTTACAAAGGGATTTCAATTTTTTTGAACTTATTTGAACTCTATTGTTTTTCTGTGTTCAAAATGCACCATTCAAAGCCACATCATCAATTTACAACCATTTCTGACTTCATTTGTTATTTTTCATGCATTTACTGATTATTTTGAGCTATAAGACCATGAAATTGAAAAGCGTTTGAAATGAAATATGAAAAGGTTCCAAGTTGGCATGGTAACATCATTGCACCCACATAGCATGTGCGAGAAAGTATAGAGGGTTACGGCAAAAACTGGATACACTTCGTGTACAAAACGGACAATCTCTTTCGAAGTATCATGGTTTCATACGGAAACTCGTCTGTTACAAATAGATATCAACTTTTTGAACTTATTTGAACTCTATTGTATTTTTGTGTTCAAAATGCACCATTCAAAGCCACATCATCAATTTACAACCCTTTCTGACATCATTTGTTATTTTTCATGCATTTACTGATTATTTTGAGCTATAAGACCATGAAATTGAAAAGCATCTGAAATGAACTCTGAAAAGGTTCCAAGTTAGCATGGTATCATCATTTCACCCACATAGCATGTGCGAGAAAGTATAGAGGGTTACGGCAAAAACTGGATACACTTCGTGTACAAAACGGACAATCTCTTTCAAAGTATCATGGTTTCATACGGAAACTCGTCTGTTACAAATAGATTTCAATTTTTCTGAACTTATTTGAACTCTATTGTTTTTCTGTGTTCAAAATGCACCATTCAAAGCCACATCATCAATCTACAACCCTTTCTGACTTCATTTGTTATTTTTCATGCATTTACTGATTATTTTAAGCTATAAGACCATGAAATTGAAAAGCATTTGAAATGAACTCTGAAAAGGTTCCAAGTTGGCATGGTATCATCATTTCACCCACATAGCATGTGCGAGAAAGTAGAGAGGGTTACGGCAAAAAATGGATACACTTCGTGTACAAAACGGACAATCTCTTTCGAAGTATCAAGGTTTCATACGTAAACTCGTCTGTTTCAAAGGGATTTCATTTTTTGAACTTATTTGAACTCCATTGTTTTTCTGTGTTCAAAATGCACCATTCAAAGCCACATCATAAATTTACAACCCTTTCTGACTTCATTCGTTATTTTACATGCATTTACTGATTAGTTTGAGCTATAAGACAATGAAATTGAAAAGTATTTGAAATGAACTCTGAAAAGGTTCCAAGTTGGCATGGTATCATCATTTCACCCACATAGCATGTGCGAGAAAGTAGAGAGGGGTACAGCAAAAACTGGATACACTTCGTGTACAAAACGAACAATCTCTTTCGAAGTAGCAGGGTTTCATACGGAAACTTGTTTGTTATAAAGGGAGTTCATTTTTTGAACTTATTTGAACTCCCTTGTTTTTCTGTGTTCAAAATGCACCATTCAAAGCCACATCATCAATTTACAACCCTTTCTGACTTCATTTGTTATTTTTCATGCATTTACTGATTATTTTGAGCTATAAGACCATGAAATTGAAAAGCATTTGAAATGAACTCTGAATAGGTTCCAAGTTGGCATGGTATCATCATTTCACCCACATGGCATGTGCGAGAGAGTAGAGAGGGGTCGGCAAAAACTGGATGCACTTCGTGTACAAAACGGACAATCTCTTTCGAAGTATCAGGGTTTCATACGGAAACTCGTCTGTTACAAAGGGATTTCATTATTTTGAACTTATTTGAACTCCCTTGTTTTTTTGTGTTCAAAATGCACCATTCAAAGCCACATCATCAATTTACAACCCTTTCTGACTTCATTTGTTATTTTTCATGCATTTACTGATTATTTTGAGCTATAAGACCATGAAATTGAAAAGCATTTGAAATGAACTCTGAAAAGGTTCCAAGTTGGCATGGTATCATCATTTCACCCACATAGCATGTGCGAGAAAGTAGAGAGGGTTACGGCAAAAACTGGATAAACTTCGTGTACAAAATGAACAATCTCTTCCGAAGTATCAGGATTTCATACGGAAACTCGTCTGTTACAAAGGGATTTCAATTTTTTGAACTTATTTGAACTCTGTTGTTTTCTGTGTTCAAAATGCACCATTCAAAGCCACATCATCAATTCACAACCCTTTCTGACTTTATTTGTTATTTTTCAAGCATTTACTGATTATTTTGAGCTATAAGACCATGAAATTGGAAAACATTTGAAATGAACTCTGAAAAGGTTGCATGTTGGCATGGTATCATCATTTCACCCACATAGCATGTGCGAGAAAGTAGAGAGGGTTACGGCAAAAACTGGATGCACTTCGTGTACAAAACGGACAATCTCTTTCGAAGTATCAAGGTTTCGTATGGAAACTCGTCTGTTACAAAGGGCTTTCATTTTTGAACTTATTTGAACTCCCTTGTTTTTCTATGTTCAAAATGCACCATTCAAAGCCACATCATCAATTTACAACCCTTTCTGACTTCATTTGTTATTTTTCATGCATTTACTGATTATTTTGAGCTATAAGACCATGAAATTGAAAAGCATTTTAAATGAACTCTGAAAAGGTTCCAAGTTGGCATGGTATCATCATTTCACCCACATAGCATGTGCGAGAAAGTAGAGAGGGTTACGGCAAAAACTAGATACACTTCGTGTACAAAACGGACATTCTCTTTCGAAGTATCAAGGTTTCATACGGAAACTAGTCTGTTACAAAGGGATTTCATTTTTTTGAACTTATTTGAACTCCATTGTTTTTCTGTGTTCAAAATGCACCATTCAAAGCCACATCATCGATTTACAACCCTTTCTGACTTCATTTGTTATTTTTCATGCACTTACTGATTATTTTGAGCTATAAGACCATGAAATTGAAAAGCATTTGAAATGAACTCTGAAAAGGTTCCAAGTTGGCATGGTATCATCATTTCACCCACATAGCATGTGCGAGAATGTAGAGAGAGTTACGACAAAAACTGGATACACTTCGTGTACAAAACGGACAATCTCTTTCGAAGTATCAGTGTTTCATACGGAAACTTGTCTGTTATAAAGGGATTTCATTTTTTGAACTTATTTGAATTCTCTTGTTTTTCTGTGTTCAAAATGCACCATTCAAAGCCACATCATCAATTTACAACCCTTTCTGACTTCATTTGTTATTTTTCATGCATTTACTGATTATTTTGAGCTATAAGACCATGAAATTGAAAAGCATTTGAAATGAACTCTGAAAAGGTTCCAAGTTGGCATGGTATCTGATACGTCTCCAACGTATCTACTCTTCCAAACACTTTTGCCCTTGTTTTGGACTCTAACTTGCATGATTTGAATGAAACTAACCCGGACTGACGCTGTTTTCAGCAGAACTGCCATGATGTTGTTTTATGTGTAGAAAAGAAAAGTTCTCGGAATGTCCTGGAAATCCACGGAGGCACTTTTTGAATTAATAAGAATTTTTGGTGAAAGAATCAACACCAGGGGGCCCATAGGCTGTCCATGAGATAGGGGGGCGCCCCCCCTAGGGCGTGCCCTCCTATCTCGTGGGCCCCCAGGACCTCCACCGACCTCAACTCGAACTCCATATATTCACGTTTGTGGAGAAAAATCAGGGAGAAAATTTCATCGCGTTTTACGACACGGAGCCGCCGCCAAGCCCTAATCTCTCTCGGGAGGGCTAATCTGGAGTCCGTTCGGGGCTCCGGAGAGGGGGATTCGTCGCCGTCGTCATCATCAACCATCCTCCATCAACAATTTCCTGATGCTCACCACCGTGCGTGAGTAATCCCATCGTTGGCTTGCTGGACGGTGATGGGTTGGATGAGATTTACCATGTAATGAAGTTAGTTTTGTTAGGGTTTGATCCCTACTATCTACTATGTTCTGAGATTGATGTTGCTATGACTTTGCTGTGCTTAATGCTTGTCACTAGGGCCCGAGTGCCATGATTTCAGATCTGAACCTATTATGTTTTCATGAATATATGTGTGTTCTTGATCCTATCTTGCAAGTCTATAGTCACCTATTATGTGTTATGATCCGACAACCCCGAAGTGACAATAATCGGGATACTTCTCGGTGATGACCGTAGTTTGAGGAGTTCATGTATTCACTATGTGCTAATGCTTTCTTCCGGTTCTCTATTAAAAGGAGGCCTTAATATCCCTTAGTTTCCGCTAGGACCCCGCTGCCACGGGAGGGTAGGACAAAAGATGTCATGCAAGTTCTTTTCCATAAGCACGTATGACTATTTACGGAATACATGCCTACATTACATTAATGAATTGGAGCTAGTTCTATATCACCCTATGTTATAACTATTGCATGAAGAATCGCATCCGGCATAATTATCCATCACTGATCCATTGCCTACGAGCCTTTCATATATTGTTCTTCGCTTATTTACTTTTCTGTTGCTACTGTTACAACTACTACAAAAACCCAAAAACATTTATCTTTGCTTTTGCTACCGTTACCATTATTATCATACCAATTTTTCTACTAAATACTTTGTTGCAGATACTAAGTTATCCAGGTGTGGTTGAATTGACAACTCAACTGCTAATACTCACGAATATTCTTTGGCTCCCCTTGTGTCGAATCAATAAATTTATGTTGAATACTTTACCCTCGAAAGTTGTTGCGATCCCCTACACTTGTCAGTGCTACCTCTTGAGCGCTGCGTTGGATTTCCCCGAAGAGGAGAAGATGATGCAGCAAAGTAGTGTAAGTATTTCCCTCAGTTTTTGAGAACCAAGGTATCAATCCAGTAGGACACCACGCACAAGTCCCTTGTACCTAAACAAAACGATAGCTACTCGCAACCAACGCGATGAGGGGTTGCAATACCTTCACGGTCACTTACAAGAGTGAGATCTGATAGAGATGATAAATAATATTTTGGTATTTTTGATAGATAGATGCAAAGTGAAAGGTAAAAGGCAAAGTAAAAACAAAGCAAGTAATAAAGTAATGGAGATTGATATGATGAGAATAGACCCGGGGGCCATAGGTTTCACTAGTGGCTTCTCTCAAGAGCATAAGTATTCTATAGTGGGTGAACAAATTACTGTTGAGCAATTGACAGAACTGAGCATAATTATGAGTATATCTAGGTAATGATCATGTATATAGGCATCATGTCCCAGACAAGTAGATCGAAACGATTCTGCATCTACTACTATTACTCCACTCATCGACCGCTATCCAGCATGCATCTAGAGTATTAAGTTAAAAATAGAGTAACGCCTTAAGCAAGATGACATGATGTAGAGGGATAAATTCATGCAATTTGATAAAAAAAACCATCTTGTTATCCTCGATGGCAACAATACAATACGTGCCTTGTTGCCCCTGCTGTCAGTGGGAAAGGACACCGCAAGATTGAACCCAAAGCTAAGAACTTCTCCCATTGCAAGAACTACCAATCTAGTTGGCCAAACCAAAAAGGATAATTCGAAGAGACTTGCAAAGATAACTCAATCATACATAAAAGAATTCAGAGAAGATTCAAATATTGTTCATAGATAAGTCGGATCATAAACCCTCAATTCCTCGGTCTCAACAAACACACCACAAAAAGAAGATTACATCGAATAGATCTCCAGAGAGAGGGGGAGAACTTTGTATTGAGATCCAAAAAGAGAGAAGAAGCCATCTAGCTACTAGCTATGGACCTGAAGGTCTCAAGTAAACTACTCACACTTCATCGGAGGGGCTATGGTGTTGATGTAGAAGCCCTCCATGGTGGATGCCCCCTCCGGTTGAGCTCCGGAACAGGCCCAAGATGGGATCTCGTGGATATAGAAGGTTGCGGTGGTGGAATTAGGTTTTTGGCTCCTGTTCTGATCGTTTGGGGATACGTAGGTATATATAGGAGGAAGGAGTACGTCGGTGGAGCTACAGGGGGGCCACGAGGCAGGGGGGCGCGCCCTCCACCCTCGTGACCGCCTCTGGCACTTCTTGGAGTAGGGTCCAAGTCTCCTGGATCACGTTCGGTGATAAATCACGTTCCCGAAGGTTTCATTCCGTTTGGACTCCGTTTGATATTCCGTTTCTTCGAAACACTGAAATAAGCAAAAAACAGCAATTCTGGGCTGGGCCTCCGGTTAATAGATTAGTCCCAAAAATAATATAAAAGTGGAAAATAAAGCCCAATATAGTCCAAAACAGTAAATAAAGAAGCATGGAGCAATCAAAAATTATAGATACGTTAGAGACGTATCAGGCATCCCCAAGCTTAATTCCTGCTCGTCCTCGAGTAGGTAAATGATAAAAAAAGAATTTTTGATGCGGAGTGATACTTTGGCATAATTTCAATGTAAATCTTCTTAATTGTGATATGAATATTCAGATCCAAAAGATTCAAGACAAAAGTTCATATGGACACAAAAATAATAATACTTCAAGCATACTAATCAAAGCAATCATGTCTTGTCAAAATAACATGGCAAAAGAAAGTTCATCCCTACAAAATCATATAGTTAGGATATGCTTCATTTTCATCACACAAAGATGTTCCCAACTTCTATACCCCCGATAACAAGACAAGCAATTGTTTCATACTCAAATAATCTCAAACTTTTTCAACCTTCACGCAATACATGAGCGCGAGCCATGGATATAGCACTATGGGTGGAATAGAATATGATGATGGGGATTGTGTGGAGAAGACAAAAAAGGAGAAAGTCTCACATTGACGAGGATAATCAATGGGCTATGGAGATGCCCATTAATTGATGTCAACATGAGGAGTAGGGATTGCCATGCAATGGATGCACTAGAGTTATGAATGCTCAACAAAAGAAAACTAGTGGGTGTGCATCCAACTCGCTTGCTCACGAAGACCTAGGGCATTTGAGAAAGCCCATCATAGGAATATACAAGCCAAGTTCTATAATGAAAAATTCCCACTAGTATGAAAAGACAACTTATGAGACTCACTACATGAAGGACAAGGTGCTACTTTGAAGCACAATATATGAGACTCACTACATGAAGAACAAGGTGCTACTTTGAAGCACAAGTGTGGAAAAAGAGATAGTAGCATTGCCCCCTTTTTTTCTTTTCTTTTTTTTCTTTTTTTTTCTTTTGGGCCTTTCTCTCTTTTTCTTTTCTTTTGGCCTTTCTTTTTTTTTCTTTTTTTTCTTTTTGGGCAATGCTCTAACAATGATGATCATCACACTTCTATTGATTACAACATAAGGATTACAACTCGAAACTTAGAACAAGATATGACTCTATATGAATGCCTCCGGCGGTGTACCGGGATGGTGCAATGAATCAAGAGTGACACGTATGAAAAATAATGCATGGTGGCTTTGCCACAAATACGATGTCAACTACATGATCATGCAATGGCAATATGACAAAAGTAATGTATGTCATGATGAAGATGATGGAAGTTGCATGGCAATATATCTCGGAATGGCTATGGAAATGCCATGATAGGTAGGTATGGTGGCTGTTTTGAGGAAGATATAAGGAGGTTTATGTGTGATAGAGCGTATCGTATCACGGGGTTTGGATGCACCGGCAAAGTTTGCACCAATTCTCAAGGTGAGAAAGGGCAATGCACGGTACCGAAGAGGCTAGCAAAGGCGGAAAGGTGAGAGTGCGTATAATCCATGGACTCAACATTAGTCAAAAGAACTCATATACTTATTGCAAAAATTTAGAAGCCATCAAAAATCAAGTACTACGCGCATGCTCCTAGGGGGATAGATTGGTAGGAAAAGACCATCGCTCATCCCCGACCACCACTCATAAGGATGCACAAGCCAGGTACACTTCATGTTTCAAATTTTTTACACAACTTTAACCATACGTGCATGCTACGGGACTTGCAAACTTCAACACAAGCATTTCTCAAATTCACAATTACCCAACTAGCATGACTTTGATATTATCACCTCCATATCTCAAAACAATTATCAAGCATCAAACTTATCTTAGTATTCAATTCACTCAAAAGAAAGTTTCACATACTTGAACACTAAGTATATTAACATTAAGCAAATTACCATGCTATTAATGACTCTCAAAATACTCAAAGTGAAGCATGAGAGATCAATAGTTTCTTTAAAGCAAATCCACCACCGTGCTCTAAAAGATATAAGTGAAGTACTAGAGCAAAAATTATCACGCTCAAAAGATATAAGTGAAGCACTATGAGCAAAAACTATCAAGCTCAAAAGATATAAGTGAAGCACATAGAGTATTCTAACAAATTCCAATTCATGTATGGCTCTCTCAAAAGGCGTGTACAGCAAGGATGATTGTGGTAAACTAACAAGCAAAGACGCAAATAATACAAGACGCTCCAAGCAAAACACATATCATGTGGGGAATAAAAATATTGCTCCAAGTAAATTACCGATGGAAGTGGACGAAAGAGGGGATGCCTTCCGGGGCATCCCCAAGATTTGACTTTTTGGTGTCCTTGGATTATCTTGGGGGTGCCATGGGCATCCCCAAGCTTACGCCCTTTCCACTCCTTGTTCCATAATCCATCAAAAGAATTCACCCAAAACTTGAAAACTTCACAACACAAAACTCAACAGAAATCTCGTGAGCTCCGTTAGAGAAAGAAAACAAAAGACTACTTCAAATTACTGTAATTAACTCATTCTTTATTTATATTGGTGTTAAACCTACTGTATTCCAACTTCTCTATGGATTATAAACTATTTTACTAGCCATAGATTCATCAAAATAAGCAAACAACACATGTAAAACAGAATCTGTCAAAAACAGAAGAGTCTGTAGCAATCTGTAACTAACGCAAACTTATGGAAATCTAAAAATTCTACGAAAATAGGAAGTCCTGGAAAATTTGTTCATTGAAAAGCAGCAAAAATAATCAACGCAAAAGCACATTTCTGTGATTTAACAAAATTATATTCGTGCACGCAAAGTTTCTGTTTTTCAGCAGAATCAAATCAACTATCATCGTAGGTTATCCTATAGGTTCTACTTGGCACAAACACTAATTAAAAGATAAAACCACATCCAAAGAGAGGTAGATGTATTATTTATTCCTAAACAGAAGCAAAAACAAAAAAACAAAAATAAAATTGGTTTGCCTCCCAACAAGCGCTATCGTTTAACGCCCCTAGCTAGGCATAAAAGCAAGGATAGATCTAGGTATTGCCATCTTTGGTAGGCAATCCGTAAGTGACTCTCATGATAGATTCATATGGTAATTTTATTTTCTTCCTAGGGAAGTGTTCCATGCCCTTCTTTAAGGGAAATTGGAATCTAATATTCCCTTACTTCATATAAATAATTGCACCAATCGTTCTAAGGAAAGGTCTACCAAGAATAATAGGACATGAAGGATTGCAATCTATATCAATAACGATAAAATCTACAGGCAC
Source organism: Triticum timopheevii (assembly GCA_963921465.1). Classification (NCBI taxonomy): domain Eukaryota; kingdom Viridiplantae; phylum Streptophyta; class Magnoliopsida; order Poales; family Poaceae; genus Triticum; species Triticum timopheevii. The sequence goes on along the minus strand of OY997272.1, from coordinate 553,133,707 downwards.
ATAATTCCTATTTTAAACAATAAGAACATCATTAATTCTTCCCATAGGCTTTTTAATAGTGGAATCCGCAAGATGCAAGTTTAGAGAGCAATCATCAATGTCACGGAAATCTAGCAAATCACACAAAGTTTTGGGAATAGTAGAGACACTAGCACCCAAATCACACAAAGCATGAAACTCAAAATCTTTGATTTTAATTTTAATAATAGGTTCCCACTCATCATAGAGTTTTCTAGGGATAGAAACTTTCAACTCAAGTTTTTCTTCATAAGATTGCATCAAGGCATCAACAATGTGTTCGCTAAAGGCCTTATTTTGACTATAAGCATGAGGAGAATCTAGCACGGATTGCAACAAGGAAATACAACCAATTAAAGAGCAATTTTCATAATTAAATTCCTTGAGATCCAAAATAGTGGGTTTAGAAACATCTAGATTTTTATTTCTTTCAATCCCACTTTCATCAATTTCATCATCAAGATCTTGAAACTCCGAATTCTTAAAACGCCTTCTAGGTAAAGGAAGATCATCTTCAGTTTCATCAAGATTCATATTGCAAAACAAAGATTTAATGGGGGACACATCAGTAACTTTTAGATCTTCATCTTGATTTTCATAGGAATTGGAAGAACACGCTTTAATAAAGGCATCTTTGGAAGCATGCATCCTAGCGGTTCTTTCTTTGCACTCATCAATGGAAATTCTCATGGCTTTGAGAGACTCATTGATATCATGCTTAGGAGGAATAGATCTAAGCTTTAAAGAATCAATTTCAAGAGAAATTCTATCAATGTTCCTAGCCAAATCATCAACCTTAAGCAATTTCTCTTCAAGCAAAGCATTAAAATTCTTTTGTGAATTCATAAACTCTTTAATACTACTCTCAAATTCAGAGGGCATCTTATTAAAATTTCCATAAGAGTTGTTGTAGGAATTTCCATAATTATTAGAAGGATTACTAGGATAAGGCCTAGGGTTAAAATTCCCTCTATAAGCGTTGTTTCCAAAACTATTCCTACCAACAAAATTCACATCCATAGATTCATTATTATTCTCAAGCAAAGTAGATAAAGGCATATCATTGGGATCAAGAGGAGTATTTTTATTAGCAAACATCTTCATAAGTTCATCCATCTTTTCACTCAAAACATTGATTTCTTCTATAGCATGCACTTTTTTACTAGAAGATCTTTCGGTGTGACATTGAGAATAATTAGCCATTATATTATCAAGCAATTTGGTAGCATCTCCTAACATAATTTCCATAAACGTTCCTCCCGCGGCCGAATCTAAAAGATTTCTAGAAGCGAAATTCAATCCGGCATAAATTTTTTGAATGATCATCCATAAATTCAAACCATGAGTAGGGCAATTGCGAAGCATCAATTTAATTCTTTCCCAAGATTGGGCAACATGCTCATGATCAAGTTGTTTAAAATTCATAATATCGTTCCTAAGAGTGATGATCTTAGCGGGAGAAAAATACTTAGAGATAAAACCATCTTTGCACTTGTTCCAAGAATCAATACTATTTTTAGGCAAAGACGAAAACCAAACTTTAGCACGATCTCTAAGTGAAAATGGAAATAACTTCAATTTGAAAATATTGTTATCCGTATCTTTCTTCATTTGCATATCACACAAATCAACAAAATTGTTTAGATGAGTAGCGGAATCTTCACTAGGAAGGCCGGCAAATTGAGCTTTCACAACAATATTCAACAACACGGTATTGATTTCACAAGACTCATCATTATTAAGAGGAGCAATTGGAGTACTAAGGAAATCATTATTATTGGTATTCGAGAAATCACACAATTTGGTATTATCTTGCGCCATGGCAACAAGTAATCCAACACACAAGCAAATAGAAAGGCAAAGGCAAACGGGAAAAGAGGAGGAGATTGGGAAAGAGAGGGCGAATAAAACGGAAAGGGTGAAGTGGGGGAGAGGAAAACGAGAGGCAAATGGCAAATAATGTAATGCGAGAGATAGGGATTGTGATGGGTACTTGGTATTGTTGACTTGCTTGCGTGAGCCTCCCCGGCAACGGCGCCAGAAATTCTTCTTGCTACCACTTGAGCACTACGTTGGATTTCCCCGAAGAGGAGAGGATGATGCAGCAAAGTAGAGTAAGTATTTCCCTCAGTTTTTGAGAACCAAGGTATCAATCCAGTAGGAGACCACGCACAAGTCCCTCGTACCTACACAAAACGATAGCTACTCGCAACCAACGCGATGAGGGGTTGTCAATCCCTTCACGGTCACTTACGAGAGTGAGATCTGATAGAGATGATAAATAATATTTTTGGTATTTTTGATAGATAGATGCAGAGTGAAAAATAAAAGGCAAAGTAAAAACAAAGCAAGTAATAAAGTAATGGTGATTGATATGATGAGAATAGACCCGGGGGCCATAGGTTTCACTAGTGGCTTCTCTCAAGAGCATAAGTATTCTACGGTGGGTGAATAAATTACTGTTGAGCAATTGACAGAATTGAGCATAATTATGATTATATCTAGGTAATGATCATGTATATAGGCATCACGTCCGAGACAAGTAGAACGAAACGATTCTGCATCTACTACTATTACTCCACTCAACAACCGCTATCCAGCATGCATCTAGAGTATTAAGTTAAAAATAGAGTAACGCCTTAAGCAAGATGACATGATGTAGAGGGATAAATTCATGCAATATGATAAAAACCCCATCTTCTTATCCTCGATGGCAACAATACAATACGTGCCTTGCTGCCCCTGCTGTCACTGGGAAAGGACACCGCAAGATTGAACCCAAAGCTAAGCACTTCTCCCATTGCAAGAACTACCAATCTAGTTGGCCAAACCAAAAAGGATAATTCGAAGATACTTTCAAAGATAACTCAATCATACATAAAAGAATTCAGAGAAGATTCAAATATTGTTCATAGATAAGTTGGATCACAAACTCACAATTCACCGATCTCAACAAACACACCGCAAAAAGAAGATTACATCGAATAGATCTCCACGAGAGAGGGGGAGAACTTTGTATTGAGATCCAAAAAGAGAGAAGAAGCCATCTAGCTACTAGCTATGGACCTGAAGGTCTGAAGTAAACTACTCACACTTCATCGGAGGGGCTATGGTGTTGATGTAGAAGCCCTCCGTGGTGGATGCCCCCTCTGGCGGAGCTCCAGCCCCAAGATGGGATCTCGTGGATACAGAAGGTTGCGGCGGTGGAATTAGGTTTTTTGCTCCTGTTCTGATCGTTTGGGGATACATAGGTATATATAGGAGGAAGGAGTACGTCGGTGGAGCAACAGGGGGGCCACGAGGCAGGGGGACGCACCCAGGGGGGTGCGCCCTCTAGCCTCGTGACCGCCTCTGGCACTTCTTGGAGTAGGGTCCAAGTCTCCTGGATCACGTTCGGTGAGAAAATCACGTCCCCGAAGGTTTCATTCCGTTTGGACTCCGTTTGATATTCCTTTTCTTCGAAACACTGAAATAAGCAAAAAGCAGCAATTCTGGGTTGGGCCTCAAGTTAATAAGTTAGTCCCAAAAATAATATAAAAGTGGAAAAAAATCCCAATATAGTCCAAAACAGTAAATAAAGTAGCATGGAGCATTCAAAAATTATAGATACGTTGGAGACGTATCAGTGGGTTATCAAGACTAATTTCTGGCGCCGTTGCCGGGGAGCATAGCTCTATTCTCTGAGTCACTTGGGATTTATATCTGTTGATCACTATGAAGAACTTGAAAGACGCTAAAACCAAGATTTTGCCCTCAACTACGAGGGGAGGTAAGGAACTGCCATCTAGCTCTGCACTAGATTCTCCTTCTGTTATTAGTAAGCTTGCGACACCTAAACATGCTACTGCTATGAATTCTGATATGTCGCATGTTATTGATGATGCCACTTCTGCTATGACTTCTGTGTGTGATACTACTTTGCCATTAGGTGAATTTCTTGATGAACAACTTGCTAGAGTTAGGGGGAATGAAATTACTGAAGATCCTATTACTGATGATAGTGATGATGAAGGTTCTACCAATGATTATGTATTACCTATTGTTCCTAAGGGTTATGTTATGAATGAAGAAGCTGCTAGGGAAAACTTTGCTTGCAATGATAGATATGATCTTAAGAAATTATTAGCTAAATGGAAGCAACAGTCTCTTATTGCTAGAATGAAACCCGATCCTGCTTTTGCTACTTCACCTATCTGTGTTACTGATAAGGATTATGAATTCTCTGTTGATCCTGAAATTATTACTTTAGTTGAATCTGATCCTTTTTATGGCCTTGAATCTAAAACTGTTGTGGCACATCTTACCAAGTTGAATGATATAGCCACCCTGTTTACTAATGATGAGAAGTCTCGCTATTATTATATCCTTAAGATATTTCCGTTCTCATTAAAGGGTGATGCTAAGACTTGGTACAATTCTCTTGCTCCTGGTTGTGTGCGTAGTCCCCAGGATATGATTTATTACTTCTCTGCTAAATATTTCCCTGCTCATAAGAAACAAGCTGCCTTGCGGGAAATATATAATTTTGTGCAAATCAAAGAAGAGAGTCTCCCACAAGCTTGGGGAGGCTTCTCCGGTTACTTAATGCTTTGCCTGATCATCCTCTTAAGAAAAATGAAATACTTGATATCTTTTATAATGGACTAACCGATGCTTCCAAGGACTACTTGGATAGTTGTGCTGGTTGTGTTTTCAGGAAAAGAACAGTCGATGAAGCTGAAATACTATTGAATAATATGTTGACTAATGAAAATAATTGGACTCTTCCTGAGGCAATTCCCGAGGCAACTCCTGAACCAATTGAGCCAACTCTTGAGCCTATTCCTAAACCCACTCCGAGGAAGTGTGGTGTTTTATTTCTCAGTCCTGAAGATATGCAAGAGGCAAAGAAATCAATGAAAGAAAAAGGTATTAAAGGTGAAGATGTTAAGAATTTACCTCCTATTGTAGAAATACATGGACTTAATATACCACCTGAAGAACCACATTGTCTTGATAACCCGACACAGGTAGTCAAGGTAAATTCTCTCTATAGATATGATAAAGTTGAAATCCCCTCTACTAAATTTCATAGCCCATGCTTAGATGAATTTGATGACTTTATGACTAGACAAGAAAGTTTTAATGCTTATGTTGGTAGAGAGTTAAAGAATAATGCTTTCGAGATAGGATGTGCAAGCGATAATCTGGCTAGAGTTAAAGATGAACTTCACCTCGTTAGCAAATATGCTTCTATGGTTGCTACTCAAGCTGAGCAAGTACTTAAAGCTCAGAAAGATTTGCTTGATGAATTAAGTAATAAAAATGATTTTGCTGTTAGAGTGGCTACTAGAACTGGTAGAATGACTCAGGAACCTTTGTATCCTGAAGGCCACCCTAAGAGAATCGAGCAAGATTCTCAGAGAAATAATTTAGAGGCACCTAGTTCTTCTAAAAAGAAGAAAAACAAAAATGATAGGGCTTTGCATGCTTCTAGTGAACCTACTATAGAAACACCTGAGAATCCCAATGATATTTCTATTTCTGATGCTGAAACTCAATCAGGTGATGAACATGAACCTAGTGACAATGTTAATGATAATGTTCATGTTGATGCTCAACCTAGCGAAAATAATGATGTAGAGATTGAACCTGCTGTTGATCTTGATAACCCACAATCAAAGAATCAACGTTATGATAAGAGAGATTTTGTTGCTAGGAAGCACGGTAAAGAAAGAGAACCATGGGTTAAGAAACCCATGCCCTTTCCTCCTAAACCATCCAAGTCAAAGGATGATGAGGATTTTGAGCGCTTTGCTGAAATGATTAGACCTATTTTCTTACGTATGCGCTTAACTGATATGCTGAAAGTAAATCCTTATGCTAAGTATATGAAGGATATCATCACAAATAAAAGAAAGATACCGGAAGCTGAAATTTCCACCATGCTTGCTAATTACACTTTTAAGGGTGGAATACCAAAGAAACTTGGAGATCCGGGTGTAACAACTATACACTACTAGGGAAAACCTTATACACAGAATGTTACCAGTAGCGCTTGTTAAAATGAGGCGCTACTGTTACTTTGCAGTAGCGCGTTCGGCAGAACCGCGCTACAGTTAGCAGAATAGCAGTAGCGCTGTCCTTGCGGAAAGCGCTACTACTATAATTGCCACACCGTTCCCGGCGTGCTAGGTATAGTAGTAGCGCCCTTCTACGGACAGCGCTACTACTATGGATTTTAGCAGCAGCGCGTTTTTCCTTCCCACGCTACAGTTAAAGCTATTTTCACCTAACCCCCCGCACGGCCTGATTCCCTCTCCTCTGCTTCCTCCCCCAATTCCCGACCCCGCCTCGCCACCGCCGTCTCGCCCGACCCCGCCTCGCCGCCGTCTCCCCCGACCCCGCCTCGCCGCGCCTCGGTGCCGCCGTCTCCCCCGACCCCGCCTCGCCGCCGTCTCCCCCGACCCCGCCTCGCCGCCGTCTCCCCCGACCCCGCCTCGCCGCCGTCTCCCCCGACCCGGTCGCCTCGCCGCGTCTCGGTGCCGCCGTCTCCCCCGACCCCATCTCTCTCCCCCTCTGTAAGCACTCTCCCCTTCCGATCCCTCTCTCCCCTTCTGATCCCTCTTCTCTTCTTAGTATGAACCCTAGGTATTTAGTGCTAGTTAGTATGAACCCTAGGCTATTTTTAGTGCTAGTTAGTTAATTACTTAGATGGTAAGAATTAGGTACTAATTAGGTACTAGAATATTTTTATTTATAGTATTATTTTTAGTAAGAACTAGTTGAATTAATAGAACTAGTTAGTAAGAACTTGTTTCTATTTTTTAGTTAAAGCAATTTTTCCCGCCTCGACGTGGATGATGCCTATCCCGCATCCTCGTCGTCGAGTCGGCGGAGGACGACACCTGCTTGACCAGATCGGCCATGTCCGGGACTGGGCTCCGCCGGGGTGGTACTGGGAGGCGCTACCTACCGGGGGGCGCAGGTTGGTGAGAGCCAGCCTGTCGTTGACCCGAACCTTGTTTGGTGGCGGTCGCGTGGGCCAGTGACGATCCAGAGGCTCGAGGACTCCGCGGAGGTGGTGCGTCACCGTGTCAGTGAGGAGGACGCGCACGTCTATCGCTACTTGTTTGCGTTGGAGCTTAGGCCGTTCTCCAATACCTGGTAGGTTCTCCGGGGATCTCACTGGAGCTATGATCCCGTGATGGTGCCTTCTCTGTGGGTGTCCACCGCCCGCGCCGATACCCGTCGTGTCCTAGAGTTTTAGTTGTATTAGTGATTTTATATGTATGACACTATTCGTGATGTATTAGTGATAATATTCGACGATGTACTGACGCATGAGATGATCTACTTTTGCTTATTGAATGCATGCTAATTTGAGTCCTATAAGATATTTTCAAATGTATATCTTGTGTTGCTCAATATCCAAGTGGCCGGTCATGTTTGCAGGTTATACCTTCGAGTGGCCTATGTTTTGCCGGAGTGTTGATTCATTTCCGTTCCGGCAAATTTCAGGCGCTCGATATGTCCTATTTTAGCAAAGGTCATGCCGGATTTTTCCGTGAATTTTGGCATGACTTGTGCTAGAATATGTAGGAAATATCGAGTGCCCCGGATTTGTGTGTTGAGTATCTTGGTAGTTGTCTTCGATCGATTTTCAATTAATGTTTTAACTATGAACATAGGAAATGTCTGACGACGAGAAGGATTTCGGTATTTGCAAATATTGCGAAGACGAGCGCGACCTGTGCGACGAAATCTTCCTAGATGATGATAGGCGCTTCAGCATCAAGCTGGACGAGAACTTCGAAGTGGATACAGTAAGTCACAACGACAAGTCTTTTTTCGTAATTAAGCATGACATCTGCTTTCATTTGCTTCAACTTATTTTTTTTTACTATTCTACTAGCGTATCCCCTGCCATGCAAGAGTTTTTGTATTGGATAAGATAGGTTTCAGTCATAGTATGGAGGAAAAGAAAGTTTACTTGAAGACCGAGCATGGTTATATTTTCCATGCGAAGTTATACAATTCAGACGACTACACCTATTTTGGATGCAAAACATGGCGAGCACTATGCAAGACTTATGCATTTGAGCCTGATATGGTTATCACCTTTGATATTCGTCCGGAAGATGATATTGAAGGTAATACCGACATCTGGGTCAATGTGCAAATGCCTCCAGTTATACCATTATGTAAGTTTCTCAACCATATTTATGTCTTTGATATTGTTTATTCAAAAATAATTGACAACTAATTTGTATTGTCAGCTTATTTCCGTGCAAGCAAACATGTCCAGCGCTTGGTAGACAGGACCGTATACTGTCCTGGGGCTGAACTCAACTGCGAGGAGCTCAGTCATTATGTTTCATGGCTTGAGGATCTTGATACTGTCAAGACAAATTTTCTTCCTGCATTTAGAAATCTTAGTACTGAAAATGTGCGACCAATAGTGTCCGTAATGAACTACGGTCACATCCATTTAGGAAGGATGGTAAGATTTTTACTTTTTATCCTCATTGCATCTTTTCCATACATTATTTTTGAAGCTAAACTTCATTGCTAAGTATGTTACCATACGATGTTCTTCAACAGGGACTCCCGATGAATGTTGTGCCTTATGGGATCGAGACTAAAGGTGTCATGAGTATTATCAACTTACAGCCAAGATATCCTACAGCTTACTTTAGTGCATTCAAGATTAGCGATGGATGCTTAATAGTGCAAGACTAGACCAAATATGTGTTAGGGGAGCGCAGAGAAGTACTAGGGAGCAGCAACCAGAGACGCCTTCCACGATTAGGAGACAGGTTCATCTGCATGCTCCAACTTTATCAAGGAGGAGAGCTATACATGTTTTATGTTCTTTTACCTAAGAGAGAGCAGCAGGAGTGAGTAGCAGGAGTGAGTAGCTGGCTAGAAATGAGTTTCAGGATGATGATGTGCTACACTATTACTATGATGATAAAATAGCTAGTGTTGGTGGTAATGACTATGATGATTATTATTAGCTAGTGTTAGTGGTGATTAAATAAATAATGTTGGTGGTAATGACCATGATGACGATTAAATATCTTGTGCTGGTGGATTAGATTCAAGTGGAGACAATATGTGGTGCACATCGAAAGTACTACTAATCCAAAGTAGATCAAGTTTGGATTAGTAGTATACTTTTGACATGCACCACATATTGCCTCCACTTGAACCTAATCCACCTTCATTTAATACACTGTTATGGACATAATGATGTAAACCTCATAACAGCTGGTATTGTACCAATATTTGTATGATGGCACGTAAATATAGTAAAAATAAAATAATTATAAAAAATACTAGTAGTGATGGTAAGGAAACACGCTGCAAGTAGATAACTTAGCAGTAGCGCGGTACTGAACAAGCGTTGCAGCTATTTGTACTAGCAGTAGCGCGTGATGGCACGCGTTACTGCTAAGCAATAGCTATCGCGCCTTATTAGTAGCGCGGCTTCCCGCGCTACTAGTAGGCACAAAACACGCGCTACTGCTAGGGTTTTCCCTAGTAGTGATACCATGCTCTATTAAAAGAAATTATGTTAGAACTGCTTTATGTGATCTTGGAGCCGGTGTTAGTGTTATGCCTCTCACTTTATAACGTAGACTTGAATTGAATAAGGTGACACCTACTGAAATATCTTTGCAAATGGCTGATAAATCAACTGCTATACCTGTCGGTATTTGTGAGGATGTGCCTGTTGTGGTTGCAAATGTCACTATCTTAACGGACTTTGTTATTCTTGGTATTCCCGAGGACGATAGTATGTCTATTATCCTTGGTAGACCTTTTCTTAATACTGCAGGGGCTGTTATTGATTGCAACAAAGGAAATGTCACTTTTCATGTTAATGGTAATGAGCATACGGTACACTTTCCGAGAAACAATCTCAAGTTCATAGCATCAATTCTATTGGACAAGTTCCAACTATTATTATTGGAGGTTTTGAATTTCCTCTCCCTACTGTCAAGAAAAAGTATGATATTCTTATTGTTGGGGATTTTCATATCCCCGTCGAGGTAAGTTAGTGTTATTCGAAATTTCTCCGGTTCCGTGTTATTCGGAATGAGTTTGTTAACAAGACTTGATCAACCTTGTTAGTGGATTCAATTTGATGATCATGAGATGGATGAAACTAGAAGGCACAACCTTCTGTACCCACTTTTTACTTTCTGTTATTTAGAATAAATAAAGCAAAAATAGCATTATTTGTCTATTTTCTGAATTATCGTGCAATAAAAAATAGTTTGAAAATAAAAGTGCTCCAAATGCCCTGCAAATTTAGTATGATTTTTTCTGGAATATTTTAGGATTTTAGGCACTGAAAACACTACAGGAGGGGCAAGCACCAGGCCACGAGAGTGGAGGGCGCCCCCCCTATAGGGCGCGCCCCCTGTCTCGCGGGCCCCTGGTGGCCCCCCTCCACTTATGCCAGCACCCACACACTTCATCTTCTACCCAAAAAAATCCCCATCCAGCGCAAGCACGAGTTCTAGCTCGTTTTGCTACGATTTTTGATCTCTTAGCTCAAAGCTCCATTCACAAAACTGCTTTGGGAGATTGTTGCTTGGTATGTGACTCCTCCATTTGTCCAATTAGTTTTTGTTCTAGTGCTTTATTCATTGCAAATTTTTGCTGCATAGGTGACCATGTTCTTGAGCTTGCATGTTAAATTTTTGAGGTCCCAAGCAATTCCAATGCATGATATAGGCTCTAGGCACTTGTAGGAGTAGTTGTTATCAATCTTGTTTAGTTTTATTCACTTTTATTTTGAAGTTACTAAAATTTCAGAAATTTTCAGAAAATGTTGAGGGAACTTTTTAGGGGCTCTTCTAGCCAAAGCTCTGAGGAAAAACAAGCCAAAAAGAAGGAAAAAGCCAAGTATAATCTTCCTCACTTAGAGGAAGTACGGTCGTGTGAATGGCCATGCGAGGATTTCTTGAAAGAAGCTGGGATTCATGAAGACTTTTATGCTTTAATCGAAACTGCAGGCCTCATCGGTTTCATCAACGACCGAGTCGATCAGTATCTCTTACTTACCAATACTTTCGTGCAAAACTTTTATTCTTATCCTTTGAAGTCACCGCCTGCAGTATCATTTTTATTATTATCCTAGGAATGCTCATGGTGCCTAATGGGTATCTGAAAATGTTTAGCAAGACGTGCAGCATAGATACCTCCAAATATGAGGCCTTTTGTACGATTCAGGGCTAACCGTTTAGCAACGGCAGCACCCATACTAAAAGTATTGTCCCCAAGAAAAGCATGTTGAAGAATGATAATATCAGGAATGCTCAAGTTTCCACTATTTCCACGACCAATTAAGCATCTACTAGCAAATATGGCAAAGTAGCATAAAACAGGAAAGTGTATGCTAGAGACTTTTGCCTCGGAGCCCTTCTTTGGCTCCTCTACAACTATAGTCTTAACAAAGCCACCCACATCCTCACGATGGGGTTCCTCTAAATCTCCCTGATAAGGTATCCTACATACCGCGCAAAAATGACGTAAAGCATACACTTTCCTGTTTTACGCTACTTTGCCATATTTCCTAGTAGATGCTTAATTTGTCATGGAAATAGTGGAAACTTGAGCATTCCTGATATTATCATTCTTCAACATGCTTTGCTTGGGGACAATACTTTTAGTATGGGTGCCGTTGTTGCTAAATGGTTAGCCCTGAATCGTACAAAAGGCCTCATATTTGGAGGTATCTATGCTGCACGTCTTGCTAAACATTTTCAGATACCCATTAGGCACCATGAGGAGGAGGAGATAAAATTGCCTCCTCACACCTTAGATTACAAGAGCATGGTAGCACACAAGTTTATTGTTGACAACGAAGAAAAGATGCTCTTGTATAAACTTAGATTTAATAAGAAACACATTGAGATTATTATTTTGCCTGTGCCTCTGTTGTTTGATTTGCTTGCAGAAAGTTTTCTTGTTACGCTGGAAGTGGTGAACAACCGTCGAGCCCAAGCTTTTACTCCAGAACCTGAACCTGAGCCGGAACCTGAACTGGGCCCTTATCGTGCATCATCTGTCCAGTGGGATCCGGAGATGACCAGCCAGTGGTATCCTGATTACACCTCCCATTACACCGAGGAGAGTAGCGGCGGTCCTTGGTACTAGACCAACTTAGGCCAAAAGCCTAAGCTTGGGGGAGTACGTTTTCTCACCGACTTTACATTCATGTTCACACACTAGTCGTCGGTGCTCATACTCTTTCATTGTATTATCCATGTTAGCTTAAATTTCTTTTTCTAGTTTTCTTCTTGTGTGTTTGATAAACCTTAAAAACAAAAAAATTAGTTAGTTTAATTTCCATGCTCGTAGTAGAATTAATATAAAAACCTAAAAAGATTTCTAGTTCTTCTTCTTACTTGTTGGGAGCTTCCCGTGTAAATAGTTTTATTTTCTTTTCTTTCCTTTGGGGGTCGAGAAGACCATATTGAAAATTCTTAGTGGATCTTATATGCATGATTGTTTATTTAACTTAGAGCCCATGTTACTTGTCTTCTCTCTTGAGTTGAATGCCTGCAGATTCCAGCTTAGTCCAATGCACGTGCACTCTTATTGTTATACACATCGTTCGGTCGTGCAAGTGAAAGGCAATAATGACGATATATGATGGACTTATTGGGATGAGAAAAGCTGGTATGAACTCGACCTCTCTTGTTTTTGTAAATATGATGAGTTCATCGTTTCTGAGTCATCTATTATGAAGTAAACATATTTGCAATGATATTTAGAGATTATAGTTGCTTGTGCCATGCTTGATTAGCTATGAGTTATAATGGTTTACCTTGCGTGCCAACATGCTATTAGAATGATTATGATGTGGTATGATGGGATGGTATCCTCCTTTGAATGAATTGAGTGACTCGACTTGGCACATGTTCACGCATGTAGTTGAATCAAATCAACATAGCCTTCACGATATTTATGTTCATGGTGTATTTTATCCTACTCATGCTTGTATTTGGTGTAAATTAATTTTAATGCATGTTTATGACTTTTGTTGCTCTCTCAGTTGGTCGCTTCCCGAATACTGCTTGTGCATCCCGACTCCTTAAACCCCAAAGTTGTTCCATATGAGTCCACTATACCTACCTATATGCGGTATTTACCTGTCGTTCCAAGTAAATTTGTATGTGCCAAACTCCAAACCTTCAAATGAAATTCTGTTTTGTATGCTCGAGCAGCTCATGTTACAACTAGGGCTGCCTATATCTTCCATGCTAGGTGGGTTATTCTCACGAGGAGTGGACTCCGCTCCTCATTCACGAGAAAGGGCCGGTAACCGGGATGCCCAGTCCCATGATCCAAAAAGATCAAAGCAAATCAAAATAATTAAACAAAACTCCCCCGGGGCTGTAGTATGTTGGAGGCACTCGTTGTTTCGAGCAATCCATGGATTGATGCTTGTTGGTGGTTGGGGGAGTATAAACCTTTACCATTCTATTTGGGAACTGCCTATAATGCATGTAGTATGGAAGATACAGCCATCTCATAGTTGTTGCGTTGACAACAAAAGTATGCCGCTCAAAATGTTATTCAATCTCTATTTTAAAATCGAGCTCTGGCACCTCTACAAATCCCTGCTTCCTTCTGCGAAGGGCCTATCTATTTAATTTTATGTTGACTATCACCCTTCTTATTAAAAAGCACCCACTGGAGAGCACACTGTCATTTGCATTCATTACTATTGGTTTATATGGGTATAACTTGACTGGATCTCTTTTACCATGAATTACAATGTTTAGTCAGCCCTTGATCTTTAAAGGTGCTCTGCATCTATGTTTTGCGGTCTCAGAAAGGGCTAGCGAGATACCATTTTGTTATATCATGTTATGATTATTTTGAGAAAGTGTTGTCATCTGAGTTTTATTATTATGGCTCGCTGGCTGATTATGCCATTGATATGAGTAATTGTGAGACCTGAGTGTTATTGTGAGTATGGTTAGTTCATAATATTTGCTGAAACTTGAATGTTGGCTTTTCATGTTTACAACAACAAGAGCAAACAGAGTTTGTAAAAGTTTTTCTTTATCACTTTCAGTTTATCAGCTGAGTTGCTTGAGGACAAGCAAAGGTTTAAGCTTGGGGGAGTTGATACGTCTCCAACGTATCTACTTTTCCAAACACTTTTGCCCTTGTTTTGGACTCTAACTTGCATGATTTGAATGAAACTAACCTGGACTGACGCTGTTTTCAGCAGAACTGCCATGATGTTGTTTTATGTGTAGAAAAGAAAAGTTCTCGGAATGTCCTGGAAATCCACGGAGGCACTTTTTGGAATTAATAAGAATTTTTGGCGAAATAATCAACACCAGGGGGCGCATGATAACCCACAAGTATAGGGGATCGCAACAGTTTTCGAGGGTAGAGTGTATTCAACCCAAATTTATTGATTCGACACAAGGGGAGCCAAAGAATATTCTCAAGTATTAGCAACTGAGTTGTCAATTCAACCACACCTGGAAACTTAGTATCTGCAGCAAAGTGTTTAGTAGCAAAGTAATATGATAGTGGTGGTAACAGTAACAAAAGTAAAGACAACAAAAGTAATGTTTTTGGTATTTTGTAGTGATTGTAACAGTAGCAACAGAAAAGTAAATAAGCGAGAACCAGTATATGGAAAACTCGTAGGCACCGGATTAGCGATGGATAATTATGCTGGATGTGGTTCTTCATGTAACAGTCATAACATAGGGTGACACAGAACTAGCTCCAATTCATGAATGTAATGTAGGCATGTATTCCGTATATAGTCATACATGCTTATGGAAAAGAACTTGCATGACATCTTTTGTCCTACCCTCCCGTAGCAGCGGGGTCCTATTGGAAACTAAGGGATATTAAGGCCTCCTTTTAATAGAGAACCAGAACAAAGCATTAGCACATAGTGAATACATGAACTCCTGAAACTATGGTCATCACCAGGAGTGGTCCCGATTATTGTCACTTCGGGGTTGCCGGATCATAACACATAGTAGGTTACTATAGACTTGCAAGATAGGATCAAGAACACACATATATTCATGAAAACATAATAGGTTCAGATCTAAAATCATGGCACTCGGGCCCTAGTGACAAGCATTAAGCATAGCAAAGTCATAGCAACATCAATCTCAGAACATAATGGATACTAGGGATCAAACCCTAACAAAACTAACTCGATTACATGATAAATCTCATCCAACCCATCACCGTCCAGCAAGCCTACGATGCAATTACTCACGCACGGCGGTGAGCATCATGAAATTAGTGATGGAGGATGGTTGATGATGACGACGGTGACGAATCCCCCTCTCCGGAGCCCCGAACGGACTCCAGATCAGCCCTCCCGAGAGAGATTAGGGCTTTGCGTCAGCTCCGTATCGCAAAACGCGATGATTTCTTCTCTCTGATTTTTTTCTCCCCGAAAGCCAATATATGGAGTTGGAGTTGGCGTCGGAGGGCCACCAGGAGGCCCACGAGGTAGGGGCGCGCCTAGGGGGGCGCGCCCCCCACCCTCGTGGACAGGGTGTGGGCCCCCTGGTCTTCATGTTTTGCGAGGATTTTTTATTGTTTTTTCTAAGGTGTTTCGTGGAGTTTCAGGTCATTCCGAGAACTTTTATTTTCTGCACATAAAACAACACCATGGCAATTCTGCTGAAAACAGCGTCAGTCTGGGTTAGTTCCATTCAAATCATACAAGTTAGAGTCCAAAACAAGGGCAAAAGTGTTTGGAAAAGTAGATACGACGGAGACGTATCAACTCCCCCAAGCTTAAACCCTTGCTTGTCCTCAAGCAATTCAGTTGACAAACTGAAAGAGAAAAGGAAAAACTTATACAAACTCTGTTTGCTCTTGTTGTTGTAAACATGAAAAGCCAGCATTCAAGTTTTGGCAAATATTATGGACTAACCATACTCACAATAACACGCAGGTCTCACAATTACTCATATCAATAGCATAATCAGCTAGTGAGCCATAATAATAAAACTCGGATGACAACACTTTCTCAAAATAATCATAACATGATATAACAAAATGGTATCTCGCTAGCCCTTTCCGAGACTGCAAAACATAAATGTAGAGCACCTTTAAAGATCGAGGACTGACTAAACATTATTGTAATTCATGGTAAAAAAGATCCAGTCAAGTCATACCCAATATAAACCAATTATAATGAATGCAAACGACAGTGTGCTCTTCAGCGGGTGCTTTTTAACAAGATGGGTGATGACTCAACATAAAAGTAAATGGATAGGCCCTTCGCAGAGGGAAGCAGGGATTTGTAGAGGTGCCAGAGCTCGGTTTTGAAATAGAGATAAATTATATTTTGAGCGGCATACTTTCATTGTCAACATAACAACTAAAATATGACGATATCTTCCATGCTAAATAGATTATAGGCGGTTCCCAAACAGAATGGTAAAGTTTATACTCCCCCTCCTCCACAAGCATCAATCCATGGCTTGCTCGGAACAACGAGTGCCTCCAACATTCAATGGGTCCCAAGAGGGGAGTTTTGTTTGCAGTTATTTTGATTTAGTTTGCATAAAGCATGGGACTGGGCATCCCGGATACCAGCCATTTTCTCGTGAATGAGGAGAGGAGTCCACTCCTCTTGAGAATAACCCGCCTAACACGGAAGATAAGGGCAGCTCTAGTTGACATATGAGCTATTCGAGCATGCAAAACAGAATGTTTATTTGAAGGTTTAGAGTTTGGCACATACAAATTTACTTGCAACGGCAGGTAAATACTGCATATGGGTATGTATAGTGGACTCATATGGAATAACTTTGGGGTTTAAGGAGTTTGGATGCACAAGCAGTATTCCCGCTTAGTACAGGTGAAGGCTAGCAAAAGACTGGGAAGCGACCAACTGAGAGAGCGACAACAGTCATAAACATGCATTAAAATTAATTCACATCGAGTACAAGCATGAGTAGGATATAATCCACCATGAACATAAATATCATGAAGGCTATGTTGATTTGATTCAACTACATGCGTGAACATGTGCCAAGTCGAGTCACTCAATTCATTTAAAGGAGGATACCATCCCATCATACCACATCATAATCATTCTAATAGCATGTTGGCACGCAAGGTAAACCATTATAACTCATAGCTAATCAAGCATGGCACAAGCAACTATAATCTCTAAATGTCATTGCAATATGTTTACTTCAAATAGCTGAATCAGGAACGATGAATCATCATATTTACAAAAACAAGAGAGGTCGAGTTCATACCAGCTTTTCTCTTCCCAATAAGTCCATCATATATCATCATTATTGCCTATCACTTGCACGACCGAACGGTGTGTATAATAATAAGAGTGCACGTGCATTGGACTAAGCTGGAATCTGCAAGCATTCAAATCAAGAGAGAAGACAAGTAATATGGTCTCTAAGTTTAAATAATCAATCATGCATATAAGAGCCACTAAGCATTTTCAATATGGTCTTCTCGACCCCCAAAGAAAAGAAAAGAAATAAAAACTATTTACACGGGAAAGCTCCCAACAAGTAAAAGAAGAACGGGAAATATTTTTGGGTTTTCTTTTTAATTCTACTACAAGCATGGATAGTAGACTAACTAATTTTTTTGGTTTTTCTTAAAGTTTATCAAACGCACAAGAAGAAAGCTAGAAAAAGAAATTTAAACTAACATGGATAATACAGTGAAAGTGTATGAGCACCGGCATCTAGCAATGAGTGTGTGTGAACATGAATGTAATGTCGGTGGGAAATACGTACTCCCCCAAGCTTAGGCTTTTGGCCTAAGTAGGTCTATTGCCAGGGATAGCCTGGTGGATACCCGTAGGTGAAGCTGGGGTCATACTGTGACGCAGCGGCTATCGCTGCCTGAGCTGTAGCATGGAGTCGAGCAGCCTCCGCTCTCTCGTACTCATCTGCCTCCTCTCTGGTAATAATATATCTTCTTTTTGCCTGTGAATCAAAGAAAGCAGGGGCAGGAAGAGCAATATGGACTACACGACATCTGTTAAAGATTAGTCGATACTGGAGAGGTGGTTCAGTCCTCTCAACAAAATGGTGGGAAACCATAGAATCAAAATCTAAATAAGAAGGGGGTAATTCTATATCACCCTCACGAATGTCTATCTCAAGAAAATTAGCTAAGCGGGTTGCATAAATTCCTCCAAAGAAATCTCCGCTATGTCTATTCTGATGCAACCTACGAGCTACAATGGCTCCCATATGATAAGATTGGTCTCCTAACACAGCACTCCTGAGGATGCTGAGATCAGGGACACACATGTGACAAGCTTCATCCTTAGCATTTATGCATCTACCTATGAAGAGAGCAAAATAATGTATAGCAGGAAAGTGAATGCTCCCTATAGTAGCTTGTGTTATATCTCTAGATTCCCCCACAGTTATTTTAGCAAGAAAGTCTCTATATTCAGATTTAGGGGGATCCCTGACATTACCCCAAGATGGAAGTTTGCAAGCAGAAGTAAAATTCTCTAAGTCCATGGTATAAGATTTGTCATAAAGGTCAAACATGACTGAAGGAGAATTACGCGAAGATGAAAACTCAAACCTCCTCACAAATGAACTTGTGAGATCATGATACTAGGGGCATTTGTCAGCTTCAAAGTCCTCAAGACCGGCGTTACTCAAATATATGCTAAATTCTTCTTTGATTCCCACTTGATTCATAAAATTTTCCGATGGCCATTCACAGGGCCGCACAGGAGCGTCTCTTGGTGGTTCCTCGTCAGCGTCACGTATTGCAAGCCTGGGACCTTGCTTCCTTGAAGGACCACCTTGGAACATCCTCCTAAGCATATTGTTTCCTCTGAAAATTTTTTGAAATTTTTAGTAACTTCAAATAAAAGTGAACCAACTTCAATAAAATTGATAGTAACAACTCCCACAAGTGCCTAGAGCCTATATAAAGCATTGGAACTGCTTGGAACCATAAAAACTTGACATGCAAGCTCAAGAACATGGTCACCTATGCAGCACAAATTTGCAATGAATAAATCACTAGAACAAAAAGTAATTGGACCAATGGAGGAGTCACATACCAAGGAACAATCTCCCCAAGCAGTTTTGCGAGAGGTGCTCTGAGCAAGGAGATCGAAAATCACAGCAACGGGGGCTGGAACTCGTGCTTGAGTTGGTTTTTCGTGTTTGTGTGAGGCAGAGGAAGAAGATGGTGCAGGGATAAGTGGAGGAGGGCCACCATGGGCCCACGAGGCAGGGGGCGCGCCCTCCACCCTCGTGGCCAGGTGGCAGCTCCCCCCGTGGTAGCTTTTTGCACAGTAAATTCTCAAATATTCCCGAAAAAATCATATTAAATTGGCATGGCATTCTGAGGACTTTTATTTTTGGGATATTTTTATATTGCACGGATAAGTCAGGAGACAGACAGAAAAATACTATTTTACTTTATTTCTACTAAATAACAGAAAATATAAAGTGGGTACAGAAGGTTGTGCTTCTAGTTTCATCCATCTCGTGATCATCAAAATGAACCCACTAACAAGGTTGATCAAGTCTTGTTAACAAACTCATTCCGAATAATCACGGAACCGGAGAAATTTCGACTACACCAAGTTACCTCAACGGGGATATGAAAATCCCCAACAATAAGAATATCATACCTTTTCTTGACAGTAGGGAGAGGAAATTCAAAACCTCCAAATATAATCGATGGAATTTTTCCAATAGAGTTGATACTATAAAGTTGAGGTTGTTTCCTCGGAAAATGTACCATGTGCTCATTGCCATTAACATGAAAAGTGACATTGCCTTTGGTGCAATCAATAACAGCCCCTGCAGTATTAAGGAAAGGTCTTCCAAGAATAATAGACATACTATCATCCTCGGGAATATCAAGAATAACAAAGTCCGTTAAAATAGTAACGTTTGCAACCACAACAGGCACATCCTCACAAATACCGACAGGTATAGCAGTTGATTTATCAGCCATTTGCAAAGATATTTCAGTAGGTGTCAACTTATTCAAATCAAGTCTACGATATAAAGAGAGAGGCATAACACTGACACCGGCTCCAAGATCACATAAAGCAGTTTTAACATAATTTCTTTTAATGGAGCAAGGTATAGTAGGTACTCCGGGATCTCCAAGTTTCTTTGGTATTCCACCCTTAAAAGTATAATCAGCAAGCATGGTGGAAATTTCAGCTTCAGGTATTTTTCTTTTATTAGTAATGATGTCCTTCATATACTTAGCATAAGGATTTGTTTTGAGCACATCAGTTAATCGCATACGCAAAAAGATGGGTCTAATCATTTCAGCAAAGCGCTCAAAATCCTCATCATCCTTTTTCTTAGATGGTTTCGGAGGAATAGGCATGGGTTTCTAACCCATGGTTCCCTTTCTTTACCATGTTTCCTAGCAACGAAGTCTCTTTTATCATAATGTTGATTCTTTGATTGTGGGTTATCAAGATCAACAACAGGTTCAACTTCTACATCATTATGATTACTAGGTTGAGCATCAACATGAACATTATCATTAACATTATCACTAGATTCATGTTCATCACCTGATTGTGTTTTAGCATCAGAAATAGAGGTATCATTTGGATTCTCAGGTGGTTTAGCAATAGGTTCACTAGAAGTTTGCAAAGTCCTATCATTTTTCTTTTTCTTCCTCTTAGAAGAACTAGGTACATCTATATTAGTTCTTTGAGAATCTTGCTCGATTCTCTTAGGGTGGCCTTCAGGATACAAAGGTTCCTGAGTCATTCTACCGGTTCTAGTAGCCACTCTAACAGCATAATCATTTTTCTTACTATTCATTTCATCAAGCGCTTCTTTCTGAGCTTTAAGTACTTGTTCTACTTGAGTGGTAACCATAGAAGCATGTTTGCTAACAAGTTTAAGTTCACCTCTAATGTCAGCCATATAATCACCCAAGCATTTAATCATAAAGGTATTCTGTTTTAATTGTCTACCAAAATAAGCATTAAAATCATCTTGCTTAAACATAAAGTCATCAAACTCATCCAAGCACTGACTAGCAATTTTAGTAGGAGGGACTTCAGCTTTATCATATCTATAGAGAGAATTTACCTTTACTACCTGTGTCGGGATATCGGGAGGTTCTTCAGTAAATAAGTAATTGAGATCATATACTTCTTCAACAGGAGGTAAATTAATACCATGTATTTCTTCAATAGGAGGTAAATTCTTAACATCTTCAGCTTTAATACCATTTTCTTTCATAGATTTCTTTGCCTCTTGCATATCTTCGGGACTGAGAAATAGAACACCTCTCTTCTTCGGAGTTGGTTTAGGAATAGGCTTAGTAATTGGCTCTGGAACTGGCTCAGGAGGTAGCTCGGGAGGTGCCCAATTATTTTCATTTGCCAACATATTATTCAATAGAATTTCAGCATCATCCTGTGTTCTTTCCCTGAAAAGAGAACCAGCACAACTATCCAGGTAATCTCTGGAAGCATCAATTAGTCCATTATAAAAGATATCAAATATTTCAGGTTTCTTAAGAGGATGATCAGGCAAAGCATTAAGTAACTTGAGAAGCCTCCCCCAAGCTTGTGGGAGATTCTCTTCTTCAATTTGCACAAAGTTGTATATTTCCCTCAAAGCAGCTTGTTTCTTATGAGCAGGGAAATATTTAGCAGAGAAGTAATAAATCATATCCTGGGGACTTTGCACACAACCAGGATCAAGAGAATTAAACCATATCTTAGCATCACCCTTTAATGAGAACGGAAATATTTTGAGTAAATAAAGGTAGAGCGATCTCTCATTATTAGTAAACAGGGCAGCTATATCATTTAACTTAGTAAGATGTGCCACAATAGTTTCATATTCATAGCCATAAAAAGGATCAGATTTAACCCAAGTAATTATATCTGGATCAACAGAAAAATTATAATAATCCTTATCGGGAACACAGATAGGTGAAGTAGCAAAAGCAGGGTCGGGTTTCATTCTATCTCTAAAAGATTCTCTACTCCATTTAACTAGCAACCTCTTAAGTTCCTGTCTATCCTGGCAAGCAAGAATAGCTGAAGAAGATTCTGCATCAAAAAGATAACCCTCAGGAATAGCAGGCATATTTTCATCATCACTAACATCATCGTGTTCAGGTTCAGTAATTTCTCTTTCTCTAGACCTAGCAATTTGCTCATCAAGAAATTCACCAAGGGGCACAGTAGTATCAAGCATAGAAGTAGTTTCATCATAAGTATCATGCATAGCAGAAGTGGCATCATCAATAACATGCGACATATCAGAATTCATAGCAGTAGCAGGTTTAGGTGTCACAAACTTACTAATAACAGAAAGAGAATCTAGTGCAAGGCTAGATGGCAGTCCCTTTCCTCCCCTCGTAGTTGAGGGCAAAATAGTAGTTCGATCATCTTTCAAGTTCTTCATAGTGTCCAGCAGATATAAATCCCAAGTGACTCAAAGAATAGAGCTATGCTCCCCGGCAACGGCGCCAGAAAAAGGTCTTGATAACCCACAAGTATAGGGGATCGCAACAGTTTTCGAGGGTAGATTATTCAACCCAAATTTATTGATTCGACAGAAGGGGAGCCAAAGAATATTCTCAAGTATTAGCAGCTGAGTTGTCAATTCAACCACACCTGGAAACTTAGTATCTGCAGCAAAGTGTTTAGTAGCAAAGTAATATGATAGTGGTGGTAACAGTAACAAAAGTAAAGACAGCAAAAGTAATGGTTTTTGGTATTTTGTAGTGATTGTAACAGTAGCAACGGAAAAGTAAATAAGCGAGAACCAGTATATGGAAAACTCGTAGGCACCGGATTAGCGATGGATAATTATGCCAGATGCGGTTCGTCATGTAACAGTCAAAACATAGGGTGACACAGAACTAGCTACAGTTCATCAATGTAATGTAGGCATGTATTCCGTATATAGTCATACGTGCTTATGGAAAAGAACTTGCATGACATCTTTTGTCCTATCCTCCCGTGGCTGCGGGGTCCTATTGGAAACAAAGGGATATTAAGGCCTCCTTTTAATAGAGAACCGGAACAAAGCATTAGCACATAGTGAATACATGAACTCCTGAAACTATGGTCATCACCGGGAGTGGTCCCGATTATTGTCACTTCGGGGTTGCCGGATCATAACACACAGTAGGTTACTATAGACTTGCAACATAGGATCAAGAACACACATATATTGATGAAAACATAATAGGTTCAGATCTGAAATCATGGCACTCGGGCCCTAGTGACAAGCATTAAGCATAGCAAAGTCATAGCAACATCAATCTCAGAACATAATGGATACTAGGGATCAAACCCTAACAAAACTAACTCGATTACATGATAAATCCCATCCAACCCATCACCGTCCAGCAAGCCAACGATGCAATTACTCACGCACGGCGGTGAGCATCATGAAATTGGTGATGGAGGATGGTTGATGATGACAACGGTGATGAATCCCCCTCTCCGAAGCCCCGAATGGACTCCAGATCAGCCCTCCCGAGAGAGATTAGGGCTTGGCGGCAGCTTCGTATCGTAAAACGCGATGATTTCTTCTCTCTGATTTTTTTCTCCCCGAAAGCCAATATATGGAGTTGGAGTTGGTGTCGGAGGGCCACCAGGGGGCCCACGAGGTAGGGGGGCGTGCCCAGGGGGCGCGCCCCCACCCTCGTGGGCAGGGTGTGGGCGCCCTGGTCTTCATCTTTTGCGAGGATTTTTTATTGTTTTTTCTAAGGTGTTCCGTGGAGTTTCAAGTCATTCCGAGAACTTTTATTTTTTGCACATAAAACAACACCATGTCAATTCTACTGAAAACAACGTCAGTTCGGGTTAGTTCCATTCAAATCATACAAGTTAGAGCCCAAAACAAGGGCAAAAGTGTTTGGAAAAGTAGATACGACGGAGACGTATCAGCCCACAGGCTGTCCACGAGACAGCCCCCCCCCCTAGGGCGCGCCCTCCTATCTCGTGGCCCCCCTGGACCTCCACCGACCTCAACTCAAACTCCATATATTCACGTTCAGGGAGAAAAAAATTAGGGAGAAAGTTTCATCGCATTTTACGACACGGAGCCGCCGCCAAGCCCTAATCTCTCCCGGGAGGGCTGATCTGGAGTCCGTTCGGGGCTCCGAAGAGGGGGATTCGTCGCTGTCGTCATCATCAACCATCCTCCATCACCAATTTCATGATGCTCACCGCCGTGCGTGAGTAATTCCATCGTAGGCTTGCTGGACGGTGATGGGTTGGATGAGATTTACCATGCATGTAATCAATTTAGTTTTGTTAGGGTTTGATCCCTAGTATCCACTGTGTTCTGAGATTGATGTTGCTATGACTTTGCTATGCTTAATGCTTGTCACTAGGGCCCGAGTGGCATGATTTCAGATCTGAACCTATTATGTTTTCATGAATATATGTGTGTCTTGATCCTATCTTGCAAGTCTATAGTCACCTATTATGTGCTATGATCTGACAACCCCGAAGTGACAATAATCGGGATACTTCTCGGTGATGACCGTAGTTTGAGGAGTTCATGTATTCACTATGTGCTAATGCTTTGTTCCGGTTCTCTATTAAAAGGAGGCCTTAATATCCCTTAGTTTCCGCTAGGACCCCGCTGCCACGCGAGGGTAGGACAAAAGATGTCATGCAAGTTCTTTTCCATAAGCACGTATGACTATTTATGGAATACATGCCTACATTACATTGATGAATTGGAGCTAGTTCTATATCACCCTATGTTATAACTATTGCATGAGGAATCGCATCCGGCATAATTATCCATCACTGATCCATTGCCTCCGAGTTTTTCATATATTGTTCTTCGCTTATTTACTTTTTCGTTGCTACTGTTACAACTACTACAAAAACCCAAAAACATTTATCTTTCCTTTTGCTACCGTTACCATTATTATCATACCACTTTTGCTACTAAATACTTTGCTGCAGATACTAATGAAGGAAATATGCCCTAGAGGCAATAATAAAGTTATTATTTATTTCCTCATATCATGATAAATGTTTATTATTCATGCTAGAATTGTATTAACCGGAAACATAATACATGTGTGAATACATAGACAAACACAAACGTCACTATAGTATGCCTCTACTTGACTAGCTTATTAATCAAAGATGGTTATGTTTCCTAACCATAGACATGTGTTGTCATTTGATTAATGGGATCACATCATTAGGAGAATGATGTGATTGACATGACCCATTCCGTTAGCCTAGCACTTGATCGTTTAGTATATTGCTATTGCTTTTTTCATGACTTATACATGTTCCTGTAACTATGAGATTATGCAACTCCCGTTTACCGGAGGAACACTTTGGGTGCTACCAAACGTCACAACGTAACTGGGTGATTATAAAGGAGTACTACAGGTGTCTCCAAAGGTACATGTTGAGTTGGCGTATTTCGAGATTAGGTTTTGTCACTCCGATTGTCGGAGAGGTATCTCTGGGCCCTCTCGGTAATGCACATCACTATAAGCCTTGCAAGCAATGTAGCAAATGAGTTAGTTTCGGAATGATGCATTACGTAACGAGTAAAGAGACTTGCCGGTAACGAGATTGAACTAGTTATTGGATACCGATGATCGTATCTCGGGCAAGTAACATACCGATGACAAAGGGAACAACGTATGTTGTTATGCGGTTTGACCGATAAAGATCTTCGTAGAATATGTAGGAACCAATATGGGCATCCAGGTTCCGCCATTGGTTATTGACCGAGAATAGTTCTAGGTCATGTCTACATAGTTCTCGAACCCGTAGAGTCCGCACGCTTAACGTTACGATGATAGTTTTATTATGAGTTTATAACTTTTGATGTACTGAAGTTTGTTCGGAGTCCCGGATGTGATCACGGACATGACGAGGAGTCTCGAAATGGTCGAGACATAAAGATTGATATATTGGACGGCTATATTCGGACACCGGAAGTGTTCTGGGCGTTTTCAGAGAAAACCGGAGTGCCGGAGGGTTACCGGAACCCCCCCCCCCCCCCCGGGAGAGTAATGGGCCTTATGGGCCTTAGTGGAGAGAGAGAGGGGCAGCCAGCATGGGCCGCGCGCCCCCTCCCCCTCTGGTCCGAATTGGACTAGGAGGGGGGGCGGCGCCCCCCTCTTTCCTTCTCCCTCTCCCCCTTCCTTTCCCCCTCCTAGTAGGAGTAGGAAAGGGGGAGTTCTACTCCTACTAGGAGGAGGACTCCTCCTCCTTGGCGCGCCCACAAGGGCCGGCCGGCCTCCCCCCTTGCTCCTTTATATACGGGGGCAGGGGGGCACCGGACACACAAGTTGATCTACGGATCGTTCCTTAGCCGTGTGCGGTGCCCCCCTCCACCATATTCCACCTCGGTCATATCGTCGCAAAGTTTAGGCGAAGCCCTGCGCCGGTAGAACATCAACATCGTCACCACGCCGTTGTGCTGACGAAACTCATCCCCGAAGCTTTGCTGGATCGGAGCCTGGGGATCGTCATCGAGCTGAACGTGTGCTGAACTCGGAGGTGCCGTACGTTCGGTGCTTGGATCGGTCGGATCGTGAAGACGTACGACTACATCAACCGTGTTGTGCTAACGCTTCCGCTTACGGTCTACGAGGGTACATGGACAACACTCTCCCCTCTTGTTGCTATGCCATCACCATGATCTTGCGTGTGCGTAGGAATTTTTTTGAAATTACTACGTTCCCCAACAGTGGTATCCGAGCCAGGTTTTATGCGTAGATGTCATATGGATGAGTAGAACACAAGTGAGTTGTGGGCGATACAAGTCATACTGCTTACCAGCATGTCATACTTTGGTTCGGCGGTATTGTGAGATGAAGCGGCCCGGACCGACATTACGCGTATGCTTACGCGAGACTGGTTTCACCGTTACAAGCACTCGTGCTTAAAGGTGGCTGGTGGGTGTCTATCTCTCTCACTTTAGCTGAATCGAGTGTGGCTATGCCCGGTCCTTGCGAAGGTTAAAACAGCACTAACTTGACGAACTATCGTTGTGGTTTTGATGCGTAGGTAAGAACGGTTCTTGCTAAGCCCGTAGTAGCCACGTAAAATTTGCAACAACAAAGTAGAGGACGTCTAACTTGTTTTTGCAGGGCATGTTGTGATGTGATATGGTCAAGACGTGATGCTATATTTTATTGTATGAGATGATCATGTTTTGTAACCGAAGTTATCGGCAACTGGCGGGAGCCATATGGTTGTCGCTTTATTGTATGAAATGCAAACGCCCTGTAATTGCTTTACTTTATCACTAAGCGGTAGCAATAGTCGTAGAAGCAATAGATGGCGTAACGACAACGATGCTACGATGGAGATCAAGGTGTCGCGCCGGTGACGATGGTGACCACGATGGTGCTTCAAAGATGGAGATCACAAGCACAAGATGATGATGGCCATATCATACACTTATATTGATTGCATGTGATGTTTATCCTTTATGCATCTTATCTTGCTTTGATTGACGGTAGCATTTTAAGATGATCTCTCACTAATTATCAAGAAGTGTTCTCCCTGAGTATGCACCGTTGTGAAAGTTCTTCGTGCTGAGACACCACGTGATGATCGGGTGTGATAGGCTCTACGTTCAATAACAACGGGTGCAAAACAGTTGCACACGCAGAATACTCAGGTTAAACTTGACAAGCCTAGCATATACAGATATGGCCTCGGAACACGGAGACCGAAAGGTCGAACGTGAATCATATAGTAGATATGATCAACATAGTGATGTTCACCATTGATACTACTCCATCTCACGTGATGATCGGACATGGTTTAGTTGATTTGGATCACGTGATCACTTAGATGACTAGAGAGATGTCTGTCTAAGTGGGAGTTCTTAAGTAATATGATTAATTGAACTTAAATTTATCATGAACTTAGTACCTGATAGTATTTTGCTTGTCTATGTTTGTTGTAGATAGATGGCTCGTGCTGTTGTTCCGTTGAATTTTAATGCGTTCCTTGAGAAAGCAAAGTTGAAAGATGATGGTAGCAATTACACGGACTGGTTCCGTAACCTGAGGATTATCCTCATTGCTGCACAGAAGAATTACGTCCTGGAAGCACCGCTGGGTGCCAGGCCTGCTGCTGATGCAACTGACGACGTTAAGAACGTCTGGCAGAGCAAAGCTGATGACTACTCGATAGTTCAGTGTGCCATGCTTTACGGCTTAGAACCGGGTCTTCAACGATGTTTTGAACGTCATGGAGCATATGAGATGTTCCAGGAGTTGAAGTTAATATTTCAAGCAAATGCCCGGATTGAGAGATATGAAGTCTCCAATAAGTAGTAGTATAAGCAGATGAAGGCCCAAGGCCTATAGTCGGTTTAGAAACTGTAAGTCGTAAACCGGCATGATATGTAAACTTGTATTGTAAGTTAGGAATAGAGAGATACCAACCGGGATACGAGTATGAACCGGTTGGGACTCTATGGACCGACGGGCGTCACCCGTGTATATAAGGGGACGACCCGGCGGCGGTTCAAGATAGACAACAACAACTCGAGCCTAGGCGAAGCTTGTTTGCTCCCTAGCCATCGAGACCACATCAATTCCATCACAACTAGACGTAGGCTTTTACCTTCATCGAAGGGGCCGAACTAGTATAAACCCTCGTGTCTTTGTGTCCACTTTAACCCCTTCAAGTTAACCTGTAGCGATGGCTCCACGACTAAGTCCTTTCACTAGGACATCTGCCGTGACAAATCCACGACAGTTGGCGCCCACCGTGGGGCTATCGCACGATGGTTTGATGATCTTGGAGGGCAAGCTCAAAGGACTCGAAGGCTATGCTGTGGGCCGGATGACCAAGAGTCGTCGTGGCAAGATCTACATCAACGATGCAGGATGGGGTCCCGAGGCCGATTCGATCGAGTACGGGTACCAGGTACCCTTTGGTGGCATGCACGTTTTCATCGGCATGATTGGTGAGCCTGGGCCTGAGCCAGACATCTGCACCGACCTCGTCGAGACGGCTCAGCGTGCGAGATCTACCCAGGTTAAACTGGCCGTGAAGCGTGCCTTCGTGGGAATCATCCACGGAGGAGAGCATGAGGACGAGTCAGAATACGGTAGCGAGACCGTCGTCTATTCCGGCGACGAGTCTTCAACCGGAGAGACCGAATCATTGTACCAGTTGCAAGATGACCAGATCAGGAGCTGTTCCGATGGCGATAGTATTCCGGACCCCCCAGATCAGATCAACCGGGTTGGAATATTCATGGACGGTACACAGGCGGCGAATCACTCCTCGACCGCAGCAGCAATGCACTCCGAATCAGCAGCGGCAGCAGCAGCAGGGGCAGGAGGCCTTGCGCGCCCGCCGGTTCAAGTTCTGTCTGACCTATTTGACGCACTAGCTGCACTTATGGCAGAGGCCAATCCGGCGGACCAAGAGGCCCATGACGCAGAGATTGCAAAGGTGAGAGAGCAGATTGTATAGGCCAAAGCCGACCTGGCGGCAGAGAAGGACAGGATGGCTGCAGAGCGAGCCGCTTTGGACGCCCAGGCCTATAAGCTCATGCTTGACCAGAACGCATCACAGGAGGTCTTGAAGCGGAAGCACAGATCATGCCTGCTGTTAGGGTTCGACCCTTGGAATCTCTTGCACACTCCGGGAGCTGGAACCAGTAATCCGTCGGGGCACCTGGAGGCAAACCGGATCGAGGCACCAGGGCCAGGAGCGACAATCCAACCCCGCCTGATGGAACCTCCTCGACAGAACATTGTGATTCCTCTGCCGGTTCAGACACCTCCGGGTCATTATTCTAATCTTATGGACAATCTTGTTGTAGCTGCTGCGCGATTAGAAGCTATCACAGTGGAAGGAGACACTCCGCAAGCAATAGAGACGCGCCGGGTTAAGGAACTTCTCCGGACTGCTTTGATTCAATAGGAGGCATATTCATACAGCCGCGATCGGATTCACTCCACACCTCGTCCAAGCCGGAGCTATAGCAGGTGCCTGGATGAACCGGCCATATCAAGCAACGCGCGAGGCCGTGAAGCGGCCCGTGGCAATAACCCGGCAGGTGGTGTTCGCGATGCTCAGGATGTGGTGGAGCGGGCACGAAGGGAGGCCGAGTTAGCAGCGCAGAACGAGGCGGGTCAGCTTACACCGATTCGTCCTACCACCTCTGCCGGGCCAGGGGTCGCATCCGCTTTGGGAGTGCCTTGTTTAGTCCCCGCTTTACGCAATGTACGCCTGCCCAAAGATTTCAAGGGTCCGCGCAAGGTGCCGAATTACACCGCTGATTTATCTCCAGAAGCGTTGGTAGAGAGTTATGAGATGGCCATGGAGATGCTGGATGTGGATGAGACCGCATGTGCAAAGTACTTTACCATGATGCTTGAAGGCACGGCCCGTACTTGGTTAAAGAGCCTGCCGCCTAATTCTATCAGTTCATGGGCCCAGCTGAGGGCCCGGTTTATCCAGAATTTCAAAGACACGTGTAAGCAGCCCAAGTCCATAGTAGACCTGGCGGCTTATGTTCAGGAGGACGGAGAATCAACAACCCATTGGGTACACCGTGTTTCCGAAGTCTTGCACTCGTCCGACAGGATCAATGCTGATTCTGCGATTTTAACCCTGGAGGGAAACTGCCGGTTTATGCCTTAAAAGCTGAAATTGGGGCGTATGAAGCGGTTCTGTAATGACATGGGAACTCTCATGGCTGCTTTGGTAAAGTATGCTGATTCTGATAGTACCAAAGATCCCGAGACTGACGATGATGAAGCAGGGAAGGGAATGAAGAATAGCAACTCCAAGGGGCATTAGTACAGACCGGCGGGCCATGGAAACGGAGGCAAACGTAAGGCGGATAGCAGCATGGATTTTGTGGCTAACACTAATGCGCAGGACAAGGGTCAGCGACGCAGAGGTAAAGCGGCGAATCGTAATGGGGCTCCAAATCCTAACCCGGATCGCTTAAACTATTTGTTGAATCAGCCTTGCCCAAAGCACGGGACGAAGGAGACACCGGCTAACCACCTTTGGAAGGATTGCTACATTATGCAGGAATTTAAAAACTCTAATGCCTTCCGGTATGACCGTGGGTCAGGTGGTGGCTCAGGATCCGGTTTCCATGGGCCGGGTCATGATGGAGCTTCCGGTTCAGGTTTCAACCAGGGCAGTAATGGTAACCAGAACAACCAGAACGGTCAAGGGGGCTATAACCAACAGCAACAGCAGCAGCAGTCGGGTTATCAAAGCCAGCCAAAACAGTTGAACAGCGGACAGTATCACGTTTTCAGAACTAGCTTGGATAAGCGCGACCGGAAGGATTTTTTTTCAAAACTGTCATGTTTTTGTTGCAATTTCGGAAACTATAGCGTAGAATGAAAAAAATGCAAAACTAGTAGCCCGTCGGCCAGGAGTGGGCCGAAAAGGGAGGTTTCGGCCAGGCCATGGCCGAAGCAGGCTTTTCGACCGCGCTTGGGCCGAAAACTCGCTGTTGGCTGGGGCCCGGCCGAAAATAGTAGCTTCGGCTGCTGGGCGGCCGAACTGGGCCGTTTTCGGCCCACCGTGGACCGAAGCAGGCCTTTTCGGCCAGGCTTCGACCGAAAAGGTGCGGATAAGCACCGTTCGCCCCTGCGCTATCGCTCTGTTCTTCGTTTCCCTTTCTCTCTCTCTCAGTTCTTCTCTGTACCTCGCCCCCCCCCCCCCCCCCGCGCCGATCTCCTCCATTTGCCACACATTTGCAAATCCAACCCACAGAATCGGTAGATATCATAGCAATCCCCACCGGCCTACGGTGTTATTTTTTGCTATGGGATAGTTTTTGATGTGTTTGGGGAGGAGCAGCCATGGTGGGGAGGAGGAGCCATGGTGGAGAGGAGGACGGGTAGTAGGTGGTGGTGACTAGTAGCAGCTGCTGCAGAGGAGGAGGAGCAGGTTGGGGGCTGACCGGAGTTGAACCTCCGGTCGTCGGGGGCGGCGTTGTCGTTCTCCGGTGGTGCAAGTACTTCGCGAGGTGGCCGGTGCCACTGAGTCAAAGAGAGAAGCAAGAAGTGGACACACACTTCGAAGGTATAATCACGTCGTCACAAATATTATGTAAATTGTATAGTTTAGTTAGTGTATATAAGGCATATTATGAATTTTAGTGTCAATATATTTTTGGAGGCATTTTAGCGCATAGTTCGTGTAGCGGATAATATTAGTGTTCGTTGTGAACTTCAGTGTTAATTTAATTTAGGAGGCATTTTAGCGCATAGTTCGTGTAGCGGATAATATTAGTGTATATTGTGAATTTTAGTGTTAATATTTTTTTGGAGGCATTTTAGCGCATAGTTCGTGTAGCTAATAATATTAGTGTATATTGTGATTAATATAGTTTAGTTAGTGTATATAAGTCATATTGTGAATTTTAGTCTTAATATATTTTAGGAGGCATTTTAGCGCATAGTTCGTTGTGATTAATGAGAAGATGGCAATGTCTGACAGGTGAAAATGTCTGAATCAGTAAATCTGAATGTTTACTACGGCGCTGGTAATGTTCGATATAATGAGTTGGGGGTTGATCTTAGCGAGTTTAAAAATGGCGTCATGACACTAGCAGACCCGGACAGACTGGAAATTAGACAATTGAAGTACTGGTTGACAACTAGTTTCGGGCTGGATCCTGAAGTATGTTCCATCAGTATTCATGCATTGTGGACCAAATCTTGTAAAAATGTCAAGTGGGAGCTGATGCCGGTAGATAGGAGCCAACATTGGTTGTCCCTGTTAAGACGCTGTCGAGACCGAAGAATCCACCCATATGCACTTGTGCAACCTGGGCCGAAGGAGGAGAATACCGTACAACTCCACAGGGGGTATGAACCCGGCCAAGGCAGTGAAGTGGCTAACGAGATTGTTTTATCCAGGTCACAGCCACAAGATGTGGATGGTAGCCAACCCGAGAAACAGTCAGACTACGTGCCACACAATGTTTGTGGTCCTGATACTGGGCAGAGTAGCCATTCGATAATATTAGCTGGTTCTAGTTTTGCTGATGGGGATGAGGACGGGGATGAAATGCAGAGGGTGATGGAGGAAGAGGACGAGGATGGATTGGTGGAGGAACTGGATTCTGAAAATTCTGAGGATGAAGTTGAGGTACCGATTCCTTCTGCATGGGAGCAGGACATATCCACCGGCCTTACGGTGAACGATGGCCATGAGACTCCATGGCAGTATAATCTGAACCAAGTACAAATAGGGGTTATGTTTGATACAAAGAAAAAATTGAAGTATGCGGTGATAAAGTGGGCTATGTCTACGCAGAGGGTTTTCAAGACACACATATCAAGTCCAACAAACTATACCGTGAAATGTGTTGAAATAGGTTGTCCAGGGAAGGTGCACGCGCACGTGCCGAAGTATGACATCCACTGGGTTGTCACCATTGTCATCCCACATAATTGTGTGAGGAAGAACCTGCTGGTGAAGCATCCGAACCTGACTTCAAGTCTCATTGCGCAACTCATGTATATTGAGATAGTAGAGAAGAAAGATATGGAAGCAAAGCACATCCAGACAGCAGTGAAGGTTAGATGGAATTATGTCATTCCTTATGGGAAGGCTTGGAGGGCTAAGCAGAAGGCTACGGAGGAAAGGTTTGGACGTTCTTTGACTCATATGATAATGTTGTCCGTCTCCTGGGCATACTGAAGGAGAGGAATCCCGGCACTTATGTGAATGTACAACACATGAGGTTGCTGAGTATACCTGATTTCAAGGCGTTGAAACGAGTGTTCTTCTCTTTTGCTATGTGCATCGAAGCTTTCCGGCATTGTCCTCCTGTTATGTTTGTGGATGGTACATTCCTGACCGGTCAGTATAGAGGGCAAATCCTGACTGCTATTGGTGTGGACGGGAACAATCAAATCATCCCACTTGCCATGGCATTTGTGGAGGGTGAGAACTTTCTCAGCTGGGTATGGTTCTTCCGCCAAGTGAAAATTGCCATCGTGAAGGACCGACCAAATGTGTGTGTCATTCATGACAGACATGCTGGTATATTGAAGGCCGTGAAGACACTTCGTAATCCAACAGATGACGAACCAACACCTTGGAGGGACTTGCAGAGCTGGTGGTGCATGCGCCATCTTGGGGCTAATTTTTTCTCACAGTTCAAGAACAAGTGGTTGATGAACTTGTTCAAAAAATTATGCAAGCAAAGCCAGCAGCGCAAATATGATTTTATATGGTCAAAACTAGATGAGTTTACTAAGAAGCAGGTCCGTGCGAGGAAGAAAATGGAAGAAGATCAGGTTAAATTAGCATCACTCATCGCGGAGCTAGAGGAGCCAGTAGGTCTTTGTGACTTGCCAACAATTGACCCTCCTAATACTAAGAGAAAGAAGGGAAGGGCAATAAAGAATTTTTCTGAGTGGATAGAGAAAGAGCCTCCAGTGAATTGGTCTTTGCTGCATGACACACATGGAGCTAGGTATGGCCACATGACAACCAATCTTGCAGAGGTGTATAACTTTGTGCTGAGAGGGAATAGAGCTTTGCCACTCACAGCTATTGTGGAGGCTGTATTCCATGGCACTTTGAGATATTTCAAAGAAAGGCACGAGTTAGCAAAGAAGCATATTGAAGATAATCAGAACACACCTTATTGTAGCCGTGTCATGGAATACATGGCAAAGAAGATAGAGAAAGCAAAGAAGCACACTATCAGACTCATAGGGAATCAAGAAAGGAGGTATGAGGTTCAGCTTCCTACCGATGGTTTTGGTTCTGGAAATGAGGTGAAGACACACAAGGTAAAAATTGGAACGGAATTTTATCCAACGTGTGAGTGTACATGCAACAAACCGAAGTTGTTGCACCTACCTTGCTCTCATGTGTTGGCTGCATGTGGCCAGATTGAGTTGGATGCTATCTCCTTCGTGTCCCCATACTATTTAAAAGAGGCAGTGCTCAACACCTGGACAGGCGAGATGACAGGGTTTAGAGTCGTTGGCAATTTCAACAAGGTAAACGACGGTGAGAGAGTATACATCCCGCATCCAGACCTTCGGCAAACAAGTAGGGGCAGACAAAAGGCCCGTCGCATCCGGAACGATATGGACCAGTCTGAAGCTGGTGGAGCAACCAGACAATGTTTGTTATGCGCGGCTTATGGGCATAGGATGAAATATTGTCCCGACCTGAACAAAGATGGTGCTTCTACATCGACGAGTGCATCTACATCAACGGCTGCGACAACAGGAGCAAGAGGCGGACGTGCTCGTGGCAGTCGAGGCCGAAGGGGCGGACGAGGAAGAAACAACTCACAAGCTATATAATGTGTCGTATTGGGTTTTAATATGTAATATGTCAGGACTATGTTTTAATTTGTAATATGTCAGGACTATGTTTTAATATGTAATATGTCAGGACTATCTTTTAATATGTAATATGTCAGGACTATGTTTTAATATGTAATATGTCAGGACTATGTTTTAATTTGTAATATGTCAGGACTATGTTTTAATTTGTAATATGTCAGGACTATGTTTTAATTGCATCGTTGATTTGTTGTTTGAATTGCAGATATGTCTTCGTATCCGTTGCTTAATGGTAACATCGATAGAAAGCACCGGGGCGCCCTTATGGAAGCGGGCAAAAACTTAGACGTGTTGGTCACTCGTACCCCAAAGACTAACTGGATGATACACGATTCATGGGTCGATAGGTATGTGTGCATATAAAGGAGTCCATATAATGACTTACTATGTTTGACATACTTTTCAACGCCGCTAACATGCTCTTAATTTTGTAGGTTAAGTTGGGCTGGACTTCTACCCTTGGCACGGCTGGTTGAGGGTACATTGGATGAGTGGATTGATGGTCCGGACTTAGATGAGGCAGGTGAACCATTGCAGGTACACAAGAGGCAAGTGAAACGTTTCTCTTACGACAAGTCACTCCTTACCTGCTTAGTAGATAGATGGAGACCAGAGACACATACGTTTCACTTTCCCTGGGGAGAGATGGCGCCTACTTTACAGGATGTGTCTTACTTGTTGGGATTACCTCTGGCCGGTGCTGCCATAGGTCCCTTAGAGGCAGAATCTGGGTGGGAAGCAGCGATGCAGACCCGTTTTTTGGCTGCAGTCCCGACTGCTAGGGCCATAGACAACGATCCTCATGGACCTCTTTTTAGATGGTTGAGCCAGTTTCAGGTAACCATCACGGCCACTTAAACAAATGTTGTTTTTTAGTTGTCCGATGTTCATACAATTATTACGTTTCTATGTAGATTGTCTTGTTAGGATATCCCGATGTTCAGTTGTCGGAGGCACAGATTGACCGGTCCCTAGAGGCATATATTCTTTGGTTGTTCGGCAAGACGATGTTTACGGAGAACCACGTGACAACTGTCGATGCACGACTCATCGGTATTGCACGAGAGATAGTTGACACACGTTGCCCTGCGGATATTCTACAGAGGAGTTTTGGTTCTGCTGTGTTAGCGGCTACGTACAGAGGACTGTGCAAAGCTTGCCAGTTAAAGTCTAGAAAATCTAGTATTGTTGGATGTCCATTATTGTTGCAGCTCTGGTCATACGAGAGATTCCCTATTGGACGACCCTATGTCTATGTTGATAAACCTTTTGGTTTGGAGGACTTAGTTGGGGCTTATGTGCCTGCTATCGGCGACTTACCTACTATGGGATCTGTTTGGGCACGGCGAGAGGTACATTTATATTAAGTAACAATTAATTCAATTATTTCTTGTCATTCAATAGTATTACTAATGCTTATTTGTTGTCATGGCACAGAGACAGTTTGCGCATAGTCAGGTTAGGGGATGCTACCCGTCCTTCACGGCGCAGTTTGATAGTTTGCATGAGGATCAAGTTATTTGGGAGCCATACTCGCCTCAGGCTATATCATCGAGGTACCCAGTTGGGATTTCTGGATTGTGCACTAGAGATCGGCACTTTTGGATGACCAAGGCCAAGTTGGTGTTCGACGTGACGGTTGAGGAGATGTCTCTTAATAGGGTGATGAGACAGTTCGGTCTATATCAAGAGCCTGAGATTCCAGATATTCCACACTTGCCAGAACACGTGCACAAGTAAGTACTAATACTATTTTAGTTGTCAGCTCTGCATTCATAATATACCTAATCATGTATCGCGCATGTCAATCTCAGGGACAGTCGCCTAGGAGGAAACAAGTCCATGGCTTATTGGCTTAAGAGCATTTCCCCTTACGTTGACGAATGGACTACCGCTGCGACAAATATCTGGGGTGAGGTTCGGGCCTTTAACTGGGAAATGTTCGGGTTGTATCTGCAGCGTTACCGGCATACAACGAGGATCTACTTGGTTCCATCAGCTGCTCCTGATCAGATCGAAGCCCCTCTCACCAGCGATATGTACCCAACTGCCTCTGTTGTGGGAACCAGACACCACGCGGTAAATGCCTTGATTCTCATATGTGAAGTCTTTTGTTAATCTGGACATATTCGCTTGGTTGTCTATTCGTGATGTCTATCATACAACGAGGATATAATTGGTTAACTCTTCGTGTACAGTGTGACTTGACAGTACAGGCGCGAGAGGAGGTTTCCGCTTTAATGCGGCGCAGTCAGAGGGGAGAAACTATCCCACCGCAAGAGAGCGTCTCATGGTTGAGGCGTCTTGATGACAAGCTACGCGGGATTTACGCAGCTGTTACGTGTAGACGGTCTTCGGATGTTGCACTTCCTCCTCCAGCACATCGTCCGCCACGACCCTCTATACAGCATTCAGAACCACGACCCTCTATTCACCGTTCAGGACCACGACCCTCTGTGCACCGTGCAGAACCACCTCCTTCACAGCCAGGGAGCTCTTCCTGGCATGAGCCACCTCCTTCACAGCCAGGGAGCTCTTCCTGGCATCAGCCACCTCCTTCACAGCTAGGGAGCGCTTACTGGCATCAGATGGAACTAGGTAACACTACTCACTACATTCTTTTCAACAGTGTAGTAATCATTCTTGCATTCTCATCAGTCACTGATGCTTACTGGTAGTGCTTCGTTCATTCATTTGTATCAATTTTACATGTTTTACTTTACCGCAGGTGGCAACCAGTCGCAACCGTTCATGCATTCAGAGCAGTCACCGATCCTTAGTGGTGGTGCTGATTACATTGAGGGCGACCGCGAGTATGATGACCAAGCTACAAACATTTATGGCTTCTCGCAAACAGTGTTTCACACTCCACCACCACCACCGACACAGGAGACACAGACCGTGAGAGACGAGGTTAACTATGGTCGTGGTTATCGCGAGCCTCGTCCATCGCCTCAGCGCTTATCGCCTTCCGGTCCTCGCCCGAGGAAGACCCAGACTCGTCGTCGTCCCCTGCAGTGATATGCTTATCTATCTATGGATGACTCATTATCTATGTTAGTTTCAGACTATTCGCAGCTGTGTGTCAGTATTTATGTATGAGACATGCTTCATGTATATGTTACTATCGCACTTCCTTCTATCTGATCAGGAGACATATATTGTTTTATGTATGCGAGAGACATATTACTATTAATTCGCATTCTTATTCCAGTTACATTTCCAAATAGACTACAACCGATAATTAAGATACATCTTACATACTACAAAATGAAATTCAGATAGAACATAACGCCCTACAATAATACAATACAAACTAATAATGCAAATACATCTGAATGAAACGGTATAACTGGAATACATCTTACATACTACATGAAGTCATCATCGTCATCCTCCGTTGATGCAGCCCTCTTGCCCTTCGACGATGCGGTCCTCTTGCCCTCCGTCGATGCAGAACTCTTGCCCTTGATGGATGCAGAACTCTTGCCCTTAGAGGATGAAGAACTCTTGCCTTTGGACGATACAGAACTCTTGCCCTTCGACGATGCAGAACCCGGAAGCGGCGGCATGAAGATATCTTCATCGTCCTTGCTCTCCTCAGTCCATAAAAATGTATTCTTTGCTGCAGTCTTTCTGAAAGTTTCACTCTTCGGCTCCACTACCTTCTTCCACCTTTCATGCAACCTGAGAAGTTCTTGACGTACCTCCTCATAGGTCCTTTCAGGCCACCCAGACCTACGTAATTGGTGAGCCAACTCATTCATTATGGTGTCACTACCGGTGAGTTCGTCCCATGGAACTATCCTATTGTCCATCCTGAAATCGGTAACTAGACTCAGAAGAGTCCTGCTCATCCTAGGGTGAAAACTACGATCGAATGGATAATGGGACATCTCGACTACACTACACTGGAATGCTTATCCACCTTCGCCTGAAGGGGGTTTTATAGATACAGAGGAGATAATGGCGGGAAAGAATAACTGCGGAATGGCGGGAAAGGGTTGGCGGGAAGGGATTGGCGGGAAAATAAAACGGGAAGGGAGTGGCAAGAAAATAAGGCGGGAAGGGGTCGGAGGGAAACGGGTGGCGGGAACATAAGGCGGGAAGGGGTTGGCGAGAAACGGGTGGCGGGAACATAAGGCGGGAAGGGGTTGGCGGGAAACGGGTGGCGGGAAGGGGTGGGAGGGAAACGGATGGCGACAAAATACATTTCAGCATGAGCCATGCAACTTCGGCCTAGGGTTGACCAAAAAGTGACTTTTCGGCCTAGACTTGACCAAAAAGTTTATTTCGGCCTAGAGTTGACCAAAAAGAAACTTTTCGGCCTAATTGTGGCCGAAAAGTACTACTTCGGCCTAACAACGGCCGAAAAGTTCTACTTCGGCCTAACAGTGGCCGAAAAGTACTACTTCGGCCTAAAGATGGCCGACGGGCTACCAGTTTTGGTTTTTTTGCATTACGTCCTGTAGTTTCCGAAATTGCTACAAAAAATAACACAGTTTTAAAAAAAATCGACCGGAAGCTTCACAAGCGAGCGGTGAACGCTGTTGAACCGGCTGTGTCGCGTTACTTACGCTAGCCGGAGCAGCCTATCGTGTGGAGCAGGGAGGATCACCCCCCCCCCCCCCGATTGACAATCCGGGCCAGATGGCATTAGTGATAGACCCTCAGGTGGGAGGTTATAAATTCACCAAGGTGCTCATGGATGGAGGGAGCAGCATCAACATCCTGAACTATGAGACATTCCGCCGCATGGGGCTAACAGACAAGGATCTCAGACCGTCTAATACAGTGTTCCATGGTGTGGTGCCTGGCAAATCAGCATATCCTGTTGGCAAGATAGCCCTGGAAGTGGCTTTTGGGGACGAGCATGATTCCCAATCCGAAAAACTAACCTTTGAGGTGGTGAAGATCCGGAGCCCGTATCACGCCTTATTTGGGCGGCCGGCTTATGCCAAATTCATGGCACGGCCTTGTTATATCTACTTGCAGCTCAAGATGCCGGGTTACAAAGGGACAATAACGGTTCATGGAAGCCATAAGGTTGCTTTGGAATGTGAGGAAGGTGATGCGGCCTATGCAGAGTCGGTTTGTGCCACGGAGGAGTTGAAATATTATAAGGACAATGTTGATCCGGCGGACATGACCCCTTTGAAGAAGCCAACCACAGAGCATGATTCGGTCTGAAGTTCAAATCGGCAGCTGAGACCAAGCTTGTTGACTTCGTGCCCGGCGATTCGTCCAAGCAGTTCACTGTCAGTGCCAACTTGGACCCTAAATAGGAAAGCGCGCTCATCGAGTTCATCCGTGAGAATCGGGACATTTTTGCATGGAAGCCTTCTGACATGCCAGGTGTGCCGAGGGAACTCGCTGAGCACACTCTTAATGTTGATCCCAAGTATAAACCGGTAAAGCAGTTTCTCCGCCAGTTTAACGAAGAAAGGCGCAAAGCCATTGGAGAGGAAGTGGCCAGGCTCATAGCGGCTGGCTTTATCATTGAGGTGTTCCATCCAGAGTGGCTTGCTAATCCGGTGCTGGTTCTTAAGAAAAACGGCACTTGGTGTATGTGT
Source organism: Triticum timopheevii (assembly GCA_963921465.1). Classification (NCBI taxonomy): domain Eukaryota; kingdom Viridiplantae; phylum Streptophyta; class Magnoliopsida; order Poales; family Poaceae; genus Triticum; species Triticum timopheevii. The sequence goes on along the minus strand of OY997272.1, from coordinate 553,092,764 downwards.
GTGGATTACACGGATCTTAACAGGGCTTGTCCAGCGGATCCTTTTGCCCTCCCCCGCATTGACCAGATTATTGATGCCACGGCGGGTTGTGAGCGTTTGAGTTTTTTGGATGCATATTCTGGGTATCATCAGATCAAAATGGCGGTTAAGGACCAGGAGAAGACATCGTTTATTACTCCCTTTGGAGCCTTCTGCTATGTATCTATGCCTTTTGGGCTCAAGAGCGCCCAAGCCACTTATCAACGGTGTGTACAGAATTGCCTGCATAAACAGATCAGCCGCAATGTGCACGCCTATGTGGATGATATTGTAGTCAAGTCAAGGCAGAAGGAGACGCTGGTGGATGATTTGAAGGAAACCTTTGACAACTTGCGAGTTTACAAGATGATGCTTAACCCGGCCAAGTTTGTCTTTGGTGTTCTGGCAGGCAAGTTACTGGGTTTTCTTGTGTCCAACAGAGGAATTGAGGATAATCCGGAGAAGATTACGGCTATCACCTCCCTGGCTAAACCGAAGTGTATCAACGATGTTCAGCGTTTGGCGGGTCGGATCACCGCACTGAGCCGGTTTATCAGCCGCCTCGGAGAGAAGGCTATCCCTTGTATCAGATGCTGAGAAAGACAGATCAGTTCATCTGGAGTCCAGCTGCTGATGAAGCGTTGGAGGACTTGAAGCGGCAATTAGCCAATCCGCCCGTTCTTGCGGCTCCGGTCGACAAGGAGCCGTTATTGTTATACGTAGCGGCCAATGCTCGTGCAGTTAGCGTGGCTACTGTGGTGGAACGCAAGGAGGCATGCAAGGAATATCCGGTTCAGCGGCCGGTTTATTATATCAGCGAGGTGCTTATTGAATCCAAGCAAAGGTATCCGCATTGGCAGAAGCTGGTATATGGAGTTTTCATGGCAAGCCGGAAGTTGAAGCAGTATTTTCAAGGGCACCCCATCACGGTGGTCAGTTCAGCTCCCTTGGCGATATCATACAGAACCGAGAGGCGACTGGCCGGATTGCCAAGTGGGCTATAGAGCTTGGGCCGCACGGATTGAAGTACGTGCCTCGGACGGCGGTGAAGTCTCAAGCACTTGTTGATTTCATCAATGATTGGACAAGTTGCAAGCACCAGAGGAGAAGCCGGATCACACGTATTGGACTATCCATTTTGATGGATCCAGGCAATTGGAAGGCTCGGGGGCTGGAGTCATACTAACTTCCCCACGAGGTGATAAGTTTTGTTATGTTCTCCGCTTAATGTTCCCTTTTACTAATAATGCAGCTGAGTACGAAGCTTTGCTCCACGGTCTCCGGATGGCTAAAGAGATGAACTTAAGCCGGGTTAAGTGCTTCGGTGACTCGGACCTCGTGGCTCAACAGGTGTCTGGCACTTGGGATTCTAAGGACCCGCTCATGGCCGCATATCGTCGTGAGGTGGATAATATTGCGGGTCACTTCAAGGGTTATCAAGTGGATCACGTGGACCGTCGAAAGAATGAAGCGGCGGACGCTTTAAGCCGGTTGGGCTCTCAGCGCAAACCAGTCCCGCCTAATGTCTTTCTTGATGTGTTGCACAACCTGTCAGTCAAGCTCCCAGGTGAAGCGGATTTGGCTATTCCTGATCCGGAGGCTCAATTGGTAGCAGCCCTGCATGTCATTCCGGATTGGACAGTTCCTTATCTGGCGTACATGAACAGGGGAGAGTTGCCAGAGGATGAGATTCTAGCCAGGTAGATAGTCCGGCGATCCAAGTCTATGACGATTGTCAATGGCGAATTGCATCATTGCAGTGTATCAGGGGCGTTTCAACGTTGTGTTTCTCCTGAGGAAGGCTGTGAAATCTTACGAGAAATCCATGAAGGGGATTGTGGTCACCACGCCGGTTCAAAGTCTCTGGTGGCAAAGGCGTTTCGTCACGGGTTCTACTGGTTGACAGCGCATGCTGATGCGGAGGACTTGGTTAAACGGTGTGATGGCTGTCAGAAATTTTCAAGGCGTGCTCATGTGCTGGCTCAAGAATTGAGGATGATTCCAATCACTTGGCCATTTGCAACTTGGGGGCTGGATATGGTCGGACCTTTTAAAAGATCCAAGGATAAGAAAACCCACCTTTTGGTGGCAGTTGACAAGTTTACCAAGTGGGTTGAAGCAGAGCCTGTCAGCAAGTGTGATGCAGCTACAGCGGTGCAGTTCATTAAAAAGGTGATTTTCCGGTTTGGCTTTCCACACAGTATCATTACTGACAAAGGTACCAATTTATCCAAGGGTGCTATGAAGGAGTTCTGTGAACGTGAGCACATCCGACTTGACGTATCATCAGTGGCTCACCCCCAGTCCAATGGGCAGGCAGAACGGGCTAATCAAGAGATCTTGCAAGGCATCAAAGCCTGGCTTATGGTTCCATTGCAAAGAACACCAGGATGTTGGGTTGAAGAACTACCATCTGTGCTATGGAGTATCAATACTACACCCAACCGATCCACAGGATACACGCCGTTTTTTATGGTCTACGGAGCGGAGGCGGTTCTCCCTAGTGATATCCGGCACGATTCGCCTTGTGTGGCGGCTTATGTTGAAGCGGACAATGAGACAACACGACAAGATGCTTTGGACCTATTAGACGAGGAGCGTGATATAGTGGCTGCCCGTTCGGCGATTTATCAACAAGATCTTCGTCGCTATCACAGTCGTCGGGTTAGAACCAGAACTTTTCAAGGAGATTTGGTGCTTCGACTCATCCAAGACCAGACAGATATGCACAAGTTATCCCCACCTTGGGAGGGACCTTTCGTGGTCAGCAAGAATCTGCACAACGGGTCATACTATCTGATAAATATTCGAGAGCATAAGGACTCACGCACATCAGAGGAGGAGACCAACAGGCCATGGAACATAGCTCATCTTCGGCCTTACTACACCTGAGCCATTGGCTCTATCTATGTACATATTATGACAGTGTATATATTATCTTTGATATAATAAAACCGGAGCCTCAGCTAAAGAGGGGTCTCTGTCTTTTCTTATCATGCGTGGTTACATGGAGTGGTTCTGTTTTAAAGCGGCCTCCGGTTTACCCCTTGAAATTTGCTTTTTTATATCACTTGGGGCCTTGGTTGTATCCGAACCAACGCGACACCTTTTGATAGGCGAAAAGCCACCAGATCACTTGGGGACATGGTCAAGTCTGAACCAGTCACACCTCTTGATCGGCCTAAGGCCACAAAATCACTTGGGGGCATGGTCGAACCCGAACCATTGCCACGCCTTTTGATTGGCATGTATGCCACGGTTTCATTTGGGGACCTGGCTGACTTGAACCATTGTCACTCCTATTGGGGGCTTGGTCCTGTCCGACCATGGTAACACCATCTGATCAGCTCAGTATAGCATGTTTTTTGCAAACGGTTTTTATCATTGTCTTTGCTTCCATATTTCTTTTATGGCTATTTCTTAATTCTTTTCGTGTTTCCTTTAAACCAACAACACTTTTACCGGTTCAACTGACGGATTCGGTTCATTTTTAATCCGGAGAAATATACCCGGTTTACCTTTCCTGTTAACATCATGGAGTAACAGGGGGGCTCATAAAGACCTAGCACAGTTTACATGGGAGTTTTTTTCTCCCTTTTTACGGTAATGGTTTATACAACCTCCGCTTCAAGCTTGGCTAAGCCAACTTCTTGCCCAGTGATGGCAGGTACTTTGTATCGCTTATTTTGGTTATATGTCTTAAATACATTGATGATATATATATATATCAAGATCATAAGCCGGCTGACGGTATAACCGCCACCGAAGTTCAAGATTTTCTGATTGCAGGAAATGTAAATTGAGGTTTTTTCAAGCAAAAGCATCAGTACTTATGCACGAAGGCATATTCAAGGCAGAAGTATTAACCATCCTATTACAAGGCAACACGGTGCCCAAATAAGATCATTGTTATTTTGGCGGATCATCATAAGGCAGCTATTTAAACCGGCTTCCGGTTCAAGCCCGCTCATCGTCCTGCGCTGCTTTAGCTTCCTCGTCTCTATCCATTGGCTGGAAATCAACAGTGGTCCAGTCGATTCCCATTAAAGCTTGAAAGACAGCCTCTTCATGGATCAGAGAGACGGTTCAATATCAGGAGCGTAAGTATGCTTACGAATTGGAGGAATCAGATTCTCCGCTTCAAGAGTTGGGGCAGGCACTCGCTTGTTCTGATCATTGTATTGAGCTTGATAATGCGACAAGTCTGCCTCTTCAGCTAATTGACAAGCCAGAGGGCGCACTGCACGGTTTATCGCCCTCAAATCATCTTCACTGAACTCGGAGCCATCTTCCTTCAGGCTGGGATAGCCTTGAGCTGCCTCCACAGGATCGAAATCCGGCACCCATGCTTTTGCCCGGATCAAGGCATTAATGGCTCCGGTTCGAGCAGCAGATTTTTTCAGCTCTTCAATCCGGGCAGGAAGCATTGACAACCTATTAAGAGTGTCCTGGATTAAAGAGGGTGCCGGATTGTTATGAGAAGCTGTGGTGATGATCCGCTGTGCTCCGGTATACAATTTTTCAACTAAAGTGTAGGCAGCCTTCAGCTTCTTCCGCACATCTGACCCTAAGTGCCCAATGCGAGTACCTACAACAATACAGGGACGATCTCAAACCGGATCTATTATAAGCAGGCCAGAGTTGTCAGAGAAGCCAAAAAAAAGAGCTTACCAAAGATAGCAGCGGTCATGGAGTGTATTTGCCGCTTTACGGCAGTCAGCTCATCTACCACCGGTTTAAGGGCAGCTTCAGCGTTTTCAGCTCTTTTTATTAAAGCGGCCTTTTCAGTGGCCCAATCAGCCCGCTCCTTCTTGAAGCCCTCCTTCAGCTGTTCTGTGATGCTCAAGGCGCTAGTCAATTCCTCCCTTGCTTTGTCAGTTTCGGCTTGTTGGGTTTTCAGAGTTTCTTGCAGATCAGTAATCCGGTCTTCTTTGACCCTCACTTCAGCCTGCATGCAAACAGTACTTGGCTTTAAATAAAACGGTACAAGAATTTGAAGTACCAACCACATAACAAGTTATACGCTTGATACTTGGGGGCTAATGCACCTTCAATTTTCATCTATTATTTCACAAAGTCCCAAGCTCAATACAGGTATTCAACTTGGCACTTGGGGGCTAATGGCTATTTGCTCAGCTATGTTCTGATTATAGAATCTTTATGGAAGTCCCGGTTTAACTATGCTAAGTTAAACCGGGCCTTGGGGCTATATTGACGGATTTCAAAGTACTGAGGATTATATTCAAGTCCCGGTTTGCAGAAGATTACAAGCCGGTCCTTGGGGGCTAGGAGGAGTAATATAGTGGTAGTAAGTAAAGAAAGAAGAAGCACAAGGTAGTTACCTCAAATTTGTCTCTCATCATCTTTACCAGGCCAGCTTCATAGTCGCGACTAGTATATAGCCAGTTCAAGTAACCAGAATGAAGATCTTGGGCACTCAGAGCAGCATATGTTTCCAATTCTACATCCCATTTGCCTTTATTCTTGGTACAAAAAATCCTCTTTCACTGTATACTTGGTTAAAGCGACGGGATTCCCTGGTTCAAAGCGACCTACGCCGGTAATTACAACATCATCATCCTTGGACTCACCGGTTTGCGTTGGCGCGGTCGGTTTATCAGCAGGGCTGCAGGATCTTTCAATCCGGATGGAGCTGGCAGGCGGGTCAACAGGGACTGAAGTGTTGGTAGGCCTTTCCTCAAGAATAGCATCGTCTTGCAAAGGAGTATCGTTGGGAATATCCTCATGAACGGACGCTTCAAGATCTGGTGCTTTATCCTGTTTAGGGGCAACATCTTCCTCGGCCGCTTTATCCAGGCGAGCTTTCTTGCTCGGTTTCGGTTTAGCCCTGAAAGAGAAACAAAGAGTCAAGGAACAGCATAAGTTATAACATAGTATACCGGAAGTATATGTTCAGCCTAGCTTACCCAAGAACCATTTTCAGTGGCGGCAACTGAGTGGCTGATAATCGGAGTCGGACGGATTAAGAGGTTGACGGAAGAAACCCGCTTTAGGATATAAATTAATAAAAAGGTCGGAGACCTCGGAGCGGCGTTTTTGAACCGGACTGTTTGGTAAACCGGCGGAGGTAACTACCTGGCCACTGTGCCGGGTTGTGCAGCGAGCTTCATGTTGCTGAGTCTTCATAAGAAATTTGGGATCCAAGTAAGCAAGAGGATGAGAAAATTTAACTTTCCGGTTTGCCTGGCGAAATTTTGGCAAAGGCAAAGGATCTGAATCGGAAGAGAGAATAGTTACCTCAGCGACTTCAGCATTACTGGCTTCAGTGTCGTCCTGACAAGTATCATCATCAATAAGGCATGTAAAAAGTAAGCCTAGTGAATCGAGTTCTACCTCAAGGTCCGAGTTACCCACATCATCGTCAACAGCCGGATCAGATGAAGCAGTGGTCTTCCTCTTTTTAGCAGGCTTCTTCATGACCTTGGTCTTTGGCCGGGTTGGCCGTTCTGCTTTCTCCGGTTTATCTTGTGAAAGCTTCTTGCTCCAAAACGGATTATCACCCTGGTTAAGCAGTAATGGATGTCAGACGGAGATAGCGATAACAGGTTCAGTAAAAGGTACAAACAAAATCTTACAGCTGGCGGTTTGTTGGTAGCGCAGAAAGGGAGCAGGCCGGTTTGAGCACAGAGGTGCTCCGGTTCATTCAACATTTTCTTCACAGAATCTATGACTTCATCATTAGAGAGTTCGATTTTAGTGTGTCGGAGTGGGTCATCGACGCTATCAGTATACTTGCACATCAAACCGGAGCGCCGGCTGAGAGGCAGTATGCTCCATGATATCCAACAGTGTGCAAGGTCTATTCCAGTTAAACCGTTGGCCATGAAGGCTCGGAGCTTGGATAGTTGCGGAGCATATTTACTTCTCTCCTTGGCACTTAATCTTTGTGGAAAGGGGTGAGTGTTGCTGAGCCGCTCCGGACGAAAGCCAGGCAAGGGATTTTCATTGTCGGGGGAGGTGTCTTTGCAATAAAACCATGTTGCATTCCACTCCTTGGGGTGAGTGTGTAGTTTGACGTGGGGATAAGTGATCTCTTTCCTTTTCTGAATTGCCATACCGCCCAATTCGGTATTGGGGCCGTCAGTAAATTCAGTGTGGCAGTTTAAGTGGAAGCAGTCTCTAAACAATTTGACTGAAGGCTCCTCTTGAAGGTATACCTCAGAGAGCACTTGGAAGTGACATAGGTTGGTAACAGAATTGGGGCCAATATCTTGCGGGCGGAGTTGAAAATTGGCTAACACATCCCGGTAAAATTTAGAGCCGGGCGGTTTGAAGCCCCGGGCTAATTGATCTGCAAAGACCACAACCTCTCCCTCTTGAGGTGTGGGAGGACATTCATTTCCAGGAACCCTCCAGTGGATCGTATCTTTGCTGTCTAAAGCGCCGATCAAGACTAAATCGTCCAGCTGAGTTTCTGTGACGCGAGAAGGAACCCAATTGTACTCATATACTTGTTTGGCCATGATGAGATCTACAAGAAATAGGTGATTCCGGTTCAAGAACATATTGAATAAAGGAAGGAGCTGGTATGAGCAATGCTAAACTGGAGGCAGTATATTTAAACCGGATTTCTATGAAGTGGCATCGTATGGCTAAAGAATTCTGGCGGTTCAACCAGGGGACTAATGGTATATACCGGTTTATTAACTTTTTCTATATTGAGTTAAACCGCCGGATCTAAAGGCAATCGAGGTTGCGGATGGCTAAGTATGCAGAAACAGGTTTCGCAAAATCTTATTGCAGCAATGGATCTGAAGTAAGTTCAGAAAAACAGAAGATATTCAAAAGGGTAAAGACAGAACGGAAGTAAACCAACGGGCAGATATGTAGATGAGATCTATGGACTTAAGCGTGAAACTACAGGCGGATGCTAAAATGCTACTGCTAATCAGGGCAGGGGTTTACAGATTTATCCGGGAGTCCGGGTACGAGCATGAACAGGCGAGGAACACGGCAAGAACATGAAACCCTAAGAACAGATCTATGTCAAGAAGAGAAGAAGGCTTACTGGAAACGAAGAAGACGCGGAAGGATACCGTAGTGCTCTGGTGCGTTCAGGTTGATGCAGCGGCCCAAGACGATGCAGAGGTCAACGGCGGCGGCGGAGCTCCAAGGCTGGCGACGCGAGGAAGACGAAGAGAAAGAGACGAGGAGGAGAAAAGGAAATGACCCTTCGGTCCTATTTATAAGGCAACAGACGTGGGTTAGGCGCGCGAATCCAGGAGCCAAAATTTTGGAAGTGGAGCTGATGACTTGGGTATCGCAGATCTATTAATAAAGGAGGGCGTCACAAATGTTAACTTTGTGATGACGTCATGCCGGTTTACAGCAACCAGAGACGATGACGACATGGCGGTTTACCAATTACCAGAAGATGATTGAAGACAAGATTTTTAAGAAGGATTGACATGAACCGGTTCAAATCAATCTGGGGCCTAATGTTGGGGATATTACCACAGGGCATGAACCGGCCTACCTGGGCCGGGTTAACTTCAGTAGTAGTATAAGCAGATGAAGGCCCAAGGCCTATAGTCGGTTTAGAAACTGTAAGTCGTAAATCGGCATGATATGTAAACTTGTATTGTAAGTTAGGAATAGAGAGATACCAACCGGGATACGAGTATGAACCTGTTGGGACTCTATGGACCGACGGGCGTCACCCATGTATATAAGGGGACGACCCGGCGGCGGTTCAAGACAGACAACAACAACTCGAGCCTAGGCGAAGCTTGTTTGCTCCCTAGCCATCAAGACCACATCAATTCCATCACAACTAGACGTAGGCTTTTACTTTCATCGAAGGGGCCAAACTAGTATAAACCCTCGTGTCTTTGTGTCCGCTTTAACCTCTTCAAGTTAACCCGTAGCGATGGCTCCACGACTAAGTCCTTTCACTAGGACATCTGCCGTGACAAATCCACGACAAGTTCTATAGCTGCAAGATGGAGGAGAATAGTTCTATCAGTGAACACATACTCAAAATGTCTGGGTATAATAATCACTTGATTCAATTGGGAGTTAATCTTCCTGATGATAGTGTCATTGACAGAATTCTTCAATCACTGCCACCAAGCTACATGAGCTTCGTGATGAACTATAATATGCAAGGGATGGACAAGACTATTCCCGAGCTCTTCGCAATGCTAAAAGCCGCGGAGGTAGAAATCAAGAAGGAGCATCAAGTGTTGATGGTTAAAAAGACCACCAGTTTCAACAAAAAAGGCAAAGGGAAGAAGAAGGGGAACTTCAAGAAGAACAGCAAACAAGTTGCTGCTCAAGAGAAGATACCCAAGTATGGACCTAAGCCTGAAACTGGGTGCTTCTAGTGCAAGCAGACTGGACACTAGAAGCGGAACTGCCCCAAGTATTTGGCGGATAAGAAGGATGGCAAGGTGAACAAAGGTATATGTGATATACATGTTATTGATGTGTACCTTACTAATGCTCGCAGTAGCACCTGGGTATTTGATACTGGTTTTGTTGCTAATATTTGCAACTCGAAACAGGGACTACGGATTAAGCGAAGATTGGCTAAGGACGAGGTGACGATGCGCGTGGGAAATGGTTCCAAAGTCGATGTGATCGCGGTCGGCACGCTACCTCTACATCTACCATCAGGATTAGTTTTAGACCTAAATAATTGTTATTTGGTGCCAGCGTTAAGCATGAACATTATATCTGGATCTTGTTTGATGCAAGACGGTTATTCATTTAAATCAGAGAATAATGGTTGTTCTATTTATATGAGTAATATCTTTTATGGTCATGCACCCTTGAAGAGTGGTCTATTTTTATTGAATCTCGATAGTAGTGATACACATATTCATAATTGTATCCACTCCCTTATTGGAAAGTAGTTCATCACAAGAACCGGTTCCTGTGACAACTACACCAATTAGTGAGGAAGCTGATGATATTGATCATGAAACTTCAGATCAAGTTTCTACTGAACCTCGTAGGTCTACCAGAATAAGATCCGCACCAGAGTGGTACGGTAATCCTATTCTGGAAGTCATGTTACTTGACCATGATGAACCTACGAACTATGAGGAAGCGACGATGAGCCCAGATTCCGCAAAATGGCTAGAGGCCATGAAATCTGAGATGGGATCCATGTATGAAAACAAAGTATGGACTTTGGTTGACTTGCCCCATGATCGGCAAGCCATTGAGAATAAATGGATCTTTAAGAAGAAGACTGACGCTGATGGTAATGTAACTGTCTATAAAGCTCGACTTGTTGCGAAAGGTTTTCGACAAGTTCAAGGGGTTGACTACGATGAGACTTTCTCACCCGTAGCGATGCTTAAGTCTGTCCGAATCATGTTAGCTATTGCTGCATTTCATGATTATGAAATTTGGCAAATGGATGTCAAAACTGCATTCTTGAATGGATTTCTGGAAGAAGAGTTGTATATGATGCAGCCAGAAGGTTTTGTTGATCCAAAAGGTGCTAACAAAGTGTGTAAGCTCCAGTGATCCATTTATGGACTGGTGCAAGCATCTCGGAGTTGGAATAAACGCTTTGATAGTGTGATCAAAGCATATGGTTTTATACAGACTTTTGGAGAAGCCTGTATTTACAAGAAAGTGAGTGGGAGCTCTGTAGCATTCCTGATATTATATGTAGATGACATATTATTAATTGGAAATGATATAGAATTTCTGGATAGCATAAAGGGATACTTGAATAAAAAAATTCAATGAAAGACCTAGGTGAAGCTGCTTACATATTGGGCATCAAGATTTATAGAGATAGATCAAGACGCTTAATAGGACTTTCACAAAGCACATACCTTGATAAAGTTTTGAAAAAGTTCAACATGGATCAGGCAAAGAAAGGGTTCTTGCCCGTGCTACAAGGTGTGAAGTTGAGTCAAACTCAATGCCCGACCACAGCAGAAGATAGAGAGAAAATGAAAGATGTTCCCTATGCTTCAGCCATAGGCTCTATCATGTATGCAATGCTGTGTACCAGACCTGACGTATGCTTAGCAATAAGCTTGGCAGGAAGGTACCAAAGTAATCCAGGAGTGGATCACTGGACAGCGGTCAAGAACATCCTAAAATACCTGAAAAGGACTAAGGATATGTTTCTCGTATATGGAGGTGACAAAGAGCTAGTCGTAAATGGTTACGTCGATGAAAGCTTTGACACTGATCCGGACGATTCTAAATCACAAACCGGATACGTGTTTTTATTAAACGGTGGAGCTGTAAGTTGGTGTAGTTCTAAACAAAGCGTCGTGGCGGGATCTACATGTGAAGCGGAGTACATAGCTGCTTCAGAAGCAGCAAATGAAGGAGTCTGGATGAAGGAGTTCATTTCTGATCTAGGTGTCATACCTAGTGCATTGGGACCAATGAAGATCTTTTGTGACAATACTGGTGCAATTGCCTTGGCAAAGGAATCCAGATTTCACAAGAGGACCAAGCACATCAAGAAACGCTTCAATTCCATTCGGGACCAAGTCCAAGTGGGAGACATAGAGATTTGCAAGATACATACGGATCTGAATGTTGCAGACCCATTGACTAAGCCTCTCTCACGAGCAAAACATGATCAGCACGAAGACTCCATGGGTGTTAGAATCATTACTATGTAATCTAGATTATTGACTCTAGTGCAAGTGGGAGACTGAAGGAAATATGCCCTAGAGGCAATAATAAAGTTATTATTTATTTCCTCATATCATGATAAATGTTTATTATTCATGCTAGAATTGTATTAACCGGAAACATAATACATGTGTGAATACATAGACAAACACAAACGTCACTACTATGCCTCTACTTGACTAGCTTATTAATCAAAGATGGTTATGTTTCCTAACCATAGACATGTGTTGTCATTTGATTAATGGGATCACATCATTAGGAGAATGATGTGATTGACATGACCCATTCCGTTAGCCTAGCACTTGATCGTTTAGTATATTGCTATTGCTTTCTTCATGACTTATACATGTTCCTGTAACTATGAGATTATGCAACTCCCGTTTACTGGAGGAACACTTTTGGTGCTACCAAACGTCACAACGTAACTGGGTGATTATAAAGGAATACTACAGGTGTCTCCAAAGGTACATGTTGAGTTGGCGTATTTCGAGATTAGGTTTTGTCACTCCGATTGTCGGAGAGGTATCTCTGGGCCCTCTCGATAATGCACATCACTATAAGCCTTGCAAGAAATGTAGCTAATGAGTTAGTTACGGAATGATGCATTACGTAACGAGTAAAGAGACTTGCCGGTAACGAGATTGAACTAGGTATTGGATACCGATGATCGAATCTCGGGCAAGTAACATACCGATGACAAAGGGAACAACGTATGTTGTTATGCGGTTTGACCGATAAAGATCTTCGTAGAATATGTAGGAACCAATATGGGCATCCAGGTTCCGCTATTGGTTATTGACTGAGAATAGTTCTAGGTCATGTCTACATAGTTCTCGAACCCGTAGGGTCCGCACGCTTAACGTTACAATGACAGTTTTATTATGAGTTTATAAGTTTTGATGTACCGAAGTTTGTTCGGAGTCCCGGATGTGATCACGTACATGACGAGGAGTCTCGAAATGGTCGAGACATAAAGATTGATATATTGGATGGCTATAGTCGGACACCGGAAGTGTTCCGGCGTTTTCGGAGAAAACCGGAGTGCCGGAGGGTTACCGGAACCCCCCCCCCCCCCGGGGAGAGTAATGGGCCTTATGGGCCTTATTGGAGAGAGAGAGAGAGGGGCGGCCAGCATGGGCCGCGTGCCCCCTCCCCCTCTGGTCCGAATTGGACTAGGAGGGGGGCGGCGCCCCCCTTCTTTCCTTCTCCCTCTCCCCCTTCCTTTCCCCCTCCTAGTAGGAGTAGGAAAGGGGGAGTCCTACTCCTACTAGGAGGAGGACTCCTCCTCCTTGGCGCACCCACAAGGGCCGGCCGGCCTCCCCCCTTGCTCCTTTATATACGGGGGCGGGGGGCACCCTATGACACACAAGTTGATCTACGGATCGTTCCTTAGCCGTGTGCGGTGCCCCCCTCCACCATATTCCACCTCGGTCATATCGTCGCAGAGTTTAGGCGAAGCCCTGCGCCGGTAGAACATCAACATCGTCACCACGCCGTCGTGCTGACGGAACTCATCCCCGAAGCTTTGCTGGATCGGAGCCCGGGGATCATCATCGAGCGAACGTGTGCTGAACTCGGAGGTGCCGTACGTTCGGTGCTTGGATCGGTCGGATCATGAAGACGTATGACTACATCAACCGCGTTGTGCTAACGCTTCCGCTTACGGTCTACGAGGGTATGTGGACAACACTCTTCCCTCTCGTTGCTATGCCATTACCATGATCTTGCGTGTGCGTAGGAAATTTTTTGAAATTACTACGTTCCCCAACAACTGAGTCATCCAGGTGTGGTTGAATTGACAACTCAACTGCTAACAAGAATATTCTTTGGCTCCCCTTGTGTCGAATCAATAAATTTGGGTTGAATACTTTACCCTCAAAAGTTTTTGCGATCCCCTACACTTGTGGGTTATCAGTATCATCATTTCACCCACATAGCATGTGCGAGAAAGTAGAGAGGGTTACGGCAAAAACTGGATACACTTCATGTACAAAACGGACAATCTCTTTCGAAGTATCAGGGTTTCATACGGAAACTCGTCTGTTACAAAGGGATTTCATTTTTTTTGAACTTATTTGAACTCTATTGTTTTTCTGTGTTCAAAATGCACCATTCAAAGCCACATCATCAATTGACAACCCTTTTTGACTTCATTTGTTATTTTTCATGCATTTACTGATTATTTTGAGCTATAAGATGATGAAATTGAAAAGCATTTGAAATGAACTCTGAAGAGGTTCCAACTTGGCATGGTATCATCATTTCACCCACATAGCATGTGCGAGAAAGTAGAGAGGGTTACGGCAAAAACTGGATGCACTTCGTGTACAAAACGGACAATCTCTTTCGAAGTATCAGGGAATGCACCATTCAAAGTCACATCATCAATTTACAACCCTTTCTGACTTCATTTGTTATTTTTCATGCATTTACTGATTATTTTGAGCTATAAGACCATGAAATTGAAAAGCATTTGAAATGAACTCTAAAAAGGTTACAAGTTGGCATGGTATCATCATTTCACCCACATAGCATGTGCGAGAAAGTAGAGAGGGTTACGGCAAAAACTGGATACACTTCGTGTACAAAACGGACAATCTCTTTCAAAGTATCAGGGTTTCATACAGAAACTCGTCTGTTACAAAGGGATTTCATTTTTTTGAACTTATTTGAACTCCATTATTTTTCTGTGTTCAAAATGCACCATTCAAAGCCACATCATCAATTTACAACCCTTTCTGACTTCATTTGTTATTTTTCATGCATTTACTGATTATTTTGAGCTGTAAGACCATGAAATTGAAAAGCATTTGAAATGAACTCTGAAAAGGTTCCAAGTTGGCATGGTATCATCATTTCACCCACATAGCATGTGCAAGAAAGTAGAGAGGGTTACGGCAAAAACTGGATACACTTCATGTACAAAACAGACAATCTTTTTCGAAGTATCAGGGTTTCATGCGGAAACTCGTCTGTTACAAAGGGATTTCATTTTTTTGAACTTATTTGAACTCCATTGTTTTTATGTGTTCAAAATGCACAATTCAAAGCCACATCATCAATTTACAACCCTTTCTGACTTCATTTGTTATTTTTCATCCATTTACTGATTATTTTGAGCTATAAGACCACAAAATTGAAAAGCATTTGAAATGAACTCTGAAAAGGTTCCAATTTGGCATGGTATCATCATTTCACCCACATAGCATGTGCGAGAAAGTAGAGAGGGTTACGGCAAAAACTGGATGCACTTCGTGTACAAAACAGACAATCTCTTTCGAAGTATCAGGGTTTCATACGGAAACTCATCTCTTACAAAGGGATTTCAGTTTTTTGAACTTATTCGAACTCCATTGTTTTTCTGTGTTCAAAATGCACCATTCAAAGCCACATCATCAATTTACAACCCTTTCTGACTACATTTGTTATTTTTCATGCATTTACTGATTATTTTGAGCTATAAGACTATGAAGTTGAATAGCATTTGAAATGAACTCTGAAACCAAAGTACATACATAGTTCTCCAGAGCATTAAAACCAAAGTACATACATAGTTCTCATTGAACAACATATAGCTCTCTAGAGCATCTAATTAAACCATACATTGAAATTATGTAAAACATTTCAATGCAACAACAAATGCGATCATAATCGCAACCAAGGTAACAACTGATCCCACTGCATAATGATACCAAGCCTCGGTACGAATGGCATATTTTCTAGTCTTTTTAATCTTCAACCGCATTGCATCCATCTTGATCTTGTGATCATCGATGACATCCGCAACATGCAACTCCAATATCATCTTCTCCTCCTCAATTTTTCTTATTTTTTCCTTCAAGTAATTGTTTTCTTCTTCAACTAAATTTAACCTCTCGACAATAAGGTCGGTTGGAATTTCTGGGTCAACAACCTCCTAGATATATAAAATCTATGTCACATTGGTCGGCATAATTGTCATAAACAATAAATGAACCAAATAGTTATGAAAAGATAATATATACCACATCTGAATCTTAGACAGGACGAGGGCCGACGGGGGCGGATACCAAAACCATCGCACTATATAATAACAAGGAATAATAAAAGTAAGAAAATTAGACAAGTATCTATCTGAAGTCAGTATTTTTTTGAGAAAGAAGATAAGAACAAGAGGCTCACCACGATGGTGTCGGCGACGAGATCGGGGCGGGCGATCGACGGCGGTGAAGACGGGGCGGGGACGGGGCGTGACGGACCGCTAAATCTAGACAAATCTTGTTGAAAATGGAGCTCGGAGGTCGAGTTTCGAGAGGAGAAAGCTTAACTAGTGTGGCTCGGGCATTTCATCGAACACCTCATGTGCATAGGAGGTGAACTAGAGCACCCAAATGCCCTCCCCTCGCCGGCTTGACAAAACAGAGCACTCTGGAGTGCTCTGCCGCAGCGGTGGGTATATATAGGCAAGTTATTTGTCCCGGTTCGTGGCATGAACCGGGACTAAAGCCTGCCCTTCTGTCCCGGTTCAAGCCACGAACTGGGACCAATGGTTGTGGGCCAGGAGCGAGGACCATTGGTCCCGGTTCGTGGCTTGAACCGGGACAAATGGTTCCACACGAACCGGGACCAATGCCCACGAGGCCTCGGCCGGCCCACTGGGCTTATGAACCGGGTCTAATAGCCCCCATGGGTCCCGGTGCTTGAAGAACCGGGACTAATGGGCTGGCCAGGCCCAAATGTTAGCCCTGTTTTCTACTAGTGAGTCGACCCAAATGGATGATGTGTCGTCGGAGGAAGCCATAGCCACAAAATCGATTGGTGCTAACACCTTTCATCACACAATGAAAAATAGCATAAGAATCAAACATCAAAGATAACTTCTAAGCAAATTACTCATGATGGACACTATCTCACGAATATTTCGACTTTCGGTGATGGTCGACCTGGGCGAGTCCATCATGCGTGAAAAATGTATATCACAGGACGAAGTCGCATAGGTCGACCGCCATCGGCAAAAGACGATTTTCTTTCTCCAAGAACAACTCTCATCTTTCTCACGTATATATGGTGGAACTCTCTCTGATGGTGGTATATATGGTGGACACTATTTCACAGATATTTCGACTTTCGGTGATGGTCAAGCTGGGCGAGTCCATCGTGCGTGAAAAATGTATATCACGGGACGAACTCGCCTAGGTCGACCGCCATCGGCAAAAGACAATTTTCTTTCTCGAAGAAAAACTCTCATCTCTCTAACGTATATATGGTGGAACTCTCTCCGGTGGTGGTATATATGGTGGACACTATCTCACCGATATTTCAACTTTCAGTGATGGTCAAGCTGGGCGAGTCCATTGTGCGTGACAAATGTATATCACAAGAAGAACTCGCCCAGATTGACCGCCATCATCAAAAGTTGATCTTCTTCCTCCAAAAACAACTCTCATCGACTATCGGTGATGGTCGCTCTTCCTCTGTTCCACCTACTATGAAAAGATCACAGAGGAGGAATAGAGGAAGCGCGACCCCCTACGACAACAATCGGCATCTGTCAAATATCATCGGGGTGACCTCCATAGCTTCCATACAGACAACAAGAACTAATAGATACATCAACAATTATCTATACAAAAAATTAAAAATTATCTACGTTCATCCATCCTTCTTTGCATCCATCTATGCATTCATGCAGACATACATACATCCATCTATATATTGATACATACAAAAAACTAAAAAAATTACTACAAAAAAATCCATGCATTAATACATACATATATACATTCATACATCTGTGCATCCATCAATCCATGCATCCATACATACACTCATGCATACATACAAGATCAGGGAGGGGGAGACGAGGCTCACCGAGAGGGGGAGGTGGTGCCGGCGGGGTTGGGTGGGGCGACGGCGGGGTTGGGTGGCACTGGCGGGGTTGGGGCGCCTAAGGGGTCGGGGGCCGCCGGTGGGGCGGGGGGGGCGTCGGTGGGGTGAGGGGCCGGCCGAGTGGGAGGGCGTCGGCCGGGGCGGGGGCGGGGGGCGCCGCTGAGGTGTGGGGGCGTGGTGAGAAAGAGAGAGAAGTGATAGAAAAGAGACCGCTCGAGGGGGTTAAGTGCTCGCCGACCTTTACTGAGAGTCTGTCGGTGCGGCTCTCGGTAAAGGTGCGAGACCTAGATCTAGGGTTTACACCTTTTCCGGGAGTCACGCTCAGTAAAGGATATAACCTAATATCTAGTTTACGTTATCCCGAGAGCGGCACTCAAAAATGCCACACGTACCGAGAGCTGCACTCAGAAATGCCCCTCATCCCTCGTCTATACAAGACCTAGGCATGCCACAAGGACATCACAAATGATTTCCCATGCCGCTACCGGGCATGATTTCATGTGCCGCCTTGCTGATCTGCAATTCCCGGCGAGGAAACCCTAGCAAAGCAATAAATTTCTCGAATATTGCACGCGTCCCCGAAAAATGCAAGGCCGTGGCACGTTCCATGTGGTTGCCCCCTCTTAGGGCACGAGAAGTTTCAAGGCCAACAAAGAAACAGGATCAGCACTTCCTGCACAAACCGGAACGTTCCCTCTCGATACCCAGATACTAGCTCGGAGACATTACATTTTACAAGCGGCCTTAGGGGAGGCTTACTCGAAATGTGTCCAAACTTTTACCACACCCTACAGAGGCCCTGCAGTGATGACACCGTGCCAGATCCCGAGCAATCCTACCATCGTACAATTTTCCAAGGATTTCAACGGTTGCATCAGGAACGACAACGAGGTACTTTCGGTAACCCAGTGGCAGGGCATGCCCCTCCCTCATCTATGCAAGGCCTAGGCATGCCATAAGGACATCACAAATGATTTCCCATGCCGCTACCGGGCATGATTTCATGTGCCGCCTTGTGATCTGCAATTCCCGGCGATGAAACCCTAGCAAAGCAATAAATTTCTCGAGTATTGCATGCGTCCCTGAAAAATGCGAGGCCGTGGCACGTGCCATGCGGTTGCCCCCTCTTAGAGTACGAGAAGTTTTGAGGCCAACGGAGCAACAGGACCAGCACTTCCTGCACAAATCGGACACATTCCCTCTCGATACCCAGATACTAGCTCGGAGACAGTGCAGTTTACAAGCGGCCTCAGGGGTCACCTCTCTTGAAACGCGTTCAAACTTTTACCACACCCTACATAGGCCCTGTGATGACACCGTGCCAGATCCCGAGCAATCCTACCATCGTACAATTTCTGAGGATTTCAATGGTTGAATCAGGAATGACACCGAGGTACTTTCGGTAACCCGGTGGCAGGGAATTGTCCTCCCTTGTCTATGCAAGGCCTAGGCATGCCACAAGGGCATCACAAATGATTTTTCATGCCACTACCGGGCATGATTTCATGTGACGCCTTGCTGATCTGCAATTCCCGGTGATGAAACCCTGGCAAAGCAATAAATTTCTCGAATATTGCACGCGTCCCCGAAAAATGCGAGGCCATGGCACGTGCCACGCGTTTGCCCCCTCTTAGAGACAAGAAGTTTCGAGGCCAACGGAGAAACGGGACCAACACTTCCTGCACAAACCGGACACGTTCCCTCTCGATACCCAGATGCTAGCTCGGAGACAGTGCGGTTTACAAGCTCAGGCCCTGTGATGACACCATTAATTAAAAAACGTTGGCATCCACCATTAAGAAGATGACCTATCACTTTGAATGTTCTCTGCTGAGGTGAACATTCAAAGTGATAGTCCATCTCCTTAACAAGAGTGTAATGAATACCGAAGCTTAGTGCATCTGGACTATCCCATTATTTAAACAGGTTTTGTTGCTTGTCTCTAGGCGAGTTGGGACTAAACTTTGATGGTTGCCTTATCATTACCGAGAGCCACTCTCAGAAACTTCTCTCTTACCGAGAGCCCCTCTCGGTAACGGTGTGGATCATAAATTTGAAAAAATGCCGACATCCATTTTTAGAATACGACAACCACTATGAATCTTCTCATTCTGGAACATGAAGATTCATAGTGACTGTACGGATTCTTACTAATGAAGTTTGAAGCTCAAAGCGGTTGGACTATTGAACTATTTAAGCAGATATTGCTACTAGTCGGTAGGCAAGGTGGAACTAAATCTTTGCCAAGAGCCACTCTCGGCAAAGAGTTAGAACCGTGACCGGGCCGTTAGTCGCCTCCGAATGCGCCAGCTGGCAATACTTTGCCGAGTGTGACCAGATGGCCCTCAGCAAATAGTGTCTTTGCCGAGTGTATCCTGTTTGCCGAGCAATACTGTCGGCAGCACCATGTGTTTGCCGATTTACTTCCTTTACCGAGTGCGGCTCTCGGTGTTCTTTACTTTGCAGATTGCCCGTGTTTTGGCTGTTGGCGAAGGCGCTGACACCCGGCGTATACGAAAATTCTAGTAGTGCTGCAAATAAAGTGGAAAGGCTGGTGGGGAACGGGGTTCCTGAAACACAAGATAACAAACAGGGCCTGGGTAAAAACCACGAGACCTAAGTCACTATTTAAATCAGGGTCATTAGTGAGTATAAAATGTCTGTTATCCGCACATAAAACATCCAAGTACTATTTTTATATCTAAACTGGCAGTGCTTGGATTTAACCTTTCTCCTCAAGGAAAACATAGAAATAATTGACCATGTATTCTGGTGTTACGAAATGCAAATAGATGGTTGGTTGGCTGCTTGTACAGTATCCAACTTACGGTTGGCCCATATATCTTGATCTGTCGGACATGAGTGTCTCTTCTGTTCAGGTGATTGGCCAACACCGCCGCGATTTGGAGCATAAATGTACGAATGAATGTTTCTCTGCACAAACATGCCAAGAAAGAGAAATATAAAGTATGCAACTGCCTGCAAAGGTCATATGCTTAAGCAGTGGGATCCAAATAGTGCCACTCATAAACTAGTTCTGAAAACCTTGTGTATTTCTAGAGTATATATATTCATGGGCAAAGTATATGCCTCATGGCAAGCTAATCATCGGTGGTAAGGAAATCTTGTTAAAAGCTGTCATCCAATCAATCCCCGTGTTTGCTATGGCTGTTTATAAATTACCAAAGAAGGTATGCAAGGAAATCACGGAGACATGGAAGAAGAAAAGAAAATGCATTGGGTAGCTTGGTGGAGCATGTGCCTTCCAAAATCAAGTGGAGGCATGGGGTTCGAAGATTTACACACTTTTAACTTAGCGCTGCTAGCTAAACAAAGTTGGAGGATGATTACTCATCCTGAATCTTTATGTGCCCAAGTTCTGAGAGCAAAATATTTCCTGACGGGAATATACTAAAGGCAGGACCGAAGAAAGGTTCCTCCTACACATGGCAAAGCATTTGGGCGGGATTGCAAACTTTAGGAGAGGACACGTTTGGAGGATCGGATCTGGTGAGAGAATTGGCATATGGGATGATCATTGGATCCCCTTGAGCCCCACAAGGATGGTGTTCACAAGGGGAGGCAATACATTGCTGAGAACAGTAAATGAATTGATGATTCCTGACACGAGGATGTGTTAGAGTTGTGTCGAATCAAATATTATTGTACAAGTTAGGTTACAGTTGGACTTGGAGTCGTACTGTGTGTAGACAGGGTAGGAGTTGTGTCCTAATAGGACACTTGTATCCTAGGC
This sequence comes from Triticum timopheevii, assembly GCA_963921465.1. NCBI lineage: Eukaryota > Viridiplantae > Streptophyta > Magnoliopsida > Poales > Poaceae > Triticum > Triticum timopheevii. The sequence goes on along the minus strand of OY997272.1, from coordinate 553,071,484 downwards.
CTCTCATATATAGCGAGGGTAGACACACGATGTAACCTATGCCAACATAATAGCACGGGCACGCAGGGGAGCCGGCGGCGTGTGCCGGCGCCCGGCGGCCGGAGTGCGGTATTGTGACAGTGTCACAGGGAGGAGCGCCCGTAGTATGCCCCGGGGATGTAGCCATATCGGTGAACCTCGTTAACAAATCTCGGTGTTGTTCCTCATGTGATTGCTTGGTCCTCAGTAGATCCACGGTGGCCTCAGATTTATTCTAACAGGATGTGGGATGAAGACCTGATCAGAAGTGTGTTTCTCCTGGTGGATGCTGAGAACATTTTAAGAATCGCTTTGCCGGAGCACCTTGTTGAGGATTTTGTAGCATGGAACAGAACCAAATATTGCTCCTTCTCTGTAAGGTCTGCGTATTACACTGAATGGGGGCATTAGTTCAGGGCGAGAATGAACAGTACCCAGGGTTCAGCCGCAATCAATCTACTGTGGGATATAGTCTGGAAGTTGGAAGTTCCCAGAAAAATCAAAATCTTTATTTGGCGGGCACTCCATGGTCTGATTCGGGAATGGCCGTCTTAGCTCATAGACACATCAATGTCTCGCCGGTTTGCCCAATATGCCAAACAGGGCTTGAGGATGTTAAACACCTGCTGTTCTCATGCCCACATGCTTCCCAAGTTTGGCCAGCCCTTGGACTTGACGAAATCATAGATCAAGCACTACAGGTTGATCGCTCTGGCTCGGTGGTGCTTGAGGAAATTCTCAGGAGGCCAAGAGGTCCCTCCCCGGTTCTTGGTCCGCTGGGATTGCATAAAAAAGTGCCGGTGGCGTCATGGTACATTTGGTGGGAGCGTAGGCAGGCACGCAAAGGTGAGATTGTGAAAACTCCAACATGTCCAACATGTCGAAATGGATCTTTTTCATCATGGAAATTGCAAAACGATAAATGCGTATTATGCAATCAGATGGTAGTGTGAGCTACCTTCTGAAATTTGAATTGCTAAAGGAAGGAAAATAAACGCATCATATCATACTCCCTCTGTTCCTAAATATAAGTCTTTTTAGAGGATTCAATATGAACTACATACGGAGTAAAATGAGTGAATCTACACTCTAAAAAGAGTCTATATACATCTGTATGTTGTCCACATTGAAATCTCAAAAAAAGATTTATATTTAGGAACAGAGGGAGTAGGGTTTAAGTTACAAAAATCCGTACCGGGAATCAGTGCCAGATAATGGTATATGAACCCATACTACTGGCTTTGAAAGGTTCACCGTTTTAATTTCCTTGGAAGCATGGTATGAACAAGTCTATTTGAATCTTTTGGTCGAAGGGGGGCAGCCCATGTACATGAATCACAAGATAACAGGGCCTGCCTAAGTAAAAGCCACGAGACCCAAGTCACTATTTAAATCAGGGTCGTTAGGTTGTATAAACTGTCTGTTATTCGCACATAAAACATCTAAGTACTATTTTTATATCTGGACTCTGACTCAGTAGTAAGCAATGGGTGTTCCCGTCTGGTATTTTCTTCTGTCCTTTTACGTCTGGTGGTGCTTGGATTTAACCTTTCTCACCAAGGAATAGGAATAATTGACTATATATTCTTGTGTTATGGAATGCAAATAGATGGTTGTTTGGCTGCTTGTAAAGTATCCAACTTACGGTCGTGGCCCGTATATCTTGATCTGTCGGACATGAGTGTCCCTCCCGTTCAGGTGATTGGCCAACACCGCAATTTGGAGCATAAATGTATGAATGAATGTTTCTCTGCACAAAAATGCCATGAACGAGTATTATAAAGTATGCAGTTGCCTGCAAAGGCCATACGCTTTAAGCAGTGGCATCCAAATAGTGCCACTCATAAATTAGTTCTGAAAACCTTGTGTATTTCTAGAGTATATATATACTCATGGGTAAATTATATGCCTCATGGCAAGCTAATCAATGAGATATTATTGTTCGACCGAAATGAGTTAGCTGCAGCATCCAATATACTTGACACATCAACTTAGTATCTAAGTTTGTCCAAGTCGAAGGAAAATTATTCAAGCAGTGGCCTGCACAAACAGTATGCTGAAAATTCGAGACGTCCAACATGTCGAAATGGAACTTTTTCATCCTGGAAATTCCAAAACGATAAATGCATATTATGTCATTAGATGGTAGTATGGGCTACCTTCTGAAATTTCAATGCTAAAGGAAGGAAAATAAACGCATCATACCATAGGGTTTAATTTACAAAATCCGTACCGGGGATCACTGCCAGATAAAGACATATGAACCGATCCTACTGGCTTTGAAAGGTCCACCGTTTTAATTTCCTGGGAGCATGGTATGAACAAGTCTATGATGAATCTGCTGGTCGAAGGGGGGCAGCCCATGTACATGAGGTTCTTAACACCAGAGTGTTATTTTTTATCCTAACTAGCCAATGACGTGGTTCTCTTTTCTGCAGATATGAACAAGTCTAGGTTGAATCTGCAACTAAACTAAAAACAGGAGGAGACTATGCATGAATCTTCATGGTTTATTATATATTCTGACTTGCCACTCGGTTAAGGATGGCGATCTTATACATGAGTGACTAATGATCAACGAGTAGCTAATGAATGGTACAAGCCTCGTCACCACTCGGACGGGGTGGGCTGGGTGTCGGCTTCACAGCTCTCTGGGTGGATGGTGATGGTGTTGGCCCTGAGGTCGAAAATGAAACGTGTATCCACCTGCTGCATGGCGCCGATGACCGTGGGGTGGCGCGAGGTCGTGGGGTACACCACAAAGCACAACAACTGCTTGTTTTCAACCTTTACGAAGAGGCGTCGGGAGCCGATTTCCAGGTGCGCACGCGTGGGCTCCCCGTGCCGAGTAGGCGGACCCTCAAAGTCGAGCGTCAACCTTGGGATGCGCGACCAGATCCCGGGCTCCTCCCGGAAACACAGGAGGAAGTCGCGATCGCGAACGCGCTTGTACCCCCATTGCTGCACCACATGGGCCACCGCCTCCTCCACGAGCGTGTACGCCGCCGGCACCAGACGGGTGGTCTCTGTGCCGGCATCCAGGAAGCACCCGCCTGACCTGTCGTGCCTCCGCTCGAACATAGTTTGGTGGATACCCTGGATCGGGGACCCGTTGAGGCTCACGCCCAGAAGCTTCACGTAGTAGGCCGAGTCGACGACGCCGTGCGGGAAGTGTGGTGGCGTGGGAAGGATCTTGATGCGATGGTGGACAAGAGGCGCGGGCTCCGGGATGTCGGCGCCGAAGCGGATGAAGCCGTGTCGGTCCTGGCTATGACCTGGGCCGATCAAACAGTAGGAGAAGCGCCAGGCGACACGGTCCTTGATCTGCATGATGAGGGAGGTAGGCAGTCTTCCCATGCCCAGTGTGCCTGCGAACGTGCCTTTGGTGTCGAACCCCTCGGTGGCCTGCGCGCACCCGAAGGCGATGCCATGGATAGGCAAAGTCGGATTACCCAGAATTATGGTGTCGACACCAACGAAGCCGTGTGCCTCCTGTGGGAGGTGGAAGGAGCACTTGTTGCCGGCGGGGTGGACGCGGTTGGGCGGACGGCACAGGGGGTTGGTCGGATGGAGGGGGAGGTAGCTACTCGATTGGCTAGGGTCGAACACCGGGCTACGTTGCCGTTGCACCGGCAAGCAGTGCGCGCACCGCATCCACGGCAGGCTGTTGGCCGTGTCCAGCACGAGGAAATGGGTACTCTTGCCGCGGCCCGTGCCAATGGTCACGGGCACGCCATACGTGTACCTCAGGGGGGCCTTCAGGGAGGGACGGTGGTGGAATCTCGTGGTGTTCACGACCATGAAGCCATCGGCGTCCACACGGTACGTGCCTCCACCGTGGTTGGCGACTAGCGGGAGGCTGAAGCCATGGACCGCCGTGCATGTCGTAGGCAGGACATGGACTAGCACGCCGGCAACAAGCAGCAGCACGGTGGAGGAGGTTATCTCCATGTTATGTTTCTGGTTGCCACTGCCGATTGCAACACCATTATATATTGACGTACGGATATCGTTTGGGCGGCGGATTAATGTTGGAGGTGTCTGCAGGGGATACATTGCAATCATGCAACAAACGCACATCACAAATTAATTAGTGCTCGGGGGAGGGATTTGCATATCTCCATCATTTAACACCCACGGGGTTCAATGCAGGAGACGGAGATGTGTATTAGTACTAGATTAAGTGGCATTTTAGATTTTTGCATATCTCCATCATTTAACACCCACGATATCCAATGCAAGAGACCGAGATGTGTATTAGTACTAGATTCAGTGGCATTCTAGATACTACTAGTTGAGTGCCGGTGCGTTGCCACGGACTAATGATGAGATATACATATACCTTATTTACCGTGAACATACGGTGTAGAACACAATGTCAATATAGTTTATCACCATGTCACAAACCTTTGCATTTCTTTTTCATTTTTTATACACTTTTAAATTTTGAAATACATGATTAACATTTTTCTTCAAATATATATTTTAATGTCAACTTTTTTCTCATACAAGGACATCGGGAACATTTGTTATAGATGTTTAACATTTTTTAAATACAAGATTAACATTTTTTTTTCAAATATATGCTCGAATGCCTAGTTTTTGTCATACATGACGGGAGTAGGCCCACTTTTCAAATATATGTTGGGATGCCTACATTTTTTTCAAATACATGTCTGCGGCGGGAGCTACAACTGGAAACGACAGGTGTTGCGATTGGCGGTGGCCGGATGGGCTGGCAGCAACCCTCCTGAACGAGCAGCAACACTTCCTGGGCGAGTGACGATGCGGGGTCGCTGGGGCTCCTAGACGAGCAGCGGAGTCACTGCCTTCCTGGACGAGTGGCGGTGGTGGCGACACTCTTGGACGGCTGGAGGAACGGTGGCAACCAGGATGGGGTTTGGATCGTCAGCAGGCTCCTCTCGAGTCAGTTTAATTCGTGGGCTGCCTGTCTTGGCCCAGCATGGAGCAAGCTTGTGGGCTGTGACCTGGGCCTAATGTTATACCCTCAATCAAAGATAGAAAAAAAACTTCTTCTCCACGATGGAATGGAATACAAGATCAGCTACATGATAGATGCTCAGAGAGACACCCTGATGATGCTTCAGCGGCAACTCAATCCACACTAACATAGGCTGAATACTTCATCGGCTACTTAATCCATGCCGGCGTTCTTACAGAAGCGCGCAGGCCACAATAAGGGTCTGCACCTTGACCGAGAATGATCCCTCCCATGCGAGGCGGCGGCGAGGGTTCACGGAATCTCAGTCTCACCTGACAGTGGAATACATTATGCATTCCCTGGAAATGAAGTGGAAACGCTGGTGGGGAACAGGGTTCCTGAAACACAAAATAGGGCCTGGCTAAGTAAAAACCACGAGACCCAAATCACTATTTAAATCAGGGTCATTAGTGTGTATAAACTGTCTGTTATTCGCACATAAAACATCTAAGTACTATTTTTATATCTGGACTCTGACTCTGTAGTAAGCAATGGGTGTTCCTGCCTGGTATTTTCTTCTGTCCTTTTATGTCTGGTGGTGCTTGGATTTAACCTTTCTCACCAAGGAATAGGAATAATTGACTATATATTCTTGTGTTATGGAATGCAAATAGATGGTTGTTTGGCTGCTTGTAAAGTATCCAACTTACGGTCGTGGCCCATATATCTTGATCTGTCGGACATGAGTGTCCCTCCCATTCAGGTGATTGGCCAACACCGCAATTTGGAGCATAAATGTATGAATGAATGTTTCTCTACACAAAAATGCCATGAACGAGTATTATAAAGTATGCAGTTGCCTGCAAAGGCCATACGCTTTAAGCAGTGGGATCCAAATAGTGCCGCTCATATATTAGTTCTGAAAACCTTGTGTATTTCTAGAGTATATATACTCATAGGTAAATTATATGCCTCATGGCAAGCTAATCAATGAGATATTATTGTTCGACTAAAATGAGTTAGCTGCAGCGTCCAATACACTTGACACATCAACTTAGTATCTAAGTTTGTCCAAGTCGAAGGAAAATTATTCAAGCAGTGGCCTGCACAAGCAGTATGCTGAAAATTCGAGACGTCCAACATGCCGAAATGGAACTTTTTCATCCTGGAAATTCCAACACGATAAATGCATATTATGTCATCAGATGGTAGTATGGGCTACCTTCTGAAATTTCAATGCTAAAGGAAGGAAAATAAACGCATCATACCATAGGTTTAATTTACAAAATCCGTACCGGGGATTACTGCCAGATAAAGATATATGAACCCATCCTACTGGCTTTGAAAGGTCCACCGTTTTAATTTCCTGGGAGCATGGTATGAACAAGTCTATGATGAATCTGCTGGTCGAAGGGGGGCAGCCCATGTACATGAGGTTCTTAACACCAGAGTGTTATTTTTTATCCTAACTAGCTAATGACGTGGTTCTCTTTTCTGCAGATATGAACAAGTCTAGGTTGAATCTGCAACTAAACTAAAAACAGGAGGAGACTATGCATGAATCTTCATGGTTTATTATATATTCTGACTTGCCACTCGGTTAAGGATGGCGATCTTATACATGAGTGACTAATGATCAACGAGTAGCTAATGAATGGTACAAGCCTCGTCACCACTCGGACGGGGTGGGCTGGGTGTCGGCTTCACAGCTCTCTGGGTGGATGGTGATGGTGTTGGCCCTGAGGTCGAAAATGAAACGTGTATCCACCTGCTGCATGGCGCCGATGACCGTGGGGTGGCGCGAGGTCGTGGGGTACACCACAAAGCACAACAACTGCTTGTTTTCAACCTTTACGAAGAGGCGTCGGGAGCCGATTTCCAGGTGCGCACGCGTGGGCTCCCCGTGCCGAGTAGGCGGACCCTCAAAGTCGAGCGTCAACCTTGGGATGCGCGACCAGATCCCGGGCTCCTCCCGGAAACACAGGAGGAAGTCGCGATCGCGAACGCGCTTGTACCCCCATTGCTGCACCACATGGGCCACCGCCTCCTCCACGAGCGTGTACGCCGCCGGCACCAGACGGGTGGTCTCTGTGCCGGCATCCAGGAAGCACCCGCCTGACCTGTCGTGCCTCTGCTCGAACATAGTTTGGTGGATACCCTGGATCGGGGACCCGTTGAGGCTCACGCCCAGAAGCTTCACGTAGTAGGCCGAGTCGACGACGCCGTGCGGGAAGTGTGGTGGCGTGGGAAGGATCTTGATGCGATGGTGGACAAGAGGCGCGGGCTCCGGGATGTCGGCGCCGAAGCGGATGAAGCCGTGTCGGTCCTGGCTATGACCTGGGCCGATCAAACAGTAGGAGAAGCGCCAGGCGACACGGTCCTTGATCTGCATGATGAGGGAGGTAGGCAGTCTTCCCATGCCCAGTGTGCCTGCGAACGTGCCTTTGGTGTCGAACCCCTCGGTGGCCTGCGCGCACCCGAAGGCGATGCCATGGATAGGCAAAGTCGGATTACCCAGAATTATGGTGTCGACACCAACGAAGCCGTGTGCCTCCTGTGGGAGGTGGAAGGAGCACTTGTTGCCGGCGGGGTGGACGCGGTTGGGCGGACGGCACAGGGGGTTGGTCGGATGGAGGGGGAGGTAGCTACTCGATTGGCTAGGGTCGAACACCGGGCTACGTTGCCGTTGCACCGGCAAGCAGTGCGCGCACCGCATCCACGGCAGGCTGTTGGCCGTGTCCAGCACGAGGAAATGGGTACTCTTGCCGCGGCCCGTGCCAATGGTCACGGGCACGCCATACGTGTACCTCAGGGGGGCCTTCAGGGAGGGACGGTGGTGGAATCTCGTGGTGTTCACGACCATGAAGCCATCGGCGTCCACACGGTACGTGCCTCCACCGTGGTTGGCGACTAGCGGGAGGCTGAAGCCATGGACCGCCGTGCATGTCGTAGGCAGGACATGGACTAGCACGCCGGCAACAAGCAGCAGCACGGTGGAGGAGGTTATCTCCATGTTATGTTTCTGGTTGCCACTGCCGATTGCAACACCATTATATATTGACGTACGGATATCGTTTGGGCGGCGGATTAATGTTGGAGGTGTCTGCAGGGGATACATTGCAATCATGCAACAAACGCACATCACAAATTAATTAGTGCTCGGGGGAGGGATTTGCATATCTCCATCATTTAACACCCACGGGGTTCAATGCAGGAGACGGAGATGTGTATTAGTACTAGATTAAGTGGCATTTTAGATTTTTGCATATCTCCATCATTTAACACCCACGATATCCAATGCAAGAGACCGAGATGTGTATTAGTACTAGATTCAGTGGCATTCTAGATACTACTAGTTGAGTGCCGGTGCGTTGCCACGGACTAATGATGAGATATACATATACCTTATTTACCGTGAACATACGGTGTAGAACACAATGTCAATATAGTTTATCACCATGTCACAAACCTTTGCATTTCTTTTTCATTTTTTATACACTTTTAAATTTTGAAATACATGATTAACATTTTTCTTCAAATATATATTTTAATGTCAACTTTTTTCTCATACAAGGACATCGGGAACATTTGTTATAGATGTTTAACATTTTTTAAATACAAGATTAACATTTTTTTTTCAAATATATGCTCGAATGCCTAGTTTTTGTCATACATGACGGGAGTAGGCCCACTTTTCAAATATATGTTGGGATGCCTACATTTTTTTCAAATACATGTCTGCGGCGGGAGCTACAACTGGAAACGACAGGTGTTGCGATTGGCGGTGGCCGGATGGGCTGGCAGCAACCCTCCTGAACGAGCAGCAACACTTCCTGGGCGAGTGACGATGCGGGGTCGCTGGGGCTCCTAGACGAGCAGCGGAGTCACTGCCTTCCTGGACGAGTGGCGGTGGTGGCGACACTCTTGGACGGCTGGAGGAACGGTGGCAACCAGGATGGGGTTTGGATCGTCAGCAGGCTCCTCTCGAGTCAGTTTAATTCGTGGGCTGCCTGTCTTGGCCCAGCATGGAGCAAGCTTGTGGGCTGTGACCTGGGCCTAATGTTATACCCTCAATCAAAGATAGAAAAAAAACTTCTTCTCCACGATGGAATGGAATACAAGATCAGCTACATGATAGATGCTCAGAGAGACACCCTGATGATGCTTCAGCGGCAACTCAATCCACACTAACATAGGCTGAATACTTCATCGGCTACTTAATCCATGCCGGCGTTCTTACAGAAGCGCGCAGGCCACAATAAGGGTCTGCACCTTGACCGAGAATGATCCCTCCCATGCGAGGCGGCGGCGAGGGTTCACGGAATCTCAGTCTCACCTGACAGTGGAATACATTATGCATTCCCTGGAAATGAAGTGGAAACGCTGGTGGGGAACAGGGTTCCTGAAACACAAAATAGGGCCTGGCTAAGTAAAAACCACGAGACCCAAATCACTATTTAAATCAGGGTCATTAGTGTGTATAAACTGTCTGTTATTCGCACATAAAACATCTAAGTACTATTTTTATATCTGGACTCTGACTCTGTAGTAAGCAATGGGTGTTCCTGCCTGGTATTTTCTTCTGTCCTTTTATGTCTGGTGGTGCTTGGATTTAACCTTTCTCACCAAGGAATAGGAATAATTGACTATATATTCTTGTGTTATGGAATGCAAATAGATGGTTGTTTGGCTGCTTGTAAAGTATCCAACTTACGGTCGTGGCCCATATATCTTGATCTGTCGGACATGAGTGTCCCTCCCATTCAGGTGATTGGCCAACACCGCAATTTGGAGCATAAATGTATGAATGAATGTTTCTCTACACAAAAATGCCATGAACGAGTATTATAAAGTATGCAGTTGCCTGCAAAGGCCATACGCTTTAAGCAGTGGGATCCAAATAGTGCCGCTCATATATTAGTTCTGAAAACCTTGTGTATTTCTAGAGTATATATACTCATAGGTAAATTATATGCCTCATGGCAAGCTAATCAATGAGATATTATTGTTCGACTAAAATGAGTTAGCTGCAGCGTCCAATACACTTGACACATCAACTTAGTATCTAAGTTTGTCCAAGTCGAAGGAAAATTATTCAAGCAGTGGCCTGCACAAGCAGTATGCTGAAAATTCGAGACGTCCAACATGCCGAAATGGAACTTTTTCATCCTGGAAATTCCAACACGATAAATGCATATTATGTCATCAGATGGTAGTATGGGCTACCTTCTGAAATTTCAATGCTAAAGGAAGGAAAATAAACGCATCATACCATAGGTTTAATTTACAAAATCCGTACCGGGGATTACTGCCAGATAAAGATATATGAACCCATCCTACTGGCTTTGAAAGGTCCACCGTTTTAATTTCCTGGGAGCATGGTATGAACAAGTCTATGATGAATCTGCTGGTCGAAGGGGGGCAGCCCATGTACATGAGGTTCTTAACACCAGAGTGTTATTTTTTATCCTAACTAGCTAATGACGTGGTTCTCTTTTCTGCAGATATGAACAAGTCTAGGTTGAATCTGCAACTAAACTAAAAACAGGAGGAGACTATGCATGAATCTTCATGGTTTATTATATATTCTGACTTGCCACTCGGTTAAGGATGGCGATCTTATACATGAGTGACTAATGATCAACGAGTAGCTAATGAATGGTACAAGCCTCGTCACCACTCGGACGGGGTGGGCTGGGTGTCGGCTTCACAGCTCTCTGGGTGGATGGTGATGGTGTTGGCCCTGAGGTCGAAAATGAAACGTGTATCCACCTGCTGCATGGCGCCGATGACCGTGGGGTGGCGCGAGGTCGTGGGGTACACCACAAAGCACAACAACTGCTTGTTTTCAACCTTTACGAAGAGGCGTCGGGAGCCGATTTCCAGGTGCGCACGCGTGGGCTCCCCGTGCCGAGTAGGCGGACCCTCAAAGTCGAGCGTCAACCTTGGGATGCGCGACCAGATCCCGGGCTCCTCCCGGAAACACAGGAGGAAGTCGCGATCGCGAACGCGCTTGTACCCCCATTGCTGCACCACATGGGCCACCGCCTCCTCCACGAGCGTGTACGCCGCCGGCACCAGACGGGTGGTCTCTGTGCCGGCATCCAGGAAGCACCCGCCTGACCTGTCGTGCCTCTGCTCGAACATAGTTTGGTGGATACCCTGGATCGGGGACCCGTTGAGGCTCACGCCCAGAAGCTTCACGTAGTAGGCCGAGTCGACGACGCCGTGCGGGAAGTGTGGTGGCGTGGGAAGGATCTTGATGCGATGGTGGACAAGAGGCGCGGGCTCCGGGATGTCGGCGCCGAAGCGGATGAAGCCGTGTCGGTCCTGGCTATGACCTGGGCCGATCAAACAGTAGGAGAAGCGCCAGGCGACACGGTCCTTGATCTGCATGATGAGGGAGGTAGGCAGTCTTCCCATGCCCAGTGTGCCTGCGAACGTGCCTTTGGTGTCGAACCCCTCGGTGGCCTGCGCGCACCCGAAGGCGATGCCATGGATAGGCAAAGTCGGATTACCCAGAATTATGGTGTCGACACCAACGAAGCCGTGTGCCTCCTGTGGGAGGTGGAAGGAGCACTTGTCGCCGGCGGGGTGGACGCGGTTGGGCGGACGGCACAGGGGGTTGGTCGGATGGAGGGGGAGGTAGCTACTCGATTGGCTAGGGTCGAACACCGGGCTACGTTGCCGTTGCACCGGCAAGCAGTGCGCGCACCGCATCCACGGCAGGCTGTTGGCCGTGTCCAGCACGAGGAAATGGGTACTCTTGCCGCGGCCCGTGCCAATGGTCACGGGCACGCCATACGTGTACCTCAGGGGGGCCGTCAGGGAGGGACGGTGGTGGAATCTCGTGGTGTTCACGACCATGAAGCCATCGGCGTCCACACGGTACGTGCCTCCACCGTGGTTGGCGACTAGCGGGAGGCTGAAGCCATGGACCGCCGTGCATGTCGTAGGCAGGACATGGACTAGCACGCCGGCAACAAGCAGCAGCACGGTGGAGGAGGTTATCTCCATGTTATGTTTCTGGTTGCCACTGCCGATTGCAACACCATTATATATTGACGTACGGATATCGTTTGGGCGGCGGATTAATGTTGGAGGTGTCTGCAGGGGATACATTGCAATCATGCAACAAACGCACATCACAAATTAATTAGTGCTCGGGGGAGGGATTTGCATATCTCCATCATTTAACACCCACGGGGTTCAATGCAGGAGACGGAGATGTGTATTAGTACTAGATTAAGTGGCATTTTAGATTTTTGCATATCTCCATCATTTAACACCCACGATATCCAATGCAAGAGACCGAGATGTGTATTAGTACTAGATTCAGTGGCATTCTAGATACTACTAGTTGAGTGCCGGTGCGTTGCCACGGACTAATGATGAGATATACATATACCTTATTTACCGTGAACATACGGTGTAGAACACAATGTCAATATAGTTTATCACCATGTCACAAACCTTTGCATTTCTTTTTCATTTTTTATACACTTTTAAATTTTGAAATACATGATTAACATTTTTCTTCAAATATATATTTTAATGTCAACTTTTTTCTCATACAAGGACATCGGGAACATTTGTTATAGATGTTTAACATTTTTTAAATACAAGATTAACATTTTTTTTTCAAATATATGCTCGAATGCCTAGTTTTTGTCATACATGACGGGAGTAGGCCCACTTTTCAAATATATGTTGGGATGCCTACATTTTTTTCAAATACATGTCTGCGGCGGGAGCTACAACTGGAAACGACAGGTGTTGCGATTGGCGGTGGCCGGATGGGCTGGCAGCAACCCTCCTGAACGAGCAGCAACACTTCCTGGGCGAGTGACGATGCGGGGTCGCTGGGGCTCCTAGACGAGCAGCGGAGTCACTGCCTTCCTGGACGAGTGGCGGTGGTGGCGACACTCTTGGACGGCTGGAGGAACGGTGGCAACCAGGATGGGGTTTGGATCGTCAGCAGGCTCCTCTCGAGTCAGTTTAATTCGTGGGCTGCCTGTCTTGGCCCAGCATGGAGCAAGCTTGTGGGCTGTGACCTGGGCCTAATGTTATACCCTCAATCAAAGATAGAAAAAAAACTTCTTCTCCACGATGGAATGGAATACAAGATCAGCTACATGATAGATGCTCAGAGAGACACCCTGATGATGCTTCAGCGGCAACTCAATCCACACTAACATAGGCTGAATACTTCATCGGCTACTTAATCCATGCCGGCGTTCTTACAGAAGCGCGCAGGCCACAATAAGGGTCTGCACCTTGACCGAGAATGATCCCTCCCATGCGAGGCGGCGGCGAGGGTTCACGGAATCTCAGTCTCACCTGACAGTGGAATACATTATGCATTCCCTGGAAATGAAGTGGAAACGCTGGTGGGGAACAGGGTTCCTGAAACACAAAATAGGGCCTGGCTAAGTAAAAACCACGAGACCCAAATCACTATTTAAATCAGGGTCATTAGTGTGTATAAACTGTCTGTTATTCGCACATAAAACATCTAAGTACTATTTTTATATCTGGACTCTGACTCTGTAGTAAGCAATGGGTGTTCCTGCCTGGTATTTTCTTCTGTCCTTTTATGTCTGGTGGTGCTTGGATTTAACCTTTCTCACCAAGGAATAGGAATAATTGACTATATATTCTTGTGTTATGGAATGCAAATAGATGGTTGTTTGGCTGCTTGTAAAGTATCCAACTTACGGTCGTGGCCCATATATCTTGATCTGTCGGACATGAGTGTCCCTCCCATTCAGGTGATTGGCCAACACCGCAATTTGGAGCATAAATGTATGAATGAATGTTTCTCTACACAAAAATGCCATGAACGAGTATTATAAAGTATGCAGTTGCCTGCAAAGGCCATACGCTTTAAGCAGTGGGATCCAAATAGTGCCGCTCATATATTAGTTCTGAAAACCTTGTGTATTTCTAGAGTATATATACTCATAGGTAAATTATATGCCTCATGGCAAGCTAATCAATGAGATATTATTGTTCGACTAAAATGAGTTAGCTGCAGCGTCCAATACACTTGACACATCAACTTAGTATCTAAGTTTGTCCAAGTCGAAGGAAAATTATTCAAGCAGTGGCCTGCACAAGCAGTATGCTGAAAATTCGAGACGTCCAACATGTCGAAATGGAACTTTTTCATCCTGGAAATTCCAACACGATAAATGCATATTATGTCATCAGATGGTAGTATGGGCTACCTTCTGAAATTTCAATGCTAAAGGAAGGAAAATAAACGCATCATACCATAGGTTTAATTTACAAAATCCGTACCGGGGATTACTGCCAGATAAAGATATATGAACCCATCCTACTGGCTTTGAAAGGTCCATCGTTTTAATTTCCTGGGAGCATGGTATGAACAAGTCTATGATGAATCTGCTGGTCGAAGGGGGGCAGCCCATGTACATGAGGTTCTTAACACCAGAGTGTTATTTTTTATCCTAACTAGCTAATGACGTGGTTCTCTTTTCTGCAGATATGAACAAGTCTAGGTTGAATCTGCAACTAAACTAAAAACAGGAGGAGACTATGCATGAATCTTCATGGTTTATTATATATTCTGACTTGCCACTCGGTTAAGGATGGCGATCTTATACATGAGTGACTAATGATCAACGAGTAGCTAATGGATGGTACAAGCCTCGTCACCACTCGGACGGGGTGGGCTGGGTGTCGGCTTCACAGCTCTCTGGGTGGATGGTGATGGTGTTGGCCCTGAGGTCGAAAATGAAACGCGTATCCACCTGCTGCATGGCGCCGATGATCGTCGGGTGACCCGTGGTCGTGCGGTGCAGGCCAAAGCACACCAACGGCTTGTTAACAATCTTGAAGAAGAGGCCCCGCGAGCCGATTTCCAGGTGTGCGCGCGTGGGCTCCCCGCGCCGAATAGGCGGGCCCTCAAAGTCAAGCGTCAGCTTTGGGATGCGTGACCAGATCCCGGGCTCCTCCCGAAAACACAGGCGGAGGTTGGGGTCGTGCACGCGCGTGTACCCCCACTGCTCCAGCACACGGGCCACCGCCTCCTCCACGAGCGTGTACGCCGCCGGCACTAGATGGGTGAGCTGTGTGCCGGCATCCACGAAGCACCCGCCTGACCCGTCGTGCCGCCGCTCGAACATAGTTTGGTGGATACCCTGGATCGGGGACCCGTTGAGGCTCACGCCGAAAAGCTTCACGTAGTAGGCCGAGTCGGCGACGCCGTGCGGGAAGTGTGGTGGCGTGGGAAGGGTCTTGATGCGATGGTGGCCCAGAGGCGGTGGCTCCGGGATGTCGGCGCCGAAGCGGATGAAGCCGTGTCGGCGCTGGTCGTGACCTTGGCCGATCAGACAATAGGAGAAGCGCCAAATGACACGGTCCTTGATCTGCATGATGAGGGACGTAGGCAGCCTACCCATGCCCAGTGTGCCTGCGAACCTGCCTTTGGTGTCGAACCCCTCGGTGGTCAGCGCGCACCCGAAGGTGATGCTGTGGATAGGCAAAGTCGGATTACCCAGAATGATGGTGTCGACGCCGACGAAGCCGTGTGCAACCTTTGGGAGGTGGAAAGAGCACTTGTCACCGGCGGGGTGGACGGGGTTGGGCGGCCGGCACAGGGAGCTCGTCGGATGGAGAGGGCGGTAGCTGCTCGAGCGGCTAGGGTCGAACACCGGGCCAGGCACAGGCACGCAGTGCACGCACCGCATCCACATCAGGCTGATGGCCGTGTCCAGCACTAGGAAGTAGGTCCCCTTGCCGCCCGTGCCGATGGTCACGGCCACGCCGTACATGTATTTCAGGGGGTGCGTCATGGAGGGACGGTGGTGGAAGCTAGTGGTGTTCACGACCACGAAGCCGTCGGCGTCCACACGGTACGTGCCCCCGCCATGGTTGGCGACCAGTGGGAGGCTGAAGCCACCTACCGTCGTGCAGATTGTAGGCAGGACATGGACCAGCACGCTAGCGATAAGCAGCAGAAGGGTGGAAGCGGTGATCTCCATGTTTTTGCTTGTCGTGTCTGCCGATACAGCACCATTATACATATATATATTGACATACGGAGATCGTTTGGAAGCTAGAAGGCGGCGGATTAATGTGGGGGTATCTGCAGGGGATGCACTGCAATCATGCAACCAACTCTGATATAGTCAGGCTGAAGGATTTGCATGAAAACCAAAGGAATGGATCTCCATCATTTAACACTCACGGTATCCGATGCAGGAGAAGAAGATGTGCAATATATCATTTAACACTCGCGGTATCTGACATTTTAGATATTCATGCATTAGTACTAGTATAAGTGACATTTAGATACTCCTACAAGAACTTCAAGATACAATTTTGACCAATAGTTTGTTTGTAGTGTTTTCCTTTTTTTGAAAAATGAGAGGGCTGTACACATCCCTCAAACAATTATTGCAGAGCTTACGGAGTACATTCTCTGTCTAGCTTTATTAGTCCCACGTATTTTTGGGTCGAATTTTGACCTTAGATTTAACTAGCAAAATATAAGTTATAAGTACCTTAAAAATAGTATCATGAGTAACTTCTTTCAAATAAGAATCCAACAATATATTTTTTGTGGCACTCAACTTACATTTTGCTAGTTTGCTAAATACTAAAGATGACACTCTACACTACTCTAAAATTTATAAGGCTGAAGCTGAAAATTAACTTGAAAAGAAAATCAAATAAGCTCGGATCGATCATGGTGGAGAGTACTTCTCAAATGAGTTCAACTATTCTGTGCGAAACATGGTATTATTCATGAGAGGATGCCTCACTGTTCACCCCAATCAAACGGGGCTGCTGAACGAAAAAACGTACTCTCGATCAGACGCCCGCTCCTTCCTCGACTCTGTCTTGCGGCCCTGCCGCTTCTCCCGATCCAGATCGGGTGGCGCTCCTGCCCTCGAGCGCTCTCCAGATCGGGCCTTCTTCGCCCTCTCGATAGCTGTTCTGCCTGATCCAGATCGGGCCTACAGTAGGAGTTGACCAAAAAAAGACAAGACAGCAACATCAGAGTGACTTCTTCATGTCCTCTTCAGGCTATGTTGCAGTTCCGAGGCCACAACAATACGCCCACAACCGGTGGCGCGGCTTCTGGACCTGCCTCCCAGGAAACACAACAATTTTTTTCAAGAGGTTAGAGTGGATGCTAGATTTCCTATGGAATATAATACAGATGATTACTTAGGCCAAATTCATATATGATACATTCCTACAAATCAAAGGAGCAACGTAAAGGAAAAGTACGCAATCATTACAAATAAGGACAAAGTTTTGCAGCGAGCGCCCTGTGATTTTAGCTTTCTTTACAAAAAAGGACAAAATTTTGACAAGTCTCGGCTATAAATTTTGGCAGCATAACGCGTCGGAAGAAACAAGCACTAGAATCGCACACATTTTGTACTTCAGATGGAAGGAAAAAAACAGGCAAGTTGGCCATTACAACAACACTATAGTGGCCTGACTCCATTGCTTGATAGCATGCCATCACTGGTAACAGCATCTGTTGAATCTTCCGAAGAGGAGTTTCATCACTGTTTTACTCTACAATCATGTGATGAAGGATGCAATAGGGAAGAAAGATTTTCTATGGTTTTGGAAGGCTTGTCTACTGCTACAAACTTAGAGTTAACAAGTCATGATCTGGTATGCTCCCACTTCAACTATCCAGAGCCGAGTGTTAGCAGAATTCATAGCAGAGTGGACGCCAACACCTGATGAAGAAACTCCAGAGACGAGCATCCCCGTCAAGGAAGCAAGCAAAGAATGGATCATGTACTTTGATGGTGCCATCAGCGTTCACGTAGTACCGCACCGTGTAGTCGGGCCCTCAAAGATGTCTCTGAGGCCCTCACATTTTGCAATGAGCGCCCTTCTTTGGAGTTTATCAGGTCGAAGATGTCTATGAGGCCCTCACATTTTGCAATGAGCGCCCTGTCATTTTAGCTTTCATTACAAACAAGGACAAAATTTCGACAAGTCTTGGCTATAAATGTTGGCAGCATAACGCGTTGGAAGAAACACGCACTAGAATCGCACACATTTTGTACTTCAGATGGAAGGGTAAAAAAATAGGCAAGTTGGCCATTACAACACCACTATAGTGGCCAAGTATAACGCAACTCTGCTGTACATTAGCTACGCTACAAGATAACTCGATGATGGCGCCTCTGCTTCAAGCCCGAAAACCTTTCTCGTCCCCCAAATTTTATTCCGAGGAGCACTATCTTCTCTTCCCTTTCACCAGCTAGCAAGCACAGCTCTTTGTCTCAGCAAAACAAAGAAAAGAACTGCATGCCAAACAAAGAAAAGGCCACATGTTAGTTTGCATGCCAAACCAACTAAAAGCAACAAGAAACTATGCAGTCTGTGCTTGAATACCATCTACTCGAAGTAGGCACTAGCAACTCTAAACAGCTTCTCCGATTTACAGATCCACTTGTCAAACAGAACCCAGCTACCCACAAATCCAAGGCATTAACACAAGCCGTATGTGCCCACAAGCACATAGGACCGACCACAAGCACTAGACATGACCAGGACCAAACGATAAATCATTGGCTCAATGGCCGCCACAACAATCATGCACGACCTGATAGACAGACCATCACAGGGCAAAACAGAGAGAGAAGAGACCAGGGTCTCACCAGAACTGAGAAGAAGGCGTCGACCACCGCCACGGTTGCAACCAAAGCATTGTCATCGTACTGCCGGGGGGGTGGGTGGGTAGGGTATATGCGTGTAAAGTTTCCATTACTATGGCCAACCAATTGTGGTCAAACTCGCCAAGATGCACGAAGGCGGCTAAAACACCTGGAGGCATAGGCCTACAATCAAGAGGAGCAACTCATTAAATTTAAAATCTCAAAGAATGCGATTGTGGGATATGGTTGTCGTTTACATAGGCCTACAATCAAGAGGATCTACTGCCAACGTTTACCAGCACCACTTACGGATGGGATAGTAGTCTCGCCTAGCAGTACCATGGCTCAAGTGTTGTCAGGTGGCAGTAAGGTCCTATTGGAGGTCAGGCGGCAGATCATCGGTACTTGCTGCCTGCACCCGAAAGTAAGAAGCATTCATATACATGAAAGAGAAATTAACAAACCTATAATCATGAAACAAGAGCTACCAACTTATACAAAACAAAATGCGACTGGCAGTGCAACACAGAATCACCCTACCTAGTTACGACAAAAACGAAGTGCCAGCAAACCAAATCATATAAGTTTGCTCAATACGAAGAACAACAAAAAGGAGATTCCTAGCGAGTGACACTCTAAGAACTGCGGCTGCATACAAGGAGGGTGCACTTAACTATGAGAAGAAACTTCCCTACAACTGTAGTAGGACAACCCACTTACAAAATTTTGGAACTAAATAGCATAGATAGATAATGGTTCTCTGTTACTCGACATGAACAAAGAACATAGATCAGGAATATGAACACCAAGTTCACATCCAAGTACCCAAGTCAAGCATGAGTTGAAACAAGCCTCTCTGCTTGACAACCTAACGGAACACCACCACAGATCCAAACACTAAACCAGCAGCTCGACTGCCGACACCACAATCAACCACAGGTCGATGGCTGGACCATCTCATAGAGAGAGAGGGGGGGAGAGGAGATCAAGGACTCACCCGAACCAAGGAAGAGATGGCGAGGCCCACAAAATTCATGCTTTGAGCGATGACATCTTGGCCAACATCCTCAGCCACCAAAATGACCAAATGACCATCGTCCTTGCACCATATGTATGAAATCAAGGAGGCCCCTTTTCCTTCAAGGCAGAGCAACACTGGGATTAAGCACCAATCCTGAGATAATAAGCAGAGCAAAGTGGTCAGTGCTCGACTCAACATTACTACCATGTTGGTTAGCGTCATAAATTTATAGAATCACAAAATATATCTTTGCATTGTGGCCCCAAATATGAGATTATATCTAAGTGGAACAAAAAGCCTTTGCTTTGAAGATTCAGTTGTGGTCAAACATAAGATTAACATGCTAGAACAAAACAAGCACAAAACACAAACTCGAATGACCAGAATTTCCACACCCTAGTCCAAAGAGTGGTATCTAGCTATGGAGCAAACATACAACAAACTATCAGTTAAACATGAACCACACCATGTGGCCAACTGGTCATGTCTAATCACCATTGATGATCCCTCCACAACACATAAAGCTAATCTTTAAAACATGGTCCTGCTATTACTTGTGAGAAGTATGAAAGCACTCTGTCTACTTGTGTTCAAATAAAGATGCTTCCCTCTTACCCTCCGACAAAAATATATAACACTTTAAACTATACAAGGCTCTCTGTCAGGCACTCGTGACAGGTAATAGGAGAAACTACAGAGCAGAAAATGCCACACTTATCAACAAGGCACACTTCTTATCCAGAGTAATGTCACACTTCTTATCAACAAGTCAAAATCCCAGCAGAAGGATCCTATCAAAACTAAACATGCACGATAAACAAACCCTGTAGCATGCAAACCGAAAAAAGGATCAGCATCAATTACAAGAGACCAATTTCATCAACAAAGAAAGATGATCACAATCACAGCAGAATGCCACCACAGATCCAAACACTAATCGGCGGCTCGATTGTTGGCACCACAATCACCCACAGCTCGATGGTCAGGGAGGGAGGGAGGGAGGGAGGGAGGGAGAGAGAGAGAGAGAGAGAGAGAGAGAGAGAGAGAGAGAGAGAGAGAGAGAGAGAGAGAGAGAGAGAGACCAAGGACTCACCCAAACCGAGGAAGATTTGATGAGGTCCACAAAATTCATGCTTCGGGCGATGACATCTTGGCCAGCATCCTCAGCCACCACAATGACCATCGTCCTTGGGCCATCTCTATGAACTCAAGGAGGCTCCCTTTTTGTTCAAGGTAGAGCAACCCTTGGATTAAGCAACAATCCTGAGATAACAAGCAGAGCAAAGTGGTCAGTGCTTGACTTGACATTAGCACATGACTGAACATTAGCAAGGTGAGCAGTGTAATGAATTTATAAGATCACCAATTATATCTTTGCATTGAACGGCCAAACATGAGATTATATATTGTAAGCTACATGGACAAGGACAGCAACATTCAAACGTATCACATGTAGCAACCCCCGATGATCAGAAATGATCTAACAAACCAGATTTCAGATTTTAACGTACATCACTAGCATGTTTTATGTGTTCTCGACATTCAATCAAACTATCGAGCATGGTAATGGAATCCAGTTCAACAAATACACAAAGGGGGTTCAGCTACCCCATAACACTAACAACATGGAGGGAAACAAAACAGGAGTTTGAGCAGGAGCATCACTGTACTCTACATCCATAGTTGATATGAAAAAAAACACAGAGTGACCACCATAGCCGTGGCTCGATGGCCACAAGCTCAGAGCAACCAGAGGCAAGGAAGGAAATGACCAAAGCAACAATAAATGGTCATATGAACAGCGATTGTAGCCGAGAAGCTCACCTGTGCAAGTTGTAGCTAAGTTGTAGCCGAGGCAGAGATGGTGAGATCCACAAAATTCATGCTTATGGCGATGACATCTTGGCCAGCATCCTCAGCCACCACAATGACCATCATCCTTGTGCCATCTAAATATGAATTTAAGGAGGCCCCCTTTTCCTTCAAGGTAGAGCAACCCTTGGATTAAGCAACAATCCTGAGATAACAGGCAGAGCAAAGTGGTCATTGCTTGACTCGACATTACTACCATGTTGGTTAGTGTAATGAACGTATAAGATCACCAATTATATCTTTGAATTGAACGGCCAAACATGAGATAATATATTAGTGGAACACACAGACTTTGCATTGATCATTCAGTCGAGGTCAAACATGAGGTTAATACGCCTGAACAAAACAAGCACAAAATACAAACTTAAATGACCAGAACATCTACTCGTAGAAGAATGGATAAAAAAAGGTTTAAACTGCTGCACAAGACTTGCTCTCAAAAGCAGATCAAATACATTCCTAGCCACCAGTTATATACTTGCTTAAAGTCACAAATGATCTTGTGAATGAACTGATAAAACAAAGTGTTTCTCCAAACAGTTATGCCAAATATATCTTATCACTGTACAAAAGAAATGAAAGATGATAAACGTGCAAGACTTCAATAGAATTAGCAATGAAGACAAAATAATCATTGCTTCCATTTTCATTTCCTAAGATTGCCTTCAGATAAAATTATGAAACCATGTTTCTACTTTGGATAAATAGGATCCACGGGGACAACAACGACTTTCATGGAGATATTATTTACACTTATCTAAGTCCCATGCAATTCGACACTCTTTTGACTGCCATAAATTTCAGAACATCGAAAGAAAAGAATAAACCCTCACAGCAATCCTACTTACTGTTGTTCTAATGGAACCTCAAATGCACCAAACTGCAACTAGACTAAAAATAATGTTCCTGTAAATACGGTAATTGCCTTTGGCTCCTAGGTGCATATGCACCCATTGTCGAAATACACATTTTAAAAAGTTGAAAAATTCGGAACAAAAATCCCGCGTGTATATCCGGACATTTTATGTGCGTGCACATGGTTTCAGTGAAAAACGACGTTTTTTGTGGCTTGTGTAAAAAAGAGAATTTTTGATGCTTCATTCTAACTATTCACGAGGCATTTCTTTATCTTTTTTACACAAGCCACAAAAAATGTCGTTTTTCACCGAAACCTTGTGAACGCACATAAAATGTCCGGATATACACGTGGGATTTTTGTTCCGAATTTTTGAACTTTTCAAAATGTGTATTTCGACAATGGGTGCATATGCACCTAGGAGCCAAAACGCACCTTTTTTGCAAACTGTTCCTGTAGATAGACAAGTTGCGTGACATTGGCTTCTTATGGATTGACAGTGTAAGCATATAATTAAACATACATTCATTTCTACTTTGGTTACAGTAGCACATCACTGAACATTTTGGGCAAGTGTATAAAAGGCTTGGATAAACTTCTCCAATTCATAGTAATAACTACAAAAGGAAAATAATCCACATTGATTTGTGAACGTGAGTATCTGACAGAACAATCATAGCCAAAATCTGTGCATCTATTCCCAGTAAGAAGATCTACTCCACAATCTAAGAAGCAGAAACGCATTGTATCCACTCATGTGGCCAACTGGCCATGTCTAATCACCGTGGATGATCCCTCCACAATACATAAAGCTGATCTTAAACACAAAAGGAAAAAAAAGATGATCACAATCACAAAAGAACGCCACCACAGATCCAAACACTAAATCAGCGGCTCGATTGCTGGAACCACAATCACCCACAGCTCAATGGCTGGACCATCTCAGATTGAGAGAGAGAGGGGGGAGACCAAAGACTCACCCAAACCGAGGAAGAGATGGTGAGGTCCACAAAATTCATGTTTTTTGGGCGATGACATCTTGGCCATCATCCTCAGCCACCACAATGATCATTGTCCTTGCGCCATCTCTATGAACTCAAGGAGGCTCCCTTTTCCTTGAAGGTAGAGCAACCCTTAGATTAAGCAACAATCCTGAGATAACAAGCAGAGCACGGTGGTCAGTGCCTGACTCGACATTACTACCATGCTGGTTAGTGTAATGAACTTATAAGATCACCAATTATATATTGCATTGAACGGCCAAACATGAGATTCTATATGGGTGGAACACATAGACTTTGCATTGATCATTTAGTTGAGGTCAAACATGAGGTTAACACGCCAGAACAAAACAAGCACAGAACACGAACATAAATGACTAGAACTTCCACTCGTAGAAGAAGAATGAATAAACAAGTTTACATTGCTGCACAAGACTTGCTCTCAAAAGCAGACCAAATACATTCATAGCCACCAATTATATCCTTGCTCAAAAGTCATAAATGATCTTGCCAATGAACTGATAAAACAAAGTGTTTCTCCATGCATAATGAGAAACCACGCTATTAAGAAACATATTCAATGGCAATGGAAAAATGAACATGCAAATTTCCCGTCGGTTGTTCTACATATATAAGATTGTTTAGTAACACCAAGTTCCAGCCAAAGGGGAACTAGTCTAGATTTCCAAGAAAAAATGGGATTCCTAAGATCCAGTAGCAATAGATGCCCTAGAAACAAGGAAATGACCAAAGCAACAGTAAATAGTCATATGAACAGTGATTGTAGCCGAGAAGCTCACCTGTGCAAGTTGTAGCCGAAGCCGGACGTCAATACAGCCATGGCGAGCAAAATCACAAAAGGCTCCACCAAGTCCCGTCCACCTTAGCCATCTTTTTGGATATGATGGTGCCGACCCTCAGGTTGGCCCAGTGCTTGGCCTGCAACAGTACACAATGGTTCAGTCCTAATTAAAACCTTCATGTAGTATTTACAAGTCAAGAGAATACACTTCGATCGTCCAAGCATTCGGTACATAGCAACTCTGTCTACAAATCACACACACACACACACACAGTTGCAAAGGAAGTACATATAGAACAAGAACAATGTAGGCTACAGCAGCACCTATACACACACCAACCATAAAGCAGCAAATGGAACCCAATTGTTCCGTCCCGACAAAGTAAAACCTTCATGTCTTCACAGGAAACAAAATTCTCTAATAAGCTCATCGTATGCTTCTTGGATGTACACAGAGAATATTTTTAACATGCAGCAGCAAGTACTACAGTGAATTATTCGATTATCTACTACTCCCTCTGTTTCTAAATATAAGTCTTTTTAGAGATTCCAATATGGACTACATACGGAGCAAAATGAGTGGATCTACATTATAAACTACTTTTATATACATCTGTATGTAGTTCATATTGAAATCTCTCGAAAGACATGTATTTAGGAACCGAGGGAGTAGTCATCTAGTACATGGACGTCATCAATCAAACTAGTAAGATCCATCATGCAACACTAGTATGGCACCCAAAGTAACACAAAGTAAACCATTCTCATGGTCACAGATGAACGATATTTATGCTGAGATGCTAAAGGTATCCAGCGGACATATGATCCTTGTGTGAAAAAATAATCTTTTCTGAACCATATCAACTCTAGGTACACATGTATCAGTCAAACACATTATGATGAAAGAAATCATTACAGATAAATAGTGTATGTCAACTTACAGAACTAAAACATAGGTATCCAGCGGACATATATAAATTTGTTAATAAAGATGCTAGTAAGTTGTGATTTAAAAAGGTCTTATATTAGTTTACAGAGGGGGTACATCACAACTTAACATGGGACGTCACCAGATATCGTGGGCCAGAAAACCCACGATATTAATGAGGATTCATGTACTCCCCCCAATCCATATTGATTGTCGCTGATTCGGAGGGAGTACCAGAGGAGAACATATCATACAAGGAAACGCAAGCTTCCATCAATAATCAACAAGCAAGCATCCTATTTTCAAGTTATGTGCTCAGCTTTATTTGGTATAACCAGATAGCATGGGAACAACTAATAATAATAATGTTCAAGTTTTTAGTTTTACTATAAATTGGAAATGAGCAACGGGAGATTACCTTCCACTGAGGCAAACCATAAACCACAAGTTATCATTTTTCACCTCTAGCTACTGATCTAACAACAACATTACAAGTAGAGTTGTCAAACAAGAAACAAGGAAATACTTTCATCAAGGCCACTATCTAACAGAAATGACTATTGTTGTCAAACATGAAAGCAACAAAAATAAAAACGGCCACCACAAAAAGCGTGACCACAGAACTTAGACCCAACTCACTGGCTAGCACATGATCCAAATACAATTCTCGCGGATGATCTAACCAGCGACATGTTCGAGAATAACATCAGATTCAGAAAACAAAGGCCACAACAGTGTGAAACTCATAAACTGATCCATGCGCTCCAAAGAAGCGAGATTTTCGAAATCCAAAATACAATTGTACCATATACAATATCACTGAGCACCCATTCAAGAAGAGAACGTCCCCTGGAATGTGAAAGCTTAACCAAAAAAACATAGATTTTGACAAGTCACAATCTGTGTGCTCTGCACAGTACTGTACACAACAAATTTGGCCACAATTCATTCTAAACAACCCAGAAATACACAATTGCGAGCAGTACACACTTTTGAACTTAGGCAATTACTGAGACACATAAGCTTAATCTAAGCATGTCTAGTAAGCAAAGGACCACCCTAGCATGCAAGTACACACTTTTGGATTCAGATACTTGTTGATCAACTAAAGATTCAGTTAACCATACAAATGTACATCAGCGAATCAATAGAATTCTGCACTGCTCAAGCAGACAGCACACACAACTAATCTTAGTAATTGTGGAACACACATACACTTGGAAAGATAGCTAACATGAGCACAACGCACGCACATGGGCTAGATTGCGCAAGACATGGTCATGGCACGATGGCCATGAACCCAGAGCGACCGCCATACCCATGGCTCAATAGCCACAAGCTCAGAGCAACCAGAGCGGAGGAAGGAAGAACAGGAGCTGGAGATGCTCACCATGCTGGTTTTGTAGCCGATGTCGAACAGCGCCGCGCCGGAGCACAGCGGCAGGGCCAGCGGAAGACACCAAGGCCGGAGACCAAGCCTACCACCGTTCACCTTGCCTGTCATGATGAACCCGTTCTCTGCATCGGTGATGATGTTGTACCATATCCTGCAGAGGACAACACAAAAAATAAATCTTGAGCTCAGACCCAAAAAAAGAGGAAATCATGGTGATCAAGAAAGAAAGGAGCAGCTAGCTCACATGCCCTTGACGCTGGAGCAAGGGTCCGAAGACTCGAGCTTGGCAGCGACGCAGCACTTGATGGCCTTGTTGAGGTATTACCAATGGCGTGTTCCCAATTCTACACACGCATCACAAGACAGAGGAAAAAAGTTTGAATATTGAGTATTGACAAATTCAAATCTATAGTATCACATCAGAAACATAACAGGGTTGTGGGAGTTTTGACCAGCCTGCCTTCTCATTCAAGCTGTCCTCGGAGTGAGTCACACCATGTTGTCATTTCCAAGTCTGCACCTTTCAACTCTTCAAGCGCACCACTGAGCTGAGCCTCTGCAAAAGCAATTCAACGATAATTAAATTGTGAGAACATGGCACTATCTATAGTTCTTTGCATTTACTAATGACATTATTGATGGTTGAGCACCAGCAGAGGATAACCTGATTACCAAAACAGTAAGAATGCACTAGCTACAAACAATGAGTTTTACTCGGTGAAAGATCAACCAAACAAATAAAACTCCAAGAATGTTTGGCTGTCCATTTAGAATAACCGAAAAGGTATGGAGATATCATACATGACAACATGCTTATGCCAGAAACCAATAATGTCAGACAGCAAATAAGGAACGCAGAGAACCAATCCAACTTAAACTAACCTCTTAGTAATTAATGTAATTACTCTACTAAGCATCAACATACATTGTGAACTAGAAGTTAAATAGTTGTAACTATAGTTGTGAGCCATGACGGAAAACAAAGGTCCAGGCAAAGTTGATTACTCTCAACGAATTACTAAAAGAAAATTTTAGGTCCAGTGAACTGATGCACCCATGAGGGACCTTGATGGCGACGGCGGTGGCTGACTTGTCGGAGTAGAAGAAGGCGCCGGAGCAGTGGGCGTACTGCTTCGAGCGGGACCGCCATCAACAACTTGTGCTTCGACCCATCTACTGCTGCTCCCGTTGGCGGGCTGCCACAAGAAGGTGAGATTAATCACTTGTAGGGGCAGAGAGGATCTCCAAGTTGACCCCTCAGGTCAGCAAGCCCCTGCAAAAATGTATTGCAGTATATCAATCATCAATGAGGGAGTATCAAGTCAACCAAGCGAGGCAGCAAGCGTTTGTTAACATAATCCCAGCTAGTACATGATATACTAGTCTAATTAAACTAGGAGAAGGGAATAATCCCGGAAGAGAAACAATCAGCTAGAACCAGCAGTAAGTCACTTGCAACCATGTGTGCTAGTAGCAGAGTAGAGTGGTAGGGAACACATAGGTGAACCGAAGCAATGGATAACAAGCAAAGACTACAAGGATTGGAGCAAGGTAATTTGATTGAACAATAAGGACATGAGAAGCAGACTTCAAAGTCTACCTCTATGCTCACTAACTTCGAGCTCTCTATGTTCATGGCCAGCTAAGTGAACTTAGGCAATTACTGGGATACATAAGCTTAATCTAAGCATGTCTAGTAAGCAAAGGACCATCCTAGCACACAGGTACACACTTCTGGATTCTTATTGATCAACTAAGGATTCATTTAACGATACAAATGTACATGAGTACATCGGAGAATCCATAGAATCCTGCACTACTCAAGCAAACAGCACACACAACTAATCTTAGTAATTGTGGAACACACATACACTTGGTAAGATAGCTCGCACGAGCACAATGCGCACACATTGGCTAGATTGCGTAAGACATGGCCATGGCACGATGGCCATGAACCCAGAGCGACCACCATAGCCATATGGCCAGAAGCTCAGAGCAACCAGAGCCGAGGAAGGAAGAAGAGGAGCTGGAGATGCTCACCATGCCGGTTTTGTAGCGGATGCCGAATAGCGCCACGCCAGTGCACAACAGCAGGGCCAGCGGAATACACCGAGGCCGGAGACCAAGCCTACAACGGCGCACCTTACCTGCCATGATGAACTCCTTCTCTACATCGGTTGATGTTGTACCATATCCTGCACAAGGACAACACAAAAAACAAATCTTGAGCTCAGACCCAAGAAAAAAGAGGAAATCATGGGGATCAAGAAAGATAGGAGCAGCTAGCTCACCTGTCCAGGACGCCAGAGCAAGGGTCCATGGAGTCGAGCTTGGCGGCAACACCTCACTCAGTGACCTTGTTGGGGTACACCAATGGCGTGTTCCCGGTTCTGCACATGCATCACGAGACAGAGGAAGAAGTTTGAATATTGATAAATTCATATCTGTAGTATCACATCAGAAACATAACAGGGTTGTGGGAGTTCTGACCAGACTGCCTTCTTCTCATTCAAGTTGTCCTCAGAGTGAGTCACACCATGTTGTGATTTGCAAGTCTGCACCTTTCAACTCTTCAAGCGCACCATGAGATGAGCCTCTGCAAAGGCAATTCAGCGAAAATTAAATTGTGAGAACATGGCACTATCTCTATAGTTCTTTGCATTTACGAATGACATTATTGATGGTTGAGCACCAGCAGCTGATAACCTGATGACCAAAACAGTAACAATGCACTTGAAATGGCTGAGTTTTACTCGGTGAAAGATCAACCCAGCTGATAAAACTCCAAGAATGTCCGGTGTGCCCATTTAGAATAACCGAAAAGGTATTGACATATCATACATGACAGCATGCTTATGCCAGAAAACAAGAATGTCGATAGCAAATAAAGAATGCATAGAACCAATCCAACTTAAACTAACCTCTTAGTAACTGATGTAATTACTCTAATAAGAGCATCAACATACATTGTGAACTACTCCCTCTGTCCCAAAATATAAGAACGTTTTTAACACTACACTAGTGTCAAAAACGTTCTTATATTATGGGACGGAGGGAGTAGAAGTTAAATAGTTGTAACTAGTTGTGAGCCATGACGAAAAACAAAGGTCCAAGCAAAGTAAGTTAACTGGATTGATGTACTCTCAAACTACAAGTTGTATTTCAGATCCTCGGGGCACAACTCTAATACTATTCACAAGCAACCCCTTTACCTCAGGATAACATCCCTACTTGAAAATTGATTACTCTCAACGAATTACTAAAAGAAAATTTTAGGTCCAGTGAACTGATGCACCCATGAGGAGGGACCTTGATGACAACGGTGGTGCCCGACTTGTTGGAGTAGAAGAAGGCGCCGGAGCAGTGGGCGTACTGCTTCGAGCAGGACCACCATCAACAACTTGTGCTCCGACCCATCTACTGCTGCTCCCGCTGGCAGGCTGCCACAAGAAGGTGAGATTAATCACCTGTAGGGGCAGAGAGGAGCTCCAAGTTAAGCCCTCTGGTCAGCAAGCCCCTGCAAAAATGTATTCTTTCAGCTGCAATATATCAATCATCAATGAAGGAGTGCATATCAAGTCAGCCAAGCGAAGCAGCAAGCATTTGTTAACATAAACCGAGCTAGTACATGATATACTATCTAATTAAACTAGGAGAAGGGAATAATAATTCCGGAAGAGCAAACAGCAGCTAGAACCAGCAGAGTTGCAACCATGTGTGATAGTAGCAGAGTACGTAGAGTGGTGGGGGTCAGATTTAAGTGACCTGCAATGTAATGATTAAACCAGTAGCTGCTTCTGCGTGTACTGATAACTGAGATTATCCACCAACCAACAAATACTAGATGTGCGACCTAGTGCCATCACTAGCCAGGTCAGGTGGAACTAACTAGTAATACAATCGTCAACGCCTCGCTCTGGTTGAGGAAGATCTAGTTCTTTAGATAGAGGAATTGATCTAGTTCTTTGACTGGAGCAGGTTGGTGTACGATACAAGACTGAAACAACTAATGGTGTCTGACGACCATATATATAACAATCAAACAAACACACACAAGTGCGGTGGTGGCTTGAAGTCAGGACTGGTACTTGCCGTCAAGCTGATGAATCCTCGGGATACACAAACACAAACGTCTACGTACCATTCTACCCCCATAAGAGGATCATAACACTCGAACAATCCAGTTCGGAACAAATCCAGATTACAAGAAAAGACCAGATGGGTGGGCGTTGGCAGTGGCGGACCCAGGATTTGCTGACGCCCCAGGCGAGAAACTAAGGGCTAAAAACTACCCAAAAAAACTCCAGTTTCAAGGCATACAAAAGCCAATCTATGTTGCATAACTAATAAGAAACCAAACATAATATTCAATGGCAGCATTTGTTCCATGATGTGTCAACTAATGAAGCAAGAAAATCAAAAGATAATATGTAGCATATATAGATGATACAAAAGATTGATACCAAATCAAAGGATTGGTTGACCTGAGCCTCCCATGACTACATCTTCAATCGCACAAGAAGCTAAACCTTCAATCAGAAACTTACGTGTAGGACGAGGCAAAAGGCCTTTGCGTGTGCATAATATAGCATATAAAAGTAGTTAATAACAAATGCAAAATATGAAAACTTACGTGTAGGACGAGGCAAAAGCCTTTGCGTGTGCGATAACTTATGTCTTGTTTCTTTTACTCATCTTGTGTTCCTGTAAAATTTTAGAGAAACAAAAATTTCTCAGTGTCAAATTTGGTTTCTACATCTAACGAACATTGGCATCAAGCAACAACATTTTTGTTTCTAACTGCTAAACTCAGATTGCTATGCTTACAAGATTAGACTAATCTGGACTAGCCTGCTACATGACAGGTACTACCACATTCCCAGTTCCTAAAAGCAAAAGAAATCAAATAATGTATCATATGGGCAGAGTATATGGCCACCACAACAAGGAAAGGTGAAGGAGCTGAAAGCTTGATCCTCAAGTCAGCCCCCTGATTTCGACATGAAATATATTAGTTACAAAGAACCCAGCTATCCAGAATTAATCTACTGGAACAAAGACATACAACCGAGTAGTAAAATAACACAACCTCCCACGGCGTATGTTTTGATAGATACCAAACTACAATGTTCATGGCAGGTTAGCTTCGTAAGAGCAGTTCAGTCCAATTCAGAAATATAACGATCAGAAAGTTGAACTGTAACAATCATCTGAACATACACACAGGCATAACTACGAATCAGGAGAATGCAACTTCAAAGCATTGTTTCATGGTGGTAAGAAAAATATTAGAATATACAAAGAGGAAAAGAAAAGATATCAAACTCTTTGT
The DNA here is from genome assembly GCA_963921465.1 of Triticum timopheevii. Classification (NCBI taxonomy): domain Eukaryota; kingdom Viridiplantae; phylum Streptophyta; class Magnoliopsida; order Poales; family Poaceae; genus Triticum; species Triticum timopheevii. The sequence goes on along the minus strand of OY997272.1, from coordinate 553,039,655 downwards.
TGGCAAAGCATCTCTATGGCATTCCCAACTTTTACCAGCAGAAAGAACCTAAAAGAAGTCAAGAAAAATGTTGTATAGGTGCAGCTTCACATAAGCAATTGCCATTGCAACCTATAACTTTTTCTGGATTCACCATTAATGAAGAACTACATATCGGACAGTGTACCATCAGCAGGCAGGTAGCGAATCCTGACTAAATCACCTGCTACCATCATTTAACTCAGTCAGTAGTACTACAAATCTACAAAGGGAGATAAGCTGAAGAAATACCTGCAGTTTTTGGCTGTGCGGGGACGGAGAATGTCGGGGAGCCGCGAGGGACTGTGGGTGCCGCCGTGCCAGAGGAAGTGACCTGGTCGCGCTCGGACGGCGGAGGAGTGGCGATGCAGCGATGGAGAGCCAGTGGTGACCGCGCCGCCGCTGTGGTGCTCGGCTTCTCGTTTCTCGCTACGCAAGCGGTAGGGTTGGGTAGGCACGACGGCAGGCGCCGGCGGCAGCGGACAGGGACCTAGGGTTCGTCCAAGTCAGGGGAAGGGGCAGCGGGCAGCCGGTTGGTTCATCCTGTCGTCCAAGTCGACGCCTCAGGCAGGCAGACAGGCAACGAACGAGATGGGCCTCACGGCCCAGGCCGCCTTTGTTAGCTACAGTACATTTTGCTACAGTAAACGAACAACATGGGCCTCACGCCCCAGGCCACCGCCCGGGCTGCCTGGGGCCTGGGTCCGCCCATGGGCGTTGGGGACTAAACCAGAGGCCAGAGGGGGATGAAGGGGGAGGGGATGAACTCACCGGAGGAGAGGAGAGGAGAGGAGAGGATAGGAGAGGAGGAATCCGCCAGAGGACGCGCCCCGGAGCGCTGTAGGCGCCGGCGGGCGACGGAGGCGACGCCGCTCCAGAACCCCTAGCCCTGGCCACGGCCCACGGGGAAGGGAGGGGAGTGGTTGCGGCTTGCGGGTGGCCGCGAGCGGCGCACCTGGCCGGAGGGGGGACGCGGCGGATCGAGGCAAGCTCGGGCGCGTGCTGCGCGGTGGCGGGAGTCGCCGGAATCGGCCGGCGTTGGGTGGTGGCGGCGACGGGGAGGAGACGCGGGGAAGAGATAGATAGAGAGGGCATCGACATGGTCTCTCGTTTTTTCCGCTTTAGATTAGATCCAACGAAGGGGGCTCCGGGCCAAATGAATACAATTGAAATTTTGAGCTCGCGCGGGCTCCAAATAAAAACAATTAAAACTTTGGGCGCGCGCGGGCTCCCGATTGAAAATGAATGAAGGTTTGGGCTACCCGGGCCGAGAGGGATCTTCTAGCCGCTCCCACTCCCACCTCATGGATCGATCGATGATGATTGGTCCGCTTTGCCATTCTCATGGATTGACTGGCCCACCGAAATTGATCTTATCCGTTGAATAGATCCGACGGTCATTGGCCTTTCTTTTTCTACTGGCACATGTGACGTGCATGACCGGCTACACAGCAAATTTTACTTTCGGTTTGACCGTTCGTGTAACTCACGTTTGTGTCGTTTTCTTCGATGTGGGGTTGCGTGTTGCAAAGGAATCAACTCCGCTGATTTTTTTTAACTTCCCTCTTAACAAGAAAATGAGATGCCAACTGGAAAAAAAAATAACACATTTTTTGCAAAAAGGATCAAATCTATTACAAAGATTCACCGGAAGTAGCTGGCATGACCTTGTAGATGACAGCCGGGAAGTCTTTGTGCATGTGCCCCTAAGGACCAGTGCCCCAGAGCCACAGTCGTCATCGTTGAATCCTTAAATAGATCTGAAGAAACTCACACCAAATATCGCCGTTGCACACGCACAACGATGCCAATATTATAAAATCGACACTTATTACTTATAACATTTTATTTAATTCGTTAAACTTTAATAGTTGTAACATTTCCTTTTATTGATTATGCATGATGCTTTATTATTATTTAGTTATTTTATGCTTAGAAAAAAATACAATGATTTCTATTTCATGTTCTGTTTCTTTTATATTTTATATGCGCATATACCCTTGTGACAATGTTATAATTACTCGTAGTTTATGTCTACTGCTATTTCGTGTGATATTTCATCCATCTCTACATATTAGGTGTGAAAGTCCTTAAAACTAGCCACAATGGATAGTAACTTAGGCTGATCATAGTGGGAGTAACTTAGCAAGTAACATAGCGCATTTCAAGACAGGTTTGCTTATGTGGCATAGAGTTAATGAGGAAAGAGGTGTTTGGAGTAACATAATATGTTACTGTAACATAACGCAACCCAAAGCAAAATGAGTCTATAATGTAATAAATGCTATCATCTATGATACTACTTGTATGTTACTTTGCACTATGAAGGTAGTAACAAAGACTAGTGTCATATGCATGACACTAGTCTAAGTTACTCCCCACTATGACTAGCCTTAGACTAGTAATATGCATATGTTACTAGTCTATGTTACTACCTCTACAATGGGGAGTAACATATGTGTGGTGTCATGCTACACTTCATTTATTAGGTTATAGACTCATCTTGCCTTGGTATGTGTGATGTTACTCATAGTACTAGTAACTAGCTATGTTACTACGTGCCTTTCTTTCTTCATTAATTGTTTGTCACATCATCTATTTTATCTAGATATGTGTGAGGTTACCACCTATATTACTCTCACTGTGGGTAGTCTAAGCGGTGATAGTGGGAGAGGAGCTGCGTTCAGGACCTCGGAGCGGGTAATGGCCTCGACCACCACTGCCTCCTTCCTAGATTGGTCAGCTGGTGCTGGGGATATGGGTGGAGCGGGGAAGTACACCATGAGCTCGAGAGAAAGGCGTTTGAACTAGGAGTACGTACAGGTAGCTGGTCACCGTGGAGGAGCTAAAAAACGATGACTTATTTAGTCGCGACGCTGGCATATTTCAGTCTAACGGATTGCATGCGGAGCGTATATCATGTCCGCCCATCTAGCATATCATGCATGTCAAATCAATAGGCCTCACGGTCTTGCACAAAGAATTTCTCTCGTTTTTAAACTATTATATCTCCTAAATCACTAAGCTCCTAGGGGTGAAAGCCCTGGGAGTCGATTGAGTTTTAGATTTGATTGACTATTTTGACTCGGTCGTGTCGGTTGGTGGGTCATCTTGTATATAGTATATTTGACATGGGATACACAAGACCTAGGTGGGCTACTCGCCATTAATTACATAGTTAATTATTATTTTTCACTCATCTCAGAAATATGATTAGATATTTGTGAGAAACATTAACATTTTTTTCACCTATCTCAGATACTGACTACACCAATTTTAAAAATAGAGTTCATTCATCTCAAATATATGATTTCACTCATTCCAAATGACCAATTTCACTCATTTTAATAAACCAAATTCTTTCATTTTCAAATACAAACTTTACCCATTTTAAAAAATTGAATTCATATCATTAAAAAACTATTTTTACGGCCTTGTGAGGGGTTGGGAACCTCGGTGCCAACTTGTAGATAGATTAAAGGTCATGGTATCGCGAGGTGCGTCGTTGATGTGGCGACGACAACGGCATTGTATTATAATCAAACCAAAATTTAGTATGTCTTCAAGTTCTAGGGTTTATTCAATGATTGCATGTGCTGGCGGAGACCATATGATCATATATAATTTCCAAGAACACAATTGTCTTACCGTGCAGAAATCATGTTCATCATGATAGAATTTGAGTTTATAGGTTTGGTTTTGAGTTTACAATGGGATCACTGATCTATAAAATGCTCCCCGGGTTTTCCGAGTCCTATGGAGTCGGTCGTTGTTTTTAATCAAATAGTTATACTATGGGTTGCGTTTTGTTTGGGTTAGAACTCATGCCGTGTTAGGCGCCGGTGTCGCTATATGTAAACCAATGGAAAACCCTGAAAACATTGCAAGTTCTTCCATCATGGCCCGCCATCTTTATATGTGGCCAATTATGTAGGGTTCCTCCGTGTGACGGGACTAGAAGTTGGTCGTAGGCACGTCATGATATGGCTTGTAAGGAGGTGTGACAGGACAAGTTTTGCTCGGGCCTACGGGCGCCGCTACGTATGTGGTTGTTCCGTGTCAGTTGGCGTGGGTGACATGGCTGAGTCATGGCCTCGCCGTAGAATCATGTAAGATATTATTTTGTTTTGTCATTGATGTATGCATTTTTTTAGCCAGTCGGGATCATGTTTTTACGTTTCTTTTAGTCTTTGCGTTCTAGCCCCTTGCTTGACCGATACGCTTGTATGCACCAATTAATTGCAGGAAAAATACTCTTGGCAGAGCTCTTGGTTGGCGGCGGCGAACGGCGAGCATTTGGCATGGCTCTGCTTGCTGTGACTTTATATGCCCACTCCCCTTGTTTTCGCTCACCGGTCGCCGGCGGTAGTTTGTTCTGGGTTTACGGGCGGGAGCCAGCGTGAATTAAGTCGGTTGGAAGAGGAAAGACAGAAAGAAATTGTCGAGGATTGCCGGGTTGGTTGATTACTAGTCGTCACTCGTCAATAGTTAGGTAGACGTACCGGGAGATGCATTTAGCTAGCTAGCATCGGGGGGGGGGGGGGGGGGGGGGGGGAGGAGTGCACGTACATTCGTTTTGTAGCTAGCTAGTCACGTGTGCATGCGTTTGTTATGTGTAAAATTCAATCGGGTGTACGTTCGTTTATGACAAGGCCATTCTTCTGTCAGTCTAATCTTTGTAGGCATATATACATGCATGGTCATGTTATTTTGTGAGATTATTATTGTACTACTATAATGAAAGGACCACGTACGTATGACCCCATCTTTGCATGCATGTGGGGGAGTACTAGCAACAACGACAACAACTTCAGACAGGCATCTTGATCATGCCATGCATGCATAAGTCTGAAGTAGTCGATCTCTGGATAAGAAAGATCAGTTTGATTGAGAACTGGTACAGCTAGCAGGAGGTTGGTATGGTGTACAACGGGAATGAACATGCGTGCTGCTAATTAAGACAAATTCAAGATTCATCTTCATCGATGAGACGTGACACATTCATGCATATATGCGGCGATGACACATGCATCCATGATTGGCTCTGGCTGGTTATGCGCGCGTGAGGGAAGAAATACACATGCATGCTATGTCAATCCGCAAGCGTACATGCATAGACTTGGTTGAGCGTGCGTGCGTGCGTGCTGAATCGGCCGGCACGAGCTCCCGTCCTCTGAGCAAGGTCGACACCGCGCGCAAATGTGCCGCAAGATCTGCCGGCCGGGCCGGCGGCGACCCAACTGATTTGTAGGGTCCCGGCCGGTCCATGCATGCATGCCTTGGGGCCTAGAAGATGCATGCATGTGTGGGAACTTGGACAAGACGGGAGAGCTAGCTATCGGTCGAGAATCAAGATGGAGATGGCGGCGGGTTTGAGGGCCCAAGACGACGAACTGACCGGGTGACTCCTGGGGATTGAGAGAGTTCCTCAAGATGAGACACTCTCCTTTTGTGTCAATCGAGAGTGTGCCAAAAATACGAAGAAAAAACTCCTTTATTCTTTCTTTCTTTATCTGACGCTTGCTGCTGCTGCGGGACTGCAGGCATGCCGTGCCGTGCGTGCCGGAGGCGAGGAAGACGGCAACCATGCCGGCGGACGGTTCCTTGGCTTGAGATGATGTACGGAGCCGTGCTCGCCGGCAGGTCGATCACCTCGCATGATGGTGTGCCTGCTTCCTCTCGGCGTCGAAAGGCTGCATGCACCGCACTGGACTGCACCCATGGGAAGGGAAGGGAAGGAGGTGAGGGCGGGATGGAAGGAAGAGAAACGCAGCGGTGCCAGTAGCTACCGGTCATCGGCAGTGATGCAAGGCACACGGGATGGAGCTCGTCGGTGGCGGCGAACGCGGTCGACGAGGAAGACGGACGGGGGCGAACGCGGTCGACGAGGAAGACGGACGGCGGCGAACGCGGTCGACGAGGAAGACGGACGGTGGAGAGCAAAAGAAACATGGCTTGAGAGGCGAGGCAAGCAAGGAGGACGTGCGGCGCGGCGACCCAAGTGATTTTTGGCGGGCGGCCAAACGGGTTGGTGGGTGAAGAGGAAACTGGCCATGGATGCATCTCCACGATATATGCTTGTGGGAAGTTGGAGAAGACGATGGGGGAGAAATTAAGGATTGGAGCGCGCAAATGAATGGATGGAAGACGAGCGGAGGCGACGGCATCGGCATGGCCGTTGCCGGTGTCGTCGATTTGTCTTTGTCATCTGCCAATAGCTAGGAAAGGCGGCCGGTGAACGTGGTGGGGACGGGATTGGAGATCGGGCGGCGTCGAGGAAGACGGCCGGCAACGACGAGTGACGACGTCGGCGCGAACGCGATGGGGACGCGCGGGAGGTTGCCGGCGAGGAATTTAAGACGGTGGTGGCGAACACGCATGGTGTGGAGTCTGGAGGGAGGGAAAAGAAAGTCGTATATATTTTTGTTGTTGACGCGGCGGCAGACGGAGTGCATGCCGGAGGCTAGCTAGGCGAGGAGCAAGACGACGCGTGTGGTTTTGGTCAGAGCGAGCGGCGTCGCGAGGCATGCATGAAGTTGCACTGCACTTGAGATCGGCCGGCGGGATTTGATCTCTCTCTCTCTCTCTCTCTCTCTCTCTCTTTCTCTCTCTCTCTCTTTCTCTCTCTCTCGGATCGTCTGCAACAAGAAGGAGAAAAAAAGTCAGCTTTGTCGTCGGCGGCGAACGTTGTCGGTACGGGAGGTGGTCGTCGGCGGCGAGGAAGAAGGCCGGCTGGGCGGGACGGGAGGCGCGCGAAGGAAGGAGAAGGAGGACGGGCGTTGCGTGTGCGTACGTGGGGATGGATTGATTGATTTTGATTTGATTTGTTAGGAAATATTACTAGTTAAGATGTTAGCGTCAGTTTTAGGCTAGCATAGCAGTTAGGATTTCCTATAGGCTAACTACCTACAGTTAGCGTTGTCCATACGCTGTCTATGGCGAAGTGACATCATGCCTGTTTAAACAGGCACAATCATTGTAACCGACGTTGTAACACGCCTGTTCAGATGGTATATAAGGCTGAACAGTAACATCAATAAAACTACTCCATTCACTTCAATCTCTTATTTCTTCTCACGTTATCCGCACGCATGCTCTGAAACAGAGAGCTAATAGGCATAGGAGAAGTACAGAGAAAACAGGCGAGAAAGATGGCAACTTTGCCGGAACTAGCATTTGCCTTTGCAAGGCTTGTCGCAAGACGCCATCGCCCCAGGTTTACTAGCCAGAACTTCGGCATTGCTGCTTACCATCGCCGGGCGTTTGGCACTCGCCGCCATGGCCGCCTGGACAGGAATTGTAGCCTCCGCCGCCGCAACCGATGGGTGCCCCGACGCCGCTCCGGCCCTGGTGGTGGCTTCCGCCGTCGTCATCACGGCAACAACTGGGTGTGCCGACGCCACCAAACTGGCAACCGTTGGGTGCAGCGCAACCACTCCAAGGGAACACCGGAGCCAGGCACGAGGACGGTTGTGCCCAGGGAAGTGACGCCGGTCATACCACAAGAGGCCGCTGCCGAACCAGTGGTTGTTGACGAACAAGTCGCTGCCGTGCCGGAGATCGCAGCCGAAAAAGTTGCTGCCATGCCGTTCTCGTCGCCGCCAACTGCTGTTGACATGGAAACGCTACCGTCGGGCTTCGTCATCAACCTCCTGCCGAAGGTGAAGACAGAGGAGATCGAGACCGCTGCGCCGACGCCCGCTCTCCCAGCGCTCCCCGACCACAACCTCCCAGCACCGGATGTGGAGGAGAAGGAGCACCAGGAAGCAGCGCCGTAGTCCGCACTCCCGACGCCCTCGCCGGAAGCCCGTGTACTACTCCGTCGCTTTGCATCAGCCGTGACTGCTCGCCCCGCTGGAATCCGCATCGGCACCTGGTCGCCGGAAGCACTTGGCCTCACTGGCCGCGTCGCAGATCTCAGCCTCCACGAGGCCGCCGCCCAATCTCCCTCCTCCTCTGCGGGGGGGCCACCGCGCCGCTGAAGGAGCCGGCCCTGAGCGCCGGCCTGAAGCAGAGCTCGAACGAGCGATTGTAGAGTGGATGTGTGATTTGGGGTGTACCTTATCCACTCCCTCCTCGATTCCTTTTACACGCTTCAGCGGTGCCGACAGAACCATGGGCCACGCCACATGACCAAACAGGCCACGTCTACTACCACTCGGGATGTGTAGTACTAATGTACTCCCGTTTGTATTAGTTAGACGTACTAATTAGATGTACTCCCAGTTTGTATTCCCTAGCTGGAGATTTACTCCTTTATAGCAATATTAAGTGTGCTATAAATTTATGTTTAGGACCCTCAGTTTGTCCTTTAATCATATATGATGTTGTAAATCTATACTGTAGCCCTTATATCCACAAATATCTGTAATATGACATGTTTATTAATATTTTTTTTAGTAAATTATAACATGTTATTTGGTACAACAATTTTATTTTTGCATTTGAGAGATATATATTTTTCTTGCAAAATTCTCTTTTTAATATGAGATAAAAAAGCCAAAATAAAATATGTGATCACTTTGAATTATATTTGTGCAATCACAAGGTAATGGCATCTACTGTATATTACAGTTTTGCCTGTTACTCAGAGGCATTTTATACCTCCATAGTGCTCTTCCAAATATATCAAAATTCGATGGTCTTCACATATATGGCTTGCAAATTATAAATGTTCCTCTAGAACATATTTGTTGTTTACCAAAATAAATTTTACTATCAAGTAAAATTAATCAAATGCATGATCATACATGCAGGAAATATGGCTGACATCAATAAGAAAGAATTCCAAGAACTACAAATAGATGGAAGTAACTATCTATCATGGGCCATGGATATGAAAATATTCTTAAGTGGACATAGCCTTGGTCCTTGCATTCTCGCACCCCCCGAAAATGCTCCAGAAATACCTCAAGTGGTAAAGTATGCAGCATTGCACTACATAAGGCACCACCTCCATCCTGATTTAAAAACTGAATATTTGATGGAGGAAAATCCATTAGCTTTATGGGACTCCCTAAAGGAGAGATATGACCAACAAATAGCAATAATATTGCTAGAAGCCAAAAGAGAATGGTCTCTTATAAGGTTTCAGGACTTTTAGTCCGTTTCTGCATATAATTCTGCCATGCATAAAATTAACTCCAAACTAAGATTTTGCAATCAACAAGTTTCAGATGTAGACTTAATAGAGAAAACTTTATGCACTTTCCATCCCTCGATGAGGATATTGCAACAGCAGTATCGTCAACATAAATACACAAAGTATTCTGAGCTTATATACACATTACTTCAGGCCGAGAAGCATGATGAACTTCTGATGAAGAATCATAATGCTCGCCCAACGGGTGCCATGCCTATCCCTGAAGCACATGCTAATGCTCATTTTACTGGTAAATTTGGAAACCATAAAAGGAATTTCCAAAAATTCAAGGGAAAATGGAAACAAAGTAATGGTCTGAAGACCAACGGTCAAACTAAGGGGAATCATTTCAAGAAACATGATCAAAATGACAGCTCTCAAACTTGTCAAAGGTGTGGATGCATGAATCATCATACTAATCAATGCCGAATTCCCAAGCACCTTGTGGATCTATACATGAAGTATGGACAAAAATGCGAACAAGTTCATGGAACTGAAGCTCACTTCAACGCCATTCAAGATAACCCTCAAGCCGGTCCTTCTCAAAGCGCTATTGAAGTATTCAAGCCGAAGGACGATATCATCCTCGATGAAGACATGCTTGTGGGTTACACCCAAGATGTTTTTGGAGACCTCACTTAATCTCCGGAAATATGTTGATGTCATTTAGCTATTTCAATACTACAAAATGTTATATATTGTATAACAATAAGTAGAATAAAGTCTTTCAGACTACGTATATTATATTATGTGAATCAGACATAATATTGTAATGTATTTATATTAGAATTTTATAACATAAATACCTTGTATGTAATTTTATGAATATGTGAATAAGATAAGATTTATCTAAAATATTCTCTTTCTATCTATAACTTTCACGGGAAAAATCCGATGGAATAAGAGTTAAGTTTAGTGGATAGTGCTACCACTAATACAATTTAAAGGGAAACAACATACTTCTAAACTCTTACAGAGAGAAAGCAATTATTGGTTCAAGAAGAGCCACTTTCACACTCCCTATGGGTACTCCTATCGTAATTCAGAATGCACTCTTGTATCCTGAATCTACTCGTACCCTTATAAGTTTCAAAGATATCCGATCTAACAATTTCCATCTAAAACATTAGAGGTGGATAAGACATAATTTTTTCTTTTAACAAAAAGCAACGGATATGAGGAACAAACTCTTGAAAAATTCCCTTCATTCTCATCCGGATTATACTTTACATACATCAAACCTGTACCTTATGTCGCGTATAAAATAATTTTTCAAAGTCTTGATAAATTCAAGACTTGACATGATCACCTTGGTCACCCCAAAATTGGGATGATACGAAAGATTAGTGAACATTTTGTTGGTCACAATAAAAAGCTGCAAAACAAAAAAAAAATCTCAAGTCATCAGATTTTATGTGCACCACATATGCCATGAGAAAATTGATTTTTAGGACACTCTCATCTTAAAATTCAGAAAGTAGCCATTTAAATTTCTTGAACACATCCAAGAATATATATGTGGACTACTCAACCATTTCTGGGACATTTATTCATGGTATCAATAGACATCTAAAAAATGATCTTATGTGAGTCTCTAACCTCCACAAAACCATGAATTCCTAAATTAATTGCTCAAATTACCAAATTAAGAGCAAATTATCCTACCATATGGATTAAACCCATTTGAATGCCGTTTTCACGAGCATGTATGATTTTTACGAAGTACCTCATGTACATACCCAAAATGGTGCAGCTAAATTCTTTATCAAAAGAATAAAACTAATAATGTGACCACTTCTTCAGAATTTTAATATGCCAACATCTTGTTGGAAACATGCGGTCTTACACGCCGCAAATCTATTCTAGATCATAGCAACTGCATATCATACTGATTCCCCTTACAGTAAGTACGTGGAAATCAAACAAGTATTTTCCATCTGCAAAAATTCGGTTATATACCGATATCACCACTCCATCGTACATGGGCCCTCACATAAATTTGGGATCTATGTGAGGTATAACTATTTATTTATCCGTCAATCATAAATATTTTAAACTCCCATCAAGAGAATTAGTTATTGCCTTTACGCTGATTACATTTAAAATAAGGACATTTTTGGCATTAGGAGGAGATTCGTACCACAAAGAATGCCAAGAAATTAGAAATGTCATAGACATTCAGTCCTCATATTCACGTACTTCAAAATCTGAACCTAAAGTTCAATCATATATATTTGCAACACTTTGCAAATCTGCCAAATACATTTACTTATGACAAAGACGTCATCAAATCACATTATGCATGCAAGCAATGTGCCATACAAAGTGGAAGTACCTCATACAACCACTATTCTCCCCAAATGAGAGCTAAAGGGGGAGAAACATGGTCACATGAGAAATGGCTCATATGCATCCGCGGAAAAAAGAGAGGAAATTATATCCTCAACTAGTAAATGTAGTTCAAACTCAAGTTGAATAACACATAACGGATGCTCATCATCCAAACCCAACATAAATGTGCACACAATTTGAATTGTTGGGACATTGAAACAAGTTGACTCCATTCTTATGGGAAATCACGAGGAGTTAAAAGATGTAAATATTATTTCCACAAATCCTATTGATTCAACATAATCATATAACATAAGACTACATATGTCGACATATATTTGTTCTTAAATTGCTAAAACCTTTAGGGCCCTGAACCAAAGTCCATGGCAGAATGCCTAATGCATTCATATATTGGTTCAACTAGAAGGAAGCAATTAAATAAGAATAGCACTCGCTTAACAAAAGAGATGTATTTACCACTGTAATACATTCTCCTCATAATTATCTTCCCTTTTGGAAGACAAATGAATTTTATTTCATAACAAAAATAATGAGGTGGTGAAAAGCGATGCTTGTAGCATAAGGGTTCATGCAGAGACCCGACATCTATTATGATGTAACGTACCCTCTTGGTATAGGTGGAATTACGTTTCGATATTAATATTATTGGCAGTTACAAATAAACCATCCATGCAGTTAATAGACTCGGTGATTACATACTCATATGGATCACCCAATTCATACATCTATATATAAGTCCATTAAAGGCTTGAAAGTCTGAACTTATGAACAAATCGCAACATATATTGTGTAAAACATCAAAAGTCACTTTATGACTAAAAATAGTCGAAAAATTGTGTGGTAAAATCGACTACGAGAGTTCCTTCTTTAAAAGGATTACTCATATAATGATTGCTTGATTACATGTAGTTATTAACAAAATCCCTCGCTGGATTCTACATGACCTATGTATATACCAGTGATTTTCATCTTCAAAGTATATACCAGTGATTTTCATCTTCAAAGTATATACCAGATATGAAAGGTGCTCACAATCATATCAAGACGGATATTATGTAGTTAAGATTCAACAGAATCATCTTCCATTATCTATCAAGATAATACCACTTGTATTGCTCAATACATACGTTTTATATATTGAACAATATTGCAAGTTGAGATTTTGCAAAGTTCAGGGGGAGAAAACTCCTAGAACTAAACTTATTAATTATCATCCGATAATAATATAATGTACTCTTCCTTATGAGTTTTCCAATATTGGTTTCTCATATGGGTTCTATTGAGACAATTACTATACCTACGGTATATCAAATTCCTATATTTTCTTTTTATATTTTTCACAGGATTTAGAAGGGTATAAGACTATGCAAGATCAAACAAGGATTGTCTGACACTTGAAGATATATGAAGATTCTCAAGACAATGAAGTTTAAACTACAGCGTTGTCCAAGGGGGAGTGTTAGGAAATATTACTAATTAAGATGTTAGCGTCAGTTTTAGGCTAGCATAGCAGTTAGGATTTCCTATAGGCTAACTACCTACAGTTAGCGTTGTCCATACGCTGTCTATGGCGAAGGGACATCATGCCTGTTTAAACAGGCACAATCATTGTAACCGACGTTGTAACACGCCTGTTCAGATGGTATATAAGGCTGAACAGTAACATCAATAAAACTACTCCATTCACTTCAATCTCTTATTTCTTCTCATGATTGATGATGAGGGAGGGAGAGGAGAAGAGAGATATAGTACAAGGAAGGAAGAGGCCGGCCGGGTGGGTCCCCCTGCTTCCTAATATTAAGCAAACAGATAAAAGGATCGATGGACTTTTATTTAGTTTCTTTTTTCTGGAAGAAAAAAAAAGGTCAAGTATTTCAGCCCAAAACAGAGGCTTTCCCTCCACTCCACGAACCACGAGTTGGCCCATTGGCCCAAATGGATGTAGCGCACGCACGCACGCACGCACGCACGCAGATGAGACCATCGATCAGTCCATCATCGCCCCCAAAAAAGTATCCATCTATCACAAGATCCACGAGACGAATCTCCCCTGTTCTGTTCCCACGCGAGCGGTGCCACGGCCAGGGCTGTTGCCATCGCCTGCTCCACGATCGGACCGCGGACGACGGGACTAATCCATCCCCGCTCACTTTGGTTCTGACCCCTGCTGCAGCCGGCAGCGGGCAGCAGACGTTGATTCAGTTTGAAACCAACAACCCGCAGATTCAGGTATAATATGCAAATTAGATGTATTAATCCATCACTTCTGAAATTGGGGCCTCTCCTCTCATGACAATTCTTATTTCTTAGTCGAACTGAATTCATCGACAGGGGCATGGTTTTCTTCTTGTACCGCCTGCTAAACACTTGTCTGTCTATTTATTTATGGTGATATTAGAATTCGTTTGTAGTCAACTATAAATTATTTAGACATGAGAATTTACGATTTTCCATCTAAATTTGCAATGTAAGAATGTTAATAAATTTTGAATTTGTTACAGTGGGCATTATTATCTATAAAGAATAGTACTCCACAGTTTTTACGCCCATATGTTGAGAAATACAAAGTTATGATCAATTTTTATATGAATATAATATATTATGCGATATCTTTCATACAGTTTAGAACTAGTACAATATGCTGCTATAATTGGTTATACGTGGCAAAAGGAAGGCTAGGCTTCCAATAAAAAGGATTCAAATTTTGAATACATAGTGTTCAATTCCTGGGACGAGCTGCTGCAGACCAGGTGATGTGGTGATACGTGATAATCTTGATTTCTCTGCCTATTCCCCATCTGGTTGCTCCCTCTCACTGACCCTATGTACCCAACAACTCGGCAGCCTTGGTGGAGGCGACATGGTCAACACAAGGTCCATGAGTCTTCGTAACGAGGGCAACATGGCAGGGGCTCTGGCCAGTGGCGAGGACCGCATCAGCGCCCTCCCCGACGAGCTCCTCCAGCACGTGATGTCCTTCTTGCTTTCCCGCGATGCGGTGCGCACGTGCGTGCTCGCTAGGCGTTGGACCACGCTCTGGAAGTCCGTGCCTGCCCTACGCGTCGAGGATGACTTTGCGACTGACTCCTACAAGTTCGTGGACGAGCTGCTGCGCCTCCGTGACCCGGCGCCATTGAACGTGTGTGACATCCGTGATGCTTACGAGGATTCGGATACAGAGGATCCGTTAGCTTTTTGCGAGGAGGAATCCAATCGCATCGCGCCGTGGCTCCGGTATGCTTTGTTGCATCAAGTTCGGGTGCTACGAGTCACTGCCCCTGTCTTCCCAACCGACCTGGTTCTCGTCTCTTCACACCTCAAGAGGATAGAGCTTTGTCTCATGCAGTTTGAAGAGACTCTGGATCTTTCAAGTTGCCAGGTGTTAGACGTGTTAGAGATGACAGATTGTAACATCTATGCGAGTATCTTCTGCCAGTCATTACGGCACCTTAACATGAAAGGCGGATGCTTTGACAATGAAATCCGCCTTCATATTTCTGCCCCAAATCTCGTTAGCTTGAAACTAGCTTCAGAGTCAGGCCTGACTCCATTGCTTGATAGCATGCCATCACTGGTAATAGCATCTGTCGAATCTTCCGAAGAGGAGTTTCATCACTGTTTTACTCTACCATCATGTGATGAAGGATGCACTAGGGAAGAAACATTTTCTATGGTTTTGGAAGGCTTGTCTGCTGCTACAAACTTAGAGTTAACAAGTCATGATCTGGTATGCTCCCACTTCTGCTGATTCCTATTGTTGTTTGTCATCTGCTAGATCTCGTTTTATGTTTTGTATCCAGTTATCTGTCAGTACAGGCATATTGAGCAAACTCATTGTGTGCATTGCATGCATGTTTGAATCTTGATGTTTTTATGTATTCGTGTGTAACTATGCATACTTCTACTTGATACTTTAGTCATGCATACAATTAAAACATGTAGGATTGAGATTAATTTATTAGCCATACTTTAGTCAAGTACAGCTTGGGATATAAATATCGGTATCTGATTAACACCAGAAAGTTTTCAAAGCATGTACATTTGTATCTCAAAAAACATCATGTACTTATGAAGGTAGCTCTTGAATTGTTTCTTGTTTAACCCTCTTCGTTTTGTCCAGTTATCTGTTTTCAGAATGGATTTGAAGTGGTCCCCCATGTTTAGCAAACTAAAAACGTTGTTGCTGAATAAATGGTGTGTGGCTGGTGATTTCACTGGATTGGTTTACTTTCTCCAGCACTCACCAATTCTAGAGACACTCACGCTACAACTTAATATTCCAACTCATAAGGTATATATCCTCAAAGTATTATAGGTGTTTCCTTTTATAAGTTGCCATGTACCTTGTGCTGACTTCATCAGTAAAATACTTTATTTGCGATAGAAACAACGTGTGAATGAAGCAGATGAAAGATATGCCCCAAAGAAGCAATCATTACCATCGAAGCATCTCAAGATAGTCAAAATCATATGTGGCATGATGAAGGACGATGCTAGAGTTTACCGTGTTTTGAAGATGCTCTGTGCTCATGGAGTGCCTTCTGAGAAAATTGACATCCAATAGAACCCTCTTCTGCTATTCGACTGTAAGTAACCAGACAACTCTTCACGATTATATCTTCAATAGTCGGCATTGTACATATTGTACTCCATTAAAAACTTCAACCTAGATAGAAGCAACATTCCACACTAGACCTTCCTGCGCCGTTTCTACACCCTTTGGCCCACCATGACGCCATGCATTTCAATCCCTGGCACCACGTACAATTATGCAACAGAAAGTATGAAGTAGGAGGCAAATGCTTGATTAGTCAGAGTAGGAAACGTGTGCTAAATGCAGAAGCGCCGAAGGTAGGAAGACTCGTGTAGGGGTCCGTCCATTTCATCATCGTAATGTGATTGGGGCAGTTTTAGTGAGTTGCTATTCAAAGCCGCCACCTGTCAATTAACAGGTTAAACCTTGTGTTCAGTTTCAGGTCAAAAAGCTACTTTCAACATTCTAATACCTAGATCAAGTGGCATTCTTTTTTAGCATGATGGTCCTACCATCCAACTGAATCTCCTCCTGTTGTATCCCCTGCATTTCTTCCATGTTCTCAGCGTGTCCTGTGTTGCTTATGCAGGCTTCTATATCGAGCTGGGGGTGGAGGCTTACTTACAGCTGTGCTGGTCTACTTTCTCTACGTTCCCGAATCGCATCATGAAGTTGCTGTGTTTTGCCTACCAGACCAGGATCTCGTCCTATATTTGTATGACAGAACTCGTTTGTAAACTGCTGTATGTCTTGCTTGGATGCAGCTGGAGCATGTCGTAGCAGTTTCATCGTAGTTCTGCTAGTTTAGTTTTGCTCGTTTCATGAACTTTCCCCTTGCAATTGCAAGGCCTGTATTTTGCCAAGATGCTTCATCTAGCTTTATTCCAGGATCGCGCTAGGTTATTTCCAGATGTGTTATACTATAAATTCTGTCTCCTGTTACCAGAAAATCGTTTTCCAGACCTATATGTCTGGCATTTGCTGCACCTTTCAGCAACAGGTCTCACTCGATCTGTTACTATGCTGATTTGTTTTAAGTTTGGCTGTTGTCATTGTATTCTTTTCTCAGCTCACTAATCAGTTAAATGCAAGGGTGATCCTAATTCTTTTTGGTGAAATGTCAAGTGAGTTCCAATTCTATGAAAATGCATGTTTGAGTCCCAATTCTTTTATAAGTGGTTCATCAAAGGTCCTATTGACCCCTGATGCTAATTGGTTATCGTGGCACTTTGACCTGTGCCACGCTGTATTTTTTTTTTTTGCAAAAAGACCCGTTAAAAATCATGCCTTCTAATTTGTGCAACGGCCCTGCTCTCCCTTGAACTGGCGGTGAGGCAAACGACACGATGGCCTGCTCCTCCTGTGAACCTGATGGTCCAGTTCCTCCTCGACGCCCACGATCGCGACATTGACCCTGGCGGCAGCTTGGTAAGGCTCCCTGATGGCACAACCTTGGGAGCGGAAGGAGCGGGCGACACATAACACGGTGGCGCCGCCATTTCAGGCGATGGAGGGAGAGGAGGTACTTGAGAAGGACCAAAATTAGCCGACATGATTTTCCAAGGGCCATTTTACAAAATCCTCTATAACGTATTGATGATGTGGCAGTGGTCAAAGTGCCATGACAACTGGTAAGCACGAGTGAGGGATCGATAGGATCTCTCATGAACCACTTACAAAAGAATTAGGGCCTGGATGTGCATTTTCATAGAATTGGGACTCACTTGACACTTTAGCAAAAGAATTAGAACCGCACTTACATTTAACTCCTTACTAATGCTACACCAGTTACAAGCCAGAACTCAACTTTATCCGTTCCTCTGTTGTTCTACCGTGCAACATAACTTGTTGATCTTTTTGTGCCCATGGTACGATTCAGGCATCACTCGCTTTGCAGACAAGGGGCTGTGCGGTTCGGTACTCGGCCAATCCATGGCAAAGTCGTCGTCACCAGTGGCTGGATGCGTCAAATCCAGCCGTGGCGGTGTAGCGGCAGATCTACCGATTCTACGCCGACGACGGCACGAGAGAGGCACACATCCGGGGGCAAGGATGGAGGCGGGGCCTACGAATCATCCGCGATGAGGGGCGGTGGCCGGGGGAGGCGGGAAGGATGGCGCCGGCGTAGATGCGGCGCGGAAGGGGGTGGGTGAGGCAACGGAGGCGAGAGGATTTTTTTCCTCCAAACGGTAGCAGCTGGCCAAATATAGGTGCGGGATAGGCGCCGGAGGATAAAATATCCTCCACTGTTCGGTTTAGGGGATCGGCTAGGTGCCGGTTAGAGGAGAAAAAAATGCATTTATCCTCCACTAATGCCGGATAGGGATCGATTAGAGTTGGCCTTATGGAAGTTGCTTGAAGCAAAGGATAAAAGATGTTCCTCTTTTGTTGTTCTGTTTTTTTCCTTTTCATTAATTGCTCAACGAAAATAAAACCAGTTTCTTACATCACAAAGGAAAAAAAGATGGGAAAGAGAGATCTATGGGACAAAACCCTACTACCACCAAGTTCATTGATACCATAACTACAACTACAGGGAAATAATGGCAACAAGTCTCAGGAAATCACCTTATCACAAATCATATGCAAAGCAATACCAATACGAAGAGAAACACTACCGTCAGGTATCGGCAATTTGTGCACCTCATCAGATCATATATCCTATATACCTAAGTTCATCCCTTAGAAAAAGTTCATCCTCACTATCTCATCACATATGTCTCACAAAGAAAACCTCCCATTTAAATGCACATACAAGCCATTCACATCATCAAGCGGAGATGGCGACCATGGACGAAGGGCTTCGACTTGCGCTTCACTGGTCCAACTTGTTGTTGGTTGTGGAGATGGACTGCGCTGAGTTGTTGAAGATGAAGCAATGTAAAGATGTCGAGCGCTCGAGGTATGTGAACCAGGTCAATGAGATCAGAAGGATTCTAGCTCATGAAAGGAACATTAGTCCAGATAAAATCAGCAGACATGAAAATATAGCAAGTCACACCCTTGCTTGTACGGGGCGCTCGCTAAAGTGCACAGCCTGTTGGCTTCGAAACTCCCCTGTGGAAATAGCTAGCATTGTCATATCTGAATATAATCACCATGACTGATGAATCAAAAGTTCCTTTCTCGCAAGAAAAAGCACATGCAAGCCATTCGTATCATCAGGCGCATGCAAGTCAATCAACTTTCACTTTCCAACACACACACACCCTCCACGTCATCAAGCGCCCATGAAACGATTCAACTTTTCAATTTCCACCACACGGAAGCTTTCCACATCATCGAAGAACATGAAAGCCCTCCACATCAAGGTAGTCAGAATCCCGACTCAGACTCCTAGAGTCCTACGACTTCACGACCCTACGGCAGCATGTCGGTCCAAGTCCCACTATGATTTGGATCTGGTAGCTAGAATCCATGTCGAGTTGCGATCCAAATCATAGAATCCTATACAAAACTGTAGAATCCCGACTATGCTATGGACTATGTCTGATTCCAAAATAGTATGTCATCATCCAAACCCCTTTTCACATGCCTCATGACCCTTTATTCCCCTCCCAAGCTCAAACACTTTGCCTCCACCTCCGCCTTTGATCTAGCTCTCAGAAAACCTAGATCAAAACTAAGGATCAGGCTTGTCGATGAATGGAATTGGCGTGCCAAGGAGGATGCGTCAATATTGATCGAAGAAGGTGAGCAAGACCCTTCAAGGTTCAGCACTACATGTCAGCTATACAAGTGATCGGCTATTCGCGTACTCTAAAAAAACCTCCTAAGTAAATTTTGCTCGTTGAAGATTTAAATGTTCTATATATCTCCCACTCATATATGTTCCACACATGCAAGCTATATAGTTGGTTAGCCATGAAAAGAAGTGGAATACAACTAGCATTGATGTGTATGTTTTTTGCTCTATATTTAGTGTTAAAACTCATAGAACACCATATAAAATTCCGGCGTGGATACAAAATATTTTATTTGAGTAAATCTAGTAGAATTCTCGATTCCACGACTTGATTCTGTCTAAGGAAAATAGATCCGACTCCGAATCCCGACTCTGACTACCTTGCTCCACATCATTAACTTTTATTTATGTTTTCCGATAATAAAAAGCTGAATTTGAATGTCAGAAGACAACATAACATGCGTAGACCCTTGACTTAACTCTAGGCTGAATGTGGTGCGGTACTTTTCTCATATATCCTAATTTATTTTTAATAAGTTCATTGCTAAAAAATTCCGCGGCAATGCACGAAGCATGATCTAGTTTCTTTAGTTGCTCCATCATAGAAGTAGTCATCATCATCACCTGCTGCACACCATCCCGCAGTTTGATTATGCCTTCCTCCTTGAAGAGACATGTTCAGGCTCTGGCCCTTGGTTATGGTTGGGGATTTTAACGAAGCGATGTGGCAAAATGAGCATTTTTCTCGCCATAAGAGGCCGGCTTCGTTGATGGCTAATTTCAGGAGTGTCCTTTCTGACTGTAATCTATTCAATTTGGGTTTGGTATCCCTTGGACTTATAAAAACAAGCAAGAGGGTAACAAAAATGTCAAGGTGAGACTGGACCGTGCAGTGGTGTGCCCCCAATGGTCTTCTCTGTTTCCAGACTGTAAGATTTCTCATGTTATAAGCTCAAGGTCTGATCATTGTCCTTTGCTTATTCAATTATTGGGAATTCCTCGTGTGGGTAAAATTGTTAAGCTGTTGAAATATGAGGCTTATTGGGAGAGGGAAGGTGTGGCTCTGGAAGACAAATTAAAGTTTCTTAGAATGAAGGGTAGGTATGTTGAGGTTTGAAAGATGTGGCCAACAATCTGAATTCAGTGATAAAGAATTTACATGTTTGTAGTAGGAAATGCATTGGATATATTCCCAAGAAGCTTGACGTGATTAGGAAGAGACTAAATGTGTTTTTAAAAGAACTGACCGATCTGCTATGGTGGAAAGAGAAAGACTGTTGAAGGACATGGATGAGCTCCTGTATAAAGAAGAAATTTTATGGAAGCAAAGATCGCAGTAGACAAAATTAAATGGGGGGATCAGAACACCAGATTCTTTCGCCCAAAGGCCACTTGGAGGGCTAAGAAAAATAATATATATCTAGCCCGAGGAGAGATGATTGAACTATTACTGAGAATGTGGAAGAGATTCACGCCATCACAGACTCCTTTTTTAAGCATGTGTACACCAGTGATAGTACGGTTGACCCTTTTCGCATTATTCCTCTTGTGACACCGCTTGTCAATGGTGAAATGAATGTAGAATTATGCAAGCCTTTTTCGGATCAAGAAATTAGTGATGCACTTTTTCAGATAGGACCCCTTAAGGCTCCAGGTCCAGATGGATTTCCTGCTAGATTTTTTCAGCGGAACTGGGTTTTGCTCAAAGAGGATATTACTCGTGCTGTGAAGAAGTTCTTCGACACTGGTATGATGCCGGATGGGGTAAATGATACAGTTATTGTTCTTATTCCAAAGGTGAAGAACCCACAATTTGTTAAAGATTTCTGGCCCATCAGCCTGTGCAATGTTATTTCTAAAATTATTTCTAAGTGCCTTGTGAACAGGCTGAGACCGTTACTGGATGGTATGATCTCTCCAAGTCAAATTGCATTTGTTCCTGGGATACAAATTTCTGATAATGCTCTGATAGCCTTTGAGTGTATACATTCTTTGAGCACGCTTAAGTATAGGCGGGGCGATTACTATGCTTATAAATTGGATTTAGCCAAAGCGTATGATCGGATAGATTGGTACTTCCTGAAAAGCATGTTGGGGGCTTTGGGCTTTGCAACAGGTTGGATAAATTGGATCATGGCTTGTGTGATGTCAGTAAAATTTTCAGTGCATTTTAATGGTCAGCTCCTGGAGTCGTTCACCCCGTCTTGTGGCATCAGGTAAGGAGACCCTTTATCCCTGTATTTATTTCTTTTTGTGGCTGAGGCTCTTTCTTTATTATTACAGGATGCGTGTGCTAAAGGAACTTTGCAAGATTTCAAGGTGAATAGGCATGCTATTGGTATTTCTCATCTTTTCTTTGCCGATGACTGCTTGCTGTTTTTCAAGGGGTTTATTGATCAAGCTTTGACTATTAAAAATATTCTAGCAACCTATGAGAAGGGGACTGGTCAGCTTCTAAGCCTGGATAAATGCTCTATTATGTTCGAAAAGAAGTGTAGCATAGAAGATCAAGTGGTCACCATGGTAATCTTGTGTATTACCGCCGATGGTTTTGAGGATAAATATGTCGGGCTTCCGGTACCTCAAGGTAGAATGAAGGTAGGTAAATTCCAATCTACTAAAGAAAAGGCTCTTAAAATTCTATCAGACTGAGTAGAAAAATACGCGTCTTGTGGGGCAAAGGAAACTTTGATCAAATCAGTTCTTCAGGCTCTTCTGGTATATGCCATGGGTATTTATAAATTCCCGGCATCGCTTTGTGAGGATCTATTGCATATTGTAAAGGACTTTTGGTGGGGCGATGAGGAGGGCAGGAGAAAAACTCACTGGTTTGCTTGGGATAAATTGACTAAGCCCAAATGTGAAGGGGGCATCAGTTTTTTGGGATCTAAGATTATTTAACCAAGCTCTTCTGGCTAAGCAGGCTTGGAGATTGGTGGTTAACCCAGACTGAAGGAAATATTCCCTAGAGGCAACAATAAAGTTATTATTTATTTCCTTATATCATGATAAATGTTTATTATTCATGCTAGAATTGTATTAACCGGAAACTTAGAACATGTGTGAATACATAGACAAAACATAGTGTCTCTAGTATGGCTCTACTTGACTAGCTCGTTAATCAAAGATGGTTATGTTTCCTAACCATAGGCATGTGTTGTCATTTGATGAATGGGATCACATCATTAGGAGAATGATGAGATGGACAAGAACCATTCGTTAGCTTAGCATTATGATCGTTACGGTTTCATTGCTACTGCTTTCTTCATGACTTATATGAAGCAAATATGCCCTAGAGGCAATAATAAAGTTGTTATTTATATTTCCTTATATCATGATAAATGTTTATTACTCATGCTAGAATTGTATTAACCGGAAACTTAGTACATGTGTGAATACATAGACAAAACATAGTGTCCCTAGCATGCCTCTACTTGACTATCTCGTTAATCAAAGATGGTTACGTTTCCTAACCATAGACATGTGTTGTCATTTGATGAACGGGATCACATGATTAGGAGAATGATGTGATGGACAAGACCCATCCATTAGCTTAGCATTATGATCATTATAGTTTCATTGCTACTGCTTTCTTCATGACTTATACATGTTCCTCAGACTATGAGATTATGCAACTCCCGAATACTGGAGGAACACCTTGTGTGCTATCAAACATCACAATGTAACTGGGTGATTATAAAGATGCTCTACAGGTGTCTCCGAAGGTGTTTGTTGGGTTGGCATAGATCGAGATTAGGATTTGTCACTCTGTGTTTCAGAGAGATATCTCTGGGCCCTCTCGGTAATGCTCATCACTATAAGCCTTGCAAGCAATGTGACTAATGAGTTAGTTGCAGGATGAAGTATTACGGAACGAGTAAAGAGACTTGCCAGTAACGAGATTGAACTAGGTATGATGATACCGATGATAGAATCTCGGCCAAGTAACATACCGATGACAAAGGGAACAACGTATATTGTTATGCGGTTTGACCGATAAAGATCTTTGTAGAATATGTAGGAGCCAATACACTAGTGCAGAACCGGGCAATAGCACCGGTTCGTAAGGCCCTTTAGTGCCGGTTCCATAACCGGCACTAAAGTGTGGGCACTAAAGCCCCCCCTCCTTTAGTACCGGTTCAGCATGAACCGGTGCTAAAGGGCAACCACGTGGCAGGAGCCAGCTCCGGGGGTCTGGAGCCCTTTAGTACCGGTTGGTAAGACCAACCGGTACTATAAGGTTTGGGGTTTTTTTAGTTTTATGATTTCTTTTTCATTTAATTTTGTGTTTCCATTTTAATTCTTTTTCATTTGCTGGTATTTTACGATACTACACATTGTACACGTTATGCATATATATATATATACATATATATATATATACACATATATATATATATATATATATATATATATATATATATATATAATTTCTAGTTGAACCAATCATGCATATATATATATCATCAATGTCTCACAAACCACCATATTAATTAATTTACACATACACACATGTATAGCTATATATAATTTCTCCTACATATGCATGTTGCCTTCAGAGCCAGTGGCATTAGCCTAATTGGTGCCTTCGGAGCACGATGACAATTGGAAGTGGTTTACATGGGGGCGGTAGCGGGTAATAGTATTCTCCCTTCGGATTTATGACCTGGTCGAGCAAAAATCCCGCTATTTCCTCTTGAAGTGCTTCTACGTGCTCTGTTTCTAGGAGCTTCTCCCGCACCTCTTTGAACTGTTAAGAAGGAGATCAATATGCATGTGTATTAGTTGTGTGACTAGATATCGATAATGGTGTAAAAATTGTGAATAGTGTTCTGACAAGCGTACCCCTTCCTGTCTTTGAGATCTGCTCCTTTCGGACGCCATCATGCGAATGTTCTCGCAAACGCAGAATGCACACAGATCAGTCCCCTGCGCCTGCTTCAGGGCCTTTACGAGAATGGAATTTGATCAGATAATAATTAATCAAGCATGATAATTAAAGAGATGCCAGCCAGCTAGCTAGCTAGTACTACTTAATTACTTACCTTGGGTCAAAACCATTTAAGCTTTTGTTTCCATTCGCCTTCCGTGACGCTGATGAACCTTGCCCAAGCCCTGCCCGCCGACAAAGAAAATGAATAAAGGGGTTATTAAATAGTTCATATCATGGAATGACGAACTAAATAGGCCGAGATATATAGTTAATAATGATTAAAATTACCTGTTGACTATCCCAAACAAGATGTTATAGTCAGCTTTTGCTGTGAGTAGTGAGTCCAGTATTTCAACTGTTCCGGCGTCAACTTTAATGATACACAAGATCCAGTGAAATCCGAAGTTGTAAGGAAGTAGCATATCTTCATTGTATTTGAGGCGCTTCAAGAACTCTAGCATGTTGTCCTCTACGTTCTTTTGATGATGTGGATTTATTAGCCATGTGTATTCATTAACGGTGTTTGGGTCAATGAACCCAATGCCAAAGCATCCACCTTTTCTCATTTCATACATCTTCATCCTACATAATACCACAGAAAAGAATATAGTGAGGATAATTACAGGTAATGATTGATCAAAAGGATCACTACAGCTAGCTTGAGACTTAAATTACAGAAAGATATCACTTACAGACAATAGCAAGTGACGATAGATTTGTCGAGTGCGTCTTGATTGTATATCTGAAACAGTTCAGAATACTCAACGGACAGAGCTTTCTCATGGAAGTAATGCTCCTCCTTGACATTCACCATGAGGGACAATCGATCTGAAATCTTGGTAATGTTCACGTACCATTGATGCAATTCATACATTCTCGTTGGGAGGTTCTTGACCTTGTCTGGCTCGACCAAAGGTTGGCCCCGGACATATTTCCGTTTTATTTCATCCTCTCTAAGCACAGGCATGGGCTCGATCTCGAGGAGTTGTCCAACAGTGATGTTGAGAACTTCAGCCTGCATTATATGCTCCTCCGTTATTACCACATTGCCCACCTCGGGAACGTAAACTGTTTGCCCACAATAATATTGGGCGCGCGTACTGTCACGTGTTGTTGGCACAACAAGCGAGGGGATTGATTGCGCCGCCTGTTCTCCCAGCTGGGGAATGGTTTTCCCGCATTTTTTGACAGCTGCTTCTTGTTTGCTCGATCCCGAGCTCGCCTCCTTACGTAGACGTGCTCGATTTAACTTCCTGATGTGGCGCTCATAGTCTGTGTCAACAGGCTTGGGAGCTGGTGGTTGAGCCATACGAATGAAGTGGTCAATCGTTTCCTCAGGCACTTTCTCCCTTGGCGGCGGTGGCGGTTTCGGTGCAAAATGGGCTTCCACCTCGGCCTTCGATATGGCTGCGATTTCCTCCTCGGACCTGTCATAAGCCCTCTGCGGAAGAGGCGTGAGGCTTGGACCATATTTATATCGCTTGCCTCCGCCTGTACTTCCTGTACTACCTCGACTTGTACCGCTACGCACCATAGCTGCGGGTGTCTCTTCTGCGATTGCTGAGGCGGCGGAGACGGCTGACGGGGCTGAGTTGGACGAGGAGTGGCCTGAAGCTGTGCCAGACTTGGAGGAGGAGTGGCCTGAGGTTGTGCCGGACTTGGAGGAGGAGTGGACGTCTGACGCTGTGGCGGACTTGGAGGAGGAGGAGTGGCCTGACACTTTGCCGGACTTGGAGGAGGAGTGGCCTGACACTTTGCCGGACTTGGTGGACTTGCGAGCGGGAGTCTGCTGACTCGATGGCAGACTTCGACGAGGAGTCGGCTGACGCGGTGTCGGTGGCCTTCGAAAGATGATGCAATCCTTTTTCCATAGGATGATACGATGTTTGGCCTCTCCGAGAAAGCGCTCGTCGTCACCTCCAGGAATGTCAAGCTGTAGCTCCGAATATGGTGGGTCCACCACCTCATCAACCAAGACACGAGCATAGCCCGCTGGAATCGGGTTGCAATGGAAGGTTGCCTCGGGGGGATTTGTAAAAGCAATGTCGTCCGCCACCTTCATGGATATGTTCTTCATTTTGACGTGTAGCTCGCAGTTAGTGTTCTCCATGATGTCATCCACGGGGTATCTACCCAGCATTGCGTCGTCCGGGGCGGAACCCACGCTGCTTCTCGGCATGGATGGGGCAGTGCTATCCAATGCTGGATCATCCGCTAGCTGCTGCAGCTGCTAAGACCCCTTTGCTGGGTAAGTGAGTCGATCTGCTCCTGCTGCCACTGGAATTTGACTGCCAATTCCGCTTGACTTGCTTCTAGGCCTTGAAGGCGTTCATAGTCCCGCTTCCTCTGCTCCTCCTCCATCTTCCTCTTCTTCTCCTCCGCAATCTTCTTTCTCGCACGGGTTCTGTAGTCGGTGTTCCAGTCTGAAAACCCCTCATACCACGGAATAACGCCCTTGCCTCGTGTTCTTCCCGGGTGTTCAGGATTTCCCAGGGCACGCGTAAGCTCGTCGTTCTCTCTGTTGGGCTGGAACACCCCCGATCGTGCCTCTTCTATTGCAACAAGTATCGCATCGTCGGCTCCCTTAAGACTTGCCTTCGTCGAAACATTGCCTGTCTTCGGGTCCAACTCCCCCCCATGCGCATAGAACCAAGTCCTGCACCTGGGGGGCCAGCTCTTAGTAACCGGACTGACACCTGCATCCTCCATCTCTTTCTCAGACTTATCCCACTTAGGCATTGCCACCGCATAGCCACCTGGCCCCAACTTATGGAACTTATCCTTTTTTTCGGCATTCTTCTTGTTTATTCTCGACCGTTCCTTAGCTAATTCCGAATCCTTGAATTTCACGAAATCGTCCCAATGAGCATGTTGGTTCTCTAGTGTTCCCTCGAATACTGGAGTCTTCCTTCCTCCCTTGACGTACTTGTCCCATTCACGATTCTTGTGGTTCTTGAATGCAACCGCCATCTTCCTAAGAGCAGCGTCCTTGACTTTCTGCACATCTGCTTCTGTGAAATGATCTGGTAGGGTGAAATGTTCCATGAGAGTATCCCAAAGCAGATCTTTTTGATTCTTGTCGACAAAAGTAACATCTGGACGTGGCTTTGCTGGCTCTCTCCATTCTTGAAGTTTGATCAGGAGTTGGTCCTTCACAAGAACTCCGCGCTGACGAACGAACTTGTCTGCAATCTTCTTAGGCGCTAATGGTTCGCCATTAGGTCTACATGCCTCGATATTGTACTTTACGCCGTCCTTCAACTTTTTGTTCGGGCCTCGTTTCGTCCTTTTGCCTGAAGATTTGCTCGATTCGGATGGCTGAAAGAACAAAGATCGATTCGTTAATATATATTCAAGTCATTTAAAACATGTGATGATCACTAGATGCCTGCTTATATAAATGTATATACCTCGCGGGTCTTTGTTGTTTCAGGATCAACATGTTCTTCGTCATCGTCATAATCGTAGTTCATGACTTCATCAATTCGGTCGTCGCGATCGAATATCATATCACCCTCTCCGGTGTTGTTTAGAAATTCGGAGCCGTCATAATCTTCTTCATTCTGATCATCATCTGGCCCGCGTATCATATCGAACATGGTCTGTCCCTCTCTGTCGGTATTGTCTGCCATAGCTTTTATTTAACTAATCCAAAAGAAATATAAAACAATTTAGTATTCAAATTACATCGTCTCGAATAATAGATATAATCTTGAATACATCGTCTCGAATAATAGATATAATCTCGAATAATATATAATATTGAATAGTACATCACTGGCTAGGTAGCTAATTAAAGATCGAATACTACAGAAGAATCTAGGACACTCGCGGTTCTTGCGGCGCGGGCGGTGGACACCCAAAGAGAAGGAACCCTCACAGGATCATAGCTGAAGTGAGATCCCCGAAGAAACTGCCTGGTATTGGAGAACCTGCCGTCCTCTAACGCAACCATGTAGTGATGGACGTGCTCGTCCTCCTCCCTGACACGGCGACGTACCACCTCCGGCGGGGCCAGGTCCCTCCGCACCGAAACTGGCCCACGTGAACGCCACCAAACGAGATCAGGGTCGACAACGGGACCCGGGGCCGGGTTCCTCATCAAGCGGCGCGCCCCTCCAGGCAGCACCTCCTAGTGCCAGCCCGGCGGAGCCCAGTCCCGGACATGGGTCGGCTGGACGTCGTCGCGGACGGGTCGACGGCGAGGATGCGGGCCGGGCATCGTCGAGAACAAATACTAGCTATATGCCCGCAAAAAGTAACATTTTTTTAATAATTGGATTTTGATAACTAAAATTTCTAACATTTCTATATAACACTAATTATGCTATCATTGCATATGTCAAAAATCTATATACTATTTCATACTAATTAAGCATCTAACACTAAAAACAGAAAACACAACTTCTATACATCCATTAAAAAACTGAAAAACAACATTATATAAAAAATTTCCATACTAATTAAACACTAATTATATCCATCTAACATGCATTCATACATATATAATAGTGAAAAAATAATAATCTAAATAATCTAAACTAATTAAACATACAAAATACGTATATACTAATATATGCATGCATTAATTCATACATATGTACGTGTGTGTGTGTGTGTGTGTGTGTGTTCATCATGCATGCTTGTGTGTGTGTGTATGGGCTTGGGGAGGGGTGGCGCCCATGGTGGCCGCCGGGGGCGAGGGAGAGGGGTTAGAGGGGGAGAGCTCACAGCGGGGCGACGGCGACGGCGAGGCGACGGCCGGGGGCGGTGACAGGCCGGGGCGTGACGCGGGGGCGGCGACGGCGCGACGGGGACGGGCCCGGGGCGGCGACGGAGACGAGGGCGGCGACGGGGACGGGGGCGGCGACGGCGACGGAGACGACAGAAACAGAGGGAGAATGAAATTTTCGTAAGTGTTGTATATATAGAAGGCACCTTTAGTACCGGTTGGAGCCACCAACCGGTACTAAAGGCCTGTTTTGGCCAGGTCAAGCGGCGGGAACCGCACCCCCTTTAGTACCGGGTCGTGGCACCAACCGGTACTAAAGGGGGGGTCTTTAGTACCGGTTGGAGCCACGACCCGGTACTAAAGGGGGTGCGCTGGCTCCAGGCGGTGCGCAAGTTTAGTCCCACCTCGCTAGTCAAGGGGCTACCGCACTGGTTTATAAGCCCCAGTGCGGTAGCTCTCTCAAGCTCCTCTCCTAACCAGGACTACTGGGCCTACTTGTCCTCTTCGCCCAGTGGGCCTACTAGGCCTTTGCGGGCCTGCATCCTGGCCCAACAAAAGGTTGTGTTGCTAGTCGTATGCAGGCCGCTTTGGCCCAGTAGGAGGGCTTTTTTCTTCTTAATTTTTTTCGCTTTATTTATTTTTGTTTTATTTATTTTTGAGTTGTTTTTTGCTATATTTAGAGTTTTGTGAATATTTTTGCTTTAGGTACAAAAAATTACAAACTTTCTGTTAGTGCCGGTAGATTTCAAATTTGAATAGTTTAAATTTTGAATTATTTGAAATTTGTGTGAATCACTAGTTTGTGAATAACTTAACTTTGAAAAAAGTTTCTTCAGTGATTCTTTTTTCTTATGTTTAATATTAGTGTGTTTTATCATTATATTCAATTTAGTAATGCTTAGGTTATTTAAAAAATGAAATGCCTTTGTAACAGTTCAGTTTTCGTCGGAAACCCTGATACTTCGAAAGAGATTGTCCATTTTGTACACGAAGTGCATCCAGTTTTTGCCGTAACCCTCTCTACTTTCTTGCACATGCTATTTGTATGAAATTATGATACCATGCCAACTTTCAACCATTTCTTAGTTCATTTGAAATGCTTTTCAATTTCAGGGTCATTTAGCTGGAAAAAAAATCAGTAAATGCATGAAAAGAATTTGTTTGCACATAAAATTTCTTCGCGTTTCAAAAGCCAAAACACATAACTACCCTAACTATTACAGAGATTCCCCTCTGGGTGTGAAACACAGAAGAAAGTGATGATAGTGAAGCCGATCACATCCCAGATCTTTGGGTGTGAAACTTTTTCTTCGTGTGTGTCCCTTTGCGCCGTAACCATGGAAAATCTTCATCATTTAACGGGATGCTCGGGTCAATATTCACTGTGAATGGAGCAATTTCATCAAACTTTTCATAATCTTCTGACTTGTCTGTCTTGTCATCCACTCCCACGATGTTTCTCTTCCCAGAAAGAACTATGTGCCGCTTTGGCTCATCGTACGATGCATTCGCTTCCTTATCTTTTCTTTTTCTTGGCTTGGTAGACATGTCCTTCACATAGAAAACATGTGCCACATCATTGGCTAGGATGAATGGTTCGTCTGCATACGCAAGATTGTTGAGATCCACTGTTGTCATTCCGTACTGCGGGTCTTCCGTTACCCCGCCTCGTGTCATATTGACCCATTTGCACCGAAACAAAGGGACCTTTAAACCACGTCGATAGTCAAGTTCCCATATGTCATGTATATAACCATAATATGTTTTCTTTCCCGTCTTGGTTTCTGCATCAAAGCGGACACCACTGTTTTGGTTGGTGCTCTTCTTATCTTGGGCGATCGTGTAAAATGTATTACCATTTATCTCGTACCCTTTGTAAGTCATTATATTCGAAGATGGTAACTGGGACAGCAAGTACAGGTCATCTTCAATAGAGGTGTCATGCATGGTACGTTTCTGCAACCAGCTGGCGAAACTCCTGGTTTGTTCACGTGTAATCCAGTCATCAGACCACTCTGGGTGTTTGGAGCGTAGCAAATTCTTGTGTTCATCCATATACGGAGCCACCAAGGCGGAATTCTGTAGAACTGTGTAGTGTGCTTCAGTGAGAGAATGTCCGTCCATACATATTATTTGTTCCCCTCCTAGCGTGCCTTTTCCATCTAGTCTGCCCTTATGCCGCGATTCAGGAACACCAATCGGCTTAAGGTCAGGAATAAAGTCAATACAAAACTCAATGACCTCCTCATTTTGATGGCCCTTGGAGATGCTTCCTTCTGGCCTAGCACGGTTATGAACATATTTCTTTAAGACTCCCACGAACCTCTCAAAGGGGAACATATTGTGTAGAAATACAGGACCCAAAACGTTAATCTCTTTGCATAGATGAACTAGGACGTGCGTCATGATGTTGAAGAAGGATGGTGGGAACACCAACTCAAAACTGACAAGACATTGTACCAAATCATTCTGTAACCTTGGTATGATTTCTGGATCGATTACCTTCTGATAGATTGCATTGAGAAATGCACATAGCTTCACAATGGCTAATCGAACGTTTTCCGGTAGAAGCCCCCTCAATGCAACCGGAAGCAGTTGCGTCATAATCACGTGGCAGTCATGAGACTTTAGGTTCTGGAACTTTTTCTCTGCCATGTTTATTATTCCCTTTATATTTGACGAGAAGCCAGACGGTACCTTAATACTGAGCAGGCATTCAAAGAAGATTTCCTTCTCTTCTTTGGTAAGAGCGTAGCTTGCATGACCCTGATGTATGCCGTCTTCTCCGTGCATACGTTGCTGGTCCTCCCATGCCTTAGGTGTATCTTTTGTCTTCCCATACACGCCCAAGAAGCCAAGCAGGGTCACGCAAAGATTCTTCGTCACGGGCATCACGTCGATTGCGGAGCGGACCTCTAGGTCTTTCCAATATGGCAGGTCCCAAAATATAGATTTCTTCTTCCACATGGGTGCGCGTCCGTTAGCGTCCTTCAGAACAGGTTATCCGCCAGGACCCTTTCCAAATATCACCTTCAAATCCTTGACCATATCATGTACATCAGCACCAGTACGGTGGCGAGGCTTCGTCCGGTGATCTGCCTCACCTTTGAAATGCTTGCCTTTCTTTCTTACGGGATGCCTGCTCGGAAGAAATCAACGATGTCCCAGGTACACATTCTTCTTACAACTATTCAAATATATACTGTCGGTATCATCCAAACAGTGCGTGCATCCGCGGTATCCCTTGTTTGTCTGTCCTGAAAGGTTACTGAGAGCAGGCCAATCATTGATGGTCACGAACAGCAACGCCTTTAGGTCAAATTCTTCCCCCATGTGCTCATCCCACACACGTACACCTGTTCCATTCCACAGTTGTAAGAGTTCTTCAACTAATGGCCTTAGGTACACTTCAATGTCGTTGTCGGGTTGCTTAGGGCCTTGGATGAGCACTGGCATCATAATGAACTTCCGCTTCATGCACAACCAAGGAGGAAGGTTATACAAACATAGAGTCACAGGCCAGGTGCTATGGTTGCTGCTCTGCTCCCCAAAAGGATTAATGCCATCTGCGCTTAGACCAAACCATACGCTCCTTGCGTCATCTGCAAACTCCTTCCCGTACTTTCTTTCGATTTTTCTCCACTGTGACCCGTCAGCGGGTACTCTCAACTTTCCGTCTTCCTTACGGTCTTCTCTGTGCCATCGCATCGCCTTGGCATGCTCTTTGTTTTGGAACAAATGTTTCAACCGTGGTAATATAGGAGAATACCACATCACCTTGGCAAGAATCTTCTTCCTGGGGCGCTCGCCCTCGACATCACCATGCTCATCGCGGCTAATCTTATAGCACAATGCACCACATACCGGGCAAGCATTCAAATCCTCGTACTCACCGCGGTAGAGGATGCAATCATTAGGGCATGCATGTATCTTCTGCACCTCTAACCCTAGAGGGCAGACAGCCTTCTTTGCTTCGTACGTACTCTCGGGCAATTCGTTGTCCTTTGGAAGCATATCCTTTATCATTACCAGCAACTTTCCAAATCCCTTGTCAGATACACCATTCTCTGCCTTCCATTGCAGCAGTTCCAGTGTGGTGCCCAGCTTTTTCTTGTCACCTACGCAATTCGGGTACAACAATTTTTTGTGATCCTCTAACATGCGCTGCAACTTCTTCTTCTCCAAATCACTTGCGCAGTTTCTCTTTGCATCGGCAATGGCCCGACCTAGATCATCAGCGGGCTCATATGATGCCTCTTCTTCAGCTTCTTCCCGCATTGCCAGCTCAGCTTCTTCCCGCATTACCGGCTCAGCTTCTTCCCCCATTGTTGTATCATCGTATTCAGGGAACCCATGGCCAGGATAGTTGTCGTCGTCCTCTTCTTCTTCATTGTCTTCCAGCATAACCCCTCTTTCTCCGTGCTTGGTCCAAACATTATAGTGGGGCATGAAACCGGACTCAAACAGGTGGACGTGAATGGTTCTTGACGTAGAGTAATTGCGACCATTCTTACAGCCAGCACATGGACAAGGCATAAAACCATCCGCCCGCTTGTTTGCCTCAGCCACAAGCAGAAAAGTATGCACGCCCTCAACGAACTGGGGAGAGCATCGGTCATCGTACATCCATTGCCGGCTCATCTTCATTACACAACACCGAATAGACCAAATTAATACAAGTTCATACATAAATTTCATACAACACTTAAATGCAACAAACAAATAACTCTCTAGCTAAAGCATTTAAATGCAACAACAAATGCGATCAAGATCGCAACTAAGGTAACAATTGATCCAATAGCATAATGATACCAAGCCTCACTATCGATGGCATATTTTCTAATCTTTCTAATCTTCAAGCGCATTTTCTCCATCTTGATCTTGTGATCATCAACGACATCGGCAACATGCAACTCCAATTCCATCTTCTCCCCATCAATTCTTTTCAATTTTTCTTTCAAGTACTCGTTTTCTCTTTCAACTAAATTTAACCTGTTGACAATAGGGTCGGTTGGAATTTCCGGTTCACATACCTCCTAGATAAAAATATCTATGTCAACTTGATGGGCATAATTTTTCATAAACACGAAATGCAACATATAGTTTTAAAAGATAATATACCACATCCAAATCATAACAAGGACGAGGGCCGACGGGGACGGATATCAAAACCATGGCACTATGTATAACAAACAACGTACGGGTAAGATAATTATTATACGAGTAACTATATATCCAAATCACACAAACATCAATTTTTTATATAAAACTTCATGAACAAGAGGCTCACCACAAGGTGGTGCCGGCGATGGGACGGTGCGGGCGATCGACGGTGGTTACGACGGAGACTTAGAAGGCACTAAGTAAACCACACCTACATATGCAAACTAAGTGTTATTTTTGACCTCAAATTGCATATAAATCAAATACTAAGAGAGCGGCGTTTTGGCTCCTAGGTGCATATGCACCCATTGTCAAAATACACATTTCGAAAAGTTGAAAAATTCGGAACAAAAATCCCACGTGTATATCTGAACATTTTATGTGCGTTCACAAGGTTTCGGTGAAAAACAACGTTTTTTGTGGCTTGTGTAAAAAAGATAAAGAAATGCCTCATGACTAGTTAGAATGAAGAATCAGAAATTGTTTTTTTATACAAGCCACAAAAAATGTCGTTTTTCACTGAAACCTTGTGCACGCACATAAAATGTCCGGATATACACGTGGGATTTTTGTTCAGAATTTTTCAACTTTTTGAAATGTGTATTTCGACAATGGGTGCATATGCACCTAGGAGCCAAAGGCAATTACCGAAATACTAGCACATATATATATTTCCTCCCAAATTACTAAACTCACAAATTAATAACTATCTAAAGCATTGCAAGAGCTAATCTAGCAATGAGAGATGAAAGGACAAAGTTGCTAACCTTTGTGATCATTTGAATGGATGGGGGCCTTCAAATCTTGACAAATTTTGGGCAAAATGTGTGATGAGCTCGAGAGGACGAGGGGAAGAACAGAGAGGAGAGGGGAAATGGGAAGAACAGAGTGAGCTCGGGTGGACGAAGGGTTTATGTAGGACGACCTTTAGTACCGGTTCGTGCCAAGAACCGGTACTAAAGGTGCTGGAGGGGGCCCAGACTGACAACATCCTGCCACCACTCTCATTAGTACCGGTTCGTGGCACGAACCGGTGCTAAAGGTTAGCCATGAACCGGTACTAATGAGAGCGGCCCGGCTAGCCGTTGGAACCGGCACTAATGTATACATTTGTGCCGACTCAAATACAAACCGGCACTAATGTGCTTCACGTTTGACCCTTTTTCTACTAGTGATATGAGCATCTAGGTTCCGCTATTGGTTATTGACCGGAGATGTGTCTCGGTCATGTCTACATAGTTCTCGAACCCGTAGGGTCCGCACGCTTAACGTTAGATGACGATATGTATTATGAGTTATGTGTTTTTGATGACCGAAGTTTGTTCGGAGTCCCGGATGAGATCACGGACGTGACGAGGAATCTTGAAATGGTCGAGACATAAAGATTGATATATTGGACGGCTATATTCGGACACCGGAAGTGTTATAGAAAGTTTCGGATAAAACTGGAGTGCCTAAGGGTTACCGGAACAGCCCCGAGGGAACTAATGGTCCTCGATCGACCTTAGTGGGAATGGAGGAAGGGCCAGGAGGGGCTGGCCGCGCCCCCTGGGTCCGAATTGGACTAGGGGAAGGGGGCCGCGCCCCCCTTTCCTTCCCTTCCCTCTCTTCCTTCCTTCTTCCCCCTCTTCCTTAGGTGGAAACCTACTACGACTTGGAGTCCTAGTAGGATTCCCCTCTCCTGGCGCGCCCTAGGAGGGACAGCCGGCCTCCCCCTTGCTACTTTATATATGGGGGCAGGGCGGGACCCTAGAACACACAAGTTTCTCTCCCACCGTGTGCGGTGCCCCCCTCCACAGTTACTCACCTCGATCATACCATCATAGTGCTTAGGCGAAGCCCTACGCCGGTAGCATCATCATCACCGTCGCCACGCTGTCGTGCTGACGGAACTCACCCTCGTTCTCAACTGGATCAAGAGCACGAGGGACGTCATCGAGCTGAACGTGTGCTGAACGCGGAGGTGCCATACGTTCGGTACTTGATCGCACTAGTAGATTTAGGTGTTTCATATATTGTGTTAGCTAGCTAATTAATAGAGAGAGAAGTGTCCTCTCTTATCTCTGTGCTTGGTCGACGCTACGTACTATACATATAGAGAGGACTAGACACGGTAGCTAGTAAGCAAATGAAGGAAACAGAAGATCGTCATGAACATATGCATGCAGAGAGAAGTGATATCGACCACCTCTCCTTCTCTGAGAGATTGGTCGAACAACAAGTTCTCGTATATCTATCCGACGCTACTGGCTACATATATACAATAAAATTATCTCTTACAATATAATCTCCTAATTCCAAATGAACTCAGGGTCCACATGGTATTCTCCGTTTTTAACGATCACGTGGTCAAGAAAGAATGCCGCCAATTCCTCTTGAATTCTCGCATACGATCTGGTGGTAGGACTTCATCCCGCATCCGAAATATCAAATTTGAAGAAGGGGGTCAATACATATATATGAATAAATGAAACTCAACACAAATGATGGTAAGAAAATAAAATTGTGAATATTATTATTTACGCACTTCATATTGTTTGTCAGAGTAGCCCCGCTCACAAGTCGTGTGGCGGATGGACTCGCAAATGTAGTATCCATAGTAATCATTCCCTTGTTCCTGCCACAACCACTTTATAAGAAATAGAGGCCAATCAAACTGATAATTAGCAAGCATGCTAAATGGTATTGATAATTAGCAAGCATGCTAAATGGTTGAGATACGACAATACGACATCACTTCCTTTTGCGATTATGTCCATCAACATTGCTTCTGTTGCTTCGTCTCGGGGGTTCTTCATAGTTTCTGCCAATATTTACAACATGGCAATTATTATTCAAACATTATAGATGGATATATTAGTGGCAAACATAGAACTAGCTAGCTAATCACAATAAGGAATCATATTAGTGGCCTCGACGCTGCTTCTCTAGGGTTTGGGGTGGCCTCGGCAACGCTTCAAGGGTTTGGGGTGGCCTCGACAACGCTTCAAGGGTTTGGGTGGCCTCGACAGAGTTTGTCGGGTAGGGGCGCGGCGGGAGGGGGTAGGAGACCGACATCATTTTTTCTAGGGTTTGGGTGTCCTCGAGAGTTTTGGTCGAGCGAGAGGGCCGGGGGGTGCTCCCGTGGTATAAGTTATCACGGTCGAGAGGGGGTATATGTATCGACCGCCCCTCATGTCGAAGTTATCCGGGAGGGGGTTATATCGACAATGACGACATACATACATGGGAAAATAATGTTATCAGGGAGGGGGTATATCAACCCCCCCCCCCTCGTGTTGAAGTTATCGAGAGGGGGTATATCGATAACGACATACCCCATAAAATATAAGAAGACAAAAGAAGAAATAAAAAGAGGAGAAGAAGAAAGGAATAGAAGAGAAGATCGAAGAAAAAAACGAGGAGAAGAAGAAAGGAATAGAGGAGAAGAAGAGAAAATAGAAAATATTCTATTTTCTCTTCTTCTCCTCTATTCCTTTCTTCTTCTCCTCTTCTTTTTCTTCTTTTTTCCTCTTCTTATTTATTTCTCCTCTTCTTCCTCTCCTCTTCTTCTCCCTTCTTCCTCTTCTTATTTCCCTTTTCCCTCTCATTCTTTTTCTTCTTCTTCCTTTCCTAGCTAGACATATAAATTTTTTCTAAAAATGTAACTTTTGCATATATAAAACTTTTTCTTCTTTTTCCTTCTTCCTTCTCTTCCTTCTTCCTAAATTTATAAAACTTTTCTAAAAATGAAACTAACCTAAAATGTACTAAATCAGAGAACATATATAGATAAAACTTTTCTAAAAATCTAACTTTTGCATATATGTATTTTTAAAACATCATGCATATTACAATTGAAAAAATACATACATACATAAAAAACATGTACAAAATACATACATACATATATGAACATACATCAAAAAATACATGTATCTAAAAAATACATATATGCATATATGAAAATCTAAAAACATGTAAAAAAATAGCATGTATAACTAAAAAGTTACATTTAGGGGCGACGACGGCAGGAGTGGCGCGCGACGGGGCAGGGGCGGCGCGCGCGTCGGGTCAGCGGCGGCGCGCGGTGACGGCGCAGGGGCGGCGCGCGCGTCGGGTCAGCGGCGGTGCGCGGTGACAGCGTCGGGCGAGGGCGCGGGCGACGGCGACTATGGGCGCGGGCGACAGCGACGGCGACGGGTGGCGGCGGGGCAGCCTGGCGGCTTCGATTTGGTCGAGGGGTCATCGGGGGCAACTGCGAGATGAAGATGAAAATTTTCACAAGTGCTACTTATATACCCAGGGCATTGGTACTGGTTCGTGGCACAAACCGGTACCAATTCCCTCTTTAGTCTCGATTGGTGCCACCAACCGGGACCAAAGATCACTTTTCAACAGCCCAAAGGGCGGGAAGCAAAGGCCTTTGGTCCCGGTTGATGGCACCAACCGGGACTAAAGGAGGGACCAATGCCCTCCTTTACTCCCGGTTGGTGCCATCAACTGGGACCAGTGGCTTGCACAGCGGGGTGGTGGTGGCCCAACTAGCAGGGTTCCTAGTCGTATTCAGGCCGTGGTGGCCCAGTAGGTGGCAATTTTTTTATTTTTTCCTAGTTTTTTTTGTTTTATTTTTTGCTTTATTTATTTTGTTTTGTTTCTACTAACAACAAAATACTTATTTATTTTATTTTATTTTGTTTATAATTACTTATTTATTTTATTTTATGATAATTCTTTTTGCTATTAAAGTTTCTAACAAAAAAGTTCTTTATGAAAATTCTTTTTGCTTTTAATGATTTTGAACAAAAAATACTTTGATAATTTTAGTTTCATAAATTTTAGTTATGTTATTAAAGTTTTTTTTTGTTTCTACTTATGTATTTTATTAAAGTTTATATTATTTTGTTTCAAATTACTTATTTATTTTATTTTATGATAATTCTTTTTGCTATTAAAGTTTCTACAAAAAAAGTTCTTTATGAAAATTATTTTTGCTTCTACTGATTTTGAACAAAAACTACTTTGATAATTTTAGTTTCATAAATATTATTTATTTTATTAAAGTTTATTTTATTTTGTTTTGTTTTGTTTCTACTTATATATTTTATTAAAGTTTATATTATTTTGTTTCAAATTACTTATTTATTTTATTTTATGATAATTCTGACTTCATTTGTTATTTTTCATGCATTTACTGATTATTTTGAGCTATAAGACCATGAAATTGAAAAGCATTTGAAATGAACTCTGAAAAGGTTGAAAGTTGGCATGGTATCATCATTTCACTCACATAGCATGTGCAAGAAAGTAGAGAGGGTTACGGCAAAAAATGGATGCACTTCGTGTACAAAACGGACAATCTCTTTCGAAGTATCAGGGTTTCGTCACGAAACTCGTCTGTTACAAAGGGATTTCATTTTTTTTGAACTTATTTGAACTCCATAGTTTTTCTGTGTTCAAAATGCACCATTCAAAGCCACATCATCAATTTTTAACCCTTTCTGACTTCATTTGTTATTTTTCATGCATTTACTGATTATTTTGAGCTATAAGACCATGAAATTGAAAAGCATTTGAAATGAACTCTGAAAAGGTTGAAAGTTGGCATGGTATCATCATTTCACCCACATAGCATGTGCAAGAAAGTAGAGAGGGTTACGGCAAAAACTGGATGCACTTCATGTACAAAACGGACAATCTCTTTCGAATTATCAGGGTTTCATCACGAAACTCGTCTGTTACAAAGCCACATCATCAATTTTCAACCCTATCATGAATAGATAAGTGACCAAATTAATAGAAGTTCATCACATTAAAACCAAAGTACATACATAGTTCTCATTGAACAACATATAGCTCTCCAGAGCATCTAATTAAACCATACATTGAAATTATGTAAAACATTTCAATGCAACAACAAATGCGATCATAATCGCAATCAAGGTAACAACTGATCGAACTGCATAATGATACCAAGCCTTGGTATGAATGGCATATTTTCTAATCTTTCTAATCTTCAACCGCATTGCATCCATCTTGGTCTTGTGATCATCGACGACATCCGCAACATGCAACTCCAATATCATCTTCTCCTCCTCAATTTTTCTTATTTGTTCCTTCAAGTAATTGTTTTCTTCTTCAACTAAATTTAACCTCTCGACAATAGGGCCGGTTGGAATTTCCGGTTCAACAACCTCCTAGATAAATAAAATCTATGTCACGTTGGTCGGCATAATTGTCATAAACAATAAATGAACCAAATAGTTATCAAAAGATAATATATACCACATCTGAATCATAGACAGGACGAGGGCCGACGGGGGCGGATACCAAAACCATCGCACTATATAATAACAAGGAATAATAAAAGTAAGAAAATTAGACAAGTATCTATCTGAAGTAATAATTTTTTTTGTTTCAGAAAGAAGATAAGAACAAGAGGCTCACCACGGTGGTGCCGGCGACGAGGTCGGCGCGGGCGATCGACGGCGGTGAAGACGGGGATGGGATGTGACGGACCACTAAACCTAGACAAATCTCGGGGAAAATGGAGCTCAGAGGTCGAGTTTTGAGAGGAGAAAGATTAACTAGTGTGGCTCGGACATTTCATCGAACACCTCATGTGCATAGGAGGTGAGCTAGAGCACCCAAATGCCCTCCCCTCGCCGGCCAGAAAAAATAGAGCATTGTGGAGTGCTCTGCTGTGGCGATGGGGTATATATAGGCAACTCATTTGTCCCGGTTCATGTTAGAAACCGGACTAAAGCGTTTATTCCAACTCCGAGATGCTTGCACCAGTCCATAAATGGATCGCTGGAGTTTGCACACTTTGTTAGCACCTTTTGGATCGACAAAACCTTCTAGTTGCATCATATACAACTCTTCTTCCAGAAATCCATTCAGGAATGCAGTTTTAACATCCATTTGCCAAATTTCATAATCATAAAACGTGGCAATTGCTAACATGATTCGGACAGACTTAAGCATCGCTACGGGTGAGAAAGTCTCATCGTAGTCAACCCCTTGAAATTGTCGAAAACCTTTTGCAACAAGTCGAGCTTTGTAGATAGTTACATTACCATCATCATCAGTCTTCTTCTTGAAGATCCATTTATTCTCGACGGCTTGCCGATCATCGGGCAAGTCAACCAAAGTCCATACTTTGTTCTCATACATGGATCCCATCTTAGATTTCATGGCCTCAAGCCATTTCGTGGAATCCGGGCTCATCATCGCTTCCTCATAGTTCGTAGGTTCTCCATGGTCAAGTAACATGACTTCCAGAATAGGATTACCGTACCACTCTGGTGCGGATCTTACTCTGGTAGACCTACGAGGTTCAGTAGTAACTTGATCTGAAGTTTCATGATCAATATCATTAGCTTCCTCACTGATTGGTGTAGTTGTCACAGGAACCGGTTCTTGTGATGAACTACTTTCCAACAAGTTTACCTCATCAAGTTCTACTTTCCTCCCACTCACTTTTTCGAGAAAAACTCCTTCTCTAGGAAGGATCCAAATTTAGTAATGAAAATCTTGCCCTCAGATCTGTGATAGAAGGTGTACCCAATAGTCACTTTTGGGTATCCTATGAAGACACATTTCTCCGATTTGGGTTCGAGCTTATCTGGTTGAAGTTTCTTCACATAAGCATCGCAGCCCCAAACTTTAATAAACGACAACTTTGGTTTCTTGCCAAACCATAGTTCATAAGGCGTCGTCTCAACAGATTTTGATGGTGCCCTATTTAACGTGAATGCGGCCGTCTCTAAAGCATAACCCCAAAATGATAGCGGTAATCAGTAAGAGACATCATAGATCGCACCATATCTAGTAAAGTACGATTACGACGTTCGGAGCCACCATTTAATTGTGGTGTTCCGGGTGGCGTGAGTTACGAAACTATTTCGCATTGTTTCGAATGTAGACCAAACTCGTAACTCAAATATTCTCCTCCATGATCAGATCGTAGAAATTTTATTTTCTTGTTACGATGATTTTCCACTTCACTCTGAAATTCTTTGAACTTTTCAAATGTTTCAGACTTGTGTTTCATCAAGTAGATATACCCATATCTGCTCAAATCATCTGTGAAGGTGAGAAAATAACGATACCCGCCACGACCTTCAATATTCATTGGACCACATACATCAGTATGTATGATTTCCAATAAATCAGTTGCTCGCTCCATAGTTCCGGAGAACGGCGTTTTAGTCATCTTGCCCATGAGGCACGGTTCGCAAGTACCAAGTGATTCATAATCAAGTGATTCCAAAAGTCCATCAGTATGGAGTTTCTTCATGCGCTTTACACCGATATGACCTAAACGGCAGTGCCACAAATAAGTTGCACTATCATTATCAACTCTGCATCTTTTGGCTTCAACATTATGAATATGTGTATCACTACTATCGAGATTCAATAAAAATAGACCACTCTTCAAGGGTGCATGACCATAAAATATATTACTCATATAAATAGAACAACCATTATTCTCTGATTTAAATGAATAACCGTCTCGCATCAAACAAGATCCAAATATAATGTTCATGCTCAACACTGGCACCAAATAACAATTATTTAGGTCTAAAACTAATCCCTATGGTAGATGTAGAGGTAGTGTGCCGACCGCGATCACATCGACTTTGGAACCATTTCCCACGCGCATCGTCACCTCGTCCTTAGCCAATCTTCGCTTAATCCGTAGTCCCTGTTTCGAGTTGCAAATATTAGCAACAGAACCAGTATCAAATACCTAGGTACTACTGTGAGCATTAGTAAGGTACACATCAATAACATGTATATCACATATACCTTTGTTTACTTTGCCATCCTTCTTATCCGCCAAATACTTGGGGCAGTTTCGCTTCCAGTGTCCAGTCTGCTT
This sequence comes from Triticum timopheevii, assembly GCA_963921465.1. Lineage (NCBI taxonomy): Eukaryota > Viridiplantae > Streptophyta > Magnoliopsida > Poales > Poaceae > Triticum > Triticum timopheevii. Next base: position 552,996,230 of record OY997272.1, on the reverse strand, counting down.
GCAGTAGAAGCACTCAGCCTCAGGCTTAGGTCCAGACTTGGGTTTCTTCTCTTGAGCAGCAACTTGTTTGTTGTTCTTCTTGAAGTTCCCCTTCTTCTTCCCTTTGCCCTTTTTCTTGAAACTGGTGGTCTTGTTAACCATCAACACTTGATGCTCCTTCTTGATTTCTACCTCCGCAGCTTTTAGCATTGCGAAGAGCTCAGGAATAGTCTTGTCCATCCCTTGCATATTATAGTACATCACGAACCTCTTGTAGCTTGGTGGCAGTGATTGAAGAATTCTGTCAATGACACTATCATCAGGAAGATTAACTCCCAGTTGAATCAAGTGATTATTATACCCAGACATTTTGAATATATGTTCACTGACAGAACTATTCTCCTCCATCTTACAACTATAGAACTAATTGGAGACTTCATATCTCTCAATCCGGGCATTTGCTTGAAATATTAACTTCAACTCCTGGAACATCTCATATGCTCCATGACGTTCAAAACATCGTTGAAGACCCAGTTCCAAGCCGTAAAGCATGGCACACTGAACTATCGAGTAGTCATCAGCTTTGCTCTGACAGACGTTCTTAACGTCGTCAGTTGCATCTGCAGCAGGCCTGGCACCCAGCGGTGCTTCCAGGATGTAATTCTTCTGTGCAGCAATGACGATAATCCTCAGGTTACGGACCCAGTCCTTGTAATTGCTACCATCATCTTTCAACTTAGCTTTCTCAAGGAACGCATTAAAATTCAACGGAACAACAGCATGAGCCATCTATCTACAACAAACATAGACAAGCAAAATACTATCAGGTACTAAGTTCATGATAAATTTAAGTTCAATTAATCATATTACTTAAGAACTCCCACTTAGACAGACATCTCTCCAGTCATCTAAGTGATCACGTGATCCAAATCAACTAAACCATGTCCGATCATCACGTGAGATGGAGTAGTTTCAATGGTGAACATCACTATGTTGATCATATCTACTATATGATTCACGTTCGACCTTTCGGTCTCCGTGTTCCGAGGCCATATCTGTATATGCTAGGCTCGTCAAGTTTAACCTGAGTATTCCGCGTGTGCAACTGTTTTGCACCCGTTGTATTTGAACGTTGAGCCTATCACACTCGATCATCACGTGGTGTCTCAGCACGAAGAACTTTCGCAACGGTGCATACTCAGGGAGAACACTTCTTGATAATTTAGTGAGAGATCATCTTAAAATGCTACCATTAATCAAAGCAAGATAAGATGCATAAAGTATAAACATCACATGCAATCAATATAAGTGATATGATATGGCCATCATCATCTTGTGCTTATGATCTCCATCTCCGAAGCACCGTCCTGATCACTATCGTCACCGGCGCGACACCTTGATCTCCATCGTAGCATCGTTGTCGTTTACGCCATCTATTGCTTCTACGACTATCACTACCGCATAGTGATAAAGTAAAGCAATTACAGGGCGTTTGCATTTCATACAATAAAGCGACAAACATATGGCTCCTGCCAGTTGCCGATAACTTCGGTTACAAAACATGATCATCTCATACAATAAAATGTAGCATCACGTCTTGACCATATCACATCACAACATGCCCTGCAAAAACAAGTTAGACATCCTCTACTTTGTTGTTGCAAATTTTACGTGGCTGCTACGGGCTGAGCAAGAACCGTTCTTACCTACGCATCAAAACCACAACGATAGTCCGTCAAGTTAGTGCTGTTTTAACCTTCGCAAGGACCGGGTGTAGCCACACTTGATTCAATTAAAGTGAGAGAGACAGACACCCGCCAGTCACCTTTAAGCACGAGTGCTCGTAGCGGTGAAACCAGTCTTGTGTAAGCATACGCGTAATGTCGGTCCAGGCCGCTTCATCTCACAATACCGCTAAACCAAAGTATGACATGCTGGTAAGCAGTATGACTTGTATCACCCACAACTCACTTGTGTTCTACTCATGCATATAACATCAACGCATAAAACCTAGGCTCGGATGCCACTGTTGGGGAACATAGTAATTTCAAAAAAATTCCTGCGCACACACAAGATCATGGTGATGCATAGCAACGAGAGGGGAGAGTGTTGTCCACGTACCCTCGTAGACCGAAAGCGGAAGCATTATAACAACGCCGTTGATGTAGTCGTACGTCTTCACGATCCGACCGATCCAAGTACCGAACGTACAGCACCTCCGAGTTCAGCACACGTTCAGCTCGATGATGATCCCCGGACTCCGATCCAGCAGGGTGTCGGGGATGAGTTCCGTCAGGACGACGGCGTGGTGACGGTGATGATGTTCTACCGACGCAGGGCTTCGCCTAAGCACCGCTACGATATGACCAAGGTGGAATATGGTGGAGGGGGGCACCGCACACGGCTAAGGAACGATCACGAAGATCAACTTGTGTGTCTAGAGGTGCCCCCCTGCCCCCGTATATAAAGGAGCAAGGAGGAGGCCGGCCGGCCCTAGGGGCGCGCCAAGGAGGGGGGGAGTCCTCCTCCTAGTAGGAGTAGGACTCCCCTTTCCTAGTCCAACTAGGAAGAGAGAAGGGGGAAGGAAAGAGAGGGAGAGGGAGAGGGAAAGAGGGGCCGCGCCCCCCTCCTCTAGTCCAATTCGGAATCCTCATGGGAGGGGGCGCGCCACCTCCTGGGCTGCTGCCCTCTCTCTCCCCTCAGGCCCACTAAGGCCGAATACTTCCCCGGGGGGTTCCGGTAACCCCTCCGGCACTCCGGTTTTCTCCGAAATCACTCGGAACACTTCCGGTGTCCGAATATAGTCGTCCAATATATCAATCTTTATGTCTCGACCATTTCGAGACTCCTCGTCGTGTCCGTGATCAAATCCGAGACTCTGAACAACCTTTGGTACATCAAAACTTATAAACTCATAATAAAATTGTCATTGTAACATTAAGCGTGCGGACCCTATAGGTTCGAGAACTATGTAGACATGACCTAGAACTATTTCCGGTCAATAACCAATAGCGAAACCTGGATGCTCATATTGGCTCCTACATATTCTACGAAGATCTTTATCGGTCAAACCGCATAACAACATATGTTGTTCCCTTTGTCATCGGTATGTTACTTGCCCGAGATTCGATCGTTGGTATCCAATACCTAGTTCAATCTCGTTACCGGCAAGTCTCTTTACTTGTTACGTAATGCATCATTCTGTAACTAACTCATTAGCTACATTACTTGCAAGGCTTATAGTGATGTGCATTACCGAGAGGGCCCAGAGATACCTCTCCGACAATCGGAGTGAAAAATCCTAATCTCGAAATACGCCAACTCAACATGTACCTTTGGAGACACCTATAGAGCTCCTTTATAATCACCCAGTTACGTTGTGACGTTTGGTAACACACAAAGTGTTCCTCCGGTAAACGGGAGTTGCATAATCTCATAGTTATAGGAACTTTGTATAAGTCATGAAGAAAGCAATAGCAACATACTAAACGATCAAGTGCTAAGCTAACAGAATGGGTCAAGTCAATCACATCATTCTCCTAATGATGTGATCCCGTTAATCAAATGACAACACATGTCTATGGTTAGGAAACATAACCATCTTTGATTAATGAGCTAGTCAAGTAGAGGCATACTAGTGACATTAAGTTTGTCTATGTATTCACACATGTATCATGTTTCCAGTTAATACAATTATAGCATGAATAATAAACATTTGTCATGATATGAGGAAATAAATAATAACTTTATTATTGCCTCTAGGGCATATTTCCTTCAGTTCTCTAGTCACCATCACCAAGTTACTGGAACTTTGTGATGAACTATAGTATGCAAGGGATGACAAAAATGATTCCCGAGCTCTTCGTGATGCTGAAATCAACGAAGGTAGAAATTAAGAAAGAGCATCAAGTGTTAATGATTAAACAAGAGCACTAGTTTCAAGAAAAGGGCAAAGGGAAAGAAAGGGAACTTCAAGAAGAATGGCAAGCAAGTTGTCACTCCCATGAAGAAGCCCAAAGCTGGACCTAAGCCTGAAACTGAGTGCTTCTACTGCAAAGGAAATGGTCACTGGAAGTGGAACTGCCCCAAATATTTGGCGGATAAGAAGGATGACAAAGTGAACAAAGGTATATTTGATATACATATTATTGATGTGTACCTTACTAGTGCTCGTCATAATCCCTTGGTAATTGATACTTGTTCGGTTGCTAAGATTAGTAACTCGAAACAGGAGTTGCAGAATAAATAGAGACTAGTTGAGGATGAAGTAACGATGTATGTTGGAAGTGGTTCCAAGATTGATATGATCATCATCGAGCACTCCCTATACTTTTGGTATTGGTGTTGAACCTAAATAAATGTTATTTGGTGTTTGCGTTGAGCATGAATATGATTAGATCATGTTAATTGCAATACGGTTATTCATTTAAGACAGAGAATAATTGTTATTGTGTTTACATGAATAAAACCTTCTATGGTCATACACCCAATGTTGATGGTTTATTGAATCTCGATCGTGGTAATACACATATTCATAGTATTGATGCCAAAAGATGCAAAGTTGATAATGATAGTGCAACTTATTTATGGGACTGTTGTTTGGGTCATATCGGTGTAAAGTGCATAAAGAAACTCCATAAAGACGGACTTTTGGAATCACTTGATTATGAATCATTTGATGCTTGCGGACAGTGCCTTATGGGCAAGATGACTAAAACCCCGTTCTCCGGAACAATGGAACGAGCTAGTGACTTATTGAAAATAATACATACCGATGTTTGCGGTCCAATGAGTGTTGATGCTCGTGGTGGGTATCGTTATTTTTTGACCATCACAGATGATTTGAGCAGATATGGGTATATCTACTTAATGAAACACAAGTCTGAAACATTTGAAAAGTTCAAAGAATTTTAGTGTGAAGTGGAGAATCATCGTAACAAGAAAATAAAGTTTCTACAATCTGATCGTGGAGGAGAATATTTGAGTTACGAGTTTGGCCTTCATTTAAAACAATGTGGAATAGTTTCACAGCTCATGCCACCTGGAACACCACAGCGTAATGGTGTGTCCGAACATCGTAACCGCACTTTATTGAATATGGTGCGATCTATGATGTCTCTTAGCGATTTACCACTATTGTTTTGGGGTTATGCATTAGAGACAGCTGCATTCACGTTAAACAGGGCATCATCGAAATCTGTTGAGATGACGCCTTATGAACTGTGGTTTGGCAAGAAACCAAAGTTGTCGTTTCTTAAAGTTTGGGGTTGCGATGCTTATGTGAAAAAGCTTCAACCTGATAAGTTCAAACCCAAATCGGAGAAATGTATCTTCATAGGATACCCAAAAGAAACTGTTGGGTACGCCTTCTATCAAAGATCCGAAGGCAAGATATTCGTTGCTAAGAATGGATCCTTTCTAGAGAAGGAGTTTTCTCTCGAAAGAAGTGAGTGGGAGGAAAGTAGAACTTGATGAGGTAATTGTACCTTCTCCCGAATTGGAAAGTAGTTCATCACAGAAATCAGTTCTAGTGATTCCTACACCAATTAGTGAGGAAGCTAATGATGATGATCATGAAACTTCAGATCAAGTTACTACCAAACTTTGTAGGTCAATCAGAGTACGATCCGCACCAGAGTGGTATGGTAATCCTATTCTGGAAATCATGTTACTAGACCATGATGAACCTGCAAACTATGAGGAAGCGATGATGAGCCCAGATTCCGTGAAATGGCTTGAGGCCATGAAATCTGAGATGGGATCCATGTATGAGGACAAGGTGTGGACTTTGGTGGAGTTACCCGATGATCGGCAAGCCATTAAGAATAAATGGATCTTCAAGAGGAAGACGGATGCTGATAGTACTGTTACTATCTACAAATCTCGAGTTGTCACAAAAGGTTTTTTGACAAGTTCAAGGAGTTGACTACGATGAGACTTTCTCACCCGTAGCGATGCTTAAGTCTGTCCGAATCATGTTAGCAATTGCTGCATTTCATTATTATGAAATTTGGCAGATGGATGTCAAAACTGCATTCCTGAATGGATTTATGGAAGAAGAGTTGTATATGATGCAACAAGAAGGTTTTGTCGATCCAAATGGTGCTAACAAAGTGTGCAAGCTCCAGCGATCCATTTATGGACTAGTGCAAGCCTCTCGGAGTTGGAATAAACGCTTTGATAGTGTGATCAAAGCATATGGTTTTATATAGACTTTTGGAGAAGCCTGTATTTTACAAGAAAGTGAGTGGGATCTCTGTAGCATTTCTAATGTTATATGTGGATGACATAGTGTTGATTCGAAATGAAATAGAATTTCTGGATAGCATAAAGGGATACTTTAATAAGATTTTTCAATAAAATACCTCGGTGAAGCTGCTTACATATTGGGCATCAAGTTCTATAGAGATAGATCAAGACGCTTGATAAGATTTTTCAATGAGTATATACCTTGACAACGTTTTGAAAGAGTTCAAATTGGATCAGTCAAAGACGGAGTTCTTGTCTGTATTACAAGGTCTACAGTTGAGTAAGACTCAAACCTCGACCATGGCAGAAGATAGAAAGAGAATGAAATTCATTCCCTATGCCACAGTCATAGGTTCTATATAGTATGTTGTGTTGTGTACCAGACCTATTGTGTACCTTGCCATGAGTTTGGCAAGGGGGTACAATAGTGATCTAAGAGTGGATCACTGGACAGCGGTCAAAATTATCCTTAGTGAGGACTAAGGGAATGTTTCTCGATGATGGGGGTGATAAAGAGTTCATCGTAAAGAGTTACGTCGATGCAAGCTTTTACACTGATCCAGATGACTCTAAGTCTCAATCTGGATACGTATTGAAAGTGGGAGCAATTAGCTAGAGTAGCACTATGCAGAGCATTGTAGACATAGAATATTTGCAAAATACATACAGCTTTGAATGTGACAGCCCCATTGACTAAACTTCTCTCATAAGCAAAACATGATCAAACCTTAGTACTCTTTGGGTGTTAATCACATAGCAATGTGAACTAGATTATTGACACTAGTAAACCGTTTGGTTGTAGGTCACATGGCGATGTGAACTATGGGTGTTAATCACATACAGATGTGAACTATTGATGTTAAATCACATGGCAATGTGAACTAGATTATTGACTCTAGTGCAAGTGGGAGACTGAAGGAAATATGACCTAGAGGCAATGATAAAGTTGTTATTTATATTTCCTTATATCATGATAAATGTTTATTATTCATGCTAGAATTGTATTAACCGGAAACTTAGCACATGTGTGAATACATAGACAAAACATAGTGTCCCTAGTATGCCTCTACTTGACTAGCTCGTTAATCAAAGATGGTTACGTTTCCTAACCATAGACATGTGTTGTCATTTGATGAACGGGATCACATCATTAGGAGAATGATGTTATGGACAAGAACCATCCGTTAGCTTAGCATTATGATCGTTACAGTTTCATTGCTACTTCTTTCTTCATGACTTATACACGTTCCTCGGACTATGAGATTATGCAACTCCCGAATACCGGAGGAACACCTTGTGTGCTATCAAACGTCACAACGTAACAAGGTTATTATAAATATGCTCTACAGGTGTCTCTGAAGGTGTTTGTTGGATTGGCATAGATCGATATTAGGATTTGTCACTCCGTGTTTCGGAGAGGTATCTCTGGCCCCTCTCAGTAATGCACATCACTATAAGCCTTGCAAGCAATGTGACTAATGAGTTAGTTGCGGGATGAAATATTACAGAACGAGTAAAGAGACTTACCGGTAACGAGATTGAACTAGGTATGATGATACTGATGATCGAATCTTGGGCGAGTAACATACTGATGACAAAGGGAACAACATATGTTATTAAGCAGTTTGACCGATAAAGATCTTCGTAGAATATGTAGGAGCCAATATGAGCATCCAGGTTCCGCTATTGGTTATTGACCGGAGATGTGTCTCGGTCATGTCTACATAGTTCTCGAAACCGTAGGGTCCGCATGCTTAACATTCGATGATGATGTGTATTATGAGTTATGGTTTTTATGACCGAAGTTTGTTCGGAGTCCCGGATGAGATCACAGACGTGACGAGGAGTCTCGAAATGGTCAAGACATAAAGATTGATATATTGGATGGCTATATTCGAACACCGGAAGTGTTCTGAAAAGTTTCGGAAAAAACCGAAGTGCCGGAGGGTTACCGTTACCCCCCGGGGGAACTAATGGGCCTCGATGGGCTTTAGTGGAAGAGAGGAAGGGCCAGGAGGGGCTGGTCGCCCCCCCCCCCTTGGGCCCGAATTGGACTAGGGGAAGGGGGGCGCGCCCCCTTTCCTTCCCTCCCCCCTCTTCCTTAGGTGGAAACCTACTAGTACTTGGAGTCTGATGTATACTACACAACCTTCTTCTTGTAGACGTTGTTTGGCCTGCAAGTGCATAGGTTTGTAGGATAGTAGAAAATTTCCCTCAAGTGGATGACCTAAGGTTTATCAATCCGTGGGAGGCGTAGGATGAAGATGGTCTCTCTCAAGCAACCCTGCAACCAAATAACAAAGAGTCTCTTGTGTCCCCAACACACCCAATACAACGATAAATTGTATAGGTGCACTAGTTCAGCGAAGAGATGGTGATACAAGTGCAATATGGATGGTAGATATAGGTTTTTGTAATCTGAAAATATAAAAACAGCAAGGTAACTAATGATAAAAGTGAGCGTAAACGGTATTGCAATGGTAGGAAACAAGGCCTAGGGTTCATACTTTCACTAGTGCAAGTTCTCTCAATAATAATAACATAGATAGATCATATAACAGTCCCTCAACATGCAACAAAGAGTCACTCCAAAGCCACTAATAGCGGAGAACAAACATAGAGATTATGGTAGGGTACGAAACCACCTCAAAGTTATTCTTTCGTATGAATATATTCAAGAGTTCGTACTAGAATAACACCTTAAGACACAAATCAACCAAAACCCTAATGTCACCTAGATACTCCATTGTCACCTCAAGTATCCATGGGCATGATTATACGATATGCATCACACAATCTCAGATTCATCCAACCAACACAAAGTACTTCAAAGAGTGCCCCAAAGTTTCTACCAGAGAGTCAAGAAAACGTGTGCCAGCCCCTATGCATAGGTTCATGGGCGGAACCCGCAAGTTGGTCACCAAAACATACATCAAGTGGCACGTGATATCCCATTGTCACCACAGATAAACACGGCAAGACATACATCAAGTGTTCTCAAATCAAAGACTCAATCCGATAAGATAACTTCAAGAGGGAAACTCAATTCATCACAAGAGAGTAGAGGGGGAGAAACATCATAAGATCCAACTATAATAGCAAAGCTCGCGATACATCAAGATCGTGCCATAGAGAGAACACGAGAGAGAGAGAGAGAGAGAGATCACACATAGCTACTAGTACATACCCTCAGCCCCGAGGGTGAACTACTCCCTCCTCATCATGGAGAGCGCCAGGATGATGAAGATGGACACCGGTGATGGATTCCCCCTCCGGCAGGGTGCCGGAACAGGCTCCCGAGAGGTTTTTGGTGGCTATAGAGGCTTGCGGCGGTGGAACTCCTGCTCTATCCTGATATTCGATGGTTTTAGGGTACATAGGGTTATATATGTGAAAGAAGTCGGTCGGGGGGTGCTCGAGGGGTCCACGAGACAGGGGGCCGCGCCCTATAGGGGGTGCACCCCCCTATCTCCTGGGCTCCTCGAGGATCTTCTGACTTGATCTCCAAGCCTCCAGGATGATAATCTTCCCAAAAAAACACGTTGCCGAAGGTTTCATTCCGTTTGGACTCCGTTTGATATTCCTTTTCTTCGAAATACCGAAATAGGCAATAAAACAGCACTATGGGCTGGGCCCCAAAAATGATATAAATGTGTAAAATAAAGCCCATAAACATCCAAAAGGGGTAATATAATAGCATGGAACAATCAAAAATTATAGATACGTTGGAGACGTATCAAGCATCCCCAAGCTTAATTCCTGCTCGTCCTCGAGTAGGTAAATGATAAAAACAGAATTTTTGATGTGGAATGCTACCTAGCATAATTCTCAATGTAGTTTTCTTTATTGTGGCATGAATGTTCAGATCCAAAATGATTCAAAATAAAAGTTCATATCGACATGAAAATGGTGATACTTTAAGCATACTAATCAAAGTAACCATGTCTTCTCAAAATAACATGGCCAAAGAAAATTATCCCTACAAAATCATATAGTCTGGCTGTTGCTCTATCTTCATCACACAAAGTATTTAATCATGCACAACCCTGATGACAAGCCAAGCAATTCTTCCATACTTTAATAATCTCAAACTTTTTCAACTTTCATGCAATACATGACCATGAGCCATGGACATAGCACTATATGTGGAATAGAATGGTGGTTGTGGAGAAGATAAAAAAGGAGAAGATAGTCTCACATCAACTAGGCGTATCAACGGGCTACAGAGAAGCCCATTAATAGATATCAATGTGAGTGAGTAGGGATTGCCATGCAACGGATGCACTAGAGCTATAAATATATGAAAGCTCAACAAAAGAAATTAAGTGGGTGTGCATCCAACTCGCTTGCTCACGAAGACCTAGGGCACTTTTGAGGAAGCCCATCATTGGAATATACAAGCCAAGTTCTATAATGAAAAATTCCCACTAGTATATGAAAGTGACAACATATGAGACTCTCTATCATGAAGATCATGGTGCTATTTTGAAACACAAGTGTGGAAAACGAGATAGTAGCATTGTCCCTTCTCTCTTTTTCTCTCATTTTTTTCTTTCCCTTTTTTTTCTTTTCTTCTTTTTTTTCTTTTTTTTTCTTTGGCCTTCTCTTTTTTTTCATTTTGGCCTTTCTCTTTTTTTCCTTTTTTTTTCTTTTTGCAAAGTCCGAAGTCTCATCCCGACTTGTGGGGGAATCATATTCTTCATCATCCTTTCCTCACTAGGACAATGCTCTAATAATGAAAATCATCACACTTTTATGGATTTACAACTCAAAGCTAGAACAAGATATGACTATATATGAATGCCTCCGGCGGTGTACCGGCATATGCAATGAATCAAGAGCGACATCACTACTAGGGAAAACCCTAGCAGTAGCGCGTGTTTTGTGCCCACTAGTAGCGCAGGGGGGCGCGCTACTAATAAGGCGCTACAGCTATTGCTTAGCAGTAACGCGTGCCAGCACGCGCTACTGCTAGGACAAATAGATGCAGCGTTTGTTCAGAACCACGCTACTACTAAGGTATCTACTTGCAGCGTGTTTTCTTTCCATCGCTACTAGTATTTTTTTTATTTTTTTTATTTTTAGTGTATTTATGCGCCATCATACAAATATTGGTACAATACTAGCTGTTATGAGGTTTACATCATTATGTCCATAACAGTGTATTAAATGAAGGTGGATTAGGTTCAAGTGGAGGTAATATGTGGTGCATGTCAAAAGTATACTACTAATCCAAACTTGATCTAGTTTGGACTAGTAGTACTTTCGATGTGCACCACATGTTGCCTCCACTTGAATCTAATCCGCCAGCACAAGCTATTTAATCATCATCATAGTCATTACCACCAACAGTATTTATTTAATCAGCACTAACACTAGCTAATAATAATCATCATAGTCATTACCACCAACACTAGCTATTTTATCATCATAGTAATAGTGTAGCACATCATCATCCTCAAACTCATTTCTAGCTAGCTAATCACTCCTGCTGCTCTCTCTTAGGTAAAATAACATAAAACATGTATAGCTCTCCTCCTCGATCAAACTGGAGCATGCAGATGAACCTGTCTCCTAATCGTGGGTAGCACATCTGTTTGCTGCCCGCTAGTACTTCTCTGCGCTCCCCCATCACATATTTGGTCCAATCTTGCACTATTAAGCATCCGTCGCTAATCTTGAATGCACTAAAGTAATCTATAGGATATCTTGGCCGTAAGCTGATAATACTCATGGTACCTTTAGTCTCGATCCCATAAGGCACAACATTCATCGGGAGTCCCTGTTGAAGAACATCGTACGGTAACATACTTAGCAATGAAGTTTAGCTTCAAAAATAATGTATGGAAAAGATGCACCGATGACAAATAGTAAAAATCTTACCATCCTTCCTAAATAGATGTGACCGTAGTTCATTACGAACACTATTGGTCGCACATTTTCAGTACTAACATTTCTAAATGCAGGAAGAAAATTTGTCTTGACAGTATCAAGATCCTCAAGCCATGAAACATAATGACTGAGCTCCTCGCAGTTGAGTTCAGCCCCAGGACAGTATACGGTCCTGTCTACCAAGCGCTGGACATGTTTGCTTGCACCGAAATAAGCTGACAATACAAATTAGTTGTCAACTATTTTTGAATAAACAATATCAAAGACATAAATATGGTTGAGAAACTTATATAATGGTATAACTGGAGGCATTTGCACATCGACCCAGATGTCGGTATTACCTTCAATATCATCTTCCGGACGAATATCAAAGGTGATAACCATATCAGGCTCAAATGCATAAGTCTTGCATAGTGCTCGCCATGTTTTGCATCCAAAATAGGTGTAGTCGTCTGAATTGTATAACTTTGCATGGAAAATATAACCATGCTCGGTCTTCAAGTAAACTTTCTTTTCCTCCATACTATGACTGAAACCTATCTTATCCAATACAAAAACTCTTGCATGGCAGGGGATACGCTAGTAGAATAGTAAAAAAATAAGTTGAAGCAAATGAAGCAGATGTCATGCTTAATTATGAAAAAAGACTTGTCGTTGTGACTTACTGTATCCACTTCGAAGTTCTCGTCCAGCTTGATGCTGAAGCGCCTATCATCATCTAGGAAGATTCCGTCGCACCGGCCGCGCTCGTCTTCGCAGTATTTGCAAATACCGAAATCCTTCTAGTCGTCAGACATTTCCTATGTTCATAGTTAAAACATTAATTGAAAATCGATCAAAGACAACTACCAAGATACTCAACACACAAATCCGGGGCACTCGATATTTCCTACATATTCTGGCACAAGTCATGCCAAAATTCACGGAAAAATCCGGCATGACCTTTGCTAAAATAGGACATATCGATCGCCTGAAATTTGCTGAAACGGAAATGAATCAACACTCCGGCAAAACATAGGCCACTCGAAGGTGTAACCTGCAAACATGACCGGCCACTTGGATATTGAGCAACACAAGATATACATTTCAAAATATCTTATAGGACTCAAATTAGCATGCATTCAATAAGCAAAAGTAAATCATCTCATGCGTCAGTACATCGTCGAATATTATCACTAATACATCACGAATAGTGTCATACATATAACATCACTAATACAACTAAAACTCTAGCACACAACGGGTATCGGCGCGGGCGGTGGACACCCACAGAGAAGGCACCATCACAGGATCATAGATCCAGTGAGATCCCCGGAGAACCTGCCAGGTATTGGAGAACGGCCTGTGCTCCAACGCAAACAAGTAGCGACGGACGTGCGCGTCCTCCTCACTAACACGGTGAAGCACCACCTCCGCGGAGTCCTCGAGCCTCTGGATCGTCACTGGCCCACGCGACCGCCACCAAAGAAGGTTCGGGTCAACGACAGGCTGGCTCCTCACCAACCTGCGCCCCCCGGTAGGTAGCGCCTCCCAGTACCACCCCGGCGGAGCCCAGTCCCGGACATGGCCGATCTGGTCAAGCAGGTATCGTCCTCCGCCGACTCGACGACGAGGATGCGGGATAGGCATCGTCCATGTCGAGGCGGGAAAAATTGCTTTAACTAAAAAATCACCTAATTAGTACCTAGTTCTTACTAACTAGTTCTTACTAACTAGTTCTTACTAACTAAATAGAAGAAGGTCAAATTTTACTCGTTTTATTATGCATTACACTAGTGTTTATTCATCATCTAAGAAAACATCACCTAAGAAAAAAATCCCAGCCGCATCTGTATCCAATTCATTTCCACCCATAGATGAACCCTAACTATTTGATGCAACTAAAATTTGAAGAACCATATCTAGGCAGAGGTAGGGGAGGGGGAGGAGCAGGTGTGCTCACCTCGATCGGGTGCCTGCGGCGAGAGAGGGGCAGGCGGCGTCGAGGTCGGGCTTGGGGCGGCATTGAGGTCGGGGGCGGCGTCCGGGGCGGCGTTGAGGTCGGGGCGGGGGCGGCGTTGAATCCGGGGTCGGGGGCGGCGTAGAGGGTGTGCGGAGAGTGCGCGGCGACCGACGGGCGACGGCGGCGGCGAGAGCGGAGGAGTTCGATTTGGGCGAAGTGGCCATGGGGAAAGACGAACGTGGTGGTTAAGTCAGAAGTAGCAGTAGCGCGTTCCTGAAAGCGCGCTACTTCTACATTACCTACAGCGCGTTTTGGGATACGCACTACTGCTACTACTTTCTCCTTTTTCCCTTTTTCATTTATTTTTCTTCACATTTTATTTTTTTCCTTTCACCTTCTTCTATTTCTTTCATTTTCAATTACCTTTCTATTTGCTTTTCATTTAATTTTATATCCTTTAGTAGTAGCGAGTTTGGAGCAAAACGCGCTGCTACAAAGAAAGTAGCAGTAGCGCGGTTCCCTATAGATCGCTACTACTATGTGTACCATATCGGCTAAGCCGTGAGAATTTTAGTAGTAACGTGTATGCACCGAGACGCGCTACTGCTACGACGTTATCTGCAGCGCGGTTTCCGCAGGCGCGCTGCTGCTATTTAGCACCAGCGTGCTTCTTTGACCCACGCTACTGCTAAAGTTCTGTGTATAAGGTTTTCCCTAGTAGTGCATGTATGAAAATTATGAAGGTGGCCTTGCCACAAATACAATGTCAACTACATGATCATGCAAAAAGCAATATGAGAAAAGTAATGCGTGTCATATGAACGGAACGGTGGAAAGTTGCATGGCAATATATCTCGGAATGGCTATGGAAATGCCATAGTAGGTAGGTATGGTGGCTGTTTTGAGGAAGGTATATGTTGGGTGTATGGTACCAGCGAAAGTTGCACGGCACAAGAGAGGCTAGCAATGGTGGAAGGGTGAAGTGCGTATAATCCATGGACTCAACATTAATCAAAAGAACTCATGCACTTATTGCAAAAATTTAGAAGTCGTCAAAAACCAAAGTACTAGGCGCATGCTCCTAGGGGGATAGATTGGTAGGAAAAGACCATCGCTCGTCCCCGACCGCCACTCATAAGGAAGACAATCAAAAAATAAAATTGTGCTCCAACTTCATCACAGAGCGGTTCACCATACGTGCATGCTACGGGAATCACAAACTTCAACACAAGCATTCTTTAAATACATAATCACCCAACTAGCATGACTTTAATATCACTACCTCCATATCTCAAAACAATTATCAAGCATCAAACTGATCATAGCATCCAATTCACTTCCTATGATAGTTTTTATTATACCCAACTTGGATGCTCATCATTCTAGGACCAACTTTGTAACCAAAGCAAATACCATGCTATTTTAAAAGACTCTCAAAATAATATAAGTTAAGCATGAGAGACTAGCAATTTCTACAAAATATAACCACCACCGTGCTCTAAAAGATCTAAGTGATGCACTAGAGCAAATGACAAACTACTCCGAAAGATATAAGTGAAGATCAATGAGTAGCTAAATAATTATGCAACTATGTGAAGATTCTCTCTCATTAAAGAATTTCAGATCTTTGTACTCTAATCAAACAGCAAGCAAAGCAAAACAAAATGACATTGCAAGGATAGCACAACTCATGTGAAGAAGCAAAAACTTAGGCTCAACCGATACTAACCGATAGTTATTGAAGAAGAAAGGTGGGATGCCTACCGGGCATCCCCAAGCTTAGATGCTTGATACTTCTTGAAATATTATCTTGGGGTTCCTTGGGCATCCCCAAGCTTGAACTTTTGTGTCTCCTTAATTCCTCTCATATCATGGTTTCTCTTTTTATCAAAAGCTTCATCCACACCAAACTCAACAAGAACTCGTGAGATAGGTTAGTTTAAACCAATGCAAAACCTTATCATTTTCTACTGTAACAAATCACCAAAATTATTATTCAACATTGAATACTAAATGCCTCTGCATATTTAATACTCCTATCCTCAAATATAATCATTAAACAAGCAAACATATGCAAACAATGCAAACATAACAGCAATCTGTCAAAACAGTACTGTCTGTAAAGAATGCAAGATTCATCATACTTCCCTAACTCCAAAAATTATGAAATAAAATTACCACTTCAGTAAATTTATCAGATCTCATTATGCAAAACGTTTCAACATTATATCATTCTCTTACTTTTCTAGGGAATTTTTGCAACAGCGGCAAACTTTCTATTTTCAAACAGCAACATGTATACTAGCAAAATAAGCATGGCGAAGGCTATCCTTGACTTTTTTTATTGAAACTAAATATGCAAAACATTATTCTAAATAACAGAAAGCAAATACTAACAAAATAAAATGACGCTCCAAGCAAAACACATATCATGTGGTGAATAAAAATATAGCTCCAAGTAAAGTTACCGATGAACGAAGACGAAAGAGGGGATGCCTTCCGGGGCATCATCAAGCTTAGGCTCTTGGTTGTCCTTGAATATTATCTTGGGGTGCCTTGGGCGTCCCCAAGCTTAAGCTCTTTCCACTCATTATTCCATAGTCCATCGAATCCTTACCCAAAACTTGAAAACTCCACAACACAAAACTCAACAGAAAACTCGTAAGCTCCGTTAGTATAAGAAAATAAAACCACCACTTAGGTACGGTAATGAACTCATCCTAAATTCATAATGGTGTAACACCTACTGTATTCCAACTTATGTATGGTTCATACCCTCCGATACTACTCATAGATTCATCAAAATAAGCAAACAACACATAGAAAACAGAATCTGTCAAAAATAGAACAGTCTGTAGTAATCTGTATCAAACGTATACTTTTGGAACTCCAAAAATCCTACCAAATTAGGAAGTCCTAAGCAATTTGTGTACCAATCCAGAGCAAAAATAATCAGATCAAGAGCACGTTTTTGTGAATTAAAAAAACTAAATTACTGGGTGCAAAAGTTTCTGATTCTGAGCAGGATCAACACAACTATCACCGTAAGCTATCCTAAAGGTCTTACTTGGCACTTTATTAAAACAAAAGCTAAAAAACATGATTACTACAGTAGCATAATCATGTGGACACACAAAAACAGTAAGGATATTATTGGGTTATCTCCCAACAAGCGCTTTTCTTTAATGCCTTTCTAGCTAGGCATGATGATGGCAATGATGCTCACATAAAAGATAAGAATTGAAACAATACGAGAGCATCATGAAGCATATGACTAGCACATTTAAGTCTAACCCACTTCCTATGCATATGGATTTTGTGAGCAAACAACTTATGGGAACAATAATCAACTAGCAAAGGAAGGTAAAACAAGCATAGCTTCAAGATTTTCAACACATAGAGAGGAAACTTGACATTATTGCAATTCCTACAAGCATATGTTCCTCCCTCATAATAATTTTCAGTAGCATCATGAATGAATTCAACAATATAACCAGCACCTAAAGCATTCTTTTCATGATCTACAAGCATAGAAAATTTACCACTCTCCACATAAGCAAAATTCTTCTCATGAATAGTAGTGGGAGCAAACTCAACAAAATAATTATCATGTGAGGCATAATCCAATTGAAAACTAAAATCATGATGACAAGTTTCATGGTTATCATTATTCTTAATAGCATACAAGTCATCACAATAATCATCATAGATAGCAACTTTGTTCTCATAATCAATTGGGACCTCTTCCGAAATAGTGGAATCATCACTAAATAAAGTTGACACTCTTCCAAATCCACTTTCATGTTCATCACAATAAGATTCAACATCCTCCAAAATAGTGGGATCACTACTTCCTAAAGTTGACACTCTTCCAAACCCACTTTCATCAATATAATCATCATAAATAGGAGGCACGCTTTCATCATAATAAATTTGCTCATCAAAGCTTGGGGACAAAATATATCATATTCATCAAACATAGCTTCCCCAAGCTTGTGGCTTTGCATATCATTAGCATCATGCATATTCAAGGAATTCATACTAACAACAATGCAATCATGCTCATCATACAAAGATCTAGTACCAAACATTTTAATGCATTCTTCTTCTAGCACTTGAGCACAATTTTCCTTTCCATCATTCTCACGAAAGATATTAAAAAGACGAAGCGTATGAGACAAACTCAACTCCATTTTTTTGGTAGTTTTCTTTTATAAACTAAACTAGTGATAAAACAAGAAACAAAAAGATTCGATTGCAAGATCTAAAGATATACCTTCAAGTGCTAACCTCCCCAGCAACGGCGCCAGAAAAGAGCTTGATGTCTACTACACAACCTTCTTCTTGTAGACATTGTTGGGCCTACAAGTGCACGGGTTTGTAGGACAGTAGCAAATTTCCCTCAAGTGGATGACCTAAGGTTTATCAATCCGTGGGAGGCATAGGATGAAGATGGTCTCTCTAAAGCAACCCTGCAACCAAATAATAAAGAGTCTCTTGTGTCCCCAACACACCCAATACAATGATAAATTGTATAGGTGCACTAGTTCGGCGAAGAGATGGTGATACAAGTGCAATATGGATGGTAGATATAGGTTTTTGTAATCTGAAAATAGAAAAACAGCAAGGTAACTAATGATAAAAGTGACCGTAAACGGTATTGCAATGGTAGGAAACAAGGCCTAGGGTTCATACTTTCACTAGTGCAAGTTCTCTCAACAATAATAACATAGATAGATCATATAACAATCCCTCAACATGCAACAAAGAGTCACTCCAAAGCCACTAATAGCGGAGAACAAACATAGAGATTATGGTAGGGTACGAAACCACCTCAAAGTTATTCTTTCGGATCAATCTATTCAAGAGTTCGTACTAAAATAACACCTTAAGACACAAATCAACCAAAACCCTAATGTCACGTAGATACTCCATTGTCACCTCAAGTATTCGTGGGCATGATTATACGATATGCATCACAAAATCTCAGATTCATCCAACCAACACAAAGTACTTCAAAGAGTGCCCCAAAGTTTCTACCAGAGAGTCAAGAAAACGTGTGCCAACCCCTATGCATAGGTTCATGGGCGGAACCCGCAAGTTGGTCACCAAAACATACATCAAGTGGCACGTGATATCCCATTGTCACCACAGATAAACACGGGAAGACATACATCAAGTGTTCTCAAATCAAAGACTCAACCAGATAAGATAACTTCAAGAGGGAAACTCAATTCATCACAAGAGAGTAGAGGGGGAGAAACATCATAAGATCCAACTATAATAGCAAAGCTCGCGATACATCAAGATCATGCCATAGAGAGAACACATGAGAGAGAGAGAGCTCAAACACATAGCTACTGGTACATACCCTCAGCCCCGAGGGTGAATTACTCCCTCCTCGTCATGGAGAGCGCCGGGATGATGAAGATGGCCACCGGTGATGGATTCCCCCTCCGGCAGGGTGCCGGAACGGGCTCCCGAGAGGTTTTTGGTGGCTACAGAGGCTTGCGGTAGCGGAACTCCCGATCTATCTTGATATTCGATGGTTTTAGGGTACGTAGGGTTATATAGGCGAAAGAAGTCGGTCGGGGGTTGCTCGAGGGGTCCACGAGACAGGGGCCGCACCCTATAGGGGGGGGGGGCTATCTTCTGGGCTCCTCGAGGATCTTCCGACTTGATCTCCAAGCCTCCACGATAATAATCTTCCAAAAAAAACACGTTGCCGAAGGTCTCATTCCGTTTGGACTCCGTTTGATATTCCTTTTCTTCGAAATACCAAAACAGGCAATAAAACAACAATATGGGCTGGGCCTCCGGTTAATAGGTTAGTCCCAAAAATGATATAAATGTGTAAAATAAAGCCCATAAACATCCAAAAGGGGTATTATAATAGCATGGAACAATCAAAAATTATAGATACGTTGGAGACGTATCAGAGTCCTAGTAGGATTCCCCACTCCTGGCGCGCCCTAGGAGGGACAGCCGACCTTTCTATATGGGGGAAGGGGGGCACCCTAGAACACACAAGTTTCTCTCCCAACCATGTGCGCTCCCCCCTCCACAGTTACATACCTCGATCATACCATAGTAGTGCTTAGGCAAAGCACTGTGCCGGTAGCATCATCATCATCGTCGCCACGCCATCGTGCTGACGGAACTCACCCTCGTCCTCAACTGGATCAAGAGCACGAGGGACGTCATCGAGCTGAACGTGTGTTGAACGCGGAGGAGTCATACGTTCGGTACTTGATCGGTTGGATCGTGAAGTTCGACTACATCAACCGCGTTATTGAAACGCTTCCGCTTTCGGTCTACAAGGGTATGTGGACACACCCTTCCCTCTCGTTGCTATGCATCACCTAGATAGATCTTGTGTGATCGTAGGAAATTTTTTGAAATTACTGCGTTCCCCAACATTATACATGTTCCTCAGACTATGAGATTATGCAACTCTCGAATATCAGAGGAACACCTTGTGTGCTATCAAAAGTCACAACGTAAATGGGTGATTATAAAGATGCTCTACAGGTGCCTCCGAAGGTGTTTGTTGGGTTGGCATAGATCGAGATTAGGATTTATCACTCCGTTTATCGAAGAGGTATCTCTAGGCCCTCTGGTAATGCTCATCACTATAAGCCTTGCAAGCAATGTGACTACTGAGTTAGTTGCGGGATGAAGCATTAAGGAATGAGTAAAGAGACTTGCCGGTAACGATATTGAACTAGGTATGATGATACCGATGATCGAACCTTGGGCAAGTAACATACCAATGACAAAGGGAACAACATATGTTGTTATGCGGTTTGACTGATAAAGATCTTCGTGGAATATGTAGGAGCCAATATGAGCATCCAGGTTCTGCTATTGGTTATTGATGGGAGATGTGTCTCGATCATGTCTACATAGTTCTCGAACCCGTAGGGTCCACACGCTTAACGTTCGATGATGATTTGTATTATGAGTTATGTGTTTTGATGACCGAAGTTTTTTTGAAGTCCTGGATGAGATCACGGACGTGATGAGGAGTTTCGAAATGGTCGAGACATAAAGATTGATATATTGGAAGGCTATATTCGGACATCGGAAAGGTTCCGAGTGATTCGGGTATTTTTTGGAGTACCGGGGAGTTACGGGAATTCACTGGGAGAAGTAATGGGCCTTATTGGGCCATACGGGAAAGGAGGAGGCAGGCCAAGGGGAGGTGGCGCCCCCCCCATGGGTCCGAATTGGACCAGGGGATGGGGGCGGCGCCCCCTTTGCCCTTGCCTACTCCCTCTCTCTTTCCCTCTTTCCTTCTCTCCTACTCTGAAAAGGAAAGGGGTTCCTACTAGGACTTGGAAGTCCTAGTAGGACTCCATGCTCTTGGCGCACCCCTAGGGGGCCGACCTCTCTCCCTCCCCCCTTTAGGCCTTGTTCGGTTGAGGTGATTTTTGAAGGGGAATGGTAGGGTTTGAGGGGGATTAGATCCCCTACAAGCCAAAATCCTCTCCAATCCACTCCAATCCCCCTGGGAGGAGGATTAAACGAACAAGGCCTTATATACATGGGCAAGGGGCACCCCAAAGACACATCAAGTTTTTCCTTAGCCATGTGCGGTGCCCCCTCCACAGTTACACACCTCGATCATATCATCATAGTGCTCTGGCGAAGCCCTGCATCGGTAGCATCATCATCACCGTCGCCATGCCATCGTGCTGACGGAACTCACCTTCGTCCTCAACTGGATCAAGAGCACGAGGGATGTCATCGAGCTGAACATGTGCTAACACGGAGGTGTCGTACATTTGGTACTTGGATTGGTTGGATCGCGAAGACATTCGACTACATCAACCGCGTTACTGAACGCTTCCGCTTTCGGTCTACAAGAGTACGTGGACACACACTCCCGTCTCATTGCTATGCATCTCTTAGATAGATCTTGTGTGATCGTAGGAATTTTTTTGAATTACTACGTTCCCCAACAGTGGCATCCGAGCTAGGTCTATGCGTAGATGTTTTATGCATGAGTAAAAGACAAAGAGTTGTGGGCGATAATAGTCGTACTACTTACCACCAACGTCTTACTTTAATTCGGCGGTATTGTTGGATGAAGCGGCCCGGACCGATATTATATGACCGCGTTCATGAGA
This sequence comes from Triticum timopheevii, assembly GCA_963921465.1. Classification (NCBI taxonomy): domain Eukaryota; kingdom Viridiplantae; phylum Streptophyta; class Magnoliopsida; order Poales; family Poaceae; genus Triticum; species Triticum timopheevii. The sequence continues at coordinate 552,974,036 of OY997272.1, read as the reverse complement.
CTGGTTCTACCGACGTGCTTTTACACATAGGTGGCTGGCAGGTGTCTGTTTCTCCAACTTTAGTTGAATCTAGTTTGACTACGGCCGGTCCTTGTTGAAGGTTAAAACATCACACTTGACAAAAAATCGTTGTGGTTTTTATGCATAGGTAAGAACGGTTCTTGCTAGAAGCCTGTAGCAGCCACGTAAAATTTGCAACAACAAAGTAGAGGACGTCTAACTTGTTTTTGCAGGGCTTGCTGTGATGTGATATGGTCAAGACATGATGTTATATAAATTGTTGTATGAGATGATCATGTTTTTAGCAGAGTTATCGGCAATTCGCAGGAGCCATATGTTTGCTGCTTTATTGTATGCAATGCAATCGTCATGTAATTGCTTTACTTTATCATTAAGCAGTAGCGATAGTCGTAGAAGCAATAGTTGGCGAGACGACAATGATGCTATGATGGAGATCAAGGTGTCGCGCCGGTGACAATGGAGATCATGATGATGCTTCGGTGATGGAGATCATAAGCACAAGATGATGATGACCATATCATGTCACATATTTTGATTGCATGTGATGTTTATCTTTTATGCATCTTATTTTGCTTAGTACGGTGGTAGCATTATAAGATGATCCCTTACTAAATTTCAAGGTATAAGTGTTCACCCTGAGTATGCATCGTTGCTACAGTTCATCGTGCCGAGACACCACGTGATGATCAGGTGTGCTCTACGTTCACATACAACGGGTGCAAGCCAGTTTTGCACGCGCAGAACACTCGGGTTGAACTTGACGAGCCTAGCATATGCAGATATGGCCTCGGAACATTGAGACCGAAAGGTCGAACATGAATCATATAGTAGATATGATCAACATAGTGATGTTCACCATTGAAAACTACTCCATCTCACCTGATGATCGGACATGGTTTAGTTGATTTGGATCACGTGATCATTTAGATGACTAGAGGGATGTCTATCTAAGTGGGAGTTCTTAAGTAATATGATTAATTGAACTTTAGTTTATCATGAACTTAGTCCTGATAGTATTTTGCAAATTATGTTGTAGATCAATAGCTCGCGTTATAGCTTCCTATGTTTTTATATGTTCCTAGAGAAAACTAACTTGAAAGATGATAGTAGAAATGATGCGGACTGGGTCCATGGTCTGAGGTTTATCCTCATTGCTGAAGGAAATATGGCCGCACCTCCCCCCTCACTCCTTTATATACGGGGGCGGGGGGCACCCCATAGACACACAAGTTGATCTACGGATCATTCCTTAGTCGTGTGCGGTGCCCCCCTCCACCATATTCCACCTCGTTCATATCGTCGCAGAGTTTAGGCGAAGCCCTGCCGGTAGAACATTATCATTGTCAACACACCGTCGTGCTGACGGAACTCATCTCCGGAGCTTTGCTGGATCGAAGGCCGGAGATCGTCATCGAGCTGAACGTGTGCTGAACTCGGAGGCTCCGTACGTTCGGTGCTTGGATCGGTCGGATCGTGAAGACGTACGACTACATCAACCGCGTTGTGCTAACGCTTCCGCTTACGGTCTACGAGGGTACGTGGACGAATACTCTCTCCTCTCGTTGCTATACCATCACCATGATCTTGCGTGTGCGTAGGATTTTTTTTTCAAATTACTACGTTCCCCAACAGTGGCATCCAAGCCTAGGTTTTATGCGTTGATGTTATATGCACGAGTAGAACACAAGTGAGTTGTGGGCGATACAAGTCATACTGCTTACCAGCATGTCATACTTTGGTTCGGCGGTATTGTGAGATGAAGCGGCCCGGACCGACATTACGCGTACGCTTACGTGAGACTGGTTTCATCGTTACGAGCACTCGTGCTTAAAGGTGGCTGGCGGGTGTCTGTCTGTCTCACTTTAGCTGAATCGAGTGTGGCTACGCCCGGTCCTTGCGAAGGTTAAAACAGCACCAACTTGACGAACTATCATTGTGGTTTTTTGATGCGTAGGTAAGAATGGTTCTTGCTAAGCCCGTAGCAGCCACGTAAAATTTGCAACAACAAAGTAGAGGACGTCTAACTTGTTTTTGCAAGGCATGTTGTGATGTGATATGGTCAAGACGTGATGCTATATTTTATTGTATGAGATGATCATGTTTTGTAACCGAAGTTATCGGCAACTGGCAGGAGCCATATGGTTGTCGCTTTATTGTATGAAATGCAAACGCCCTGTAATTGCTTTACTTTATCACTAAGCGGTAGCGATAGTCGTAGAAGCAATAGATGGCGTAAGGACAATGATGCTACGATGGAGATCAAGGTGTCGCGCCGGTGACGATGGTGATCACGATGGTGCTTCGAAGATGGAGATCACAAGCACAAGATGATGATGGCCATATCATATCACTTATATTGATTGCATGTGATGTTTATCCTTTATGCATCTTATCTTGCTTTGATTGACGGTAGCATTTTAAGATGATCTCTCACCTAATAATCAAGAAGTGTTCTCCCTGAGTATGCACCGTTGCGAAAGTTCTTCGTGCTGAGACACCACGTGATTATCGGGTGTGATAGGCTCTATGTTCAAATACAACGGGTGCAAAACAGTTGCACACGCGGAATACTCAGGTCATACTTGACGAGCCTAGCATATACAGATATGGCCTCGGAACACGGAGACCGAAAGGTCGAGCGTGAATCATATAGTAGATATGATCAACATAGTGATGTTCACCATTGAAACTACTCCATCTCACGTGATGACCGGACATGGTTTAGTTGATTTGGATCACGTGATCACTTAGATGACTAGAGAGATGTCTGTCTAAGTGGGAGTTCTTAAGTAATGTGATTAATTGAACTTAAATTTATCATGAACTTAGTACCTGATAGTATTTTGCTTGTCTATATTTGTTTGTAGATAGATGGCTCGTGCTGTCGTTCCGTTGAATTTTAATGCGTTCCTTGAGAAAGCAAAGTTGAAAGATGATGGTAGCAATTACACGGACTGGGTCCGTAACCTGAGGATTATCCTCATTGCTGCACAGAAAAGTTACGTCCTGGAAGCATCGCTGGGTGCCAGGCCTGCTGCTGATGCAACTGACGACGTTAAGAACGTCTGGCAGAGCAAAGCTGATGACTACTCGATAGTTCAGTGTGCCATGCTTTACGGCTTAGAATCGGGTCTTCAACGACGTTTTGAACGTCATGGAGCATATGAGATGTTCCAGGAGTTGAAGTTAATATTTCAAGCAAATGCCTGGATTGAGAGATATGAAGTCTCCAATAAGTTCTATAGCTGCAAGATGGAGGAGAATAGTTCTGTCAGTGAACACATACTCAAAATGTCTGGGTATAATAATAACTTGATTCAACTGGGAGTTAATCTTCCTGATGATAGTTTCATTGACAGAATTCTCCAATCACTGCCACCAAGCTACAAGAGCTTCGTGATGAACTATAATATGCAAGGGATGAACAAGACTATTCCCGAGCTCTTCGCAATGCTAAAAGCTGCGGAGGTAGAAATCAAGAAGGAGCATCAAGTGTTGATGGTTAACAAAACCACCAGTTTCAAGAAGAAGGGCAAAGGGAAGAAGAAGGGGAACTTCAAAAAGAATGGCAAGCAAGTTGCTGCTCAAGAGAAGAAACCCAAGTCTGGACCTAAGCCTGAAATTGAGTGCTTCTACTGCAAGCAGACTGGACACTGGAAGGGGAACTGCCCCAAGTATTTGGCGGATAAGAAGGATGGCAGAGTAAACAAAGGTATATGTGATATACATGTTATTGATGTGTACCTTACTAATGCTCGCAGTAGCACCTGGGTATTTGATACTGGTTCTGTTGCTAATATTTGCAACTCGAAACAGGGACTACGGATTAAGCGAAGATTGGCTAAGGACGAGGTGACGATGCGCGTGGGAAATGGTTCCAAAGTCGATGTGATCGCGGTCGGCATGCTACCTCTACATCTACCATCGGGATTAGTTTTAGACCTAAATAATTGTTATTTGGTGCCAGCGTTGAGCATGAACATTATATCTGGATCTTGTTTGATGCGAGACGGTTATTCATTTAAATCAGAGAACAATGGTTGTTCTATTTATATGAGTAATATCTTTTATGGTCATGCACCCTTGAAGAGTGGTCTATTTTTATTGAATCTCGATAGTAGTGATACACATATTCATAGTGTTGAAACCAAAAGATGCAGAGTTGATAACGATAGTGCAACTTATTTGTGGCACTGCCGTTTAGGTCATATCGGTGTAAAGCGCATGAAGAAACTCCATACTGATGGGCTTTTGGAATCACTTGATTATGAATCACTTGGTACTTGCGAACCGTGCCTTATGGGCAAGATGACTAAAACGTCGTTCTCCGGAACTATGGAGCGAGCAACTGATTTGTTGGAAATCATACATACTGATGTGTGTGGTCCAATGAATGTTGAGGCTCGCGGCGGATATCGTTATTTTCTCACCTTCACAGATGATTTGAGCAGATATGGGTATATCTACTTAATGAAACACAAGTCTGAAATATTTGAAAAGTTCAAAGAATTTCAGAGTGAAGTGGAAAATCATCGTAACAAGAAAATAAAGTTTCTACGATCTGATCGTGGAGGAGAATATTTGAGTTACGAGTTTGGTCTACACTTGAAACAATGCGGAATAGTTTCGCAACTCACGCCACCTGGAACACCACAACGAAATGGTGTGTCCGAACGTCGTAATCGTACTTTACTGGATATGGTGCAATCTATGATGTCTCTTACTGATTTACCGCTATCATTTTGGGGTTATGCTTTAGAGACGGCCGCATTCACGTTAAATAGGGCACCATCAAAATCCGTTAAGACGACACCTTATGAACTGTGGTTTGGCAAGAAACCAAAGTTGTCGTTTCTTAAAGTTTGGGGCTGCGATGCTTATGTGAAGAAACTTCAACCAGATAAGCTCGAACCCAAATCGGAGAAATGTGTCTTCATAGGATACCCAAAAGAGACTATTGGGTACACCTTCTATCACAGATCTGAGGGCAAGATTTTTGTTGCTAAGATCGGATCCTTTCTAGAGAAGGAGTTTCTCTCGAAAGAAGTGAGTGGGAGGAAAGTAGAACTTGATGAGATAATTGTATCCACTCCCTTATTGGAAAGTAGTTCATCACAAGAACCGGTTCCTGTGACAACTACACCAATCAGTGAGGAAGCTGATGATATTGATCATGAAACTTCAGATCAAGTTTCTACTGAACCTCGTAGGTCTACCAGAATAAGATCCACACCAGAGTGGTACGGTAATCCTATTCTGGAAGTCATGTTACTTGACCATGATGAACCTACGAACTATGAGGAAGCGATGATGAGCCCAGATTCTGCAAAATGGCTAGAGGCCATGAAATCTGAGATGGGATCCATGTATGAAAACAAAGTATGGACTTTGGTTGACTTGCCCGATGATCGGCAAGCCATTGAGAATAAATGGATCTTTAAGAAGAAGATTGACGTTGATGGTAATGTAACTGTCTATAAAGCTCGACTTGTTGCGAAAGGTTTTCGACAAGTTCAAGGGGTTGACTACGATGAGACTTTCTCACCCGTAGCGATGCTTAAGTCTGTCCGAATCATGTTAGCTATTGCTGCATTTCATGATTATGAAATTTGGCAAATGGATGTCAAAACTGCATTCTTGAATGGATTTCTGGAAGAAGAGTTGTATATGATGCAGCCAGAAGGTTTTGTTGATCCAAAAGGTGCTAACAAATTATGCAAGCTCCAGTGATCCATTTATGGACTTGTGCAAGCATCTCGGAGTTGGAATAAACGTTTTGATAGTGTGATCAAAGCATATGGTTTTATACAGACTTTTGGAGAAGCCTGTATTTACAAGAAAGTGAGTGGGAGCTCTGTAGCATTTCTGATTTTATATGTAGATGACATATTATTAATTGGAAATGATATAGAATTTCTGGATAGCATAAAGGGATACTTGAATAAAAGTTTTTAATGAAAGACCTCGGTGAAGCTGCTTACATATTGGGCATCAAGATCTATAGAGATAGATCAAGACGCTTAATAGGACTTTCACAAAGCACATACCTTGACAAAATTTTGAAAAAGTTCAAAATGGATCAGGCAAAGAAGGTTTCTTGCCTGTGCTACAAGGTGTGAAGTTGAGTCAAACTCAATGCCCGACCACAGCAGAAGATAGAGAGAAAATGAAAGATGTTCCCTATGCTTCAGCCATAGGCTCTATCATGTATGCAATGCTGTGTACCAGACCTGACGTATGCTTAGCAATAAGCTTGGCAGGAAGGTACCAAAGTAATCTAGGAGTGGATCACTGGACAGCGGTCAAGAACATCCTGAAATAACTGAAAAGGACTAAGGATATGTTTCTCGTATATGGAGGTGACAAAGAGCTAGTCGTAAATGGTTACATCGATGCAAGCTTTGACACTGATCCGAACGATTCTAAATCGCAAACCGGATACGTGTTTTTATTAAACGGTGGAGCTGTAAGTTGGTGCAGTTCTAAACAAAGCATCGTGGCGGGATCTACATGTGAAGTGGAGTACATAGCTGCTTCTGAAGCAGCAAATGAAGGAGTCTGGATGAAGGAATTCATTTCCGATCTAGGTGTCATACCTAGTGCATCGGGACCAATGAAGATCTTCTGTGACAATACTGGTGCAATTGCCTTGGCAAAGGAATCCAGATTTCACAAGAGGACCAAGCACATCAAGAGACGCTTCAATTCCATTCGGGACCAAGTCCAAGTGGGAGACATAGAGATTTGCAAGATACATACGGATCTGAATGTTGCAGACCCGTTGACTAAGCCTCTCTCACGAGCAAAACATGATTAGCACCAAGACTCCATGGGTGTTAGAATCATTACTATGTAATCTAGATTATTGACTCTAGTGTAAGTGGGAGACTGAAGGAAATATGCCCTAGAGGCAATAATAAAGTTATTATTTATTTCCTCATATCATGATAAATGTTTATTATTCATGCTAGAATTGTATTAACGGGAAACATGATACATGTGTGAATACATGGACAAAACATATAGTCACTAGTATGCCTCTACTTGACTAGCTCATTGATCAAAGATGGTTATGTTTCCTGACCATAGACATGTGTTGTCATTTGATTAGTGGGATCACATCATTAGAAGAATGATGTGATTGACATGACCCATTCCGTTAGCCTAGCACTTGATCGTTTAGTATACTGCTATTGCTTTCTTCATGACTTATACATGTTCCTGTAACTATGAGAATTATGCAACTCCCGTTTACCGGAGGAACACTTTGGGTACTACCAAACGTCACAATGTAACTGGGTGATTATAAAGGAGTACTACAGGTGTCTCCGAAGGTACATGTTGAGTTGGCGTATTTCGAGATTAGGTTTTGTCACTCCGATCGTCGGAGAGGTATCTCTGGGCCCTCTCGGTAATGCACATCATTATAAGCCTTGCAAGAAATGTGACCAAATGAGTTGGTTGCGGGATGATGCATTACAGAACGAGTAAAGAGACTTGCCGGTAACGAGATTGAACTAGGTATTGGATACCGACGATCAAATATCGGGCAAGTAACATACCGATGACAAAGGGAACAACGTATGTTGTTATGCGGTTTGACCGATAAAGATCTTCATAGAATATGTAGGAACCAATATGGGCATCCAGGTCCGGCTATTGGTTATTGACCGAGAATAGTTCTAGGTCATGTCTACATAGTTCTCGAACCCGTAGGGTCCGCACGCTTAACGTTACGATGACAGTTTTATTATGAGTTTATAAGTTTTGATGTACCGAAGTTTGTTCGGAGTCCCGGATGTGATCACAGACATGACGAGGAGTCTCGAAATGGTCGAGACATAAAGATTGATATATTGGAAGCCTATGTTTGGACATCGGAATGGTTCCGGGTGAAATCGGGATTTTACCGGAACACCGGGGGGTTACCGGAACCCTCCCGGGGGATAATGGGCCTTAGTGGGCCAAGAGGGAGAAGAGGAGGGCCGGCCAGGGCAGGCCGCGCGCCTCCTCCCCCCCTAGTTCGAATAGGACAAGGAAGGGGGGGCGGCGCCCCCCTTTCCTCTTTCCCCTCCCCCCTTTCCTTCTCCACCAAGGCAAGAGGAGGGAGTCCTACTCCCGGTGAGAGTAGGACTCCTCCAGGCGCACCCCTAGGGGGCCGGCCGCACCTACCCCCTCCCTCCTTTATATACGGGGGCGGGGGGAACCCCATAGACACACAAGTTGATCTATGGATCGTTCCTTAGCCGTGTGCGGTGCCCCCCACCACCATATTCCACCTCGGTCATATCGTCGCGGAGTTTAGGCGAAGCCCTGCGCCGGTAGAACATCATCATTGTCAACACGCCGTCGTGCTGACGGAACTCATCTCCGGAGCTTTGCTAGATCGAAGGCCGGAGATCGTCATCGAGCTGAACGTGTGCTGAACTCGGAGGCTCCGTACGTTCGGTGCTTGGATCGGTCGGATCGTGAAGACGTACGACTACATCAACCGCGTTGTGCTAACGCTTCCACTTACAGTCTACGAGGGTACATGGACGAGTACTCTCTCCTCTCGTTGCTATACCATCACCATGATCTTGCGTGTGCGTAGGAATTTTTTTTGAAATTACTACGTTCCCCAACAATTGCTGCACAGAAGAATTATGTCCTTGATGCACCGCTAGGTGACAGGCCTATTGCAGGAGCAGATGCAGACGTTATGAACGTTTGGCTAGCTTAATATGATGACTACTTGATAGTTTAAGTTCACCATGCTTTATGGCTTAGAACAGGGACTTCAAAAATGTTTCGAAAGTCACTGGGCATATGAGATGTTCCAAGAGCTGAAATTGGTATTTCAGACTCATCCCGTGTCAAGAGGTATGAGACCACTGACAAGTACTTCGCCTAAAAGATGGAGTAGAATTTCTCAACTAGTGAGCATTTGCTCAGAATGTCTGGATACTACAATTGCTTGAATCAAGTGGGAGTTAATCTTCCAGATAAGATAGTGATTGACAGAGTTCTCTAGTCACCATCACCAAGTTACTGGAACTTCGTGATGAACTATAGTATGCAAGGGATGACGAAAACGATTCCCGAGCTCTTCGTGATGCTGAAATCGATGAAGGTAGAAATCAAGAAAGAGCATCAAGTGTTGATTATTAACAAGACGACTAGTTTCAAGAAAAGGGCAAAGGGAAATAAAGGGAACTTCAAGTAGAATGGCAAGCAAGTTGTCACTCTGGTGAAGAAGCCCAAAGCTGGACCTAAGTCTGAAACTAAGTGCTTCTACTGCAAAGGAAATGGTCACTGGAAGTGGAGTTACCCCAAATATTTGGTGAATAAGAAGGATGGCAAAGTGAACAAAGGTATATTTGATATACATGTTATTGATGTGTACCTTACTAGTGCTCATAGTAGCCCCTGGGTATTTGATACATGTTCGGTTGCTAAGATTAGTAACTCGAAACAGGAGTTGCAGAATAAATAGAGACTAGTTGAGGGTGAAGTGACGATGTGTGTTGGAAATGGTTGGAAGATTGATATGATCATCATCACACAACCCCAATACTTTCAGGATTAGTGTTGAACCTAAATAAATGTTATTTGGTGTTTGAGTTGAGCATGAATATGATTAGATCATGTTTATTGCAATATGGTTATTCATTTAAGACAGAGAATAATTGTTACCCTATTTAGATGAATAAAACCTTCTATGGTCATACACCCAATGTTGATGGTTTATTGAATCTCGATCGTAGTGATACACATATTCATAATATTAATGCCAAAAGATGCAAAGTTGATAATGATAGTGCAACTTATTTGTGGCACGGCCGTTTGGGTCATATCGGTGTAAAGCGCATGAAGAAACTCCATAAAGATGGAATTTTGGAATCACTTGATTATGAATCATTTGATACTTGCGACCGTGCCTTATGGGCAAGATGACTAAAACTCCGTTCTCCGGAACAATGGAACAAGCTACTGACTTATTGGAAATAATACATACTGATGTATGCGGTCCAATGAGTGTTGATGCTCGTGGCGGGTATCGTTATTTTGTAACACTAGTAGAAAACGGAGCTTTAGCGCCGGTTCGTAAGGGCCTTTAGTGCCGGTTCCATAACCGGCACTAAAAGGTGGTCACTAAAGCCCCCCCCCTTTAGTACCGGTTCGGCACGAACCGGCGCTAAAGTGCCACCACGTGGCGTGAGCTCGCGCCCCGGTATGGGGGACCTTTAATACCGGTTCGTGTTACCAACCGGCACTAAAGGTTTTCTTTTTTTTGAATTTTTTTTTTGAAAATTTTGGAAAAAAATTGATTTTTATTTTTATTTTTAATTTTTCTAAATTATTTGATGATTTAGTCTCTAATCACCTCTCTTAATTGCTCAAGTATGGATCATTCATTCCAAATCATCTAACTTCCCGACCGGTCACCCATCCCTCTCACTACTCTAGCCCGAGCACGCTTAACTTTCGGGTTCTATTCTCCTTTGTTTCCGAGTCTGCACTTGTTGTTTTCCTGACAATAGTAAGATGTTAATCCTATTAACCCTCAGGAGTTTAGCTTGAGCATGAAGTCACACATTTCACCGTTTGAGTTTGAAACTATTATTCTAAAAAACAGTAATTATTTAGTAATGCTAATATTTCTTGAATAAGTTTGACCATAGCTTGACCACAGTTTGACCATAGTTTGACCAGATTTGACCAAAATTCAAAAAATTCAAATAATTATTTAGTAACACTAATATTCTTGAATAATTATGTAAAAACATTAATACTTCTTGAATAAGTAGTTTGACCAGATTTAACCAATTTTTTTTTAAAAAAATGAAATTATTTGACCATATCTTTTTTTCCTTTTGGAATTTGAGGATTCTAAATAATTCCAAATAGGCCATAGGCTATCTCCATCGGATGCGGATTTTCGTGCTGAATTTTTTGATATATTATACGTTTTTTTTTTCTGACATCGTATGCAAAAGTTATAGCCGTTTTACATTTTCCCATCGGATGCGAAAATTGCCCTATAGTGCCGGTTTGTGGCACGAACCGGTACTAAAGGTCTAACCTTTAGTACCGGTTCGTGCCACGAACCGGTACTAAAGGTGATCGTGGGGCCCCGGCCTGACGCCAGCCTGCCACCACCCCTTTAGTACCGGTTCGTGCCACGAACCGGTACTAAAGGTTCAACACGAACCGGCATTAATGCAAATCCGTTCGAACCGGCACTAATGTATACATTAGTGCCGGCTCTAATACAAACCGGCACTAATGTGCTGCACGTTCGACCCTTTTTCTACTAGTGTAACCTTCATAGATGATTTGAGCAGATATCAGAATTGTTGGAAATATGCCCTAGAGACAATAACAAATTAGTTATTATTATATTTCCTTGTTCATGATAATCGTTTATTATCCATGCTATAATTGTATTGATAGGAAACTCAGATACATGTGTGGGTACATAGACAACACCAAGTCCCTAGTAAGCCTCTAGTTGACTAGCTCGTTGATCAACAGATGGTTACGGTTTCCTGACCATGGACATTAGATGTCATTGACAACGGGATCACATCATTAGCAGAATGATGTGATGGACAAGACCCAATCCTAAGCCTAGCACAAAGATCGTAGTTCGTATGCTAAAGCTTTTCTAATGTCAAGTATCATTTCCTTAGACCATGAGATTGTGCAACTCCCGGATACCGTAGGAATGCTTTGGGTGTACCAAACGTCACAACAAAACTGGGTGGCTATAAAGGTGCACTACAGGTATCTCCGAAAGTGTCTGTTGGGTTGGCATGAATCGAGACTGGGATTTGTTACTCCGTGTAAACGGAGAGGTATCTCTGGGCCCACTCGGTATGACATCATCATAATGTGCACAATGTGACCAAGGGGTTGATCACGGGATGATGTGTTACGGAACGAGTAAAGAGACTTGTCGGTAACGAGATTGAACAAGGTATCGGTATACCGACGATCGAATCTCGGGAAAGTACAATACCGTTAGACAAAGGGAATTGTATACGAGATCGATTGAGTCCTTGACATCGTGGTTCATCCGATGAGATCATCGTGGAACATGTGGGAGCCAACATGGGTATCCAGATCCCGCTGTTTTTTATTGACCGGAGAACGTCTCGGTCATGTCTACATGTCTCCCGAACCCGTAGGGTCTACACACTTAAGGTTCGATGACGCTAGGGTTATAAAGGAAGTTTGTATGTGTTTACTGAATGTTGTTCGGAGTCCCGGATGAGATCCCGGACGTCACGAGGAGTTCCGGAATGGTCCGAAGGTAAAGATTTATATATGGGAAGTCCTATTTTGGCCACCGGAAAATGTTCGGGATTTTTTGGTATTGTACCGGGAAGGTTCTAGAAGGTTCCGGAGTGGGGCCCACCTGCATGGGGGCCCACATGAACGTGGGTAGTGGGGTCAAGGCCCCACACCCCTGGTCAAGGCGCACCAAGATCCCCCCTTAAAAGGAATAAGATCATATCCCGAAGGGATAAGATCGAGATCCCTAAAAAAGGGGGATAACAATCGGTGGGGAAGGAAATGATGGGATTTCTTTCCTCCCACCTTTGCGAATGCCCCAATGGACTTGGAGGGCAAGAAACCAGCCCCCTCCACCCCTATATATAGTGGGGAGGCGCATGGGAGCTACACGCTTCCCCTAGCGCAGCCCTTCCCCTCTCCCAAGTACTCCTCCTCTCCCGCGGTGCTTGGCGAAGCGCTGCAGGATTGCCACGCTCCTCCGTCACCACCATGCCGTCGTGATGCTGCTGGACGGAGTCTTCCCCAACCTCTCCCTCTCACCTTGCTGGATCAAGGCATGGGAGACGTCACCGGGCTGTACGTGTGTAACGCGGAGGTGCCGTCCGTTCGGCACTAGGATCTCCAGTGATTTGGATCACGACGAGTACGACTCCTTCAACCCCGTTCTCTTGAATGCTTCCTCTTAGCGATCTACAAGGGTATGTAGATGCACTCTCCTTCCCCTCGTTGCTAGTCTCTCCATATATAGATCTTTGTGTTGCGTAGAAAATTTTGAATTTCTGCTACGTTCCCCAACAGTGGCATCATGAGCTAGATCTATTGCGTAGATTCTTTGCACGAGTAGAACACAAAGTAGTTGTGGGCGTTGATTTTGTTCAATATGCTTACCGTTACTAGTCCAATCTTGATTTGGCGGCATTGTGGGGTGAAGCAGCCCGGACCGACCTTACACATACACTTACGTGAGACAGGTTCCACCGACTGACATGCACTTGTTGCATAAGGTGGCTAGCGGGTGCCAGTCTCTCCCACTTTAGTCGGAACGGATTCAATGAAAAGGGTCCTTATGAAGGGTAAATAGCAATTGACATATCATGTTGTGGTTTTTGCGTAGGTAAGAAACGTTCTTGCTAGAAACCCATAGCAGCCACGTAAAACATGCAAACAACAATTAGAGGACGTCTAACTTGTTTTTGCAGGGTATGCTATGTGATGTGATATCGCCAAGAAGAATGTGATGAATGATATGTGATGTATGAGATTGATCATGTTCTTGTAATAGGAATCATGACTTGCATGTCGATGAGTATGACAACCGGCAGGAGCCATAGGAGTTGTCTTTATTTATTGTATGACCTGCGTGTCATTGAACAACGTCATGTAATTACTTTACTTTATTGCTAACCGGTAGCCATAGTAGTAGAAGTAATAAGTTGGCGAGACAACTTCATGGAGACACGATGATGGAGATCATGGTGTCATGCCGGTGACGATGATGATCATGTAGCCCCGAAGATGGAGATCAAAAGGAGCAAAATGATATTGGCCATATCATGTCACTATTTGATTGCATGTGATGTTTATCATATTTATGCATCTTATTTGCTTAGATCGACGGTAGTAAATAAGATGATCCCTCATTAAAATTTCAAGAAAGTGTTCCCCCTAACTGTGCACTGTTGCGAAAGTTCGTCGTTTCAAAGCACCACGTGATGATCGGGTGTGATAGATTCTTACGTTCACATACAACGGGTGTAAGCCAGATTTACACACGCGAAACACTTAGGTTGACTTGACGAGCCTAGCATGTACAGACATGGCCTCGGAACACAACAGACCGAAAGGTCGAGCATGAGTCGTATAGTAGATACGATCAACATGAAGATGTTCACCGATGATGACTAGTCCGTCTCACGTGATGATCGGACACGGCCTTGTTGACTCGGATCATGTAATCACTTAGATGACTAGAGGGATGTCTATCTGAGTGGGAATTCATAAGATGAACTTAATTATCCTGAACATAGTCAAAAGATCTTTGCAAATTATGTCGTAAGCTCGCGCTTTAGTTCCACTGTTTAGATATGTTCCTAGAGAAAATATAGTTGAAAGTTGACAGTAGCGATTATGCGGATAGTAGAAAGCCTATGTCCTTAATGCACCTCTCAGTGTGCTGAACCCCAAACGTTGTTTGTGGATGTTGCGAACATCAGACATACACGTTTTGATAACTACGTGATAGTTCAGTTAAACGGTTTAGAGTTGAGGCACCAAAGACGTTTTCGAAACGTCGCGGAACATATGAGATGTTTCGAGGGCTGAAATTGAGATTTCAGGCTCGTGCCCACGTCAAGAGGTATGAGACCTCCGACGATTTTCTTAGCCTGCAAGCTAAGGGAGAAAAGCTCAGTCGTTGAGCTTATGCTCAGATTGTCTGAGCGCAACAATCACTTGAATCGAGTGGGAGTTGATCTTCCAGATGAGATAGTGATGTTTCTCCAAAGTCATTGCCACCAAGCTGCTAGAGCTTCGTGATGAGCTATAACATATCAGGGATAGATATGATGATCCTTGAGGTATTCGCGATGTTTGACACCGCGAAAGTAGAAATCAAAGCATCAGTTGTTGATGGTTGGTGAAACCACTAGTTTCAAGAAGGGCAAGGGCAAGAAGGGATACTTCATGAAACGGCAAATCAGCTACTGCTCTAGTGAAGAAACCCAAGGTTGAACCCAAACCCTAGACTAAGTGCTTCTGTAATAAGGGGAACAACCACTGGAGCAGAATTACCCTAGATACTTGGTAGATGAGAAGGCTGGCAAGGTCGATAGAAGTATATTGGATATACATTATGTTAATGTGTACTTTACTAGTACTCCTAGTAGCACCAGGGTATTAAGATACCGGTTCGGTTGCTAAATGTTAGTAACTCGAAATAAAAGAGCTAGGAATAAACGGAGACTAGCTAAAGGTGAGCTGACGATATGTGTTGGAAGTATTTCCAAGTTTGATGTGATCAAACATCGCACGCTCCCTCTACCATCAAGATTAGTATTAAACCTGAATAATTGTCATTTGGTGTTTTGCGTTGAGCATAGACATGATTGGATTATGTCTATCGCAATACGGTTATTCATTTAAGGAGAATAATGGTTACTCTATTTATTTGAATAATACCTTCAATGGTCTTGCACCTAAAGGAATGGTTTATTGAATCTCCATTGTAGTGATACACATTTTCATGCCAAAAGATATAAGATAGTAATGATAGTACCACTTACTTGTGGCACTGCCATGTAAGTCATATTGGTGTAAAACGCATGAAGAAGCTCCATGTTGATGGATCTTTGGACTCACTCATTTTTGAAAAGTTTGAGACATGCGAACCATGTCTATTGGTGTATACGCATGAAGAAACTCCATGCAGATGGATCGTTTGGACTCACTTGATTTTGAATCACTTGAGATATGCAAATCATACCACATGGGCAAGATGACTAAAAAGCCTCGTTTTTCAGTAAAATGGAACAAGATAGCACCTTGTTGGAAGTAAACACATTTTGATGTGTGCAGTCCAATGAGTGCTGAGGCATGCAGTGAATATCATTATGTTCTTACTTCACAGATGATTCGAGTAGATGTTGAGTATATTTACTTGATGAAACACAAATCTGAATTATTGAATGGTTCAAATAATTTCAGAGTGAAGTTGAAGATCATCGTGACAAGAGGATAAAATGTCTATGATATGATCATAGAGATGAGTATCTGAGTTACGAGCTTTGGCACGCAATTAAGACATTGTGGAAATTGTTTCACAATTAATACCGCCTGGAACACCATAGTTTGATGGTGTGTCCGAACATCATAGTTGCACCCTATTAGATATGGTGCGTACCATGATGTCTCTTATCGAATGACCACTATCGTTTATGGGTTAGGCGTTAGAGACAACCACATTCACTTTAAATAGGGCACCATGTAATTCCGTCGAAATGACACCGTATGAACTATGGTTTAGAGAAACCTAAGCTGTCATTTCTTAAAGGTTTGGGGCTGCGACGCTTATGTGAAAAAGTTTCAGGTTGATAAGTTTGAACCCAAAGCGGATAAAATGCATCTTCATAGGACACCCAAAAACAGTTGGGTATACCTCCTAATTCAGATCCGAAAGCAATAGGGATTGTTTCTTGAATTGGGTCCTTTCTCGAGGAAAAGTTTGTCTCGAAAAGTTGAGTGGGAGGATGGTGGAGACTTGATATGGTTATTGAACCGTCACTACAACTAATGTGTAGAAGGGCACAGGAAGTTGTTCCTGTGGCACCTACACCAATTGAAGTAGAAGCTTATGATAGTGATCATGAAACTTCGGATCAAGTCACTATCGTACCTCGTAGGGTGACAAGGATGCGTACTGCTTCAGAGTGGTACAGTAATCCTGTCTTGAAGGTCATGTTGCTAGACAACAATGAACCTACGAGCTATGGAGAAGCAATGGTGGGCCCAAATTCCGACAAATGGTTAGAAGCCATGAAATCCGAGATAGGATCCATGTATCAGAACAAAGCATGGACTTGGTGGACTTGCCCGATGATCGGCAAGCCATTGAGATAAATGGATCTTTAAGAAGAAGACGGACGTGGACGGTGATGTCACCGTCTATGAAGCTCGACTTGTGGCGAAGAGTTTTTCACAAGTTCAAGGAGTTGACTACAATGAGATTTTCTCATCCGTAGCGATGCTTAAGTCCATCGAAATCATGTTAGCATTAGCTGCATTTATGAAATCTAGCAGATGGATGTCAAAATGAGTTTCATTACCAGTCTTCGTAAGGAAAGGTTGTATGTGATACAATCAGAAAGGTTTTGTCGATCCTAAGGTTGCTAAAAGGTATGCTGGCTCCAGCGATCCTTCTAAGGACTGGAGTAAGCATCTTGGAGTTGGAATGTGCGCTTTGATGATCAAAGATTTTGGGTTTATACAAAGTTTATGATAAACTTGTATTTCCAAAGAAGTGAGTGGGAGCACTATAGAATTTCTGATGAGTATATGTTATTGACATATTGTTGATCAGAAATGATGTAGAATTTCTGGAAAGCATATAGGGTTATTTGAAAAGTGTTTTTCAATGGAAAACCTGGATTAAGCTACTTGAACATTGAGCATCAAGATCTATAGTGATAGATCAAAAACGCTTAATGGTACTTTCAAAATGAGCACATACCTTGACATGATCTTGAAGGTGTTCAAGATGGATCAGTGAAAGAAGGAGTTCTTGCCTGAGTTGTAAGGTATGAAGTTAAGACTTAAAGCTCGACCACGGCAGAAAAGAGAGAAAGGACGAAGGTCGTCCCCTATGCTTTAGACGTAGGCTCTACAATATGCTATGCTGTGTACCGCACCGGAAGTGTGCCTTGCCATGAGTCAGTCAAGGGGTACAAGAATGATCCAGGAATGGATCATTGGACAGCGGTCAAAAATTGTCCTTGGAGTAAATAAGGACATGTTTCTCGACTATGGAGGTGATAAAGAGTTCGGCGTAAAGGGTTACGTTGATGCAAGATTTAACACCTATCCGAGTGACTCTGAGTAGCAAACCGGATACGTATAGTGGAGCGACCATTTGGAATAGCTCCAAGTGGAGCGTGGAAGTAGCATTTACAGAATGACCTAGAGATTTGCGAAGTACAGACCCGTTGACTAAAACCTCTCTCACAAGCAAAACATGATCAAATCCCAGAACTCATTGAGTCTTAATCACATGATGATGTGAACTAGTTTAATGACACTAGTAAACTCTTTAGATGTTGGTCACATGGCGATGTGACGTGTGAATGTTAGTCACATGACGATGTGAACTAGATTATTGACTCTAGTGCAAGTGGGAGACTGTTGGAAATATGCCCTAGAGACAATAATAAATTAGTTATTATTATATTTCCTTGTTCATGATAATCGTTTATTATCCATGCTATAATTGTATTGATAGGAAACTCAGATACATGTGTGGGTACATAGACAACACCAAGTCCCTAGTAAGCCTCTAGTTGACTAGCTCGTTGATCAACAGATGGTTACGGTTTACTGACCATGGACATTAGATGTCGTTGATAACGGGATCAAATCATTAGCAGAATGATGTGATGGACAAGACCCAATCCTAAGCCTAGCACAAAGATCGTAGTTCGTATGCTAAAGCTTTTCTAATGTCAAGTATCATTTCCTTAGACCATGAGATTGTGCAACTCCCGGATACCGTAGGAATGCTTTGGGTGTACCAAACGTCACAACATAACTGGGTGGCTATAAAGGTGCACTACAGGTATCTCTGAAAGTGTCTGTTGGGTTGGCATGAATCGAGACTGGGATTTGTCACTCCGTGTAAACGGAGAGGTATCTCTGGGCCCACTCGGTAGGACATCATCATAATGTGCACAATGTGACCAAGGGGTTGATCACGGGATGATGTGTTACGGAACGAGTAAAGAGACTTGCCGGTAACGAGATTGAACAAGGTATCGGTATACCGACGATCGAATCTCGGGCAAGTACAATACCGTTAGACAAAGGGAATTGTATACGGGATCGATTGAGTCCTTGACATCGTGGTTCATCCGATGAGATCATCGTGGAACATGTGGGAGCCAACATGGGTATCCAGATCCCGCTGTTGTTTATTGACCGGAGAACGTCTCGGTCATGTCTACATGTCTCCCGAACCCGTAGGGTCTACACACTTAAGGTTCGATGACGCTAGGGTTATAAAGGAAGTTTGTATGTGGTTACCGAATGTTGTTCGGAGTCCCGGATGAGATCCCGGACGTCACGAGGAGTTCCGGAATGGTCCGAAGGTAAAGATTTATATATGGGAAGTCCTATTTTGGCCACCGGAAAATGTTCGGGATTTTTCGGTATTGTACCGGGAAGGTTCTAGAAGGTTCCGGAGTGGGTCCCACCTGCATGGGGGACCCACATGAACGTGGGTAGTGGGGTCAAGGCCCCACACCCCTGGTCAAGGCGCACCAAGATCCTCCCTTAGAAGGAATAAGATCATATCCCGAAAGGATAAGATCGAGATCCCTAAAAAAGGGGGATAACAATCTGTGGGGAAGGAAATGATGGGATTTCTTTCCTCCCACCTTTGCCAACGCCCCAATGGACTTGGAGGGCAAGAAACCAGCCCCCTCCACCCCTATATATAGTGGGGAGGCGAATGGGAGCTACACGCTTCCCCTGGCGCAGCCCTCCCCCTCTCCCAAGTACTCCTCCTCTCCCGCGGTGCTTGGCGAAGCCCTGCAGGATTGCCATGCTCCTCCATCACCACCACGCCGTCGTGCTGCAGCTGGACGGAGTCTTCCCCAACCTCTCCCTCTCACCTTGCCGGATCAAGGCATGGGAGACGTCACCGGGCTGTACGTGTGTTGAACGCGGAGGTGCCGTCCGTTCGGCACTAGGATCTCCAGTGATTTGGATCACGACGAGTACGACTCCTTCAACCCCGTTCTCTTGAATGCTTCCGCTTAGCGATCTACAAGGGTATGTAGATGCACTCTCCTTCCCCTCGTTGCTAGTCTCTCCATAGATAGATCTTGGTGTTGCGTAGAAAATTTTGAATTTCTGCTACGTTCCCCAACAGGAATATCTACTTGATGGAACACAAGTATGAAACATTTGAAAAGTTCAAAGAATTTCAGAGTGAAGTGGAGAATCATCATAACAAGAAAATAAAGTTTCTACGATCTGATCATGGAGGTGAATATTTGAGTTACGAGTTTGGCCTTCATTTAAAACAATGCGGAATAGTTTCACAACTCACGCCACCTGGAACACCATAGCGTAATGGTATGTCCGAACGTCGTAACCGTACTTTATTAGATATGGTGCGATATATGATGTCTCTTATCAATTTACCACTATCATTTTGGGATTATGCATTAGAGACAGCTGCATTCACGTTAAACAGGGCATCGTCAAAATCCTTTGAGATGACACCGTATGAACTGTGGTTTGGCAACAAACCTAAGCTCCGAGTCTTAATCTGGATACATATTCAAAGTGGGAGCTATTAGCTAGAGTAGCTCCATGCAGAGCATTGTAAACATAAAATATTTGCAAAATACATACGGCTTTGAATGTGACAGACCCTTTGACTAAACTTCTCTCGTGAGCAAAACAGGATCACACCTTAGTACTCTTTGGGTGTTAATCACATAGCAGTGTGAACTAGATTATTAACTCTAGTAAACCCTTTGGTCGTTGGTCACATGGCGATGTGAACTATGGGTGTTAATCACATACAGATGTGAACTATTGGTGTTAAATCACATGGCGATGTGAACTAGATTATTGACTCTAGTGCAAGTGGGAGACTGAAGGATATATGCCCTAGAGGCAATAATAAAGTTATTATTTATTTCCTTATATCATGATAAATGTTTATTATTCATGCTAGAATTGTATTAACCGAAAACTTAGTACATGTGTGAATACATAGACAAAACATAGCGCCCCTAGTATGCCTCTACTTGACTACCTCATTAATCAAAGATGGTTATGTTTCCTAACCATAGACATGTGTTGTCATTTGATGAACGGGATCACATCATTAAGAGAATGATGTGATGGACAAGAACCATTCTTTAGCTTAGCATTATGATCATTACCGTTTCATTGCTACTGCTTTCTTCATGACTTATACATGTTCCTCAGACTATGAGATTATGCAACTCCCGAATACCGGAGGAACACCTTGTGTGCTATCAAATGTCACAACGTAAATGGGTGATTATAAAGATGCTCTACAGGTGTCTTCGAAGGTGTTTGTTGGGTTGGCATAGATCGAGATTAGGATTTGTCACTCCGTGTATCGGAGAGGTATCTCTGGGCACTCTCGGTAATGCTCATCACTATAAGCCTTGCAAGCAATGTGACTAATGAGTTAGTTGCCGGATGAAGCATTATGGAACAAGTAAAGAGACTTGCCAGTAACGAGATTGAACTAGGTATGATGATACCAACGATTGAATCTCGGGCAAGTAACATACCGATGACAAAGGGAACAACGTATGTTGTTATGTCGTTTGACCGATAAAGATCTTCATGGAATATGTAGGAGCCAATATGAGCATCCAGGTTCCTATATTGGTTATTGATCGGAGATGTGTCTCGATCATGTCTACATAGTTCTCGAACTCGTAGGGTCCGCACACTTAACGTTCCATGATGATTTGTATTATGAGTTATGTATTTTGATGACCGAAGTTTGTTTGGAGTCCCGGATGAGATCACATACGTGATGAGGAGTCTCGAAATGGTCGATACATAAAGATTGATATATTGGAAGGTTATATTCGGACATCAAAAAGTTTCCGAGTGATTCGGGTATTTTTCGGAGTACCGGGGAGTTACGGGAATTCACTGGGAGAAGTAATGGGCCTTATTGGGCCATACGGGATAGGAGGAGGCATGCCAAGGGGAGGTGGTGCCCCCCATGGGTCCTAACTGGACTAGGGGAAGGGGCGGCGCCCCCTTGCCCTTTCCTACTCGCTCTCTCTTTCCATCTTTCCTTCTCTCCTACTCCAAAAAGGAAAGGGATTCCTACTAGGACTTGGAAGTCCTAGTAGGACTCCATGCTCCTGGCGCACCCCTAGGGGGCCGGCCTCTCTCCCTCCCTCCTTTATATACATGGGCAAGGGGCACCCCAAAGACACATCAAGTTTTTCCTTAGTCGTGTGTGGTGCCCCCATCCACATTTACACACCTCGATCATATCACTGTAGTGCTTAAGCGAAGCCCTGCGCCGGTAACATCATCATCACCGTCGCCACGCCGTCGTGCTGACGGAACTCACCCTCGTCGTCAACTGGATCAAGAGCACGAGGGACGTCATCGAACTGAACGTGTGCTGAATGCGAAGGTGCCGTACGTTCGGTACTTGGATCAGTTGGATCGCGAAGACATTCGACTACATCAACCGCATTACTAAACGCTTCCTCTTTCAGTCTATGAGGGTACGTGGACACACTCTCCCGTCTCGTTGCTATGCATCTCCTAGATAGATCTTGCGTGATCATAGGAATTTTTTTGAATTACTATGTTCCCCAACACAGACTGCTTATGTGCCAAGGTGATGAAGGCAAAATATTACCTCCAGTGGCATATTCTTGACACAACTTTTTCCCAAGCGGCATCGCTCACTTGGCAAGGTATATTGCATGGATTGGATCTTCTTAAATCTGGTGTTATTTGGAGAGTGTGTGATGGCTCTAATATCAATATCTGGAGAGATAACTGGCTTCCAAGAGCCTCGGGCCTTAAAGTTACCGCAAAGAAGAATAGGACCAGGATCAAATGGGTTTTTGATCTAATGATGAGTGGACAAAAGAGATGGGATGAGAATTTGATTAGGCACCTATTTTATCCACATGATGTAGAGGAGATACTAAGTCTACGGATCCAGTCGCATGGGGACTGTGATTTTGTTGCCTGGCACCATGAGAAGAATGGGTTGTTCTCGGTTAAAAGCGTGTACAAGCTTGCGCTTAGTCTAAAGGTCTGTAAAGATAACGAGGGCCATTATAATGGTGCAATGTTGGGAGAGAGAAAAATTTGTGATATTATTTGGAAGGCCAATGTTCCTCATAAAATCCGTATTTTTGCATGGCATGTCGCTTCCGATAGTCTGGCTGTCCAGGTAAACCGAGTTCTCCACCACCAAAACACTCTTTGTACCTGTTCTACTTGTGGAGTGGAAGATGAAAGTACCTTTCATGAATTAGTCATGTGCCCTAAGGCATATGCGCTGCGCATGGCCATGATGGATATTTGGATCTTGCCTGCGGAGGAGGCTCTCAAGTATACTGGGGCTGATTGGTTTCTTATTCTTTTGGATCAATTAAGCCCTACTATGCACGACCAAATTATTTTCATTTTCTAGAGAGCCTGGCATTTGAGAAATGACATGATTTTTGGTAAGGGGAAGGAATCCGTCTCAGCCTCTGCAAGTTTTGTACATAACTATTGGGCATCGTTTGTCTCTTGTCATTCATACCCAGATGTTGACTCGAAAAATAAAGGTAAGAGACAGGTGGCGGGATCAAGTTCTACTCCTAATCATTCAGAAGTTCAGGTGATATGGCAACTCCCCCCTTTGAACTATATAAAGATCAATGTCGATGCAAGTTTTGTGGAGAGCATTAGTGCGGCGAGTGTGGGGGTGATGGCAAGGGACTCTTTTGGGAGGGTCATAGTCTCCTCCTGGGATTTCATTGGACTTTGTAAAAGCGT
Organism: Triticum timopheevii; assembly: GCA_963921465.1. Lineage (NCBI taxonomy): Eukaryota > Viridiplantae > Streptophyta > Magnoliopsida > Poales > Poaceae > Triticum > Triticum timopheevii. The sequence goes on along the minus strand of OY997272.1, from coordinate 552,950,447 downwards.
GGAGGAGGCGGAGCTCCATGCTTGCATTGCCGGTCTTTATATAGGTATTACTCTACAATCCTATAATCTTAGAGACTGACTGTGCGTCTGTGGTGGCGACCCTGGAAAATGAAAATTTTGACAGGTCATCGTTGGTGGATTTGAAGAAGGAAGAGATGAGTATCTCCAAGTTATATCTAGTCTTAAGATCTCCAAGATCAATCGCTCGGCCAATGTGGTGGCCCATATGATTGCTAAATTTAGCTTTGGTAATAGATAAGATGGTATGTTAGTTAGTGGTGTTCCGCCATGCATGGTGAATTTTGTAATGAGTGATTGTAATAACTATGTTGGTTAATTCATATATGAGGTGGTTTTGAAAAAAATAATAGCAGAAAAGGACGAGGAGTAAAGATAACCTCCACATAGTTCCTGACCATATGATCTTCGAATGTTACTTATTTTTAGGGAACGCCATCATGGATTACATTATTGGTCATCGCAAAACACTTACATCGTTGATGAGAGACTGAAGAATACAAGAGGGAGGATCATCTACCGAATTACATGATACATGGTTCTCGTGACAATGTTTTGCTAATTCATTTGTAGTGTCATTGGCTTCCTGCATACAATGTATGAACTGAATGTTCCAAATTTCTAGGGCTAGATCAACACTGTCCGCATATAACGCAACCTCTTCTGTCCACCAAGTAGTCGAGCCGCCACAAGCTTCAACCACTTAAAAATAATATGATTCGACAATTATTTGATTAAATCCAAGGGAAGCCACCAGAGAAAAACCTTCTTTCATGGCCAGAGTCTCCACCATCAGAACGTCGCCTGCATAAGAAACATAAGTGCCAGAAGCAACAACAAAATTACCATGCCCATCATGAATTGTTGCACCCGTAGATCAAGCTTTTCATCTAGATGGAACGAGCCATCAACGTTCAGTTTTAGACAGATTGGGTGAAGCTCTGGGGGAAGTGTTTGCAAAATTGTTACACATAGCTAGTATGGATAGTTTCCAATTACCTATTGGCCAGGTGTGCTCTCCATGAGTAACTGATCCACCATAGACACCAAACCGAAACTGATATGACTTCAGAAAGACCCACAAATGCCATCCCATGAAAATGCCCTATAGCCAAATCAATAGGCTCTTCTAATATGGACGATCTTGATCTGTCGAGAACTGAAACACTAGCAATTAAAGTTTTAAGATGAAGGATTTTCCAAAGTTCCTTAGCTGGGTTACAACCACCGGCGGCAGCAGGCGCAGGCAAAGGCTAGGCGTGAGCCTCATTTCCTTTATTGCTACAGTGCTATAGTGCTTGAAGGCTGCCTGAGTCATGGTGCAATCCTGCCACCGCTACTGGTTATAACTGAAGAAGAGATGCATCAACTCTCCTGGGAAGAAATGGCAGATAGGGCCTCGTCCATCATTTCCAATATGTCGGTTTACTAGAATAGACTTCACCGGATAGCTCCATGCAATGCTTTCCATATTTTTTTCCTTTCCCAGGGATCGTAAGCTTCCAAACCTTTTGCACTATAATAGAACTTGTAAGAAACCATTTCTATACATCATGAGTCACATTGGCATAAACAAGTCAAACATGATAAATTAGGTTCATATAAGTATCATCATAGTTTCACAGTTTGAAATTTAAACTTTCTAAAATATGTCCAATATTGATCTTATTTTGAAGATTTAAACACCAGGAACAATAAAATTCAAACATGTCATAAATGTATCCGCTTAAAAAGATACAAATGATACAAACTTTAAAATCAAACTAAAAAGCATGGGATGGGTCCCCGCTGAAAAAATTGAAGTAGATAAAGTAGAGTAAAGTTGTAGCCCCCCAAATAGTAGTCAAATAGTAGTGGGTCCCAACTAAGAATATAACACAAAGAAATAAGTGAAAGGAATCAATACATTATGTGGGATAAATATACGATGATAGGTGTAAGGCTTTTTCCTGTTGTAGGCCTGCTCGTGTCGCCGCCTATTGTGCCGGGCGTTGAGGTTGTCATTGGGGGTTGTGGCTTCGGTTCTCTAGATAGTGCCGAACTTCGAGTTGTGTGCGAAGCCTGCTTCCCCTCTTTGGTTGGTGCTTCTTGACGCGAACTTGCTCGAGACCTCGGCGTGCACACCACCATTGTTGAAGCCCAACCGATTGCTCGTCTCCACGGAGCATGGAAGTTTGCACAATGTTGTCTCCCACTTACCTGCGTCCATGCGATTCGTGAGTGTGATGAGGTGGTTGCATTCAATGCATTCAGCTGTTTTTGGGTCTCTATTCACAAAAAAAAAACCTTTGCAACTTTATCACCAACTTGAATGTTGCTTGCCTTGGATCTTGTAAGATGATTGATTCCTTGTATAGGAAAAGGCAATCATGAGATTAGAAGGTGGGTGGTTTGCTTTTGATCGAACATCACCAAGAAAAAGTCTTCCATGAACAAAAACAAGAAGAATGACGACATAGTGAGGCGTTTGTGACTATTAGATGGATGCACGTCATTTCAATGTTATTTGTTGTATTGATGGATGCGCTTTCGTTGGGTGCCTTTGTGAGGTTGTAATTATGTTGGGGGTTTACTTGAGAGTTTATAAATGCATGCCTATGTAATCGTAGGATTCATACTTATTTGGGTCCTGTTCGGATCCTCTTCGCTCTACAACTGCAGCTCCTAAAGCGAAGGGAGCGGTAGCACAATTTTAGGGAGTGGTTCAAACCGAGGTCCTCGCGCGGAACGGAGTTACGTGACATGGAGAGGTTCGCGGACAGGCACTTACAATAATCCGTATATTTTCTGGTTTTGCCTCGGTTTAAAGGAAAACTGCTGTTTGATCGTTCTGCCCTGTGACAACTGGGCTCGGTCCGATCGAACCGGTTGATCAGAACGAGAGACGACGAACAGAGGCGCCGCCCGCCTCCCCTGCCCGTCGAGCTCGCCTCACCGCCGTGACATCGGAGCTCGCCGCGCCGCGCCGCGCATCACCCCCAAGCCCGTTGGAGCTCACCGCGCGCCACACCAAAAATCCCCAAAAGCCGCACCCGCACTTCCGCTCTCCCTCGCTTACTTGACTCGTCTCTCGTCTTCCCCACTGTCTCTCGGGGGGAGGAGGCATTCTTGCGGCGGCGCGAGGTGAGCCCATCCGTCCGGTGCTATTCGTGTTCATCCTCTCCATGTGGATGTGGTTGCTCTCATTCACCGACTCGCAGCGTCCTACAACTCCGCAGCTTCTGCGCAGGCCACCTGCTCGACGGAATGTCTTAGAGGCTTAACGACGAAGAAAACGCGGTGAACACCGACCGCATCGGCACCCTACCGGACAAGTTCCTGCAGACGAGGTGATAATCTTGGTTTCTCTGCCTATTCCCCATCTTGCTGCTCCCTCTCACTGACGCTATGTACCCAACAGCTCGGCTGCTTCGGCGGAGGCGCTATGTTCGAAAGAAGGTCCAGGAGGCTCATCGAAAGGGCGATGGCCAGTGGCAAGGACCGCATCAGCGCCCTCCCCGACGACCTCCTCCTGCATGTGATGTCCTTCTTGCTTTCCCGTGACGCCGTGCGGACGTGCGTGCTCGCTAGGCGCTGGAGCACGCTCTGGAAGTCCGTGCCTGCCCTACACATCGAGGATGACCTGGCAGCCAACGTTGGCACGACTGACTCCAACAAGTTCGTGGATGAGCTGCTGCGCCTCCGTGACCCAGTGCCATTGAACGTATGTGACATCCATGATGTGTGCGAGTGCGAGGATTCGGATAACTTTTACTACGAGGACGATCCGGAAACTTTGTGCGAGGAGGCATCCAAACGCATTGCGCCGTGGCTCCGGTATGCTTTGTTGCATGAAGTTCGAGTGCTACGAGTTTCTGCTCCTGCGTTGCCAACCGACCTGGTTCTCATCTCTTCACACCTAAAGAGGATAGAGTTTTGTCGTATGCAGTTTGAAGACTCTCTGGATTTTTCGAGCTGCCAGGTGTTAGATGTGTTAGAGATGACAGATTGTAACATCTATGCGAGTATGTTTTTCCAGTCATTACAACACTTTAACATGAAAGACGGATGTTTTGACAATGAAACCCGCTTTCGTATTTCTGCCCCAAATCTCATTAGCTTGAAACTAGCTCCAGACTCAGGCCTGACTCCATTGCTTGATAGCATGCCATCACTGGTAACAGCGTCTGTTGGATCTTTCGAAGAGCAGTTTCATTTCTGTACTTCTGTATTATCAAGTGAAGGATGCACTAGGCAAGAAAGATTTTCTGCGGTTTTGGAAGGCTTGTCTGCTGCTACAAACTTAGAGTTAACAAGTGATGATCCGGTATGCTCCCACTTCTGCTGATTCCTATTCCTGTTTGTCATCTGCTAGATCTCGTTTATGTTTTGTATCCAGTTGTCTACCAGTACAAGCATATTAAAAAAGCTCATTGTGTGCATTGCATGTTTTCTCCATTTCACATGTTTGAATCTTGATGTTTTTATGTATTTGTCTGGAATTATGCATACCTCTACTTGATACCTTAGTCAGGTGTACAGTTAAAACATGTAGAATTGAGATTAATTCGTGAGCCATACTTTAGTCAAGTACAACTTGTGATATAAATCTTGGTATCTCGTTAACACCAGAAAGTTTTCAAAGGATGTACTTCTGTATCTCAAAAAGCATCATGTACTCATGAAGGTTGTTCTTGAATTGCTTCTTGTTTAACCCCCTTCATTTTGTCCAGTTATCTGTTTTCAGAATGGATTTGTAATGGTCACCTGTGTTTAGCAAGCTAAAAACGTTGTTGCTGAATGAATGGTGTGTGGCTGATGATTTCACTGGATTGGTTTACTTTCTCCAGCACTCACCAATTCTAGAGACACTCATGCTACAACTTGATACTCCAAAGTATAAGGTATATATCCTAAGTATTAATGTATTATAGGTTTTTCTTTTGAAGTTGCCATGTATCTTCTGCCGACTTAAGTAGAATACTTTGTTTGCTACAGAGACTACATGTGGATGAAACAGATGAAAGGTATACCCGAAAGGAGCAATCATTACTATCAAAGCATCTCAAGATAGTCAAAATCATACGTGGCACGATGAGGCAAGATACTAGAGTTTACCGTGCTTTGAGGATGCTCTATGCCCATGGAGTGCCTCTTGAGAAAATTGACATCCAATAGAACTCTCTTCTGCTGTTCGAATGTAAGTAACCAGACCACTCTTTGATCACGATTATATCTTTGATAGTCGGCATTGTACATATTGTACTACATTAAAAACTTCAACCTAGATCGAAGCAGCATTCCATACTAGACCTTCTTGCGTCGTTTCTACACCCTTTGGCCCACCAGGAACACCACGTACAATTTCGCAACAGAAAGTGTGAAGTAGGAATCAAATGCTTGATTAGCCAAAGTAGGAGACGCGTGCTAAATGTAGGTGGCAACCAAGGTAGGAAAACTACTGTAAGGGTCCGTCCGTTTCATCATCGTAATGTGATTGGGGCAGTTTCAGTGAGTTGCTATTTTGTTGTCTGAAGAGCGAGTAAATGGTCAAAGACGCCACCTATCGATCAACAAGTTAAACCCTGTGTTTAGTTTCATTTTTAAAAAAAGTGCTTCCAACATTCTAATAACTAGATCAAGTGGCATTTTTTGTTTTCTTTCTGCGATGAAAGCAGAATGCTAACCCAACACCATCCAAGTGAATCTCCTCCTGTAGTATCCCCTGCATTTCTTCCATGTTCTCACCATGTCCTGTGTTGCTTGTGCAGGCCTCTATATCGACTGGTCAACCTCATCATTCGTTATAACTCTCTATGTCCCTGGATCGCACCAGGAAGTTGCTGCATTTTGTGTACCAGGCCAGGATCTCGCCTTTCGTGTTCATGCCGCGTGCGTGTCCCATGTTCATACGAACTCGTATGTAAACCGCTGTGTGTCGTACTTGGTTGCAGCTGGAGCATGTTGTTGTTGCAGTGTCGCCCTAGTCCTGCTGGCATTGCGCTTTTCGCTCATTTTCTGAACTCGGTAGGTGTCAGTGTCACTCAGGCCTGAACTCTGGTTCCCCCTCTCAAGGCCTGTCTGTAGCTTGCTAAGATGCTTCAGGATTGCTGTAGGTTGTTTCCAGATGTGGTTTTACACTAATTAACGCCGTCTTGTGCCATGGATGGTTTCCAGATGTACGTACTATATGTGTGCGGTGGCTTTCTTTGCATATTTTTGTTTTTCTTTAGAAGAAAAGAAGGACGCCCTTATGGATTTATTTTCTGAAGGATGAAAAATGTTTCTCTGTCGTACTGCTGATGAGATTTGTGCTTTATATTCTGCTGGATGTATTTTTTTTTGTGAAAAAAAGAAACTAAATCGGACAGGGCGTTTTGGCCCGGGCTAAGATGAGCCAGTGAGTGAACAGTAAATTCGTTTAAAATAGTAGTAAAAAAAGTTCAAAAAAATCTGAATTTTTTTATGGTGAAAGATGATTGAGTGCGTGATTTCCGTGCCAAATTTCAATGCATCTGAACATCTGAGTAGCTCTTAGTAAAAAAGACCAATTTGGAGCATGTTAATTTACTGTTTGTGCACTTTTCGGACATATTTTCTTTTTGTTGCTGAGAGCTACTCAGATGTCCGAATGCGTTGAAAATTGACACTCAAACATCTTCAATGAAAAAAAAAGTTTAGATTAAAAAATTTATAGTCTTTTGTTATGGATTTACTCTTCATCGGGTGCTGATGAGGCAGGCTCAGAATTAGATATTCCACATAAATCGGGTTACATCAGCCGGTTTAATCTAGTTTCCGAAAGCTATCCGTCTCCACAAACAAATTGGCGCTACATCAGCGGGGGGTGGAGCCGGTGAAGGCGCCAGCCAGATCCGATCCTTCTCCAACTCGATTAGGAACCCTCGCGATTAGGGACAACCGTTAATAATAAAATAACACACCGGCTAGCTCCCGTCCACTCCACCGCCACCGGCCCTTCTCCAATCGCCACCGATTCCTCTGGCCGGAGACCGATCCCTCCCCCCGCCGCCACCTCCGCCGCCGCAGCCTCCTCGTCGCGCGGCGGCCGCCGTCTCCGCCGCACGCGCCTCGCGCTCGGTACGCACCCGTCGATCCCCCTCCACTCTATGTCCGCCTCTGTCGAATCGGCGGGGGCGCTGCCGTGCCGGGAGTAACTCGAGAGGGATGAAATACTCTGCCCGCGTCTCTCCGATCTGAATCGCCTCTGGATTGGATCAGATTAGCCGGGGGGAGGGATTGATTGCTTTGGGATGCGCGCGAATTACGATCTAATTGCGGATATGTTCTAGGTACTAGGTGCCCCGTTATCAGAATTGGGGAGAAATAATTCCGGCTGCGTGTGAGTTATGATTCGAATCTCTTTCTTTTGCAAGCGACTCTAAGTAGTTGCTGATCACGAAACTCGGCCATCTGGATGATCTCCTATTGCTGCACACGGCTATTGTTTTCTTCAGTAGACAGCAATCAGGTGTTAATCTGATAAGAGGTAGCAATTCATTAGTCGAGGCTCGCTGGAAACATTGGTGGGGCTGTGTGACTGTGTATTTAGGCTGGTTGAGAGCATCCTATTCCTTGGTCTAAGATAGGTTGTTTTGGTTGTATGATTGTGATTCGGTCATATGTACCTTTCAATCCACTAGTTAGTGATCATGGTGTTGCTTCCTTATATTTTTTTTACATATGATGTCCGTAATGTGTTTGATTGTCTGCCTTTTCCCCGTTCCAGAAACTTGTATACCTGAACAGCATTGAGAGGAACAATGGCACTGTCGCGCAGTATGAGAACATGCCTGCATAGCGGAAGACTTGCCGCCCTGGCAATACTGGTCTCTGGTGGGATCGTATTGCAGATTTTGGTAGGCATCAACATTTATCATCTCACCGTCAGCTTTTCTATCCCTTTTCTTTTTGGATGTTGCCTAAATCTCTGTAACTCTGTCTTATTCAGGCCTGCGCTCTATATAACAACTGGTGGCCAATGTTGACAGGTTAGAGACTTTGGTTCACATTACCAAACCTTTATTTGGTAATTGTTTTCAGGAGTTCGTAAGTAATCCATGGCATTTTGTGCAGTTCTGATGTACCTCATACTACCTATGCCACTCATATTTTTCCTGGGCTCCGATTCTCCATCGATCATGTCGAATGAGAATGATGGGTAAGTGATTTCCAAGTGACTATCTAGTACCTGGTAGCCTACTGGTTCTTCGTTATGAATCACGTTTGTCAAACTGATGATCCAGATCAGTTTTTACTTCAAAAGATATGCCTTAACTTGGTGGCACAGATGGTACTTGTAACCTTTTCCGACAGAGGTTCTTACGCCATATTTAGATTTCAAATGCTGGCCGTCTATTGTGGAACATCTGTGATGGACAAACGTTCAGACCTTATTCCTTCCCTCGAAATCTTTTCTTATATGGGTAAAGATAGTTCTTGCAGCTTTTTTCTGATGCAATTTCGCCACTGCATGCAGGTGGGTGAACTTCACCAAGTTCCTGACGGGCGCGTCCATCGTGGGTAGCATCGCCATCCCGTCGATCCTGAAGCACGCCGGCGTCATCGGGTGGGGCGCACTGACGATGGAGCTGTCCTCCTTCGCCGTCTTCGGGCTGGCCATCGTGTGGTTCCTCCAGATGAACTCCGAGGACGAGTACAGCGCCTTCTGATCTCCAGCGCTTCATCCTCTCCCGAACCTGTGGTCTGCGTGCTTCTAGCGCTGCCTCGCTAGAAATATGGATCGTCAACTTGTGAATATCTACAGTATGATTTGGAGCATTGATATGTTTGACCTTGTTTATATCAGTGAAGTGAGCCTGTTCAGTTGCCTGTACAGATATCTGCCTGCTAGCACTTGGGTTTTTGTTGGTAGGAACTCCCATTGATGAGCTCACTTGCATCAGTCAGCTGTTTGCCATGGCATCACTGCATACTCTGTGTCTCTGTCTAGCTTCTGCCGCCTTTCGTCCGTATGATATCTGAACATAATGCATCTTGCTTTGTTCTGACCATTCTGTTGATGCATAGTTTCAGTTCAGTTCTATTTTTTCTCCTATCTCAAAAGGGAAAACTTCAAAAAAAATGATAATGTTATATTTTTTCTCCTATCCCAAAAAGGAGAGAGAAGTTGCTATGTTGCAACCACATATTTTTTTTCACAATGTTCATCTCTCTTCTCCTGTTTCAAACATTGTTACCATGTTCCCAGAATATAATTTCCCTGGACAACACGGCTGCACACCACAAGCAACCGTCCTGATCACAAATAGCCGGGGGAAAATACTTCCCCTGCTATTACTCATCTCAACTCTACACCAGGTTCCTACTAACTCAGAAAAAAATCGCAACGGGCGAAACAAAAATAAAAACCACAAGCATCTCTACATCATGCCGGTTCCGGTGTAGGCATTGCCGGTGTGGAGCTGCATCGCCGGAGCATAAGGGTAACCACCACCGCCGGCGTCTGCCGGCACGTATGATCTGTCGAACGGGTTGGAGGACGCCTGGCGATGGAAGGACGGGTTGGAGGACGCCTGGCGATGGAGCGACGGGTTGGAGGACGCCTGGCGATGGAGCGACGGGTTGGAGGACGCCTGGCGATGCAGCGACGGCGTGCCCATCATCATCATCTGCTGGTACTGCTGCTGGTACTGGTGCTGCTGCTGGAGCACGAAGGCCTGCTGCTGCTGGAGCATGAAGGCCCGCTGCTGCTGCGCTGAGGCGTACAACGGGTTGTGCATCGGCTGCTGCTGATACTGCTGCTGCATCATTGGAGCAGATGAAGCCGGGGCCGGCTGCTCCCAGGGGTTGTAGCTCGCGTTCTGCTGCGTGTGCCGGTGCGCGTCGTCGTAGAGGCTGTCGAGGGTGAGCAGGTCCAGTCCACCGGCCTGTAGCGCGGGAAAATGTTAGTTTGGTTTCAGAGACATGATCATCATCAGGTAAAGAAAGTGTTTCAGGCATTCACCAAGTTTCTGGAAGTAGCAACATTTTCATTTGAACTGGGTGCTGTGACCAATGCCAGCTCCCAGCTAGTGGCGACGTTTTCGGAACCAGCAGCAGCTTTAGGCGCATTATCTGCAGCAAAAAGCGAGAATTGGAACACATAATTTAGTGCCTGATTTTCTTCTTGTTTCTAACATTTCACGCGGTTAACAAATTACGATGGTTCATCTGGAAGATATGTATGTACCTGGTTCAACAATTGCTAAGGCCAAAGCATTCTTTCGATCTAGCTCTGTCGTGTCAGGGATCGGTTCATCCATCCCCTGCCAAGCAGAGATGAATTTGTTAGGCTGACTATTATAAATCATAAATAAGGTAATATCTGGTTGCTCTAGTGACATGGACAATTACCAGCAAATCTATTTGCTCGACTCTAGGCACGACTTTTGTAACCGGCTCTGGTTCTGGTTCTTTCTCTGAAGTTGATACTTGAGGGGGAGGAGGTGGTGGAGTTGATGCTTCTTCCTCTTCTGGTTTCCTGTTGTACTCTATTGCCAGTACAGCCTGCAAACAAATCAAGATGCCCTAGAAATATTAGCAAGGACGAAAAAATGGAGGACAAACAATGACAATAAAGGTTCATATGATCAACTGAACAATCGAAAGCTCCGTTTTCCAACAACTGTTTCTTACTTTAGTCTTCCATCACATTTTTTTAAGAATTATACAATACAAGGATACTAGCTAAACTGTGAGAAAAAAATACATCCATTATTTACTTGTAGAAGTTTCAAACCTGGTTTTTTGAAGCAAGGGGAGCATCTCTCACATAATCTTCCATAGCTTGCAAGAATGACGCAGGAGGCTGCATGTGTTATCGATAGGCTATCAGCAAATTTACAAACATAACAAGAACAACAATGGAAATATACCAATAATCCCGAGGATGCGAACCAAACCTGTTCAATTGTTAACAGCTTCTCATCCCGCCCAATATGTATGGTTTTACATGTCTCATAAAATCCAGAAAGTTGCCCTGCCTGCACAACCCAGAAACGACGATAAGTACAGAGAAACACGGACATCATTTCAGGTGTTGTGGAAAACCAATTCAAACTAACAAAATAATTAGTTGACCAACAATAGGAAAAAAGTAATTGACCTGCTTAAGTGCTTTTTTGTATATATCAAGGGCCCTAATAGCGTCGTCCCTGTGCATATCGAAGAACTGCATTGTGCAGAAGATGTCAATGGTGTAAGAGAAACAAATGAAGCATACAAGATAACAATCTTACAAAATAAGCTAGTGGCCAGTACCTTGTCAACCAGATTGAGTATGCCATCATTGATGGCTGTCTGGATCCTAACACTCTCCGTAGCAACCTTCCATTTACAAGCAAAACAACGTCAAGGACTGATGAAATCACTATTAGATACTCCCTCCGTTCCTAAATATAAGTTTTTGGAGAGATTCCATTATGAACCACATACGGATGTATGTAGATGCATATTAGAGTGTAGATTCACTCGTTTTGCTCTGTATGTAGTCCATACTGAAATCTCTAAAAAGACTTATATTTAGGAACGGAGGGAGTAGTACACTGTTCATAAATGTTCTGAATCCTCACCATTGAAAGGGCATGCTGGATTATGGTGTTATAAGATGATGACCCATGTGGCTGAAAAATATGGATCAACGGTAAGCAATGCAGATTTAGATACCATGACACCTCAAAATATTGGATCCGATTCACTTTGTACAGAATAACAAAGCAATGAATCACCTGACAACTGATTAGCCGAAAAAGAAGCTGCGACAATGCCGGCAGTTGCGCAAGCAAACCAGTTGTATCAACATCTCGTGTTCCCTGCAGATAATAGGTCTCACAAATAAGATGCTAAAGTGACCCATTTGACACCTATGGACCAAGCCAATATTTGTTTCCTTAATATAAATAAATAAACTTGCATTAGATTACGTACCAATGGATCCAGTTCGACGTCATAATTCAGCACACGGAAAGATTCGAGCCTCTCTTCCAAAAATAAAGCATAATTGCGTATCCAAGCAGAGTGATCCCAAGCTGCAAATACAACATGTCAGGAGACAGTTTCTTCCCATTTTTTGCGAAAGAGAAAGTTCAGATACTAATCCAAGACCAGGGTGAGGTTAGCGGCAACTAGTACCATCAGGGCTGGAGTCATCTTTGAAATAGGACATGTGTAGCATCTGGCCGCTAGATCTCCCGTAACTAATGAGCTCATCACGGAAAGAAGGATCGACCTCGCGGAGGGCACGGTGTATGACAATCAATGCCTTGAGTGCAACCTGATGAATAAAGACAGAAATAAAAAGTTCATCAATCATAAGCAGCATTCCACCTTAATTAGTTACTGAACATGACCCATATAGCAGCAAGTACAGCAGACATCAGTTGATTGGATAATGAACATCAGGAAATTCATTATGGTGGACATACCGCCCAGTTGCGCGTCTTGGAGAGGCGTCTGGCGAGGGCGCGGATGCAGTAGGCCACGTCGGCCCGAGCCCTCCCGGAATTAAGATGCATGAAAATATCTGACAACAGGAAGCACATGATGAGAACCATGGTGTTTGTTTTCGACAGAAGAATGATCAGGCTCTTGCTCCTGCAGAAACATGATTTTGTTATTACCTCTGATGTACTTCTCCTTTGCAGGCCTCTCCACATGGTTGGTGGCCTTGACGATCGCGATGTCCAGTTGCTGTTGCAAAGAGCGATCATAATTAAGAAGAAGAAGATGAAGAACTAACTAATCCTAGGAGGAGCAAATCTGAACATGATCAGTGCAGAGCAGAGCAGAGAGGGATGGCCATGAGTTGGTACCTTGTAATCGCTGTTGACTTTGGCGATGCTGACGGTGGTGGAGTCCTTGAGGGCGCCCACATACTTCCTGATGCTGGTCCCGCCGCCGGCCATCGATTCTCGGCCTGGCAGACCCGGGGATCCTCCTAGTTCACCTTACTGATCTGCAACAAAGCGGAGCAGAGCCAACAGACGGATGCAGAGTTTAGTTGCTGGGGTAAACTGCCGAGCTGCATCGCTGTCCCATGCATGGGGTATGAAAGAGAGAGACGCGAGAGGCGACGAACGAACAAACGAGGCGTCCAATCAATCCCTCATCCATCAAACATCAGAGCGCGAGCTAACAGATCGGCGGTGGGAGAGAAGGCAAAATAATCGGCTCGGGGTGGAAGAAGGAACAAATCCAACAAACAAACAAGCAAACAAACTGCGGCTGATAGTGAGGGAGAGGGAGAGGGGGTGGGGGCAAATCCCCACCGTGAAATCCAGAGGCGAGCAGCGGCGCAACACGCGGCGACTTGCGATCCCCAACAAGAATCCTAGTAGAAAAACGTGGCAGTGGCAGGAGCGGCAGCAAGATCGGAGCGAGAAGCAGTTGCTTCAAACCAGAGGCGAGAGGTTCGGCGGATCAGCAACCGAAAATTGATTTGCTCAGATGGGAGAAAACAAACAAACCAACAAACATCCCAAGAAAAAAGGCTAGTAAGAAAGGCCGAAACTGAAGCGGTGGAGCGCGCAAGCGTGAAGAGATGTGAATTGCTCACCCGAGGATGGACGGACGGAAGTGGGCGGCTCGCCGGCCGGGGGGAGAGGATACCGGAGGACGGACGGGACGGGGCCTCCGCCTTGCCTGCCTGCGTTGGGCGGAGGAGCCGGCTAAGCTTGGGAGGTGGAGGCGGGCGAGAGGCAGTTGGGTTCCTCTTCCTTGCGCTCGCTCGCTCGGGAGGGAGGGAAGAAGAAGGCGAGGTGCGTGTGAACGGAGAGAGAGAGCTGGGCGGAGGGGGCAGGATGCAAGTCGTATCGCACTACATTCACGTCGACGAAGTAGTAGTACTACTCTGCTCCGCCGCGTGGGCGTGGGCGTGGGGTGTGACATTGGCACACGTGTTCCGCGGCTTCCTCCCGCTCGCTGACCACACCAACTAATCCCGCCGCCGCTGGCCCGGTTTAATTACTGTACTCCCGCGTGGGGCTTTGACTTCCGCTTTGGTTTGGTTTCTCGGTCCGTCCCTCCTCCCGTCGCGTCGCGTTGTTTATCTTTTCTGTCCATTTCCGCCATGGCTGGCTGCTTCCTCTCTCTATCTCGCTCTGGTCCGCGTCGGCAGCTCGGTCTCGTCCCTGTCAACGGTAAAGCTGCTCAAAGCTCCAAAAAAAAAAAAGCGCCATGGCACGGGTTTTACCAAACGCCGGAAAAGCTCCCGCGCCGGTGCCGCAGCCGCAATCCATCGCCCAAGTTGTTTTCTCTCCTTTTTTTTACAAGTTTATTATCATTCCAACACCCACGTATAACAACAAGTCAAAAGTGGATTCCGCTTTTCGCCAGGTGAGGACTGTGTTCATTCCGGTGAAATCCTTCCAACACATTTTCAAATTGTCGCGCACGATCTGGCCGCGTCAGCCCTTCACCGCGCCCCGGCCTGTTTGCAACACATGATCCATGCTCTGTTGTGCTCGCCGGCTGCAATATGACTCATGCTGCGTTTGGAGAAACATTTGTGGCCGTGAACATGTTAGCTGAATGAGTAAATTGCAAAAAAAAAAAACCATAATTGGGTTGAAGCTATCAATGCTTCAGAAAAAAAAACACCACAAAACATGCATTTTGATGGGTGTTCGATGACTTCTGCATAATTATGATGATTTTTTTTTTTGCAATTTACTCTAGCTGAACACATTTTGTGGCATGAGTCATGTTGCACTCATCAGCTGCAACATGAGCCATGAGCCATGGTGCACGCTGCGGTTGGAACGTGACCAATGTTGTGCTCAATGAAAGATCGTCCATCTTACTCCATTTGCAACATGAGTCATGTTGCGCTCGCCGGTTGCAACACAGTCACATGTTGCGCTCAGGATAACTCGGATCCAACGACTGCAGAGACGAACTACGAGCGTCGAGTTGTCAGCAGGCTATTTGCAAGCTTTTCCCTTGCGAATTGATGTCATGTTCATTCAAGAAAACTCAAATTTTGGATCTACCACATCGAGTAAGGGCTGCGGTTATCTTTCTTGCATCAAATGCAGGGATAGATTTCGCTCATCTCTCTCGTCTCCAAACCCCTGAGAGGAGATTTTATGGACGTATCGCACCGCCATCCCTCCTCCACCGGTAGGTCGTCGGCCCTCTCATGCTTTGTCGCTGTGTGACTCTAAGGAAGGCCCAATCTCTAGTTTTCCTGCTTTGAGGATTTTAGTAGGGTTACCTGGCGACGAATTGATGGTAGTGGCAGCGGCGTCGGTCTGGTGAATAAAGTTTCCTCGAGCCTACTCGTTGTCATCCATGTGGCGTTGATAGTTCGTTGGTGTAGATTCTTGCCAGCCTCCTTGTCCAGCGAAATTAGGATTTCCAAGATTTGCCGGCATAACGACAACAAGGGCTTCTGTTTGCAGTTTGGTCATCCAGCCTCCTTTCCGTCACATTAGTGTGACTTTCGGTGCTAGTAGGAGGAATGTGAGCTTTTTGGAGGTTGGAATCTTGGATTTGTGATCTTTCGGTAGTGTCGGCTTTAATAATTTCTTCGACATGTCATTTTCTCCGTAGGACCATGGCCTTGATGATTCTTGTCACCCGTCAACAATGACTGGCTGGTCATCGGCAAGTGTGAGAGGAAGACAACCCAGGGCCGACGTGTATTTTTTTTGTAAAAATGTCCATGTAAAGGTTGGTTTTCTCTAATGTAACCTTTGGCCTTTTCGCCAAAAAAGAGTTTATTAAGTTTTAAGGTTGACCAGCTTCCCCTATGTTGTGATGTCTTAAGAGCATCTTCAGCCACATACCTCTAATTTGACCCCTCAAACGCCTGAGGACGCGCCCAGTCAATGACCGGGCGTGTCGGTTTTGAGCCCCTATATGTCCATCCGCGCAGCCACAATCATTATTTTCTTCCTCATATGTTCGGTCTCTTGCACGTGATTGGTGGGGATGAAGAGAGAGAAGAAAAAGAATGAATAAAGAAAGAGAAAAGGTGGTCCGGGTGGGGCCGCGTCCTACGTGGCGGATTGACCGGGCTGAAGGAAATATGCCCTAGAGGCAATAATAAAGTTGTTATTTTATATTTCCCTATTCATGATAAAGGTTTATTATTCATGCTAGTATTGTATTAATCGGAAACTTAAATACATATGTGAATACATAAACAAATACCATGTCCCTAGTAAGCCTCTACTAGACTAGCTCGTTGATCAAAGATGGTTAAGGTTTCCTAACCATAGATATGTGTTGAAGAAATTGGCTTTCGCCCCGCTATATAGATATAGCAACCACCCGATACAACATTCCGATCAACGCCTGGGGCTAACAGCACAAGCACGCCCAAAAGAAAATACAAGAGAAAATAAGAGAAAAGATGCCAACACCGCCGGATCAACGAAAGCTACGGCACCCCGCGACCGCTGCGCCCACCGAAGATAACCACCACGCTCCAAAGCCACCGAGTTGCCGTGTACCAAGCACCACCTTCACGAAGGGATGCAACGATGACGACGCTGCTGCCCGGACGAATCCTAGGATTTCTCTCGGTACACAGAGGGTAGTGGGGGGAGAGGGTCACCCGACGCCCTTCAAGAAGGATGGCGGCGCCCGCAGGCGTCACCGCGTCGGTGCCAGCAAGACCCGAGATGGATTTCTCCCGACCCCTCGCTCCCACGACCCAGGACCAGCCTCCGGCTCCACCATACCCGCCGCCCACCAACATGCGCCAACACAGTCACGAGGACACCGCCGTCGTCTCACCACGGCCAACGAAGCGAGGCCGGCCGGATCCCAAACGAGACACCCGTAGACAAGGACCGGCAGCACCGCAACCACGAGGGAGGGAACAACCTCCACCGGCTTAGGCGGTAGCAGACCGGGCGTAGCAGCAGAGGCACACCAGACCAAATGTCTGGCCGAGCACTAAATGGGCCCGTGAAGCTCCGCTGCCATGCTGCAGCAGTTGCGGCACAACAGCCGCCGTCCTGTCGCGAGGAGCTCGCCTGAACCACCGGAGAACAACCCACCGCAGCCCCCCAGCAGGCCCGCCCCGACCCAGATCGAGTCCGTAGGGCCTAGATCTGGGCTAGCCGGGCGCCGCCGGTCCACCGCCGCCATGGGCCGTCACCGCCGCCAAGGGGCAACGCCACCGCACCGCAGCCATCCAGATCCGCGTTGGAACACCGCCGCCGAAGGGCTCCACCGCAAGGACCGCACGCCCGAGCCGGGGTCCAGCGACGGGGGAAGAAGGGGGGCCGCGCCCGCTGGACTGCGGGGCACCACGCGGGCAACGCCCGACCACGCCCGCCGGCGGCAGCAGCGAGGGGAAGGGCGGGCGGCGACTCGCGGGGAGGGTAGGAGAGGGGAGCCGCCCCGATCGCCTTGCTCGGGGAGGGCTACGCGGGGGGCCGAGCTCGGGGGGTTCCAATTCACCATAGATATGTGTTGCCATTTGATAACGGGATCACATCATTAGGAGAATGATGTGATGGACAAGACCCATCCGTTAGCTTAGCATATTGATCGTTCAATTTATTGCTATCGCTTTCTTCATGTCAAATACATGTTCCTTCAAATACGCGATTATGCAACTCCCGGATACCGGAGGAATACCTTGTGTGTTATCAAATGTCACAACGTAACTGGGTGATTATAAAGATGCTCTACAGGTATCTCCGAAGGTGTTTGTTGAGTTGGCATAGATCGAGATTAGGATTTGTCACTCCAAGTATCGGAGAGCTATCTCTGGGCCCTCTCGGTAATACACATCATGAGCTTGCAAGCAAATGACTAAGGAGTTAATTACGAGGTGATTTATTACGTAACGAGTAAAGAGACTTGTCAGTAACGAGATTGAACTAGGTATGAAGATATCGACGATCGAATCTCCGGCAAGTAACATACCGATGGACAAAGGGAATTACGTATGTTGTCATAATGGCTCGACTGAAGGAAATATGCCCTAGAGGCAATAATAAAGTTATTATTTATATTTCCTTATATCATGATAAATGTTTATTATTCATGCTAGAATTGTATTAACCAGAAACTTAGTACATGTGTGAATACATAGACAAACAGAGTGTCACTAGTATGCCTCTACTTGACTAGCTTATTGAATCAAAGATGGTTAAGTTTCCTAGCCATATACATGAGTTGTCATTTGATTAACGGGATCACATCATTAGAGAATGATGTGATTTACTTGAACCATCAGTTAGCTTAGCACGATGATCGTTTAGTTTGTCGCTATTGCTTTCTTCATGACTTATACATGTTCCTATGACTATGAGATTATGCAACTCCCGAACAACGGAGGAACACTTTGTGTGCTATCAAACGTCACAACGTAACTGAGTGATTATGAAGATGCTCTACAGGTGTCTCCGATGGTGTTTGCTGAGTTGGCATAGATCGAGATTAGGATTTGTCACTCCGATTGTCGGAGAGGTGTCTCTGGGCCCTCTCGGTAATGCACATCACTATAAGCCTTGCAAGCAATGTGACTAATGAGTTAGTTGCGGGATGATGCATTACGGAACGAGTAAAGAGACTTGCCATTAACGAGATTGAACTAGGTATTGAAATACCAACGATCGAATCTCAGGCAAGTAACATACCGATGACAAAGGGAACAACGTATGTTGTTATGCGGTTTGACCGATAAAGATGTTCACAGAATATGTAGGAACCAATATGAGCATCCAGGTTCCGCTATTGGTTATTGACCAGAGACGAGTTTCGCTCATGCCTACATAGTTCTCGAACCCGTAGGGTCCTCATGCTTAACGTTCGATGATGATCGGTATTATGAGTTTATGTGTTTTGATGTACCGAAGGTTGTTCAGAGTCCCGGATGCGATCACGGGCATGACGAGGAGTCTCTAAATGGTCGAGACATAAAGATTGATATACTGGAAGCCTATGTTTGGACATCAGAATGATTCCGGGTGAGTTCGTGCATTTACCAAAGTACCGGGGGGGTTACCGGAACCCCCCAGGGAGTATATGGGCCTTAGAGGGCCTTAGTGGGATAGAGGAGGAGGCGGCCAAGGAGGGGGCGTTCCCCCCCAAGCCCAATCTGAATTGGGGTGGGGCCGGCCCCCCTTTCTTTCCCCTCTCTCCTCCTTCCTTCCTCTCATACTCCAACTAGGGAAGGGGGAATCCTACTCCCACCGGGAGTAGGACTCCCCCCTTGGGCGCGCCATAGAGGTCCGACCCTCCCCCTCCTCCACTACTCTATATACAGGGGAGGGGGCACCCCATATACAGGGGAGGGGGCCCCCCTCCACAGATTCCCACCTCGGTCATATCATTGTAGTGCTTAGGCGAAGCCTTGCGTCGGTAACTTCATCATCACCGTCATCGCGCCGCCGTGCTGACGAAACTCTCCCTCGACACTCAGCTGGATCTAGAGTTCGCGGGATGTCACCGAGCTGAACATGTGCAGATCGCGGAGGTGCCGTACTTTCAGTGCTAGGATCGGTCGGATCGCGAAGATGTACGACTACATCAACCGCGTTGTCATAACGCTTCCGCTTTCGGTCTACGAGGGTACGTGGACAACACTCTCCCCTCTCGTTGCTATGCATCAGCTAGATAGATCCATCCATCCTCGCCGCCGCCGCCACCGCCTCCTCCCCGTCCCCGGCCCTTCCCGATCCACCTCCTCCCCATCCTCTCCCACCCACCGCCGACCTCGTCGTCCTCCTCACCCACCGACACCGACCTCCTCCTTCCCCTTCTCTCCCACGCACCCACGGCTGCCAAACCTAGCCCTCTGCCTCCCTCAGATCTCAGTCTGCCGCTGCCCCAACCCAATCCCTACCCCCACGTAGCCCAACCCAATCCGCCGCCATACTCTTCTCCAGTCGCACCAGCGACCTCCAACCTCATCGCCAGCAGCCCCTCCCCTCTTCTCCTAGATCCACTCGGGCTACTCATGTCATGGCCAGATCCGGCAGGAACTCCCTTCCTCCCACCTTGCTCCGCATCACGATCCATACGCACACACAGACAGAGCTTTGGGAGCTCCCGCTCGGCTGCTCACGACCACGTTCTGTGGATGATGCGGACGTGCGGGAGGTGCTGCTGTACCGGGCCGGGCTGGTCACGGCCGCCGCGTCTGTCCTGGTGGCCACCTCGGGGGCGTTCCTGCCCGAGATGAACACGGTCGGCGACGCCGTCCGGCAGGGCGCCGACCTCTTCTACGCCGTCGGGGCCGAGAGGGCTCACTCCCCCCTCCGCGCGCAGTTCACCGTCCTCAGCCACGTGCTCTCGGCACGCTCCAAGGTACGCGTGTTCACCTGTCGACAGTCGAACACTTTGCTTCTTAGACTTGTGCAAGGAGTTTGATCCGATTCTGATTCTGATCCACCATTGCAATGCCAAGGACGCCGACGCCCTCCTCTATGTCGAAGGTCACCGGAACCATGATGGCCAGCGCGCCCGTGCGTGAGGAGACGACGACGACCCCGACAAGCCCTCCAAGGCCAGGAAGAAGGCTGCCGCCAAGGGCGACCAGCCGCCCCAGCCCCAGTAGCAGCAGTACCTCCAAGGTATCGTGCACGCGCGCCCCCCGATCCCACCACCTCTGTATATTGCTTGGTCCCGATCTCGTCCATCTTGTTGATTTCCTGTGAACCTGAATGAACAACGTTGGCTTGTTCAGTTTTGTAATCACTAGTATGTTCAGCCTTGACATTGAATCTGAAGTAACAGCCTTGCTGTTTTATTCTGTAATTCCTTTTGATCCCTGTGACTGCTGCACTAAGCTATCACCTGTACCATGGTGCTAAACAACTGGTAAATTAGGATATATACAAGAGATGTTTCTATTTTGCACTGCTCATACTGTACATACTATCTTCAATAAAAACTGTATCAAATTTTGTGGTGCATGCCATGATCCATCTGATGGATTTCTTGCACCTGCAAACCTTGATGTATAATTACACACTTTGATAAATCCAATACCTTATTACAAATCCATTCGGCCAGTTAGATTTTAAGCCTTTGCAAGCTCGGTTGATATGATCTATTATGTGGCAAGGTCCTTTCAAGTGACAAACGAGTGCATATTTTTTTGTGGCAAGTTCCTTTCAAGTGACAAACGAGTGCATATTTTTTTTATAATGCCAAGAGGATGAGATGATTTTTGACAAAAAAGTTTGAAGAGGTATCTGCTGCCCTTTTGTTTTGGTGCTCATTCTTTTTAAACTGCTGATGCTTGAGGTGGTATTAGTTGTTGAACTGATAGCCTTGCTATGAGCTATTGATGTGAACCTGCAATGCAGGATGTACTGCAGGTGCATGTCCTTGTGGTACTATGAGATTTATTGGCTGTTTGGAGATGTACTGATATTGTGCCATGTATTTTATTATCTATATGATTACACATCAGTTTTACTATCAAAATATGAACTGCAGCAGTCACTATATTGGGTCGCTCTTCGGGTCACATCTGGACGGTCTTGGTTGGAGTCTCGTTTAGAGTCTGGGTTGGCAAACATGAATAGTTTTAGGTAACTATAGCCAAAAGCACCATTGGTTGTATGACTTTGTGAAAGATACTACTAGGAGTAGTCTTTTTTAGTGATTGTTTGGAACTGCTAGCTCTAATTTAACTTACTTCTCGTTCCCCTGTTTCTGCTATCAGTATTCCCATGGCAATTTAGGTAACTATAGTAATACTGTACAAGAAACATCATTGCATTACAAGTTGGGTTTGAATCTACTTGTGAGCAACTGGGTGCGCCCATTCTAGAAATATGATATGTAGATTTGCTTCACGGAACTGATATAAAGGCATCTCAAGTTACTTAATAGTTCCTTCTCACAGGCCAACAATGCTATTGTGAGTACAGAAACCAATCTTGGTGCTTTCCTATTTGCATTTGATTATGTTTTTAAAATTCCCTAGCAGAACTATATATAACAATGTGGGTATGTGTTTTCTTTTTTCAGTGTCTATAGTGCATTTGCATGATGTTGAATTATGTGCTACATAATATACCATTTAAACTGTTGGGTGCTTCTGCAGACGACCCCTTGCATCTCCAATTTGCTCTGACCCTGAATTACATTGTTAAGTATTTGCCTTGCCTGCTAATCTTGCCCTTCCAGATTAGATCATGCTTGGCTACTTGACAAGGTATTCTGGTCTGTAGATGCATCTTATTCCTGTTGAGAATCGTTTGGATGCATCTTATTCTGGTATGTTTTTTTGTTATTGACATGCTGCTGTTGTCAAACTACTGTTGTCATTAACCTGATGTTGCTGCTGTTGTACGAGAAGAAGGAGCACACCCAGGAGAAGAAGGAGCAAGCCCAGGAGAAACACAACGAGCAGGAGAAGAAGGCCCTGGATTGCTGTTGCTGGAGTGTTTACGGAAACATGATCTTCTCCCATGTACAGTGCAGTCACATTTCATGTCACAGAGCAGGAGATGATGGACATGCTGATCGATATGCTGTAAGTTGCCGCAAACTCCCTCTTTTTCTTCCATTTGCATGAATGATGCTATATCCATCTGTTTGTTTGAGATCATAAGTGTATGCTATGAAGATAACCAGAAGGTCCCCTGCTCTGCTCTGTCTACCTCGTTTACTGCCTTTCCACCGCAGTAGATGTTCTTTTTTCTTCTGTAATTTACCATCAATGATCTATTGTAGCCTAATTTCTACGAACTAGTATGATTCGTTCGCATATTTGGCCAGCTCCAGACTAGTTAGTGCTCCTCTTTGGTTTCCTTAGTTGCTGTATGCATAAGAATAAGCTGATAAGAACAGAACATTGATACTTTGCATGCTATTAGCTGAATGGATGGCTGTGGTAGTAGAATGGTATTATTGTTTAGGTGCAATTTGGTGTAGTGAAGTTTTTTGCACGACTTGCACTTGTGCAATACATATTCATATTTTTCTCTGTTTTCTTGTATGAATGAGTATCTCATTTTAACTAGATGGAGAACAAAAATAATGGTACTAGTTGAATTTCTGTTGTCATTCTAATATAAATAGCTGTTATTTTTTGAATGGTCTCTTCTTGCTATATTGGCTCCAGTTTTCCTAATTCTTCTCTATTGATTCATGTATCAGGGTGACTGTGGAAGGCATATCACCGTTCTGTTG
Organism: Triticum timopheevii; assembly: GCA_963921465.1. Lineage (NCBI taxonomy): Eukaryota > Viridiplantae > Streptophyta > Magnoliopsida > Poales > Poaceae > Triticum > Triticum timopheevii. The sequence continues at coordinate 552,927,314 of OY997272.1, read as the reverse complement.
GCCCAGTCCTGACAGGAGTAGGTGCCTAGTTTGTGATTGTTATCGAAGGAGCTCCATGCTGAAGAACATAGCTTGTAACTGTATCACATGTGGAGCTTGTAACTGTTATTGCCATACTTGTAGAGCTTCTGGAGAATGTTTGGAGTATCACCTGTAGAGCTTGTATATGTTAGAGCTTATTATGTGTAGAGCTTGTAAAGTATATGTTATTTGTACAATAGGAGCTCTGTACTGAATCTGGCTGATAATATTTGGAGTATTATGTGTGTGTTTTGTTTGTGCCAATTTAAATACTGGTTATTTATTTACTGTTAAATTGAAATATGAAGAATATGAACTTGCTAGCTGGGACCCACGTACCTAAACCTGACATCTGGGACCCATTTGAAAAAAACTAAAACTTCCTAGCAGAAAAGGCCACGGCCCCAAAATGAGAAGGCTTAATTGTTGGGCTTGGCCCATCTACCTAGCCAAAATTAATATGAGAAAAAACACAAATAGGCCGAATTGTTGGGCTCGGCCCATGTAGAAAATTGAATTGGACCAGGCTGATTCTTGTGCCACATCAGATTGCCACGTCGGATGCCTACGTGGCCTGGGGAGGCTGCTAGTGACCAAAACAAAACAATAGGCTATTTTGGTCGTAAACGTCTACGACCTTCTCACAAAGAAGGTCGTTAATTTTAGTTTATGACTGCCAGCTTTTGACCTTCTGTTTTTGGTCACAAAAAGGTTGCAAATGAAAAACGATGACCTTTCAGTGACCGATAGTCAAGGTCACAAGTTGACATATTTCTTGTAGTCCAACCAGAGTAAGATCCGCACCAGAGTGGTATGGTAATCCAGTTCTGGAGGTCATGTTACTTGACCATGATGAACCTACGAACTATGAGGAGGTGATGATGAGCCCAGATTCCGAGAAATGGCTTGAGGCCATGAAATCTGAGATGGGATCCATGTATGAGAACAAAGTTGACATGCCCGATTATCGGTAAGCCATCGAGAATAAGTGGATCTTCAAGAAGAAGACTGACGCTGATAGTCTACAAATCTCGACTTGTTGCGAAAGGTTTTCGACAAGTTCGAGGAGTGGACTACGATGGGACCTTCTCACCCGTAGTGATGCTTAAGTCCGTCCGAATCATGTTAGCAATTGTTGCATTTTATGATTATGAAATTTGGCAAATGGATGTAAAGACTGCATTCCTGAATTGATTTCTGGAAGAAGAGTTGTATATGATGCAACCCGAAGGTTTTATCAATCCAAAGGATGCTAACAAAGTGTGCAAGCTCCAGCGATCCATTTATGGACTGGTGCAAGCATCTCGGAGTTGGAATAAACGTTTTGATAGTGTGATCAAAGCATATGGTTTTATACAGACTTTTGGAGAAGCCTGTATTTACAAGAAAGTGAGTGGGAGCTCTGTAGCATTTCTAATATTATATGTGGATGACATATTGTTGATTGGAAATGATATAGAATTTCTGGATAGCATAAAAGGATACTTGAATAAGAGTTTTTCAATGAAAGACCTTGGTGAAGCTGCTTATATATTGGGCATCAAGATCTATAGAGATAGATCAAGACGCTTAATTGGACTTTCACAAAGCACATACCTTTATCAAGTTTTGAAGAAGTTCAAAATGGGTCAAGCAAATAAAGGGTTCTTGCCTGTGTTACAAGGTGTGAAGTTGAGTCAGACTCAATGCCCGACCACTGCAGAAGATAGAGAGAAAATGAAAGTCATTCCCTACGCTTCAGCCATAGGTTCTATCATGTATGCAATGCTGTGTACCAGACCTGATGTGTACCTTACTATCAGTTTAGCAGGGAGGTACCAAAGTAATCCAGGAGTGGATCACTGGACAACGGTCAAGAACATCCTAAAATACCTGAAAAGGACTAAGGATATGTTTCTTGTTTATGGAGGTGACAAAGAACTCATCATAAATGGTTACGTCAATGCAAGCTTTGATACTGATCCGGACGACTCTAAGTCACAAGCAGGATACGTATTTATATTGAACGGTGGAGCTGTAAGTTGGTGCAATTCTAAGCAAAGTGTCGTGGCGGGATCTACGTGTGAAGCGGAGTACATAGCTGCTTCGAAAGCAGCAAATGAAGGAGTCTGGATGAAGGAGTCATACCTAGTGGATCGGGTCCAATGAAAATCTTTTGTGACAATACTGGTGCAATTGCCTTGGCAAGGAAATCCAGATTTCACAAGAGAACCAAGCACATCAAGAGATGCTTCAATTCCATGCACGATCAAGTCAAGGAGGGAGACATAGAGATTTACAAGATACATACGGATCTGAATGTTGCAGACCCATTGACTAAGCCTCTCTCACAAGAAAAACATGATCAGCACCAAGACTCCATGGGTGTTAGAATCATTATTGTGTAATCTAGATTATTGACTCTAGTGCAAGTGGGAGACTGAAGGAAATATGCCCAAGAGGCAATAATAAAGTTGTTATTTATATTTCTTTATATCATGATAAATGTTTATTATTCTTGCTAGAATTGTATTAACCAGAAACTTAGTACATGTGTGAATACATAGACAAACAGAGTGTCAATAGTATGCCTATACTTGACTAGCTCGTTGAACCAAAGATGGTTAAGTTTGCTAGCCATAGACATGAGTTGTCATTTGATTAACAGGATCACATCATTAGAGAATGATGTGATTGACTTGACCCATCCATTAGCTTAGCACGATGATCGTTTAGTTTGTTGCTATTGCTTTCTTCATGACTTATACATGTTCCTATGACTATGAGATTATGCAACTCCCGAATACCGGAGGAACACTTTGTGTGCTATCAAATATCACAACATAACTGGGTGATTATAAAGATGCTCTACAGGTGTCTCTGATGGTGTTTGCTGAGTTGGCATCGATCGAGATTAGGATTTGTCACTCCGATTGTCGGAGAGGTATCTCTGGGCCCTCTCGGTAATACACATCACTACAAGCCTTGCAAGCAATGTGACTAATGAGTTAGTTGCATGATGATGCATTACGGAACGATTAAAGAGACTTGCCGGTAACGAGATTGAACTAGGTGTTGAGATACCGACGATCGAATCTCGGGCAAGTAACATACCGATGACAAAGGGAACAATGTATGTTGTTATGCGGTTTGACCAATAAAGATGTTCACAGAATATGTAGGAACCAATATGAGCATCCAGGTTCCGCTATTGGTTATTGACCAGAGACGAGTCTCGGTCATGTCTACATAGTTCTCAAACCCGTAGGGTCCGCACGCTTGACGTCCGATGACGATCGGTATTATGATTTTATGTGTTTTGATGTACCGAAGGTTGTTCGGAGTCCCGGATGTGATCACGGGCATGACGAGGAGTCTCGAAATGGTCGAGACATAAAGATCGATATATTGGAAGCCTATGTTTGGACAACGGGATGGTTCGAGGTGAGTTCAGGCATTTACCGGAGTACCGGGGGGTTACCGGAACCTCCCGGGGAGTATATGGGCCTTATTGGGCCTTAGTGGGATAGAGGAGGAGGCGGCCAAGGAGAGGGCGCCCCCCCAAGCCCAATCCGAATTGGGGTGGGGGGCCAGCCCCCCTTTCCTTCCCCCTCTCTTCTCCTTCCTTCCTCTCCTACTCCAACTAGGGAAGGGGGAATCCTACTCCCATCGGGAGTAGGACCCCCCCTTGGGCACGCCATAGAGGGCCGGCACTCCCCCTCCTCCACTCCTTTATATACAGGGGAGGGGGCACCCCATAGACACACAAGTTGATTATTTAGCCGTGTCCAGTGGCCCCCTCCACAGATTTACACCTCGGTCATATCATTGTAGTGCTTAGGCGAAGCCCCGCGTCGGTAACTTCATCATCACCGTCATCATGCCATCGTGCTAACGAAACTCTCCCTCGACACTCAGCTGGATCTAGAATTCGCGGGACGTCACCGAGCTGAACGTGTGCAGATCGCGGAGGTGCCGTACTTTCGGTGCTAGGATCGGTCGGATCGTGAAGACGTACGACTACATCAATCGCGTTGTCATAACGCTTCCGCTTTCGGTCTACGAGGGTACGTGGACAACACTCTCCCCTCTCGTTGCTATGCATCACCTAGATAGATCTTGCGTGTGCGTAGGAATTTTTTTGAAATTACTGCGTTCCCTAACATCGACTGATAAATATCTTTGTATAATATGTAGGAACCAATATGGGCATCCATATTCCGTTATTGGTTATTGACCGGATAGGTGTCTCGGTCATGTCTACATAGTTCTCGAACCCGTAGGGTCCGCATGCTTAACGTTCGTTGGCGATATAGTGTTATATGAGTTATATGATTTGGTGACTGAATGTTGTTCAGAGTCTCGGATGAGATCACAGACATGATAAGGAGTCTCAAAATGGTTGAGAGGTAAAGATTGATATATAGGACGATGGTATTCGGACACCGAAATAGTTTCGGAGTGCACTAGATACTCATCGAGTCACCGGAAGGGGTTTCGGGCAACCCCGGCAAGTGTATGGGCCTAATGGGCCAAAGGAGGGGACAGACCATCTCGCAAGGGGGCTGGTGTGGCCCTTCCCTTGGGTGGTCGGCCCTAGGGGAAGGAAAGGGGAGGGGTGGCCCCTCCTACCTTTCCCTCCTCAAGAGAGAAAGGAAAGGGGGGGCACCTCCTCCTTCCCTCCCGCACTCCAAATAAGGAAGGGGGCGCCACTTTGGGGAAGACCCCAAGTAGGATTCGGCCTACTTGGGGGCGCCTCCTGGCTACTCCCTCCACCCCCACCTATATATATGTGGGAGGGGGGTGCCTAGCACAACTACAACATTGTCTTAGCCGTGTGCGGCGCCCCCCTCCACTGTTTACACCCCGGTCATATTTTCATAGTGCTTAGGCGAAGCCCTACGGAGATAACTTCACCATCACCGTCACCACGCTGTCGTGCTACCGGAACTCGTCCACTCCCTTGCCGTCTTGCTGGATCGAGAAGTCAAGGACGTCATCAAGCTGAACATGTGCTGAACGTGGAGGTGTTGTATGTTCAGTACTTGATCGGTTGGATCGCGAAGAAGTTTGACTACATCAACCGCGGTACTAAATGCTTCCACTTACAGTCTACGAGGGTACGTAGACACACTCTCCCCTCTCGTTGCTATGCATATGTATGGATAGATCTTGCCTGTGCATAGAATTTTGTTTTTGTTTTCCATGCAACGTTTCCCAACACGGGCGTGCCTGGGCGTGTCCGTGAGCCCTCATATCCACCCCATATTTGAAATGTATATGAGGGTTCGCGGACAACCCAGATAAATAGGGAAGATATGAGGGGTCCGGTTGGGTCAAGTTTTTTCTACCTTTTGCTTCTCTCTCCTGTCCGGTCAGTGGTGCCCGCGCCCGCCCGGTCAATTTGAGGACTCCGGTTGTAGATGATCTAATGGTTGTAAGATGTTGGGCTTTGTTTTCTATAAAATGGAGCTGGGCATGATGAATAGTCATAAAAACATAAAAAATGAAACATTTAAATTATTTTTCCTTCTAAATGTAGCATCATGGAAGAATGTGATGAATGGGGGCACCGAACATCCCCCTCGCCCCCCCCCCCGCCCCAAGGTTTGGGATGCGTAGTAGTGAAGGGGTTGGGGGTAGTGAGAATAGGTGGCTCAAAGAGCCAAGGTACAAGGCATGTTTGACTATGGGATTTAGGAGTGTGCTTCCGAGGTGCAGGTGCAGATAGACCACTTGTGTAGGATTGAGTCGACAGAACCATGTTGAAGGGTTTCCATGCAAAAGAAAATAACCATGTAGAAGGGGTTTTTAAAAGTGCCCTTGCAAGGTGGTGGAAACGATGTCATCACCTTATTGCTATGTTGGTCATACCCATGGGCATCTTTATCAAGTCCTATCCTCACTTTATATCTCATAATAACAAAATATATTTAAAGATGTATGCAATGATATTATAATAGGACATTTATATTTTCCCCTAATTTCCACCTGACCACATCTTTACCCCTAAATAAAACAATGCTCAATGATACGTCTCCAACGTATCTACTTTTCCAAACACTTTTGCCCTTGTTTTGGACTCTAACTTGCATGATTTGAATGAAACTAACCCGAACTGACGCTATTTTCAGCAGAACTACCATGGTGTTGTTTATTGTGCAGAAAACAAAAGTTCTCGGAATGACCTGCAAATCCACGGAGATAACTTTTGGAAAATTTTAAAAATACTTGCGAAAGAATCAAGGCCAGGGGGCCCACACCCTATCCACGAGGGTGGGGGGTGCGCCCCCTCCCCCTGGGCGCGCCCCCTGTCTCGTGGACCCCTGATGCTCCACCGACCTCAACTCCAACTCTATATATTCTGTTTCACGGAGAAAAAAATCAGAGAGAAAGTTTCATCGCGTTTTACGATAGGAGCCACCGCCAAGCCGTAATCTCTCTTGGGAGGGCTGATCTAGAGTCCGTTCGAGGCTCCGGAGAGGGGGATTCGTCGCCATCGTCATCATCAACCATCCTCCATCACCAATTTCATGATGCTCAACGCCGTGCGTGAGTAATTCCATCATAGGCTTGCTGGACAGTGATGGGTTGGATGAAATTTACCATGTAATCAAGTTAGTTTAGTTAGGGTTTGATCCCTAGTGTCCATTATGTTCTGAGATTGATGTTGCTATGACTTTGCTATGCTTAATGCTTGTCACTAGGGGCCGAGTGCCATGATTTCAGATCTGAACCTATTATGTTTTCATGAATATATGTGAGTTCTTGATCCTATCTTGCAAGTCTATAGTCACCTATTATGTGTTATGATCGGACAACCCCGAAGTGACAATAATCGGGATACTTCTCGGTGATGACCGTAGTTTGAGGAGTTCATGTATTCACTATGTGTTAATGCTTTGGTCCAATACTCTATTAAAAGGAGGCCTTAATATCCCTTAGTTTCCACTAGTACCCCGCTGCCACGGGAGGGTAGGACAAAAGATGTCATGCAAGTTCTTTTCCATAAGCACCTATGACTATATTCAGAATACATGCCTACATTACATTGATGAATTGGAGCTAGTTTTGTGCCACTCTATGTTATAACTATTACATGAGGAATCACATCCGACATAATTATCCATCACTGATCCAATGCCTACGAGCTTTTCACATATTGTGCTTTGCTTATTTACTTTTCCGTTGCTACTGTTACAATCACTATAAAACTGCTATCATTACTTTTACCACTGTTACCATTACTATCATACTACTTGCTACTAAATACCTTGCTGCAGATACTAAGTTATCCAGGTGTGGTTGAATTGACAACTCAACTGCTAATACTTAAGAATATTCTTTGGCTCCCCTTGTGTTGAATCAATAAATTTGGGTTGAATACTCTACCCTCGAAAGCTGTTGCGATCCCCTATACTTGTGGGTTATCAAGACTAATTTCTGGCGCCGTTACCAGGGAGCATAGCTCTATTCTTTGAGTCACTTGGGATTTTATATCTGCTGATCACTATGAAGAACTTGAAAGACGCAAGAACTAAGATTTTTCCCTCAAATACGAGGGGAGGTAAGGAACTGCCATCTAGCTCTGCACTAGATTCTCCTTCTGTTATGAGTAAGCTTGCGACACCTAAACCTGCTACTACTTGGAATTCTAATATGTCGCATGTTATTGATGATGCCACTTCTGCTATGCATGATACTTATGATGAAACTACTTCTATGCTTGATACTACTGTGCCATTAGGTGAATATCTTGATGAACAACTTGCTAGGGTTAGAGAGAATGAAATTATTGAAGATGAGATTATTGATGATAGTGATGATGAAGGTTCTCCCCCTAATTATGAATTTCCTGTTGTTCCTGAGGGTTATGTTATGGATGAAGAAGCTGCTAGAGCTATTTTTGCTTGCAATGATAGATATGATCTTAAGAAGTTATTAGCTAAATGGAAGCAGCAATCTCTTAATGCTATAATGAAACCTGACCCTGCTTTTGCTACTTCACCTATCTGTGTTACTGATAAGGATTATGAATTCTCTGTTGATCCTGAAATTATTAAGTTGGTTGAATCTGATCCTTTTTATGGCAATGAATCTGAAACTATTGTGGCACATCTTACCAAGTTAAATGATATAGCCACCCTGTTTACTAATGATGAGAAGTCCCACTATTATTATATTCTTAAGATATTTCCGTTCTCATTAAAGGGTGATGCTAAAACTTGGTTTAATTCTCCTTATCCTAGTTGTGTGTGTAGTCCCCAGGACATGATTTATTACTTCTCTTCTAAATATTTCCCTGCTCATAAGAAACAAGCTGCCTTGCGGGAAATATATAATTTTGTGCAAATCGAAGAAGAGAGTCTCCCACAAGCTTGGGGGAGGCTTCTCCGATTACTCAATGCTTTGCCTGATCATCCTCTTAAGAAAAATGAAATACTTCATATCTTTTATAATGGACTAACCGATGCTTACAAGGACTACTTGGATAGTTGTGGTGGTTGTGTTTTCAGGGAAAGAACAGTCGACCAAGCTGAATTGTTATTGAATAATATGTTGACTAATGAAAATAATTGGACTCTTCCTGAACCAATTCCCGAGCCAATTGAGCCAACTCCTGAGCCAGCTCCTAAGCCTATTCCTAAACCAACTCCGAAGAAGAGGGGAGTTCTATTTCTCAGTCCTGGAGATATGCAAGAGGCAAAGAAATCAATGAAAGAAAAAGGTATTAAAGCTGAAGATGTTAAGAATTTACCTCCTATTGAAGAAATACATGGTCTTAATCTACCGCCTGTTGAAGAAACACATTGTCTTGATAACCCGACACAGGTAGTAAAGGTAAATTCTCTCTAAAGATATGATAAAATTGAAATCCCGTCTACTAAATTTAATAGCCCTTGTTTAGATGAATTTTATGACTGTATGGCTAGACAAGAAAGTTTTAATGCTTATGTTGGTAGAGAATTAAAGAATAATGCTTTCGAGATAGGACGCTTGAGTGATTATATGGCTAGAGTTAAAGGTGAACTTAAACTCATTAGTAAATATGCTTCTATGGTTACCACTCAAGCTGAACAAGTACTTAAAGCTCAAAATGATTTGCTTGATGAATTAAATAATAAACATGATTTTTCTGTTAGAGTAGCTACTAGAACTGGTAGAATGACTCAGGAACCTTTGCATCCTGAAGGCCCCCCTAAGAGAATTGAACAAGATTCTTAGAGAAATAATTTAGATGTACCTAGTCCTTCTAAAAAGAAGAAAAAGAAAAATTACAGGACTTTGCATGATTCTAGTGAACCTGTTGTAGACACACCTAAGAATCCCAATGATATTTCTATTTCTAATGCTGAAACACAATCAGGTGATGAACATGAACCTAGTGATAATGTTGATGATAATGTTCATGTTAATGCTCAACCTAGCAATAATAATGATGTAGAAATTAAAACTGCTGTTGATCTTGATAACCCACAATCAAAGAATCAATGTTATGATAAAATAGACTTTGTTGCTAGGAAGCACGGTAAAGAAAGAGAACCATGGGTTCAGAAACCCATGCCTTTTCCTCTTAAGCCATCCAAGAAAAAGGATGATGAGAATTTTGAGCGCTTTGCTGAAATGATTAGACCTATCTTCCTACGTATGCGCTTAACTGATATGCTTAAAGTAAATCCTTATGCTAAATATATGAAATATATCATTACAAATAAAAGAAAGATACCGGAAGCTGAAATTTACACCATGCTTGCTAATTACACTTTTAAGGGTGGAATACCAAAGAAACTAGGAGACCCATGGGTACCAACTATACCGTGCTCCATTAAAAGAAACTATGTTAAATCTGCTTTATGTGATCTTGGAGCCGATTAGTGTTATGCCTCTCTCTTTATATCGTAGAATTGAATTGAGTTGACACCTACTGAAATATCTTTGCAAATGGCTGATAAATCAACTGCTATACCTGTTGGTATTTGTGAGGATGTGCCTATTGTGGTTGCAAATGTCACTATCTTAACAGACTTTGTTATTCTTGATATTCCCGAGGACGATAGTATGTCGATTATCCTTGGTAGACCCTTTTTGAATACTGCAGGGGCTCTTACTGATTGCAACAAAGGCAATGTCACTTTTCATGTTAATGGTAATGAGCATACGGTACACTTTCCAAGGAAACAACCTCAAGTTCATAGCATAAATTCTATTGGAAAAAGTCCAAACATTATTATTGGAGGTTTTGAATTTCCTCTTCCTACTGTCAAGAAAAATTATGATATTCTTATTGTTGGGGATGTTCATATCCCCATTGAGGTAACCTAGTGTTATTCGAAATTCCTCCGGTTCCATGTTATTCGGAATGAGTTTGTCAACGAGACTTGATCAACCTTGTTAGTGGATTCATTTTGATGATCATGAGATGGATGAAACTAGAAGGCACAACCTTCTGTACACTCTTTTTACTTTCTGTTATTTAGAATAAATAAAGCAAAAATAGTATTATTTGTTTGTTTTTTGAATTATTCATGCAATAAAAAATATCCCGAAAATAAAAGTGCTCTAAATGCCCTACCAATTTAGTATGATTTTTTTATGGAATATTTGAGGATTTTAGCCACTGAAAACACAGCAAGGGGGGAAAGCACCTGGCCACGAGGGTGGAGGGCGCGCCCCCCTATCTCGTGGGCCCACGATGGTCCCCCTCCACTTATTCCTGCACCCACACACTCCATGTTCCTCCCAAAAAATCACCATCCAGCTCAAGCACGAGTTCTAGCTCATTTTGCTGCGATTTTCGATCTCCTTGCTCAAAGCTCCATTCACAAAACTGCTTTGGGAGATTGTTGCTTGGTATGTGACTCCTCCACTGGTCCAATTATTTTTTGTTCTAGTGTTTTATTCATTGCAAATTTTTGCTGCATAGGTGACCCTATTCTTGAGCTTGCATGTCAAATTTATGAGGTCCCAAGTAATTCTAATGCATGATATAGGCTCTCGGCACTTGTGGGAATATTTGCTATCAATCTTGTTTAGTTTGATTCACTTTTATTTTGAAATTACTAAAAATTTCAGAAATTTTCAGAAAATGATAAGGAGATTTTTGAGGGGCTTTTCTAGCCAAGGCTCCAAGGACAAACAAGCTAAGGAGAAAGAAAAGGCCAAATATAATCTTCCTCGCGTAGCGGAAGTAAGACCGTGTGAATGGCGTTTTGATAATTTCTTGAGAGCAGCCTGGATTTATGAAGACTTCTATTCATTGGCTGAAAATGCAGGCCTCACCGACTTCCTCCACGACCGGAGCGATCAATATCTCTTACTCACTAATACTTTCGTGCAAACCTTTTACTATTATCCTAAGAAATCACCTCCTTTAGTATCTTTTCATTTATATGATGAGGCTAAGGAAATGTCATTACGTAATTTTTGCGCGGCTTGTAGAATACCCTTTGAGGGCAGCTTAGATGAACCACATCGTAATGATGTGGATGTTTTTTTTAACACTATTACTATAGGGGATCCGAAAAAGGGTTCCGACGCGAGAATCACTCGCATACATTTTCCTGTGTTACGCTACTTTTCCATATTTGCTAGCCGATGCTTAATTGGGCGTGGAAATAGTGGAAACTTCAGTGTTCCTGATATTATTATTCTGTTCCATGCCTTATTCGGTGATAACACTTTTAGTATGGGTGCCGTTATAGCTAAACGGTTAAGCTTAAATCATACAAAGGGCCCCATCTTTGGAGGTATCTATGCTGCACGTCTTGCTAAACATTTTAAGATACCCATTAGACATGATGAGAAAGAGGAGACATTGTGGCCTCCTACCTTTTTAGATTATAGGAGCATGGTAGCACATGAGTTTATTGTTAACAATGATGATAAGATGCTTCTGTACAACTTGAGATTTAATAAGAAACACAATGAGATTATTACCCTGCCTGCGCCTTTGTTGTTTGATTTAACTGCAGACCATTACCTTGTCTTGCCAGAAGCAGTGTATGTGCATCGAGGCCAGACATCCGCTCCAGAACCTGAGCCGGAAGCACCACTGGACCCTTATCGTCCATCAACTTATTAGCGGGATCCGGAGGAGATTGCTAGCCAGTGGTATCCTGAAGACACTCCTCAGTACACCGGGGAGAGTAGCCGTTATCCATGGCCATAGACCAACTTAGGCCAAAAGCCTAAGCTTGGGGGAGTACGTATTTCTCACCGACTTTATATTCATGTTCACACACTATTCTAGTTGTCGGTGCTCATACTCTTTCATTGTATTATCCATGCTAGCTTAATTTATTTTTCTAGCTTTCTTCTTGTATGTTTGATAAACCTTAAGAAAAACAAAAAAATTAGTTAGTTTAATTTCCATGCTTGTACTAGTAATTAAAATGAAAACCCCCAAAGATTTCTCGTTCTTCTTTTACTTATTGGGAGCTTTCCCGTGTAAATAGTTTTATTTCTTTCCTTTCCTTTGGGGGTCGAGAGGAGAAGACCATAATGAAAATGTTTAGTGGCTCTTATATGCATGATTGTTGATTTAACCAAGAGCCCATATTACCTTGTCTTCTCCCTTGAATTGAATGCTTGCAGATTCCAGCTTAGTCCAATGCACGTGCACTATTATTATTATACACATCATTCAGTCGTGCAAGTGAAAGGCAATAATGACAATATATGATGGACTGATTGAGACGAGAGAAGCTGGTATGAACTCGACCTCTCTTGTTTTTGTAAATATGATGAGTTCATCGTTCCTGATTCAGCCTATTATGAATAAACATGTTTGCAATGACATTTAGAGATTATAGTTGCTTCTGCCATGCTTAATTAGCTGTGAGTTTATATTGGTTTACCTTGCGTGCCAACTTGCTATTAAAATGGTTGCGATGTGGTATGATAGGGTGGTATCCGCCTTTGAATAAATTGAGTGAATCGACTTGTCACATGTTCACTTATGTAGTTGAAACAAATCAACATAGCCTTCACGATATTTATGTTCATGGTGGGTTATATCCTACTCATGCTTGCACTCGGGTGTTGATTAATTTTAATGCATGTTCATGACTGTTGTCGCTCTCTCAGTTGGTCGCTTCCCAGTCTTTTGCTAGCCTTCACTTGTACTAAGCGGGAATACTGCTTGTGCATCCAAACTCCATAAACCCCAAAGTTATTCCATATGAGTCCACCATACCTTCCTATATGCGGTATTTACCTGTCGTTCCAAGTAAATTTGTATGTGCCAAACTCCAAACCTTCAAATGAAATTCTGTCTTGTATGCTCGAGAAGCTCATGTTTCAACTAGGGTTGTCTTTATCTTCCATGCTAGGTGGGTTATTCTCAAGAGGAGTGGACTCCGCTCCTCATTCACGAGAAAATGGCTGGTAACCGGGATGCCTAGTCCCATGCTTTATGCAAATCAAATCAAAATAATATTAAACAAAACTTCCCCAGGATTGTTGTTAGTTGGAGGCACTCGTTGTTTCGAGCAAGCCATGGATTGATGCTTGTTGGTGGTGGGGGAGTATAAACTTTTACCATTCTGTTTAGGAACCGCCTATAATGTGTGTAGCATGGAAGATATCGCCATATCATAGTTGTTGCGTTGACAGTGAAAGTATACTGTGTTGGAAATATGCCCTAGAGGCAATAATAAAATGGTTATTATTATAATTCTTTCTTCATGATAATTGTCTATTGTTCATGCTACAATTGTATTATCCGGAAATCGTAATACATGTGTGAATACATAGACCACAACAACTCCCTAGTGAGCCTCTAGTTAACTAGCTCGTTGATCAACAGATAGTCATGGTTTCCTGACTATGGACATTGGATGTCATTGATAACGGGATCACATCATTAGGCGAATGATGTGATGGACAAGACCCAATCCTAAGCATAGCACAAAGATCGTGTAGTTCGTTTCGCTAGAGCTTTTCCAAATGTCAAGTATCATTTCCTTAGACCATGAGATTGTGCAACTCCCGGATACCGTAGGAGTGCTTTGGGTGTGCCAAACGTCACAACGTAACTGGGTGACTATAAAGGTGCACTACGGGTATCTCCGAAAGTGTCTGTTGGGTTGGCATGAATCGACACTGGGATTTGTCACTCCGTATGACGGAGAGGTATCTCTGGGCCCACTCGGTAATGCATCATCCTAATGAGCTCAATGTGACCAAGTGTCTAGTCACAGGATCATGCATTACGGTACGAGTAAAGTGACTTGCCGGTAATGAGATTGAACGAGGTATTGGGATACCGACGATCGAGTCTCGGGAAAGTAACATACCGATTGACAAAGGGAATTGTATACGGGATTGATTGAATCCTCGACATTGTGGTTCATCCGATGAGATCATCGAGGAGCATGTGGGAGCCAACATGGGTATCCAGATCCCGATGTTGGTTATTGACCGGAGAGGCGTCTCGGTCATGTCTGCATGTCTCCCGAACCCGTAGGGTCTACACACTTAAGGTTCGGTGACGCTAGGGTTGTAGAGATATGAGTATGCAGTAACCCGAAAGTTGTTCAGAGTCCCGGATGAGATCCCGGACATCACGAGGAGTTCCGGAATGGTCCGGAGGTGAAGAATTATATATAGGAAGTCAGGTTTCGGCCATCGGGAAAGTTTCGGGGGTCACCGGTATTGTACCGGGACCACTTGAAGGGTCCCGGGGGTCCACCGGGTGGGGCCACCTATCCCGGAGGGCCCCATGGGCTGAAGTGGGAGGGAAACCAGCCCCTGGTGGGCTCGTGCGCCCCCCTGGGCCCCCCCTACGCCTAGGGTTGGAAACCCTAGGGGTGGGGGCGCCTCCACCTGGCTTGGTGGGCAAGTTTCCCCCCTGGCCGCCCCCCCTTGGAGATGGCATCTCCTAGGGCCAGCGCCCCCCTAGGGGGCCTATATAAAGAGGGGGGGTGGAGGGCAGCCGCACCCCAAGTCTTGGCGCCTCCCTCTCCCCTGCTACAACGCTCCCTCTCGTAGAAGCTCGGCGAAGCTCTGCCGAGATCACTGCTGCATCCACCACTACGCCGTCGTGCTTCTGGATCTTCGTCAACCTCTCCTTCCCCCTTGCTGGATCAAGAAGGAGGAGACGTCTTCCTCAACCGTACGTGTGTTGAACGTGGAGGTGCCGTCCGTTCGGCGCTAGGATCTCTGGTGATTTGGATCACGCGAGTACGACTCCCTCAACCCCGTTCTCTTGAATGCTTCCGCATGCGATCTACAAGGGTATGTAGATGCACTCCCCTCTCTCGTTGCTAGATGACTCCATAGATTGATCTTGGTGAACATAGGAATTTTTTTTATTTTATGCAACGTTCCCCAACAGTGGTATCAGAGCTAGGTCTATGCGTAGTTACTATGCACGAGTAGAACACAATTTGTTGTGGGCGTAGATGTTGTCAACTTTCTTGCCACTACTAGTCTTATTTTAATTCAGCGGTATTGTGGGATGAAGCGGCCCGGACCGACCTTACACGTACGCTTACGTGAGACAGGTTCCACCGACTGACATGCACTAGTTGCATAAGGTGGCTAGCGGGTGTATGTCTCTCCCACTTTAGTTGGAGCGGATTCGATGAAAAGGGTCCTTATGAAGGGTAAATAGAAATTGGCAAATCACGTTGTGGCTTTTACGTAGGTAAGAAAACGTTCTTGCTAGAACACCTATAGAAGCCACGTGAAAACTTGCAACAACAATTAGAGGACGTCTAACTTGTTTTTGCAGCAAGTGTTTTGTGATGTGATATGGCCAAAGGATGTGATGAATGATATATGTGATGTATGAGATGATCATGTTCTTGTAATAGGAATCACGACTTGCATGTCGATGAGTATGACAACCGGCAGGAGAAATAGGAGTTGTCTTTATTTTTTGTATGACCTGCGTGTCATTGAAGAACACCATGTAAATTACTTTACTTTATTGCTAAACGCGTTAGCCATAGAAGTAGAAGTAGTCATTGGCGTGACAACTTCATGAAGACACGATGATGGAGATCATGATGATGGAGATCATGGTGTCATGCCGGTGACGAAGATGATCATGGTGCCCCGAAGATGGAGATCAAAGGAGCAATATGATATTGGCCATATCATGTCACTATTTGATTGCATGTGATGTTTATCATGTTTTACATCTTATTTGCTTAGAACGACGGTAGCTTAAATAAGATGATCCCTCGAAATAATTTCAAGAAAAGTGTTCCCCCTAACTATGCACCGTTGCAAAGTTTCATTGTTTTGAAGCACCACGTGATGATCGGGTGTGATAGATCCTAACGTTCGAATACAACGGGTGTAAGCCACATTTACACACGCAGTACACTTAGGTTGACTTGACAAGCCTAGCATGTAAGCCACATTTTATGCAACGTTCCCAACATACCGCTCAAAAATGTTATTCCTCTCTATTTTAAAATCGAGCTCTAGCACCTATACAAATACCTGCTTCCCTCTGCGAAGGGCCTATCTATTACTTTTATGTTGAGTCATCACCCTCTTATTAAAAAGCACCCGCTGGAGAGCACACTGTCATTTGCATGCATTACTGTTAGTTTATATTGGGTATGACTTGACTGGATCTCTTTTACCATGAATTACAATGTTTAGTCAGTCCTTGATCTTTAAAGGTGCTCTACATTTATGTTTTGCGGTCTCAGAAAGGGCTGGCGAGATACCATCTTGTTATATCATATTATGATTGTTTTGAAAAAGTGTTGTCATCCGAGTTTTATTATTATTGCTTGCTAGCTGATTATGCCATTGATATGAGTAAACATGAGACCTAAGTGTTATTGTGAATATGGTTAGTTTATAATCTTTGCTGAAAACTTGAATGCTGGCTTTACATATTTACAACAACAAGAGCAAACAGAGTTTGTAAAAGTTTTTCTTTATCACTTTCAGTTTATCAACTAAATTTCTTGAGGACAAGCAAAGGTTTAAGCTTGGGGGAGTTGATACGTCTCCAACGTATCTACTTTTCCAAAAACTTTTGCCCTTGTTTTGGACTCTAACTTGCATGATTTGAATGAAACTAACCCGGACTGACGTTGTTTTCAACAGAACTGCCATGGTGTTGTTTATTGTGCAGAAAACAAAAGTTCTCGGAATGACCTGCAAATCCACGGAGATAACTTTTGGAAAATATAAAAAATACTGGCGAAAGAATCAAGGCCAGGGGCCCACACCCTGTCCACGAGGGTGGGGGGCGCGCCCCCTCCCCCTGGGCACGCCCCCTGTCTTGTGGGCCCCCTTATGCTCCACCGACCTCAACTCCAACTCTACATATTCCGTTTCACGGAGAAAAAATCAGAGAGAAAGTTTCATCGCGTTTTATGATAGGAGCCGCCGCCAAGCCCTAATCTCTCTCGGGAGGGCTGGTCTGGAGTCCGTTCGGGGCTCCGGAGAAGGGGGTTCGTCGACTTCGTCATCATCAACCATCCTCCATCACCAATTTCATGATGCTCACCGCCGTGCTTGTGTAATTCCATCGTAGGCTTGCTGGACGGTGATGGGTTGGATGAGATTTACCATGCAATCAAGTTAGTTTTGTTAGGGTTTGATCCCTAGTATCCACTATGTTCTGAGATGTTGCTATGACTTTGCTATGCTTAATGCTTGTCACTAGGGCCCAAGTTCCATGATTTCAGATCTGAACCTATTATGTTTTCATGAATATATGTGAGTTCTTGATCCTATCTTGCAAGTCTATAGTCACCTATTATGTGTTATGATCCGACAACCCCGAAGTGACAATAATCGGGATACTTCTCGGTGATGACCGTAGTTTGAGGAGTTCATGTATTCACTATGTGTTAATGCTTTGGTCCGGTACTCTATTAAAAGGAGGCCTTAATATCCCTTAGTTTCCACTAGGACCCCGCTACCACAGGAGGGTAGGACAAAAGATGTCATGCAAGTTCTTTTCCATAAGCACATATGACTATATTCGGAATACATGCCTACATTACATTGATGGATTGGAGCTAGTTCTGTGTCACCCTATGTTATAACTATTACATGAGGAATCACATCCGACATAATTATCCATCACTGATCCAATGCCTACGAGCTTTTCACATATTGTGCTTTGCTTATTTACTTTTCCGTTGCTACTGTTACAATCACTATAAAACTGCTATCATTACCACAGTTATCATTACTATCATACTACTTGCTACTAAATACCTTGCTGTAGATACTAAGTTATCTAGATGTGGTTGAATTGACAACTCAACTGCTAATACTTAAGAATATTCTTTGGCTCCCCTTTTGTCGAATCAATAAATTTGGGTTGCATACTCTACCCTCGAAAGCTGTTGTGATCCCCTATACTTGTGGGTAATCACTCAACTTTGCCCCTCTTTCATCAAGTGCACTTATAGAAATTTTCCATCCACTCAAGGGCCTTTGGCCGTTAGATCCTCTTCCGTTAAGTGCGCTTATAGAAATGCCCTTCCATACATTTCCGTCCAGTCAAAGGCCTTTGACCGTACTTAACGGAAGATGGGCAAAGTTGAGCACTGCTTTTTAGGGGTAAAGATGAGACTGTGTGCAAATTAGGTACTTTGTCTACAAACATAGTTAGAGTCTATAAAGTTTCGACTTATGACAAAACTAACATGTAAGAATTTGAGATTATGCTTAGTTCACATGATGGGGCATGTTTTATTGCGAGTCTATTTATTTTCGTGTTAACTAATAATATACTTTTAATATATAGTAGATTTTCTTTTGAAAGTTTGAGATCCTCTTTTATGAATGATGAAATGGATGTGGCTGAACAACCCCATATTTATATTTATATTTTCTAATATTTTAAGGTTGTCTTTAGTTGGAAACGCATAATTTTTTGAAGAGAACACTATTCTTTTGAAACCTCCCACTTCTAAAAGTGAAACCTTTCATTTTTAACCCAATAATTCCTGAAAGTAAAATATCTAGTTTTTGACAAAAAAAGGTCATGTTCAAATATATGCATGATGGGAATAGGCATGCTACCCATTGGACAAAAATCAGGAACGATTACCTTGTCACAAAATAACCATGGTAAACGCTAGTGTTGTCATAACTCTTCTTTTAACCCTCCATTAAATATTCAAGGGCCATCCTAATTTATGGGCCATTGGATCTAGTCAGATTGGATGGTTGAAATTGTCTGGATTTCACCAACTTGTACATTTTATATTAAAGTATAGATGAAAGAATCACAAAGTAAGCAATTGTAGATTTTCAAAGACAAACCATTTGTATACACTCAAATGAAATAAACAACCATATACTCTAGAAACCTCTATCAATACATTTTTTGGACACATTCCCATAAATAATATCTAGTGGATTTGTAAATCATAGATCTGAACAAATATTTAACATGCCTACTTCAGTATGCACATTTACAAATACAACAATATACATCTAAAAATAATACAAAAGGTTGTTCCATCTAAACACCGACAACTTCTCTTATATTGTCTTGGATCTAAGGCTATCGATGATCAATTGATCCAATGGTTTCCTAAGCGAGGAAATTTCTCAAACTAAAATTCAATAAATCATTATACATTCATTGCAAAGTTAAATCGTATGTTGCACACTCATATATTTCCATGTTGGAGATGTGAAGAAACAAAATGTGTATTCTTATTTAGTAAGCCAATTTCCTGCCAATTATCAAAAATATAATATAAAATACATGATTTTGTGGAAGATATTATGCTAAAAGGAGATATACATAAGTAAAACAGTTTAATATAAATAAATAAGATGAGTATTATCAATTGTAATAAACATATATTGTCTGATTAAGTGTTAGGACAGGTACCACCAATAATTTATATTCTCTCATGTCCGAACCCTAAAGAGTAAATTTTCTGGATGTATCACGTCGCCGTCGTTGCTCCGTCAGTGTGTGGCTCAGAGGAAGGTCCAATCTCTAGTTTTTATGCTTTTAGTAGGGTTACACGACAATGAATCGTTGTTAGTGGTGGTGGCTTCAATATGGTGAATAGAAGTTTTCTCCACCTTCTCATTCCTTTTGCTGGACTATCTAGACGATGATGTTAGATTTTAGAGTTTATTGGCGTGGCGGTGGCGACGGCTTCGCTTTGTATGTTTGTACTATAGGCTCCTCTCTGTCACATCGGTGCGGCTTCTATGCGGAGGTACACGAGCTTTTTTTGAAAATTAGAATTTTGGATTTGTGATATTTCGATTGTGTCATTTTTGAGAGTTTATTTTCTAGTGCATTGGGTTAGTAGGATTGTGACTTTGATGACTTCTTGCCCGCCATCAACAAGGCCTGACTGGCCGCTGACAAGTGTGGGAAGAAGACAACGTCGATATTACCCGGGACAAATATACATTTTTTTAATGTTTGTAAGGATGGCAAGTTGGTTGACTTTAGTATAAAACCTTCGGCATTTTTGCATTAAAAAGAATTGTTTATAAAGATTGGCTTACGACAAAGTAGTTTAATCATACTGTATTTTGAGATGAAGAAGTGTCTGTTTTCAACCTCAGCAACAGGTGCCATGATTAGTGGGACGACCCACTAAGCTCCGAGGCACGTCCGCCTCAAATGCAAAGTGCAGAAGAATATGCTCGCTCGACTTTGCAAAACATAATCTATCCACTTAATTTATTCTAACATAGTATTAGTCAAACAAGTATCATAAAAGTGCTTTTTGTAATGAAAGTTTCAACACTCATTTTTTTTCTTGTGGGAGAAAGTTTCAGACACTTTGACATAAGAACGGTTAGTAGTATTCTCAAGTTCACTAGCTCTCCCTCTATATATAAAGTAATGTAAGACGTTTTAGAGGGAGCATTTCTTTCCCACATGCAAAATGTCAACGCAGTTTTGCATGTCAACGGAGCTCCTGTCGGTCACCTTCACCTAGCTTTATGTGCAGATGATGCGAAGCTTTGCTGCAATCTCAAGCACTTGTAGCTTACTATTTGGCTGAATCTGCACGCATGGCATCCCATCTTTCTGTGCGGTATCAAGCTAGAGGTCCAAAGTTTGATCGCCTCAGAATCACGCGCGGGAAAAGTGGGGAAGAATCACGCGCGGGAGATGCCATGCAGAGGAGGGCCTGCGTCGTCGACGGGTAGATGGGCAGATATATGTTGTGATCAGTGATGCAGTGGGCGGCCAGTGGGCAATCAACTTCAGTGACCGTTTCATTTTTGTCTTTGATGAATAGTGTAAGTCGAGCTCATGCCATCCATCCTTTTTGATAGACTCTTAGAAATGTGTACGTTGTTTGAATCATCCCACAGGTCAAGATCGCTCGGCATCATTATCCGTGAGAACAGGTGCAACCTTTTTCAAACCTATTGCCGGGGAAGGGACATAATTAAAGGCTGCTATTATAGGCAATAGTGATATCCAAGTATAGTATGCGAACAGTAGGTCAGCTTGTGATCTAGGAGTACTAGAAACAACCCTGTCACTGTCAGTGCCAATATATCGAGAGGGGGCTGACGTGGCTGGCTCACCGGAATGTTTGGACAAAAGGTTTTTATCCGGACGTTGTCCACCAAACTGTTTCCCTCCTGTAAACCTGCAATATTCACTGGTGTACATGCATGGACCTTTATATGGTGCGATCATATGGAATTACAGACAAGCACCGTGCAACAGGAAAAAGAAGATGCTCTGCATATACGCACAAAAACTAAGGGTTAACCAACTAATCTGCACGCATGGAAACGTTTCTTTACGTGCTACTCAGCTGAGGTACAACTGAGCCTACTCCGGGGCACATACAGGAAGAGTAAACGCTCCCCCCCTCTCAGGGGCGAAACCCCCAAGCACCGCCGGTCCCCGCCTCCTCCTCCCCCGCCGCCGCTGGCAGCCGTGGTCGGGCTTGCCCGCGCGGCGGTAGGCGGCGGCCGCGGGGGGGGGGGGGGGGGGGGGGGGGGGGCTTCCCCGCGCACCCGCCTCGGCCTCTGGAGGCCCCCCACTCCGCATCGGGCGCCGCCGCCCGCTTCCCCTGATCCGGCCGCCTCGGCTCCGATCTGGCGGCTAGTGGGCCGGGGTTCGTCGGATCCGCCCGGCTTGGTTTCACGGTGTGCTGCTCCATGGTGGCGGCGGTGTGGGTCTTTCTCTATGTCTCGACGGGATGCGTGCCACTAATAGAAAAAGGGTCAAATGTGAGACACATTAGTCCCGGTTAGCATTTGAGCCGGCATTAATGTGTCCATTAGTGCCGGTTCAAATGGCTAGGCGGGAGGAGATCTTTAGTACCGGTTCATTGCGAACCTTTAATACCGGTTCGTGCCATGAACCGGTACTAAAGATGCTGGGGCCCGGCCAGCACCTTTAATACCGGTTCGTGGATCGAACCGGTAGTAAAGAGGTTGTGGCAGGCTATTTTTAGTCCCACCTTGCTCCCCTAGCAAGATTTTTACCACCTTAAATATGTTACTTGCCAAACTATCACAAGCATTTGGTCTTCATTGAACTCTGTGTGTATAATTTGTGGACTCAATATGAGTCTTCACCGGTTTCTAAACCGTTGAGGACTCATATTGACAATTCAGATTGTACACAAAAAGATCATTGATAATTAATGTATTTTTGATGTATATTTTTACATGTTTACGCCCTCACTCTCTCCACTCACTCGGTCTCCCCCTCAATCCCCCGTGCCGGTCCTCTCCCGCTGGTCGCCACTCACTTCAAAACTAGACGCACTTCGTGTACAAACTGGACAATCTTTTTCGGAGTATCAGGGTTTCGGACGAGAACTCATCTGCTACACGGGCACTTCATTTTTTTAACTTATTTGAACTCCAGACTTTTTTTGAGCCAGCATTATGCAGCATTCAAAGCGACGTCATCAATTTCCAACACGTTCTGACATCATTTGCTGTTTTTCAGTCACCGACTTGTTTAGATCAGAGCTAAATGACCGTGAAATTGAAAATCACTATAAAACGAATTCTGGAAATGTTGAAGGTATCATCATTTCACCAGCATAGCATGTGCGAAAGAGTAGAGAGGGTCACGACAAAAACTGGACGCATTTCGTGTACGAACTGGACAATCACTTTCGGAGTATCAGGCTTTCGGACGAGAACTTATCTGTTACATGGGCACTTCATCTTTTTTTAACTTATTTGAACTCCAGACTTTTTTTGAGCCAACATTATACAGCATTCGAAGCGACGTCATCAATTTCCAACACGTTCTAACATCATTTGCTGTTTTTCAGTCATCGATTTGTTTAGATCAGAGCTAAATGACCGTGAAATTGAAAATCACTACAAAACGAACTCGGAAAATGTTGAAGGTATCATCATTTCACCCGCATAGCATGTGCGAAAGAGTAGAGAGTGTCACGCCAAAAACTGGACGCACTTCGTGTACAAACTGGACAATCTCTTTCGGAGTATATATCAGGGTTTCGGACGAGAACTTATCTGTTACATGGGCACTTTATTTTTTTAAACTTATTTGAACTCCAGACTTTTTTTGAGCCGGCATTATGCAGCATTCAAAGCAACGTCATCAATTTCCAACACGTTCTGACATCATTTGCTGTTTTTCAGTCATTTACCAATTTGTTTAGAGAGCTAAATGACCGTGAAACAGTAAATCACAACAAAATGAACTCTGAAAATGTTGAAACTTGGCATTGTATCATCATTTCACCCGCATAGCATGTGCGAAAGAGTAGAGAGTGTCACGGCAAAAACAGGATGCACTTCGTGCACAAACTGGACAATCTCTTTCGGAGTATATATCAGGGTTTCGGACGAGAACTCATCTGTTACACGGGCACTTCATTTTTTTTAAACTTATTTGAACTCCAGACTTTTTTTAAGCCGGCATTATGCAGCATTCAAAGCGATGTCATCAATTTGTTTAGAGAGCTAAATGACCGTGAAATTGAAAATCACTCCAAAATGAAGCATTATTCAGCATTCGAAGCAACTAAAGCAAAAATATAGAAACTAAATACAACAAAAAAAACTACTCAGAAATATATAGAAGAAAAAAATAAAGCAGAAAAGAAAAAACTATCTAAGTACTTTATGAATAGTGAGTCAGTGGCAGGGTAGTCGAGATGGATCTATCTAAGTACTTTATGTAAGTGTGTTGTTGGTCTACTTGCTTTAGTTTATCCAGTTTTTGCGTTTAAATGAACTAACTCAAATTCATATTTATGCTTGATGGGTGATTGGATGAGATCTTCAGATAGGTGGTTTTATTTACGTACGTAAACACAAATTCACACTGTTTAGTTATAGTGTGTGTATATACAGTTGATGCTGCACTGATCTATAACTTGGTGTTTCTGGAACCCTAAAAAACTTGGTGTTTCTAGAACTTGTAGAGTGTTTGTCTGGTAAATGTCATCGGTGGCTTGCCTTCTTTTTTCTTCAGTTTTGTTATGTGGTTTTCTATGCAACCTTCGGTGTTGTGGTGCATATAACTTCTGATGGTTTTATTTCTGGTAGCAAAGCTATCACCTTTTGTTGCTTCATCAACATTGCTTACTTTTACTTGGGAGTAGCTTGGCTTTTAAATTGCAATGTTCATAGCTATAATGGTTGTGTGTACTACATCTTACAGATTATTGAAATCCCATGGCTTTACCAGATTGGTCATTTTGCACCCAACTTTCATAGAAGATAAAAGTTTATTTTGTTTTGTTCAGACCTATTTCGGCTGTTGAGTTCAGTTTGCAACTCTCGGTACTTCAAAGCATATACTACACTTCACGAGAAATACTCACGCATATGTTTTCTTATTCATCTCAGCACCCATTGTCATAGAACCATCATTAGAATGAGCAAAGCGTCACTTCATTTACAGAAGAAGAAAGGAGAAGTATGGCGCTATTCCTTGATGCTGAAGTCCTCGAAGAAATTACATGAAGGTGGTGAGTGACCTGACCTTGACTAACAACCTTTTCTCTTCGGTGGTTAATGATTTTCTGAAGTTTCTTCGCATGGAAAAGAGTACGTCTATGTTTGACCTTAAAAAAGCATCTATATGCATTTTCCGTATGCCTGCTGCAAGATTCATTATGCACACACTATTAACTGTAAGATTAAACTGGTATTTAAAGATGAGTTTATTTAAGGTTCTACTCCCTCGGTTTTTAAATATAACCCTTATAACAGAGGGAGTACATTCCAATCGCTTGTGCAGGAGAGGCTGTATGCTCATGTTGTTCGTTTCTTGGCCTTTATGTTGCTACATGTATCTATTGTATTACTATGGTGGACTGTGAGATGTATGTAGTGTTGGGGAACGTTGCAGAAAATAAAAATTTTCTACGCTTCACCAAGATCAATCTATGGAGTCATCTAGCAACGAGATAGAGGAGTGCATCTACATACCCTTGTAGATCGCGCGGAAGCATTCAAGAGAACGGGGTTGAGGGAGTCGTACTCGATGTGATCCAAATCACCGATGATCCTAGTGCCGAACGGACGGCACCTACGCGTTCAACACACGTATGGTTGGGGAATACGTCTCCTCCTTCTTGATCCAACAAGGGGGAGGGAGAGGTTGATGGAGATCCAGCAGCACAACGGCGTGGTGGTGGAAGCAGCGGCGATCTCGGCAGGGCTTCGCCAAGCACTACGAGAGGGAGAGGTGTTGCAGAGGGAGAGGGAGGCACCAGGGACTTGGGTGCGGCTGCCCTCCCTCCCCCCTCTTTATATAGGGGTCAGGGGAGCGCTGGCCCCCTTGGAGATCCCATCTCAAGGGGGGCGGCGGCCAAGGGGGGTGGCTTGCCCCCCAAGCCAAGTGGGGCTCCCCCCACTCCTAGGGTTTCCAACCCTAGGCGCAGGAGGGGCCCAAGGGGGTGCGCACCAGCCCACCAAGGGCTGGTTCCCCTCCCACTTCAGCCCATGGGGCCCTCCGGGATTGGTGGCCCCACCCGGTGGACCCCTAGGACCCTTCCGGTGGTCCAGGTACAACACCGGTGACCCCTGAAACCCCTGAAACTTTCACGATGGCCGAAACTGGACTTCCTCTATATAATTCTTCACCTCCGAACCATTCCGGAACTCCTCGTGACGTCCGGGATCTCATCCGGGACTCCGAACAACTTTTGGGGTTACCGCATACTAGTATCTCTACAACCCTAGCGTCACCGAACCTTAAGTGTGTAGACCCTACGGGTTCGGGAGACATGCAGACATGACCGAGACGACTCTCCGTCC
The DNA here is from genome assembly GCA_963921465.1 of Triticum timopheevii. Taxonomy (NCBI): domain Eukaryota; kingdom Viridiplantae; phylum Streptophyta; class Magnoliopsida; order Poales; family Poaceae; genus Triticum; species Triticum timopheevii. The sequence continues at coordinate 552,901,109 of OY997272.1, read as the reverse complement.
AATAACTAACAGCGGGATCTGGATACCCATGTTGGATCCCACATGCTCCTCGATGATCTCATCGGAGGAACCACGATGTCAAGGATTCAAGTAATCCCGTATACAATTCCCTTTGTCAATCGGTACGTTACTTGCCCGAGATTCGATCGTCTGTATCCTAATACCTCGTTCAATCTCGTTACCGACAAGTCACTTTACTCGTACCGTAATGCATGATCCCGTGACTAACCACTTAGTCACTTTGAGCTCATTATGATGATGCATTACCGAGTGGGCCCATAGATACCTCTCCGTCATATGGAGTGACAAATCCCAGTCTCGATCCGTGTCAACCCAACAGACACTTTCGGAGATACCTGTAGTATACTTTTATAGTCACCCAATTACGTTGTGACGTTTGATACACCCAAAGCACTCATACGGCATCCGGGAGTTACACGATCTCATGGTCTAAGGAAATGATACTTGACATTGGAAAAGCTCTAGCAAACGAACTACATGATCTTGTGCTATGCTTAGGATTGGGTCTTGTCCATCACATCATTCTCCCAATGATGTGATCCCGTTATCAATGACATCCAATGTCCATGGTCAGGAAACCATGACCATCTATTGATAAACGAGCTAGTCAACTAGAGGCTCACTAGGGACATGTTGTGGTCTATGTATTCACACATGTATTACGATTTCCGGATAACACAATTATAGCATGAATAAAAGACAATTATCATGAATGAGGAAATATAATAATAACCATTTTATTATTGCCTCTAGGGCGTATTTCCAACAGTATCCCACTTGCACTAGAGTCAATAATCTAGTTACATTGTGATGAATCGAACACCCATAGAGTTCTGGTGTTGATCATGTTTTGCTTGCGGAAGAAGTTTAGTCAGCGGATCTGCGACATTCAGATCCGTGTGCACTTTGCAAATATCTATTTCTCCATCTTGAACATTTTCACGAATGGAGTTGAAGCGACGCTTGATGTGCCTGGTCTTCTTGTGAAACCTGGGCTCCTTGGCAAGGGCAATAGCTCCAGTGTTGTCACAGAAGAGTGTGATCGGCCCCGACGCATTGGGTATGACTCCTAGGTCGGTGATGAACTCCTTCACCCAGATTGCTTCATGCGCTTCCTCCGAGGCTGCCATGTATTCCGCTTCACATGTAGATCCCGCCACGACGGTTTGCTTGCAACTGCACCAGCTTACTGCCCCACCATTCAACATATACATGTATCCGGTTTGTGACTTAGAGTCATCTAGATCTGTGTCGAAGCTAGCGTCGACGTAACCCTTTACGACGAGCTCTTCGTCACCTCCATATACGAGAAACATATCCTTTGTCCTTTTCAGGTACTTTAGGATGTTCTTGACCGCTGTCCAGTGTTCCATGCTGGGATTACTTTGGTACGTCCTACCAAACTTACAACAAGGTTTACATCAGGTCTGGTACACGTCATGGCATATATGATAGACCCTATGGCTGAGGCATAGGGGACGACACTCATATTTTCTCTATCTTCTGCCGTGGTCGTACATTGAGCCGAGCTCAATTTCACACCTTGCAACAAAGGCAAGAACCCCTTCTTGGACTGATCCATATTGAACTTCGTCAATTTCTTATCAAGGTATGTGCTTTGTGAAAGACCTATGAGGCGTCTCGATCTATCTCTATAGATCTTGATGCCTAATATGTAAGCAGCTTCTCCAAGGTCCTTCATTAAAAAACACTTATTCAAGTAGGCCTTAATGCTGTCCAAAAGTTCTATATCATTTCCCATCAAAAGTATTTCATCCACATATAATATGAGAAATGCTACAGAGCTCCCACTCACTTTCTTGTAAACGCAGGCTTTTCCATAAGTCTGCATAAACCCAAACACTTTGATCATTTCATTAAAGCGAATGTTCCATCTCCGAGATGCTTGCACCAGCCCATAGATGGAGCGCTGGAGCTTGCATACCTTGTTAGCATTCTTAGGATCGACAAAACCCTCCGGCTGCATCATATACAGTTCTTCCTTAAGATGACCGTTAAGGAATGCCGTTTTGACGTCCATTTGCCATATCTCATAATCATAGTATGCGGCAATTGCTAACATGATTCGGACGGACTTCAGCTTCGCTACGGGAGAGAAAGTCTCATCGTAGTCAACCCCTTGAACTTGTCGATAACCCTTAGCAACAAGTCGAGCTTTATAGATGGTAACATTACCATCCGCGTCCGTCTTCTTCTTAAAGATCCACTTGTTTTCTATCGCTCGCCGATCATCGGGCAAGTCTGTCAAAGTCCATACTTTCTTTTCATACATGGATCCTATCTCGGATTGCATGTCTTCAAGCCATTTGTTGGAATCTGGGCCCGCCATTGCTTCTTCATAGTTCGAAGGTTCACCGTTGTCTAACAACATGATTTCCAGGACAGGGTTGCCATACCACTCTAGTGTGGAACGTGTCCTTCTGGACCTACGAAGTTCAATAGTAACTTTATCCGAAGCACCTTGATCATCATCATTAGTTTCCTCTCTAGTCAGTGCAGGCACCACCTGAACATCTTCCTGAGCTACGCTACTTTCAAGAGGTAGTACTTCATCAAGTTCCACTTTCCTCCCACTTACTTCTTTCAAGAGAAACTCTTTCTCCAGAAAGGACCCGTTCTTGGCAACAAAGATCTTGCCCTCGGATCTGAGGTAGAAGGTATACCCAATGGTTTCCTTAGGGTATCCTATGAAGACGCATTTTTCCATCTTGGGTTCGAGCTTTTCAGGTTGAAGTTTCTTGACATAAGCATCGCATCCCCAAACTTTTAGAAACGACAGCTTAGGTTTCTTCCCAAACCATAATTCATACGGTGTCGTCTCAACGGATTTAGACGGTGCCCTATTTAAAGTGAATGTAGCTGTCTCTAGAGCGTATCCCCAAAATGATAGCGGTAAATTGGTAAGAGACATCATAGACCGCACCATATCCAATAGAGTGCGATTACAACGTTCAGACACACCGTTACGCTGAGGTGTTCCAGGCGGCGTGAGTTGTGAAACGATTCCACATTTCCTTAAGTGCGTACCAAATTCGTGACTTAAATATTCTCCCCCACGATCTGATCGTAAGAACTTTATCTTTCGGTAACGTTGATTCTCTACCTCATTCTGAAATTCCTTGAACTTTTCAAAGGTCTCAGACTTGTGTTTCATCAAGTAGACATACCCATATCTACTCAAGTCGTCAGTGAAAGTGAGAACATAACGATATCCTCCGCGAGCCTCAACGCTCATTGGACCGCACACATCAGTATGTATGACTTCCAATAGTTGCTCTCTCCATTGTTCCGGAGAACGGAGTCTTGGTCATTTTGCCCATAAGGCATGGTTCGCACGTGTCAAATGATTCGTAATCAAGAGGCTCCAAAAGTCCATCAGCATGGAGCTTCTTCATGCGTTTGACACCAATCTGACCAAGGCGGTAGTGCCACAAGTATGTGGGACTATCGTTATCAACTTTACATCTTTTGGTATTCACGCTATGAATATGTGTAACATCACGTTCGAGATTCATTAAGAATAAACCATTGACCAGCGGGGCATGACCATAAAACATATCTCTCATATAAATAGAACAACCATTATTCTCAGATTTAAATGAGTAGCCATCTCGCATTAAACGAGATCCAGATACAATGTTCATTCTCAAAGATGGCACTAAATAACAATTATTGAGGTTTAAAACTAATCCCGTAGGTAAATGTAGAGGTAGCGTGCCGACGGCGATCACATCGACCTTGGAACCATTCCCGACGCGCATCGTCACCTCGTCCTTCGCCAGTCTCTGCTTATTCCGCAGCTCCTGCTTTGAGTTACAAATATGAGCAACCGCACCGGTATCAAATACCCTGGAGCTACTACGAGTACTGGTAAGGTACACATCAATTACATGTATATCACATATACCTTTGGTGTTGCCGGCCTTCTTGTCCGCTAAGTATTTGGGTAGTTCCGCTTCCAGTGTCCCTTTCCCTTGCAATAAAAGAACTCAGTCTCAGGCTTGGGTCCATTCTTTGGCTTCTTCCCGGCAGCTGGCTTACCGGGCGCGACAACTCCCTTGCCGTCCTTCTTGAAGTTCTTCTAACCCTTGCCTTTCTTGAAACTAGTGGTTTTATTGACCATCAACACTTGATGTTCCTTTTTGATTTCCACCTCGGCTGATTTCAGCATTTAAAATACTTCAGGAATAGTTTTCACCATCCCCTGCATATTGTAGTTCATCACAAAGCTCTTGTAGCTAGGTGGGAGCGACTGAAGGATTCTGTCAATGACCGCCTTGTCCGGGAGGTTAATCTCCAGCTGGGACAAGCGGTTGTGCAACCCAGACATTTTGAGTATGTGCTCACTGACAGAACTATTTTCCTCCATCTTACAACTGTAGAACTTGTCGGAGACTTCATATCTCTCAACCCGGGCATGAGCTTGGAAAACCATTTTTAGCTCTTCGAACATCTCATATGCTCCGTGTTGCTCAAAACGCTTTTGGAGCCCTGGTTCTAAGATGTAAAGCATGCCGCACTGAACGAGGGACTAATCATCAGCACGCGACTGCCAAGCGTTCATAATGTCTTGGTTCTCTGGGATGGGTGCTTCACCTAGCAGTCCTTCTAGGACATATGCTTTCTTGGCAGCTATGAGGATGATCCTCAGGTTCCGGACCCAGTCCGAATAGTTGCTGCCATCATCTTTCAGCTTGGTTTTCTCTAGGAACGCATTGAAGTTGAGGTTGACATGAGCGTTGACCATTTGATCTACAAGACATTTTGCAAAGGTTTTTAGACTAAGTTCATGATAATTAAGTTCATCTAATCAAATTATTTAATGAACTCCCACTCATATTAGACATCCCTCTAGTCATCTAAGTGATACATGATCCGACTCAACTAGACCGTGTTCGATCATCACGTGAGACGGACTAGTCATCATCGGTGAACATCTCCATGTTGATCGTATCTTCCATACGACTCATGTTCGACCTTTCGGTCTCTTGTGTTCTGAGGCCATGTCTGTACATGCTAGGCTCGTCAAGTCAACCTAAGTGTTTTGCATGTGTAAATCGGTCTTACACCTGTTGTATGTGAACGTTAGAATCTATCACACCCGATCATCACGTGGTGCTTCGAAACAACGAACTTTCGCAACGGCGCACATTTAGGGGGAACACTTTCTTGAAATTATTATACGGGATCATCTTATTTACTACCGTCGTACTAAGCAAATAAGAAGCAAAACATGATAAACATCTCATGCAATCAAATAGTGACATGATATGGCCAATATCATATTGCTCCTTTGATCTCCATCTTCGGGGCGCCATGATCATCTTCGTCACCAGCATGACACCATGATCTCCATCATCATGATCTCCATCATCGTGTCTTCATGAAGTTGTCATGCCAATGATTACTTCTACTTCTATGGCTAACGTGTTTAGCAATAAAGTAAAGTAATTTACATGGCGTTATTCAATGACACGCAGGTCATACAAAAAATAAACACAACTCCTATGGCTCCTGCCGGTTGTCATACTCATCGACATGCAAGTCATGATTCCTATTACAAGAACATGATCAATCTCATACATCACATATATTTCATTCATCACATCATTTTGGTCATATCACATCACAAGGCATATGCTGCAAAAACAAGTTAGACGTCCTTTAATTGTTGTTGCATGTTTTTACGTGGCTTCTATAGGTTTCTAGCAAGAACGTTTCTTACCTACGTAAAACCACAACGTGATATGCCAATTTCTATTTACCCTTCATAAGGACCCTTTTCATCGAATCTGCTCCAACTAAAGTGGGAGAGACAGACACCCGCTAGCCACCTTATGCAACTAGTGCATGCCAGTCGGTGGAACCTGTCTCACGTAAGCGTACGTGTAAGGTTGGTCTGGGCCGCTTCATCCCACGATGCCGCCGAAGCAAGATAAGACTAGTAGTGGCAAGAAAATTGACAACATCTACGCCCACAACAAGTTTGTGTTCTACTCGTGCATAGAAACTACGCATAGACCTAGCTCATGATGCCACTGTTGGGGAACGTTGCAGAAAAAAAAATTCTACGCTTCACCAAGATCAATCTATGGAGTCATCTAGCAACGAGAAAGAGGAGTGCATCTACATACCCTTGTAGATCGCGCGGAAGCGTTCAAGAGAACGGGGTTGAGGGAGTCGTACTCGACATGATCCAAATCACCGATGATCCTAGTGCCGAACGGACGGCACCTCCGCGTTCAACACATGTACGGTTGGGGAAGACGTCTCCTCCTTCTTGATCCAGCAAGGGGGAGGGAGAGGTTGATGGAGATCCAGCAGCAAGACGGCGTGGTGGTGGAAGCAGCGGCGATCTCGGCAGGGCTTCGCCAAGCACTACGAGAGGGAGAGGTGTTGCAGAGGGAGAGGGAGGCGCCAGGGACTTGGGTGCAGCTTCCCTCCCTCCCCCCTCTTTATATAGGGGCCAAGGGGGCGCCGGCCCCCTTGGAGATCCCATCTCAAGGGGGGCGGCGGCCAAGGGGGGTGGCTTGCCCCCCAAGCCAAGTGGGGCACCCCCCACCCCTAGGGTTTCCAACCCTAGGCGCAGGGGGGCCCAAGGGGGGGCGCACCAGCCCACCAGGGGCTGGTTCCCCTCCCACTTCAGCCCACGGGGCCCTCTGGGATAGGTGGCCCCACCCGGTGGACCCCCGGGACCCTTCCGGTGGTCCCGGTACAATACCGGTGACCCCCGAAACTTTCTCGATGGCCGAAACTGGATTTCCTCTATATAATTCTTCACCTCCGGACCATTCCGGAACTCCTTGTGACGTCTGGGATCTCATCCGGGACTCCGAACAACTTTCTGGTTACCGCATACTAGTATCTCTACAACCCTAGCATCACCGAACCTTAAGTGTGTAGACCCTACGGGTTCGGGAGACATGCAGACATGACCGAGACGACTCTCCGGACAATAACCAACAGCGGGATCTGGATACCCATGTTGGCTCCCACATGCTCCTCGATGATCTCATCGGATGAACCACGATGTCAAGGATTCAAGTAATCCCGTATACACTTCCCTTTGTCAATCGGTACGTTACTTGCCCGAGATTCGATCGTCGGTATCCTAATACCTCATTCAATCTCATTACCGGCAAGTCACTTTACTCGTACCGTAATGCATGATCCCGTGACTAACCACTTAGTCACTTTGAGCTCATTATGATGATGCATTACCGAGTGGGCCCAGAGATACCTCTCCGTCGTACGGAGTGACAAACCCAGTCTCGATCCGTGTCAACCCAACAGACACTTTCGGAGATACCTATAGTATACCTTTATAGTCACCCAGTTACGTTGTGACGTTTGGTACACCCAAAGCACTCATACGGCATCCGGGAGTTACACGATCTCATGGTCTAAGGAAATGATAGTTGACATTGGAAAAGATCTAGCAAACGAACTACACGATCTTGTGCTATGCTTAGGATTGGGTCTTGTCCATCACATCATTCTCCCAATGATGTGATCCCGTTATCAATGACATCCAATGTCCATGGTCAGGAAACCGTGACCATCTATTGATAAACGAGCTAGTCAGCTAGAGGCTCACTAGGGACATGTTGTGGTCTATGTATTCACACATGTATTACAATTTCTGGATAACACAATTATAGCATGAATAAAAGACAATTATCATGAACTAGGAAATATAATAATAACCATTTTATTATTGCCTCTAGGGTATATTTCCAACATGTAGCTGGTTGTGTTGAGTTGTTATACGGGATCCGTTTGTGATATGATTGTGTTTATTGTTCTATTTGCATTGTAACATCCCAAATTTTTAATTTGGAATGTTATACATAGATCTTCATTGCATATCATATTTTATTGCATTTTGGCTTGATTCTAGAAATTTCACGCAACTCAAGGACCCACGGAGAGAGTTGGGGATTTCGTTATTTTCATATTTGAGTTTTCTCAAATTTTAAAAAATAGGATCATTTGATTTTAATTATTTTATCTTCAATTATTTCTATCATAAAAATATGAGAGAGGGAATAAAATGACATTCCCAAAATAAAGAAATATTGAGGATTTAATAATAAAATTAAATAAGATTTTATTTCGGAGTTTTATCGCTATTTTATTCAAATTAGGAAAAATGTGCGTTTTTCAATATTGCATTTAGGCTCCAAATAAATATTCATACTGTCCGGCTTGATTTTAGAAGTCGGGGAAAATTAATTTCGAGATTTTTGCAGTCCGTTCAGTATTTCTTTTATTTCTTTTTCTGCGTGAAATTATTAAAACAAGCACGAACCGACCTCGGGCCGTATTCGGCCAGGACTCCCCTGGCCGGGCCCCTTTATATAGCGCCCGAGCCCACCCCAGCCCACCCCAAACCCCACCGCCCTAGGAGCCCCGCCGCCGCCCTAGCCGCCCCCGCCGCTGCCCGTGCCGCACGCCGCCGCCGCCGTCACCGCCGACCGCCGCCGCCCCTCCGGAGTTCGCCGCCGTCGGAGGTTGTCGCCGGATCCACTGCCGGTCTTCGCCGGTTAACCGCCTATTTTTTTTTGTAAAAACCGCGGTCGTTTTTTATTAGATCGGTTTATTTTTTCCCGGTTTAGTTTATTTAGCGGACGTTCGTCCGTACGTTCGTTTTAACGAACGATTTTCGTCATTTGGCCGCAGACAGCGAACATACATTCGTTAGCCTGTTCGTCCGTTTTTCTTTTTCTCAGATTTTTCGCGATTATTCCCGATCGCGATTTCTGATCCGATTTTCGCTCTAGTATAACTCTTCGCTCGTTTATCGGAATTAGGCGATTCAAGCGCCTAGAGTTTTGTCTCGAAACACTCTTTCCGTTTAACCAACTCAAACAAGTTTTTGCTACTGTAAAATTTGACTTAAGTCCAGATTAGTAAACGAAGCTTGTTTTTTTCACTGTTTGCACTTTCCTTGCTTCGTTTGATTTGATTCTTTTTGAAAACCAGAGTTCTTAAGTTGAACTTCTGGTTAGATCGTTTATTTGAGTTTTACCTGTGCATTAGATGAGTGCTTACTGTATGCTTGTTTGTTTGTGATAGAGTACCCGGAGTGCGCCGCTTGCTAGTTCGAATCTCTAGGTTTCACGGATCATCAGCAAGGCAAGTAACACTTTGATCATACCTCTTTACTACCCAATTGTTTTGCATTAGATCAATCCTCAAACAATTGCATGATTAGGATCTGATTAATATGTGGGTTTGGGAAGTAGATGAGGTAGAACCTATTACTTGTTTTATATCAAACCTTTGGGAGTTACTTCTACGTTTGCTTATATCGCTATGCTATGCTAGTAGACGTGGATTGGATGAGTGTATCCATGACAGATGTGAGATTGTTAATTTAACGGTTTACTTAAGGTGGCAACTTTAATACACATCTGGGTGGATTGAGATACCTGGGATTCCAGTGATTGCCTGTTGTTTTTCTTTATGGAACGCCACCCAGGCTCAAAGGGATCATGAGATTATTCATGCTAGAAACTTCCATGTGCAGCCGCAAGCTACTATGGGCTCTAGCATAGTTGATTAAGTCGTGTGAACTCTTACAGTGGTAGACTAGCAAATATAGGGGAAAGTAGGTGTAACTGTCTACCCATCGTAAGGTGCAAACGCTTCTGAAAGACTATGTCTCAGTCATCCGTTTCTCAAACACCATGAAGTGCGAGAATCCCAACAGAGGAGATCAAGTCTTGCGGGGAAAAGTGCGCAAACCTCTGCAGAGTGTATAAACTAATCATGGTTAGCCGTGTCCCCGGTTATGGATGTTTTGAGTATCTAATACTTGGATTATCATGTGAATCTCATTATGTTACTTTAACTAATTTTGTTGGGTTTAATGATGATGCTTAATTGGGATTGAGTTGGGTGAACCTTCTGAATGTTTAACAACCACCATGATAGTTAAATAAAATTTATTCCTTTGTGCTACGTCTTGAGTTTGGGTTGGTTTTCCTTAAAGAGGAAAGGGTGATGCAGCAATAGTAGCGTAAGTATTTCCCTCAGTTTTTGAGAACCAAGGTATCAATCCAGTAGGAGGCTCCTCAAAAGTCCAATGCACCTACACAAACAAACAAAGAACTCGCAACCAACACAATAAAGGGGTTGTCAATGCCTTCACAGCCACTTGCAAAAAGATAAATATATTTTTGTTATTTTATAATATAGATGCAAAAAGTAAAGATGTAAATAAAAGTAGATTGGAAGCAAATATGATAAGAGATAGACCTGGGGCCAGAGGTTTCACTAGAGGCTTCTCTCAAGATAGCATAAGTATTACGGTGGGTGAACAAATTACTGTCGAGCAATTGATAGAAAAGCGAATAATTATGAGATTATCTAGGCATCATCATGTATATAGGCATCACGTCCGCAACAAGTAGACCGACTCCTGCTTGCATCTACTACTATTACTCCACACATCGACCAACTCCTGCCTGCATCTAGAGTATTAAGTTCACAAAGAACAGAGTAACGCCTTAAACAAGATGACATGATGTAGAGGGATAAGCTCATGCAATATTATATAAACCCCATCTTTTTATCCTCGATGGCAACAATACAATACGTGCCTTGCAACCCTTTCTGTCACTGGGTAAGGACACCGCAAGATTGAACCCAAAGCCAAGCACTTCTCCCATGGCAAGAAAGATTAATCTAGTAGGCCAAACCAAACTGATAATTCAAAGAGGCTTGCAAAGATAACTCAATCATACATAAAAGAATTCAGAGGAGATTCAAATATTTCTCATAGATAAACTTGATCATAAACCCACAATTCATCAGATCTCGACAAACACACCGCAAAAAGAGTTTACATCGAATAGATCTCCACAAGAGAGGGAGAGAACATTGTATTGAGATCCAAAAAGAGAGAAGAAGCCATCTAGCTAATAACTATGGACCCGAAGGTCTGTGGTAAACTACTCACAACTCATCGGAAGGGCTATGGTGTTGATGTAGAAGCCCTCCGTGGTCGATTCCCCCTCTGGCGGAGCGCCGGCGAAGGCTCCAAGATGGGATCTCGCGGATACAGAAGGTTACGGCGGTGGAAATTGTGTTTCGTTGGCTCCCTGGATGTTTTCAGGGTACGTAGGCTTATATAGGAGGAGGAAGTACGTCGGTGGCCGCCCGAGGGGCCCACGAGATAGGGGGGCGCGCCCTGTAGGGGGGGGGCGTCCTACCCTCTCATGGCCGCCTTGGCTGCTTCTTAATTTGCACTCCAAGTCCTCTGGATCACGTTCGTTCCAAAAATCACGCTCCCGAAGGTATCATTCCGTTTGGACTCCGTTTGATATTCCTTTTTTTCGAAATACCGAAATAGGCAAAAAACACCAATAAGGGTTGTGCCTCCAGTTAGTAGGTTAGTCCAAAAATGATATAAATATGTAAAATAAAGCCCATAAACATCCAAAAGGGGTAATATAATAGCATGGAACAATAAAAAATTATAAATACGTTGGAGATGTATCACTTTGCAATAGGGAAAAATTGGCTTTATGCAAAACTGTAACCATAGAGCTTTCCACCTGCCATATATGCATGTAGTATAGCATTATTCTTTTCATTACTCTCTATGTGTTACATGCCAGCATATTCCATGTGCTGACCCGTTTTCGGGCTGCAATGTTCATGTTGCAGACTTTTCAGACGACGAGTAAGGTGCCTTAGGTCGTGGTCTTATACTCAGTGATGCCGTTGGAGTTGATGGACTCGCTTATCTTCCAAGCATTCCGCTGTTATCGTTATTAGATGGCCTTAAGCCATATTTATTATAATAAGTTCTCTTTTGAGACATTCGATGTAATAAGTGTGTAATTACTATTCTGTTATAAATCCTTCAAGTACTGTGCGTGTCAGCATTACTGATCCAGGGATGACACTGATGCATCCAGCTTTGTGATTGTGATATTAGTGTGGTCGTGTGTTGAATATCATGTTTTTTTATATTTTCGATGCTCCAATGGCTATATTATCGAATTGGATATGATTGTACCCGGCGTGGTGGATATGACTGAACCCGGCAGCATCCGCAATTCCTACCTAGTCACAACCAGTAGTACATGGGATAACGCACACACGCACTAGTACACATCACACGGACGCTAGCGCGTCAACGACATGAGCTACGGCGGGGACATCGTCCAAGCACTGAAGTACAGCTCCACATCAACGAACGCCGGCGAGCAGGCTCCTTGCTGGACACACGTGTTGAACAATTTGTAATATATGTTGAACATTTGTGTAATATACAACCGAACAAATTACAAAAACATTTCCTAAATATACAATAAACATTTTGGCAACACACAATGAACAAATCAAAAAATATTCAAGCATTACAAAAAATAGTACGTGGCATTTCAAAATATATTTAAATATTGTGTGTGTGTGTGTGTGTGTGTGTGTGTGTGTAATTTCAAAATGTACGTTGCATTTGGAAAATGTTTACACATTTCAAAAAAAATGTTTGGGACATTTAAAAAATGTATACAAAGTATTCCAAAAAATTTAAATAGATGTATTCTAAAAAAGAATGTTAATCATATGTTAAAAACTAAAACCAGTGGATGTGTATGAGAAAATAAACATAAAAATATATTGAGGGAACGTTATTTTCTGGTCATTTACTTTCATCCCTATTTTTCCGGTCCGTACTGTATAAAGAATTATTTTTTCCTTTTCATTTGAGGTGTTTCCTACGTATAAAATAACCTGCGGACTTCACAATGTTTTCGAAAGTCAGCGAATTTTGATTTTAAAAATCCATTTACTTGTTCTCAAAATCGTTGAACATTTTCTAAATCCGTGATTATTTTTTCAAAATTTGTGAACTTCTTTCTCACTTTTTTTATTTTTGCAAACTTTTCCGTGCGTGGGGAGCGAGATGGGCCTGACTGGGCTGGCCCAGTCTTTTCCGCACGTGCATTTCGCAGCGCAGCCCAATCCCGGTCACATCAATAATCCCGGTTTGGCAAACGAACCCAGGGTTCTTTTTAGACCGTGATTACATAGTTCAGTGTGCAATTGACAAGGATTTCAACATGAGGGTTCGTTTTGCTGAACCTCTATAAGTTCCGGGTTCAAAATGAACTTTTTCCCTATGCAGATCGTTCGATCGGCTCGGTGGCAGCGACACAAGGCACGCGAGACAAGACAGGGCGTTACGGTGGCGGCGGAATCGTGCAGCGGTAGGAGTATTGTCTCGGCGCGTGCGGGCGCGTGGCTCTGGCCGAGCCGGACCGAGCAGGCGGCGCCAGGTGGGTCTCCAGGCCAAGGCGTAGGCCCAAGCAGCGGTCGGTCTGTACGGATGCCTACGGACGCAGCAAGGGCTGAGGCGTGGCTGTTTTCTCAACAAAAGATAAAAAGCAAGGGCCAAGGAATGGCTGCTCAAGTCGCGAAGACGGACGGGGCTGCTGCATGCATGGTGTACAAGGAGGCCTCAGGTAGTCAGGCAGATGGCCTGAAGCTGATCGTGCGGTGGTACTAAGTTGTGCAAAGCCAAGGATACCGCGAGATTTGCTTGTGAAAATAAAAGGTGCAATTCTTGTGCGTGCATGGAGGAGCTATTAGTGGACCAAGACAAGAGAAGGGAATTGTGCGGAGGGATCACCCGGTCAGGTTTGCATGGAAATATTTCTTGTGGGTCATGTTTGCTAAGAGTGCTTGGTGCGTGTACGTTAAGGACGGCAACACGCGCATAAGGTTCGGAAGAGTCTGGAGTGCGTTGTGGCTGGATCATGTATGCACAGGGCGTAAGCAGGGCATGAAGATGTGTTGGGCGGACACGACGCAGGGTGGAACATTGTTGCAGTCGGTAATTTCGACTTGGTCGTACTGGACAGTCTGATGGATCGACATGGATGTTGGTCAAAGGAGAAGACGACGATGATTTCAGCGACGACGACATAGGTGTGTGATGCTAATGGTGGCTAACTTTTGGGGTGTGGAAACGCGTGGTGCAGGCCTTAGGGCTTGTGCGGCTTCGACAAGACTATGACGCAGGGTTGATTCTAGGCAGTGTACACATGAGAGCTTGAAGTCGACATGGTGCGGGGTAGCATAGCTCAGCTACATGGTGTCATGTTGAAGGTGGAGCTGGGAGTCTGATGGATGACTACACTCTGAGCTGATGGAGGGGCTACATCGTAAATGCATGGAGAGTCGAAGCCTATTTCAGCAGAAAAGGGAGAGACACGTGGATCGGGCTGGTTAACAGTGGTCTGAAGGAGACGTGATACTCAGCATCGATCGGTGGTTCTCTGCAGTAGGGGTTTGAGTGGTGTTGGTCGCAACCCTCGAGACTCGACCAGGACATCGGAGACTCAGCACGGTAATAGCGGCGAGGTGTGCGGTACGCACGGGATATGGAGACGGGCCAGGGCTCTGGTGGTCATACATGTGTTGAGACAACTGCGAATTTGACTCGGGATGACTACAAGCAATGGTGCAATTTCTTTAAGTTTCAGACAGGCGGTCAAGGAATAACGGTGATGTTGAGTTCGGGTAACTCTTATGTGTGACACCTAATATGTGAGTTATTCACTTTCACACAGGTTAGTGATCAGTGTGTGTGGTGGCGTTGGACTGATACTCTGAAAGTTGAGAGCGCAAACTAGAATAATGTGGAACTTAATTCGCTCGAGTGTTGACTGTGATCAAGAAAAGAGGGACTTCAAGTTGCATGTGGAGTCATATGGAGTCTTTGGAGTAGCAGCGGTTCTCATGGGATAAGCTCCAGTCCAATGTACATGGAAGTTTGACGCATTGACGAATTCAAGGTGGTGGAGAATAATTGTGTCGAATATTGTGTACAAGATAGGTTACAGTTGGACTCTGAGTAGTATTGTGTTTAGATAGGATTTGGTCATGTCCTAGTAGGACACTTGTATCCTAGGCCTCTCATATATAGCGATGGTAGACACATGATGTAACATATGCCAACATAATTGCACATGAACGTAGGGAAAGCCGGTGGCATGTGCAGGCGTCCAGAGCGACTGGGTGCGATGTCATGGGGATGAGCGTCCATAGTCAGGCCCCGGGATGTAGCCATATCGATCAACAAACACAAGCTAGCTAGCTAGTCAGGTCTCACCACGGGGGTGGTCAGAGTGACTAAAGGTGACCTGTCTGAGGCACAGATCCTAAAGAGGCTGAATGAGCTGGCTCCAGGTAACTTTCAATGGGAGCTTATTAGACTCGAGGCCAATGTGTATAAGGTTGAGTTTCCATCAGCAGAGGACTTGCAGAGGCTTCTGAGTTTTGGGATGTACAGAGTGCCTAGCACTGAGTGTATCCTCGAGTTTGACGAGTGGAAGAAGGTCAAACCAAAGGGAAAGCCTCTTACTCAGGTCTGGTTACTCATGATGTTCGGGTCGCAGCTAGCTTGGGGACACTTTTTGGGAAGACCGAGCGGGTGGACATGCCCTTTGCTCAAGCAAATGGGGTGGCGAGGTTGCTCGTGAGTGTTTTGGATATCGAGTTTGTACCGGATGTGGTTAAGTGGACGCATGCCGGCATGATATACAATCTTGAGATTGAGTTTGAAGACACTGATCTATTCGCTGAGGCTATGACTGGGAATGATGTTGATATGGTCGATAAGAATGGTGGCTCGGGCAACAAGGAGCTGCGAGAGGATGATCGTGGATGAGATAAGTCCAATGCCCCAGGTTCTAACAACGCCTCGGTGGCGCCCGGGAAAGGGACTCCACCACCAACTTATGCGCCTATGAACTTGCTGAGATTTGGCTCATTTCAGCCTGCTTCAGCTCCTCCTAGATTGTGGAGTGATCGGGTGGAGTGTGATGATCAGTTAGAGCACTTGCTTCCTCCTCTTGATTTTTCGGTTCTTGACGCATCTGTAGGTGGTTGCTCGGAGGTGTTTGTATCTGAGGTAACCTCAGTGGACTATGCACCTAACTCTGAGGTTACCGCGACAGTGCTTGGTCAGGCTGCCGAGCTTCGCTTCGAGGGTGGGGAGGATCATGGGCAGGCGGCACCCCGGTCCTCCGCTGCTCATGCTTAGAGTGATGCTTCTCAGCAGATGAGGAGCCCGGTGACGCCTTGCATGGCTGCTGCCGTGCTGCATGCCAGAGGAGAGGCTGAATCGGGAGGGGGGTGTGGGCAGGTGGCCTCTGCCCCCACCTCTCCCATGGTGCCCCTGGAGGGGGCGGCTCCTACTGTGGACCTAGGCCGAGGTCGCTGGGCGCGCAGGTCCCCGAGATGTTGCTGCCTGGGGAAGCTTCGCCGGTTTTTGTCGACGATGCATGGTGCGTCCCAGCTATTTCAGCTTAGTTGACCCCTGTTGGGGGTTGGGCAGGAGGCCTTACCGCGAACAGGGTCATGCGGGACGACATCATTGCTTTTGGAGGGATTCCGGATCTTCTGTCTGAATGTCGACGGATGAGCTGTTGTCTTCAGGATTAGCCGGATGTTGATGACATGCAGCTAAAGTGCGTCATGCGGGCGGCCAAGTTTCATGACATTGAGGTCACTACACGTATGTCATCAACACCTCCAATTCTATTTTGCATTTTTCTAATGATGAGATTATACATAATGCAAATCAGTTGGGAGTTTCACTAGGTAGTAATGATAGTGAAATCTCTAAATCCGTTAATGATATCCTAGATCTTGAAGCGGAACGCGCCTTAGAAATGATTCGAAACTTAGCGGCTTTCAAACCTATGAACGATTCGGATATAGATGCGTTGGGGGTTAGCGTACTTGATAGCTTTTGTGCGGATCTTGCACCCTCACTTCCTAAGACTGAGAAGGATGAATGTTCTATTTCCCCAAGGGATTCCATTCTTGTAGATACCCAAGTGGCTAGGTCCACTGAGCTCGGTTGTGAGGACCGGGTAGAGGACCAAAACAAGCCTAAATGCAAGTGGAAACGAAATATTTATCCGGCTTCAGCTGTGCGTAGAAGTGCTAGGATTCAGACCACTAAAAAATTTCATGATGAACTATGAAAGGAATCTTTTGAAATAGCAGAGGTCTTACGGACTTGGCTAAAGAAGGTTTCTAGCGGATGCTCCTATAAAACACAAGTTCGATTTTATCGCACTCTCTAAAACTGGAAGGGACAATTTTACCCCCCGGTTTCTTAGTACTCTATCGGGAGGTGTTGATTTCGATTGGCATTGCCTACCTCCAAGAGGAAGATCCAGTGGGATTTTACTTGGGGTTAAATGTGAGTCGTTGGAAGTTCGGAATGTGGTCATGGGAGGTTTTGCGGTCAAGTTTCGGGTCAGATCGAAGGACGATGAGTTTAATTGGGCATTGGTGGCGGTGTATGGCGCTGCACAGCCTGAACTCAAACCAAACTTTTTGGCGGATTTAGTTCGTATTTGCGGTAGCGGGCAGCTCCAAATTCTGGTTCGGGGTGATTTTAATATTATCCGTAGACGGGAGGAAAAAACAATGATAACTTTCACGGCAGATGGTCTTTTATGTTTAATACAATCATTGAAAGCTTGGATCTTTGAGAGTTCGAGCTTTCCGGTAGAAAATTCACTAGGGCCAATACGTTATCAATCCCGACGTTTGAGAACTTGGATCGTGTCCTTGCTAGCGTCGAATGGGAGTAGAAGTTTCCAATGGTGACGGTCCAAGCGTTATCTTGCGCGATCTCCGACCATACCCCATTACTGGTTGACTCGGGAGAGGCAACACATGTGGGAAACAAGAATACCTTTTCTTTCGAATTAGCATGGTTTGAAAGAGAAGGGATCCTGGATCTGATAGCGAGAGAATGGGCTAAAGATTCAGGAGGGAGATCGAATGTTGAAAGATGGCAGAATAAGATTAGGCACCTAAGACAGTTCTTACGTGGATGGGCCAAACAGTTGAGTGGGATATATAAGGTTGAAAAGGAAAGGCTCCTTTTACTTATTCAATCCCTAGATTTAAAAATCGAGTCCTCCATTCTAGATACGAGGGAGCTGGAAACTAAAGTGGAGGCGGAAATGAGGCTGAAAGAACTGCTTCGAGAGGAGGAATTAAAGTGGACGTTGCGAGCTAAAGTTCCCAAAATCGTCCAAGGGATGATAACACACACTTTTTCCATATGATTGCGAATGGCAAGCATCGAAAGAAGAGAATCTTTCAGCTTGAGCAAGATGAGGGGACGATTTTAGGACAGGAGAACCTAAAATTATACATCACCAATTACTATAAGCAGCTGTTTGGGCCTCCTGAGGATAATTTCGTATTCCTGGATGAGTCGAGGGTTGAGGATGTTCCTAAACTAGCAGCAGATGAGAACGATATTTTGACCGCCCCATTTTCGGAGAAAGTGGTGTTTGAAGCAATTTCACAAATGAAGAAAAATAAAGCTCCAGGGCTGGATGGTTTTTCGGCAGAGTTTTATAAGAAGTGTTGGCACATCATTAAGGGGGACTTGCTCCCGATGTTCCATGATCTATTCTCGGGACAATTGCAGCTGTTTGACTTGAACTTCAGAACAATTACTTTGCTTCCTAAGAAAATAGAGGCCGTGCGGATTGAACAATTTAGGCCGATTTGTCTTCTTAATGTCAACTTTAAAATATTCACCAAAGTTGCGACTAATATGCCTACGCAGATTGCGCATTCTATGGTGCATTCGTCTCAATCTGCTTTCATGCCGAACAAAAACATCCTAGAAGGGGTTGTGGTCCTACATGAAACGCTCCATGAAATCCACACGAAAAAACTAGATGGGGTGGTTTTCAAACTGGATTTTGAGAAAGCGTACGATAAGGTAAAATGGCCATTTCTTTAGTAGGCCTTGCGTATGAAAGGATTCAACCAGTCCCGGAGGAACCAGGTAGATTCTTTCACGCAAAAAGGTAGTGTTGGAATGTCAGGACCCCGACTCAATGCCACATCGATCTAGCATGTAACACCTCATATCACTTTGCGGCCTCACGCACGGTATTCCCACGGGTGTCGCCTTACCTTTGCCCGGGACCGTTTGTGCCTTTTGGCACACGTATATGATAGTGTCGCTAGCATCCATATGATAAGGAGCCCGGGCTGACATGGCTAGTCGTAAACCCAAAGTGGCACAAACTTACAGGGACAGACATCCATGACCCAGCATCGAACGTGTCGGTCATCAGCGAGTGAATCCAGGCTGTAGCACTGGGCTAGCAGGACTCCGGTGAACCGGGCTGTAGCGGGCTAACAGGACTCCGGTATTCATCGCGTGACATTTCCCCGAAGGGACAGACACAGGAACGAAGAAGGACACATGCCGGCCAGCCTAAGTGTTCCGGAGCAGTAGCAAGCTACCATGGCTCAGTGGAAACACTAGGAGACATTTCCCGGTAAGAGAGGCTACTAAGGATAAACAACTAGATAGTCAGATCCCACACATACCAAGCGTTTCAATATCATACACACAATATGCTCGATATGTGCAAATACAACATGGCATCACAACATGACTCTACAACTCAAGTATTTTATTCAATAGGCTCCGAGGAGCGAGATATTACAAACATGGGTCTCACGACCCAACATTCAGAGCATACAAGTCAAAGCACATGCGGAAGCTTAACATGTCTGAGTACAGACAACTACAAATGAAAAAGGCTGAGAAGCCCGACTAACTACCAGATCCTGCCGAGGGCACAAGATCGTAGCCGAGGTAACAAGCTAAACGTCGAAGTCCACGCGGAACTACTAGTGAGACGGAAGTCTCTGCAAAAACATAAAATAGGCAAACGTGAGTACAAATGTACCCAGCAAGACTTACATCAGAACTATCTACATATGCATCATTATCAACAAAGGGATGGTGGGGTTTAACTGCAGCAAGCCAGCTTTGACTCGGTGGCTATCCTGAACTACGACTGCAAGTAACTCTTTTGAGGTTGCGCACACGAGTCCACATATTCACCATATCAGTACTCCACTATGGATCCGCTCTCGTCTCCCTACGAGAACGCCATCCATAGCACTCACACTTATCTTGCGTATTTTAGAGTATCCACTTTCACTTGTCTATGAACTGTACAGGCGACCCAGAAGTCCTTTTCCGCGGACACGGCTATTCGAATAGATAATGTTAACCCTGCAGGGGTGTACTTCTTCACACACGCTCTCACCACTTACCGCCGTTTACACGACATGTACTCGGCAACCTTCAAGCGGAAGCCCAGCGAGGGTGTCGGCCACGACCTGACTAACCACACAAGTCTCTTGTCCAGGTTTATCGCCTATTCTGGTTCCATCCGCAAGGAGATCCGGCCGGGGTGTCGCTCACGGCCCCAAACGATGTGAGCAGGGTTCCCAAGCCCACCTCGACGGGTGGATCTACGCTTGGTACACCGTGCCACGGTGCCTAGTCTGTCCCAAGCCCACCTGTACCGGGTGCCACTTGGTAGACTACTAACACTACCTACAAACACCAGAAACTAGTTGCAACTCCTGGACAGAGATCAGGTTGATTAATAAGTCGAGAGAGCTTGGAGCGCCCGGAGCCCAATGTGTGGTAGTAACTCTTCATGGATCACAAACACAGAACTCAGTTCCTGAGGACGGTTTCAATGAGACAACCCACCATGTACTCCTACATGGCCTCTCACCGCTACCTTTACCAAATCGTGTTCACACACTTAGCTCACACACAGTAGGACATGTTCGCACACCTCTGATTCATCCCCGATGAATCAGACCTGACTCAACTCTAAGCAGTAGCAGGCATGACAAACAAGCATGAATGAGTAGGCACAACAGGGCTCAAACAACTCCTACTCATGCTAGTGGGTTTCATCTATTTACTGTGGCAATGACAGGTCATGCAGAGGATAAAGGGGTTCAGCTACCGCAGCAAGTAACAAATGAATCGTTGTTGTCCTAATGCAGTAAAAGAGAGCGGGAGCGAGAGAGTGGGATTGTATCGGTATGAACAAGGGGGTTTTGCTTGCCTGGGACTTCTGAAGATAATATAGTTCTCCATCGGTGTCATCGAATAATCGTCGGAACCACGTTTACTGAGAGGGAACAAACACCGGCAACAGAGAAGAAATACAATCAATGCAATGCACAAAATGATGCATGATATGACATGGCAAAAATGAGTGTGTTTTGGCTAATGCAACTTAGAACAGATTAAATGAAGTTGGTTTGAACCAAGGGTTCAAATTCAAACTCCATATGTGGATATTTAAATGCCATTTATATGATTTGTGCTAAACAGCAGCTATAAGTTGTTCTAACATGCATGAAAACAGTACAAATGGATAGATTGGATTTTTCTGATCATTTTTCATATATAACTTATTTCATTTGGAGTTACGGTTGATTTTATATGAATTTTAGAAGTTTATACTATTTTCTGGAATTTCCTATATAAGAATAAATCCAGAAAAGGATTTACTGCGTCAGCCTGGCGTTAGTGTGACATCATCGGTCAACTGAGACGGTCCAGGTCAACCCTGACCTGTAGGTCCCATCTGTCAGTGTCAGTTAAACTAACTAAGTTTAGTTAGCGTTAAACTAATACTAACCTAGCTAGTTAATTAGTGCTAACTAGAGTAATTAGTCGGGCAGGGCCCGCAAGTCAGTGAGAGAGAGGGGGAAGTCAAACCGGGCAGTGGGGTCAAACCATGCCGGTCAACGGGTCAGCGGTCGCAGGCGTTTAGCCGCCGGCGAATCCAGGCGCGGTGGTGCACTGCAGGATTCGCCTACAGAGCACCGTTTGGCGCGCGAAGCTCAGCTACGGGATGCGGACGCTCGTCCGCATCCAACCGTGGTGGTGGCGGAGGCTGGGGTGGCCGGAGTTGTCGCCGGCGACGACCTTGGCGGTCGCCGGAGCTCGGGTGAGCTCGGGATCGAGGCTACGGCGGACGAGTCGGCGCGTGCGAGGCATCTACGGGCCCTACGAGATGCGGCGAGGTCAGTGGAAAGGACGACGGGGCCGTTGCGTGGCCGGAGCCACGTCGGCGGCGAGCTCAGGCGGCGGCGCGAGTGGGTGTGCTTGGTGCGGCGACTACGGCGAGTGGCAGAGAGAACGGAGAGGGGGAGGATGGTTAGTGGCTCACGGCGGATGCAGGGGTGGCTTCGGCGTGCTCGGGGAAGCACCGGGGCGAGCGCAGCGGCGAAGGGGATCTCCGGTGGCCGGCGACGAAGATGACGAAGATGGCGATGATGCAGGGCCTCCGGCGCCATGTAGCTCGGTGGAGAGGACGAGGAAGATGCGGCGGAGCTTCTGGACTGCTCGAGGGGGCGAGGGAGAGGCGATGGCCGCGGCGGTGCTCGTCGGTGGCGGCGGACGCGTTCGGTGAGATGGGGAATGGCGAGGCAGAGAGCAGGGGGGGAGAGTGAGAGGTCCATAGGGTCGGGGCGGCGCCGAAGAGAAGCCCCGAGGCATCGCGGTGGCCTCAGTGACGCAGGCAAGCAGGGAGGTGCGTGGCGTCGCGGGCGCGCGTGCGCTGTCTCCCTCCTCTGCCTACTGGCAAAGGTAGGTGATGACTGGCACCGGGCCAGGTGGGCTGGGCCAGCACAGGTGAGGCCCAGGTGGGCTTGGTGGGCGCCAGGTAAGTGCCCAGGTGAGTCTCTCTCTCTCTCTCTCTCTCTCTCTCTCTCTCTCTCTCTTTTATTTTAGTTTTTCTATTTCTGTTATTTTGTTTTGGTTTAGTTTGGAAACTAAACCATTTAAAACTTTCTGTAAATTGTTATGTAAGCTCAGGACTAGCCCAAGGTCACATGCAACTTAAAAAAATATTGAACATTATTTCTTATATAGCAGAAATAATTTCAACCCAAATATATTATTGATTTAAATCAAAGACCCAAAATAAATTATTTCTGTGACTCCAAAAATATTGGTTTGAATTTTACATCATGCCAATATTTTCACAGAATAACAGGAACATTTTCTTGGACTCATTTGATGAGATTTAAATGTTGGTTATTTTTAGAGGTTTTCTGAGGCTTTTGAAAATTCCTCAATTCAAGTTTCATTTGAATTTAAACATGATGCTCACATGGAAACTAGCATAGGTCAGCCCAGAATTAGGGATGTGACATGGAATCAAAGTGAATGATGACATAGGTCATTACTTCCAAACACACAAGGGTCTGAGACAAGGAGACCCGATGTCACCGATTCTGTTCAACATAGTGGTCGACATGTTGACAATCCTAATAGGAAGGGCTAAGGTTGATGGCCAGGTAGGTGGCCTTGTTCCGCATTTAGTTGGAGGAGTGTCTATCCTACAGTACGCTGATGATACTATCATCTTCACAGAGCATGATCTGGCTAAAGCAAGAAACATGAAGTTTGTGTTGTGCATGTTCGAACAACTGTCGGGATTAAAGATCAACTTCCATAAAAGTGAATTGTTCTGCTTTGGAAGAGCTAAAGAAGAACAAGAAGCTTACAAGAAATTGTTCGGGTGCGAATTGGGGTCTTTATCCTTCACGTATTTGGGTATACCAATCCACCATTACAAGCTTTCCAACAAAGAATAGAAGTGCATTGAAGATCGATTTGAAAAAAAAATTAGCTACTGGAAGGGCAAGCTTATGTCATATGGAGGCCGACTAATTCTGATTAATTTGGTTCTCACAAGTATGTCCATGTTTCTCTTGTCCTTTTTTCAGGTACCAGTTGGAGTATGAAAAAGGCTAGATTTCTATTGACCGCCCTTCTTGTGGCAGAGCGATGATTTAAAATGAAAATATAGACTCGCTAAATGGGACATCATTTGTAGGCCGAAAGACCAAGGGGGTCTCGGCATTGAAAATTTAGAGGTGAAGAACAAATGTCTTCTTAGCAAGTGGCTGTATAAGTTATCTATAGAGACGGATGCCACATGGGCCCAGATTTTCCGTAATAAGTACCTTTAATCCAAAACCTTGTCCCAGGTGACGGTAAGGCCGATTGATTCGCCTTTTTGGAAAGGACTGATGAGAGTGAAATCAGTCTTTTTTAACAGGACAAAATTTATAGTTGGAAATGGTACTTCCATGAGATTCTGGGAGGATACATGGCTAGGGGAGACACCCCTTGCACTCCAATATCCTTCTCTCTATAATATTGTTCAGTGAAGAAACGCTTACGTTGCAACAGTATTACAGTCCAACCCTCTTAATATTCAATTCATGAGGACGTTAGCGGGAAACCGTTGGGAAGTTTGGCTCCATCTTGTGAGAAGATTGATGGATGTCCACCTTTCTCAACAGCCCGACCAGTTGTGCTGGAAACTAACTAAGAATGGAGAGTTTTCGGTTAAATCCATGTATTTGGATGTTATAAACGCTAGCACTATTCCTCAGTCGAAACATGTTTGGAAAGTCAAAGTGCCTTTAAAAATCAAAGTGTTTATGTGGTTTGTCCATAAACAAATCGTTCTAACTAAGGACAATTTGGCAAAACGCAACTGGATAGGAACTACAAGATGTAGCTTCTGTAATAGTGATGAATCCATCAAACACCTCTTTCTTGACTGCCCTTTGGCAAAAAAACTGTGGTGGTCGGTCCACATAGCATTTAATATTACTCCTCTGAATACTATCAACACGTTATTTGGGACGTGGCTAGATGGGATAGATCCAGAAACAGCGAGACATATCCGTGTAGGAGTATACGCTTTATTATGGGCAGTTCGGAACTGTAGAAACGACTTGGTTTTTAACATAACAACAAATATTCATTTCTTGCAGGTTATTTTCCGGGCCACTACATTGATCCGTATGTGGTCGCTACTCACTCCGACGGAGCCAGGGAGCGTTTTGTTACTGGATTTATCCGATGTGAGACGGTAGCAGGGCTATCTTCAACCGGTTTGGATGAGGTCATGTAATAGGATAGGTGTTTAGTTTCCTATCTTAATTTTTGCCTGCCCGTTGTGGCTATCCTGTTTTTGTGTTCGTGCTCTTTGTGAGCCTTTTAGAGACAGGAAGACTTTTGTTGAACCATTTTGACTATCAATAATATGGCCGTATGCATCATCTTGATGTAGAGGCCGGGGCAAACCTCTTTTTGAAAAAAAAAGCTAGTCAGGTCTCAGATGAGGTCCAAAGCTTTCGGCCGGGTCAAACTCACACGCTTCGTCTTTGCAGAAAGGTGAAAAATCATGTGTAAGGGATGAGTAGACATGGTGGATGATCAGTGAGCAGTCCGTTTCATTAGCGGTTGTATCCGCTTCTGCTGGATGATTAGTAAAAGCAGGGCTCTTGTGTCATTCAGTTTTCTCTGACTCAGCAGGTGCATATTGAAGGATAAATCACACCAAGAGTCCAACAACTTGCACCAGAAAAATCGTACACTGACTTACATAATAGCACATTTTTGATACAATTTCAGTTAACTCTACCTATCCATTTGCGTGTGGTGGTTGATAAGAGCAGATGCATATTGAATTCCAGGTCAAGGTCGCTCTGTATATCAAGGAGGAAATGACTGGCGCCGCTAGCTCACCATGGCCCTTTCGTTCATGTCTGTTGTTTTTCTCCCGCGGACTATGTGCGTACATAGATGGACGGACGGCCAGGATACGGTACCATCGGACGGACGGACAAACGAGCTTGAACTTGATGAAATGGAACACACAGAGACGAAGCGTTGACTCCCTGAACCAGGTTCAGGTCCAACATCTAGATAGTCTCTGCTATAAATATTTTTTCTTTTTACCATCAATACCATGATATATTTATAGTAAAAAATTGTACATGGTAAAGATACATGAGTTGACTACAGCGATTACAAAACAAAGTGTAAAAGAAACAAGCAAATCTTCGAGATCTTCAAACTCTTTCTTCTTCCATGATCCAATCTTCTATTTTTTTGAAGGCAGCCACAAGAAAATAACAAAGGTATCAAACCACATGCATGTAAATACCAACTAGGGTTCTTACGTATTCATAATTTGAGCCGTACTGCCAAGGATCGCACACGCATCCATTAAAGTAATCAACCAACATCGGAGAGCACCAACACCGGTATTCTAGGGACAAAAAACCAAACAGCCAGGTCAACATCGATGGGAGCTGAGAATATGAATCACCATTGTCGAGGATGTTGCAGTCGGGACAGATATTACAAGGACAATCCTCGCGGCAACCATGAGAAGAAATCCAAAAATGATCAGGCGAAGCAAGATCTGAATAACCATACCTAGATAAATTTAATCTTCCAACACCACCATTGATGTCAGGAAGAAGATCTCGCCATTGAACAAAGAGACGAAGATTACTTATTAATTAACTTAGCCAAAGACTCTTTCAAAAGAAACACAGACAGTCAAACAAGGCATACAGACCGATTCCATTTAAAATAACAAAGTCCGGGTCTGATTTCCATATCTCATTAAGGAAAAACAAACATGTTCTGTTCTGACCAAGAAGATGAGTCCAATAAGGTAGCAATACAAAGAAGACGTGAGCCACACACGAACACACATGCAAATCCAGAGGTTTAATGCCGATGGCACAACTAACCAAGCCCAAGGGAAATAAAAGACACAAATAGCAAAAGGGGACAATGCGTCCAAGCCTAATCCAGCTTAGGTGGTGGTGGAGGAAGTGGAGGCGCCAAGCGAACCACTGGAGGTATGAAGCCGCCTGTGATGGTGTCGATGGAGGCATGCTCCTGGTTGCGGCTAGGCAGCTCCCACAGCTGCAGAAAGCCACACAGTTTATAGATCGCGTCAGTAGGTCGTGGCAATGTTTTTCTCTCAATCACAAGTTTATTCCAAATCATCCACAACATCCATATGAGGACTCCAATTACCATCCACCTAATGTGGCGGTACCCAGCGGATGAGGTGAATAAATAATGAAAAGAGAAAGAAATCAAACAAAAAAATGATTTTGCATGGGTAGTGATTTACAAGAATGGCAATTTTTAAACCAAATTAACAGAGTAACTAAACCCTTTGAAATTTAATGGTCACTGTGAACCCCATTAACGTGCAATCCAGTTAATATTAAAGGATAATGGATACTGAATATGTATGGATTTGTAAAGCTACATGTAATTACAGCAGACATGTTAGAACAGATAGGAAGATTGCAAAAACATATGAAGCATGAAGAATAAAAACAGGTACCTTACATTATGTGGATGGTGCTGGAGTCTTGATGCTAATGTTATCGGAAAGTATGCCACCTGTCCTCAAGGTCTTCAAAATTTTGTGAATCCCCTCGTCAACCTCTTTACATTCGATGTTGACGACCTTGAGATGCGCATACACAAATGATTTCTCAATCATTTCTTGGCCCCCCCATTGCTCCTATGATGCTCTGCATGATACTTAATATTTAGCACGACCGTAGCACATACATGGTAATACAATTAATATGCATTTGCAGGATATATACCTCCGTATTACCAAGCTGGAGAGTGAGCATCTCAAGAAGTGGAGAGTGCTGGAGAATGCAAACTAGTTCATTAGCCGTGAACCACTCATTGAGTATCAGTGTCCTTAATTTGCAAAATATTGGGAAGCACTCTAAATCCCACTTGTAGATAAACTGAAAAAATTGCAAATGAACAAAAAAGAAGTCTGAGACTCAAGATAAATTAATTTAAGTCAACAGAAACTTCAAGTTGATAATTTTCATTGCAAAAAGTAACTAAGAGAAACAAAACTACACCTCAAGCACCAGAAATGTCAATCACGATTTAGCCAATTATAAGACACTACGATTATTCATCATTGCTTTGAGCGCAACTTTTGATATAAATAGAAGTACCGAACTATGGTAATTGAAATAACAAGTTGCTCATATGTGGGTGTAACAATGGATATCACAAAGAGCAACTACTGATGGTGGCAAATTAACACCAAGGGTAGAAAGGAGAGTGTGCAAGCATACCATTTTAGTTAGAGCTATCAACTCCAACTTGACAACATTGGAGAAACCACCGAGAAGCATCCCATTGTTGACAGGATAAAAATGGCAACCACAGAAAGGGTTACTACAATCCCCCAGACCATCATGACAAAAATCATAGCATCCATCACCAAGCCCAACATAAGCTGTTTCTAGCAATGGCATGTTTTCAAGGCAAGGAGTCAATCCTTCAAAATCATCTAGTTGCAGTGAGATGAGACCTGGGGCACAAATCCGAATGCACACACCGTGACGTAAATAACAAACATCAATGATGGACAACCGCTTTAGTGACATGGATGATATCTCGCTTGCACGAATGCTGCAAAGCTGGATACTTAGATCCTCTAACACCGGGCACCCTGAGAACTTCAAATCAGAGTGGTCGAGGTTGATCCGTTCAAGGTGCAAGGTCTTCAAGTGTTGGGAGATGAGATTGAGAGGAACATCAAACATTGGTATGTCATACCAAATGTCAGCAGCTCTTACTACTAGCTCCTCAGCTTCGCACGCCAGGGTGTAATCAATCAACAATTTGGTGTTTGTGAAAGTGTGCTCGGGTTCATCATCGGGATATGCATCAACCTCACACGTGACGAGAGGCGATTCCCTGCGGAGATGGATAACCAGCTTCACCAACTGTTCGAAACGCTTGTATCTCGGGAACATTGACCCGTCAAAGACGAGGTGTAGGCTGGTTGTGCGCCTCCAGAGATCTCGCCACCGGGTATCCAACACGCAGGTTGGCACGGCCTCGTTGGCTGGTAGAAAGGAGAGGACATGCCAGAGGATGTCGTCTGTGAGGTCCCCCAAGCGATCCCCAGTGTGCATTCTACCAAACAGGTTGTGGGCAAAAGTTCTGCAGGAGAGGAAAGGAATGAGCACGGCAATCAATAGGTCGATTCATCATCAAACTAAAAAATTATAGGCATCGCCTCACCTCAACACATGAACAGTTGGAAGTGCAATGGTCACTGGTGACTGCGAGGTCCACCTCCCACCTCACGCCCACCCACTAATCCCTCGCCACGCAAGGCACGCATGAGGAGGCGGCCAAAGGGAGGCCCTATGTTCCTTCGTGAGTAATGGAAGGGGAGCGCCGGGGAGAGAAAGAAGTGAAGGTTTCTAGGGCGTGGCCATAGGCACGGGGGACAGAGGTCAACAACGCGCCTTGATTCGCCACCTCTACGCAACACAGCGTCGTCGCAAGCTTTACCTCCACGGAGGAAGAAGAAGAAGAGTCTTGTTTTTTTAAAGACTTCCTGTGTGGCTCACTCTCCGATTGCAAATCTTGTACTAAAATTATTTTGAAGATTATTTGCCATTAATGTTGATTCCAATTTTAATTTTAATTAATAAAATTAATGTCCTGCCCAAAATTTTCAAATCACATTAATATTTTCCAAAAGGTCGAGGCTAGGTGTGGGTTGACCGACCAAGCCTGGCGCTGTTCGCCTCACGCATCATTGGATACGATCGCGCAGAGCCATTGGATCAGATTCATTTTCCCCTGTATTGTCTTCCTTCCTCTTGGATTATGTATTTCAATCCCTGCGTAACTGCATCTTTGTCCCCTTTACGCCCAGTCTTCACTCGCATCACGGTCGGCGAGCGCACTCCGCAACCCCTGAAGGTTTGCTCATAGCGTTCACCACTGGTGAGGTTGCCCAGGGCAGCAAACCCTTAGAGCAGCACCCATCCACCCCTAGGTTGGCTTGCATCATGGCATCTGCGGGTAACAGTTGTAGCTCGGTGATGTGCCGCTAGCATCTGTCTACTCCCATTCCAGCATTGTCGCCGCGCTCGTGCCCCATTGTAGCACCGCCACAACCTCATCGTAGCTTCCGGAAACCCTGGTTCCAGCACAGTCACCATCACTTGCAGTGCTTCCATCAAAGTCACATTGTGGCCCAGTAACTCAGTTCGTTGGTTGCAGCATTGGTTCGTGTCGTCTCTAACCCCGGTGACAACCAGACACAACATCCACACCATGTCACCGCTCCTTGCTGGTTGCAGCACCAGCCGATGCTGGTTCTAGTTCTGGTTCTCATTGCTCGCAGCACCACCGTTCATGGTTCCAATAGCGTGGGTTGCAACTTGTTGTCTTGCTGATTCCAGCACCGCCGCCCGCCGATCCCAGCATCCCACACCCATGGTTGCAACACCCCCCTTGACTCCGTGTGTCTCACCTTGTTGTCTTGCTGGTTCTAGCACCACCACCCACTGGTTGCAGCACCCCCTGCCTCCTCGTGCCGCCATGGGTCACCACTCTTCCTCTTGTTGGTACCAACATCGCCGCCAACTGTTCCCATCATCACGCCCCCATGGTTGCAGCGTCCTCCAGACGCTGTCGCAGGTGGGTCGCAATGCCTATACCAGTCAACCATGACTGGAGGAGGCGAATGACGCCAAGGTGATGGTCTCCCCCACAACAGCACCGGATGCACCCCGTTTGTCCGGTGTCGTCACTAGCATCAGTGTCCTGCTTGATGCAACATTGACACCCTCCACTACCTTCCACCAGCCCCTGTGTGGCATGGTGTGCGTGGTGGTTGGTGAAGGTGGAGGAGCTAGATGAACTCCCGAGGGCATAAAAGGAGGGAGGGGTTGCCGCATGCGGTGTTCGGACCGACGAGGTGACTGATATGTCCTTTTTACTGATCCGGTATTGGAACAAGAAAGGATATCTTGCACCTATTTCCCCAGAGGTGGCTCTGGGTATCGAACCCATGAGAGGAAGACTCCCTTGAAGCAATGGTCTCTAGCAAGATTTTGCCAAAGTGTCAAATCCAGTTTTTGACCGAATCAGCAAGCAAATAGTGATTCAAACACTTATAATAAAAGGAAGGTATTGGGATGAGGTCTTAATGCTTACAACCATGTATTGGTGTTCGGATAAAAAATCATACTAGTTTGTGCTCAGGAAGTCACCCATCAAGAGGTGAAGATGAAGATCGCGGACAAGACAAGAGATACTTCATGAAACAATTTTATTTTACACATAAGAAATATTGTGTCAAAGAGTTCCATTGATCCCTTCAGCAAATACCCGGGGCTGCAAGACTCATGCCTCACCCCATACCTTACCAAACTACTCACATATGGAGATCAGATCGCGAGAAGAAATCATTTAAGAACACATCTTGACATTGATTGATTGCAATATGTCTTACAGTTGATGCCTTGTGCGATGCACGATTACAATTATAAACTAGATGAGAGAGGTGTATGGTGGTGGAGATGTCCATGGAGGTGAAAATGGTAGTGGCTAGGATTTGTGGATGAAGATGATGATGAAATGGTTGTGGGGCTGTGCTCGATGCTCCTCCACTGATCATTCTGCTGACATTTTGATAGGGTACCCTTAATAAAAGTTGTTTAGGTGGACGATTTGCCTCGGTTTCAACACCAAACGACTACTCATGCGGGCACATGCGGTCACATGGAACATCGTCTTTGGCTCTGGAGGCCTTCTGACGCCTCCTGGTCTTGTTTCTTCTCCATTTTCCTTGCTTTACCTTCTCCCAAATTCTTCCTTTTTTAGCCCATTTCCCATGGGAAAATATCAAATAGAGGATTTCTAGAATCTTTTGCATTCATTAGTCATTAGCGGCAATATCAAAGCGAAAATCTCTCTAGAATGAGTGTAAAAATATCACTCATCACTCCCCCAAGCTTAAACTTGACCGTCTTCGAGCAACATAGAGAGAAATCTGAAGCATAAGGAACTCAATTGTTTGAACTAAAATAATAAGAAGGTTTTGGTTTACTTACGATCGGTATGCCTAGATATCCCTCTGCTTCATGACCTGAAAACTTATCATAGATATAGTGATGGCATGGTTATAGTGCAAGTGTTAGTGAAGCAAAGATAATCAACACAAAGTTTCTGATCTACTAGATAAAATAACTTGCAACACTTCATTTCATTTCATATAGACAACACTTGCTTGTTGGGAATGCACGAAAGAGTTCTTAAGATAGAGCCCTGAAAACATAGGTTGGGGAGTAGAAAGCATGTAGTGAAACATGATGCTCAAGTGCTCTTGAACACATCAACAATTGTTTCCTCTTCTAGGATCTAAAACACTTTGTTTCAATAATTGTTTCTTGGAACTTTGATTGTCACATGAAGGAGATTATGCCAAATAGTGATCATGCATAGGTTTTCGCTACGACTTAATGTTTGGCATCTATGGACCTTTAGCAATAATGTCTCTTTTGACCTCTTTTGACCAGTCCCCTTTATTTACCACATACACACCCATTGAAGAGAAATCCGAATAATATTCATTTGTAGTTTTTCCACTACATATGGTAACAAACTCATAGCCGCAATATAAGCTATTGCTCTTGGTGGATCATTCATTTGCAGTGGAGTCCTCAGCATAGCATCAAGAAGGATGACAAAGCACTACTAGGGAAAACCCTAGTAGTAGCGCGGGTTTTAACGCTATCAGTAGCGCGGGTGACCGCGCTACTAATAAGGCGCTACAGCTAATAGATAGTTGTAGCGCTTTATGTACCTGCGCTACTAGTTTTGACTGTATTAGTAGCGATTTTTCAACCTGCGCTACTAATAAGTAGCTATAGCGCTTTTCTTTGTCCGCGCTACTGTTGTATCTTTCAACATTTTTTTCCTGCTTCCTATTGATCTAGAACAGTACTCCATTTCAATAAACTGCAATTTCACATATACCAGATAAGAATTATCATTAACCACAATACCATGTAGTCATACAGTAGTCATACAATATCATTAAGCATTATAGGTACTCATATATAGTCAACATGCATCCTCACACACATATATGGTTCATACAGGAGCATATATGATAAGCAGTACTAGGTAGTCATACAACATAGAGTAGTCTACTACGGGGTAGTCATACAGCCACACACATATGTAGTTCTAGATGATATCGACGGTGACCATCATCCTCATGCCATGGCGGTGGGTGTTCCTGATAGTAATTAGGATGGCCTGTCCAACACGAAGATTCTTGCCAACTAGGAAGTTCTTCCACCCAACCGAGCGGAAGTGCCGGCAACCGTCCGTGTCCATGCCGTACGCACAGGTGGTGACGGAGCCCCTTGCGGTAAGGCATATTCCAACAGAGCCTTCTTCATCAGGCTCGATACAACAACTCACAAATAGGCTCTTTGGCAATTTTTGAATAAGGAAAACATATCAATTAATAAGTAGCCTCGCACATACTCTTGCAAATATATTTCTACTAAGTATAGGTTTCTACACTATCAAAAACAGTACTACATTTCTATTAAGCTTGAATCCTACTAATAAGTATGGATCCGACAGTAAGCATGTCATCGATCGGACAGTAAGCATGTCATTGGACTCTAGACTAATTAAGTATGTCATCGCCTAGCTTCTACACATCATATCATTGGACTCTACACTACGCATATCATCGGATTCACTAAGCATATCGTTGGACTCTACACTAAGTAAGCATGTAATTGAATTCTACACTAAGTATAACATACCATAACATGCCGATCAACCATGGTACTTGTCAGGCGGGTCACGAATGGCACCCTGACAAAGTCAACACGTGGCAGAATTATGTCCCATAGGTTGCATACCTCCTCCTCACTCAGCCCTATTCTTCGAGTATAGATGGCTTCATCAGGTGGGTCCTCATCATCTTCATCCGTGTTGAGATAAATGACGGCCAAGTTTGGTCTTTCTGCTCTGAAGGAGAAGCTGAGCAACTAACCACCAGTGATACCCATGTGGGAGATGAAACGGTTCCATCCATCTCCTCCCATCTGTGACATATTTGTCCTTTCTCGACCTTGTAGGGGCCCCCAGGAGCCTCAAAGGTCACAATGTCTTCAGTCATCTCGTTGAATTCCAACCTCACATTGCATGGGACGATCTGTGTATACACAATGATATATACACAATGCATTAATGCCAGTAACACTAAAAAAAAAATAGTTGTTACAAGTTTCATATATTTTGTTACCGCCACAGGAAGAAAACTTGGTTGGAAGTAGATGCAGAACAACGTGCCAGTTGCAAGGCTGCTGGCACATCTTGACTTGCACAGTCGACATGGTGGTGGTGGTGTCGCCATTTTCCTATAGCAATATTTGAAAAGGATTAACAGTCCACTTTAGAGGAAAAATCCGGCATGACCTTTGCTAAAAAAGGACATATCAAGCGCTTGAAATTTCCTGGAACGGAAATTAATCAACACTCCGGCAAAACATAGGCCACTCAGAGCTTTTACCTGCAAACATGGTCACTTGGGCAAGCACATATCCTATTTGAGCAACACTAGATATACATGTTTATATCTACATCACCTGAGCAATTCTTGAGCAACACTAAATAAACTAGATGTACTAAAAAATCTACATCATCATCTATTCAAAATGTTCTATACCTAAAACATCTACATCATCATCCACTATTACTATTTCTTTTACTAAACCCTAAAAATATGCCCTAGGTTCATAGTATAACAAGTACATAACATTTTTTCAAATTCTACCAACTAAAAATTTCCATTACTAAAATTTCCAATCAAAAGACCTAAAATTTCCTATTCTATTCAAAACACCTAAAATAGGCTAAAAATTTATTCTATTACAGAACCTACATTCTACAATGTCTACATTCTAAAATCTACATTTAAATTACCTACATTCTACAAGAACAGAGAGAAGGGAGGGAGGAGGGGTAGGAAGGAGGGAGAAAGGAGGGGTAGGAAGGAGGAAGGGAGGAGTGGGAGAAAGGAGGGAATAGGTGGGAAGGATGGGGGAGGGAGGAGGAGGGAGGTAGGAGGAGCTACCTCGGTGGCGGTGACCGCGGGGGGGGGGGGGGAGGGGGAGGGCGATGACAACATGATGGAGGAGGGAGGGGGTAATGGCCAGCGGCGGGATGGAGGAGGGAGGGGGCGACAATGAGGCGGCGGCAGACGACAGGGCCGGTGCGGGGGAGAGTGAGTTGGAGCAGAGAGAGGAGAGTGAGGGGCGGCCTAGTGATAGGATGGCATTAGCAGTAGCGCGTATCTTGGTAATGCGCTGCTGCTAAACGCCCTAGAAGTAGCGCCTTCCTATAAAAAGCACTACTACTAAGTGTAAGCATGCAAAAATACATTGGCCATCAATGATCTTTTTGTGTACAGTCTGAATGGTCAATATGAGTCCTCCCCCGGTAGGAACCAGAGAAGACTCATATTGCAGCCATAAATTCTACACATAGAGTTCAGTGAAGACCAAGAGGTTGTGATAGCTTGAGAAGTAACATATTTAAGTTGGTAAACACCTTGTACGCAGAGCGAGGTGGGACTAAACTTGTGGACTAAACTTAGCAGTAGCAAGTTGTATTGAAACGCGTTGCAGCTAACATCAATAGCAGTAGCGTGTTATGTAATACGGCGCTACTGCTATAACTAGCTTGACGGCGAGGTCATGGCAATTATAGCAGTAGCGCTATTTACAGAGGACGCGCTACTGCTATTTTCCTTTCAACAGCGCGTTTTTGTGGCATGCGCTGCTGCTAAATAGCAGTAGCACCGTATTTTAAATAGCGTTGCTAGTAAGATCCAGTGTATAAGATTTTTCCTAGTAGTGAAGCCATAGTACACACGTACATGCGCATATAGTAGCAAAGGCCATGGCACCAGCTAGAGGGTTTAACACCATGTTGAGATATACTAACACCGATTTTTGGCATAATCTCACCCACCTTTCAACTAAGTTCCTCTAGACAATTTAATCCACAAGTGCTATCAAGTCTATTAAAATTAACAACATGGGGTTGAGCATGTCAAACATCACTTCCTTTCCAATTTCTCAACTCCAAAGTCTTGTGATACTTTCTCTTGTGTCAAGTTATACTTGGTTAATTTCATTTCATTTTAAAAAATGTCCCACTGCAAGTCTTAGTTGTCCAAACTAAAGAAAACAAAGGCTACAAAATTATTTCAGCTACTAGAGCAAAACCTTTGTATCAACTATCAAGACTCACTCCCATCCTGTTTGCAATTTTTTAGAATCCTCAAATTCCAAAAGGAAAAAAAAGATATGCTCAAATTTCAGTTTTTTTAATTTTGGCTAAATCTGGTCAAACTATGGTCAAACTACTTATTCAAGAAGTATTAATTTTGCAACATAATTATTCAAGAATATTAGTGTTACTAAATAATTATTTTAATTTTTTGAATTTTGGTCAAATCTGGTCAAACTATGGTCAAACTGTGGTCAAACTATGGTCAAACTTATTCAAGAAATATTAGTGTTACTAACTGTTTTTTAGAATAATAGTTCCAAACTCAAACGGTGAAACGTGTGACCTAATTCTCAAGCTAAACTGCTGAGGGTTAATAGGATTGACAGCTTACATTTGTCAGGAAAATAACAAGTGGAGACTTGGAAAGTTGGGGGAATAGAACTCCGAAGTTAAGCGTTCTCAGGCTGAGGGAGTGAGAGGATGGGTGACCGGTCAGGAAGTTAGACGATTTGGAATGAGTGATCCACACTTGAGCAGTTAAGAGGGGTGATTAGAGACTAAATCATCAAATAATTCAGAAAATTGAAAATCAAAAAAATCAAATATTTTTTACAAAATTTAAAAAAATAATAAAAAAATACCTTTAGTACCGCTTGGTAACACCAACCGATACTAAAGGTCCTCCATACCATGGCGCGAGCTCACGCCACGTGGTGGGCCTTTAGTGGCGGTTCGTGCCGAACCGATACTAAAGGGGGGGGGGGCTTTAGTCTCCACCCTTTTAGTGCCGGTTGCAGAACCGACACTAAAGGCCCTTACGAACCGGTTTTAAAGCTCCACTTTCTACTAGTGGCCCCAAGTAGGAGGAATCCTACTTGGGCCCCTAGTCCAATTCGGCCCCCTTTCCTTATTACCGGAAGGGGGAAAAGGGAAGAGAGGGGGGAGGAAGGAAAGGGGGGCCCGAACCCCCTCCTCCTTCTCCTATTCGGCCTCCTTCCTTAGGGGGGGGGCACCCCTTGTGGGCTGGTGTGCTCTCCTCCTATGGCCAATAAGGCCCATTAATCCCCCGGGGGTTCCGGTACTCCGATATGCACCCGGTACACCCCGAATCACATCCTGTGTCTGAATATCATCGTCCTATATATGGATCTTTACCTCTCGACCATTTCGAGACTCCTAGTCATGTCCGTGATCTCATTCAAGACTCCGAACAACATTCGGTCACCAAATCACATAACTCATATAATACAAAATCGTCATCGAGCGTTAAGAGTGCGGACCCTACGGGTTCGAGAACTATGTAGACATGGCCGAGACACCTCTCCAATCAATAACCAACAATGGAACCTGGATGCTCATATTGTTTCCCACATATTCTACGAAGATCTTTATTTGCCGTACCATAATGGCAACGTACGTTATTCCCTTTGTCATCGGTATGTTACTTGCCCGAGATTCGATCGTCGGTATCTTCATACCTAGTTCAATCTCGTTACCGGCAAGTCTCTTTACTCGTTTCGTAATGCATCATCCCGCAACTAACTCATTAGTCACATTGCTTGCAAGGCTTCTTATGATGTGCATTACCGAGAGGGCCCAGAGATACCTCTCCAATACTCGGAGTGACAAATCCTAATCTCGATCTATGCCAACCCAACAAACACCTATGGAGATACCCGTAGAGCATCTTTATAATCACCCAGTTACGTTGTGACGTTTGATAGCACACAAGGTATTCCTCCGGTATTTGGGAGTTGCATAATCTCATATTCAAAGGAATATGTATATGACATGAAGAAAGCAATAGCAATAAAACTGAACGATCAATATGCTAGGCTAACAGATGAGTCTTGTCCATCACATCATTCTACTAATGATGTGATCCCGTTAATCAAATGACAGCACATGTCTATGGTTAGAAAACTTAACCATCTTTGATTAACGTGCTAGTCTAGTAGAGGCTTACTAGGGGCACAGTGTTTTGTCTATGTATCCACACATGTATCAAGTTTCCGGTTAATACAATTCTGGCATGAATAATAAACATTTGTCATGATATAAGGAAATCTACAATAAAAACTTTCTTATTGCCTCTAGGGCATATTTCCTTCAGTTGTAGGGCGAAGGAAGTTTGGACTGAACTCGGGCAATACGAAATCATGACAGATGCAGTAAGACAAGATCGCTCATGGTCTGTGACATTGGAAATTCTAGCCAGGATCGGTTCAGTTTACTAGGGCTTGCAATCCCCTGAATTGGCTTTGGTTGCATCATGGTTTATCTAGTGGTAGCAGCGTCAACATATGAAAGGGGAAGTGATCCAAAAACCTGAAAGGAGTGTTGTGTCAATCAAAGTCCTTGCGACGAATTTCATAAGAGCTTACATAGCAAAGCCGTCGAGAAGAAAGGAAGATCAGATGTGGAAGAAGCCTTGCGGTGATGTTACAAAATTAACGTTGACGCAACTTTTCAATATGAGACACTCTCAGGAGCGACGGGTGATGTTGCCCGCGATGGAAGGGGAAACTTCATTGTTGTAGTATCTTGGTTCCTTCCACACTCAAGTTGTGTTGACTTGACAGAGATTACTGCAATACGAGACGGATTATACCTAGCAGGGAGAATTGAGTGCAACAAAGTCATTATAGAAACAGATTGCACGTTTGCAGCGGAGGCGGTGCAAAAAAGCTGATGATTACGTGGGCTTGGACATATACACTATTCTTGAATGCAAAGAGCAAGCACTGGACTTTGCAGATGTTTCATATACCCACTGCCTGCGGGAAGCAAATGAAGTTGCAAATGATCTTGCGAGAAACTCATTTAGCGATAGATCTTCTAATTTTTGGGACTCTACGTTCTCCGATTTTATTTCTCATGCCTTTGGAAATGACCTTGCGATTATTTGAGAGATAAAATCATGATGTTTCCAAAAAAACCCGACATCAGTAGCGCCAACGTGGCAAGACAAAAATCAAACAACAATACATGAACATCTTTCAAATTTTTTTACAATAGTAGCTTAAATATCGTGGAGCATGAAACAAAAGATTGTTCATTCAACCATAATAGTAGAATATTAAACCATAAATGAACAGTGGGCCATCGATTTCAGCGACTGTCTCTCTTTGTCTTTGCTGATGAATAGTGTAAGTACAAAGCTCATGTCATCCATCCTTTTTGATAAGTTACGAAAATGTGTATTAAATCCCAAGTCTGTCATGTGGGGCACTGCCTACAGGCGTGGGCCACGCGGCCAGGAGCAACAGCCGCCTGCCGCAACAGGCGAGGCGTAGGCCGGGCAGGAGTCCTGGTCCTTATACATTAGTTCCTAGAATAAAAGAGTAGTTTGTTAGGCATAGGTTTCTAGTTTGTTAGCAGCCCATGGGGCCTTTATATATCGTATAATCAGCACCCTTTGAGGGCAAGCAATAAAGTTATTATCTCCTACCTCTTCCTCTACTCCTATCCTCTCCTCCCGCACCATTGAGCAGCCAGGCAAAAACCCTAGCGCTCATATCCACCGAGACTACGAACTACGTAGTCGAGGCCCTGCTGTCTTGGGTACCGAGGCCCTTGACAACTTGGTATCAGGTTCCAGGCGTTCCTCGTCCTCCTCCACGCTGCACCCGCCGCCCAGCCCACCTCCATCGCCACCATCCGCCACCGCCTCGGTTTCTTCAGCCATGAAGGAACCCACCACCGCCGATTTGGCCAAGATGATCGAGGCCCTGACTGCAACCATGAGATCCCTGCAGACGTCCGTGGCAGCCCCGCAGAAGGAGAAGTCGGCCTCCTCGTCAGGCGCCGATGTCGGCCATGACGGACAGCACCACAACGATCGACCCCCGCGGTTTCAGAAGATGGACTTCCCCAAGTTCGATGGCAAGTCCGACCCGCTCGCTTTCCTGAACAGATGCGAGTCCTTCTTCCATCAACAACGGATCGCCGAGGAGGAGAAAGTCTGGATGGCGTCATACAACCTCGAGGGTTCTGCCCAGCTGTGGTACATGCAGGTCCAGCGTGACGAGGGCACTCCGCCGTGGCGCCGCTTCTCCGAGCTGCTCAACCTCCGCTTCGGGCCACCCCTGCGCGCTAACCCGTTGGGCGAACTAATGGCGTGCAAGCGCACGACGTCCGTCGTCGACTTCCAGGAGCGGTTTGAGGCGCTCCTTCCTCGGGCAGGCTACTTGTCGGACACACAGAAAGTTCAGATCTTCACCGCAGGCCTCCAGCCACCCCTTAGCCTCGACGTGGAGATCCACAACCCGCAATCCCTAGCCGTCTCCATGAGTCTCGCCCGCAAGTTGGAGCTACGCGACCAGCGTGCTCGCCCCCGCGCCACTGGTTTGTTCTCAGCAGAAGGGCATCCCGCCGACGTCCGTACCACGCCTCGCGCTCCCCGCACCGGCACCACCAGCCGCGCCCCAGCAGCCGCTTGTTCTGCCGGAAGGGCGCCCAATCTAGCGCCTATCACAGGCGGAGATGGAGGAACGCCGTCGCCTGGGCCTCTGCTTTAATTGCAATGAGAAATTTGGCAGGGGCCACAACCGCGTGTGCCAGTGCATCTTTCTCCTCGACCTGGCGCCATACGACGACGACGACGACACGGCCTCCGCCACCGATGATGGCTCGCCGGCCGGCCCTCACATCTCGCTCCATGCAATCGCCAGCGTCCGCACGAGCGAGACCATGCAGATGCATATCACCCTTGGGGGAGTCTCCCTCCTCGCCCTGATCGATTCCGGCTCCACCCACAACTTCATCGCCGAGGTGGCGGCCGCCCGCGCCACATTGCCACCCCCACCCCCGAGAAGACACGCGTGACGGTGGCCAACGGCGAGCGCGTTCCGTGCCAGGGTGCGTACCGTGCCGTGCCCTTCCGCATAGGCCGAGAGGCATTCTCGGAGGATTTCCTAGCCTTGCCGCTCGCAGGCTACGACGTCGTCCTCGGCACGCAATGGCTTGCAACACTTGGACCAATCTTGTGGGATTTTCGCGCCCTCTCCATGACGTTCTGGCGGGAGAACCATCAGGTGTGCTGGCGCGGCCTTGCGGGACCGGCCGGGCCCGTCCTGAAATCATGCAGCGGCCGCGACTTCCTCGACGCCATCACCGCCGAGTTCGACGGCATCTTCGCCGAACCATCCGGCATGCCACCGCCCCACGGCCGCGACCACGGCATCACCCTGCTGCCCGGTTCCGGCCCTATAGCCGCCAGGCCGTACCGCTACCCAGCCGCGCACAAGGACAAGCTGGAGCGTCAGTGCGCCGCCATGCTCTCCCAAGGCATCATCCAAGTGAGCTGTTCCGCATTCTCCTCGCCGGTCCTGCTGGTCCGTAAGCCCGACGGGTCCTGGCGCTTTTGCATCGACTACCGCGCTCTGAACGCCATCACCGTCAAGAATGCCTTTCCGACTCCGGTGGTAGACGAACTCCTTGACGAGCTCAGGCGCGCGCGTTGTTGGGGAACGTTGCAGAAAATTAAAAAAATTTCCTACGGTTTCACCAAGATCCATCTATGAGTTCATCTAAGCAACGAGTCATGGGAGAGAGATTGCATCTACATACCACTTGTAGATCGAGTGCGGAAGCGTTCAAGGAGATGGTGATGATGGAGTCGTACTCGCCGTGATTCAGATCACCGATGACCAAGTGCTGAACGGACAGCACCTCCGCGTTCAACACACGTACGGGACGGACGACGTCTCCTCCGTCTTGATCCAGCAAGGAGGAAGGAGAGGTTGAGGAAGATTGCTCCAACGGCAGCACGACGGCGTGGTGGTGTTGGTGCAGCAGTACTCCGACAGGGCTTCACCAAGCACGTAACGGAGGAGGAGAGGTGTTGGGGAGGGGAGGGGCTGCGCCTTGGGATGTGTGTAGCAGCCCTCCCCTCACCCCTCTATTTATAGGGGAAGGGGCAAGGGGGGCCGACCCCTCTAGATGGGATCTAGAGGGGGGGGCGGCGGCGGCCAGGGAGGGGGGACATGCCCCCCAAGCAAGGGGGGCGCCCCCCTTAGGGTTTCCCCCCCAACCCTAGGCGCATGGGCCCAAGGTGGGGGGCGCGCCCAGCCCTCCAGGGGCAGGCTCACTGCCCCTTGCGGCCCATGTGGCCCTCCGAGAGGGGTGGCCCCTCCCGGTGGACCCCCGGAACCTCTCCGGTGGTCCCGGTACAATACGATATGCCCCCGAAACTTTCCGGTGTCCGCATGACAACTTCCCATATATAAATCTTCACCTCCGGACCATTTAGGAACTCCTCGTGACGTCCGGGATCTCATCTGGGACTCCGAACAACATTCGGTAATCACATACAAGTCTTCCTAATAACCCTAGCGTCACTGAACCTTAAGTGTGTAGACCCTACGGGTTTGGGAGACATGCAGACATGACCGATACGACTCACCGGTCAATAACCAACAGCGGGATCTGGATACCCATGTTGGCTCCCACATGTTCCACGATGATTTCATCGGTTGAACCACGATGTCGAGGATTCGATCAAACCCCGTATACAATTCCCTTT
Source organism: Triticum timopheevii (assembly GCA_963921465.1). Lineage (NCBI taxonomy): Eukaryota > Viridiplantae > Streptophyta > Magnoliopsida > Poales > Poaceae > Triticum > Triticum timopheevii. Next base: position 552,858,678 of record OY997272.1, on the reverse strand, counting down.
GTCAATTGGTACGTTACTTGCCCGAGACTCGATCGTCGGTATCCCAATACCTTGTTCAGTCTCATTATCGGCAAGTCACTTTACTCGTACCGTAATGCATGATCCCGTGACCAACCACTTGGTCACTTTGAGCTCAATATGATGATGCATTATCGAGTGGGCCCAGAGATACCTCTCCGTCATACGGAGTGACAAATCCCAGTCTCGATCTGTGTCAACCCAACAGACACTTTTGGAGATACCTGTAGTGCACCTTTATAGTCACCCAGTTACGTTGTGACGTTTGATACACCCAAAGCACTCCTACGGTATCCGGGAGTTACACGATCTCATGGTCTAAGGAAGAGATACTTGACATTGGAAAAGCTCTAGCAAACGAACTACACGATCTTGTGCTATGCTTAGGATTGGGTCTTGTCCACCACATCATTCTCCTAATGATGTGATCCCGTTATCAACGACATCCAATGTCCATAGCCAGGAAACCATGACTATCTGTTGATCAACGAGCTAGTCAACTAGAGGCTCACTAGGGACATATTGTGGTCTATGTATTCACACGTGTATTACGATTTCCGGATAATACAGTTATAGCATGAATAAAAGACAATTATCATGAACAAGGAAATATAATAATACTTTTATTATTGCCTCTAGGGCATATTTCTAATAGTCTCCCACTTGCACTAGAGTCAATAATCTAGTTACATTGTGATGAATCGAACATCCATAGAGTTCTGGTGTTGATCATGTTTTGCTCGCGAGAGAGGTTTAGTCAACGGATCTGCGACATTCAGATCTGTATGTACTTTGCAAATTTCTATGTCTCCATCTTGAACATTTTCACGGATGGAGTTGAAATGACGCTTGATGTGCCTGGTCTTCTTGTGAAACCTGGGCTCCTTGGCAAGGGCAATAGCTCCAGTGTTGTCACAGAAGAGTTTGATGGGCCCCGATGCATTCGTTATGACTCCTAGGTCGGTGATGAACTCCTTCACCCAAATTGCTTCATGCGCTACCTCCGAGGCTGCCATGTACTCCGCTTCACATGTAGATCCCGCCACGACGCTCTGCTTGCAGCTGCACCAGCTTACTGCTCCACCATTCAACATATACACGTATCCGGTTTGTGACTTAGAGTCATCCAGATCTGTGTCGAAGCTAGCGTCGACGTAACCCTTTACGACGAGCTCTTCGTCACCTCCATAAACGAGAAACATGTCCTTTGTCCTTTTCAGGTACTTCAGGATATTCTTGACCGTTGTCCAGTGTTCCTTGCCGGGATTACTTTGGTACCAAACTTACGGCAAGGTTTACATCAGGTCTGGTACACAGCATGGCGTACATAATAGATCCTATGGCTGAAGCATAGGGGATGACACTCATCTCTTCTTTATCTTTTGTCGTGGTCGGGGACTGAGCCGAGCTCAATCTCACACCTTGCAACACAGGCAAGAATCCCTTCTTGAACTATCCATTTTGAACTTCTTCAAAATCTTATCAAGGTATGTACTTTGTGAAAGACCTACGAGGCGTCTCGATCTATCTCTATAGATCTTGATGCCTAATATATAAGCAGCATCTCCAAGGTCCTTCATTGAAAAACACTTATTCAAGTAGGCCTTAATGCTTTCCAAGAGTTCTATATTATTTCCCATCAAAAGTATGTCATCTACATATAATATGAGAAATGCTATAGAGCTCCCACTCACTTTCTTGTAAACACAGGCTTCTCCATAAGTCTGCATAAACCCAAACGCTTTGATCATCTCATCAAAGCGAATGTTCCAACTCCGAGATGCTTGCATCAGTCCATAAATGGATCACTAGAGCTTGCATACTTTGTTAGCGTTCTTAGGATCGACAAAACCTTCCGGCTGCATCATATACAGTTCTTCCTTAAGATGTCCGTTAAGGAATGCCGTTTTGACGTCCATCTGCCATATCTCATAATCATAGTATGCGACAATTGCTAACATGATTCGGACGGACTTCAGCTTCGCTACGGGAGAGAATGTCTCGTCGTAGTCAATCCCTTGAACTTGTCGACAACCCTTAGCGACAAGTCAAGCTTTATAGATGGTAACATTTCCATCCGCGTCCATCTTCTTCTTAAAAATCCATTTGTTTTCTATCGCTCGCTGATCATCGGGCAAGTCTGTCAAAGTCCATACTTTGTTTTCATACATGGATTCTATCTCGGATTTCATGGCTTCAAGCCATTTGTTGGAATCTGGGCCCGCCATCGCTTCTTCATAGTTCGAAGGTTCACCGTTGTCTAACAACATGATTTCCAGGACAGGGTTGCCATACCACTCTGGTGCGGAACGTGTCCTTGTGGACCTACGAAGTTCAGTAGCAACTTGATCCGAAGTACCTTGATCACCATCATTATTTTCCTCTTCAGTTGGTGTAGGCATCACAGGAACATTTTCCTGAGCTGCACCACTTTCCCGTTCGAGAGGTAGTACTTCATCGAGTTCTACTTTCCTCTCACTTACTTCTTTCGAGAGAAACTCTTTTTCCAGAAAGCATCCGTTCTTGGCCACAAAGATCTTGCCCTCGGATCTTAAGTAGAAGGTGTACCCAACAGTTTCCTTAGGGTATCCTATGAAGACGCATTTTTCTGACTTGGGTTCGAGCTTTTCAGGTTGAAGTTTCTTGACATAAGCATCGCATCCCCAAACTTTTAGAAACGACAGCTTAGGTTTCTTCCCAAACCATAATTCATACGGTGTCGTCTCAACGGATTTAGATGGTGCCCTATTTAAAGTGAATGTAGCTGTCTCTAGAGCGTATCCCCAAAATGATAGCGGTAAATCGGTAAGAGACATCATAGACCGCACCATATCCAATAGAGTGCAATTACGACGTTCGGACACACCATTACGCTGAGGTGTTCCAGGCGGCATGAGTTGTGAAACGATTCCACATTTCCTTAAGTGTGTACTAAATTCGTGACTTAAGTATTCTCCTCCACGATCTGATCGTAGGAACTTTATCTTTCGGTCACGTTGATTCTCTACCTCATTCTGAAATTCCTTGAACTTTTCAAAGGTCTCAGACTTGTGTTTCATCAAGTAGACATACCCATATCTACTCAAGTCATCAGTGAGAGTGAGAACATAACGATATCCTCCGCGAGCCTCAACGCTCATTAGACCGCACACATCGGTATGTATGATTTCCAACAAGTTGGTTGCTCGCTCCATTGTTCCGGAGAACGGAGTCTTGGTCATTTTGCCCATGAGGCATGGTTCGCATGTGTCAAATGATTCATAATTGAGAGACTCTAAAAGTCCATCAGCATGGAGCTTCTTCATGCGCTTGACACGAATGTGACCAAGGCGGCAGTGCCACAAGTATGTGGGACTATTGTTATCAACTTTACATCTTTTCACACTATGAATATGTGTAATATTACGCTCGAGATTCATTAAGAATAAACCATTGACCATCGGGGCATGACCATAAAACATATTTCTCATATAAATAGAACAACCATTATTCTCGGATTTAAATGAGTAGCCATCTCGTATTAAACGAGATCCAGATACAATGTTCATGCTCAAACTTGGCACCAAATAACAATTATTAAGGTTTATAACTAATCCCGTAGGTAAATGTAGAGGTAGCGTGCCGACGGCGATCACATCGACCCTGGAACCATTCCCGACGCGCATCGTCACCTCGTCCTTCGCCAGTCTCCGTTTATTCCGCAACTCCTGCTTTGAGTTACAAATATGAGCAACGGCACCGGTATCAAATACCCAGGAGTTACTACGAGTACTGGTAAGGTACACATCAATTACATGTATATCAAAGATACCTTTGGTGTTGCCGGCCTTCTTATCCGCTAAGTATTTGGGGCAGTTCCGCTTCCAGTGACCCTTCCCCTTGCAATAAAAGCACTCAGTCTCAGGCTTGGGTCCATTCTTTGACTTCTTCCCAGCAACTGGCTTACCGGGTGCGGCAACATCCTTGCCGTCTTTCTTGAAGTTCTTCTTGCCCTTGCCCTTCTTGAACTTAGTGGTCTTATTGACCATCAACACTTGATGTTCTTTCTTGATTTCAACCTCTGCCGACTTCAGCATTGAAAATACTTCAGGAATGGTCTTCACCATCCCCTGCATATTGTAGTTCATCACAAAGCTCTTGTAGCTTGGTGGGAGCGACTGAAGGATTCTGTCAATGACCGCCTCATCTGGGAGGTTAATGTTCAGCTGGGTCATACGGTTGTGCAACCCAGACATTTTGAGTATGTGCTCACTGACAGAACTGTTTTCCTCCATCTTACAACTATAGAACTTGTCGGAGACATCATATCTCTCGACCCGGGCATGAGCTTGGAAAACTAGTTTCAGCTCCTCGAACATCTCATATGCTCCGTGTTGCTCAAAACGCTTTTGGAGCCCCGGTTCTAAGCTGTAAAGCATGCCGCACTGAACGAGGGAGTAATCATCAGCTCGAGACTGCCAAGCGTTCATAACGTCTTGGTTCTCTGGGACGGGAGCGTCACCTAGCGGTCCTTCTAGGACATATTGTTTCCTGGCAGCTATGAGGATGATCCTCCGGTTCCGGACCCAGTCCGTATAGTTGCTGCCATCATTATTCAGCTTGGTTTTCTCTAGGAACGCGTTGAAGTTCATGTTTACATGAGCGTTGGCCATTTGATCTACAAGACATATTTGCAAAGGTTTTAGACTAAGTTCATGATAATTAAGTTCATCTAATCAAATTATTACAATGAACTCCCACTCAGATTAGACATCCCTCTAGTCATCTAAGTGTTACACGATCCGAGTCGACTAAGCCATGTCCGATCATCACGTGAGACGGACTAGTCATCATCAGTGAACATCTTCATGTTGATCGTATCTTCCATACGACTCGTGTTCGACCTTTCGGTCTCCGTGTTCCGAGGCCATGTCTGTACATGCTAGGCTCGTCAAGTTAACCCTAAGTGTTTTGCATGTGTAAAACTGTCTTACACCCGTTGTATGTGAACGTAAGTATCTATCACACCCGATCATCACGTGGTGCTTCGAAACGACGAACTTTAGCAACGGTGCACAGTTAGGGGAGAACACTTCTTGAAATTGTTGTAAGGGATCATCTTATTTACTACCGTCGTTCTAAGTAAACAAGATGCATAAACAAAATAAACATCACATGCAATTATATAGTAGTGACATGATATGGCCAATATCATATAGCTCCATTGATCTCCATCTTCGGGGCTCCATGATCATCTTGTCACCGGCATGACACCATGATCTCCATCATCATGATCTCCATCATCGTGTCTTCATGAAGTTGTCATGCCAACGACTACTTCTACTTCTATGGCTAACGCGTTTAGCAATAAAGTAAAGTAATTTACATGGCGTTCTTCAATGACACGCAGGTCATACAAAAATAAAGACAACTCCTATGGCTCCTGCCGGTTGTCATACCCATTGGCATGCAAGTCGTGACTCCTATTACAAGAACATGATCTCATACATCACAATATATCATTCATCATTCATCACAACTTCTGGCCATATCACATCACATGACAATTGCTGCAAAAACAAGTTAGACGTCCTCTAATTGTTGTTGCATCTTTTACGTGGCTGCAATTGGGTTCTAGCAAGAATGTTTTCTTACCTACGAATAACCACAACGTGATTTTGTCAACTTCTATTTACCCTTCATAAGGACCCTTTTCATCGAATCCGCTCCAACTAAAGTGGGAGAGACAGACACCCGCCAGCCACCTTATGCAACTAGTGCATGTCTGTCGGTGGAACCGGTCTCACGTAAGCGTACGTGTAAGGTTGGTCCGGGCCGCTTCATCCCACAATACCGCTGAAGCAAGAAAAGACTAGTAGTGGCAAGCAAGTTGACAAGATCCACGCCCACAACAAAATTGTGTTCTACTCGTGCAATAGAGAACTACGCATAGACCTAGCTCATGATGCCACTGTTGGGGAACGTTGCAGAAAATTAAAAAAAATTCCTACGGTTTCACCAAGATCCATCTATGAGTTCATCTAAGCAACGAGTCATGGGAGAGAGATTGCATCTACATACCACTTGTAGATCGAGTGCGGAAGCATTCAAGGAGATGGTGATGATGGAGTCGTACTCGCCGTGATTCAGATCACCGATGACCAAGTGCTGAACGGACAGCACCTCCGCGTTCAACACACGTACGGGACGGACGATGTCTCCTCCGTCTTGATCCAGCAAGGAGGAAGGAGAGGTTGAGGAAGATTGCTCCAACGGCAGCACGACGGCGTGGTGGTGTTGGTGCAGCAGTACTCCGACAGGGCTTCGCCAAGCACGTAACGGAGGAGGAGAAGTGTTGGGGAGGGGAGGGGCTGCGCCTTGGGATGTGTATAGCAGCCCTCCCCTCACCCCTCTATTTATAGGGGAAGGGGCAAGTGGGGCTGACCCCTCTAGATGGGCTCAAGAGGGGGGCGGCAGCCAGGGAAGGGGGACTTGCCCCCCAAGCAAGGGGGGCGCCCCCTTAGGGTTTCCCCCCCAACCCTAGGCGCATGGGCCCAAGGTGGGGGGCGCGCCCAGCCCTCCAGGTAGGGGTGGAAACGGATCGGATGCGGATCGGATAGTGCTCTTACCACTTCCATTTTCATATTTTCAAAACGAATACGAATGTGAATACGGATGTTATCGGATACGGATGCGGCTCGGTTGTTATTCGAATACGGATATGTATCGGATGTTTTCTTCATTCGGAACGGATACGAATAATAGCGACATATTGCTTAAGTATATTAGTCAATAGCTACATGACATGAAATAATCAACTTGTGACATACAATAAGTCAATGATAAATAGGCTTATGAATAAATACTAATGTGATGCGTAGTAATTTCTAAGTTTAACCATACAAAGAGTAATTTTTGGCCACTTATTTGGCTTTTATGTTGGATAATTGGAATATTGGGGCTAGAATTTTGAGAATTATCTCCCATAATCTTATTCGGATACGGATATATCCACTTCCATATCCATATTTGTGTCAAAATCTCATACCATATTATATTTTTTTATTTGTTTAATAAATTCGGATACGGATAATTTCCATTTCCATTTTGGTTCGGATGCGGATGTTTCGGATACGAATAGGCATTTTGTCGAATACGAATATCGGATATTTCGGATTATCCGCTACCACTTTCCACCCCTACCTCCAGGGGCTGGCTCCCTGCCCCTTGCGGCCCATGTGGCCCTCCGAGAGGGGTGGCCCCTCCCGGTGGACCCCCGGAACCTCTCTGGTGGTCCCGGTACAATACCGATATACCCCCGAAACTTTCCGGTGTCCGCATGACAACTTCTCATATATAAATCTTCACCTCCGGACCATTCCGGAACACCTCGTCACGTCCGGGATCTCATCCGGGACTCCGAACAACATTCGGTAATCACATACAAGTCTTCCTAATAACGCTAGCATCATCGAACCTTAAGTGTGTAGACCCTACGGGTTCGGGAGACATGCAGACATGACCGAGATGACTCTCCGGTCAATAACCAACAGCGGGATCTGGATACCCATGTTGGCTCCCACATGTTCCACGATGATTTCATCGGTTGAACCACGATGTCGAGGATTCGATCAATCCCCGTATACAATTCCCTTTGTCAATCGATACGTTACTTGCCCGAGACTCGATCGTCGGTATCCCAATACCTTGTTCAGTCTCGTTACCGGCAAGTCACTTTACTCGTACCATAATGGATGATCCCGTGACCAACCACTTGGTCACTTTGAGCTCAATATGATGATGCATTACCGAGTGGGCCCAGAGGTACCTCTCCGTCATACGGAGTGACAAATCCCAGTCTCGATCCGTGTCAACCCAACAGACACTTTCGGAGATACCTGTAGTGCACCTTTATAGTCACCCAGTTACGTTGTGACGTTTGATACACCCAAAGCACTCTTACGGTATCCGGGAGTTACACGATCTCATGGTCTAAGGAAGAGATACTTGACATTGGAAAAGCTCTAGCAAACGAACTACATGATCTTGTGCTATGCTTAGGATTGGGTCTTGTCCATCACATCATTCTCCTAATGATGTGATCCCGTTATCAACGACATCCAATGTCCATAGCCAGGAAACCATGACTATCTGTTGATCAACGAGCTAGTCAACTAGAGGCTCACTAGGGACATATTGTGGTCTATGTATTCACACGTATATTACGATTTCCGGATAATACAGTTATAGCATGAATAAAAGACAATTATCATGAACAAGGAAATATAATAATACTTTTATTATTGCCTCTAGGGCATATTTCCAACACTCGTTTCTTCACCAAGCTCGACTTGCGCTCCGGCTACCATCAGGTGCGGATGCGTGCGGAGGACATCCCCAAGACCGCCTTCCGCACCCACGACGGCCTCTATGAGTTCCTGGTCATGCCTACGTAGTCGAGGCCCTGCTGTCTTGGGTACCGAGGCCCTTGACAAAGTCAAAATCGCTCTACATCACCATTCATGAGAGTAGGTGCAACATTTTCAAACCAAGTGCCGAGACATCAATAGAGGTTGCTATGCTAGGCAATATTGGATATCCAAGTACTTTTTTTTAGAAAAGGAGGATGACCCCCGGCCTCTGCATCTGGGCGATGCATACGGTCACTTTATTAATTATTCTCACAAGACTTTACAAAGTCATACAACAGTAAGATTAAAGCCGTCGTCTAAGCAACAAACTGTCGCTACACCTATCCAGTTGATGAAGGGGCGCAGATAGCCTGGGCCTAATACCAAATAGACATCGCAGCCAAGCCTAACATCTAAGACCTAAGACCCCAACCTAGCCACTTGCCGGGTCTGGGGCACACACTGGTCCGGCGTGCTCTCAGAGGCCGCCACCTCCAACTGCCACCGCTCTATCTTCAGAACTGTACTGATGCATCAACCTTGCTCGGTCTAGCTATCGTCGACGCCACCACGGCTCCAAACGACACCTCCTCCCCGCGCGCAAACAGCTGAGCACGTCGCGGTCGCCACTGATACACCTTAGCGCCATGCTGCCAAGTACCACCAGCCGACACAACTTGAAGTCCTTGGAAGATCTGTCGTGCGTAGCACCTGCCGACCAGGCATGACAAAGCATAGCACCTGTCGGTCAGGCATGACTTGACATCTCCACCGAAGCCCCGTGCAAGATGAAGCCGCTCCACCTCCTGCCTCTGACTTCCAGCACTGCTCCATAAATGATGCCCTCAAGAGAGAAACGACACCGCAGTGCCGCCATCGTCCGATCTGGAACACCAGATCCTAGGGTTTCCACAAAAGCAGCACGAGTGGGTCGACAGTAGTTACGCGACGATGCCTCCATCAAGGTAACAGCGAGAACGCCGCCATCGCCTGCCGTCGGCTCGGTTTTCACCGGCAACCATGTCTCTCCTACTCGCAGCCAGGACTAGATGATGGATCTCGAGATCCGATCACCAAGCCTCTGGCCGGCCATCTCTGGAAGAAGATGACCACCACGTCCACCAGCGTCACCACGCCGGGCACGCGTCGCCGCCAGCACCCCCATGGTGCCTAGAGGCCGACAAGCCCCGACGAACACCATGCCTCGCCAGCCGCCATGGCCCTGGCCCAAGCACCACCAGATCCAGATCGGACCGGGGTTAAGTGCCCCAAGTCGCAGCCGCCGCGGAGGCAGCACCACTGGACGGTGCCCTGCCCTCCACCCTGTCGTAGGACCGAGTCATCGTCGGAGCTCCGCCGCGCCACGCCGCCAAGCCGCCGCCGGAAGAACTCGCGCTGCCGCCAGGGGAGAGAGAGAGACGCGCCAGGGAGAGGCCCCGCCGCCGCCGGCACTGCCTGGGCTTTGCCCGGCTGTGTCCCTCAGCGGCCGAAGACATTATTAAATTGGTAGTAGTAATTTGTTGGAAATGATTTATCCCGTTGTAACCTGGTTTTGGGAGTGGTGCGGTCTAATTTTCACTCCTATGAATAATCTCTTTTTTTTAATCGGAAAATCAGTGTTCTTCTTTAATGAAGTAAGCTGATCCAACAGTATCAGCTCATGTCCAGTCAAAATAAACAACAAAACAATAGCAACTCATGTAATTTCTTCTAGGATTCCGCTTAGCACCAGGCAAGAAGAAGCAGCACTAACAGGAAGTCTGAGCTATCGACACGTGGGTAACAGCCTTACATGTTTCGTATTTATCTAACAAATAGACTAAATAGACACAATTAAAAATAATGCATAAACCTTAGTTATGCAGATCACATCTGACATGAATGGCAAACTCGCCCAAATGTATAGAAGTAAACCAGGCATAGTTTTTCGAGTACTGTTTCAAATTTACATGTTTATACAAACATATATTGTTTCATATAATTAATATATGCACTTCCATCCATAAAACATTATTATTTAATTCCCCTGAACTGGTATTTGGATGTAGCTACCGCATATAGTTCCTTTTTCAGTTAACCCGCACAAGTCAAACAAATTTGTTTAAAATTGGACAGAATCAGGCGCGTCGTCTCTCAAAATGTTAGATACAATTTTCCACAACAGATCCATGGAACCTTTGTTGAGGGATGATGAGGGTCTCGAGTGGCAGATGGCTATGCAGCAGTGGAGATCGATAGGAGCACGAGGACCTTAACAAAGTGATCTAAGAGGAAAAGGTTAAAACATTACAAACTAATAATGTAGAGAAAATATTAAAATCACCAACCTCCCACCTTGAATACACTTCAACCGAAAAAAAAAGAATGTATGGTAAGAAATCGGATTGATGGTATTTGCTAGCGAGAATAAACGGAAATGGACGGTCAATGGGAGATGAATCATATTTCTGCACGGTCAACGGGAGATGAATACTATTTCTGCATGGTCAATGGGAGATGAATCCTATTTCCGAGTCCAAAGAAAATGACCCGAGCACCCTTACACACAACTACTACCTCTCTCTCAGTTTACAGGGCGTGCGCGTACCCCTAGGTCGTCAATTTGACCAACCTAATACAAGTCATATATTATAAAAAATATATCAATATAAACTTTAGATGTTCTATTTTCAAAAGATATAATTTTTGTGTTGTATAGTTTATATTAAGGTGATCAAATTGGCAACCTAGGTATACGCGTAGGACTTGTAAACTGAAACGGAGGTAGTATTGTTGAAGTTAATGCGCGGAGAGTTTCGGCTGTGTGTAAGGCTGTAATGTACCGCCATTGTTCACATGGGAGAGACCACTACCGCTGTTGCCATCGACATCTGGGCACCAACTGCCTCCAATCCGCAAATGTAACAGTTAGATAACCGCACATACAAAAGAAGATTGAAAGGTCAGTTGGCAGCTGGAGATATAACTACCATAACACTAGTAATGAAGAAAGAGGCAATGTAAGGATTTTTCTCATTCTAAAAGCTCTAGTAATATGCATTCTGTGAGCCTGGAAAAATAAACTTGTTCAACGTACATGAACAGTATGAAATCTAGTACCATCGAATGTTTGTAAATGCCATGCAAAGATCACTCAGGCTATCCAATCTTGGGATGTGGAAAGTGTGGATGGATAACTCCCAAGTCTAAAACATTTTTGTCGAGATCTCCAGTTTATCCACAAGAGCATTTGATGGAAGAATTGTATATGGTTACTAAGCGTATAAGCCTATACTAGGGCGTTATATATATATGCACTGTCAAACCACGAAGAAGAAGCATGTTGTATAAAACTGTAAACGTGTAATTTACATTCATGCATATGTTTATTGTAAAGCTTCTCCTTCAGAGTTTTGGGCAATCACATAAAAGGAAAGAGAACAAATAAAGTTTGGGCTAATGATAGAGCCGGGCAGGGGAAGTGCTACGCGTGAAGTATTGTAATGGCCCATCACTATTTTGAGGTAAAAACAAAGTTAAGTATTGAAAAGTAATAGGCATGACATTATTAGTTCTTGCATAGATCTACCAATAGGGTATCAACAATTTTTGGTACCGAGACAAAGTCATGGGCTGCAGCACCATTGCCAGCTACAGCCCCTTCCTGGACGCCTCCTCCATCTTTGTGATCTCCGCCATCATCTTCGCACAACAATACAGGTTCTGCACATATGTTATGTACACTGAGGATTGTGAAGTTCACTTCAATTTTCAAAAAGATTGGGAGTGAGTGACAGAGGGAATTGAGCTTTGATCAGAGGAACAAGTGTTGTCAGGTTATAAGAGAATTGTGAGATGTGTTAAAAAGGTAAATTGGAAAATTTATGTTACTTGTTGCAAATTAAATATAGGACGGTGGCCACAACCTTTCATCACACTCTAAATTCGAATGTAAAAAATGACCTGCATGTTAAGTTATCTGCTCTTCTCTGCAAAAAGGGAAGTTGTACAAAATTCCACTGTGGCAGTAAAATCATCCCACGAGAATGAGCTCAACGATCACAACTGAATCGCGCTGTGTGAAAAGAAAAACAGGGTTGTGTCTCCTTGCAGTAGCTAAGTATTTCATCGAGCAGGAATTGTGCAAAGAGTTCCAAATTTGAAAGAGTTCAAAGAAATTCATGCAGTTGAGTTAACAATATTCATGACCACTTGTTCTACTCCAGTTGGAAGTTAAAAGGAAACACATACTACATAAGAATAGAGAGATCAATTTCGTACCAGCGTGAGTGGAAACAATAATCGGGCTCCCTAATATTTTTTCTATCAGAACTACCACAAGTATTAATTAATCACCAAATTCACCAGCAGCTGAATTTGGAAGTAAGAGAAGAGATAAGATCTGGTGGAGAGAACAATGTCAAAAGGGAGATGGATATTGGAGCACCATCATCGCTCATGGCGTAGCAGAGTCATCCGCCTCTGGAACGAACAGGCTAGTGAGATGATGGGCTGGGTGAGGAGGAAGCAGGCACGATGGATATGTCTGCGTGACATGTTGGGGTCCAGAAGATCGTAGTCGTCCTCCGAAGCGGCACCAAACCCTTTCCTCCACCATGGACATTATCATCCTCTCTCTCTCTATATATATATATAGGGTGAGTCTATTATGATAACACCTCTTAAGATCTTATTATGCACACCAAAACGCTAATCTGCTAACAAAAACGAACTGCGTCACGCCCTATCTAATCGCGTGTGCAGACCGAACCGAACCGCAAGCACGCGAAAAACCAATCGCCCCTCTCTCTCCACTAACCAAATCCCAATCCCCCCACCGTCGTACGCCCACCTCCTCCACTCCCGTGCCCTCCTCCACCTTCTCCGGTGCCGCCGCCCGGGCCCCGCCGCACCACCTACTTCCTTCGGCGCCGCCGCTTCGTCCCAGCCACACCACCTCCTTCCTCCGGCGCCGCGCTGGCGCCCTGCACCGGCCCGACCCCCCTCCCAGCCACACCACCTCCTTCCCCCTGCGCCGCGCTGGCTACTGGCGCGGATCCGGGCACGCCACCACCAGGAGCCCCGTGCGGCTGCCGGCGTGGATCCGGCGGCGCCTCGTGAAGCTGTCGGTGTGGATCCAGACGCGCCGCCCGCAGATGCCCCGCGCTGCTACTGGCGTGGGTCCTCCCCCGCAACCCCGCCGTGGCCTCCCTGAATCCCCTCCCCACCAGCGAGGTGCTCTGTTGAGGGGCGCCAAAAGTCAGGCCCTGCTCCGAACAGAGGCATTGCAGGAGCCGCGCGCTGCCTCCCCGTGTGGCTTTCCGAACGGAGCCCAGCCGTGCAGTACGCCAGAGCAGGTTGTGCAGTACTTTTTGAAAATTTCTGTAGTTTATTTGTTATAGATGCGCGATTCACTTCTTCAGCCACCTCTTTCTTGCTGTTCACTTGTCAGGATAGAGAAGTACGGTGGTGTTGCAGAGATATTGGAGCAGATGAGAGAATAACCCTGAAGTTGAGTGGTTTGTAATAGGAAGTGTGCTCGACGGTGCAGTCAGGGTCAATCAGCTCCATGAGTCGTGCGATGTCCTTGTCATTGAGGGAGGAGCAAAACTCGTGAATCACATCTGTCAGGGGGGAAGATGGTAAGGCATTAACTCCATCTCCATGGAAAGCTTTGTTGAGACCACAGCTGGTTGCTTTTGGCCCTGGTATTGATCGTATGGGCTTTGGCGAACATTGTTGGCTCTTCCCCCACTTGGCGCTTATCTTGTGTCGCCCGGACAAGAGGCTCTGTTTAGGGTTGAGAGAGGGAGACTGGAAGGAGACAAGTGTGAGGGCAGAAATCATGGCGTCTGGGTGTTTGATGAATGCAGAAAGATGGCCAAGGCATAGGGGGATGAGGTGTGATATAGCAGCGTTGGTGGGCATTTTTCGGTTGCTTGGTGGTCAGACAAGGAATCTGACTGAGTACATACATATATATGGATGGAATAATTCGTGTGGTGGTGCATTGCTAAAGCATAAAGATTCGTTACGATATGAAGTAAGGAATATCTTCCTACATACATAATAATGTACAGAGCCAGGGCAGGCGAGGCCAATCAGTAATAAGGTATTTACTTTCTTCCTTGGTTTTTTTTTACATTGAGGTCCTGAGAGAGTATAGGAGGCTTGCATGTGTTGTCTTCTACAGAAAAGAAGAGAAGAGAAGAGAAGAGGTCACTTGCGGAAGAAGCCTAAGACTGCCTTCTTGGTTGGCGGCTTGTACGCCTTGGTCGACTTGCCGATAGCTTTCTTGGCGGCATCAGAAAGCTATATACAACTTTTTCATTTGCTCTGTGAAAAAACCGACTAGGAAGTTCACTACATTCATCTTTTTCATTTTTTTTGGAAAAGTAATTTGTTCTGCACTTGTAACGAGGTTGAAGAGAGCATCGATGTTCCTTTAAAAAGAAGTTCACTTTGTTGTTTGAGAAAATGAAGAGAGGAAATGAGTAAAAAATGGATGTGGATGAATGCTTGTGTGTAATGTGTAGCGTGCAAACAACATCCACTCGCGTTGTCCCCGCAGTGCATATTTCATTAACCAAAAAAATGAAAGAGGAAACTACAGTGCACTCCGGTCTTAAAAGAAGTCCACTCCGAAGGACTTTGGAGTACACTTCACTTGGAAAAATGTATTTTAAAAATTTATGTTGTGTTTGTTGAAAGACATTTAAACTAGTAAAAGAAAGTAATGAGGTTCACTCTCAAGAGTGTTGTGGATCACTTTTCAAGAGTGTTGGGGTTCACTTGCCGTCCTCTATGCGGTTCACTCGTTCATAATTTTTTATAAAAAAAATAAAAGAATCCATGCAGCTCGCTTGACCCTTGTATGCAGTGCGGTTTTTCGTATGAAGCAGTGTGATTTTATGTTTGATGAAGCTCACTCGTCGATTTGTGTGTCGCAAAAAACCAAGTGTCGCAAAAATGTTTTCGTGTGTCTCAGAATTCAGTCGACTACATCAACACTTGCAGTGCCTTCGGTCTTCGAATGTCGTTCACTTTTGAGAGTGATGTTGTTCACTTGTGTATGAGAAAAAAACATCCGACAAAACAAATTATGCAGCTCGCTTAGCCCATTCGATGCAGTGCGGTTTTCATTCAGAAGCAGTGAGGTCGGCCATATGATATTGTTCATCCCATAAGTGCAAAAAATTGTTACGAAAACGAAAAAAAGTAATGCGGTTCACTTCTTGATAGTGTTGTGTTTCATTTACACCCGATGTGAAGTGCACTCTACTTTCTCGTTCTTGAAAAAATTACGTTTGAATAAAAAAAACCATGCAGTTCTCTTACCCGTGTGATGCAGTGCGTTTTTTCGTCCGTTGCAGTGCGGTTTTCAGTCGGATGAAGTACCCACGTCGATTTCGGTGTCGCGAAAAACAGAGTGTCCGTATTTCGGTAAATTCGAAATTCCTCTTAAACCGTAAAGAATTAGAGAGAGTGTTCTACATGAAAGAGTGCGTATCATCGATATCTTTCCAACAGCGTATCGTTTGAATCATTCTGACCAGCGGTTTGCAAAATTTTTGCAAAAAACGGCCACTGCCACTCGTCGTCCGCCGCACGATTTTCAAAATTAACTTAAAACCGTAAAGAATTTCAAAAATATTTCAACATATGAAAGTTGCGCCTCGTTCGTAGCTTTCCAACGGCGTATCACACGCCTCGTTTCGACAAACGGTTCAAAAACTGGAGCGAAAACAGTACCGAAAATTTTAAAAAACTTGAAAAACAGAGTTCCGCGATTTAGTAAATTTGAAATTGCTCTTAAACCGTAATGAATTAGAGAAAGATTTATATATGAAAAAGATGTGCCTCGACGATATCTATCCAACGGCATATCATTTGCTTCATTCCGACTAGCGGTTTAGAAAAAAACGCTCGCTGCCACTCGTCATCCGCCACACTATTTTCAAAACTGCTCTTAAACCGTGTGGAATCTCGAAAAGTGTTCAACATGTCGAAGTTGCGCCTAATCCATAGCTTTTCAATGGTATATTACACGTCTCATTCTGATAAACGGTTAAAAAATTAGAGCGAAAACAATACCGAAAAAATAACGCGTGCAGTTTTTTCCGACGAGAAGTTCACTAGTCTCTATTGCAGTGCTCGTCGTCAAAATGATGCAGTGCGCTTCTGTTGAGCGTGCAGTGCCGAAGTGGTGTGCAGAATAGTTATTCTGCTAATATTAGCAGAATAGACCGTCTGTGTGTGTGTGTATATATATATATATATATATATATATATATATATATATATATATATATATATATATATATCCCTCTCTCTCTCCGCCCGCGGCGATGGTAGCAACGGCAGAGCACCTAGGTTTTTCTCTAGGCCGAGATCGGGAGGGTTGAGGGAGGGTCTGTGCGACCTAGGTAACGTATAAGGAGGCTGCTACAGGCCCGTTGGACCCAATTTAACCCAGGATGCTAAAAAAAGTGACCAGAGCAGCGGCCCAGAAGGTCAACGAACAGTATTGATAAACAAAACGACCTCGGGTGCGAATTAGAGGTAATCTGACGGCTGAAAATGATCTAAATTGACAATCAGATGGCTGGCAACGCTGATGGCCTGAGAGGGCGGGAAAGATGCTCAGTTATAATGTATCTAAATTAGTAAAAGTATGGCTCTTGTATCATTCAGTTTTCTCTGTGACTCAGCAGGTGCATAAGGAAGGGTAAATCACACCAAGAGTGCAACAACTTGCACCAGAAAAATGGTACACTGACTTACGAAATAGCACATTTTCATACAATTTCCGTTAACTCTACCTATCCATTTCTGTGGGGTGGTTGATAAGAGCAAGGCCAGGGCTCATGTCACTCAGCAGATGCGTACTGAATTCCAGGTCAAGGTCGATCTGTATATCAGGAAGGAAATGACCAACGCCGCTAGCTCACCATGGCCATATTAGGCCTTTTGTTCCGCCATGTCTGTTGTTCCTCTCCGGCGAACTCTGTGCATACATGGAGGGACGGATGGACAAACTGTTAGAATAAATCCGAGGCCATCATCGATCTATCGAGGACCAAGCAATCACACAAGCACGACACCAAGATTTGTTAACAAGATTCACCAATATGGCTACATCCTCGGGGCATGACTACGGGCGCTCCTCCCCATGACACTGCTACAATACCGCACCTCCGGCCGCCTGGGCGCCGACACAAACCACCGACACCCCGGCGTGCCTGTGTTATTATGTTGGAATATGTTATATCGTGTGTCTACCCCCGATATATATGAGAGGCCTAGGATGCAAATGTCCTATTAGGACACAACTCCTACCCTGTCTACACACAGTCCAAACCAAGTCCAACTATAACCTACCTTGTACAATAATATTCAACACAACTCTAACACAAACGAGATTGAATTTGATGAAATGGAAGAAAAAGGGATGCATAAACACACAGAGACTAAGCGTTGACACCGTGAACCAGGTTCAGGTCCAACATCTAGACAGTCTCTGCTATATATAATTAACTTAAGCAAAGACTCTTTCAAAAGAAAAAGAAAAACGTTCTGCTATGCGTTCTTCATATGAGGTTCAACTTCTTGAAATTCTTCCATCCTAGAAAGAGTCCAGCATCTAGGCGGTCTCTCTGTGCTAAGATAAAATGAAGCAAGACTTCTTGCAAAAGAAACTTATGTAGTCAAACAGGGCACATGGACCCGATCCCATTCAATATGACAAAGTCCTGGCCTAATTCCCATTTTTAGATAACGGAAACACAACAATGTTCTGACCAATCATGACAGTTTAAGACTTCCAACTTTTCCTAGAAGACTCGATCCATTGCTAATTAGATCACATATGTTGATTATTTTTATTGACTAGTAAACATCTCTCGTGTTGCAACGTGAGAAAAAAAATCATAACCACCTAGCCCAATAAGTATGGTTCAAGACATCCCACATGCGCAGATCAGTTTTTTCAATAGGGAAACCAAAGGATGTTCAGTATTATGATGTTCTTTTTATTTGCTTAGAAAGCAACAAACAAACATCAGTAACGCTAGCATGGCAAGACAAACATCAGGCAGCAATACATCAACATTTTTTTTCGAGAGTCATGTTCAAATTTATGCAAGATGGGAATAGGCATGCTAGCCATTGGATAGAAATCAGGAAAGATTACCTTGTCACAAAGTAACCATGGCAAACACCAGCGTTGGCCTAGCTCTTCTTTTAACCCTCTGTTAAATATAATATGCAAGGGTCATCCTAAGTTATGAGCCATTGGGCCTGGTCGGATTGGATGGTTAAAATTGTTTGGATTTCACCAAATTGGACATTTAATATTAAAGTATAGATGAAAGAATCACGAAGTAAGCAATTGTAGATTTTCAATGACAAACCATTTGTATACACATCAAATAAAATAAACAATCGCATACTCTAGCAACCTCTATCAATACATTTTTTGGGCACATTCCCGTAAATAATATCTGGTGGATTGGTAAACCATAGATCTATACAAATATTTAACATACCTACTTCAGTATGCACACTTACAAATACAACAATATACATCTAAAAATGTTACATAAGGTTGTTCCAGCTAAATATCACATTCTCTTATATTTTATTGGATATAAAGCTATCGATGATGAATTGATCCAATGGTTTCCTTATGAGGAAATTTCTCAAACTAAAATTCAATAAACCATTATAACACTCATTGCAAAAATAAATTGCATGTTGCACACTCACTATATGCATGTTGGATATGTGAAGAAAGAAAATGTGTCTTCTTATTTATTAGGCCAATTTGTGCTAATTATGAATATAATATAATATATATGATTTGGCATAACATATTATGTTAAAAAGATTTATACATAAGTATAAAAATTTAATATAAACAAATAAGATGTGTATTACCAATTGTTCTAAACATATACCAGTTTGAAATTGTTTACTATGTATTCTCCTCCGGATGAAGGACATTATATAATTGTGCAAAATAATTATTTGTAATAGAATGGAGGAATAGATTTAAAGAAGATATAAATAAATAAACTATCAAATTGAAACAAACAACAACAAGCAGTAAAATACTATTTCTGCTACATTTAACAACAAAAATTCTAAAAAACTGGTTGCGGCAGCAGGAAAATCAGGGCTCAGAGCAGTTTAAAACCAAGGCTCTATTATAGGGGGGACTAGAAAAACTAAAATCAACTGCATACATAGATCTCAAATACCTTGACAAAAAGGGCTCATGTGTCAATATGATAATACGTTCTTGTTTTGGTAAATAGTGTTTTCATTGTTTGGTAATATCTATATCTATACCTACTATTAAAGGGAATATGTATTCTTGGTTTGGTTTCATCCATCCCCTGATTTTTTTTACGTTGTTTCCTCCTATGCGTGCGTTCGTACACTTTTTATCCTGGGCCGCGCTCACAAACTGGGCCTGCACAACATTTTTTTGGTTTATTGAGAGCAGCCTAAAATTAAATGCACGGGCCAAGGAAAGCTCACAAACTAGGCATGTACGACACTTTTTTGGTCTATTGAGAGCAGCCTAAAATGAAATGCACGGGCCAAGGAAAAAAAGGTTGAGTGGGAGGTCGAACTGACGATCTCACCTCCCACCCTAATGGCTTTCAACCAACTGAACAACTAATGCTTGTGCAAGGAATTTGGCTTGTTATCTAATTAAATAGTACCACCTCGCCTCATTATACGAAATTTCAACAATTTATATAGGTCCATGAATTGCCCAAAAATCAACAAGCTACCGTGGGTGGAAAGGGGGGAATTAACTCCACAAACAAATATTGCTGGGTGGCTGCACGTTTATGTGGGGTGGGTGCTAATAGATGAGTGACCCTCGGCGCATGATTTTTGGACGATGCTATCGATCGAACCATGCACAGATAAGACAAAGTGCAACACAACAGCTGGATCATGTCTTGTAAGAATCGGGTAGGGAGTGTCGTGAACCGAGTAGTTCTGTAGAGGATTAACTAGCGAAGAGGGAGAGAGAGATAGAGGCATGGAAGCATTAAGTCGGCCAATTATTGGCTAAGAGCTTTAAAAATAACTCAAATTTTATCTCAACGACTTAGAATTGGAGATTTAAAATTAGGCCCCGAAAAAATAGAGCCACCTTTTGATTTAAAATTAGCAGAATGGGAGATTTATATACGATAGTAAATGTAATGATTTTGCTGCAGTTTGATTTATTCATGTTTGGTGTGATCAGACTTCTCTTACAAAAATCATACCAAAAGTATCATATGTGTAATTTGATTCTTAATGCGCCACCAATATACATTTTTGCTAGACCAGTGTGTGCCTCTCTGCGGCTGTCAGGTGGCACCATCCCAACGTTTCTGTGATACACTAATGGACGATTTGGTGGACACCTCCCTGTTGTCGCTGAGTGGCACCATCCGGATGTTTTCATTGTCGTGTCGATGGATATTTTGGTAAACACGCCAATTATCTCTCCCGGTGCAACGCACGGGCATGTTTGCTAGTGGTATGAAAAAACAATACAGTTTGGTTGGTAAATGTCAAACTATTTCTGGTATGGTTGCAGTGAATATCATATTAACCATATCTTTAGTTGATTTTAGGATAACTCAACAACCATAAATTCGAAATGCACACTTTAAAATGATCATATGAAATTAAGTATTTGACGTCAATACTCATAAAATTAAGGAGTGGAAACCAACAACAAATGAGATCTTAAATTTGAATATAGTTTTAAGAACCGGGCCGACAAGTGTCGGGGGAAGACAACGTCAATTTTCTAAGGGACAAAAATGAATTTTTTTAATGTTTGTAAGAATGGCCTTCTAAAGGTTGGTTGACTTTAATATACAACCTTCGCCATTTTGCATAAAAAAGAATTGTTTATAAAGATTGGCTTACGACAAAGTAGTTTATATTGTGTTTTGAAACGAAGGAGTGGCTGTTTTCAACTTCAGCGATAGGTGCCATGATTAGTGGGGCTACCCTCTAAGCTCTGGGGCACGTCCGCCTCAAACGCAAAGTGTAGCCGAATATGCTCACTCGGCTTTGCAAAACATAATATGTACACTTAATTTATTCTAACATAGTATTAGTCAAACAAGTATCATAGTTTCAACACTGTTTTTTTCTTGTGGGAGAAAGCTTCAGACACTTTGACATAAAGGATGGTTAGCATTCTCAAGTTCACTAGTACTCCCTCTATATTTAACTAGTCGAGTGCCCGTGCGTTGCCACGGAATGACTAAAAATCATTGATTGAAATTTGTGTTCTTTCAAGAAGTGCGCCAAACAAAGACACAATGTGGGTTCCATTCATATAGCAACATGTCGTGTCTCTTTAACAACTATCCCCCCCCCCCCCCCCCCCCCAATCCCACCATGCCATCGCTTGGGAATTTTTGTTTTAAGTTCTTGACCATGGACGCATCATTCCTCAAAATCCAACATGTTCTACCATGTCCATTAACTGAGAAATTGGCAACAAAAAATGAGTTTTTTTAAGAGCTTAGCAAGTGTTTCGTCGCTCCATGTTGAAAAAAGAGCTTCACAAGAAGACAGATTACCTCCCCTGACGGCAAGATACACAAGATAGAGTGTGCAAATGTGAACCAAGAAAATGTAATAGAAGATCAGAGATACAAAGCACATTATATTTCTAAACAAGCACAATAACCAGACAAGAAGTGAAGCTACATTTGAAAACGGACATTTTCAACATTAAGATTGAGAATATTAAACAATATATTTCTAGCGATGGTCATTATTGTATATACTGAATATTGTGCATGCCAGCTGAAAACACAAATAGTATAAGAAAGCAACAACAATTCTAAGGCATGCAGGGCTATTGCTTAATTGGTGTTTACTGTGTATTTCTCCCATTACAATATCTATCCAGGATAAATATTTCCAAGGAGTTACATTTTTTGGCCACATTGGAAATTCCCTTTCTAACTTCTGGCATCATCAAAAATTTCTATTCTAATGTTTTATTTTGCCTATGTCTACTCAAATTTCATGTTCCAACAACTACACTTAAGACTTGCACAGAGGCACACGTGCGTGCACAACTTTTTTTTGAAACGGAGGCAAAAGATTTGCCTCATCTCATTAATAAAGAAGAATGGTAACAAGGTCTTTAAAGAGGGTCATTACTCCTCGACAAATGGATGAAACGAGCCTACTCTCACGACATCAAAGATCCCAAGTGACTTGCCCCGGCAAGAACCCAATTCCTAAACTCCGCTTTGATGCGGTCGACCACAACCATCGGCATCGTAGCTTTCCTTTGGAATACCCTCGCATTTATCTCGTTCCACAGCTCCCAAGATACAAGCATTAGAAGAGAGGACACCGCCTTCCTCCTGTGGCCACGGCCCAGAACGGTCCTCTCCCACTAAACCTTGACCGACGTGGCCCCTACCCATGCGGCGATGTCCGACTCCGGGACATCGAGCTAACACTTAACCACATTCCAAATGCGTATGGAGAACCTGCGCTGGAAAAGGAAGTGCGTCACCATCTCAGGTTCCTTTTTACGCATGCACAACTTCTCACTCCTTACCCTAGGCTACAGATAGACTTGGCCGACTTATCATGGACTTTGGCGACTTGGCTTGGTTTGAGTCGAATATCCTTGCCGAGCCCGCGCCTTATAATGTAGTTGCGCCATGGCGTGATTCATCATAACTACTTTATATGGTTCCTTGTAGAGCCACCCAAGCATCACTCTGTTTCATGTTTCCTCTTGTACCTGCGCCATCAAAATAACACCATGTTTCAGTCGTAGTTTCCCTTGAAATTCTACCGACCGGTTCAGACAAACTGTTCAAATATTACGAATGACATTATTTCTTTCGTTGTACACACGATCTATCCATATGTATACTATGTTTGTCAGATTTATTTGATGTCTCCGCAAAGTAGTCATTTCTGTCTAGAAGATCTCAAACTGATGGTTAACCTGATACTATCAATGACACTCATGCTCTAATCAAGTTTTAGATGAGTTGATGTCTGCCTTTTAACATGAACAAAGTTCCATTTGTTAAACTTGTGGATCAAATAAGGACCTGTTAATCTTATATATGGGTTTGAAAATTGACCGAAGTTGCAGAAAGGATGTAAAGAATTTACTTAATTTATCCATGGGTAAAAGTTGGTGAAAAGGTTCCCAACTAATGCAGGTGTCATGCACTCATTAACCAGTTTAAGGCTGTAAAGACAGTACAAAAAAACAAAAAAAACATAAAACATAGTCTATGCACACATTAACCAGTTTAAGACTGTAAAAAAAAACTCCAAAAAGACCCACAGAACAGAAACCTATCGGGAAATAGAGAATTTGCAAACCTGAGATCCAAACATGTTCAGCCTCTGAAGATAGTTATCTTCATTTTGTGTGCGCCCTCGTCAGTCGAGGAAGGTATATATATTCGATAATGCATGATCGAGATCCTCGATTTCTTTCTGCAAAAGTAAATAATATCGGAAAAACTAACGCCCACACGTGTGGGCGTTTGCACATCGCCCACACGCCTCCATCACCATTTATTTTGCCACGTATGAACAGATGACATCAGCAGAAATCTTTTTGATTTTCGGCTTAAAAATGTTTTATCTCCTAATTAAAAAAGCGAAATAAAAATCCGTTTTCACCATTAAATCCGTCTCGACGAGATCTTGAAAACTAGACCCCATGTTGATATGTTTCGACGAAAAAAAATTTCCCAAAAGTTGCCATTATGTTTACACGGTAGTTGCCATAGTGCTTAAACTAAAGTTGCCATGTGGCAATTTTAGTTTGTAGATCATGGCAATTTTAGTTGTTTGATGATGGCAATTCCAGTACTTTGACCATGAAAATATTTTTTTTGTATGAACCATGGCAATTTTAAGTGCATGTATCATGGCAATTTTAGTTTATGGTGCATGGCAAGTCTAATTTCTTAATTCCCTGTTTTATAATATGTCAAAAATTACCTTTAAATGTAGAAGAAAATAGCTGAAACATATTATGGCAACTATAGTATAAACATCATGGCAATTCATGTGTAATAGACACGGCAATATTTAAACCAAAAAACAATTTTGTCGAAATATATTGATATGGGATCTAGTTTCGAAGATCTTGTCGCGAGGGATTTAATGGTGAAAATGGATCTTCAATCGGATTTTTCATTTAAGAGTTAAAACATTTTAAAAACCAAAAAACCAAAAAAAATTCAACATGCATGCATGCGGTGACATGGCGTAGTCTGCATGTTATAGGGTGTGTGGGCGGGTTTGGCTTCCACCACACGTGTGGACGTTAGCAGGTAAAGCATGTTACCTGCTTTAATTACTATTGTTTCAAGTGTGTGTGGGGGGGGGGGGGGGGGGTGGATTTATGGAATCAACAAATTAAAGCAGGTAAAACCTGAAGCTTTCTTGTTCTATCTCATGTAACTTCCTCTCATAATGTTACTTCTGAACAAAGGTGTCACACTCTGCAAATTGTTTCATCTCCGCCTTTGGAAATTTAGATTAAAAAAAAGGAACGATTACACTTTGATTTGCAACAAAGAACACAATATTAGAGCACAGTTTTGACTATTCGTATGTTTTTTTGCGGGGTATTAGAATTGTATGGTAAGTGTGGTTATCTTTGAATGAGTTTTCAGTGGATGGTGGAATGAAGATTATTCAGTACATATGAACAAAGAGTCGAGGTCGAGCCAGACAACTTGTAAATTCGTATATGAACAATTACAATCATAAGAAAAGAAAAATAGTACCTCCTTTTGTTGAAGTCCTTTTTTCAGATCTTGCAGCTCTCTCTTAATAAGGTCCATATTCTGCTCAGAAAAAGACATAACAGTTCAAGTAGGGTGGCATGACAATGTGCATACAAAACTATGCATCTAGTAATTGTTGGGTTGTAACCTTCCTTAGGCGAAACTTGTATAGAGAGAACTCAATCTGCTGCTGAAGATTGCTCACATCTCAGAGAGTCAGTGAACTCAGGTCCTCACCCACGTACTGCTTCATGATGATCTTAATCCTATTGCTCTCATTCTTCATCTTTCACATCTCATTGGTGATTTTCTTCATGGAAAAGAAAGGGAAGATTATTATGAAAAAGCCAACGAAGTTATTCTGTTTAAACTAAATTGGTGTACCTGCTGGACGTCCATCTCATCAAAGCAAATGATGGGGCTTTCAGATATCTGTCAAAGATGTTTGGAATCCTGGTGAGGCGGACAAAATTAAAAGCGGGAGGATGAAGAGAAAATGTGTACGTGCCCTATATCGGTACATCGCATCAAGCACGAAAATTTACTCTGATTCTCTGAATACCAAATCATGAAACCAAACCATCCGGCCTCGGTGAACGGAAGAAGCGACCCGTAGTAACGTTGGTTGCCGAAGCAGCGCCGCCGGTCGTTTTTGCGTAGGGCATAAGTGTAACAGACGAGGCAGTAGGTGATGATGAGGAGCGCGAGGGCAGCGGCGTTGGCACCTACTGCGGCCCTCCAGTTTCTCTTGGCGGTCGCCAACACGTCGACGTGGGCACGCCTTGCCGGGGAAGCACGTCAAGGTCCGGATCGTTGCTCCACGCCTGGCAGTGCCACTCGCGGGGCCCTCGTATAATGTTGTGTTCAACTGTTCACTGCCCTGTACCCTCAGTTGCCGGTGGCTTGTAGCAAAGCAGGGCTCCGGTGACCTTGGCGGACGCGAGGTCGAGGAACGGGTAGTGCTGGACAGCTCGAGGCATGAACCACGACGTAAGCCTGGCCGACACAGGATGGTTGCGCGCCGACGACCCGCGCGGGCGCGAGCTCGGAGCGCCCCACCTTCCCTTCCTCAAGAACATGCCCCACGACATGCTCGCGCGCCTCGCCGTGAACTGATGCGTCGTCGTCACCTCAGCGTCCTAGGTTGCCTGCATACGTGTGTGTGTCCCGTCCCGTGCTCAAGGTGGAGGCCTAGCTTCCACGCAGCCAGCCAAGACCTGCATCGTAAGCGAGAAAGATGAGGAGAAGTCGGGCCACAGTTGTGGGAGGAGGCGGGCGCGTGGTGGAGGTGTTAGCGATATTGTAGAGATCCTAACTACCTGACCGGATGTGTACCTCCCTTTGTTGTATAGATAAGCATGGACGTGTGCGTATAGTTGAGATTGTAACAACCTGATGTAATCTTCTCTTGATCGGCAAGTTTGCCCGTATATATAAACTGCAGCCGGCATCGCTCCAGATGCACGGAACAAATCCATTGTCATCTACTCTTTCATGGTAACAGAGCCTCCTTCTCTGAAACCTTGAGACGTCCAACACCATGACTTCCCCTTCCACCAACTCATCCACCACTGGTGCGCTCCTTGGGCAGACGTCCGGCGCCATCACTTCCACCTTCGCCGGCGCCATGGCATCGCCCTCTGTATCCGTCCCCAACTTCGCCCAGCTGGTCACCGTCAAGCTCGCCGGCGCCACGTACCTGCTATGGAGGGCGCAGATCGTTCCGATCTTGTGAGGCCATCATCTGTTTGGCTTCGTCGACGGGTCTTCGGTTGCTCCCCCCAGGCGTGTGCCGGCATCATCTGAAGCCAACGCCGAGCTGGTTGATAACCCAGCCCATGGCGTCTGGGCTGCACAGGAGGCGCTCGTTCTCTCGGGCCTCCTGTCGACACTCGCTCCTGAAGTGCTAGCGAGGGTGGCGCTGCACACCTCACCGGCCACCGTCTGGGCGACGCTGGAGCGGATGTTTGCCTCGCACTCCAAGGCGAGGATCATGCAGCTGCGTAAGCAGTTGGCCACCATCCAGAAGAAGGACCTGACGGTGACGGAGTATTTTGGCCGCGTCAAGACTCTCTCCGACATGCTCGCCTCCGCCGGCCGCCCCGTCGGAGACGACGACCTTGTCACGTATCTGCTCACAGGGCTGGACAATTCCTATGATCCGCTCGTTACGTCGGTCACCACTCAGGCGGGGGATGTCACCGTCGACGACCTCTTCGCACACATGCTCGACTTCGAGCTCCGCCAGGAAGGCAGTGGAGGCGGCTACAACATCTCTGCCAACAGCGCTAGCCGTGGCGGTGGTGGAAACAACGGTCAGTACCGCGGCAACGGCAGCAACGGGGGCGGCGGCAATGGCAACGGCAACGATGGCAGCCGTGGCTACAACAACCAAGGCAAGAAGCAGCAGCAGCCACGCAGCTCCAACAACGGCAGCAACTCCCGCAGCAGCGGCGGTGGCGGCGGCGGCTACCCCGGCCCGGGCGGCGGCGGCTTCAACAACTCTGGCCCGCCCAAGGTGCGGTGCCAAATCTGCAGCAAGGTGGGGCACGAGGCGCTAAACTGCTACAACCGCTTCAATCAGAACTACCAGATGGAAGAACCTCGCGCCGCCCACATCTCCACGTCGCAGAACGTCGACCCCGTGTGGTACTTGGACACCGGAGCCACGGAGCACATCACGGCGGACCTCGACAAGTTGAACATCCGCGAGCCCTACACCGGCAAGGATCAGGTGCACACAGCTAGCGGATCAGGTATGACCATTGCTCACATCGGTCAATCCCTCATTCATACTCCCCACCGTAATCTTCGGTTGAAAAATGTCTTGCACGTCCCAGATGCTAGCCAAAATCTTCTTTCTGGTCATAGACTCGCTTGTGACAACAATATTTTTCTTGAAATTCACCCTTACTATTTTGTTATCAAGGATCGGGCTACGAGGAAGGTTCTTCATCAAGGACCCAGTGAGAGGGGGTTGTACCCTGTTCCCAGCAATAAAGCCATCCAGAAGCATGCCTTCCTCGCTTCCGTTCCCAGCCGAGAGAGGTGGCATCGCCGGCTTGGTCATCCGGCGTCTTTAGTCGTTGATCAAGTTCTTAGAAGTCATCGTCTTCCGTCTACAAGCGAGTCCAATAAAAGCACCATCTGTGATGCGTGCCAACAGGGCAAGAGCCATCAGCTCCCTTACCCTAAGTCTAGCAGTGTGTCATCTTCTCCGCTTGAACAAATTTTCTCCGATGTATGGGGACCTGCGTGTCTTTCATCCGGAGGGTTCAAGTTTTATGTCAGTTTTATCGATGATTTTAGCAAATTTACTTGGCTTTATTGTTTGAAACATAAATCCGATGTGGAGCGTGTCTTTCTTCAGTTCCAAGCACATGTTGAACGCCTCTTTAATAAGAAAATTATTCGTGTCCAATCGGATTGGGGCGGCGAATACGAGAAATTGAATTCGTTTTTCACCAAGATTGGCATCTCTCACACCGTTTCATGCCCCCACGCACACCAACAGAACGGCTCGGCTGAATGTAAGCATCGTCATGTCGTCGATGTTGGCCTCACCCTTCTGGCCCAAGCTTCCATGCCACTCCGTTTTTGGGATGTTGCCTTCCAAACAGCATGTTTTTTGATCAATCGACTTCCTAGTAAAACTATTCAGTTTGCTACTCCTCTCACCAAGTTGTTTGGGGTCTCTCCTGATTATTCGTTCCTCAAAACGTTTGGATGTGCATGCTGGCCATGTCTCCATCCCTACAACAATCACAAATTACAGTTCCGATCTAAGCGGTGTGTTTTCTTGGGGTACAGTAGCATGCATAAAGGCTACAAGTGCTTGCATATTTCCTCTGGACGTGTCTATGTTTCGCGAGACGTTGTCTTTGACGAACAACTTTTTCCATTCTCTGAAATTCAGCCGTCCAGCGATGCTCCTCCACTCCTTGACATCCTAGGGTCTCCATCCCTCCCATCTTCTTCTGATTTTTACGGTTCCGGGAGTGTGGAGACAGGGGGGCAGCCATTGTGTCAAGGTCGTATTATACCAATTCTGCAAACTGTTGAGCAGACTGATCCGGCGTTCGCGCCGCTCTTTTCTTCAGTTTCTGGTGTGCAGGAAAACATAGCTCCAGTGGCGCATGATGATGATGAGCATGAGGATGTGCATGAGGCGGCATGCACTCTGACACCGCCTCCCATGCAGGCCAATCCGCTGCAACCGGGCGGAGCACCATGCACCGGAGCACCATGCAGCAAATCGGCTGCTACCACCTCGCCCACACCAACGCGCGACTCCGCGCAAGCTTTGGAGCTAGCCGACAGAAGGCTATCTCCTGCACTACCTGGCAGTTCTGCAATGGAGGCGGCCTCGCCAGAACATATGGCACCGTCCACTGGGCCGCATCGCCGGGTCACCAGGCGTACTGAGCCGCCACGCAGATCCAGCAGCGGCGGTGGCGGCGGCGACGGCGGCGGCGACGACGGCGGCGGTGGCGGCAGTGACAGACCGCGGCGAGCTCCTCGACTTGCTGAAGCAAACCCAGAACCAATGGCTGCTGGAGAGCAGGGACATAATCTTCGATGTCTCGTCTGTGTTCCATCTCGGTACACCGAAGGGAAAGTACGGTATAACCCGTATCGGAGACATCAGGCATCACTAGCCACAACTGAGCCGGTTGATCATACTGAAGCCTTTGATGATCCGAACTGGCACAAAGCTATGGATGAAGAGTATCAAGCATTGATCAAAAATCAAATGTGGCACTTAGTACCCCCACAGCCTGGACGTAATCTCATTGATTGCAAGTGGGTGTTTAAGTTAAAGAGGAAGGCTGATGGGTCAATAGAGAGGTACAAAGCTCGCTTGGTCGCCAAGGGATTTAAGCAGAGATACGGCATCGACTACGAGGATACGTTCAGTCCGGTGGTAAAATCTGCAACTGTTCGTCTCATCTTGTCACTTGCCATCTCGAAAGGATGGAGTCTCAATCAGTTGGACGTCCAGAATGCGTTTCTTCATGGCATTCTTGAGGAGGATGTGTATATGCGACAACCACTTGGGTATGTCAATCCGCAGCTTCCGCGACATGTTTGTAAACTTGATAAATCCCTATATGGCTTAAAGCAGTCTCCGAGGGCATGGTATTCAAGGCTCAGCACCAAACTTCAGGAATTGGAGTTTGTACCATCCAAAGCAGACACCTCTCTCTTCATCTACAACAAAGGTGGAGTACACATCTACATGCTAATTTATGTGGATGATATAATCATAGCAAGCTCATCTCCACGGGCTGTTCCAGAACTTGTGAGAAATCTGCAACAGGAGTTTGCTATCAAGGATCTTGGAGATCTTCATTACTTCCTCGGTGTTGAAGTTAAGAGGAAGAGAGATGGAGCGGTGCTGCTGCAGACCAAGTACGCCAATGATCTGTTGGCTCGAGTAGGCATGACTGATTGCAAGCCAGTTACGACGCCAATGTCAAATACAGAGAAGCTATCAAGGGGAGAAGGAACCGAGTTATCAGCAGCTGATGCGACAAGGTATAGAAGTGTTGTAGGTGCGCTCCAGTACCTAACTCTTACACGCCCAGATATTGCTTTCGCTGTCAACAAGGTGTGCCAATTTCTTCAGACACCAACTGATCAACACTGGTCAGCGGTAAAACGCATCTTGAGATATGTGAAGAACACGTCTGGGGTCGGCCTACATATTCGACGTTCAGCCTCCACACACATCAGCGCGTTCTCTGACGCAGACTGGGCAGGTTCAGTTGATGACAGGCGGTCCACAAGTGGCTTCCTGGTGTTTCTCGGTTCCAACCTTGTTACATGGAGTTCGAGGAAGCAACAGACTGTTTCACGGTCGAGCACCGAAGCTGAGTACAAGGCGTTGGCAAATGCGACAGCGAAGATCATTTGGTTGCAATCGTTGTTGGGGGAGCTTGGCGTATATCAATCCCGAGCCCCAACGTTATGGTGCGACAATCTTGGCGCTACATACCTAGCTGCCAATCCCGTCTTCCATGCTCGCACAAAACATATTGAGGTGGACTTCTACTTCGTTCGCGAGAGAGTGGCACGCAAGACCCTGGAGATACGGTTCATCTCAACACAGGATCAGCTAGCGGATGGCCTGACGAAACCAGTTGGGGTTCAGCAGCTTCGCACGCTATGTCACAATCTCAACCTATCGGGTTGTGATTGACGGGGGGTGTTAGCGATATTGTAGAGATCCTAACTACCTGACCGGATGTGTACCTCCCTTTGTTGTATACATAAGCATGGACGTGTGCGTATAGTTGAGATTGTAACAACCTGATGTAATCTTCTCTTGATCGGCAAGTTTGCCCGTATATATAAACTGCAGCCGGCATCGCTCCAGATGCACGGAACAAATCCATTGTCATCTACTCTTTCAGGAGGAGGACCGATGTGAGCTTGGAGGGAAATCTGCGATTGGCCATCAGCGGCGAATTTTCTCCGGAGCGACATGGGGATTGGGATTTGGGAGGAGCGAGGGGGTTGCTGGACGTGGGATGTGGGACGTGTGTCCCTGTTCCGGGTCGTGGCTGCGTTTCTATTATCGTGGCTTTTCTTTCTTTTTTTTTCGTGCGGGGAGGGAGGGAATCGTACGAGGGTGGGGTGGAGGGGAGCGAGGCGATCGTGGATAGAGGTCGAACCATCACGACGTTCGATTCTCGTTTAATAGTAGAGATCTAATATAAGACGTTTTAGAGGGAGCATCTCTTGCC
Organism: Triticum timopheevii; assembly: GCA_963921465.1. Lineage (NCBI taxonomy): Eukaryota > Viridiplantae > Streptophyta > Magnoliopsida > Poales > Poaceae > Triticum > Triticum timopheevii. The sequence goes on along the minus strand of OY997272.1, from coordinate 552,826,716 downwards.
CACATGCAAAATGTCAACGCAGTTTTGCATGTCAACGGAGCTCCTGTCGGTCACCTTCACCTAGCTTTATGTGCAGATGATGCGAAGGTTTGTTGCAATCTCAAGCACTTGTAGCTTACTATTTGGCTGAATCTGCACGCATGGCATCCCATCTTTCTGTGCGGTATCAAACTAGAGGTCCAAAGTTATGATCGCGTCATAATCACGCGCGCGAAAAGGGTGGAAGAATCACGCGCGGGAGATGCCATGCAGACGAGGGCGTGCGTCGTCGACGGGTAGATGGGGGACAAAATCACTGTTTTGACCTTTTGTGCTAACAAATTCCCGAACTGACCTCGGTTGGAAAAAAATTCTGAATTTGACCTTTTTTGGTGACGCCAACATCCCTGACGTCTGGGTTGCGTTGGAGACGCCAGGGACCCTGGCGTCTGGTCCCTGGCCTGCACTGCACGACCACCTGCTCCAGCGCCTACGAGGTTAGCTAAGCGCGACAGCCACTGTAACCTGACCGGCAGCCTGCCGGCGAAGCTGCGGGAGCGGACGTAGAGGACGACGCAGAGCAGCGTGCCGACGACGCAGGTGCCGCCCCAGATGGCGAAGGTGGCCTGGTAGCAGCTGGCGCCGGAGCAGGTGGCAGCCCCGCGCCGGCCTCCCGCTGGTACAGGAACGCCGAGAAGTAGCCGAAGCAGAGCGACCCCACGGGGATGTTGGACACCAGCACGTTGTGGTTGACGTCGAAGTTCTTGGCGCCGAACAGCTCGCTCGTCGTCGACACCGTCACCGACATGATGGCCCCCGTGCATCAAACGCCATGGTCTATGGCGTCTGGCACCAGACGCCAGAGCTCGGCGTCTGGCCTTTTGCCACGTCAGCAGGTCAATGAGTCGGGAGGGTCGTGCGGGCCAGGGACCAGACGCCAGGGTCCCTGGCGTCTCCAATGCAACCTAGACGCCAGGGATGTTGGCGTCACCAAAAAAGGTCAAATTCGAAATTTTTTTACAACCGAGGTCAGTTCGAGAATTTGTTAGCACAAAAGGTCAAAACAGTGATTTTGTCCATAGATGGGCAGATATACGTTGTGGTCAGTGATTCAGTGGGCGGCCAGTGGGCAATCGACTTCAGTGACCGTTTCTTTTTTGTCTTTGATGAATAGTGTAAGTCGAGCTCATGTCATCCATCCTCTTTGATAAGTTACAGAAATGTGTGTACCGAATCATCCCAGGTCAAGGTCGCTCAGCATCGTCATCCATGAGAACGGGTGCAACCTTTTTCAAACCTATTGCCGGGGAAGGGACATAATTAAAGGCTGCCATTATAGGCAAATAATAGTGATGTCCAAGTATAGTATGGGAACAGTAGGTCAGCTTGTGATCTAGAAACAACTCTGTCACTGTCAATGACAATACATTGAGAGGAAGCTGACTCGTCACTGGCTCACCTGCAGACTGTTCGGACAAGAAAGTTTTTATCCTGAATTTGTTTATGTGTCATCGCTGTTACATGTTCACTGGCGTACACACATGGACCTGTGGACAAACTCAGCAACGGGAAAGAGAAGAGGCGTATGTGCACAAACACCTCCTAGGGGTTGACCTGACTGCGCCAACTGGTCTGCACTCATGGCAACGCTTCTTTTCGTGTGACATCAATTCTGTACAAGACACCTTTTTTTTTTCTAAATGATGAGTGCCATACGTGTGGCACAAAGTAACACCGTCCTGATATTTTTACAATTAAAATTACCATCTGTAGAAAAACACTAAAACTTGTTATCCACATAGAATTTTGCCATGCTTCACAACTAAAGTTGTCATCCTCAAAAAATTAAACTCATCAGAAAACGTTAGGAAGGGTCTTTTTTTATGCCAGCTGGTCCAAGGCTTTCGACCGCGTTGAAGTCACACGCTCCCTCTTTGCAAAAAGGTGAAAATCATGTGTAAGAGATGAGCAGATGTGGTGGATGATCAGCGGGCAGCCGATTTCATTGGCGGGCTGTACCCGTTTTCTATTTTATAATTGATGAAACCAGGGCTCAAGTCATACTTCTTTTGTCGGTGATACATTTTTTCTGCAAGACTCTGCAGATGCATAAATACTGAAATAGAGGATACCCCGGGCGTTGCTTTATGAATTGGTTGATGAAAATTTAAATTGAATTACGGACCAAAGACTCAAAATGCATATGACTCTCTTAGATTTATAGGATTCCGAGTCAAGGTCACTCTGCATGACACACACAGAAAAAAAAAGGTCACTGCATGACACGCAAAGAAAGAAGGCCACTCTGCATATCAAGGGGGAACTGAAGCCGCTAGACATTTGTTGTGTAGGAAAAAAAAATCAATCTACAGTAACTGAAGTTGACTTGGTGTCTTACTTTGGTCACAATTTTGAAATAGAGGTAATAGCACCCCAGATCCACAAACTTGCATCAAATGTGATGTTTTAGTCCAAAACTTGCAAAATGTGACTGAGGACTTCACAAACTTGACACTCTATGTGATCTTTTGGTCCACAGCCACTCACAGCGTGACAAGTGGCAGTCCAGAGAGTGGACCGGTCAGCGTTGGCATTTTTGCATAAAGGCCCCTGTTATTTCGTCGATCATGAAATACGGCGAGTGGCCCGTGTGCACGGACCCCAGCGTCTCGTTGCGCACGCCGACGTAGTAGAATCCGGCGGGCACGGCCTAGGAGTAGAAGGAGAAGTCCTCGGCGTCCCTCATCGGCGGCACGTCGCGGTAGCCGGCGTCGCCCAGCAGTGCCCGCGCCGTCGCCTTGACGTGCGCGTACATCCGCGGGTGGTTCACTGTGGGCGGGTAGAAGCTCTGGTTCTCGAAGAAGTCGACGGAGGCCTCGCAGCCGTGCACCCCGCGGCTGCAGCGTCATCACCTCCTCGATCCGCCGCCGCAGCGTGTAGAAGCTCGCGTTTGAGAAGGCCCGGAACGTGCCGCCCAGCACCAACGCCGCCGCCGGGTCCCCGCCCAGGCTGAAGCTGCCGTTGACCATGGCGACGGACACCACCTGCGAGTCCAGCGGGCCCGCCTCGCGGGACACGAGGCTCTGCAGGCTGATAACGGTGGACGAGGCGGCGAGGACCGGGTCAGCGCCGGCGCGGCGGGCGAGTACTGGGCCTTGAAGAAGCCGCAGCCGGCGAGCAGCGGCCCCGTCCGGGACCCGACCACGGACGTCGGGTGCTGGTGCGACACGTGGACGGCGAAGATGGCCTCCACGCCCTCCAGCGCGCCGTCCTCGATCATCCGCTTCGCTCCCGCGCCGGACTCCTCCGCCGGCTGGAACAGAAGCTTCACAGTGCCCTGCACATTACCAAGTGCGATGGAGTACAATTTTAAGTTTCTCATTTGACTGTATGTCTGAATTTTATTAGTATGTTTTGTCTTCTGAAAGATAAAATACACTAGTATTAACTTGGACCTTATTATAACCGCAGGTCTTGGTTGTCACATGTTTACAGAGTAGCAGCAGCTGGTGTAATATGGACAGGTTTGATGAAGATGGCGACACAAATTTGACATCGATATGACCAGATGTGCCCACAGACTTAAAACCCTTTGATTGCAGTCACTGCTGAAGTGGTGGTAAATGACAATAATTCAGAAAAGATTATGATACATGTGTATGTTTGCACGAGTCTCATGGTATAACCTACATAATGACCAGGCATTCCGTCGAACACGGGGCATCCGATCCACCTCCCGAACGGTTAACCTTAAGAAAATGCAGTTAATCAAGCAGAACAAATTATGTCCTTGGTGCAATGAGAGCGGATGAATGACTGCGAGCATATATCCGCACCAACCATGGCGACTTTTTATAGACTAGACGGCGGCGATCACGTCTTAAACGCTTACAAATCCTAGCTGCTAATCATTCTTAAAAAAATTAAAAATAAATCCTAATGTACCAGTAGTACTAGTTGCTAATCAGTAGCGAGGACACACGTGAAGAGGAAGCTCGAGTAAAGCAGAGGGTCATCGAATGTTTGTCCCAGACGGCTCATGTCCTGACGGCAGCTTTAGCACTTTACGCGATCATGACGGACTAGGGCACAGCCATGGGCGCCGCGGGAGGCGGCGACTGGACGGGCACCGCCTCCTGCTTCACCACCTGCGGCTGCTGCATCTGCTGGTTCTGCAGCGGCGGCAGGGCCTGCGGCAGCGGAGGCGGGCTGGCGGACTTGAGGTCGAGGTACCACTCGCGCTGCAACTCCTGCTGCGGCTTTGGCGGGGAGGCGGAGCGCGAGGGCGGGGCGACGGGGAAGAGGAAGACCCGGAGCCTGGGCGTGGAGCCGCCCCGCGACGAGCCCCCAGTTCCCGGCGCGGCGGGGGCGCGGAAGAGGCGGAGGCGGTCGTACTCGATGACGAGGTGCTCGAGGTCCTCGTCGTTGGTGATAGAGACGAGCGCGTCGAGGTCCTCGCCGGGGAGCTGGTACTTGACGCAGAGGTCGCCGCGGGCGGCGGCGAGGCCGGCGAGGCGCGCGTAGAAGTCGGGGAAGCGGAGCGGGCGGTCTTGCACAGCAGAGGTGCAGCAACGGTACATAGTGCGGGTTGAATCGACGAAATAACAGGGGCCTTTGTGCAAAAATGCCAGTGCTGACCGGTCCACTCTCTGGACTGCCACTTGTCACGCCGTGAGTGGCTGTGGATCAAAACATCACATAGAGTGTCAAGTTTGTGGAGTCCTCAGTCACATTTTGCAAGTTTTGGACTAAAACATCACATTTGGTGCAAGTTTGTGGATCTGGGGTGCTATTACCTCTTTGAAATACCCGAAATATGATCACTAAAGTTACAGTAAATGACTCAATACAACCATTGATATGTATTTTGCTTAGCTGACATGCAGTTGACTGGTGGACCACTACGTGGTGCTAATTATAGCCTATGTTTAAAAAAATATAGCCTATGTGCAAAGTACTTTGGTAAATTACGCCGGTCCCACCAATCAGTTGGTGATTTTTTGGATGTATCACACCGTCATCCCTCCTTGATCCACCGGTAGTCGCCGACCCTCTCCTGCTCTGCCGGTGTGCGACCATGAGGAAGGTCCCAATCTCTAGCCTTTTCCTACTGAGGCGACGAATTGTTGGTGGTGGCGGCGTCGATCCGGTGAATAAAGTTTCCTCAGCCCCCCCCCCCTCCCCGTCCCCGTCCCCACGGTGTTGTCTACGCGGCGGCAATGGCTCACTGTTGTAGATTATTGCTGGCCTCCTTGGTCGGCGAGGTTAGGATTTTCATGGTTTGTCGCCATGGCGGCAGCGGCTTTCCTTTGCAGTTTGGTTCTCCCGCCTCCTCTTCATCACATTGGTGCGGCCTTCGATGATAGCGGGAGGCATTTTAGCTTTTTTGGAGGTTGGGATCTTGGATTTGTTATCATCCAATAGCATTGGCTTTGGCAGTTTCTTCCTCAGGGTGTTGGTTCGGTAGGACTGTGGCTTTGATGACTTCATGCCCGCCATCAACAAAGACTTGTTGGTCGCGGGTGAGCGTGAGAGGAAGACAATGTCGATTTCCCCAGGACAGACGTATAGTTTTTAAAATTTTCTATAAGTACGTCCTTTTTGCGATGAAAACTTTTGATCAATTCATCAACTGTCTTGGCGGTACAAAGAACACGAGAAGTAACATAAATTATATTCAGTCCATAGACCACATAGTGACGATCACAATCACTGGACCGAGCCGAAGGCACGCCTCCGTCATCGCCCCTTCTCACCGGAACAGAGCAAGTATTGTTGTAATAGACAGTTAGTAAATTGTTGTGCTAAGGTCGCACAGGACCAAACTCACCAGAACAACAACCATCATTGATGATGAGAAACATTGATCAGAAGGATCTAACTTATAGACACATGAACAAAGATGAACACCACCGGAGACACACCTCAATACGCCCTTTCAACGATGCTAGATGCACCATCGAGATGGGAGCTAGTCGAGAAGGACCTTATTCCATTTTCAGGGAACCGCCGCCGCCTCACCTTCCTGAGCAGGACACAAAACCTAATCGACTTAAAAAAACACCTAGAATGGAGTAGTAGCCTTCCCGCGGCAAGGTTCGTCGCGCCTCCATAGCCCTAGGTCATGGAAGGAGAGGCAGATCGGCGGCAATGGGAGTTAGCAAGTCCTTGTCGCATGAGAGTCAGCTTTCTTAGGGAGAAGAAAAAATGTATTTAAATTTCTATAAGATTGACCTTGTAAAGGTTAGTTGACTAATGTATGGCCTTTGGCATGTCTAGATACATCCATAAAGATTGCCGCCCCCCCCCCCCCCGGCCCCGCGTCGCTTGCTCGGGCGACTCGGGCGGCGACTAGGATTTCGAGCGCCGCCACCTACATCTCCTCTCCCACTCCTCGCCGCCACCCGAGGAGGTCGCCGGGCAAGCCCGTGCGGCCAGACCGGTGACGGTGGCGGCGAGGCCCTCGTCGCTTCGTTCACGGAGATCTGGATCCACGGGGCGGCGGCCCCTGCTGGTGCGGTGTCGCCGTTCACGCCCTCGACGGTGTGCGCGGGGGCTCTGACAGGCGTCCTCGACCGCTCGGGTGGTGGGGCGTCGGCGCTTGGTGGCAGCAGAGCGGGGGCCTTCTTCCTCGCCAGATCTGGAGGTCTGCTGCTCCCTCCTTCCTGCTCATTCCCTTTTGCGCTTGATGCCGGCGGTCGCTGCTGGATCTAGTGCTTTTGGGGATGGTGGTGCAGATTGGGACCGGGGGAAACCCTAGGCCGGCTGGTTCGGCTTGACAGCGGCATCGTCTTGGGGCGACACATCCTTCTTGGAAGCCGTGTCGTGGTCCCTCTTCTTGCCACCTCCGGTCCTTTCCCGGGTGAAAACCCAAAATCCGGCCTGGATTGGGCGGCGGTGGCGCCATGGGCGTCATCCCCTCCTTGGAGGCGTTGCTTGGGGAGTTAGGATTCGGGTATGGGTAGCTGAAGGTGGGGGCTTTGGCCGTCAGCGGGCTCGTGCGGGTTTAGTTCTAAGGTGCTATCCCGTTGCCTTGCTGTCCGCCTCTCTGCTGCTGCTCGCGGCGACTTTCCTGCTTCTGTCAGGCGTTCTTGGTCTGGGACAGTGTGGCCGGCATCCTAGTGGTGCCTCTACTGCTCTTTGCCCTTGGCGCCTGGGAGTGCAGTCATCTGTAAGTTGTGCAGAGTGCCCCTTGTATCTTTAGGGCGTTTCCTGTTGTTGGTGTTCGCGACGGAGGAGCGGTGACGGCGTTGCATCTGGCACGTCGACAATGGCGGGTCACAGCGGCATGGAGCAGTGGGGTCTTGCAGGTGGGCGTGTGTTGATGGACGAGCGCAGGATTGTGGCGTTGTCTGACGTTGTGGTGGCGTCGACGGTAGCTAGGCCGGGCAAGGTAGATGCAGCAGTACAACACTGAAGATGGATTGATGGCAGGTGGCTGCGGCGGCCTCATACTCGGCATGCATCCTGGTTGAGGAGTACGCCGGACTAGTGGGTGCCCCATACCCGGCAAGCGTCCTGGATGGGACCTCAGGTCTTAGATGTTAGGTTTGACTGCAAGGTCTGTTTGGTATTAGGCCCAGACTATCAGCATCCCTTCATCAACTGGATAGGAGTAGCGACAAATATTGCCTAGACAGTGGCTTTAGTCTTACTGTTGTATGACTTTGTAAGGTCTCTTATATATTTGTTTAATAAAGTGGTTGCATGCATCGTCCAGATGCAGAGGCCGGAGGTCCTCCTCCTTTTCTAAAAAAAAAACAAATTTAAGACAACTAATATGGATCGGAGAGAGTAATTTATAAATTTTAACTTACAAATTACAATAAGTACTTAATTATTGTATTACGGTAAATTGTGATCTACAAACAACCCTGTCGTTGTCAATGAAAATATATCCTGAGGGAGCTGACGTCGCTGGCTCACCGGACCATTTGGACAAGAAGTTTTTATCCTTACTTTGTCCATGTTATTATATTTGTTATATGGATGTTTATTTCCTGCAGCAAACTGTTTCCCCTCCTGTAAACCTGCAATATACACTCACTGGCGTACACACATGGACCCGTGGATAGTGTGATCGGACGGACAGAGACGCTCCAACAGGAAAGGAAGAAGATGCATATATGAACCAGGGGTTGACCTGACCATATACCATGCCAATTGATCTCCCATTTCCCACGGCCGTCAACAGTTTAATTAAACCGTTAACAGCTCTGATACTGCCATTGATCGGTGGGCAGTCCATTCCATCCGTTTCTGCCTGATGATTAGGAAAATCATGGTTCGTGTCATTCAGTTTTTCTCCAAGACTCGGCAGATGCATACTGAATAATTCCAAGCCAAAGTCGCTCTGCATATCGCCGCTAGCTCACCAGACTGGCAGACCATCTAGTTTTGTTTTTCTCCAGCAATCACTGTTTCCCTCCTGTGCGTACATGGACGGACGGCCAAGATTTTCGGATGGTGCCATCGGACGGACAAACGAGGTTGACCACTGCAATGGATTGGAAGACAGACTAGTTGTCGACTCCTTGAACCTGGTGCAGGTCCAGTAACTCATCCTAGACAGAGTCCAGCATCTAGACGGTCTCATGCCAAGATTAAATGAAGCGAGGCTCTCTTACAAAGGAAACTTATGTGGTCAAACAGGGCATGCAGACCCGGTTTCCATTCAACATAACAAAGTCCTGGCCTAATTTCCAGTCGTGATGATAACATAGACACAGCAATCCTCTGACCAACCATGACAGTTTTAGGACTTCAGCTAACTGGGAAACTGTTTTTGGTGAGTCGCACCGATCAACCAACGCAACCAGACCTCCTGCAAAAGGACCAAAAGATAGGAACTGACAATGTAGTGATAACGGGCCACGCGGTACCACCCTTATACAGACTAACAAAAGGCTTTAGACCTGCATTACGACCGAGCGTGCATCCTAGTTGCCATCAGCAGTGGTGGAAGCTGCAGGGCCCGGTGCGGCAGGAGGGAGCAGCGGCTGTGGATCCTTCTGGAAACTGAAACCTGCACAGAACATGATGCACAATAAGTTCGGTACCAAGATGGCGAGGTGCCCTCAATTGATATACGCGGGAGAATAGCTTGCCACCTAACATTATAATTTCTTTATTAAGGACTTCAGCCTTGTGAGGGTACCATATACATGGCCATTCAGAGAGGCCTCAAGACTCGAGAGGTGTCACACAGTACCGTGGCACGCATGCAGTTTGCCTATCAATCTGATCAAACTGAGAGCAGGCTAGGAGCAACAGCGAAAACAAGAAGACATATGCAGTTTTTCTTTGATAGATGGACACGGAACATTACATTCTAGGATTCTATCCCCTATCAGCCCAAGATTCTCAATCAAACTGAATCTATCAGCTGGCACAACAGCAAAAGCAAACTGCATTTTATTAAGACAAAACAACTACTATCTTCATCAGTAAACAAACAGTGCAAAGAGAAGAAAATCTACACAACTGATTTTGCACGGATGATACTAAATTATAGGAAGAATGATGATTTTTTCTAGCTTATGTAGTCCAAGCAGCATTTACAGAGTAACTAAATTTGTTGGTGTAACGGACATTCTGAACCCCACCAGCGAGGAATCCAATCAATATTGAAGGATAATGGGTACTGAACATGAATTGATTTGTAAAGCTGATGTGTAGTTACAGCAGATGTGCTAGGACAAAATAGGATGATTGCTCAAACATATAAAGCATGAAGAATGACAACAGCTAACTTACAGCATGAGGGTGATGATCGAGCCTTGATGCTAATGTGATCACGAAGTATGCCACAAGTCCTCAAGATATTCACAATTTTGTGAATTTCCTCATGAACCTCATCACATTCAATGTTGACAACCTTTAGGTGCGCACACACGAATGATTGATCTATTGTTTCTTGGGCCGCCGTTGCTCTTGTGAGGCTCTACATGATAGAAAACATTCAGTATGACAATAGCACATATATGGCAATACCTTATACACAGAATATACCTTCGTATTACCAAGCTGAAGAGTGAGCATCTCAAGAATTGAAGAGTGTTGCAGAATGCAAGCTAGGTCAATAGCTGTGAACCACTCATTGAGTAACAGAGTCTTTAATTTGCTGAAAATTGGGCACCATTCTAAATCCCATCTGTAGATAAACTGCGCAGATTGCAAATGAACAAAAAAGAAGTCTCAGACTCAAGACAAAATAATTTTACTTTGTAAGAACTTCAGGTTGATACTTCTTATTTTGAAAGTAACTACAAAAAGACAAAACTTCACCTCAAGCACCGGAAATATCAATCTATCCAATTAATACGCTACATCTTATAAAACGTTAACCGGAGAGCCATTGGTATAGATAAAAGTACTGAACTGTGGTAAATAATGAAAAAAAGCAAGCTGCTTATATGCAGGTCTAACGATGGATATCACAAAAGAAACTGGAGGTGGAAAATGGCACTGAGGGTAAAAAGGTAGTAGTGCAAACGTACATTTACAGGGTCAGCTGTCAAAATCAACTCCAAATTAACAGCATTGGACAAACCATTGAGAAGCACACCCCACTCTGTAGGATAATTATTACAACAACAGTCAAATCCACAACCCCTTTGCGCACTGCTACACAAATCGTAACATGAATCGTCAAGCCCAACAAAGGCTGTCACTAGAAATGGCATGTCCTCGAGGAAAGGGGTCGCACCACAAAAATCAGCAACTAGCAGTGAGATAAGGTCCAGGGCAAAAATCCGAATGCGGAAATCCACAGGGATCACACATGAATCGGAGATGCAGAGATGCTTTAGTGATTTGGATGATATCTTCCGTGCACAAATGTTACAATTTTGCATCTTTAGTTCCTCTAGGATTGGGCAGCCAGAGAAATTCAGAGTGGGGCATTTTAGCTTAACCAGATGAAGGTTTATGGTCTTCAAATGATGGGAGATGAAAGGCACGTCGAATACTGGTGGATCAATGGCATGAAAGTCCACAGTGCTGAGTGTGAGCTCCTTAACTTGGCACATGAGAGCGAACTCGATCAACAACTTAGTGTTCGTGTATTGCCACTTGCCATACACCGCATAATCATCAGTGCATGTAATTATGTCGCACTTTACGAGAGGTGACTTTCCGCGGAGTTGGATGATGAGCTTCACCAACCGCCGGAACAGTTCGCAGTCGTCAACATTGAAGTGCAGGCTGGTGGTGCGCCTCCAGAGGTCGCGCCAACGGGTGTCGAGCACGCAAGTCTGCAGGGCGTCGTCCGACGGCAGAAAGGATAGCACATGGCTGAGGAGGTCGTCGGTGAGGTCGCCAAAGTGATCCCTGTCGCTGGCAGCAACAATGGCGCGCATTTCGTCGAACAGGTGGTGGGAAACCCCTTCTGCAGGAGGGGAAAGAGATAAGCATCACCAAATCGGTCGAAACCCTAGGTCGAATGTAGCATCACCAAATCGTTGAAGGGAAAGTTGTAGCTGCGCTTGAGCGCACTGCGCCCTGTTATCCAGCCCGTTCAATACCTCCCAAGATTCGTGCTACTGACACGGCCTTTTGGGCTCATGCGGGGTAATTAGCAGTTTTGTCTCGGTGTAGCAGCGTAGGCATACAGTATGATAGGCTATAGGTTCCTAGGTAGGAGTACTAGGCTTTGCCCAAACAGTGGGTTGGCTTGCCCTGTCTACTCACATGCACCGCTGTCGTTGTCTAGTCCAGAATAGACCAGCATGGCGCACATAGCCTAGTCGACAGGTTTTTCTCTTCTTTTTTTGGCAATGGAGCCTACTGATTGTTATTGATTTTATTTATGGTAAGGTGTTATTGGCTCCTGAATTCTTTTCTTCAAAATGGAGACATAAGATTTGCCTCATCCATGAACAATCTCGAGTCGAGCTCGAGCTACTTTCGTGCTAAATGATACGATAAAAAATATAAAACGATATTTATCATTTATGTACCTCACTACTCGTTTTCGCTGGAGTTTCAACGGTGACCATGACAAGTGACAAGGAGGGAGTAGGGATGTGGATGGCGATTGACAGTGTCAGCATCGCCACGGCAAACAAACTGAGCGATGTATCGACGTCCTTTTTTTGCTGAACCTGATATGTCGCGCATGATTTAGGAAATGTTGATCTTAGCCATTTTTAGTCTATGAAATTAATAGATTTTGCCACAAGGAAAAGTTTTTGATCTTACGCATATCCACATATGCTTGAGCTGTTTGTGATTCAGAGGGACCTGTGGAAATTTTGAATCGATGTGCAAACGTGAACGAAGACGTGATGGTGCTGACGCGGTTCTCGCCCATGTCTCCGCACTATTACGGAGAATTTTTCTTTTACTTCCTCCGTTTCTAAATGTAAGTCTTTTTAGAAATTCCACTATGGACTATATACGGAGCAAAATGAGTGAATGTACGCTCTAAAATATGTCTATATACATCCGAATGTAGTTTGTAGTGGAATCTCTAAAAAGACTTACATTTAGAAACAGATGGAGTACTTGGCAAAAGTTGTTTCTTCATGTGGGCCACCCACGCGTACATCCATCAACCAGTGCTGGACATGTGCGAAGCACATTTGTCCCTACTCAATCTTTCTTGTCCCTGGCACATGTACGTGCTCCCTGCACACGTGGGTGGAGGCGCTGGTCCGCGTGGCTCGGGAACGCACGACGAGTAATTAAATATATGACTTTTTTTAGGTGTATAATAAGTGCTACTAAGACTAGCCACAGTGGGAGTAACTTCATCAGTAACATCGAGTCCAACTCAGCAAAATTGCTTATGTGGCAATGAATTAATGAAGAGAGATAGTTATAGTAACTTAGCTAGTTACTGTAACATCACATGTCCCAATGCAATATGAGTCTATAACCTAATAAATAAAGCTTTGCATGTTACTCCCTCCTTTCCGGTTTATAAGGCTCAAATCTCAAATCTCATCAACCAAGGCATTTTGTGAGTGGAGGAATGTATCTCGTATTTTACAAAACTACCCCAATTAAACTCATGCATTAATGTGGATTAATTGTAGTGCATGCATGCTTGGCCACTAGATGAGTAGAAACATTACATGCATTGGTGTGTTCCTTTTTAATACTTGCATGCAAAGATTTAATGCGCATTGGAAACTAAAAATGAGATGGAGATGAGCCCTCTAAATTGGAAAAACAAAAAAGTTGAAATATGCCTTATAAACCGGAAAGGAGGGAGTACTACACTTAAGGTAGTAACATAGTCTAGAAATATGTATATGTTATTAGTGTATGTTACTCACCATTGTGGCTAGTCTAAGGCCAACTCCGATGCAAACCCCCAAACGGACATCCGTTTTTGTCCGTTTGGGATGCGATTCGAGCAGCGTCCGGGGGCGGACCGTCGCTCGGAGTATCCGCGCCCAACGCTCGCAAGGCCATGTTTTGCCTTAAACAAAAGCGGGCGGATAGGATGTGGTCGCGCGTTAGAGTTGGCCTAACGTAGAGAACCTAGACAGGTCGTGAGGAAGATTGAGGAAAAAAAATTGTATCCTTACTATTTTATGAGAATAATTCACGTCCTTTTTCCTCAATTTTTGTTATACACGAGAGCTGGACAATAAAACAATTTTCTTCACTATCGGGCAAAATCATTGTTCTGACCCTTTCTCAAACTTACCTATGAGCACCTCCGAAAGACTGAGCCGGCATATCATCTTGAGATTTATGAAGTCACCGTAGGCGCTTCATCGTCGACGAGAACGTCTCCTCCCACTGAATGCGCATCGCCGGAAATCCTGAAATAAATCCAGGAATAAATGCGAGCACCAGGATTTGAACCCTGGTGGGATGGAGGTACATCGGCCACATTAGTTGCATGATGCTCACAGAAAAGAAGTGTTCTCCATTTTGTCAGTACTCTTATTTTGTTGGGTGTTGTTTGGTGGGGTCACCTAAATGTACCAGGTACAAGTATGCATGAATTTATCAATGTCGATAGGGTGACGGCCGAAAACTGTCACCAGATCATTTTCGGTGACATAAATCGATTTTATGTGACACAAGGCCTTTCAAACTGCATGTTTGCGGACACTCTTAAGTGGACAAATTTGAGCGTGTTAACATGAGCTCGGTTCTTTTTTTTAGGGAAAGCCAAGCTTTTATAACTTAATGGCGCTCGGGTAAATCACTCGAAACATGAACAACCACTTGGGACGGTACAGAAGTGTTCCAGCTTTCGCTGTCATTAGGCAAACATAAACGACCTAACTTAGCTAGTTCATGAGCTACATAATTGGCACTTCGGCGACATAAAGCATCACTTTGCTTTGAGAACCACATCTCGAGCTGAAATTTGCAATCCTCTATAACAGCAGCATACGGCGAGGAGTCAGCTCTAGTGAAATCGAGGGCTTCTTGCAATAACTTGGAGTCTGTCTCCAACACCACACGAAGAGCCCCAACGCCAGCTGCTGTAGCTATGGCTTCATTCATTGCTATGACCTCGGCCCCAAACGGGTCTGTGACATGATCCCTCTTTCCTGCTCGAGACAGCATAACATCCCCGGCTTCATCCCGGATTACTACTCCCCGTGAAACAAAGGAATCTCCATGCGTGTAGGCTCCGTCCAAATTAACTTTAATCATTCCAGACATTGGCGGCTGCCACTTACCCTGAGCCTCCTTTTTTTTCCTTTGTTTGAAACAACTGCAAGTACTCCATTTTTAATTAACGCAGTAGGTCCTTTGAAGTGCATGTTTGCAGGCAATCTCAACTCTCAAGCGAGACAAATGAAGACCACATCAATAATCAATAAGCTAAAGGAATTGGATTAAAAATTAGAAAAAATGTGGTGGGTTGCCACTTGCGATTAAAATGATGGGAGGGCTCTTGCGTAAAAGAGGGGAGCTACGGCGTAATTAGGAGCAGATTTTGAATGATTTCAAATGGTCAATTACTAAAGGGCCCCAAGCGCTCAACTATGCAGTATACTTGAGCTATGAAGATATGCCTCCTTTTCTCAAGTGATCCTTTCTATACTACTCTCTTCTTCCTAAAATAGAAAGTTTAGTTTATATAAAGTTGTTTCCATGTGGATTAGCGAAGGATTTATTCATGGAAACTCTAATGGTTTATAGGAATTGGGAGAAAATTACTACAAGGAGCTGATATCTAGGAATCTTATAAAGCCAGATAAATCCTATGTTACTCAACCGTGTTGCAACATGCATGATGTTGTTCGCTCATTTGCTCAGTATATGACTAAAGACGAAGCACTTGTAGCTCACGACAGAGACACCGATATTCTAGCTAAACTTCACTCATAAAAGTTCCTTCAGTTTTCTATAGAAGCAAACATATTGCAATCAAGTGAACTTGATTGGAAATCTTTATAGGAGCAGCAGTCGGTGATGAAGCATGGGGATTCATTGGCTATCTTTTCTAGTCCACATACTCTATATAAAATCAGTAGATGTGGTTCATTTGGTTGAATCATTGCATAAACTCAAGCACTTGAGGTATCTGATGTTAGTAATCAGTGATATATCTTTACTTCCAAGGAACATTGGCAAGGTGAAGTTATTACAATTTCTTGATGTGTAAATTTGGCTAGTCTTGCTGGTACCATTGTGAAGCTTGGAATATGAGGTTACTTTATCTTCCCAACATTTGCATGATACCTGAGGGCTTGATGTCTAACAAGTATGAGGAAAGTAGTTGGGTTTTGAGCACACATGGATGGTGATTGGTGTAGTTTTGACGAGTTGGAGACTCTTTCCCCAACTCAGAATGCTACAATTAGATCAACTTGAGAATGTATATGTTGCCTCATCGGCTGCTAACACTAGACTCAATGATAAGATGCATCTAACCAACCTATTGTTATACTGCACTAGTAGACTAGGAGATGATGGGTTGGGCAAGGAGAAAGGTGTCTCTCAGGAATAGCATCGACGAATCGAGAAGGTGTTCGATGAGCTCTGGCCTCTGCCTAGTGTAGAAAATCTTTAAGGTTGATGCGTATTTTGGCAGGCAACTTCCGAGTTTGATGATGTCCACGTCAGGTGCACCTCAACAACTTGAAGTATCTATCGTTTTCTAACATGGCTTGTTGCACACAATTTTCCTGATGGCTTGTGTTAGCTCTCCTGCCTGCAGTTGCTTCAGGTAAATGGCACTCCATGCATCAGGCACGTTGGAAATGGATTCTTACAGGTGGTGGCGGCTCCATTTTCGAGGTTAAATGAGATGGCCTTATTAGAAATGGTGCAATGGGACGACTGGGAGTGGGAGGAGGAAGTATAAGCCATGCCCCCATTGGAGGAGCTTGTTGTCAGCAAATTCAAACTAAGGCATGTTCTGACGGGCCTTGCCTCAAATGCAAGGGCTTTGAAAATATTATACATAGAATATGCCCAACACCTGAGCTACCTTGAGAGCTTTCCTTCTGTTGTTGAGCTTACAGTGATTGGAAGCCCCTACCTGGAGAGGATCACCAACTTCCCGAATCTGCATAAACTTACAATCACCAATTTCCCAAAGTTGATGGTGCTGGAGAGTATTCCTACACTCAAGAGGTTGGTCCTAGAGCATTACATCATGGGAAATCTCCCAGAATACATGCTAGATGTAAAACCAAGTCATTTCGAGCTGTTCTGCAGGCTATGGTTGCTCACTTCGCTAGTGGCAGGACAATATGGCCTTGAGTGGGATAAGTTCAGCCACATGGAGCATGTGAAGGCATATGTACCTAACGGAGACAACCAAAGGAAATGGTTCTGTGATGTACACAAGAACAAACAACTTTATGTTGGATTCAAATATTAGTTGCTCTTCCATATATGAAGGTACCCATATTAAAATGAATCAAGCTTTGTCTTAATTTATTTTGCACTCCAACTCGCCCAGTTTAAAAGTTTTATTCATTTATCTCCTCTGTTTCACATGATTTTGTCGTTTCAGTTGAGATATAAACATGATTGTTCAGTTGTTCTAGCAGCTTATGTTTTAGTCACAGCACTACCTATCAGTGTGTTTCTTTTTAAATGGCTACTTCCTAATTTAGTTGCACTTCCTCATATATGTTATGAAGTATTCGTCTTATTACTCGTTCTGCTAGTAAAAACCTTGCAAATTAGAGATTATGCAACCAGTGTTGTATTTGTCTTGCCATGTAGAAACCTTATCATCTTGTATGGTGGACGCACAAGGATTTGAGTCTGTGTGCAAAATGAGAAGAAGTACCTTTGGTTATGTCTGCAGCTTGGTGAGGGTATCATCCATCCTCTTTGTCTTTGATTATGAGTAGTGTAAGTATAGAGCTCATGTCATCCATCCTTTTTGATAAGTTCCAGAAATGCGTATTGAATCCCAAGTCAAAATCGCTCTACATCACCATTCATGAGAAGTGAGAACAGGTGCAACTTTTTCAAACCAAGTGCCGAGACATCAACAGAGGTTGCTATGCAAGGCAATATTGGATATCCAACTATCCAAGTAAATATATTGTATAAACAGTAGGTCAGCTTATGATCTAGAAACAATTCTGTCACCGTCAGTGACAATATATCGAGAGGGAACTGACAAGGCTCGTTCACCGGACCGTTTGGAGTTGGACAAGAAGTTTTTGTCCTGAATTTGTTTATGTCATGGCTGCTATGTGTTGGAAATATTAGCACATTAAGGACTAATCTAATCCACAGGTATACAGTAAACATGACAAATACGGTATGCATTTCATATCGATACATAAGCATCTCAGTACGTACAGTACAGTACATAGAACCGAAATATCTATGAACATCATATATACTGCCAGCACATGAATGAGAAAATAGGGAATGAACGAGTCATACTCTCCGGTTGGCCAGCCAACGCGACGGCAGCGGCAGCGTCGGCATTGCCCGAGGCCTTTTTCTTGGCGGTTTCGTCGTCAGCCAAGGACCTGAAACGTTCATTGCCTGCAGTAGAAAAAAAACTCATTGTCGTACATACAAGGACCTGTCGCCTGTGGACGGTGCGGCGATCAGACGGGCGGACAAAAGCTCCGCAGCGTGAAAATGAAGAGGATGCATATATGTGCAGAAACTAGGGATTGACCTGACCTGACCAACTGATTTGCACGCATGGAAACACTTCTTTTCAGCGACATCACCACAAGCTAGCTAGCTAATTGAAAGCTTTCGGCCGGGTCAGACTCACACGCTTCGTCTTTGCAAAAAGGTGAAAAATCATGTGTAAGGGATGAGTAGACATGGTGGATGATCAGTGAGCAGTCCGTTTCATTAGCGGTTGTATCCGCTTCAGCTGGATGATTAGTAAAAGCAGGGCTCTTGTGTCATTCAGTTTTCTCTATGACTCAGCAGATGCATATTGAAGAGTAAATCACACCAAGAGTGCAACAACTTGCACCAGAAAAATGGTACACTGACTTACATAATAGCACATTTTTGATACAATTTCTGTTAACTCTACCTATCTATTTGTGTCTGGTGGTTGATAAGAGCAGATGCATATTGAATTCCAGGTCAAGGTTGCTCCGCATATCAAGAAGGAAATGACTGATGCCGCTAGCTCACCATGGCCCTTTCGTTCTGCCATGTTTGTTGTTTTTCTCCCGCGAACTATGTGCGTACATAGACGGACGGAGACGGACGGACTTAGCGTTGACTCCCTGAACCAGGTTCAGGTCCAACATCTAGATAGTCTCTGCTATATATATTTTTTCTTTTCACAATCAATACCATGATATATTTATAGTAACGCATTGTACATGGTAAAGATACGTGAGTTGACTAAGCGATTACAAAACAAAGTGTAAAAGAAACAAGCAAATCTTCGAGATCTTCAAACTCATTCTTTTTCCATGATCCAATCTTGTATTTTTCTGAAGGCAGCCACAAGAAAATAACAAAGGTATCAAACCACATGCATGTAAATACCAACGAGGGTTCTTACGTATTTATAATTTGAGCCGTAGTGCCAAGGATCGCACAAGCATTCATTAAAGTAATCAACCAACATAGGAGAGCACCAACACCGGTATTCTAGGGACAAAAAACTGAACAGCCAGGTCAACGTCGATGGGAGCTGAGAATACGAATCACCATTGTCGAGGATGTTGCAGTCGGGACATATATTGCAAGGACAATCCTCGCGGCAACCATGATAAGAAATCCAAAACTGATCTGGCGAAGCAAGATCTGAATGACCATACCTAGATAAATTTACGAAAAAACTAACGCCCACATGTGTGGCATGTTGCACATCGCCCACACACCTCCTTTACCACTTATTTTGCCACATATGAATAGATGACTTCAGCAGGAATCTTTTTGGTTTCTGCCTTAAAAATATTTTATCTCCTAATTAAAAAATCAAATTAAAAATCCGTTTTCACCATTAAATCCGTCTCGACGAGATCTTCAAAACTAGACCCCATGTTGATATGTTTCGACAAAAAAAAATTTGCCCAAAAGTTGCCATGATGTTTACACTGCAGTTGCCATAGGGCTTAGAGTAAAGTTGCCATGTGGCAATTTTAGTTTATAGAGCATGGCACTTTTAGTATTTTGACGATGGCAACTCCACTACTTTGACTATAAAAATTATTTTTTGTATGAACCATGGCAATTTTAAGTGCATGTATCATGGCAATTTTAGTTTATGGTTCATGGCAAGTCTAGTTTCTTAATTCCCCGTTTTATAAATGTTAAAATTTACTTTTAAATGTAGAAGAAAATAGCTGAAATATATCATGGCAACTTCAGTGTAAACACCATGGCAATTCATGTGCAATAGACATGGCAACTTTTAACCGAATTTTTTTTTCGTCGAAACATATCAACATGGGATCTAGTTTCGAAGATCTCGTCGCGAGGGATTTAATGGTGAAAACGGATCTTTAATCGGATTTTTTGTTTAAGAGATAAAACATTTTAAAAACTGAAAATCCAAAAAGATTCCCACATGCATGCATGCAGTGATGTGGCACAGTCTGTGTGTTATAGGGCGTGTGGGCGGGTTTCGCTCCTACCACACGTGTGGGCGTTAGCGTTGTCCTAAATTTAATCTTCCAACACCGCCATTGATGTCGGGAAGAAGATCTCGCTGTTGAACAAAGAGACGAAGAATACTTATTAATTAACTTAGGCAAAGACTCTTTGAAAAGAAACACAGATCGTCAAACATGGCATACAGACTGATTCCATTTAACATAACAAAGTCTAGCTATGATTTCCATCTCTCATTAAGGAAAAACGAACATGTTTTGTTCTGGCCAACCATCACAGTTTACAACTTCCACCAAACGGAAACTGTTTCGGTGAGCTGTGTTAGAGACCCACTGTCCCTCCTGCTGCCTCCACGTATACCACAAGAAGATGAGTCCAACAAGGTAGCAATACAAAGAAGACGTGCGCCACACACGAACACACATGCAAAGCAAGAGGTTTAATGCCGATGGCACAACTCAGCAAGCCCAAGGGAAATAAAAGACACAAACAGCAAAAGGGGACAACGTGTCCAAGCCTAATCCGGCTTAGGTGGTGGTGGAGGAAGTGGAGGCGCCAAGCGAACCACTGGAGGTATGAAACCGCATGTGATGGTGTCGATGGAGGCATGCTCCTGGCTGCGGCTAGGCAGCTCCCACAGCTGCAAAAAGCCACAGAGTTTATAGATCGCGTTAGTAGGTCGTGGCAATGTTTTTCTCTCGATCACAAGTTTATTACGAATCATCCACAACATCCATATGAGGACTCCAATTACCATACACCTAATGTGGCGGTACCCAGCGGAGGAGGTGAATAAATAATGAAAAGAGGAAGAAATCAAACAAAAAAGGATTTTGCATGGATAGTGATTTACAAGAATGGCAATTTTTCAAACCAAATTAACAGAGTAACTAAACCCTTTGAAATTTAATGGTCACTGTGAACCCCATCAACATGCAATCCAGTTAATAAGGATAATGGATACTGAATATGTATGGATTTGTAAAGCTGACATGTAATTACTGCAGACATGTTAGAACAGATAGGAAGATTGCACAAACATATGAAGCTTGAAGAATAACAACAGGTAACTTACAATATGTGGATGGTGCTGGAGTCTTGATGCTAATGCGATCGCAAAGTATGCCACCTGTCCTCAAGGTCTTCAAAATTTCGTGAATCCCCTCGTCAACCTCTTTACATTCGATGTTGACAACCTTGACATGCGCACACACAAATGATCTCTCAATCATTTCTTGGCCCCCCATTGCTCCTATGATGCTCTGCATGATACAAAATATTTAGCACGAACGTTGCACATACATGGTAATACAATTAATATGAATATGCAGGATATACCTCCGTATTACCAAGCTGGAGAGTGAGCATCTCAAGAAGTGGAGAGTGCTGGAGAATGCAAACTAGTTCATTAGCCGTGAACCACTCATTGAGTATCAGTGTCCTTAATTTGCAAAATATTGGGCAGCACTCTAAATCCCATTTGTAGATAAACTGAAAAAATTGCAAATGAACAAAAAAGAAGTCTGAGACTCAAGATAAATTAATTTAAGTCAACAGAAACTTCAAGTAGATAATTTTCATTGCAAAAAGTAACTAAGAGAAACAAGACTACACCTCAAGCACCAGAAATATCGATCACGATTTAGCCAATTATAAGACACTATGATTATTCATCATTGCTTTGAGAGCAACTTTTGATATAAATAGAAGTACCAAACTATGGTAATTGAAATAACAAGTTGCTCATATGTGGGTCTAACAATGGATATCACAAGAGAAACTACTAATGGAGGCAAATTAATACCAAGGGTAAAAACGAGAGTGTGCAAGAATACCATTTTAGGTAGAGCAATCAACTCCAACTTGACAACATTGGAGAAACCACCGAGAAGCACCCCATTGTTGACAGGATAAAAAAGGCAACCACAGAAAGGGTTACTACAATCCCCCTGGCCATCACGACAAAAATCATAGCATCCATCACCAAGCCCAACATAAGCTGTTTCTAGCAATGGCATGTTTTCAAGGCAAGGAGTCAATCCTTCGAAATCATCTAGTTGCAGTGAGATGAGACCCGGGGCACAAATCCGAATGCGCACAACGTGACGTAAATAACAAACGTCAATGATGGACAGACGCTTTAGTGACAACGATGATATCTCGCTTGCACGAATGCTGCAAAGCTGGATACTTAGATCCTCTAACACCGGGCACCCTGAGAACTTCAAATCAGAGTGGTCGAGGTTGATCCGTTGAAGGTGCAAGGTCTTCAAGTGTTGGGAGATGAGATTGAGAGGAACATCAAACATTGGTATGTCATACCGAATGTCAGCAGCTCTTACTACTAGCTCCTCAGCTTCGCACGCCAGGGCATAATCAATCAACAACTTGGTGTTTGTGAAAGTGTGCTCGGGGTCATCATCGGGATATGCATCGATCTCGCATGTGACGAGAGGCGATTCCCCGCGGAGATTGATAACCAGCTTCACCAACTGTTCGAAACGCTTGTATCTCGGGAACATTGACCCGTCAAAGACGAGGTGCAGGCTGGTCGTGCGCCTCCAGAGATCTCGCCACCGGGTGTCCAGCACGCAGGTCGGCAGGGCCTCGTTGGCCGGAAGAAAGGAGAGCACATGCCAGAGGATGTCGTCTGTGAGGTCCCCAAAGCGATCCCCAGTGTGCATTCTGCCGAACAGGTTGTGGGCAAAAGTTCTGCAGGAGAGGAAGAAATGAGCACAGTAATCAATAGGTCGATTCATCATCAAACTAAAAAAAATTACAGGCATCGCCTCACCTCAACACATGGACAGTTGGAAGTGCAATGGTCGCTGGTGACTGCGAGGTCCACCTCCCACCGCACGCCCACCCACTAACCCCTCGCCTCGCAAGGCGAGCATGAGGAGGCGGCCAACGGGAGGCCCTATGTTCCTTCGTGACTAATGGAAGGAGAGCGCTGGGCAGAGAAAGAAGTGAAGGTTGCTAGGGCGCGGTTTTAGGCATGGGGGACAGAGGTCGACAGTGCACCTTGACCCGCCACCTCTACGCAAGACAGCGTCATCGCAAGCTTCACCTCCACGGAGGAAGAAGAAGAAGAGTCTTGGTTTTTTATAGACTGCCTGTGCGGCTCATTCTCCGATCGCAAATCTTGTACTAAAATTATTTCAAAGATTATTTGCCATTAATGTTGATTCCAATTTTAATTTTAATTAATAAAATTAATGTCCTTTCCTAATTTTCAAATCACATTAATATTTTCCAAAAGGCCGAGGCTAGGTGTGGGTTGACTGGCCGAGCCTGGCGCCGGTCGCCTCATGCATCATTGGATACGATCGTGTAGAGCCGTTCGATCAGATTCATTTTCCCCTGTATTGTCTTCCTCCCTCTTGGATTATGTATTTCGTTCCCTGCGCAACCGCATCTTTGTCCCCTTTGCCCTCCGTCTTCACTCGCATCACGGCCGGTGAGCGCTCCCCGCAACCCCTAAAGGTGTGCTCGTAGTGTTCACCACCGGTGAGGTTGCCCAGGGCAGCAAACCCTTGGAGCAGCACCCATCCACCCTTAGGTTGGCTTGCATCATGGCATCTGCGGGTAACATTTGCAGCTCGGTGATGTGTCGCTAGCATCTGTCTGCTCCCATTCCAGCATTGTCGCCGCGCTCGTGCCCCATTGTAGAACCACCACAACCTCATCGTAGCTTCCGGAAACACTGGTTCCAGCACAGTCACCATATAGTCGCATTCTGGCCTAGTAACTCAGTTTGCTGGTTGCAACATTGGTTCATGTCGTCTCTAACCTCGGCGACAACCAGACACAACATCCACACTGTGTCACCTCTCCTTGCTAGTTTTAGCACCAGCCGATGTTGGTTCTAACGCTGGTTGTCAATGGTCGCAGCACCACCGGCTGATGCTTCCAACAGCGTGGGTTGCAACTTGTTGTCTTGCTAATTCTAGCACCGCCACCCGCCCATCCCAGCATCCCACACCCATAGTTGCAACACCCCTCTTGCCTCCGTGGGTCGCACCTTGTTGTCTTGCTGGTTCTAGAACCGCCACCCACTGTGTGACGCCCCTGATTCAATCGTACACTAATCATACACGCAAATGTGTACGATCAAGATCAGGGACTCTCAAGGGAAGATATCATAACACAACTCTAGACACAAACTGAAATAATACAAACTTTATATTACAAGCCAGGGGTTTCGAGGGCTCGAATACATAAGCTCGAGAGCACAAGAGTCAGCGGAAGCAACAATATTTGAGTACAGACATAAGTTACACAAGACTGCCTTAAGAAGGCAAACACAAAAGCAACAACAATCGAAGAGGCAAGGCCTCCTGCCTGGGACCTCCTAACTACTCCTGGTCGTCGGCAGTATCCACGTAGTACCATCCATCAGCGGTGGCATCTGGCTCCAGGGAGCCACCATCTGGTTGCATCAACCGGAAAGAAGAAAGAAGGGGGGAAAGGGGGTAGCAAAGCAATCATGAGTACTCATCCAAAGTACTCGCAAGCATCAGATCTATACACTACTAGGGAAAAGGCTAGCAGCAGCGCGGGTTTTCAGGCTAACAGCAGCGCGGTTGGCCGCGCTACTAATAAGGCGCTATAGCTAACTCATAGTAGTAGCACGGCCCCAACCCGCGCTACTACTGCTGACGATATCAGCAACGATTTTTGTGAACGCGCTACTCTTAACTAGCTGTAGCGGTTTCGTCATCCCTCGGTACTGCTATATCTTTCATCATTTTCCCACTGCCCCATTCCCTTTCAGTTCTCCTTTCACTTTCAGTTCTCCTTTCAGATACTAGATACTAGGTACTGCTAGTAGATATCAAATTCATAAACCATTACTAGGTACGGTAGTACTCCCTTCATTCCAAATTACTCGTCGTGGTTTTAGTTCAAACCACGACGAGTAATTTGGAACGAAGGGAGTACTAGATAACAATTTCATGCATAGCCAACATGTATCCTCTAGCAGTACAAGGTCATATCAACGGCCATCATCATATGTAGTTCTAGATGGTATCGACGACGATCATCATATGTAGTTCTAGATGATATAGCCACACACACATATTAGTTCTAGATGATATAGCCACACACACATATGTAGTTCTAGATGATATAGCCACACACACATATGTAGTTCTAGATGATATCGAAGACAATCATCATCCTCAAGCCTGGACGGTTGGTGTTCCTAATAGTAATTAGGATGGCCTGTCCAACACAAAGATTTTTACCATCGAGGAATTTCTTCCACCCAACCGAGCTTAAGTGTGTGCGACCGTCCGTGTCCACGCGGTAAGTACAGGTTGTGACGGAGCCCCTTGCAGTAAGGCGTAGTCCAGCTGAGCCTTCTTCATCAGGCTCGATACCATAACTCACAGATATGCTCTTTGCCAATTTCTGAATAAGAAAAACATATCAATTAATAAGCATGTGATCGAACTCTACACTAAAACATATATATCATCGACTAGATTCCACACAACATACCATACCATTGGACTGTACACTAAGTAATTCACACTATTAATTTGCATTTGTAAGTATAACATACCATATCCTGTCGATCAACCATGGTATTTGTCAAGCGGGTCATGAATGGCACCCCGACAAAGTCAGCACGTGGCGGAATTATGTCCCACAGGTTGGACACCTCCTCCTCACTCAGCCTTGTTCTTTGAGCTACGATGGCTTCATGAAGTGGGTCCTCATCATCTTCATCGAGTGGGTCCTCATTATCTTCATCATCTTCATCATCTTCGTCATCTTCATCATCTTCCACCAGGTTGAGATAAATGACAGCTAGCTTGGGTCTTTCTGCTCGGAAGTTGAAACTGATCAACTCACCACCAGTAAGATGCATGCGAGCGACGAAACGGGCCCATCCATCTCCTCCAATCTGCGACATATTGCGTCCTTTCTCGACCTCCATAGTGTACGGCCCCCCAGGAGCCTCAAATGTCACAGTGTCTCCTGTCAGCTTGTTGAATTTCAACCTCACATTGCATGGGACGATCTGTGTAAAATAAGCAAAATGACACAATGCAGTAGTGCCAACACTAAAAATAAAATAGTTATTACATTTCATCTAATTTCTTACCGCCGCATGACGAAAACTCGGCTGGAAGTAGATGCAGAACAGCTTGTCAGTTGCAAGGCTGCTGGCGCATCTTGACTTGCACAGTTGACATAGTGGTGGTGGTGGTGGCGCCATTCTTCCTAAAGCAATATGAGCAAAGGATTACTAAATCAACTAAATCAAAATGTTCCTAAGTCAACTAAATCAACTAGCCTACTAAATCAACTAAATCAAAATGTTCTAAGTCAACTAAATCAACTAGCCTACTAAGTCAACTAAATCAAAATATTCTAAGTCAACTAAATCAACTAGCCTACTAAATCAACTAAATCAAAATGTTCTAAGTCAACTAAATCAACTAGCCTACTAAGTCAACTAAATCAAAATATTCTAAGTCAACTAAATCAACTAGCCTACTAAATCAACTAAATCAAAATGTTCTAAGTCAACTAAATTAACTAAATGAATTAGCCTACTAAATCAACTAAATCAAAATGTTCTAAATCAACTAAATCAACTAAATCAAAATGTTCTAAGTCAACTAAATCAACTAGCCTACTAAATCAACTAAATCAAAATGTTTTAAGTCAACTAAATCAACTAGCCTACTAAGTCAACTAAATTATATCAACTAAATCAAAATGTTGCATATGAGCAGGAGGGAGAAGGAGGGCGACTCGAGGAGGGAGAAGAGAGTAGGATGGAGGAGGAAGGTGGAGCGAGGAGGGGCCGGCCGGCGCGGCCAGTTGAGGGAGGACGGAGGAGGAAGGCGGAGCGAGGAGGGGCCGGCCGGCGCGGCCAGTTGAAGGAGGACGGAGGAGGAAGGCGGAGCGAGGAGGGGCCGGCCAACGGCGAGTGGAGAGGGAGGACGGAGGAGGAGGCCGATACCGAGTCCAGCAAGGAGGAGGAGGTGACGGCGCGCGGTGCAGACGGAGGAGGGGCGACGGGGGCGCGCGGCGTAGACGGATCGGAGAGGATTTTGAGTGGCTGTGTGTGAGTGGATCCAAAGGGAGGAGATGAGGGAGATGGATGGCTTAGCAGTAGCGCTCTTCAGGAAAACACGCTACTGCTAAGCTATCTAGCAGCAACGCTTTTCACAGTAAAGCGCTACTGCTATGTGTCAGCATGCAAAAATAGACTTTGTTCAATGTATCAAAAACACATTGATCATCAATGATCTTTTTGTGTACAATCTGATTTGACAATATGAGTCCTCACCGGTTTAGGAACTGGTGAAGACTCATATTGTAGCCACAAATTCTACACATAGAGTTCAATGAAGATCAAGTGCTTGTCAAAGTGGGAGAAGTAACATATTTAAGGTGGTAGAAACTCTCTTCACGGAGCGAGGTGGGACTAAATTTTTGTAGGAAACTTAGCAGTAGCGCTTATCGGAGAAATGCGCTGCTACTATGCCACGTAGCAGTAGCGCATGTCACGCTAACGCGTTGCTGCTATAACTAGCCTCGCGGCGGCCTCGTAGGAATTATAGCAGCAGCGCGTCTTTCGGGTGAAGCGCTACTGCTATATTTGTCTCAGCAGCGAGTTTCTCCCGTACGCGCTACTGCTAATTAGCAGCAGCGAGTTATTTTTAAGCGCGCTGCTGATAAGATTCTGTGTATAGGCTTTTCCCTAGTAGTGATACTAAGTATGCATTGGTATCAAATGGAAGATCCTTCCTCGAATCCCTGCGAGAAAGCAATCCCGGAGCCACATATCTTAAGTATCCATTTCTAGTTATATTAGATCAGGATACAAGAGTCTGAACGTCCGTTACTGTGGACACGACTATTAATAGATAATCTTCCCTGCAGGGGTGCACCACGTTTTCCAACATGCTTGATTACTCTGGCCGGACACACTTTTCTGGGTCAATGCCCGGCCTCAGAAGATCAACACGTCACAACCCTACCTAGGCTCAACAGAGAGGTCTTCGCCGGTCTACATCCTAAGCACTCCGGGGTATGGGCCCATCGCCTGTAGCACTCCGGGTTGTTGCGTATAGGGCGGATCTTGGCTCCACCACTATAGGATGGTGCTGGCCCAGCCATGCCGCACTGCTAAACTGGACGCCTGACAAAGCTTCGGCTGATACCACGATGTTGAGGCCCATAACTATTCTCGTGTGGTGGTTAGTGCGTAAAGGCCAAAGGCCAACTCAGAACAAATACCCAAACCATAGTGTATTATTAGCTTGAGGAGATGAGCAGAGAATTGCGATCGATGTGACCCTATCACCCTATCTCATGGACTTACGGCAAGGGCCCAGAATGCCCGGCCGTGCCATGTAATTACCTTGCGGGTGCTCTTCGGGCCCGCCCAAATTTCACCAAGGTCTCAAGTAAAGTAAATGTAATCATGTGTCCAAACATCAAGGGGAAAACCCGAGGAATCACCCTCGGTGGATTCCACTCGATGTAATCATCAAGGTGAACGTAAGAGGAACCACCCTCGAGGTTCAAACCTGAGGGGTTGCACAACAAAGTCATATCGGGAGTGGCCAGGAGGAATCACCCTCGATGACCACGACTAGATAGCTACACTATAGAATTATCATCAGGAGTGCGTTACGAGGTATCACCCTCGGCACTTGATAGTAGCTCTGCAGAGTTGAGCAACAAAAGGGAAGTGATGTGATGTGAGGTGTCGGGCTCTGGTCGTCGATCACGCTGATCGAGGCGTCGGTGATAAAGCAGGGGCAACAAGGACAAGGTGGGGGTCACTGATGGATCACTAACCAACCTAAACTAAGCAGTTTAGGATAATCAGGTAGGTAACAATAAGCAGGTTACAAAAGCAGGCTATGCATCAGAATAGGAGCAATCAATTACAGTAGCAAAATCTAATGAAATCATGAGAAAATGGAATGGGCGATATCGGGATGATGAAAGGGGGGGCTTGCCTGTAAGCTCCGCTGAAGGGAAGAAGTGTCGGCGGTGACGTAGTCGATCACAAGGGCATCAGCAGCGGTCTCGGGGTCTACTAGAGAGAAGAGGGGGAAGAAACAGTAAATACACGCAAACATATGCATAACAAGACAATAAGCGGTGCTAGAGGTGTTCTAACGCTGTGCTAAGCGATACTGGCGAAGGGGGAAAACATCCGGGAAAGTTTTCCCGGTTCCGGACATTTGTCAAACAGATGAACTGGAAGGGAAAGGTTCGACATTTGCTATGACAGGGATGTGTGGCAGGCGAACGGACCGTGTATTCGGATTTGTCTTGTCGTTCTGAGCAACTTTCATGTATAAAGCTTTTTAATCCGAGCTATGGTTTATTTTATATGATTTTTCAAAGTTTTAACAATATGAAATTAATTTAATTTAAACTTAAAAGATTAAAATGCTATGTGCACACACTGAAGTGTACACAACAGGGTGTGTTAGGTCCTGACTGGTGGGACCAGTTGACCAGGTCAACTACACAGTCAGCAAGCATAGTCAGCAGTCTTGGTTGACCGTTGGCTGGTCAACCCTGACCAGTGGGTCCCATCAGTTAGTGAGACAGTTATTAACAAGTTTTATTTATTTTAATTTAAACTAATTAGTTAGTGGGCCTGACGTGTTAGTGACCAAGTTAACTAATAGTTTAATTAAACTAACCTAACTGCTACAGCGATTGGGCCCGCATGTCAGTGGGTGGTTAGGCCCAGGGTTAGTGGCTAAACTAAACCTAGCAAGCGGGGTCCGCCCGTCAGTGGCACACCGACATTTGTAAGATGCGGTGGCGCGCCGGCGCGACCACATAAGCGGTGGGGTCGCGCGGAAGCATGCCTCCGGCGACCAAAAGGCACACAGAAGGGGGGAATCGATCGCGGGCAGAGCTGCGCGTCGTTCCACGGCGGTGGCATCAGCTAGGGTTGGCCGGAACGACATCACCGACGAGGTTCGCAGCTGCCGGAGTCAGGTGCAGAGGGATCTAGTGCAAGGGGGGCATGGGAGGACAAGCGGAGGGCATGAGCGGCTTCATCGTGGGGCCCTCAGCACGTGCCCGCGCTCGGCTGGCTCAGAACAAGCGGTGGCCACGGCGGTGATGGAGCAGGGCCGCCGTGGCCTACGGGACTATGGAGACGTTGGCTACGCACATGAAAACGGACGGGGCAGTGAGGGGTTACGCGCGGGAGCTCACCATGGATCTGTAGGGATGGCAGCGGGCTCGATGGAGGCTCGAGCTGGCCGGATTTGTTGATAGAGTGGGCCGGGGCCGAGGAAGAAGAAGAAGACGAGGCGGACGTTGCGGTGTGCTACCTCTTGAGCATGCGTTGGTTTTCCCTTGAAGAGGAAAGGGTGATGCAGCAAAGTAACGTAAGTATTTCCCTCAGTTTTTGAGAACCGAGGTATCAATCCAGTAGGAGGCTACACTCAAATCCCTCGTACCTGCACAAACAAATAAGAACCTTACAACCAACGCGATAAAGGGGTTGTCAATCCCTTCACGGCCACTTGCAAAAGTGAGATCTGATAGAGATAATAAGATAAATATTTTTGGTATTTTTATGATATAGATTAGAAAGTAAAGATTGCAAAATAAAATAGATCGGAGACTTATATGATGGAAAATAGACCGGGGGCCGTAGGTTTCACTAGTGGCTTCTCTCAAGATAACATAAGTATTACGGTGGGTGAACAAATTACTATCGAGCAATTGATAGAAAAGTGAATACTTATGAGAATATCTAGGCATGATCATGTATATAGGCATCACGTGTGGGACAAGTAGATCGAAACTATTCTGCATCTACTACTATTACTCCACACATCGACCGCTATCCAGCATGCATCTAGAGTATTAAGTTCATAAGAACAGAGTAACGCATTAGGCAAGATGACATGATGTAGAGGGATAAACTCAATCAATATGATATAAACCCCATCTTTTTTATCCTCGATGGCAACAATACAATACGTGCCTTGCTGCCCCTGCTGTCACTGGGAAAGGACACCGCAAGATTGAACCCAAAGCTAAGCACTTCTTCCATTGCAAGAAAGATCAATCTAGTAGGCCAAACCAAACTGATAATTCGAAGAGACTTGCAAATATAACAAATCATACATAAAAGAATTCAGAGGAGATTCAAATATTTTTCATAGATAATCTTTATCATAAACCCACAATTCATCATATCTCGACAAACACACCGCAAAAAAAATTACATCGAATAGATCTCCAAGAAGATCGAGGAGAACTTTGTATTGAGATCCAAAGAGAGAGAAGAAGCCATCTAGCTAATAACTATGGACCCGAAGGTCTGAGGTAAACTACTCACACATCATCGGAGAGGCTATGGTGTTGATGTATAAGCCCTCCGTGCTCGATTCCCCCTCCGGTGGAGCGCCGGAAAAGGCCCCAAGATGGGATCTCACAGGTACATAATGTTGCGGCAGTGGAAATAGGGTTTCGTGGTGCTCTCTGATGTTTTCAGGGTATATGAGTATATATAGCCGAAAGAAGTCGGTCAGGGAAGCCACGAGGGGCCCACGAGGGTGGGGGCGCGCCTACCCCCCTGGGCATGCCTTCCTGCTTTGTGGCCGCCTCGTTGCTTCCTTGACGTCCACTCCAAGTCTCCTAGATTGCGTTTGTTCCAAAAACGACTCTCCTGAAGGTTTCATTCCGTTTGGACTCCGTTTGATATTCCTTTTCTGTGAAACACTAAAATAGGCAAAAAAACAACAATTTGGACTGGGCCTCCGGTTAATAGGTTAGTCCCAAAAATAGTATAAAAGTGTATAATAAATCCCATTAAACATCGAAAACAGATAATATAATAACATGGAACAATAAAAAATTATAGATACGTTGGAGACGTATCAAGCATCCCCAAGCTTAATTCATGCTCGTCCTTGAGTAGGTAAATGATAAAAACAGAATTTTTGATGTGGAATGCTACCTAGCATAATTCGCAATGTAATTTTCTTTACTGTGGCATGAATGTTCAGATCCGAAAGATTCACGACAAAAGTTTAATATTGACATAAGAGTAATAATACTTCAAGCATACTAACAAAGTAATCATGTCTTCTCAAAATAACATGGCCAAAGAAAGTTATCCCTACAAAATCATATAGTCTGGCTATGCTCTATCTTCATCACACAAAATATTTTAAATCATGCACAACCCGGGTTTTAGCCAAGAAATTGTTTCATACTTTAGTATTCTGAAACTTTTTCAATCTTCACGCAATACATGAGCGTGAGCCATGGACATAGCACTATAGGTGGAATAAGATGGTGGTTGTGGAGAAGGCAAAAAAGGAGAAGATAGTCTCACATGAGGTAAGCATATCAACGGGCTATGGAGATGCCCATTAATAGATATCAATGTGAGTGAGTAGGGATTGCCATGCAGCGGATGCACTAGAGCTATAAGTGTATGAAAGCTCATCAAAAGAAACTATGTGGGTGTGCATCCAACTTGCTTGCTCACGAAGACCTAGGGCAATTTGAGGAAGCCCATCATTGGAATATACAAGCCAAGTTCTATAATGAAAAATTCCCACTACCATAGGAAGGTGACAACATAGGAGACTCTCTATCATGAAGATCATGGTGCTACTTCGAAGCACAAGTGTGGTAAAATGATAGTACCATTGTCCCTTCTCCCTTTTTCTCTCATTTTTTTGTGGGCTTCCTTGGCCTCTTTTTTTTATTTGGGCTTCTTTGGCCTCTTTTATTTTTCATAAAGTCCGGAGACTCATCTCAACTGGTGAGGGAATAATTGCTTCCATCATCCTTTCCTCACATGGGACAATGCTCTAATAATGAAGATCATCACACTTTTATCTACTTACAACTCAAGAATCTTAGAACAAAATATGATTCTATGTGGATGCCTCCGGCGGTGTACTGGGATAATGAATCAAGAGTGACATGTATGAAAGAATTATGAATGGTGGCTTTGCCACAAATACGATGTCAACTACATGATCATGCAAAGCAATATGACAATCGTGGAGCGTGTCATAATAAACGGAACAGTGGAAAGTTGCATGGCAATATATCTTGGATTGTCTATGGAAATGCCATAATAGGTAGGTATGGTGGATGTTTTGAGTAAGGAATATGGTGGGTGTATGATACTGGCGAAAGTTGTGCGGCACAAGAGAGGCTAGCAATGGTGGAAGGGTGAGAGTATGTATGATCCATGGACTCAACATTAGTCATGAAGAACTCACATACTTATTGCAAAAATCTACAAGTTATCAAAACAAAGTACTACACGCATGCTCCTAGGGGAAGGGTTGTAGGAGTTAACCATCACGCGATCCCGAACTCCACACATAAGGAAGACAATCAATAAATAAATCATGCTCCAACTTCATCACATAACGGTTCACCATACGTGCATGCTACGGGAATCACAAACTTTTAAAAAGTATTCCTCAAATTCACAACTACTCAACTAGCATGACCCTAATATTGCCATCCTCATATCTCAAAACAATCATCAAGTATCGAACTTCTCATAGTATTCAATGCACTTTATATTTTATTATACCTATGTTGGATGCTCATCATATTAGGACTAAAATTTTAACCAAAGCAATTACCATGCTGTTCTAAAGGACTCTCAAAATAATATAAGTGAAGCATGAGAGATTAATAATTTCTATAAAATAAAACCACCACCGTTCTCTAAAAAGATATAAGTGAAGTACTAGAGCAAAATTATCTAGCTCAAAAGATATATGTGAAGCACATAGAGTATTCTAATAAATTCCGATTCATGTGTGTCTATCCCAAAAGGTGTGTACAGCAAGGATTTTGTGGTAAACTAAAAAGCAAGGACTCAAATCATACAAGACGCTCCAAGCAAAACACATATCATGCGGTGAATAAAAATATAGCATCAAGTAAAGTTACCGATGGACGAAGACGAAAGAGCGGATGCCTTCCGGGGCGTCCCCAAGCTCAGGCTTTTGGTTGTCCTTGAATTTTACCTTGGTGTGCCTGGGGCATCCCCAAGCTTAGGCTCTTGCCACTCCTTATTCCATAATCCATCAAATCTTTACCCAAAAACTTGAAAACTTCACAACACAAAACTCAACAGAAAATCTCATGAGCTCCGTTAGCGAAATAAAACAAACCACCACTTTAAGGTACTGTCATGAACTCATTCTTTATTTATATTGGTGTTAAACCTACTGTATTCCAACATCTCTATGGTTCATACCCGCCGATACTAGCTATAAGTTCATCAAAATAAGCAAACAACACACGAAAAACAGAATCTGTCAAAAACAGAACAGTCAGTAGCAATCTGTAACTTTCGAATACTTCTGGAACCCCAAAAATTCTACCAAAACAGGAAGTCCTATATAATTTGTTTTATAATCTTCTGCAAAACGAATCAACTGAAAATCACGTTTCTGTGATTTACGAAAATTATTCTCGTGCACGCAAAAGTTTCTGATTTTCAGCAAGATCACATTAACTATCACCCAAGATGATCCTATAGGGTTTACTTGGCACAAACACTAATTAAAACATAAAACCACATCTAACCAGAGGCTAGATGAATTATTTATTACTAAACAGGAACAAAAAGCAAAGAACAAAAATAAAATTGGGTTGCCTCCCAACAAGCGCTATCATTTAGCGCCCCTAGCTAGGCATAAAAGCGAGAATAGATCTAAGTATTGCCATCTTTGGTATTCAATTCTTCAATAGAACACTTATAACCCTTAGGAGTTTCCTTCTTTTTATTAATGATTAAACTCCTAGGCGGGAAATCAAGAAATTCGTTTGTAGCAAAAGGTTCCTTAATGATAGCAAAAAAGCTGGGGTGAACACTTACTGATTTGAGATCCGCATTTTCCTTACTAGAAGATTCACCCTTATTTTTAGGAACATACATTAATTTGGCAAGTTTGGTAGTAGGAGAATTTGGATTAATTTCACGAATGAAAAGGCAGACCCTAAGTTGGTAATAATATCCTCAAGTTTACCGATTCTTGTGGAATCTTGATCTATTCTTTCGTTAACTATAGGTTCCTTTTCTTTTAAAAAATCAGAGTACCTCCAACCTTAGATCCATATTGGGTAATTTGGTTGTGGATCTTTTTATCCAAATTTTCAATTAACTCTACAGTGGCAACTTTATTTTCAATAATTTCGAGCCTTTGCATCATATGTTCCAAAGTTAAAACAGTTCCATTAACCAAAAGAGGTGGTGGACCAAACAAATCTATCATAGCATTATAAGAATCAAAAGTATGGCTACCCAAGAAATTCCTCCGGTAATGGTATCAAGAATATATCTCTTCCAAGGAGTAATGCCTATATAAAAATTGCGAAGAAGAACAAAAGTAGATTGCTTCCTAGTAGATCTATTCTAAGCATTGCAAATTCTATGCCAAGCATCTTTTAGATTTTCTCCCTCCTTTTGTTTAAAATTAAGAACTTCATGATCGGGAGTACTAACAATGATAGAAGGACTAGCCATGACGACGAACGACGACACAAGAAGCAAGCGAAAAGGAGGCGAATGGGAAAAAGAGGGTGAATAAAATGGCAAGGGTGAAGTGGGGGAGAGAAAACTGAGAGGCAAATGGCAAATAATGTAATGCGATGGACAAGAGTTTGTGATGGGTACTTGGTATGTCTTGACTTGTGCATAGACTCCCCGGCAACGGCGCCAGAAATCCTTCTTGCTACCTCTTGAGCATGCATTGGTTTCCCTTGAAGAGGAAAGGGTGATGCAGCAAAGTAGTGTAAGTATTTCCCTCAGTTTTTTTATAACAAAGGTATCAATCCAGTCAGAGGCTACACTCAAATCCCTCATACCTGAACAAACAAATGAGAACCTTGCAACCAACGCGATAAAGGGGTTGTCAATCCCTTCACGGCCACTTGCAAGAGTGAGATTTGATAGAGATAATAAGATAAATATTTTTGGTATTTTTATGATATAGATTGGAAAGTAAAGATTGCAAAAATAAAATAGATCAAAAACTTATATGATGGAAAATAGACCCAGGGGCCATAGGTTTCACTAGTAGCTTCTCTCAAGATAGCATAAGTATTACGGTGGGTGAACAAATTACCATCGAGCAATTGATAGAAAAGTGGATAGTTATGAGAATATCTAGGCATGATCATGTATATAGGCATCACGTCCGCGACAAGTAAATCGAATAGATTCTGCATCTACTACTATTACTCCACACATCGACCGTTATCCAGCATGCATCTAGAGTATTAAGTTCATAAGAACAAAGTAATGCATTAGGCAAGGTGACATGATGTAGAGGGATAAACTCAATCAATATGATATAAATCTCATCTTTTTATCCTCGATGGCAACAATACAATACGTGCCTTGCTGCCCCTATTGTCACTGGGAAAGGACATCGCAAGATTGAACCCAAAGCTAAGCACTTCTCCCATTGCAAGAAAGATCAATCTAGTGGCCAAACGAAACTGATAATTCAAAGAGACTTGTAAGGATAACAAATCATACATAAAAGAATTCAGAGGAGATTCAAATATTTTTCATAGATAATCTTTATCATAAACCCACAATTCATCGGATCTTGACGAACACACCACAAAAAGAATTACATCGAATAGATCTCCAAGAAGATCGAGGAGAACTTTGTATTGAGATCCAAAGAGAGAGAAGAAGCCATCTAGGTAATAACTATGGACCCGAAGGTCTCAGGTAAACTACTCACACATCTTCGGAGAGGCTATGGTGTTGATGTAGACGCCCTCCATGATCGATTCCCCCGCCCCCCCCGGCGGAGGGCCAGAAAAGGCCCCAAGATGGGATGTCACGGGTACAGAATGTTGCGGCGGTGGAGATAGGGTTTCGTGGTGCTCTATGATGTTTCCAGGGTATATGAGTATATATAGGCGAAAGAAGTCGGTTAGGGAAGCCACGAGGGGCCGACGAGGGTGGGGGCGCACCTACCCCCCTGGGTGCACCTCCCTGCCTTGTGGCCACCTTGTTGTTTCCTTGACGTCCACTCCAAGTCTCCTGGATTGCATTTGTTCCAAAAACGACTCTCCCGAAGGTTTCGTTCCGTTTGGACTCCGTTTGATATTCCTTTTCTGCGAAACACTGAAATAGGCAAAAAAATAGCAATTTGGACTGGGCCTCCGGTTAATAGGTTAGTCCCAAAAATAGTATAAAAGTCTATAATAAAGCCCATTAAACATCCAAAATAGATAATATAATAGCATGGAACAATCAAAATTTATAGATACGCTGGAGACGTATCACGGTGCTCCCCGGCTTTGATTAGATGGCGCATGCAGCGAGGACGGCGCGAAGTCGATGGACACGCCTGTTGGGCGCATGGGCCTCGGTGGCCCACGACGAGCTCGTTCGGTCGAGCTCGGGATCAAGCTGAGGGGAGAGGGGAGTGGACTTGGGTGAGGGTGGAGAGGGAGAGAGAGTGGGGGCGAGTGGGTGGAGCAGGGGAGGCGAGGAGGCAAGAGGGGAGCCGCGGCTGCCTTATCCCTTCGCCGGGGCGTCGTTGGCGAGGTGGCTCGGTGGGAGCGCCGCCCTGTGATAACCCACAAGTATAGGGGATCACAACAATTTTTGAGGGTAGAGTATTCAACCCAAATTTATAGATTCGACACAAGGGTAGCCAAAGAATATTTGAAGGTATTAGAAGCTGAGTTGTCAATTCAACCACGCCTGAAAATTAATTATCTGCGGCAAAGTGACTAGTAGCACGGTAGCATGATAGTTTCGATGATAGTAGCGGTAGCAATGGTAACAGTAATAGTGATAGCAGTGATATTGTAGCAGTAACGATAGCAGTAGCAATAGTAGTAACTTAGCAAGAACAATATAAGCTAAATACGTAGGCATTGGATCGGTGACTCGTTGGATGATATTCATCATGATATAGTTATAATCTAGGGCGATACGACACTAGCTCCAGTCCATAAATATAATGTAGGCATGTATTCCGTAAATAGTCATACGTTCTTATGAAAAGAGCTTGCATGAAATATTTTGTCCTACCCTCCCATGGCAGCGGGGTCCTATTGGAAACTAAGGGATATTAAGGTCTCCTTTTAATAGAGAACCAGAATAAAGCATTAGCACATGGTGAATACATGAACTCCTCAAACTACGGTCATCACCGGGAGTGGTCCCGACTTCTGTCACTCTGGGGTTGCCAGATTATAACACGTAGTAGGTGACTATAACTTGCAAGATCGGATTTAGAACATGGATATAATGGTGATAACATAAACGGTTCAGATCTGAAATCATGGCACCCGGGCCCAAAGTGACAAGCATTAAGCATGGCAAAGTCATAGGAACATCAATCTATGAACATAGTGGATACTAGGGATCAAGCCCTAACAAAACTAACTTGATTACATGATGAATCTCATCCAACTCCTCACCGAGCAGCAAGCCTACAAAGGAATTACTCACTCCCGACGGGGAGCATCATGGAATTGGCGGTGGAGATGTGTTGGTGATGACGAAGATCGAAGATCCCCCTCTCTGGAGCCCCACATACTCCAAATCTGCCCTCCCGAGGAAGACCAGGGCTTGGCCACCGTCTCGTGAAACGCAATATTTCTTTCTCCCTGATATTTTTTCTGGGAAATATGGGATTTTATAGCGTCGGTTTGAAGGTCAGCGAGGCCACCAGGGGGCAGCACCCACCTGGGCGCGCCGGGGGGGGGGGGGGGGGGGCTGGTGCGCCCTGGTGGGTTGTGCCCACCGAAGTGCCCCCCTCAGGTCCATCTTGGCTCCATAAATTCGCTTTTATTATATAAAAAATCCTCGCAAAGTTTTGTTCCATTCCGAGAACTTTTATTTCTGCACAAAAACAACACCACGGTAGTTCTGCTGAAAATAGCGTCAGTCCGGGGTTAATTTTATTCAAATCATGCAAATTAAAGTCCAGAACAAGAGGAAAAACATTAGAAATGGTAGATACGTTGGAGACGTATCAACTCCCCCAAGCTTAAACATTTGCTTGTCCTCAAGCAATTCAATTGATAAACTGAAAGTGAAAAAGAAAAACTTTTACGAACTCTTTTGCTCTTGTTTCATAAATAAGCTTAAACAACACCCAGGATTTCAGCAAAGATTATAACTAACCATGTCGACAATAACTCTTAAAAATTATATTAACTCATATCAATGACATAAACAACTAGAAAGCAATAATAGGATATCTCAAATAGCAACACGTTGTCAAAACAACCATGATATAATATGACAATAGTGGTATCTCGCTAGCCCTTTCTGAGACCGCGAAACATAAATGCAGAGCACCCCCAAAGTTCAAGCAGCAACTAAACATTGTAATTCATGGTAGAAAAGATCCAGTCATGATGCAACCAACATTAGCTATACACAATGCATCAGCATGATGGCAGTTCTCTCAGGTTCTGGCGCTTATTTGAGAAGGTGATGACACAACATAAAAGTAAATGGATAGTCCCTTCACAGAGGGAAGCAGTGATTTGCAGAGGTGCCAGAGCTCATGTTTTTAAAACAGAGGTAAATGATATTTTGAGACATGCATCGTTCTTATTCACTTCACGGCCATCAGTTATCAATATCTTCCATGCTAAGAACGCTAGTGGCGGTTCCCAAGCGGAAATGTAAAGGTTATGACTCCATTGGGAGTTTTTGTTTGATTATTTGTAGGCTCTTTTCTTTTTGCAATTTAGGACTGGGCATCCCTATTACCGCCGGTTTCTCGTGCGATGGCGAGTGAATAAACACTCGACCTGAGAATAACCTGCTTAGCATGGAAGATACCGACTACCTCCCGTCGTTCCATGAACGGTCCAAGCACACAAAAATGATATTTATTTGATGTTTTTAGAGGTGGCACATGCAAATTTACTTAGGAATACCGCATATAGATAGGTATGGTGTACTCATCTGGAATAACTTGGGTTTCAGGTTTTTGATGTACAAGCAGAGATCCCACTTAGTACAGGTGAAGGCTAGCAAATAGGTTGAGAAGTGGCCAACTAGAGAGCAACAACAGTCATGAACATGCATTATGCATAAGTAACATTGGACACTAGTATGAGTAGGATATGAACACCGTGAACATAACTATCATAGAGGCTATGTTGGTTTTAATTCAACTACATGCATGAACATGTGCCAAGTCAAGCCGCTCGAACATTCAGAGGAGGATACCATATCACTACTAGGGAAAACCTTATACACAAAATCTTAGCAGCAGCGCGGCCCAAAAAGAAGCACTACTGCTAATTAGCAGTAGCGTGGGTAAGAAAAACTCGCTACTGATACATATTTAGCAGTAGCGCGCGCAGCATAACCCCCGCTGCTACAAATATCGACCGACAGTACCCACCAACCTAAGTTAGCAGCAGCGCGGTGTCACGACACGCGCTACTGCTAACGCAGTAGTAGTAGCGCGCTTTTTACTCAGGTCGCTGCTGCTAAGTTTGAAATTGGGCACGATGT
This sequence comes from Triticum timopheevii, assembly GCA_963921465.1. NCBI lineage: Eukaryota > Viridiplantae > Streptophyta > Magnoliopsida > Poales > Poaceae > Triticum > Triticum timopheevii. Next base: position 552,786,212 of record OY997272.1, on the reverse strand, counting down.
TGGCCCCGCTTAGCAGTAGAGCATGTGGGGAAAGCGCGCTGCTGCTACGCTCTTATCAGCAGCGCGTTTTACATCCCGCGCTACTGCTAAGCCGGAACACACCACCACCTTTCCCCACCCGTCCTCCCCTCCCCCATCTCCTCTCTTCCCTTTCCCCTACCTCCCACATCCTCCCTCTCTCACTCTTCTTCTTATTCAATACTTCTCCCCCCATTACTCTCCCTCTTCTACCTACCTTTCTCTCTCTTCATTACTCCTAGCTAACTACACCACCTCCACTAATGCATCTCCTTTCTCTTTTTCCTTCCCCCTCCACTAGTTGAAGTTGTCTCCTCCAAAATTAGCTAGCTAGGTAGATCTAGCATTTAGTTAAGTGACCTATTTGCCCCCTAACTAGATCTATCTTTGTCAAGAAGAGCTTTGTGCACTTTTGATCTCCTTACATCATCATCTCCACCGTGTGCTCGATCTCGAGATAGAGGTGATTAAAATTTCATGCTTTTGCAAAATGGAAATATGTTTATGTGTCTGTGATATGATAATTGGGAGATATGATGGAAATTGTGTGTGTGGCATGAGTTGACGCCAAATTGTGCTTTTGAGTTGCCCATGTTTTGCCAAAATGTCGATTTATTTCCGTTTCGGCGAATTCCGGGCAAACTCTAGATCTATCTATGTCCTATTTTTAGGGAAGGTCATGCCGAATTTTTGTATGACTTTGATGCATGCATGCATTTTTATAATCAATTTGTTTATTATTACCGTGCAGAAGTTCACGATGGTCAGTGGAACGATGGTGGACAGGTGGTTGCGGTCGGTGGTGCAGGACATGAAAGAAAATACCCAGACAGAGGTTTTATGTCTGTGTCTGATACATCTCCAACGTATCTATAATTTTTGATTGTTCCATGCTATTATATTACCCGTTTTGGATGTTTATGGGCTTTACTCTACACTTTTACATCATTTTTGGGACTAACCTACTAACCAGAGGCCCAGCCCAAATTGCTATTTTCTTGCCTATTTCAGTGTTTCGAAGAAAAGGAATATCAAACGGAGTCCAAACGGAATGAAATCTTCGGGAGAGTTATTTTTGGAACGGAAGCAATCCAGGAAACTTGGAGTAGACGTCAGGGAAGCAACGAGGAAGCCACGAGGCAGGGAGGCGCGCCCTACCCCTGGGCGCACCCCCACCCTCGTGGGCCCCTCGTGGCTTCCCTGACCGACTTCTTTCGCCTATATATGTCCATATACCCTAAAAACATCGAGCAGCACAATAGATCAGGAGTTCCGTAGCCGCAAGCCTCTGTATCCACCAGGAACCAATCGGGACCCTGTTCCGGCACCCTGCCGGAGGGGGGTCCCTCACCGGTGGCCATCTTCATCATCCCGGCGCTCTCCGTGACGAGGAGGGAGTAGTTCACCCTCGGGGCTGAGGGTATGTACCAGTAGCTATGTGTTTGATCTCTCTCTCTCTCTCTTGTTCTTGAGGTGATACGATCTTGATGTATCGTGAGCTTTGCTATTGTAGTTGGATCTTATGATTATTCTCCCCCTCTACTCTCTTGTGATGAATTGAGTTTTCCCCTTGAGTTGTCTTGTCGGATTGAGTCTTGCCGTATGTCTTGCCGTGCTTATCTGTGGTGACAATAGGATATTCACATGATCTACCTGATGTACTAGTAGAAAAGGGGGCAATGGTCCAGGCCGGGCCAGACCATTAGTCCCGGTTCAATCCAGAACCGGGACCAATGGGGGCATTGGACCCGGTTCGTGAGCCCCGGGGGCCGGCCGGGCCACGTGGGCCATTGGTCCCGGTTCGACTGGACCTATTGGTCCCGGTTGGTGGGTCGAACCGGGACCAATGGGCCTGGCTCCTGGCCCACCACCATTGGTCCCGGTTGGTGGCTTGAACCGGGACCAAAGGCTGCCCTTTAGTCCCGGTTCGAGCCACGAACCGGGACCAATTAGTTGCCTATATATACCCCTCGCCCGCGAGCAGAGCACTCCTAGTGCTCTGTTTTTCGTGGCCGGCGAGGGGAGAGCTTTGTGGTGCTCTAGCTCACCTCCTATGCACACGAGTTGTTCGATGGAATGCCCGAGGCACACTACTTAAGCTTTCTCCTCTCCAAGCTCGACCTCCAAGCTCCATTTTCCTCAATATTTGTCTAGGTTTAGCGGTCCGTCACGTCCCGTCCCCGTCTTCACCGCCGTCGATCGCCCGCGCCGATCTCGTCGCCGGCACCACCGTGGTGAGCCTCTTGTTCTTATCTTCTTTCTGAAAGGAAAAAAAATTCTTACTTGTATGTTTATATAGATACTTGTATAATTTTCTTACTTTTATTATTGCATCTTATGTAGTGCGATGGTTTTGGTATCCGCCCCTGTCGGCCCTCGTCCTGTCTATTATTCGGATGTGGTATATATTATCTTTTCATAACTACTGGTTCATTTATTGTTTATGACAATTATGCCGACCAACGTGACATAGATTTTATTTATCTAGGAGGTTGTTGAACCAGAAATTCCAACCGACCCTATTGTCAAGAGGTTAAATTTAGTTGAAGAAGAAAACAATTTGTTGAAGGAAAAAATTAGAAAAATTGAGGAGGAGAAGATGATATTGGAGTTGCATGTTGCGGATGTCGTCGATGATCACAAGATCAAGATGGATGCAATGCGCTTGAAGATTAGAAAGATTAGAAAATATGCCATTCATACCGAGGCTTGGTATCATTATGCCGTTGGATCAGTTGTTACATTGGTTGCGATTATGATCTCATTTGTTTTCGCATTGAAATGTTTTACATAGTTTCAGTGTATGGTTTAATTAATTTAGATGCTCTGCAGAGCTTTATGTTGTTAGATGAGAACTATGTATGTACTTTGGTTTTAATGTGATGATGAACTTCTATTAATTTGGTCACTTAATTATCTATTCATGATGTTCTCTAATGATTTTTGACACACTTAATTATATATAATGCACGCAGATGAACCGGCAATGGATGTATGGTTCAAGACACACCTCCGAGTACATTAAGGGCGTGCATGATTTTCTCGAAGTGGCTGAGGCAAACAAGCAGAATGGTTTTATGTGTTGTCCATGCCCTATATGTGGGAATACAGAGTCTTACTCTGACCGGAAAATCCTCCACACCCACCTGCTTTACAAGGGTTTCATGCCACACTATAATGTTTGGACGAGGCACGGAGAAATAGGGGTTATGATGGAAGACGGCGAAGAAGAAGAGTACGATGACAACTATGTGCCCCCTGAATATGGTGATGTTACTGAACATCAAGAGGAACCAGACGATGTGCACGATGATGCTGCAACGGGCGAAGCTGCTGAAGATCAAGAGGAACCAGACGATGTGCTCGATGATGATGATCTCCGCCGGGTCGTTGTCGATGCAAGGACTCAATGCGAAAGTCAAAAGGAGAAGCTGAAGTTCGATCGCATGTTAGAGGACCACAAAAAAGGGTTGTACCCCAATTGCGAAGATGGCAACACAAAGCTTGGTACCATACTGGAATTGCTGCAGTGGAAGGCAGAGAATGTTGTGCCTGACAAAGGATTTGAGAAGCTACTGAAAATATTGAAGAAGAAGCTTCCAAAGGATAACGAATTGCCCGACAGTACATACGCAACAAAGAAGGTCGTATGCCCTCTAGGATTGGAGGTGCAGAAGATACATGCATGCCCTAATGACTGCATCCTCTACCGTGGTGCGTACAAGGATCTGAACGCATGCCCGGTATGCGGTGCATTACGGTATAAGATCAGACGAGATGACCCTGGTGATGTTGACAGCGAGCCCCCCAGGAAGAGGGTTCCTGCGAAGGTGATGTGGTATGCTCCTATAATACCACGGTTGAAACGTCTGTTCAGAAACGGAGAGCATGCCAAGTTGATGCGATGGCACAGTGAGGACCGTAAGAAAGACGAGAAGTTGAGAGCACCCGCTGACGGGTCGCAGTGGAGAAAAATCGAGAGAAAGTACTGTGATGAGTTTGCAAGTGAGCTAAGGAACGTATGGTTTGCTTTAAGCGCGGATGGCATTAATCCTTTCGGGGAGCAGAGCAGCAATCACAGCACCTGGCCCGTGACTCTATGTATGTATAACCTTCCTCCTTGGATGTGCATGAAGCGGAAGTTCATTATGCTGCCAGTTCTCATCCAAGGCCCTAAGCAACCCGTCAACGACATTGATGTGTACCTAAGGCCATTAGTTGAAGAAATTTTACAACTGTGGAATGGAAATGGTGTACGTACGTGGGATGAGCACAAACAGGAGGAATTTAACCTAAAGGCGTTGCTGTTCGTGACCATCAACGATTGGCCCGCTCTCAGTAACCTTTCAGGACAGACAAACAAGGGATACCACGCATGCACACACTGTTTACCTGACACCGATAGTATATACATGGCAAGCTGCAGGAAGAATGTGTACCTAGGCCATCGTCGATTTCTTCCGACCAACCATCAATGTCGAAAGAAAGGCAAGCATTTCAAAGGCGAGGCAGATCACCGGAAGAAGGCCGCCATGCGTACCGGTGATCACGTACTTGCTATGGTCAATGATTTACACGTAATCTTTGGAAAGGGTCCCGGCGGACTAGCTATTCCGAGTGACGCTTGGGGACACGCACCCATGTGGAAGAAGAAATCTATATTTTGGGACCTACCCTACTGGAAAGACCTAGAGGTCCGCTATTCGATCGACGTGATGCACGTGACGAAGAACCTTTGCGTGAACCTGCTAGGCTTCTTGGGCGTGTATGGGAAGACAAAAGATACAGCTGAGGCACGGGAGGACCTGCAACGTTTGCACGAAAAAGACGGCATGCCTCCAAAGCAGTATGAAGGTCCTGCCAGCTATGCTCTTACCAAAGAAGAGAAGGAAATCCTCTTTGAATGCATGCTTAGTATGAAGGTCCCGACTGGCTTCTCGTCGAATATAAAAGGAATAATAAATATGGCAGAGAAAAATTTTCAGAACCTAAAGTCTCATGACTGCCACGTGATTATGACGCAACTGCTTCCGGTTGCATTGAGGGGGCTTCTACCGGAAAACGTCCGATTAGCCATTGTGAAGCTATGTGCATTCCTCAATGCAATCTCTCAGAAGGTGATCGATCCAGAAATCATACCAAGGCTAAGGAGTGATGTGGTGCAATGTCTTGTCAGTTTCGAGTTGGTGTTCCCACCATCCTTCTTCAATATCATGACGCATGTCCTAGTTCATCTAGTTGACGAGATTGTCATTCTGGGCTCCGTATTTCTACACAATAGGAACCCCTTTGAGAGGTTCATGGGAGTCCTAAAGAAATATGTCCGTAACCGCGCTAGGCCAGAAGGAAGCATCTCCATGGGCCATCAAACAGAGGATGTCATCGGGTTTTGTGTTGACTTCATTCCTGGCCTTAAGAAGATAGGTCTTCCTAAATCGCGGTATGAGGGGAGACTGACTTGAAAAGGCACGCTTGGAAGGGACTCAATAATATGCAGGGACGGATATTCTTGGTCTCAAGCACACTACACAGTTCTACAGAACTCTACCTTGGTGACCCCGTATGTCGATGAACACAAGAACAGTCTGCGCTCCAAACACCCGGAGCACTGCGACGACTGGATTACATGTGAACACATTAGGACTTTCAGTAGTTGGTTGGAAGCACGTATCAGAGGTGACAACACTGTTTGTGATGAGCTATACTTGTTGTCCAGGGGACCATCTTTGACTGTATTGATTTGGAAAGGATACAAGATAAATGGGAATACATTTTACACGATTGACCAAGATCAAAAGAGCACCAACCAAAACAGCGGTGTCCGCTTTGATGCAACAACCGAGAGGGGAAATGACACATATTATGGTTACATAGTGGAAATATGGGAACTTGACTACGAACATGATTTTAAGGTCCCTTTGTTTAAGTGCAAATTGGTTAATCTGTTAGGAGGCGGGGTACAGGTAGACCCACAGTACGGAATGACAACAGTGGATCTGAAAAATCTTGGGTACACTGACGAACCGTTCGTCCTAGCCAATGATGTGGCACAGGTTATCTATGTGAAGGACATGTATACCAGACCGAGAAAGAGAAAAGATAAGGACGCGAATACATCATACGATGAGCCAAAGCGCCACATAGTTCTTTCAGGAAAAAGGGACATCGTGGGAGTGGAGGGCAAGACAGACATGTCTGAAGATTATGAAAAGTTTCATGAAATTCCTCCCTTCAAAGTCAAGGCTGACCCCAACATCCTGATAAACAATGAAGATTATCCATGGTTACGGCGCAATAAGCAAATGACACAAGCGAAGAAAAAGTGAAGACTTTCTCCCGCAACTATTATGATGATACCATGCCAACTTTGTAACTGACGAGTATGATACCATTGCCCATTTTGTACATGCACATGCTATGTGGGTCAATTTATGATACCATGCCAACTTTCAACTTTTTCAGAGTTCATTTGAAATGCTTTAATGTCTTATGGTTCGGCCCTCGTAATAATTAAAAATAGCAACAATAAGTATTTTGTTGTAAGTAGAAACAAAATAAAATAAATAAAGCAAGAAAGAAAACAAAAAAACAAAAAAAGTGTTTTAAAATTTGAAAAGTAATGGCACTAACAGAAAGTTTATAATTTTCCTAAAACTAAAAGCAAAAAGAATTGAAAAATAAAGCAAAAAACAAAAGAAAATAAATAATGCAGAAAACAAAACAAAAAAACAACAATAAGTATTTTGTTGTAAGTAGAAACAAAATAAAATAAATAAAGCAAGAAAGAAAACAAAAAAACAAAAAAAGTGTTTTCAAATTTGAAAACTAATGGCACTAACAGAAAGTTTATAATTTTCCTAATACTAAAAGCAAAAAGAAATAAAAAATAAAGCAAAAAACAAAAGAAAATAAATAATGCAGAAAACAAAACAAAAAAACTGGAAAAAAAATAAAAATAGCAACAATAAGTAAAGAAAACAAAAAAACAAAAAAAATACCTCCTACTAGCCCCCTACGGCCTGAATACGACATGAAACCCTAAATGGGCCAGGATTCAGGCCCGCAGTAGGCCCAGAAGGCCCATCAGGCAAAGCAATAGCAAGTAGGCCCAAAAGCCTGCGGTGGAGAGGAGCTCGAGAGGGGTGCGGCAGTGGGGCTTATAAACCAATGCGCGCCCCTCTCAATTAGCGAGGTGGGACTAAACTTTAGCCCCGACGCGGGCAGCACAGGGGCCTTTGGTCCCGGTTGGAGGCAACAACCGGGACTAAAGGGGGGGCATTGGTCCCGGTTGGTGGCACCAACCGGTACCAAAGGCCGCCGCTTCTCGCCCTTTGGGCTGCCAAAAAAGAGGCCTTTGGTCCCGGTTGGTGGCACCAACCGGGACTAAAGGGTGCATTAGTCCCGGTTGGTTTCACGAACCGGGACCAATGGCTTTGCTATATAAGCAAACACTTTGCAAAAATTCAGAATCTCATCGCCAGTTGCCCCCGACGACGCCGACCCTCCTCGACGCCGCCAGGCTGCTCCACCTCGCCGTCACCGCCACTGCCGCCAAGGCCGTCGCCTCCCCGAGCCCGCACCGTCCTCGTCGCCGGCCTCCCCGAGCCCGCGCCGTCCTCGTCGCCGGCCTACCCGAGCCCGCGCCCCGTCCCGCCCCCGCGCGCCGCCCCGAGCCCCTGCCCCGTCCCGCCCCCACGCGCTGGCGCCCTCGCCGCCCCCACCGTCACCATCGTCATCTAGCTGCCCCCGCTGTGAGCCGCCGTGCCGCACCGGCTCTGTTTTTTTTTTATTTTAATTTTTTTGTTCAATGTATATGTGTATGTATGTGGCTATATATGCGGCTCTGTTTTTCTCATTTTTATTAGTTTAGTTTTTTGGTTTATATATATATAATGTATATGTGTATGTATGTGGCTATGTGTATGTAGATGTTCAAAATGTATAAAAAATTGTTCAGAGCATGTTTTTGTTCATATATGTATTTTTTGTTCATATGTGTATTAATGTTTTCATCTACGCAAAAGATAGATTTTTAGAAAAGTTAGGTTTTTTTTTCTGTTCATAGATTTTTTGGTGATATTAATTATTGTAGAATATGCAAATGTTTGTATATTCATATGAACAATGCATTAGGCAAAACCTTTGTTTTTTTCGAAATTTTCTATTTGAACATTTTTTTAAAACAACCAATACTAAAAGAATAAGAGGAAAAGGGAAAATAAGAAGAGGAAGAAAGGAGAAGAAGAGGAGAAATAAATAAGAAGAGGAAAAAAGAAGAAAAAGAACAGGAGAAGAAGAAAGGAATAGAGGAGAAGAAGAAAAATAGAAATCTATTTTTCTTCTTCTCCTCTATTCCTTTCTTCTTCTCCTCTTTTTCTTTTCTTTTTTTTCTTCTTCCTTCTTCCTCTTTTCTTCCTTTTCCTTATTTTCCTTTCTCGAGGGAGAAGAAGAAAAAGAAGAGTAGTAGAATAGAAAGGAATAGAGGAGAAAGTAGAAACTTCAACACGAGGGGGGTACCGATACCCCCTCCCCGATAACATTATTTTCCCATGTATATGTATGTCGTGTCGTTGTCGATATAACCCCCTCGAGATAACTTCGACATGAGGGGCGGTAGATATATATACCCCGTCTCGACCGTGATAACTTATACAACGGCAGCACCCCCCTCGGCCCTCTCGCTCGACCAAAACTCTCGAGGACACCCAAACCCTAGAGAGAAAACGATGTTGGTCTCCTACCCCCTCCTGCCGCGCCCCTACCCGACAAATTAACTCTCTCGAGGCCACCCAAATCTACCAAGTTAAAAGAGCATTGTTGTCGAGGCCACCCCAAACCCTTGAAGCGTTGTGTCGAGGCGACCCCAAACCCTTGAGAAGCAGCGTCGAGGCCACTAACTTGATTCCTTACTGTGATTAGCTAGCTAGTTCTACGTTTGCCACTAATATATATATATATATATATATATATATATATCCATCTGTACCATGTTTGAATAATAATTGACATGTTGTAAATATTTGCAGAAACTATGGAGCACTCCCGAGACGAAGAAACAGAAGCGATGTTGGGGGACATAATCGCACAAGGAAGTGATGAAGTTGCGTCATTTCTCAATGACACCGATGGTCAGGAAGGACTGGGTGAAGAAGAGGGCTATGTTCATGATGGCTTCGGCCCATTAATACCGGTACAAGAAGAGGACTATGTTCATGATGGCTCCGGTGACACAATGGAGGTACAAGAAGGAGACCGTGCTGACTGCTCCGGTGACCGAACCGAGTCCGGCCAGGTATATATATATTAGTTAAGCCCGTGCTGACTAGTTAATTGATGCATCCATTATTTTGGTATATGTACACATATTAATTACTCTCGTATTTCTTCCTTATAATTTCTAGCCCTCCGGATCGAGCACAACTTCGGTAAGGAGACGAGGCCCGAAGAAAAAGTTGATCTCAGATGCAAAGTTTGAGATCATAGAAATCGCGCCCGACGGCGAACCGATTGAACCCATCCGGACAAGGAAGGCATTTTCTGCTCAGTGAGGGGTTCTTGTTAGGGACAAGATCCCGATCAGCATCCATCAATGGTATAAGCCTAAGGAGGAAGACCCTGAGGTGTCTTATGTCAATGATATGCAGAAGGAAGATCTTTGGACTCAGCTGAAGGCAAATTTCACCCTACCACCAGAGGAGGATCTGGAGAAGCCAGTTAAAGAGCAATTAATCAAGTCTTGTTCTCTTAAGAAGATGGAAACCCTAATGAGGAGGTGGAGGAAAGAGCTGAACCAGTTTGTCGAGAAAGAAAAGACACCAGAATTCATCGGCAAATATGAGAAGATCAAAGATCACTGGCCCGCATTTGTGGCCCACAAGACATCAGAAAAAAGTAAGAAGATGTCAGCGACAAACAAGCAAAATGCTGTGAAGAAGAAGCTTCACCATCGCACGGGATCAGGTGGCTACCGCAAAGCCCGGCCTAAGTGGTCCAAGGCTAAGCATGATCTGCTTGAAAAAGGGATCAAACCAGAGACAATGTACTGGCCAGACCGTTGCCGGACTTGGTTCTTCGGGGCTGGCGGAACCTTGGACCCTGTAACAGGGAGGTGCCATTGGACGGACGAGCAACTGCAAATACCAGTCAAGAACCTTCTACACTATATCGATGCAGCGCAGCGAGGGACGTTCCTTCCAAACAGGGAGAAGGACGAGCTCACAATAGCCCTTGGGAATCCTGAGCACCCTGGACGGACACGAGGCACGCCAGGCTCCATTCCGTGGAAGGTTGGTTTTCCGGACGCAGGGGGTTACAAAACCACGAGAGGAGGAAGAAACTGGAGCAGGACCAACTGCAGGGGGTAATGGGGCTAGAGGAATGAGAAGCAGCAGATGGCAGCAAACGACCTACCGAAGCTTCCCCCAAAGCTACCCCACCATCTCAGCAGAGAAGCAGCGTGGCTTCCACTGAACTGCTTCAGCCGGAGCATGTCTTGACGGCTCCTGCCAGCTATCCCGTGGATGATATCACAGAGTCTCAAAATTGCCACATTATGGCGCGATGGATGAATTTGAAGGTCAAGGCGGCTGTTGGCCAAGTTTATCCTAGTGGACCCGGCACAACTTATCACTGCCAGCCGATTCCAGAAGGATATGCTAAGGTGATGGTGGATGAAATAACGGAGGGATTTGAGGACCTCCTGCTTGACCACCCTACCGGTGAAGGGGAGACTAAGCTGGGTTCTTCTCTAAAAGACTCCATGCCTATGGCGGAAGGAGCTCATCAACCTTCCGAACTGGACGCCTCCGCCTCCTCCTCCTCCTCCGGCGAGTCAGGGCACTCCGCCTCCTCCACCGCCTCCTCCTCCGGTGAGTGACGATTAGGGCACGCGTGGTGGCTCTCCGCCTCCTTCACAGGCGCGTGGCGGCACTCCACCTCCTTCTCCGCCTGCGCCGGTGCTCCCGAGCAGCCAGCAGCCTCCTCCTTCTCCGCCTCGCCAGCAAGGGCGGAAGAGAGCCGCCGCCGCGCCGGTTGCTCCGGCGCGTCGTAGTCCTTCTCCTCCGCCTCGCCAGCAAGGGCGGAAGAGACCCGCCGCCGCCCCGGTTGCTCCGGCGCGTCGTAGTCCTTCTCCTCCGACTCGTGAGCAAGCACGAAAGAAGACAGACGCTGCAGCCGCTCCGTCTGCTCCGGCGTCTAGCAGCACAAGAAGAGGAGAGAGGCAATACAGATACGGTCCACCTCTAAAGCCTCTAGAGAAGTTACCGTACGAGAGGACCGAGGAGGAAAACAATATGATCATGCGGACCCACGTGAAGGAGTTCTTTGAAGGGGTGAAAGCAAAGAGACATCCACCTCCGGAGGAGAAGATAGATCCGGTGAAAGCAAAGCGCACTCTCGATGCCCTGAGGAAACCGGCAAAGTCTCCGCCGAGAACCAACTATGAGCGCATTACTGAACAGACATATCTCCAAGCGGAGCGGTCGGGAAGTACTGTCAGACATCAAAGAGCAAAAGAATGAGCAGCTGCGAAAAAATTGACCAGCTCGGCGAACAAGCAAACCAATTGTGCCCCCGCTCAATGTGTCTAGCGGCAACATCGTCACTAATGTTCCGGGGAAGGTGGCCGGTTATGGCAATCTACAAGATTACCTGCCTGACGATGCACTTCCTGATTTCATGGAGGTGGTAGAACACAAATACGAGTACGGGAAGCCTCTCATCAAAGATGAAAAATCTCTAACAACGATGATGCGAAGATTCCATACTTGGTACATGAAAACCTGCAGAGAGTCTGGGGGGACGAATACTTTGTATCTGAGAATGAAAGAGGAGCACGACCTCATTGGAAATGATCTGTTGCCTGTTAGGAGTTCTTCAAGTTCTTCAATCAAAAGGCCCTCGATAAACTAACGGTCTTTTGCTACTGCCTTTAAGTACTATTTCTGTCATTAAGTCTATATATAGCTCGGCTCTTTCATTGCATGTATTTATAATTAATTATCCTCAATATATTATGCAGATTGAAGATCGTCTAGTGCAAAAAAAATGAAATTTATGATATTTGGTTCATTAACACAAATATCATAGATGTATTTCTGGTTGAAAAGCACGTCAAAGAGGCCGAGGACAACTTGCTACAATCGTTGATCAAAAATCAAAACAAAGATACCATACTCTTTCCTTACAACGGCAAGTGAGTGTTACTGCCGTTTGCATATTCGGTTTCCCTTATTACTCGAGCGAGGTTATAGTAATGTAATTGATGAGTTATGCATGCGTGCGCAGGTACCACTATATTCTTCTTGAGATTAAGCTTGAGCGTGGACTAGTAACCGTCTTAGACTCGAGATGGAAAGATCCCAAAACCTATGCGGACATGACTAAAATGCTCAGCAAGTAAGTTCAATCGATCATTATCGCACCATATCGGCAACTTTTTGTTCATTTCCTGATATCTCAAGTAATAATAATTATTTTCTTTGTCTTGCAGGGTTTGGAAACAGTTCACCGCACAAGCTCTGGGACTACCGAAGGAGCTGCGATATACATACCCGAAAGTAAGTACTACTGGCTAGCTAGTTGTGCGCATCTCCCGTTGATTCTATAGCTATACTTTCATCAATGCCATTTATAATGCTTCATTATCAGTTTGATTGTCCTCTATTTCTTGTAAAGTGCTTGTGGCAGGAACAAGGGAATGATTTCTGTGGATACTACGTGTGCGAGTTCATCCACACCGCAACTTTGAAAAACAAGCGGGGCTACTCTCAAAGACAATATGAAGTGCGTAAGCAATAATATTCACAATTTCATTTTATTACACCATCATTTCTGTTGAGTTTCATTCATATATATGTATTAATTAACCCCCTTCTTCAAATTAGACGTGGCAGATGCCTAATGAACTCCTAGAACCAGATCGCATGAAAGCAATTCAAGAGGAATTGGCGGGATTCTTTCTTGACCACGTCATCAATAAAGCCGGAGAATACCATGTGGAAGTTGATTTCAAATGCTAGGGGACTGTAATTGAGAGATCTTATATATTGTACATGTATGTAGCCAGTAGCGTCGGACGTAGATGATACGAAAACTTGTTGTTCGACCAATCTCTCGGAGAAGGAGAGGTCGATCGATCATTTCTCTCGGTATGCATGACGAACTTCCATACTCAATGGTTCCCTTCATTTTCTTACTAGCTAGCGTCTCGAGGGCTATATGTATATAGTACGTAGCATCGACCAAGCACGGACATAAGAGAGGACACTTCTCTCTATTAATTAGCTAGCTAACACAATATATGAAACACCTAAATTAACCCCCAAAACCCCCAACCCCCCCCCCCCCCGGTTTAAAAAAAAAACAAAAACCCCAGCCACTAGAATGCTGATGCGTGGATGCCTTTTGGTCCCGGTTGGTGCCACCAACCGGGACCAAAGGCCCCCTGCCTGGGTTCGGCACACCGGCCACGTGGAGGACCATCTGTCCCAGTTCATGTTTGAACCGGGACTAAAGGGAGGAGGTATTAACGACCCATTAGTCCCGGTTCATGAACCGGGACTAAAGGCCCTTACGAACCGGGACTAATAGGTGTTTTTCTACTAGTTCGTGGTCAACTTGCGGGTTCAATGAACTTATGCATAGGGGTTGGCACACGTTTTCGTCTTGACTCTCCGGTAGAAACTTTGGGTCACTCTTTGAAGTTCTTTGTGTTTGTTGAATAGATGAATCTGAGATTGTGTGATGCATATCGTTGGATACTTGAGGTGACATTGGAGTATCTAGGTGACATTAGGGTTTTGGTTGATTTGTATCTTAAGGTGTTATTCTAGTATGAACTTTATGATAGATTGAACGGAAAGAATAGCTTAGTGTTATTTTACTACGGACTCTTGAATAGATCGATTAGAAAGAATAACTTTGAGGTGGTTTCGTACCCTGCAATAATCTCTTCGTTTGTTCTCCGCTATTAGTGACTTTGGAGTGACTCTTTGTTGCATGTTGAGGGATTGTTATATGATCTAATTATGTTATTATTGTTGAGAGAACTTGCACTGGTGAAAGTATGAACCTTAGGCCTTGTTTCCTACCATTGCAATACCGTTTTCGCTCACTTTTATCATTAGATACCTTGCTGTTTTTATATTTTCAGATTACAAATACTCATATCTACTATCCATATTGCACTTGTATCACCATCTCTTCGCCGAACTAGTGCACCTATACAACTCACCATTGTATTGGGTGTGTTGGGGACACAAGAGACTCTTTGTTATTTGGTTGCAGGCTTGCTTGAGAGAGACCATCTTCATCATACGCCTCCCACGGATTGATAAACCTTAGGCCATCCACTTGAGGGAAATTTGCTACTGTCCCACAAACCTCTGCACTTGAAGGCCCAACAACGTCTACAAGGAGAAGGTTACGTAGTAGACATCAAGCTCTTTTCTGGCGCTGTTGCCGGGGAGGTTAGTGCTTGAAGGTATATCTTTAGATCTTGCAATTGAATCTTTTAGTTTCTTATTTTATCACTAGTTTAGTCTATAAAAGAAAACTACAAAAAAATGGAATTGAGTTTACCTCATATGCTTCATCTTTTTAATATCTTTCGTGAGAATGATGGAAAGGAAAATTGTGCTTTCGAATAAAATGTTTGGTACTAAATCTTTGAATGATGAGCATGATGACCCACAAGTGTAGGGGATCAATCGTAGTCCTTTCGATAAGTAAGAGTGTCAAACCCAACGAGGAGCAGAAGGAAATGATAAGCGGTTTTCAGTAAGGTTTTCTCTGCAAGCAATGAAATTGTAGGTGATAGATAGTTTTGTGATAAGATAAATAGTAATGAGTAACAAGTAAATAAAGTAAATAAAGTGCAGCAAGGTGGCCCAATCCTTTAGGTAGCAAAGGATAAGCCTGGACAATTTCAAATAGTGATAAAGGAGCTCCCGAGGACACATTGGGAATTATCGTCAAGCTAGTTTTCATCACATTCATATGATTCGCGTTCGGTACTTTGATAATTTGATATGTGGGTGGACCGGTACTTGGGTACTTCCCTAACTTGGACAAGCATCCCACTTATGATTAACCTCTATTGCAAGCATCCGCAACTACAAAATAGGTATTAAGGTAAACCTAACCACATCATTAAACATATGGATCCATATCAGCCCCTAACGAAGCAACGCATAAACTAGGGTTTAAGCTTCTGTCACTCTAGCAACCCATCATCCACTTATTACTTCCCATTCCTTCCTCTAGGCCCAAATAATGGTGAAGTGTCATATAGTCGATGTTCACATAACACGACTAGAGGAAAAGACAACATACATCTCATCAAAATATAGAACGAATTCCAAATTCACATGACTACTAATGGCAAGACTTCACCTATGTCCTCAGGAACAAACGTAACTACTCACAAAGCATATTCATGTTCATAATCAGAGGAGTAATAATATGCATAAAGGATCTGAACGTATAATCTTCCACCAAGTAAACCAATTAGCATCAACTACAAGGAGTAATCAACACTACTAGCAACCCACAGGTACCAATTTGTAGTTTTGATACAAGATTGGATATAAGAGATGAACTAGGGTTTTGAGCGGAGATGGTGCTGGTGAAGATGTTGATGGAGATTGACTCCCTCTCGATGAGAGGATCGTTGGTGATGACGTTGGTGATGATTTCCCCCTCCCGGAGGGAAGTGTCCCCGGCAGAACAGCTCCGCCAGAGCCCTAGATTGATTCCGCCAAGGTTCCGCCTCGTGGCTGCGGAATTTCGTCCCGTAAGCTTGCCCATGATTTTTTCCAGGGTAAAAGCGATGATATAGCAGAAGATGGACACCGGAGGCCCACCAGGGGGCCCAGGAGATTTGGGGGGCGCCTTATAGGGGGGGCGCCCCCCTGTCTCCTAGACAGGGTGTGGGCCCCCTGGCGTATTTCTTTCGCTCAGAAATTCTTATTAATTCCAAAAAGTTGTTTCGTGGAGTTTCAGGACTTTTGGAGCTGTGCAGAATAGGTTTCGGCCAACGTTTGCTCCTTTTCCAGCCAGAATTCCAGTTGCCGGCATTCCCCCTCTTCATGGCAAACCTTGTAAAATAAGAGAGAATAGCCATATGTATTGAGATAGAATGTGTAATAACAGCCCATAATGAAATAAATATTGATATAAAAGCATGATGCAAAATGGACGTATCAACTCCCCCAAGCTTAGACCTCGCTTGTCCTCAAGCGGCAGCCGAAATCGAAAAATATGTCCACATGTTTAGAGATAGAGGTGTCGATAAAAATAAAATACGGACATGAGGGCGTCATGATCATTCTCATAATAGCAACATATAAAGATTTATCATATGATTTCTTATGCTTAAGTAACAAACAAACAATTCACAATGTCAAGTATGGTTCAAAAACTTCATTGGGAACTAATAAACTATAATCTCAGTCATTGAAGCAATTGCAATTTATTGTAACATCAGAAAGAGTCAGCAATAGACCTTTTCAGCAAGCTCATATACTCAACTATCTCGTAGTCTTCTACAATTGCTAACACTCATGCAATACTTGTGGTTATATAGTTTCAGCCGGACACTGAGAAAGATAGGGGCTTATTGTGTTGCCTCCCAACGTATTCACCTTTAGGTTATGTCAACAATAATAGCCCATGCTAACTTACATCCAATTGGATATATATATCATGATCTTTCAAACACGAGGAGCTTGCCAAAGGATAAAATGAAAAAGGAAAGGTGAGGATCACCTTGACTCAAGCATAAAGTAAAAACATAAAGTAAAAGATCGGCCCTTCGCAGAGGGAAGCAGAGGTTGTCATGCACGTTTATGGTTGATGCACAAAATTTTAATGCAAAAGAATGTCACTTTATATTGCCCCTTGTATGTGGACCTTTATTATGTAGTCCGTCGCTTTTATTACTTCCACAACAAGATCGTACAAAGCTTATTTTCTCTGCACTAATAAGTCATACATATTTAGAGAGCAATTTTTATTGCTTGCACCGATGATAACTTACTTGAAGGATCTTACTCAATCCATAGGTAGGTATGGTGGACTCTCATGGCAAAACTG
The DNA here is from genome assembly GCA_963921465.1 of Triticum timopheevii. NCBI lineage: Eukaryota > Viridiplantae > Streptophyta > Magnoliopsida > Poales > Poaceae > Triticum > Triticum timopheevii. The sequence goes on along the minus strand of OY997272.1, from coordinate 552,769,100 downwards.
GGTTTAAGGATATTTGGAAGCACAAGTAGTATCTCTACTTGGTGCTAGGAATTTGGCTAGCATGAGGGGGAAAGGCAAGCTCAACATGTTTGGAAGGTCAATGACAATATACTTTAAGTGAGATGTCGGAAAACATAAACCATTACGTTGTCTTCCTTGTCCAACGTCAACTCTTTTAGCATGTCATACTTAATGAGTGCTCCCAATTATAAAAAGGTGTCCAAGATAATATATTTGTATGTGAACCCCTCTTTCCTTATCACTTCCTATTAATTGCAATGATGACCAAGGCTATGTTCATCAACTCTCAACAATTTGTATGCCTCGTACTTTCTATGTGTGAAGTTATCACTATCCATAAGATCAATATGAACTCTTTTATTCTTTCTACTTTCTCAAGATCATAGCAACATAGCAAAGCCCTTGACTCAACACTAATATTTATTATAGATAGCTCATGGACTCGATTACAAAAAGAGATCACAATGCAAAGCTCAAACTACTTGATATCAAAACTTCAATCTACTAGATCAAGATACTACTATAAGGATCGAACTAAATAAAACGGTAAAGATAAGAGTGCGATGGTCATACGATAGCGGGGCACCTCCCCCAAGCTTGGAAGTTGCCAAGGGGAGTGCCCATACCCATTATTTCTCCTTCTTCACGGTTGGTGTTATGATCTTCTTAGCGATGATGCCCTTCAGGATACGGTTCTGCTCCTCGAGCTTATCGACTTGTTGTTTGAGGTCCATAATTTCTTCACGGAGCTTGCCCGTAACGGCAAAGCTCCTTTTACCCAAGGATGCTACATAGCTTCTAGAGAACAAGTGAAACTCTTTTTCATATTTTCATAATAAAGAAATCTAGAGTTGGAAGGAGTGACCGGAGTAGGGACAGCCAGGCTAGGTAGTTCCCCCATAGTGAATTCTGCTTGAAGACGAGAGGTAACTTCTTGATCCTCCTCCATGGCATCTATTCTTTTCAAATCATCCTCCATCTCATCCTCCGTTGATGGTCCAAAGTGATAGGCATCACTATTTTCTCCATGACCTGGCGTTGGATCAGACACCCGACTCTCCCCAACTGACTCCTGAGAAGACATCTTGCTTTATTCTGCAACAGGAACAGCTCGAAACAAAAACAGAGGATATTTGCGTGATACGGTGGTCAAAACCTTCGGGAGTATATATAATGAATTTTTACCGACCAAAATACGTAATGTGTAAGAAAATGGAGTCCGGGAGGCACACGAGGTGCCCACGAGACAGGGGGCGCGCCCTACAGGGGGGGCGCGCCCTCCACTCTCGTGGGATCCTCGTGTCCCTTTCGGACTACTTCTTTCTTCCTAAAATTCTTAAATAATCCAAAACTGATAAAAATTGCCATTGGAGTTGTTTTGGAGTTGGTTTACTTCGTACCACATACCTATACCTTTTCGGAGTCTGGAACGTTCTGGAAAGTGTCCCTTATGTATTCCTCAGGGGTTACGGTTTCAATAATATTAGTCTCAACATTGATAGGATTACTTGAAATATAATGTTTAATTCTTTGACCGTTTACCACCCTTGGACTCGTGCCTCGAAGTTGTTGATTTTTATGGCACCAGAATGATAGACCTCCTCGATAATGTAGGGACCTTCCCATTTTGAGAGAAGTTTTCCTGCAAAAAATCTTAAATGAGAGTTGAATAATAACACATAATCTCCTATGTTAAACTCACGCTTTTGTATCCTCTTATCATGCCAGCGTTTGACTTTTTCTTTGAAAAGCTTGGCATTCTCATAGGCTTGGGTTCTCCATTCATCAAGTGAGCTAATATCAAACAACGTCTTCTCACCAGCAAGTTTGAAGTCATAATTGAGCTCTTTAATAGCCCAATATGCCTTATGTTCAAGTTCAAGAGGTAAATGACACGCTTTTCCATAAATCATCTTATATGGAGACTTGCTCATAGGATTTTTGTATGCAGTTCTATAGGCCCATAATGCATCATCAAGGATTTTGGACCAATTCTTTCTAGATCTATTCACAATCTTTTGCAAAATTAATTTGAGCTCTCTATTGCTCAACTCTACTTGACCACTAGACTGCAGATGATAAGGAGATGCGATTCTATGATTGACATCATACTTAGCAAGCATCTTATGAAAAGCACCATGAATAAAATGTGAACCACCATTAGTCATAAGATATCTAGGGACTCCAAACCTCGGAAATAACTTCTTTAAGCATTTTAATAGAAGTGTTATGATCAGCACTACTAGTTGGAATAGCTTCTACCAACTTAGTAACGTAATCAACAGCAACTAAAATATGTGTATAACTATTAGAGGCAGGAAAAGGTCCCATATAATCAAAGCCCCAAACATCAAATGGTTCAATAACAAGAGAATAGTTCATAGGCATTTCTTGTCGTCTACTAATGTTACCTACTCTTTGACATTCATCACAAGATAAGACAAACTTACGAGCATCTTTAAAGAGAGTAGGCCAATAAAAACCAGATTGTAGTACCTTGTGTGTAGTTCTATCTCCAGCATGGTGTCCTCCATAAGATTCAGAGTGACACTTGTGTAGAATATGTTCCTGTTCATGCTCAGGCACACAACGTCTAATAACACCATCTACTCCTTTATAAAGGTGTGGGTCATCCCAAAAGTAATGTCTTAAATCATAAAAGAACTTTTTCTTTTGCTGGTATGTGAAATTAGGCGGTATAAATTTAGCAACAATGTAATTAGCATAATCAGCCTACCAAGGAGCAGTACGAGAAGCATTGACTACCGCTAATTGTTCATCAGGAAAGCTATCATCAATAGGCAGTGGGTCATCAAGAACATTCTCTAACCTAGACAAGTTGTCTGCAACGGGGTTCTTAGCTCCCTTTCTATCAATAATATGCAAGTCAAATTCTTGGAGAAAGAGAACCCATCTAATGAGTCTAGGATTAGCATCTTTCTTTTCCATAAGATATTTAATAGCAGCATGATCAGTGTGAATAGTAACTTTGGAATCAATAATATAAGGTCTAAACTTATCACATGCAAACACAACCGCTAAAAACTCTTTTTCAGTAGTAGCATAATTTCTCTGGGCAGTACAAGAGTCTTACTAGCATATTGGATAACATTCAATTTCTTATCGACTCTTTGCCCTAGAACAGCACCTACAACATAATCATTAGCATCGCACATAATTTCAAAAGGTAAATTCCAATCAGGTGGCTGAACAATAGGTGCAATGATCAAAGCTTTCTTAAGTGTTTCAAATGCATCTACACAATCATCATCAAAGACAAAAGGAATATCTTTTTGCAATAAATTAGTCATAGGCCTAGAGATTTTAGAAAAGTCCTTAATGAACCTCCTATAAAAACCGGCATGACCATGGAAACTTCTTATAACTTTTATGTCCTTGGGACATGGCATCTTTTCAATAGCATCAACTTTGGCTTTATCAACTTCAATACCTCTCTCGAAGATCTTGTGCCCCAAGACAATGCGTTCATTAACCATAAACGGACACTTTTCCCAATTCAGGACGAGACTAGTGTCTTCGCATCTCTGCAAAACTCGATCAAGGTTTCTCAAACAATCATCAAAAGAGGATCCTTAAACGGAAGAGTCATCCATGAATACCTCACAAATCTTTTCACAAAAATCAGAGAATATAGCCATCATGCATCTTTGAAAGGTAGCAGGTGCATTACATAAACCAAAAGGCATACGTCTATAAGCAAAAGTACCAAAAGGGCAAGTAAAATTAGTTTTAGATTGATCCTTCGCTAACACAGGTATCTGAGAGAAACCGGAATAACCATCTAGAAAGCAGAAATGTGTGTGTTTGGATAGTCTTTCTAGCATTTGATCAATAAAAGGTAAAGGATAATGATCTTTCTTAGTAGCTTTATTTAACTTATGGAAATCAATTACCATCCTATAACTTGTAATAATTCTTTGCGGGATCAATTCATCTTTATCATTAGGAACAACGGTAATACCTCCCTTTTTAGGGACACAATGGACAGGGCGTACCCATTCACTATCAGCAACGGGATAAATAATACCTGCCTCAAGGAGCTTTAATATCTCCTTTCTTACCACTTCTTCATCTTGGGATTTAATCGTCTTTGAGGATCTCTAACTGGTTTGGCGTCGTCCTCCAATGTAATTTTGTGTTGGCATAACGTGGGACTAACGCCCTTAAGATCATCCAGAGTATATCCAATAGCATCTCGGTGCTTCTTCAGAGTTTTCAATAATCTTTCTTCTTCTTTCTCTGAAAGGTTAGCACTAATAATAACATGATATATTTCTTTTTCATCAAGATAAGCATATTTAAGATTATCAGGTAATGGTTTGAGTTCAAACACGGGATCACCCTTGGGTGGAGGGGGATCCCCAAGAATTTCAACGGGAAGGTTATGTTTTAGCACAGGTTCCTGTTTAAGGAACGCTTCATCTATTTCCTCCCTTTCCTTCATAAACAAATCGTTTTCATGGTCTAGCAATTATTGTTCTAACAGATCAGTTGGAGGAACAGCAATGGAAGCAAGACCAATAATCTCATCCTTACTAGGTGGTTCCCTTTCACGAGGTTGTCTACTAAACTTAGCGAAATTAAACTCATGAGACATACCATCTATGCCAACAGTAACAATATTCTTTTCACAACTAATCTTAGCACTAGCTGTATTCAAGAAGGGTCTACCAAAAATAATGGGACAAAAATCATCTTGTGGGGAACCAAGAACAAGGAAATCAGCAGGGTATTTAACCTTCCCACACAAAACTTCAACATCTCTAACAATCCCAAAGGGTTTAATGGTATCCCTATTAGCAAGCTTGATAGTAACATCAATGTCTTCTAATTCAATGGGTGCAATGTCGTGCATAATTTCTTTATATAGATCATAAGGTATCACACTAGCACTAGCACCCATATCACATAAGCCATGATAACAATGATCTCCTATTTTAACAGAAATAACAGGCATGCCTATGATAGGTCTACGTGTCTTAGTATCAGGTCTAGCAATATTAGCAGTCTCACCACAGAAAGAAATAACATGCCCATCTAAATCCTCATCCAAGAGATCTTTAACCATAGCAATACTAGGTTCAACATTAATTTGCTCAGGAGGTGTATAAGTCCTACTATTACTCTTACGAACAACAGTCGAAGCTTTAGCATGATCCTTTATCCTAACAGGAAAAGGAGGTTTTTCAACATAAGCAGTAGGAACAATAGGATCACTATAGGTAATAGTCTTTTCTTCGACTGTAATAGGTGCAACTACTTTCACTTCAACAGGAGGATTATATTTAAACCACTTCTCTTTAGGGAGATCAACGTGAGTAGCAAAAGATTCACAGAAAGTAGCTACTATCTCAGAGTCAAGTCCATACTTAGAGCTAAGTCCACGGAAAGCATCGGTATCCATAAAAGATTTAACACAATCAAACTTAGGTGTCATACCTGACTCCTTACCATCGTCGGAACCCCAATCTTCAGAGTTGCGTTTAATTCTTTCCAATAAGTTCCTTTGAAATCAATAGTCTTCAGCATATAAGAACCAGCACAGGAAGTATTGAGCAGGTTGCGATTATCAAGAGAAAGCCGAGCATAAAAATTCTGAATAATCATTTCCCGAGAGAGCTCAAGATTGGGGCATGAATATAACATTTACTTAAGCCTCCCCCAAGCTTGAGCGATGCTTTCACCTTCGCGACGCCAGAAATTATATATGTAATTATGATCACGACGAACAAGATGCATACGATAGAACTTCTGGTGAAATTCCAACTTCAATCGCTTATAATTCCAAGATCTCGTATCATCACATAGCCTATACCATGTCAATGCATCTCCCTTCAAAGATAAAGGGAAGACCTTCCTTTTGACAACATCATCCGGAATACCTGCAAGCTTAAATAATCCAAAAACTTCATCCACAAAGATAAGGTGTAAATCAGGATGCAATGTTCCGTCTCCTGCAAATGGATTAGCTAGCGGTTTCTCTATCATACCCGAAGGAATCTCAAAGTAAATATTTTCATCAAGTTCAGTAGGTTGAGGAGAAACTCTTTGCTCTTCTGGTTGGGGTGAAGATACCCCAAACAAGCCCCTCAAAGGATTAGTTTCCATAGTGACAAGTAACAGAAAATTTCAGCACACTATATAAATGTTTCCTTACCAAGTTCCACTCACCAAAAGCGCTACACTCCCCGGCAACGACGCCAGAAAAGAGTCTTGATGACCCACAAGTGTAGGGGATCAATCATAGTCCTTTCGATAAGTAAGAGTGTCGAACCCAACGAGGAGCAGAAGGAAATGATAAGCGGTTTTCAGTAAGGTTTTCTCTGTAACACTGAAATTGTAGGTGATAGATAGTTTTGTGATAAGATAAATAGTAACGAGTAACAAGTAAATAAAGTAAATAAAGTGCAGCAAGGTGGCCCAATCCTTTAGGTAGCAAAGGATAAGCATGGACAATTTCTAATAATGATAAAGGAGCTCCCGAGGACACGTTGGGAATTATCGTCAAGCTAGTTTTCATCACGTTCATATGATTCGCGTTCGGTACTTTGATAATTTGATATGTGGGTGGACCAGTACTTGGGTACTGCCCTAAATTGGACAAGCATCACACTTATGATTAACCCCTATTGCAAGAATCCGCAACTACAAAAGAAGTATTAAGGTAAACCTAACCACATCATTAAACATATGGATCCATATCAGCCCCTAACGAAGCAACACAAAAACTAGGGTTTAAGCTTCTGTCACTCTAGCAACCCATCATCTACTTATTACTTCCCCATGCCTTCCTCTAGGCCCAAATAATGGTGAAGTGTCATGTAGTCAACGTTCACATAACACCACTAGAGGAAAAGACAACATACATCTCATCAAAATATCGAACGAATACCAAATTCACATGACTACTAGTGGCAAGACTTCACCCATGTCCTTAGGAACAAACGTAACTACTCACAAAGCATATTCATGTTCATAATCAGAGGAGTAATAATATGCATAAAGGATCTGAACGTATAATCTTCCACCAAGTAAACCAATTAGCATCAACTACAAGGAGTAATCAACACTACTAGCAACCCATAGGTACCAATTTGTGGTTTTGATACAAGATTGGATACAAGAGATGAACTAGGGTTTTGAGAGGAGATGGTGTTGGTGAAGATGTTGATGGAGATTGAACCCCTCTCGATGAGAGGATCGTTGGTGATGACATTGGTGATGATTTCCCCCTCCCGGAGGGAAGTGTCCCCGGCAGAACAGCTCCGCCAGAGCCCTAGATTGATTCCGCCAAGGTTCTGCCTCGTGGCGGCGGAGTTTCGTCCCGTAAGCTTGCCCACGATTTTTTCCAGGGTAAAAGCGATGATATAGCAGAAGATGGACACCGGAGGCCCACCAGGGGTCCCAGGAGATAGGGGGCGCGCCCTATAGGGGGGGGGGGCGCCCCCAGTCTCCGGGACAGGGTGTGGGCCCCTTGGCGTATTTCTTTCGCTCAGAAATTCTTATTAATTCCAAAAGGTTGTTTCGTGGAGTTTCAGGACTTTTGGAGCTGTGTAGAATAGGTTTCCAACGTTTGCTCCTTTTCTAGCCAGAATTCCAGCTGCCGGCATTCCCCCTCTTCATGGTAAACCTTGTAAAATAAGAGAGAATAGCCATAAGTATTGAGGTATAATGTGTAATAACAGCCCATAATGCAATAAATATTGATATAAAAGCATGATGCGAAATGGACGTATCAGAGCATGATTGCAATGTTGTTAGTATGAACTGTTTGAATATCCATAGTACTAATGATGATTGCACTAGTTATGATGAAAATGTCTCTTATAAGCATGTCAATTTTTGTGGAGTGCATATAGTTTGCAAGTACACCCCAAATAGAGAAGATAGATTTTGCAAGAGGCATAAGTGTTTAGAAACTAAATGGTTGCAAGAAAGGCTAAATGTGAGTGCTGAAAATTTAAAATTTCTTTACCGTACTTGTGAACTTTGCAATGAACATGGTCATTTAAATTCTGATGCAAATTGTTTCATGATCAAATCGTGTCCAAAACTTGTCATGACTTGATTTCCTTGCACATCATAATGAACTTAGTTTGCTTTTGGGTTATGAAGAAATAAAACATGCAACTAAGCACATTCCAGAGGAAATTCCTTGAGAAATTCCTTGATATTGATCTAGAGGAAATTTATATTTATTGTACGGTGAATTGCATTGAAAATCCTTATATTGCCAATTACATAGAGAAAAGAAACCAAATAGAAGATGAAGAGAATACTAATGAAAGAGAAGAGACTTCCCAATATCCTCCTATTATTTCTTATAATGAATCAGGTAACGAGGAGGAGCTTTCTACTCACCCAATCTCAATAATAAGGAGCTCAAAAAAGAGGGTTAAACCCACACATGATGTGAAAAAAAAGAAGAGACGGAGAAGCAAAGGTAGAAAGGTATGCCTCTCAAATGATGTTGCTCCTATTACTCATTGTGATGATGATAATTGCTATACTATTGGTGCTATCCATACTATTAATGATGAGAGTGATTATGCTTATGATATGAAAAGGCCCAAGCTTGGGGATGCTATGTTTGAGGAGAATGACATGTTTGAGGATATATTTGCTGCAATTAATGTTTGTCCCAAGCTTGGGGATGCTACGTTTAATGAGTATGATATTTTTAGCCTCCCAAGTTTTGATGTGCAAGTTTATTATGATGATAGCATGCCTCCTATTTATGATGGTTATATTGATGAAAGTGGGTTTGGAAGAGTGTCAACTTTAGGAAGTAATGATCCCACTATTTTGGAGAGTGTTGAATCTTATAATATTTATGAAAGTGGATTTGGAGAGGTTATGACTTTATTTAGTGATGAATCCACTATTTTGGAAGAGGTTTCAATTGATTATGATGAGAACAAAGTTGCTACTTATGATGATTATTGTGATGAAAATTATGCTAGAAAAAGTAGTGATGATTATATTTATAAAAAATGTCATGATTATGATTATCCTTTTTCTGAACATTACTCTTTTAATATGGAAACAATTTATAGTATTCGAGTCTCTTATGATACTCCCACTATTCCGAATGAGAAGAAATTTGCTTATGTGGAGAGTAATAAAATTTCTATGATAGTAGATCATGAAAAGAATGCTTTATGTGATGATTATATTGTTGAATTAATTCATGATGCTACTGAAAATTGTTATGAGGGAGGAATATATGCTTGTAGGAATTGCAATAATATCAAGTTTCCTCTCTATGTGCTTAAAGTTTTAAAATTATGCTTGTTTTGCCTTCCTATGCTAGTTGATTATTGTCCCCTTAAGTTGTTTGCTCACAAAATCCCTATGCATAGGAAGTGGGTTAGACTTAAATGTGCTAGTCATATGCTTCATGATGCTCCCGTTATGTTTCAATTCTTATCTTTCATGTGAGCATCATTGTCATCATCATGCCTAGCTAGAAAGGCATTAAAGAAAAGCGCTTGTTGGGAGACAACCCAATATTTACCCTTACCGTTTTTGTGTGTTCACATGATTATGCTACTATAGTAATCATGTTCTATAGCTTTTGTTTCAATAAAGTGCCAAGTAAGACTTTAGGATAGCTTACGATGATAATTGTGTTGATCCTACTGAAAATCAGAAACTTTTGTACCCAGTAAATTAGTTTTGATAATTCATAGCAACGTGATTTTTGTCTGTGATCTGGATTGGTACAGAAATTGCTCAGGTTTTCCTAATTTGTTAGGATTTTTGGAGTTCCAGAAGTATACGTTTCATACAGATTACTACAGACTGATTTGTTTTTAACAGATTCTGTTTTCTATGTGTTGTTTGCTTATCTGATGAATCTATGAGTAGTATCGGAGGGTGAGGGAGTCCTGGACTATGGGGTGTCCGGATAGCCGGACTATCATCATCAGCCGGACTCCAAGACAATGAAGATACAGGATTGAAGACTTCGTCCCGTGTCCGGATGGGACTTTCCTTGGCGTGGAAGGCAAGCTTGGCAATACGGATATGTAGATCTCCTACCATTGTAACCGACTATGTGTAACCCTAGCCCTCTCCGGTGTCTATATAAACCGGAGGGTTTTAGTCCGTAGGACGAACAACCATTAAATCATACCATAGGCTAGCTTCTAGGGTTTAGCCTCCTTGATCTCGTGGTAGATCTACTCTTGTACTACCCATATCATCAATATCAATCAAGTAGGAGTAGGGTTTTACCTCCGTCGAGAGGGCCCGAACCTGGGTAAAAACATCGTGTCCCTTGTCTCCTGTTACCATCCGCCTAGACGCACACTTCGGGACACCCTACCTGAGATCCGCCGGTTTTGACACCGACATTGGTGCTTTCATTGAGAGTTCCTCTGTGTCATCGCCAATAGGCTTGATGGCTCCTTCAATCATCAACAACCACGCAGTCCAGGGTGAGACTTTTCTCCCCGGACAAATCTTTGTGTTCGGCGGCTTTGCACTGCGGGCCAATTCTCTTGCCATCTGGAGCAGATCGAAAGCTACGCCCCTGGCCGTCAGATCAGATTTGGAAGCCTAAACTTCACGGCCGACATCTGCGGAGACTTGATCTTTGATGGATTCGAGCCACAGCCGAGCGCGCCGCATTGTCACAATGGGCCTGATTTAACTCAGCCGCCAGACAGTGCCTTGGAGGCCGCACATGAGTCCGCTCCGACCTCTAGTTCGGAGCCGACCGCGCAGATCGAGGACAGGTGGCTGGACACCGCCTTGGGAGCTGCAATCTCTATGGCGATGGAGCCGAATACTGACCTTGTCCCTTGTAAAGCTCGTGACTCTGAGGTGCCGGACTCCTCGCCGGACTCCGAACCTCCTGCGCCCCTACCAATTGAATCCGATTGGGCGCCGATCATGGAGTTCACCGCCGCGGACATCTTTCAGCACTCACCCTTTGGCGACATCCTGAATTCGCTAAAGCATCTCTCGTTATCAGGAGAGCCCTGGCCGGATTGCGGTCAGGATGGTTGGGATGCGGATGACGAAGAAATTCAAAACCCACCCACCACCCACTTTGTAGCCACTGTCGACGATCTAACCAACATGCTAGACTATGACTCCGAAGACATCGACGGTATGGACGACGATGCCGGAGACGACCAAGAACCAGTGCCTACGGGGCACTGGAAGACCACCTCGTCATACGACATATACATGGTGGACATTCCAAAGGATGGGAACGGCGAAGAAGCAGCGGAGGAAGATTCCCCTAAGAAACAGCCCAAACGCCAACGTCAGCGGCGCCGCTCTAAATCCCGCCACAGCAAGAATGGAGATTCCGGCACCGGAGATAATAACACCCCAGAGAGCGCCGAAGACAACCCCCTCCAGCAAGATTTAGCGCAGGAGGATGGAGAAGACAGCCCTCACGAGAGAGCGGCAGACGAAGAGGTCGAGGATGATAATTATATGCCTCCCTCCGGAGATGAGGCAAGCCTCAACAATGACGAATTTGTCGTGCCCGAGGATCCCATCGAACAAGAGCGTTTTAAACGCAGGCTTATGGCCACGGCAAACAGCCTAAAAAAGCAGCAACAGCTCAGAGCTGATCAAGACCTACTAGCCGATAGATGGACCGAAGTCCTCGCGGCCGAAGAGCATGAACTCGAACGCCCCTCCAAAAGCTACCCAAAACGCAAGTTGCTCCCCCAATTAGAGGAGGAGGAGTATAAACCCTCGTCACTAGCGCACAATATGGCAGACCGACCACCTCGTGGCCGCGACAGAGAGGCATCTAGGCCCTCCACCAGAACCGTACCCCGTCACCGCTCGAAAAGTGTGAAGCCACGGGGGAATGCGCCGGACTTGCGAGACATATTGGAGGACAAGGCAAGACAATCAAGATCGATCTACGGATCACGCGGGCGCCCCATGATGCGCGACGACTACCGTCGTGCCGGATACAACAACTCCGGTCAGGTCGAACACAGTAGACAAAGCTCTCTTGAGCTATGTCGTGATATTGCCCAGTACAGAGGCGCCGCACACCCACTATGCTTCACAGATGAAGTAATGGATCATCAAATCCCTGAAGAGTTTAAACCCGTAAACATTGAATCCTACGATGGCACAACAGACCCCGCGGTTTGGATCGAAGACTATCTCCTTCATATCCATATGGCCCGCGGTGACGATCTCCACGCCATCAAATATCTCCCACTAAAGCTTAAAGGACCAGCTCGGCATTGGCTCAACAGCTTGCCAGCAGAGTCAATTGGGTGTTGGGAGGAACTGGAAGCCGCATTCCTTGACAACTTCCAGGGCACATATGTGCGACCACCAGACGCCGATGACCTAAGCCACATAATTCAGCAGCCAGACGAATCGGCCAGACAATTCTGGACACGGTTCTTAACAAAGAAAAATCAAATCGTCGACTGTCCGGATGCAGAGGCCCTCGCAGCCTTCAAACACAACATCCGCGACGAGTGGCTGGCCCGGCACCTAGGACAGGAAAAGCCGAAATCCATGGCAGCCCTCACATCACTGATGACCCGCTTCTGTGCGGGGGAGGACAGCTGGCTAGCCCGCAGTAACAACCTCAGCAAAAATGCTGGCAGTCCGGATACTAAGGACCGCAATGGCAGGTCGCGTCGAAACAAAACCAAAGGCCGCGTTAACGGCGATAACACTGAGGATACGGCAGTCAACGCCAGATTCAGAGGCTCTAAACCCGGTCAGCAGAAAAAGCCATTCAAAAGAACCACTCCGGGTCCGTCCAATTTGGACCGAATACTCGACCGCTCTTGCCAGATACATGGCACCCCTGAAAAGCCAGCTAATCACACTAACAGGGATTGTTGGGTATTCAAGCAGGCAGGAAAGTTAATTGCCGAAAACAATGACAAGGGGCTGCATAGCGATGACGAGGAAGAGACCCGGCCGCCGAACAGTAGGGGATAGAAGGGTTTCCCCCCACAAGTGCGGACGGTAAACATGATATACGCAACCCATATACCCAAGAGGGAGCGAAAGCGTGCACTTAGGGATGTATATGCGATGGAGCCAGTCGCCCCGAAGTTCAATCCATGCTCCTCTTGCCCGATCACCTTTGATCGAAGGGACCACCCCACCAGTATCCGCCATGGCGGATTCGCCACATTGGTTTTGGACCCAATCGTCGATGGATTTCACCTCACTAGAGTCTTGATGGACGGCGGCAGTAGCCTGAACCTGCTTTATCAGGACACAGTGCGCAAGATGGGCATAGACCCCCCAAGGATTAAACCTACAAAGATGGCCTTCAAAGGCGTCATACCAGGTGTAGAGGCCAATTGTACAGGCTCGGTCACACTGGAAGTGGTCTTCGGATCCCCGGATAACTTCCGAAGCGAGGAGTTAATCTTCGATATAGTCCCGTTCCGCAGCGGCTATCATGCTCTGCTCGGACGGACCGCGCTTGCAAAGTTCAACGCGGTGCCGCATTATGCATACCTCAAGCTCAAGATGCCAGGCCCTCGAGGAGTCATCACGGTCAACGGAAACACGGAACGCTCGCTCCGAACGGAGGAACATACAGCGGCTCTCGTGGCAGAAGTACAGAGCAGCCTCTTAAGGCAATTCTCAAGTCCGACCGTTAAACGACCGGACATAGCCAAGCGTGCCCGGAGTAACGTACATCAAGACCACCTGGCACGTTCCGAGCACGCGTAGCAATGCGGCCCCAACCCCAGCCCTTGCATGATTGCAAGACTAGTCCTTTGCGTACATCATTACGCTCTGGAGATACCATGGGCATAGGGGGAGGGGCACGACCACAACAGGCCCAGAGTGCGGCTCAACCACACTAGGGGCTCCCAAGTGTGTCGCTCTTTTTCTTTTTTCTTTTTCTTACCCACAGGACTCCGTTCACCAGAGGCCCTGTCCGGCGGCAGACCTGCCGAACTAACGATGCAACAGCCAGGGAAGGAGAAAGGCTACGACGAACACTCAGGTGGTCTCCATTACGAGCATTAAATCTGTTTCATACACCATTCCGCAGCCTACCCCTAGAGGGGGACATATTTAAATAGTCCAATCCCTTGCCTACTGCACTATTTGTATCGCTCTGCATTCATAGCAGTATTTCTGAATAAACAATGCATCGCTTTTTGCTTATAATTGCATCTCTTTTTTATATATGCTCGTTTATGACATTTTGCATCCGTACACTTTGGTACGGCCGTATACACCAGGGGCTTATGTTCCCCGCATTATGGTGTGATAAGTCCGCACACTTTCACAAGGGCGGCACCCCGAACTTATAGCACTATATGCATCGGCTCCGAATCATGTCTTGGGTCAATAGTTGGGTTTGCCTGGCTCCCATGTTTTGGTACCTTACGTTCCGTTTTATCGGCTAAGGTAGCACTGGGAGAACCGCTGCGATTGCGCCCCGGTTGAGCTGGGCGAGCACCTCAGTGGAGAAAGCTAAAACTGACTGTCATGATAAGGCGAGAGCTGGTTGCTGTTCGAGAGGTCTTTTCGAGTCCCTAAAGACTTATGCCGCTTAGAGCGAGGAACCGGCTTTGTCCGGCCCAGGCGTGGATAGCGCCCCGAACTCGGTCTTCCGAATACTAGGGGCTTCGCCGAAATTTAAAATTATAGAATTCTATGGCTAAGTGAGAGTGTTCAAGCATTATAAGTCCGGTTGCCTTGTTCGTCGTGTTGAGCGCCTCCCTAGATGGAATCAAAATGGGAACAAGAGCGCTCAAGTTTATACCGAACACCCCAGCACTCGTGGCATGGGGGCTGAAGCCGACGACTTGCCATCTCTCAGATTTTATAAACGGCCGCACAGAAGGTAATATGTTAAATTAATAAGCGTTGCTTAGCGCATATGGACAAAGTTTTCAGCGCACAGGATAACACATTGCGAGTCTACTCAAATATTAAATCTTTGGAGCACTCATCCGCAATCTTGTGGGCACCCTTCAGGACACTCTTATAGTACATTTCGGGCGTGCGATACTCCTTGCCCACCGGCGGTGCGTCCGTCAGAAGCTTCTCAGCATCCAGCCTGCCCCAGTGCACTTTTGCACGGGCAAGGGCCCGACGGGCACCTTCAATGCAGGCGGAGCGCTTGACGACTTCCACCCAGGGACACGCATCCACCAGCCGCCGCACTAAGCCGAAGTAGCTCCCAAGCGTGGCCTCCTCGGACCACTATGAGGCCCTTCATGGCCTGTTCGGCTACCTTGTGGAGCTCGACCAGCTGCTTTAGCTGGTCGCTAAGGGGCACTGGATGTCCGGCCTCAGCATACTGAGACCAGAATACCTTCTCCGTTGAGCTCCCCTCCTTGGCTTGGTAGAATGCGGCGGCATCGGACACGCTGCGAGGCAGATCTGCAAACGCTCCTGGAGAGCTCCGAATTCGGGTAAGTAACAGGTAATTCACTTTCACATGCTTGCTTTGCATGAAAAAAGCCTTATCCGCTTGTCGTGGGAACGAACACCTATGGGGCAGGGCCCCTTTCGGTCCGGCAAAGGGGCGGAGACCGCACGAAGAGCGGATCGAGGCGAAGGACGCGAGCAGTTTTACCCAGCTTCGGAGCTCTCTAGAGAGATAAAACTCCTACTGCTGCTTTGTGATTGTTATTGTGTTCTTGCTCGAGAGCGATGAGCGCTACAATACACTGGCTGTGAGACCGAGCGTCAGTGTTTCTGGTTTCGAACCCCCCTCTACGTTGCGCATGTGCCTCCTTTTATATGCTAAAGGGGTCACCGACAGGTGGCAACGCATGCAAGGGAAAAAGTGTAAAAGAACTGCGGTTGGTACACCTACTTGCACAGTGTATCCTACCTAACTCTGACGGCAGGGGACAAAGGCATTGAATGCCCATCTGCATCGCCCAAACAGTGCAGAAAAGTGACCGTTAGGGGCGCCACCGTTCGCCACGATGGCGATCTTGCCAGCGTCGCTTGCCACCTCGCACCGCTTGGCTGCACAGCCTCTCGCCACACGTGCCCAGAACGGTCCCATGGCGACAAGTTGGTGGATGTGCTGGAGCGTAGGTACAGAGAGGCGGCCTGCCGCGGCAAGCGCCTTGCCGCGGTCGTTGTCTTGCCGCGCCCGGAAGCTTGTCGCTCACCGGGCCTTGCCGGGACGCGAGGCGCGTCGCGGCAAGTTTCTTGAAGTGCCCTGGTTGGCCTTCCCGGCAAGCTCCTCTTGCCGGGGTCTTGTCTTGAATACTTTGTTCTTGAATGGCTCCAAAGGGAACCACGGAGGACCTTGGCGGTCGCCCGGCAAGCCTTGCCGCGGGGCGCTGCAACTGCCCGTGCACAAGTTCGGGATACTAGGGTACCCCGACTCTAGTACACCGACAGGAGCCCCCGGGCCTGGGCCATACACGGTGCCGAGCACTGTTGGGCCAGGCCCAAAATAGTGCACGGGCACGCGCGGCCTGGGACACACCGTATCCTGCTCCGTATCCACCGCGCCCTTCCCTAACGGCACGCGTCGAACGCGGCGTCGTGGGAGAGATCGTGGGTGGTTCTTTATTCGGGAAAAAGCGTAACGTTCGCCTTGTCCCTCTTTATAAGCAGGGGAAACAGGGGCGGTTCCCCATCTCGCCATCCGCCGTTTCCAATCTCAGAAATTTCCGCCGCTCCCCCCTTCTTCAAGAGCCGAAAGAGAGCGGCACTCCGCCCCCCATTGCCACCGTCGCCACCAACGCCGCCGATCTCCCCACCACCTCCGCCATGGCTCCGAAAGCCGGGAAGGGCATGAAGTCGGCTGAGGCGCTGCAGCTCGAGGCGCTGCGAAAGGAGCGGGCACTCTTCCCTCCCGAGCTCGCCGCGAAGGAGCTGAGGGAGTGGTTCTACCTTTTCTGGTCGACGGAGACGCGAGCGCATCCGTGCACGAAGGTACTCTCCGCCGCCGCTTCGAAACAGGCTCCGAATGGATACCCATTCTTCGCGTTGTTCTTCTACTGCGGGCTCTGCCCACCCTTCTCCGATTTCTTTTG
Source organism: Triticum timopheevii (assembly GCA_963921465.1). Lineage (NCBI taxonomy): Eukaryota > Viridiplantae > Streptophyta > Magnoliopsida > Poales > Poaceae > Triticum > Triticum timopheevii. Next base: position 552,752,067 of record OY997272.1, on the reverse strand, counting down.
TGATATCATGAACACCTACGGGTTCCACCTCCTTGATTTCACCCCCAACGCCGTTCTGACCATGGCAGTTTTCGCACATCTCTGCGAAAACTTTGTCGGAGTCCACCCAAACGTAGCTCTCTTCTGCCACTTCTTTATGCCCCGAGTCGAGAGAGGAGAGCCCCTATCCGGCGGGATCGCCTGGATCTCGAGGACCGGCAAGAAGAACGCTTATCTGAAGGGGGAGCTCCACAGCAAATGGGAGGAGTGGAGAGCAGAATGGTGTTGGATTGCCGAGGAGAACCCGCAGCCGTTTACTGCCCTGCGCCAAGCCCCAGTAGTGCGCGGCAATGATTGGAGCGCCCTTGCCGTAGACGATGATAAGCTGAAGATTGCCATCACCCGAATCTTGCGGCTTAGGCTTGCCGGGCTTACTGTAGGCGCCGTTGGCGCGGACTTTCTTCGCCGCCGCATCGCCCCTCTGCAGGAGAGGGGGAGACCCGCCTGGCTATTCGGGGGTCTGGCGGACATCATGAGGCTGCGCCCGGGCCTCAACTTCAATTTCACTGTCATGGAATTGGATGCGATGCTCAAGGAGTTGTTCAAGCACGATCCTCAGCATCCCGAATGGTTCAGGTTGCCGGCGGGTGTCGTTCCGCTGTGCAACCACTCCTCGCTCGACCGCATCTGCGTAATGATGCTGTTGTGCGACTCGCATGGAGTTGCCCCAACCTGGCAAGAGCCTGCCGACGATGTTGTGCATCAGTTCTTTGACGGCCTGGTGGAAGTGGCGGTCCACGCCGACGAACAGAAGATCCTCACCCGCGACACCACCGACGCGGAGATGCGTCGCATCGCCACCAGGGCGGAAGAGGCGGCGACGCCGCCGCCACGGGCGAGTTCGGGTTCACCGTGGAAGAGGCAGAGGCAGCCGAGGCGGCAAGCCTTGCCGATCGAGATGAGCTTGCCAAGGAGCTTGCCGGCGAGGAGGAGCTCGCCGATCCAGAAGCCGAGTCAAACGAGCCCGCCGCGGGTGCGAGCGGCCCGCCATCTTCAAGCGGCTTGCCGCAGGCGGAGCCCCCAGCGCAGCCAAGAAGGCGTCTCCGCAGGGTCGCGGACGTAGCAGGGCGGCAGACGGGTCAATAGCCGTCGCGCCGCGCGACACGCTCCGTCGCGACAACTGGAGCGGGGTCTTCCCGGACCGCCGCTTCTGGGCCTGCTGCTGCCCCCGCCAAGCGGTCAAGGGAACCCACTCCTCCGCCTCGTCACGCCGGAGGAGGGCCGGACTTCGACCTCTCCGCACTCAGCTCCGACGAGGAAGAGGAAGAGTAAGATCCCTTGTTGTATTTGTAGTTCTTCAATTCTTGTTGTTTTTGTCTTGTATCTGACTTGCTTCACTCTGATTCCATTCCATTTCAGGACCCTGGCCTAGAGAGCGGCAAAGAGAGCCAAGGCGCCGGTGATTGTCATCGAGGACGAGCCCACCCCGACAGCAGGGGGCGCGCCTGAGACCACCTTGCCGGACCCAGCAACTACTCCCCGAAGCAGCCCCCAGCGCAGCCCCCAGCGTAAGTATATAGTTTACTTCCCACTGTTATGGCGCGCATGGGTGTCCTTTCTTTGCTGATATCTGACTCTTGACTTGTGTAGGAGCAGAGCAGCCTCACCAGGAGCAACCAGAAGCCGCCCCCGAGATGCTATCTGCTTCAACTACGCCGCCAAGGGAGGATTCCTCGGCAAGGGAGCGTTCCGCGGCAAGGGAGGAGTCTCCGGCAAGGGACCGTTCTCCGGCGAGGGACGGCACCAGCAACCCCCCGGTGGTGGAGCCCATGGCCGAAGAGCCCAGCACAGGTAATCCTTCTTGCTTGAAAACTTTCCCTTGGGTTTTTCTTCTTCTGATTTTCTCTTCTTCGATATTTGCTTGACTTTTCTCCCTCTTCCGGCCTTCAGATCCACCTTCTACGGAGCCGATGGAGACCGAGGCCACCGGCGAGGAGGACGCGCGCAGCAACACCAACGACGCCACTGCCACCGAGGAGGAAGCCAGCGCCGATGATCCTGCCGGTGAGGAGGAGGCTGCCAAGGCTGCCGGAGGAGCTGGTGAAGGGTCTGGCGATCGCACTGACGGCCCTGAGGCCGCAAGAGCGCAAGGCGCTACGCTGACCGCTGATCCCTCTGCCGCTGCCGCAGCATCAGGCTTCGAAGAGCCCCAGCCCGGCGCCTATCTCAAGGCTGGTGATGGTATCTTCATCAAGCTACCCTGGGCGTCAAGCTCCAGGGCGCCGATCGAAGGAGAAGTCTTTGACGGAGAAGTGCTCGCCTCCGCTGGGTTGACACTGGTTGACGCACCAAGCGGCAGCAGCGGCGAGCCTGAGGAGGAACAGCTGCTGCGGAGGCTGCTGTCACTCTACCGCGCCCGACAAGCCAAGCTGGAATCCCGGGAAGCGCTTGTCGCGCAGGCGGGAGTGGATATTGAGAAGCACGCGGAGGAGCTCCGGAGCTGCAATCAGGAAGCCCTCCGGTCCATTGCAGAGGAGCGGGCGCAGCTCGTCGAGGCGCGGAAAGCCTTCCTTCTCGAGAAGGCTGAAGCTGAAGAGCAACAGCGGCTTGCCGCCGAGGAGCTGTCTGTGCGGTAAGGCGAGCTGACGCAGCGAAAGGTTAACCTGGACAGCCATGAGGAGGAGCTTGTCACGCGGGAGCAGGCACTTGGGGGGACTCTCAAGGAGGCAAAGGATGCTGCCGCAGCTGCTGAGGCCGCCAAGGAGGAGCTAGAGACGAAGGTGGCGTGGCTAGAGGCCGATCTCAAGGCGAGGGATGAAGAGCTTGCCGCGCTCCAGCGTGAGCGGGAGAAGGACGCCCTCGCCCACGGTGAGCTACAGGGTTGCCTCGTCGAGAAGGGCAAGGAGCTGAGCGCCGTCAGGGACTCCAATGCTGATCTTGAGTTGAAGTTGGCCACTTTGACCAAGATGCTGGACGGCGCCAGGGAGCAGGAGGCGACCCTGAAGAGGGAGATCAAGGCCAATGAGGAGCTGCTGGCGAGTGCCGCCACCACCCAGAATAACCTCAGGGAGACTGTGGAACTATGGACGGAGGGTCTTGTGAATATCGCCGCAGTCATCGACAAGGAGCTGGAGCAGCTGGGGTTGGTGGATTTTGGGTATTCCTCCGACGAGAACCTCCAGCCCAGCGCCAAGCTCACCTTGTTCTTCAAGGGCGTGGCGACGGCTCTACAGCGACTCCGGGAAAGGATCCCAAAGCAGCTGGCCGACGAGTCGCGCACGATCTGTGCCAGGGTTCTGCAAAAGGTGTTGGTGAAGGTGGCCTTCCGCAACCCAGGCCTCAACCTCACCAATGTCCTCAAGAAGCTGCCGGCGGACGCTGATCTGGAAGAGCTCAAGGCCCTTGTCGCACCCATTGTGGACAAGGTGAATGAAGTCAAGAGAATTGATGGCGATCGCGTAGATTAGGCCGCCTGTTTTCTCCTTTTCTTGCCGCTGCTAGTCATGTAATGATAACAAACTATTAGAGCTGCGACAAGTTATCTTTTGTAATATAACTTTTATTTTGGGCAGTATTAGCTATGTTATTTCCTTTACTTGATTCCTTCCTTTGTATGTTTTTGCCCTACGCTTTTAGGGAACTTGTCGGCGCAGGCACCCTTGCCGCGAGCGCTGAGTGCGGAACGTCAGCAGCCTGCTGGCGGTGCTGCTACCGACAAGAAACCTTGTCGCAACTAGTCGCAGCACACTTAAGTTGTTGAGCAGGCTCGAAACAAAGTAAGGGTGCAACTAGCTACGAGTTGGTTCCTCCGCGCACAGGTTTGTCATACAAAGTACGGTCGTTCGAGGAAGATAACTTAAAAATTTTAAAACTGATAGCTCAAACTTTGGCAACTTAGCTTTTCTGTCGTTTGCTTCCCGGCAAGGCGAAACTTTCTTGAATGATGCCCGGTCCAGTCTGAAGGAAACGGACAATCTGCTGCACCCATGCTGGAGCTTGCGGCTCGACAACAAGGACTAAAGGCACATATGCTGCTGCGGGAACATCTGCTTCTACGGCGAGAACTTGCGGCTCAGCCGGAGCTTGATGTTCCCCGGCAAGCTTGCCGGAGCAAAACTTGTCGGGAGCGTCCGCTTCAACGGAACAAACTCTAGGGCTTGTCGGAGCGGACTGCTCCACAGCACTCTTGGTGTTGATCTTGGGGACCTTCTTGGCGGCGGTTTCGGGAAGCTCTGCCGGAAAATAGTCACCAGATACCAACTTCCTCTTCTTGCTCTGTCCAGTTGATGGCGTTACAGTTGGCTGAGTCAGTTTGAGCACAAAGATCCCTGGTTCCACAGGCAACTTCAGTGCAGCGCACTTTGACAGGCCATCGGCAATGCCGTTCTGAGCTCTCGGAACATGTTCCATCTGCAGGCCGTCAAAGTGCTCTTCTAACTTTCTCACTTCGTCAACGTAGGCTTCCATCAACGGACTCGGATAATCCTTGTTTACTTGGCGGACGACAAGCTGTGAGTCACCCCTGACAATGAGCTTCTTGATCCCAAGGTCTACTGCGATCCTGAGACCGGCAAGCAACCCTTCATACTCTGCAGTATTGTTTGTCGCTTGCTCCTTGGGAAAGTGCATCTGGACTATGTACTTGAGGTGCTCTCCAGTGGGTGCGACAAGCAGCACGCCCGCACCGGCGCCTTGCAGCGAGAAGGCACCATCAAAGTACATAAGCCACTCTTTGCTTGATTCCTTGATGGGGATGCTCATCTCTGGAATTTTTTCATCTGGTGTTGGCGTCCACTCTGCTATGAACTCTGCCAATGCTATGCTTTGGATAGTTGAAGTGCTTTCAAACTTGAGGCCAAAGCTTGACAGTTCCAGTGCCCACTCGACAATCCTGCCTGTTGCTTCTGGATTCTGTAGTATCCTCTTTAGCGGAAAGCGAGTGACAACTGTGATCTCATGTGCTTGGAAGTAATGGCGCAGCTTTCTCGAGGCCATGAGAAGGCCGAAAAGCAATTTCTGCACGCCAGAGTACCTTGACCTAGCCCCCTGCAGAAGGGAACTGACAAAGTAAACTGGGCGCTGCACCATTTTTTCTGCACCTCCTCATGTGCCTGCGCAGATCCATCTTTGTCGGGACCAGAGCTTGTCAGCGAAGCCCCCTGCTTGTCGTTGGATGCACTTGCCGCGGTTGCTGGCTCATCATCCGCCTCCCTCTCCGCCACTAACGCAGCACTAACCACTTGATTGGTTGCCGCTAGATACAGCAGCAACTTCTCTTGTGGCTTAGGTGCGACAAGTATTGGAGTGGAGGACAGGTATCTCTTCAAGTCCTGCAGCGCAGCCTCCGCTTCTGGAGTCCATTTCATTGGACCTGCCTTTTTCAATATTTTGAAAAATGGCAGGGCACGCTCAGCAGACTTAGAGATAAACCTGCTGAGAGCAGCCACGCAACCGGCAAACCTTCGTACATCCTTGACGCGCTTCGATGCTTCAATCTGCTCAATGGCTTTGATATTGTCGGGATTGGCTTCAATTCCCCGCTGAGACACGAAGAACCCGAGAAGCTTGCCGGAAGGAACTCCAAACACGCACTTCTCGGGGTTGAGCTTGAGGTTGATCTTGCGCAGATTTGCAAAGGTCTCGTCCAAATCCTGAATCAGAGTTGCTCTATCCTTGCTCTTGACCACTATGTCATCCATATAGGCTTCTACATTTCTGTGCAACTGTGGCTCAAAAGCATGATTGACTACTCTTGCAAATGTTGAACTAGCATTCTTCAAACCGAAGGGCATCCGTACAAAACAGTACGTGCCACATGGGGTGATGAATGCGGTCTTCTCCTCATCCTCTTCTGCCATGAAGATCTGATGGTATCCTGAGTATGCATCAAGAAATGAAAGCAAATCACATCCGGCCGTGGAGTCAACAATCTGGTCAATGCGCGGCAAGGGAAATGGGTCTTTGGGACAAGCTTTATTAACATCGGTAAAGTCGATACAAAGCCTCTATTTCCCGTTTGCCTTGCGCACGACTACAGGATTTGCCAACCACGTAGGATGGAGCACTCCTCTGACAAGGCCTGCTGCTTCCAACTTCTTGATCTCTTCTGCAATGAATTCTTGGCGCTCCACTGCTTGTTTCCTAACTTTCTGCTTGACGGGCTGCGCGTGAGGACAGATGGCAAGGTGGTGCTCAATTACTTTCCTGGGAACACCGGGGATGTCAGACGGTTGCCATGCAAACACGTCGACGTTCGCCCGCAGGAAAGCAACGAGTGCGCTTTCCTATTTAGGGTCGAGCGTGGCACTGATGATGAAGGTACCACCAGTGCCGTCCTCCTTGGCGGACACCTTCTTGGTCTCTGGCGGAGCTGCCTTCGTCTTCTTACACTTGCCGGTGGAGCTCGATGGTGCGTCCTCAACGGTAGCGCAGCACTCCGAAGAGGTGCGCTTGCCGGAGTGGGCATCAGAGCTCTTGCCGGACTTGGCCTTCTTCTTCCCCCCGGGAGCTTCAGCGGCAAGTGTCTTGCGTTCTGCTACGGCTGCTGTTTCCCGGTAAATCTTGTCGGCGCAAATAAGAGCATCCTTCTTGTCGGCAGGGACAGAGATGACACTTATCGGGCCTGGCATCTTCAGTACATTGTAGGCATAGTGAGAGGCTGCCATGAACTTGGCAAGCACTGGACGGACGAGTATCCCATTGTAGGGCAATGGAAAATTGGCAACATCAAAAGTGACCCTCTCAGTCCTGAAGTTTAACTCGCTGCCAAATGTAACTGGCAACGTGATCTTTCCCTTCGGCTTGCTCCTTCCCGGGTTGATTCCTTGGAACGTGCCGGTCTCTTCGAGCTCGCTGTCAGGGATCTGGAGTTTCTGGAGTACCGCAGAGGAGATCAGGTTCAAGCCGGCCCCGCCGTCAACTAGCATCTTAGTGACCTTGAGGTTGCGGATAGTTGGTGAGACCAACATCGGCAAGCACCCGACCGCAGTTATGCGATCAGGGTGGTCCTCAATATCAAAGATGATAGGCGTGCTGGACCATTTCAAAGGCTTGCGTGACTCGACGGGTGGTTCTGCCGCATTGACTTCTCGCACCCACTGTTTGAGTTGGCGGTGCAAGGTATGCAGAGAAGCACCGCCGTCAACGCAAAGGACCTCTGTGGCTTTCTGAAACTCCTGCTCATCGGACTCGTCATCATCCATGTCTTCATCGTCGTCTTCATCTTCATCCTTGTCGCGGCCACGGGGAGATCTGTCTCCTTGCCGCTGCTTGGCCTTGCCGCGGCGTCCTCCCCGGCCGGGGCGCTTCTTGCCGGATCCACCAGTACCTTCCTGGGCCTTCTCCTTGTCATGTTGCTCGTACTCAGCCTTCTGCTGCTCAACAAGCTGCTCGACCTTCTTGCAGCTCTGGAGATCATGACCCTTGGTGCGGTGGATCTTGCAGTACTGCTTGTCGGAGCTGTCCTTCTTGTCGACGGCCACCACAGCCTCGGCCTCCTTGGCACCACCTCCGTTGCCGGACTGCTTAACAACTAGCACATCTTTGCCCTTCTTCTTCCTGTTGTTCCCCGCCGGTTTTTCCTTGCCGGGGCAGCATCATCACTGTCAGATCCTCCTGCTCCTGCATTCTCTCCGGGGAGTTTCCTTCCTTCCTCAGCACGTGCGCACTTGTCGGCCAGGGCGTACAGCTCACTGACGTCTCTGATCTTGCACATCGCCATCTCCTCCCGCATCCTGCGGTTACGCACGTTCTGATGGAACGCGCTGATGACCACGGCAGGGTGGACATCTGGGATGTTGCGCTGCACTTGGCTGAATCTCTGAATATACTTGCACAGGGGCTTCCTTCCTTCTGGGCGAGCAGATGAAGGTCGCTCTCTTGGCCATGAGGCTTGTGGCCGCCTGTGAAGGCGCCGACAAACTGATGGCACAAATCCGCCCGTGAGGATATGGGATTGTCCGGCAAGTGCATGAGCCAGGATCTGACGTTGGGCTTGAGCACCAGCGGGAAGTAGTTGGCAAAGATCTTGTCGTCGCGTCCCCCGGCAGCTTGCACCGCGATGGTGTAGATGCTGAGGAACTCCGACGGATGCAACTTGCCGTCATACTTCTCTGGTACGTCTGGCTTGAAGTTCTTTGTGCTGGGCCACTAGACTTGCCGCAGCTCACGAGTGAACGCAGGGCAACCTACCGCGTACGGCAAGTCGCCTGGTTCCCCTGGCGCATGCATATCGACAGTGGGCCCAGCGCGCTGGTCAGATTGACGCCGCGCTTCTCTTTGACGCTCGATGCGAGTACGAGCGTCCTCTTGCTGTCGTTCGTCAAGAACTTGGCGCTGATCGTGACGAGCTCGTGGATCCGACGACGCGGTGGAGTCAGTGTCGAGGTTGACCTGGCGTGTCGGCGATCTTGGCCCTCGGGGCGGAGAGTGCACAGTGGTTGCACCTCCACCGGTCTTGTTGCCACCGGCTTGCGCCTGGCGATCTTGCCGCGGCTGTGATGTAGCCGGCTGGCGTGGAGTGTCGCCATTGGCGAAGCCGATGAGACTCTGAATAGTGGCCCTCCAATCGTCGATCTTGTCTGACATTGGAGGGTAGTCCAGGAGAAATTGAGCTCGTGCCAAAGCTTCTGCTGGAGTCTTGGGTGGCGGTGGCGAACGGTGCGAGGAGCGGGATATGCTCGAACTTCTAACTAAGTTGGAAGGAGCAGCATCCCGTCCGGGCGACCGTGCCTTGCCTATGCCAGCATGTTGGCGTGCATGCTGGTCTTGAGCATCCCGAGATCCACCAGCTCGATCTCGGTCTACGAGCGTATGGTACCGCGAGCACCATGACGCTGTCGGTCCCCCGCCTCCTGAGATGGGCGCAGCGCATGTACGGACGCTGAAGTCCGCGCAGCCTTGTCCTTGGACCTGGCAGCAGCGTGAGCTCCCTCGTCGGCGCCCGTTCCTCCGCCGGCGTCAATCCCACCACCCATTTGCTCCGGTGGCGGTGGGATCGACGTGGACGGAGCAGCCACCTCCGAAGCCTTCTTCTTCGGTGGCATGTCGATGAAGATGATGAAGAAGATGAAGATCTAGCTCGCGTGAACGCCGGATCAGGTTCACACAACCTCGACGCCCCCTACCTGGCGCGCCAAAGATGTCGTGGGAACGAACACCTATGGGGCAGGGCCCCTTTCGGTCCGGCAAAGGGGCGGAGACCGCACAAAGAGCGGATCGAGGCGAAGCATGCGAGCGGTTTTACCCAGCTTCGGAGCTCTCCGGAGAGATAAAACTCCTACTGCTGCTTTGTGATTGTTATTGTGTTCTTGCTCGAGAGCGATGAGCGCTATAGTACACTGGCTGTGAGACCGAGCGTCAGTGTTTCTGGTTTCGAACCCCCCTCTACGTTGCGCATGGGCCTCCTTTTATATGCTAAAGGGGTCACCGACAGGTGGCAACGCATGCAAGGGCAAAAGTGTAAAAGAACTGCAGTTGGTGCACCTACTTGCACAGTGTATCCTACCTAACTCTGACGGCAGGGGACAAAGGCATTGAATGCCCATCTGTGTCGCCGAAACAGTGCAGAAAAGTGACCGTTAGGGGCGCCACCGTTCGCCACGATGGCGATCTTGCCAGCGTCGCTTGCCACCTCGCACCGCTTGGCTGCACAGCCTCTCGCCACGCGTGCCCGGAACGGTCCCATGGCGACACGTTGGTGGATGTGCTGGAGCGTAGGTAGAGAGAGGCGGCCTGCCGCGGCAAGCGCCTTGCCGCGGTCGTTGTCTTGCCGCGCCCGGAAGCTTGTCGCTCACCGGGCCTTGCCGGGACGCGAGGCGCGTCGCGGCAAGTTTCTTGAAGTGCCCTGGTTGGCCTTCCCGGCAAGCTCCTCTTGCCAGGGTCTTGTCTTGAATACTTTGTTCTTGAATGGCTCCAAAGGGAACCATGGAGGACCTTGGCGGTCGCCCGGCAAGCCTTGCCGCGGGGCGCTGCGACTGCCCGTGCACAAGTTCGGGATACTAGGATACCCCTACTCTAGTACACCGAGACCGCTGCTATTTTCTTCAAATCCTCGACCTCCTGGAGGGCCTTGTGGGCTTCGGCCTTAGCGGCTTTGGCACTCTCAAGAGCCGAGGCAAGCCCGGACTCTCGAGTCTTCGAGTCGCGCTCCAAGCTCTCATGCTTTTCCACAAGAGCCTGGAGCTCTTGCCGCACCTCCGCCACCCTCGCCTCCTGCTTCTCCCGCTCGGCTCGCTCCGCGGCCGCCTTGTGTTCGGCCGCAGACACCGCCTCCTTTAGGGTCGCCACCTCGTTCTTGGCCCCTAGAGCACCCACGTTATCCTCGTTATTTTTCTTGCAACCAAAATCCTTTTCTATAAGGTACAAATTCAATATGGTGTTACTCACCTTCCCTGTCCTCGAGCTGCTTCTTGGCACGGCCGAGCTCACTCTCGGACCGCTCGAGGTTCTGCTTCAAAGCATCGACCTCCGTAGTCAGTGCGGCGGAGGTCAGCAGCGCAGCCTACAATCCCATGTTGACATAATTTTTAGACCTCATGCGTATATATTTTTAGATCCTCAGTCCGGCTTTTCTTTCCGAACACCGAACCGAGCATCAGGGGCTACTGTCTATGCGGTATTACAAATATTTTAAATTTCTTACCTCAAAGCCCGTTAGAAGGCTGCTGCAGGCTTCGGTCAGCCCGTTCTTGGCAAGCTGAACCTTCTGAATCACCGCACTCATAATATTGCGGTGTTCTTCCTTGATGGAAGTGCCGTTGAGCACCTCCAACAAGTTGTCCGGCGCCTCCGGTTGGACGGAGGCCGCCGGTGTCACGGTCTTGCCCTTCTTACGAAGGAGCCGCCTGCCGGACTCCGGAACCACTACAGGTTCCGGTGCGGAGTCCGGCGCAAAGTCCGGGAGGCTGCCTTGCGGCGCCTCCGGAGCCTCCTCCTGATGGGTCCCCTCCTGGGATCCCACCTTGGCGTCGTCAGCGTCACGGGGAGTCGAGGCGGTCGTAATGGAATCCACATCCGACGAAGCCAAGGACCCGCTCGATGAAGCGGGAAGATCATCCTCGGCCGGACTACAGGCAGTATGCGGCATTAGAAGGACACTACGTGGCACAGAGAGAAATTATCAATCATTTAGGAGTCCGGATACTTACGATCTTGCCGGGGGCTTGGCCCTTGAGGGCCACTCCCCGTCGCCGTCGCCGGTGTTGGTGGAGCAGTCCGGAGGAAGGGTCCTTCCCTTCTTGGACCCTTCGGCCTCCCCCATTGGGGAAGCCTTCCTTTTCTTCTCTCCCCCCTCTTGGGGAGAATCCTCTTTCTCCTCCTCGTCTTCGGGGGAGGAGTCCGCCTCGGAGCCATCAGACGACGAGTCCGATATCACCTGGCGCCGGGAACTTCTTCGGGTTCCCGTGGCCTTCTTCTTGGCCTTCTTCTCCAGCACCACATAAAGTGTCGGGATTAGCAGCCCCGTCAAACGGGTATCCGCTGGGTCTTCGGGGAGGGGAGCCGGACAGTTAACCTGTCCGGACGTCCTCTGCCAGTCCTGTTAAAGGCATGGGGATTTTAGGTCCCACATAGAGTCAAACTATGAAAGAAATGAATGTCCCATAAAGGATAACATAGCTTACCGCACCGGCCGGGCGCTGCGTGCTGAATCCGCGATCTTCAGTTGCGGATGCGGGGGCTTCTCTACCCTTGAACAGCACCCTCCAGGCAGCTTCGTACGTTGTGTCGAAGAGCCCGCTAAGGGTCCGGTGCTGTGCCGGATCAAACTCCCACAGATTGAAGGCCAGATGTTGGCAGGGGAGAATTCGGCGGACGAGCATGACCTAGATCACGTTGACAAGCTTAAGTTTCTTGTTCACCAGGGTCTGGAGACAGGACTGGAGTCCGGTCAGCTCCTCCGAACTGCCCCATAGCAATCCCTTCTCTTTCCAGGAGGTGAGCTGCATGGGGGTACCGGATCTGAACTCGGGGGCCACTGCCCATTTAGGGTCACGCGGCTCGGTGATGTAGAACCACCCCGATTGCCACCCCTTGACGGATTCCACAAAGGCGCTCTCGAGCCAAGTGACGTTGGGCATTTTTCCCACCATGGTGCCTCTGCACTCCGCTTGAACGCCCTTCACCATGTTCGGCTTGACATTGAAGGTCTTTAGCCACAAGCTGAAGTGGGCCTGGATGCAGAGGAAGGCCTCGCACACGACGATAAATGCCGAGATGTTGAGGATGAAGTTTGGCGCCAGATCGTGGAAGTCTAGGCCGTAGTAGTACATGAGCCCCCGGACAAAGGGATGTAGTGGGAAGCCCAGTCCGCGGAGGAAGTGGGGAAGAAATACGACCCTCTCATGGGGCCTGGGGGTGGGGATGAGCTGCCCCTCGTCAGGCAGCCGGTGCGCGATGTCGCTGGATAGGTATCCGGCGCCGCGCAGTTTCTCGATGTGCCCCTCCGTAACGGAGGAGGCCATCCACTTGCCTCCCGCTCCGGACATGGCTGGAGAAGGTTGAGGCGAGATGTGCGGACTTGGGCGCTGGAGCTCGAGTGCGCGGAGATGGATAGGCAAAGGAGGAAGAAGGCGTAGGTGAAAAGGGTGGATCCTTATCCCCTTATATATGGGCGGACGAAGATTATGCGTCCCCACCAGCCTAGTAAAACTCGCCTATCTCCCAAGCGCCGCAGTCAATGGCGCGGTTGGGTTACCCATGTCCGTATTGATGGGAATCCCAGAATAAGGGGAACACGATCTCTGCTTCGACAAGACGTGCCAAGGAAACCGCTTCGCTAAACGTGCTGAGGTGGTATAATAAAAACGATTCAAGTAAAGGCTTGGTAGTGGTGTGACGTCACGCCCCAAAATACGTCAGCAGATTGAACTTGTGTACATATTATTCTCTCTACGGTGGTATGTGGAATTTATTTTGCAGAGCCGGACACTATCCTGGTGTTTGCAATCTTCTATGAGTTAATTCGGAGGAGGAACCCGCCTTGCAATGCCGAACAATATGCGCGCCGGACTCATCGTCATTGAAGCCTGGTTCAGGGGCTACTGAGGGAGTCCTGGACTAGGGGGTGTCCGGATAGACGGACTATCATCATCGGCCGGACTCCAAGACTATGAAGATACAAGATTGAAGACTTCGTCCCGTGTCCGGATGGGACTTTCCTTGACGTGGAAGGCAAGCTTGGCAATACGGATATGTAGATCTCCTACCATTGTAACCGACTCTGTGTAACCCTAGCCCTCTCCGGTGTCTATATAAACCGGAGGGTTTTAGTCCGTAGGACGAACAACCATTACAACAATCATACCATAGGCTAGCTTCTAGGGTTTAGCCTCCTTGATCTTGTGGTAGATCTACTCTTGTACTACCTATATCATCAATATCAATCAAGCAGGAGTAGGGTTTTACCTCCGTCGAGAGGGCCCGAACCTGGGTAAAAACATCGTGTCCCTTGTCTCTTGTTACCATCCGCCTAGACGCACAGTTCGGGACCCCCTACCCGAGATCCACCGGTTTTGACACCGACAGAGGGTATGAACCATAGAGAAGTTGGAATACAGTAGATATTACACCAATATGAATTTAGAATGAGTTCACAGCAGTACCTAAGTGGTGGTTTATTTTCTTATACTAACGGAGCTTACGAGTTTTCTGTTAAGTTTTGTGTTGTGAAGTTTTCAAGTTTTGGGTAAAGATTCGATGGACTATGGAATAAGGAGTGGAAAGAGCCTAAGCTTGGGGATGCCCAAGGCACCCAAAGGTAATATTCAAGGACAACCAAGAGCCTAAGCTTGGGGATGCCCCGGATGGCATCCCCTCTTTCGCTTTGTTCATCGGTAACTTTACTTGGAGATATATTTTTATTCACCACATGATATGTGTTTTGCTTGGAGCGTCATTTTATTTTCTTTTGTTTTGCTTGATGTTTGAATAAGATACCAAGATATGAAATTATTAAATGTTAGAGAGTCTTCACATATCTACATAATTATGTAACTACTCATTGATCTTCACTTATATCTTTAGGAGTATTTTGTCTTTTGCTCTAGTGCTTCACTTATATCCTTTTAGAGCACGGTGGTGGTTTTATTTTGAAGAAATAGATGAACTCTCATGCTTCACTTATATTATTTTGAGAGTCTTTTAGAACAGCATGGTATTTGCTATGGTTATGAAATTGGTCCTAGAATGATGGGCATCCAAGTTGGGTATAATAAGAACTATCATAGAAAGTGAATTGGATGCTATGATCAATTTGATGCTTGATAATTGTATTGAGATATAAAGGTGGTGATATTAGAGTCATGCTAGTTGGGTAATTGTGAATTTAAAGAATACTTGTGTTGAAGTTGGCAAGTCCCGTAGCATGCACGTATGGTAAAAGTTGTGTAACAAATTTATTGCATTGAGTGCTCTTTTGAGTGCCTTCCTTATGTGTGGAGGTCGGGGGCGCGCGATGGTTAACTCCTACCAACCTCCCCCCTAGGAGCATGCATAGTAGTACTTTGCTAGGGATAATAAAACTTTTGCAATAAGTATATGAGTTTTTTATGACTAATGTGAGTCCATGGATCATACGCACTCTTACCCTTCCATCATTGCTAGCCTCTTCGATACCGTGCATTGCCCTTTCTCACCTTGAGAGTTGGTGCAAACTTCGCCGGTGCATCCAAACCCCGTGATACGATACGCTCGATCACACATAAACCTCCTTATATCTTCCTCAAAACAGCCACCATACCTACCTATTATAGCATTTCCATAGCCATTCCGAGATATATTGCCATGCAACTTTCCACCGTTCCATTTATCATGACACGCATCATCATTGTCATATTGCCTTGCATGATCATGTAGTTGACATCGTATTTGTGGCAAAGCCACCATGCATAATTTTTCATACATGTCACTCTTGATTCATTGCCCATCCGGGTACACCCCCGGAGGCATTCATATAGAGTCATATCTTGTTCTAGTTTTGAGTTGTAATTCATGAGTTGTAAATAAATAGAAGTGTGATGATCATCATTATTAGAGCATTGTCCCTTATATATAAAAAAAGAAAGGCCAAAAAAGGCCCAAAAAAAGAAAATAGAAAAAGGGGGGCAATAATCTTACTATCCTTTTCCACACTTGTGCTTCAAAGTAGCACCATGATCTTCATGATAGAGTCTCTTATGTTGTCACTTTCATATACTAGTGGAAATTTTTCATTATAGAACTTGGCTTGTATATACCAATGACGTGCTTCCTCAAAATGCCCTAGGTCTCCGTGAGCAAGCAAGTTGGATGCACACCCACTTAGTTTCTTTTGTTGAGCTTTCATACATTTATAGCTCTAGTGCATCCGTTGCATGGCAATCCCTACTCCTCATGTTAACATCAATTGATGGGCATCTCCATAGCCCGTTGATTAGCCTCGTCAATGTGAGACTTTCTCCTTTTTTGTCTTCTCCACACAACCTCCATCATCATATTCTATTCCACCCATAGTGCTATATCCATGGCTTACACTCATGTATTGCGTGAGAGTTGAAAAAGGCTGAAGCACGTTAAAAAGTATGAACCAATTGCTTGGCTAAAACCGGGGTTGTGCATGATGGGAGTATTTTGTGTGATGAAAATGAAGCATAGCCTAACTATATGATTTTGTAGGGATAAACTTTCTTTGGCCATGTTATATTGAGAAGACATGATTACTTGTTAGTATGCTTGAAGTATTACTATTCTTATGTCAATATGAACTTTTATCTTGAATCATTTGGATCTGAACATTCATGCCACAATAAAGAAAATTACATTGAGAAATATGCTAGGTAGCATTCCACATCAAAAATTCTGTTTTTATCATTTACCTACTCGAGGACGAGCAGGAATTAAGCTTGGGGATGCTTGATACATCTCCAACGTATCTATAATTTTTTACTGTTCCATGCTATTATATTACCCGTTTTGGATGTTTATGGGCTTTACTCTACACTTACATCATTTTTGGGACTAACCTACTAACCGGAGGCCCAGCCCAAATTGTTGTTTTCTTTCCTATTTCAGTGTTTCGAAGAAAAGGAATATCAAATGGAGTCCAAACGGAATGAAATCTTCGGGAGAGCTATTTTTGGAACAGAAGCAATCCAGGAGACTTGGAGTAGACGTCAGGGAAGCAACGAGGAAGCCACGAGGCAAGGAGGTGCGCCCTACCCCCTGGGCACGCCCCCCACCCTCGTGGGCCCCTCGTGGCTCCCCTGACCGACTTCTTTCACCTATATATGTCCATATACCCTAAAAACATCGAGCAACACAATAGATTGGGAGTTCCGCCGCCGCAAGCCTCTGTAACCACCAAAAACCAATCGGGACCCTGTTTCGGCACCCTGCCGGAGGGGGGGAACCCTCACCGGTGGCCATCTTCATCATCCCGGCGCTCTCCATGACGAGGAGGGAGTAGTTCACCCTCGGGGCTGAGGGTATGTACCAGTAGCTATGTGTTTGATCTCTCTCTCTCTCTCTCTCTCTCTCTCTCTCTCGTGTTCTTGAGGTGATACGATCTTGATGTATCGCGAGCTTTGCTATTCACTACTAGAAAAAACATTGTTAGTGGCGCACCTATTTTTGCCATTAATGGCGCACTATAGGTGCGCCACTATTACCACGCCACTAGTAACAAATACTAATGGCACACCTCTGGTGCACCATTAGTATTGCAGGTAACAGTGGCGCACCCTGTAGTGCGCCATTACTATTGCTACAGGTGCGCCACGGGTAACTTTTTTTTGAATTTTTTTTTAATTTTGAAGGCGGGAAAATAGTAGTGGCGCACAGTGTAACCCCCACCGTGCGCCATTGCTATTTTTGAATTTTGAATTTGGATCTGGATCTAGATCTGGCTCATTTTTTGGCTTGTTTATTTGCTCGTTTTTTTTTTGCTTGAATTTTTTTCAAATTTCGTTCTCGACCTAGATCTGGTACGTTCTTTGTGCCGGGGGAGCTCCACATGTGGCCGGAAGTAGAGGAGGAGGGAGGAGAGACCGTGAGAAGGAGAGGAGGGAGGAGAGACCGTGAGGATTAGGAGAGGAGGGAGGAGGAGGTCACCGGAGAGGAGGAGGAGGACAGTGAGCAGGAGAGGAAGGAGGAGCACCGTGAGGAGGAGAGGAGGGAGGAGGAGGTTGCCGGAGGAGGAGCATCGTGAGGAGAGCATCATGAGGAGGAGGAGGTCGTCGGAGAGGAGGAGATGGAGTGGAGGAGCGCCAGAGAGGAGGAGATGGAGTGGAGGAGAGGAGGAGAGGAGGAGATGGAGTGGAGGAGAGGAGGAGATGGAGTGGAGGAGAGGAGGAGAGGAGGAGATGGAGTGGAGGAGAGGAGGAGAAGAATGAAGGGGTAAGTGGCTGGCCGACCCTTTTTAACCTCTGTCGCAACTTAGCAGTGGCGCACCGTGCACTGGTGCGCCATTGCTATTTTTTTGAATTGTGAAGGCGGGAAAATAGTAGTGGGGCACTATTCACTGATGCGCCGTTGCTAATTCTTTTTATTTTTTTGAATTTTTTTGAATTGCGAAGCGGGAAAATAGTAGTGGCGCATTATTCATAAGGTGCGCCATTGCTAATTTATTTATTTATTGCATTTTTTGAATTCTTTTGCCTCCAGATCTTAAAAGCCCCGTATCTTTTATTCGGTTAGGTTTTTGGGGATTCTAAAAATCTTCAATGGGGTTCCCCCGGTTGAATTCGGATGTAACTTTTCGAGTAGATGATTTTTCATATAAAAAACTTTTAATCCGAGTTCGTATGCAAAAGTTATGCCCATTTTACTAAATTCCAGAGAGATTTTGCAAATAAAGTCGAAATTCATATTTGTAAATTTTCCCAACAACAAGACCACATATCACATGGGAAACTTAGTTTCTTTTATTTTTTTGACTTTTCCATTATTTTCTTTTATTTTTTTAAACTGAAAAGGCGGTCCAGGGGGGTGTTTGTGTGTGTTTGTGTGTGTGAGACATAGCAATGGCGCACCACACCTAGGTGCGCCACTACTATGTAGCATAGCAGTGTCGCACCTAGGTGTGGTGCGCCATTGCTATGTCTGGTGGGTGGGGGGGTGGACCAAAAAAATAGCAATGGCGCACTGCTCATGTGGTGTGCCATTAGTAAAAACATAGCAATGGCGCACCTGATTCTGATGCGCCACTACTGTATAGCAGTGGCACACCACCATCATGGTGCGCCACTAGTAGAGATATTGGGGATAAGCCTTTTTCTAGTAGTGATCATCACACTCCTCTAAAACCATAACATATCCATGCCAAACTCAAGCTTGAATAAAAAATATGCATATCCTAGTCATGCCAATGCTAGGCATGTAGAACATGGATTAGCGAAAAATAAGTCGGGGATCGGAGGAGAAACATACAGTTGATCGATCACACGGACGGATTCGAACTGAAAATGAACGATTAGAGAGATCGGTGAAGTTTCGCTAGGGTTTGGAGGAAGAATAAGAAGAAAAGAGAGAGATGGGGGTGATACGTCTCCAACGTATCTATAATTTTTGATTGTTCCATGCTATTATATTACCCCTTTTGGATGTTTATGGGCTTTATTTTACACATTTATAATATTTTTGGGACTAACCTACTAACCGGAGGCCCAGCCCATATTGCTGTTTTTTTGCCTATTTCAGTATTTCGAAGAAAAGGAATATC
This sequence comes from Triticum timopheevii, assembly GCA_963921465.1. NCBI lineage: Eukaryota > Viridiplantae > Streptophyta > Magnoliopsida > Poales > Poaceae > Triticum > Triticum timopheevii. The sequence goes on along the minus strand of OY997272.1, from coordinate 552,733,394 downwards.
AAACGGATTCCAAACGGAATGAAACCTTCGGGAGCCTGATTTTTGGAACGAACGTGATCCGGAGAGCTTGGAGTGCAAGTCAAGAAGCAGCCGAGGAAGCCACAAGATAGGAGGCCGCCCCCCCCCCATAGGGCGCGCCCCCCTGTCTCGTGGGCCCCTCGTGCGGCCACCGACGTACTTCTTCCTCCTATATATACCTACGTACCCCGAAAACATCCAAGGCCACCACGAAACACAATTTCCACCGCCGTAACCTTCTGTATCCGCGAGATCCCATCTTGGAGCCTTCGTCGGCACTCTGCCGAAGGGGGAATCAACCACGGAGGGCTTCTACATCAACATCCTTGCCCCTCCGATGAGTTGTGAGTAGTTTACCACAGACCTACGAGTCCATAGTTATTAGCTAGATGGCTTCTTCTCTCTTTTTGGATCTCAATACAATGTTCTCCCCCTCTCTTGTGGAGATCTATTCTATGTAAACTCTTTTTTGCGGTGTGTTTGTCGTGTTCCGATGAATTGTGGGTTTATGATCAAGTTTATCTATGAATAATATTTGAATCTTCTCTGAATTCTTTTATGTATGATTGAGTTATATTTGCAAGTCTCTTCGAATTATCAGTTTGGTTTGGCCTACTAGATTGGTCTTTCTTGCCATGGGAGAAGTGCTTAGCTTTGGGTTCAATCTTGCGGTGTCCTTACCCAGTGACAGAAAGGGTTGCAAGGCACGTATTGTATTATTGCCATCGAGGATAACAAGATGGGGTTTATATCATATTTCTTGAGTTTATCCCTCTACATCATGTCATCTTGCTTAATGCGTTACTCTGTTCTTATGAACTTAATACTCTAGATGCAAGCTGGATAGCGGTCGATGTGTGGAGTAATAGTAGTAGATGCAGGCAGGAGTCGGTCTACTTGTTATGGACGTGATGCCTATATACATGATCATGCCCAGATAATCTCATAACTATGCGCTTTTCTATCAATTGCTCGACAGTAATTTGTTCACCCACCGTAATACTTATGCTATCTTGAGAGTAGCCTCTAGTGAAACCTATGGCCCCCGGGTCTATCTCTTATCCTATTTGCTTTCAATCTACTTTTATTTGCATCTTTACTTTTTGCATCTATATTATAAAATACCAAAAATATATTTATCTTATCGTACTATCTTTATTAGATCTCACTTTCGCAAGTGGCCGTGAAGGGATTGACAACCCCTTTATTGTGTTGGTTGCGAGTTCTCAGTTTGTTTGTGTAGGTGCGTGGGACTTTTGAGGAGCCTCCTACTGGATTGATACCTTGGTTCTCAAAACTGAGGGAAATACGTATGCTACACTTACTACATCACCCTCTCCTCTTCGAGGAAAACCAACGCAAGCTCAAGACGTAGCAAGAAGGATTTCTGGCGCCGTTGTCGGGGAGGTCTTCGCTCAAGTCAAGACATACCAAGTACCCATCACAAACCCATCTCCCTCGCATTTACATTATTTGCCATTTGCCTCTCGTTTTCCTCTCCCCCACTTCACCCTTGCCGTTTTATTCGCCCTCTCTTTACCAATCTCCTCCTCTCTTCTCCTTTTGCCTTCCCGTTGCCATGGCCAAGTCAAAAAGAACTAAGGGTTTTCTCCCGAGCTCTAGTGCCTTGGACAACCCCTCTATCCTCTCTAAGCTCATGAATAATAGAAAGACCCACCGGGGTCTCCAATGAGAGCTTGAATAATTCTGATGAGGATGACTCTGGAATTTTTCGCTATTTAATTGATGAATCTTTAAAAGATGCTTGAGATAGATTATTAAGGATTCGGGCCAGCTATGTGCCACAATATAAAATTGAAGATTACTTAAAGAGTTTTTATGTTGGCTTGCCCGCTTATTTTAAACAAGTTTTAGATTCTATTTTTGAAGGAAGTTTTCTTGAAAGGGATGCTATAGATACTTATGAAAAAATGAAAACCATATTTGGGCACCCTATGAATGATAAGGTTGAATCAACTACTCTCTTGTGATTTTATCAAAATGAAATTATTAAAGAGATGAAGTCTAGTTTAGAGGCAAACTTCCGTAACGTGATTAATCTTACTTCTTCCATTAATGGCCATGTGCTTACCTTAAATAGAAGAATGAATGCCATAGAGAGGAGATCATCCTCTCCGAGTGCCAAAGATGGCACTCGTTAGATCTATCTTTGCTTTTATGCCTAGCTAGGGGCGTTAAATGATAGCGCTAGTTGGGAGGCAACCCAATTTTCTTTATGGTTTTTTGTTTTTGCTCCTGTTTAGTAATAAATCTTGCATCTACCTTCTGTTTAGATGTGTTTTTATCTTTTAATTAGTGTTTGTGCCAAGTAGAACCTATAGGATAACCTACGATGATAGTTGATTTGATTCTGCTGAAAAACAGAAACTTTGCACGCACGAATATAATTTTGTTAAATCACAGGAACGTGATTTTGCATTGATTATTTTTGCTGCTGTTCAATAAACAAATTTTTCCAGGACTTCCTATTTTGGTAGGATTTTTAGAGTTCCAGAAGTTTGCGTTAGTTACAGATTTCTACAGACTGTTCTGTTTTTGACAGATTCTGTTTTTCGTGTGTTGTTTGCTTATTTCAATGCATCTATGGCTAGTAAATTAGTTTATAAACCATAAGGAAGTTGGAATACAGTAGGTTTAACACCAAAATAAATAAAGAATGAGTTCATTGCAGTACCTTATGTGGTGGTTTTGTTTTCTTTCACTAACGGAGCTTATAAGATTTCCTGTTGAGTTTTGTGTTGTGAAGTTTTCAAGTTTTGGGTAAAGCTTTTATGGACTATGGAATAAGGAGTGGCAAGAGCCTAAGCTTGGGGATGCCCATGGCACCCCAAGATATTCAAGGATAGCCAAAAGCCTAAGCTTGGGGATGCCCCGGGAAGGCATCCCCTCTTTCGTCTTCGTTCATTGGTAACTTCACTTGGAGCTATATTTTTATTCGCCACATGATATGTGTTGCTTGGAGCGTCGTGTATTATATTAGTCTTTGCTTTTTAGTCTCACAATCATCCCTGCTGTACACACCTTTTGGGAGAAGCCTATTTGATTAGAATTTGCTAGAATACTTTATGTGCTTCACTTATATCTTTTGAGCTTGATAGTTTTTGCTCTAGTGCTTCACTTATATCTTTTAGAGCACGGTGGTGTCTTAATTTTGAAGAAATTGCTAGTCTCTCATGCTTCACTTATATTATTTTGAGAGTATTTTAGAACAGCATGGTTTTTGCTATGATCATAAAGTTGGTCCTAGAATGATGAGCATCCAAGTTGGGTATAATAAAAACTATCATAGAAAGTGAATTGGATGCTATGATCAATTTGATGCTTGATGATTGTTTTGAGATATGAAGGTAGTAATATTAAAGTTATGCTAGTTGGGTGATTATGAATTTAAAGAATACTTGTGTTGAAGTTTGTGATTCCCGTAGCATGCATGTATGGTGAACCGCTTTGTGATGAAGTTGGAGCACAATTTTATTTATTGATTGTCTTCCTTATGAGTGGCGGTCGGGGACGAGCGATGGTCTTTTCCTACCAATCTATCCCCCTAGGAGCATGCGCGTAGTGCTTTGGTTTTTGATGACTTCTAAATTTTTGCAATAAGTACATGAGTTCTTTTGATTAATGTTGAGTCCATGGATCATACGCACCCTTTCACCCTTCCACCATTGCTAGCCTCTCTTGTACCGTGCAACTTTCGCCGGTACCATACACCCACCATACTCCTTCCTCAAAACAGCCACCATACCTACCTATTATGGCATTTCCATAGCCATTCCGAGATATATTGCCATGCAACTTTCCACCATTCCGTTCATATGACACGCATTACTTTTGTCATATTTCTCTTTGCATGATCATGTAGTTGAAATTGTATTTGTGGCAAGGCCACCTTCATAATTTTCATATATGTCATTCTTGATTCATTGCATATCCCGGTACACCGCCGGAGGCATTCATATAGAGTCATATCTTGTTCTAGCTTTGAGTTGTAAATCCATAAAAGTGTGATGGTTTTCATTATTAGAGCATTGTCCTAGTGAGGAAAGGATGATGAAGACTATGATTCCCCCACAAGTCGGAATGAGACTTTGGACTTTACAAAAAGAAAAAAAGGGAAAAAAGAGAAAGGCCAAAAAGAAAAAAAAGAGAAGGCCAAAGAAAAAAAGAAAAAAGAAAAAAAAAGAGGAAAAGAAAAAGAAAAAAGAAAATGAGAGAAAAAGAGAGAAGGGACAATGCTACTATCTCTTTTTCCACACTTGTGCTTCAAAGTAGCACCATGATCTTCATGATAGAGAGTCTCATATGTTGTCACTTTCATATACTAGTGGGAATTTTTTATTTTAGAACTTGGCTTGTATAATCCAATGATGGGCTTCCTCAAAGTGCCCTAGGTCTTCGTGAGCAAGCGAGTTGGATGCACGCCCACTTAGTTTATTTTGTTGAGCTTTCATATATTTATAGCTCTAGTGCATCCGTTACAAGGCAATCCCTACTCACTCACATTGATATCTATTAATGGGAATCTCCATAGCCCGTTGATACGCCTAGTTGATGTGAGACTATCTTCTCCTTTTTGTCTTCTCCACAACCACTATTCTATTCCACATATAGTGCTATGTCCATGGCTCGCGCTCATGTATTGCGTGAAAGTTGAAAAAGTTTGAGATTATTAAAGTATGAAACAATTGTTTGGCTTGTCATCGGGGTTGTGCATGATTAAATACTTTGTGTGATGAAGATAGTGCAACAGCCAGACTATATGATTTTGTAGGGATAACTTTCTTTAGCCATGTTATTTTGAGAGGACATGATTACTTTGATTAGTATGCTTGAAGTATTACTATTTCTTATGTCAATATGAACTTTTATTTCGTATTCATTTGGATCTGAACATTCATGCCACAATAGAGAAAATTACATTATGAATTATGCTAGGTAGCATACCACATCAAAAATTCTCTTTTTATCATTTACCTCCTCGAGGACGAGCCGGAATTAAGCTTGGGGATGCTTGATACGTCTCCAACGTATCTATAATTTTTGATTGTTCCATGCTATTATATTACTCCTTTTGGATGTTTATGGGCTTTATTTTACACATTTATATCATTTTTGGGACTAACCTACTAACCGGAGGCCCAGCCCATATTGCTATTTTTTTGCCTATTTCAGTATTTCGAAGAAAAGGAATATCAAACGGAGTCCAAACGGAATGAAACCTTCGGGAGCGTGATTTTTGGAACGAACGTGATCCGGAGAGCTTGGAGTGCAAGTCAAGAAGCAGCCGAGGAAGCCACGAGATAGGAGCCCCCCCTCCCCCATGTAGGGCGCGCCCCCTGTCTCGTGGGCCCCGCGGACGGCCACCGACGTACTTCTTCCTCCTATATATACCTATGTACCCCGAAAACATCCAGGGGCACCACGAAACACAATTTCCACCACCGTAACCTTCTGTATCCACGAGATCCCATCTTGGAGCCTTCGCCGACACTCTGCCGGAGGGGGAATCAACCACGGAGGGCTTCTACATCAACATCCTTGCCCCTCCGATGAGTTGTGAGTAGTTTACCACAGACCTACGAGTCCATAGTTATTAGCTAGATGCTTTTTGGATCTTAATACAATGTTCTCCCCCTCTCTTGTGGAGATCTATTCGATGTAAACTCTTTTTTGTGGTGTGTTTGTCGAGATCCGATGAATTGTGGGTTTATGATCAAGTTTATCTATGAATAATATTTGAATCTTTTCTGAATTCTTTTATGTATGATTGAATTATCTTTGCAAGTCTCTTCGAATTATCAGTTTGGTTTGGCCTACTAGATTGGTCTTTCTTGCCATGGGAGAAGTGCTTAGCTTTGGGTTCAATCTTACGGTGTCCTTACCCAGTGACAGAAAGGGTTGCAAGGCACGTATTGTATTGTTGCCATCAAGGATAACAAGATGGGGTTTATATCATATTGCTTGAGTTTATCCTTCTACATCATGTCATCTTGCTTAATGCGTTACTCTGTTCTTATGAACTTAATACTCTAGATGCATGCTGGATAGCGGTTGATGTGTGAGTAATAGTAGTAGATGCAGGCAGGAGTCGGTCTACTTGTTATGGACGTGATGCCTATATACATTATCATGTCTAGATAATCTCATAACTATGTGCTTTTCTATCAATTGCTCGACAGTAATTTGTTCACCCACCGTAATACTTATGCTATCTTGAGAGAAGCCTCTAGTGAAACCTATGGCCCCCGGGTCTATCTCTTATCATATTTGCTTTCAATCTACTTTTATTTGCATCTTTACTTTTTGCATCTATATTATAAAATACCAAAAATATATTTATCTTATCGTACTATCTTTATTAGATCTCACTTTCGCAAGTGGCCGTGAAGGGATTGACAACCCCTTTATTGCGTTGGTTGCGAGTTCTCAGTTTGTTTGTGTAGGTGCGTGGGATTTTTGAGGAGCCTCCTACTGGATTGATACCTTAGTTCTCAAAACTGAGGGAAATACATACGCTACACTTGCTGCATCACCCTCTCCTCTTTGAGGAAAACCAACGCAAGCTCAAGACGTACTAGGGGGCGAAATACCTCCTTCCACAGGCTTATTGGAGCCACCGGCGTGTAAAACAACCGCTCATATGGGTGCAAGAGCCTGCATGGAACGTCGTCTTCAACTCGGTTAAACTCACCTTTGCATGTGTGCACATGAAACGACCACTAAAATGGGCGTCGGCGTCCGTTTTGAATGTCGTCGTTCGCTCTATTCTTTTTGTGCTTCTGGTCGAGGATGTGAAACGACCGCTCGAATGGGCGTGCGCCCGTTTGGAATGCCGTCGAGCGCTTTGGACTCATTGATGATTTTTGCAGATAATCAAAACGACCACAAAAATGAGTGTGTCGTTCGTTTGATACGCGTTGTCCTTCACTCTGTTGTCTCTGTTGTTTTGCGTTGGAACCTCTTGCAGGTCAAACGACCGCCCCAATGACTGCTGCGGTCACAGGAAGGGCCGTCTTTTTGTATGTTTCTTCTGAAACTTGTATTTTTCTTCATTTTCCTGCAGTGTTAGTTCCATAGCAATACATACATAGACATATTTCCAGGATAGGGTTCGTGGATGAAGATGATGATGAACTGGTTGTGGCTGTGCTCGGCACTCCTTCTCTGATTGTTCTGTTAACATTTTGACGGGGTCCCCTTAATAAAAGTTGTTCAGGTGGATGACTTGCCTCGGTTTTGATTCAATGACCGCTCATGGGGCGCGTGCGGTCACATGGAACATCGTCTTTGGCTCTGGAGGCCTTCTGACGCCTCCTGGTGACTTGTTTCTCCTCCATTAATGAAATATCTTGGTTTAAACAAGGTTGAAACGAGTGTAAAAATATCATTCATAGTGCCATTGTGGAGGAGCGCCAGCTGCTCGTGATGAATGCCAAGGAAGAAAAATGGTGGGGAAAAGAATAGGTGAGGAAGATGTGAGATGGATAAAGCAGAGTAGGCAGTTGCGCCCCTCCCCCTCAAAGGGATATGCGTGTAGGTTCATGGTTGTTTCTCATGTCATCTGTCTGGCGCGGGCACAAACCGACCACAAAGAGCGCACGCGATCGACGCAACGCTTGGCTGATGGCCGGCGTGCATAGTTAGCCTTTTCAAAATGATGATCATGTCATGCATTAGATCAAATGTGAGACGTTACATATAGGTGGTTGAATGGCCGAGATCATTTTGGATTCATCAAACTCATGCTTTTATAAGAAGTAGTAGATAGCTAAATAATAGACAGATAGATAATAGATAAAACGAAGCACCACATCCCAAAAACATGTTCAAGTGCATGAAAATGTCTAGTTTGGCAACAACACAATCATGTCCAAACTAGAAAAGAAAAATAAAGAAGGAAAGAAGAAAAGGGATACAAGGCTCCACCAAACCGACTACTCGTGACGAAGAGGCTAAGCAAGCCGGCGTCCAACTGCAATGAGAGTATCGATCATGCCCCGGTCGCTCCTTGTCCCACTACCTAGAAAACTAGTGCTAGTGTTGCAAGAAGACTACAAATTTAAATACCGAGTTAGTGGCATTGCTGCAAGTAGACTCGCTCAACCGTCTTATTATGCATTGTGCAAATGATCCAGGACGATGCCGCGAACACTAACCAAAAGAGGTGTCTCCTCTTATGTGTACGATTGGCCTGAGCCTCCAGAAACTCGTCCATGTCTAGGGCTGCCATTCAGGCTACAACCTCATGGAAAAATCTCCATATGAAGAGGGTAGCAGGACGGAAGAAGAAAATGTGGGTCCCAGACTCGGAGACACCACAAATAGGCAGATACCATTGCCTGGCCCATGATGCTTAGCCACCTCCGTCTCTAGGGGAGATGATCTCGCATAAGCTACCAAATGGATATCTTTGTTGGAAGCGGGGCATTCCATAACGATTGGTCCATGCCAGAATCGACGCACGATCTGGGGCACGATAGGCCGAGCTCACGAAGAAGAGCCTTGACGGGGACATATGCCAAGACACCTCATCCGAAGAGTCCATCAACACTAGAGGGAGAGCCCTAGAAATAGGCCCAAGCTAATGCCTCCCGAGGGTCATGTGTATGAAGGAACATGATGTTCCAATTCCCTTTTTGGACGATCGAGGCAACCAATAACATCAAGTCCAAAAAAATCACAAACATGCTCGAAACTCAGTGTGAAGCGAAGCCCTACCAAGCAACGGGTCAAGGTGGCTGGTTTGTCACACGTGGAGATCACTACAACATGTGCGCCACCTAGCACCTTATGTGTGAGACCCACACCAAGGTTTAAATATGAATCAGTTGTGCCCTAGTGGTTCATTTTCAAAACTAAACTGGGTCACCTATTGAGTTAGCTGCTGTTAAAATCATATATATCAAGATTTGTAGATGGATGATCACGTGAGGTATCGACGGCGGGGCGGGGCACTGGGACAGGGTGAGTATGGGGTGACCATGCATCCACATAAAAAGATGTTGTTGGTGGAGATAGAGAAAGAAGCAACTTATTGGGCGAGGAGGTTAGAAGAAGATTTTGTGGGGGAAGGGGGGAGGTTTGTTGGAGGGGACTCGTTTGTACTATGAGGGGATGGGAAAGAGGGTGCCTGCTCGACCAATTTTTAAACATCGGTGGTTGGAGGCGGGTTTAAAGTAAGTAGTGAGGTGCGTCGTCAGATCAGAAAAAAGGCATTTACTGACAAAAATAATTAATTTTTGTTGAACAGGTAATTAATCTCGAAGAACCCTTTATGTTCTCGCTACAAACGGCCAACATTAGTTACATATTATCTACCTATATACCCCTCAATTTGGGGTGGTTGTTGAATTCTACCAGCATCTTTTCAATTAATGTCACTAGTCAGCAATCTGTGCACCTGCATGGGTTAGCACTTTGGTTATACATTGTATGCCTAAAATTGTGCACATTAGAAATATCAGGGCAAAATTAGAACACACTCTTTGACATATCATTAGTGAAATGCATGTTACTGTTTTTCATGGTTAGGTTTCGATGTTGAAAGAGTTATATTCCTTCTATATACCTATTGTGCCATGGCGCACTTGACCTCAGATTGATAGAAGTTACATCCTCTATTTGTAAATATAAGACGTCTTATATATAGGAACATGGGTAGTAGTTAATATGAGGGTGCAACTTTGTTGATGTTGTGCATACGTGGTCAACATGCATAGGCGTGAATGAAAAAAATCATGTTTGTTCAATTCATTTATAAATATACCATGAATTTGTAGAAGTTCTAGAAAAAGAATGAATGAAAGACTAAATTTCATCTTCAGTTAGCCTTTATGACATCCATGCATAAGTGCGCTATGTCGATGAGATCATTTATTTTGATGTTCGACCATATAGCGAACAATATATCATAAAATGTCAAAGTAATATTCTATACACTTCACAGAAAAATCACAATATCATATTTTATTTTTTGACCATATAGCTCACATATGTTTTCTTTAGTGATGACGCGCAGTTTTTTCTTTGAGGGAAACAAAGAGAGACCATGGGGAGAAGGACTCACCTATGTTTTGTTTAGGGATGATGCTCAGTTTTTTATGAGGGAAAATGGAGAGAGACGTCGGGAGGAGGACTTTTGAGGGAAATAAAGAGAGATCATGGGAAGGAGGACTCCTGTACGTGGTATAGGAGAGCTACTCTCCTGGGTTTTTTTTTAAACAATTAGCTGGTCTCCTGTTTCATCCTACGACTATATAGTGAATGATATATTAATCGGATGGTCAAAATTTCTTAATTCTAATGATTAACCTGGTGTCTCGTATTGTGCTTTCAATTAGTACATATAAGATATCGGTAAAAATTGTATCCTTAATTCTGAAAAGTGTTTAGTATATACACCGCACTCCAGTTTAGAAGAAACGAGGTTATACAGAGGCTGCTTGAATGCTTCTCGCAAAAAAGAAAAAAAAAAAGGGGGGGGGGGGGGGGGGGGGCTACTTGACTGCATACCCAAAAAATACAACCGTTTGTGCCCTCATCCAGCGAGGGGAGATACTCCGATCATCAGCAGTAACCTTTCTGGCTCTTTCCGATCCAGCTATCTTAGAAACACTCGCGTGCCAGGAGGCTTTAGCTTTGACTGAGGATTTGGGAGTTCGTTGACTGAAGATCTCTTCAGAGCGTCTCTCGGTTGTCAATGATATCCATCAACATTCATGTGGCCATAATGCCTCGGTGATTAAGGAAATAGGCGAATAGTCCAAGAAGTTTTAGGAAGTAACATTCGCTCATGAAGGACGTTGTACCAATTCGAAAGTTCATAAATCATAATTTAGCCCGTTATGCTCTTTCCTTATATGTTGGTCGGCATTCCTGGCTTCTTCAGCCTCATGATGTAATTCGTATTCCTCAAAACATTACTATGCATCAATAAAGTGGGTGAATTGTTCTAAAAAAAGATTTGCGTCCATTGATTCTATCTTTATTAATATGGGACATCAAATTAACGGTAAAATGTTTTTCTTGCAAGATTTTATATTATGTCTATTTTTCTTACTAACTCGTAATATACTTTTAATATATAATAGATTCCTCTGTGCAGTAAAAAAAATTAGACTTTTTGTTGAAAGTTGAAGTCACTTTTCTAAATGATGCAATGGACTTAGGCACATTTTATGCGTTTGATCATGTTTTATCTAGATGATGACACTCTAAACAATATTTCTTCCAAACAAAATTCCCTGTCATCAAAATATACTATGTTTCCATAAACATTCTCATGTTTCTAAATATCAAATTATTTGTTAGTGATTCCTGCAGCAACACGCAGGGTATCATAGTAAAGTAAGTTATTGAGAACAAAGGAGTTAGTCTCACTATTTTCGTAGAGGTGTTTCATGATTCTCATCTATTATTTCTTAGCAACATAATCATACAAAAAACAAGAGATAAAAGTTACACCTTAAAAATGTATCTGATTTTTGTTCTTTTATTTGACAGAAATAGATAGTTGACGCTTTCGGCACACTAAAGATGATGGCTTGCATTTGCGAGGGCGCTATGCTGGTCTCAATAGTAATCACAAGCAAAATACTTGCATGTCTTACATGACAAAACTTTGCAGCAAGATAAACAATATGGCATATATGTATCTTCATATACGTCTGCTTTACAAATTTTCAAGTGTCTAGAATCAAGAAATCCCACATCACAACTACAAGTCCACATTCCATGTCGCACCTACTGAAATGATTATTCAAATAATAAAGATGGTTATGTAGATTTATTATTAGACAGTAGTCTAAACATGATCATGCATCACTTTAGATATTTGATGTTGTGGTGCCCTTGTACCGCCTTGGTCTTGTGTTAATATATATGATCCACTGTACGTTCATCTCAGAACATCCGGAAATCTTCTCAACTTTGGTCCATTCCCCAGGCGTTTTGGCTTTATATCCTATATATGTTAACAAATGAAATGTCATGCACTGGAGTTTTAAATAAAAATACTCATAACACTGAAAAAACCTATGAATGAAGGAGATACTCTACCAGTGACACGTTCCACTTCCTACTACATAGACTAAGCTTTGCCACTGACATGCATGCTGGTTATTTTTGCTGCTAGACCTGATGCTTCAAGTGATATCGGTGAATATCACTTCTCTTGCCGACATGCACCGGTCAAGATCACTTTTTCTTAGGCAACAATATTATTTGCAACAGAAACATGGGTAGTCTATATACAATTATACACATACTACTACTACTTCAGCCTAATATTGATTAGACTGATGTTTCCATTGAGTAACTGGGTACATATTTAGGATGCAAACCAAACCTAGCAGTATCAACACTGATATGATGTGATACAAAAAACCTCTACTACACATATCTCTACTAACTGTCAATGCACACCACTATTTGGTTTCCTTAGAAAAAAATGTTGCACAAAAGACTTAAGGTATATACAAGATTAGACAAAGGCATCAACCACAACCTTGTTATATTCGTATTAAGAAGATGAAAAATAAAAGGCACAAGAATTAACAGATATGATGTCCAGAAGACAGTGTGTTGGGGCTATTGCAGGATACCTGGTCGAATATCGCTGTAGGGATGGCAAGTGTCGCCACTGCATTAGGGGCGTCTACTATTCCAGATATCCTACCTTCACATGGACAGCATGACAGTAAAATATAGACCTGCATACAACCCAAAGTTAAGAACTTTTGGTAATATCACTCTCACATGATATAGACCTGCATACAACCCAAAATACATTGTTGTAGTTAATAATCCTAGTGCCTACCTGCTCCTTGGAGTACCCAAATCTAGAAAGGTACTCAATGGCGTTGAGAACTGCACGCTTGTAGGCAACTGATGCGTCAAGGAAATGTTGTTTCCCCGACTCATCCACGCTGATGCCCTCGAAGACTAACCATTCCGAGAAACGCGGCTCCACCGGACCTATCTCGAAGATAGGATTTACATGAAGTGGTGTTGGACCAACAGGAGTCAAGTATTCCTTCATGCCACCTCTTATGATTTCACACCTGCATAAAGTAAATCATTAGAGCTTCACAAGCATACCGCGAGAAGTGAATCACATAGGCAATTCTTATGTTATGCAACTAGCAAATTCAGCTACTCCTGTAAGGTTAATCAACTAAGAATTGCAGTTTGTTAGGTACGATATGAATTAACAATGTTGTTAGAAATATAGCTATATGCATTAGTATCTATTTATCTCTGCCCATCTGGATCTTACAGGTCTCAAGCAAGTAACTGTTAAGATGCTTCCTGCTACTGTGCCAGCCTAGTTTCTTGATGACGAATGGTGAAACTTAACAATGGGAATTTCTATTACATTAACGGATCTGGCCATCTGGGTTGTACAGTAAACAACTACTCCTATGAGACACCAGTCACATTTAAAACACAGTATAATGTGACAAGTATTGGAAAGTGTAGAAAAGAGCAAATTAAGGAAATTACTTTAGCTCAAGGAATCCACTCATTTCTATTGCTCCGCAAAATGAGACTTCACCATCACCTTGGGAGAAGTGCATATCACCAGTACTCAAATTTGCTCCTTCAACAAATACTGGTAGATAAACTTTGGAACCTCTGCTTAGATTCTTTATGTCACAGTTACCCCCATTCTCTCTTCCAGGAATCGTTCTTGCTGCTTCATTTGCAATTTTTTCCCATTCAGCAGTCCCTTCTTGCATCTGCAGAACATTGCATGCATTGTGAACATAGCTCTCTGACCATACATAAACAAAGTATCAATGAACACGGGGCTTATGACTGTTTGGATTGCTAATTATATGAACCTGATCACTGGCAATTTAATTTTATTGAGTATATTCTTCAATATGTTCAGTCTACATCTGCCGGTGGTGGCGATATTTTTTGTTGTTAACTTTTCTCCAACCGTTCTTTGACTCCGTGCCATGGTGGTTAGCCAGACTTGGTCTGTCATCTCTGTAAGGAGTGATTATTAGAGGATTATAGATCTTCTCAGCTGCATCTTGCTGGTGGAGCAGGGCCAAGTGAGGTGAACAAATGGGGATCGGCTCAAGAGATCAAATGGCGTGTCAATCATGATTTAGATCCCAGGTGACCATTTTTTGGCTACGCGTTGTGGCCATCTCTATTCAGCATCAGACAAAAGCGTTTAGCAACAGTACAAAAACATTTTGTTATCTTTCAATTTTTGCAATGGATTCTTCTCGCCTTAAACTTTAATGTAGAACATGTAAATCCGTCTATTCCTGAGTTCCTCCAGGTTGTAAAACGCATGCTGATTTTACCAATGCAAGGAAGATGAGGGATCATCCCTGCTTTCAGAAACAAATTACTCCAATATATTTCCTAAATAAATAGTATCCGCGTGCAAAACTGTTGCACTGGAATTATGGGTCACATAACAAAATTAATCATTTTTATTTATTTCTCTACAAAACGCAAAGCTTGCAACTCAGATGCATCGACAGGAAGAAAGTAGAACTTGAAAAGCTGTAAAAGTGAAACCATTCATGAGGCAGCACATCATACCTTCCCAAGTAAGCAGTTGTGGGAGGTTGGTAAGCTAGCAAGAGGTCTCTGGTGTAGAACTTGACACAATTTCAGAGATTCATGACCCGCCTCGACCAATTCTCTTTCCCTTTGGTTCCATATATTGAGAAGCTCAGCTGACGGTGCAGTTCCCACTATACCAGGATGAGTTAATCCCGGAAACCGAACACCTGTGGTATGCGCAAAATGGAACTATTTGAATGATATAGAGCTGAAATGCTTCATTTATAGTAATATATAGCAACAACTTTTACCTGGTATCTGAGGGGAGTGCGTGTAAATTCCTTCAAAATACCAAATGGCTTTTCTTGCACTCGGGAAGTGGTCAGTTAAGAACCCGCCTCCATGCTCCCTTTCAAATGTTCCAGTATAACCCCACTCGTCACCGGGAAGCGGGCCGAGGTTGCAGATCTCCACCGCAAGAAGATCACCGGGTGAAGCTGGAACCCCTTCGGAATCCACTACTCTAAATGGGCCACTGAGATAGTGAGGCTGTGGAAAACCCATAATCAGTTTGTTGGCACAATTAACACTTGCTTCTATTTGATGCATGCATGAGAGAACTGCTTCTCTACCATAATAAACAGAACATCAAACCATAGTCAACAAATAGGAGCAACTTCCAACCCCGATCTAGATCGAACAGTCTTCGCCGCCTTGTCTAACAAATCCAGCAACTATGCATAAAACAAACATTTCTTCCATAAAAACAAGTGAATGCATACTTACCGCTGCGAAATCCAGAGATTTGATATCATCCGCGGAGTCATCATCTCTAACCTGCCCACCGGTGCAATCGACCATCTCAACACGAAATAATTCCCCCTGAGTCACATCGGCGACCGCAGGGATGTCCGGGTGCCAGCGGTTGTGGAGAGGAACCTCCTGCTCCCATGGCTTCTTCTTCACATCTATGGGCACTACAAGCCTGGGAGTGAGAGGAGCCATGTTAATTTGTTATGCCAGCTTCAGACCTTCATCCCTTTGTAAGACACCCTTCCCGGAAAATGGCGATGCGTACGTAGCCGGCCGAGGTGGGTAATCTTTCAATGCATTCAGGCGATGTGTGCGTAGGTGGCGCGTGCAGCACATGCAAGTTGAGCCAAAGCTCGGTGATGCAGCAGGTCTGGATGTATTGTCACGTCACTCACCGTTTACGAACGGTTCAGCGGTACTGCAATAATGCAGCCGGCGGAAGGTGGCGTATTGTTCGTTGTCTCTCACATGCGTCTATGAATTACGTACTACGCGATCGACTAAGATTTATCAGTACACACTTTCGGATGAAATATGTTCAGATGCTAGTATTTAGTTACATTTCAGCCCCCACATCACACACACACATTTATATTTATAAATCTTGTTCAAGAATTCGTCCGATTAACCAGTTAACTACTTGCCGATTAATCCCTATTTATAGGGTCACCGAGTAACTGATAAAGTGATAAATCGTCCAACTAATGGATTAACTTGCCGATTAGCCTACTAATACTCTACTCGCCAGCTAACCGAGCATCTACCAGTTAACGATTTTGTCAACAATGTTTAAATTGTTGAAACCGAAACTGGATTTATAGTGTTCAACCGGATGGGATAATGGGCACTGCTGGATTCAGCATGCGTGTGCCTTGAAATTGAAACTGTCAGCCCTGGCCTTCTGGTCGAGTCTAGGCATATATTCTTAGTATATCACCATCGCCGGCCGGCCGGCCGGACGGCAAGGTGATGGTTGGATCCTGGCTGATTAAGAATTCGCCGCTACTACTCTCGCTGCTCACTGCATCCGGCCGGCCAGCACAATGGCCGCTCCACCCTCGCCAAAAAAAACACGAAAAACCATTGTTTATTGATCAATCTTTGACTAGCTAGCACGTACGTACACTCGATGGCCGGCAAGGCGATGGCCGCTGGATCTTTTGTTTTCTGATGAGGCGATGGCTGGATCTTGACTGCCTGGGAAAACGTACGCTGGCCGTGGCTGTGTCGGCGGTGACTGCGTCAGCCGACCTTCCCAAACTCACCTAGCGGATCCGGGTGACTATAGCAGTGGCATACATGCAATTTGGCACCAGTCTCTGCTGATCAAACTTCCAGCAGGCAAAGAACAACAGTGGAAAACGATGAGGGAAGTGCATGCAGTGTTCCACTTAAGAATGGGTCGAGGTGTCTACGAGGAAGAAGTGGAAGGTCAAGGAGGCCATACATGCGGATGCGTGGCTATCCAAAATCAAGCTCCCCAACAACTGGACGATGGACCACATCGACAGCTTGTCATCTTATGGGCTCGGTTGAGGGCCATCCCCTTTGCGGTGGATGCCGACGACAGTATTACCTACCTGGAAACATACCGCCAGCGGGGTCTACTCCGCCACCTCCGCGTACAGCGCGCAACTGCTTGGCACGGTCCATTCGCCCATGGGCACCCCTGTTTGGAAGGTCTAGGGCCCCCCAAAGATGAAATTCTTCGCATGGCTGGCAATACAAAACGTGTCTAGACGGCGGATAGACTGGAGAGCAGTGGCGCCAAAGAGGTATACAATTTTTTTCTCAAAAACATATATACGAGGTAATAGGTAGATGATTTAAAAAAACCAACCACAAAAGCATACATATAGTGTTTAAGAAGCAAAATTTTATACTTGCTTATATAAGATAATGTCATCACGCACGTAACTATGATAGGTTCATTTGCCAAAATGAAAGTATACTAACCACTGAAGGCAGAATAACTTGAGAAATATGAATATGTCGTCCCTTTTCTTGGCACGTCCTTGATTTCTAGCCTTAGCTGCAGGGGAAAAAACCATGTTTAAATACAGAGAGAATGCAAACATTGACAGATAAAAATATAAGCTTGAGCACATTACCGAGTAAGCTTGTTCAGATCGATTTCAGGCATACTTCAGTTGTGGATTATACAAAAAAAAAATCCGTTAGCTTTCCTGTCAATGTCAAATAGGAGTAGTCAAACAATAAATACATTGACGTACATGAAGGCACAATATTACAATAGTATATCGATTTTATTCTACTCCGACGGCCACATGCTTCCTGAGGAATTGCTACATGAAGCTAGGTTCAATTAACCTAACTACCTGTTTATACCTTTTTAAACATGAAACCAGACTAGACTAATAATAGGAAAATTAGAAAGAAACACATCAGAACTGAACCTAGGGCTTGATGAGTGGTGCGCTTCTTTTTTCCCTTAGGCTTTGTTTGGTTACAAGCACAATAGAACCCTGGGCAGCAAGCCCCTAGGGGGGAGTTTTCCTGGGTATGTGAGATCCCTCCCACCACGGGGGAGAAGTCCCCACTGTACCTGGTGCCAAATGGCATCAATGGCAGGGAAGAAATCCCTCACAATGCAACAAAACGCATTACACAAATAATTCTGAAAAAAACACCACAAAACGCATTACAACTAATTTTTTCTGAAATAATACACAAAACCAATCCATTACACAAATTAAATCACATTTAGTTACACAAATAATTCTGAAATAGTACCACAAAACCCATTACAGGCACATAAAAAAATGAAATTTCAGTACACAAATAATTTTAGAACTGCACCAGTACAGCTAAAGTTCAAGTTTAGCTAGCACAAAGACAGTAGCTAAGGGCATCTCCAGCCGCGCCCCCAAGAAGGCCTCCCCAGGCGATTTTTTCACGCCGGCGCCGAAAAAACGGCCCAGTCGCGCCCCCAGGAGCCCGATTTTCGCCGGCTTGGGCCGAAAACAGCGCCGGCGGACCCAGCCCGAACCCGGCGCGCTGGGGGACGCTCGGGGGCGCCGGGCGAACTTTTTTGGCCCGAAGAAACCGCGGGCCTGACGCGTCAGCGACCGGGTTACTTCTCGGCCCTTCGTCGTCCTCATCGCCTCGTTTCCCGCGGCGAATCAATGCCAAAGCTGTCGTGCTGCCGCGCCGGTCAGCCTGCGCCATTGATGCTTCACGGGCGGCGCAGTGAAGGCCGGACGACGCGCGTCCCTCGCCCTCGCCTCGCCCGCCACGCGTACGCACGGTGCCACGCGTGTGGGCGGCGCGTCGGCCTATATATGCCGCGCCCCGGCGCACTCGGTCGTCACACTTCCCCCTCCGCCGTCGCTCCTTCCCCTCCGCAGTCACTCCTTCCTCCCTCTCCTCTCCTCCTTTTCGCCGCCTCCAATGGCCGAACGTTTCCCAGGCGACGGCGCGGCGGCGAACGGCTTCGGCCGCCGCCATCTCCATGAAGACGAGGCTCGCCTCCTTTACGAGGCCGAGTACCCGGTCCCGCCGGACATGCGGGTGCCCGGGGCGTGGAGGATCAGCGCGGGCGGCGTGCCGGTGCCCCCGGTACCCTCCGGCGCGGTGCGGCGCGCAGAAATCGCCCGCATCCGCTCGAACCTGCCGCCTGCGGCGAGGAAGGCGCCACGGTACGCCCCCGACAGCCCGCTGTGGGAGCCCTACTTCCGCCGCCGTCACGCCCAGCAGCTCGAGGCCACCAACGGCGTTGTGCCCTCCGGCAGGCAAAACTCCGTCGGCCGGCGTCGATGGTGGGGCGTGCCAGGGCGCACGCTGGACGCCGTCCTCGAGTACATCGAGGGCGGCAACACGCCGCGCCTCGACTACCCCGCTCCCCCTTTCTTTTCACGCCGCCGGGGAAGCTCCTGGACCCCGAGGCGCATGGAGACCAGGGGGTCCTCCTCTTCGTCCGGCGGCTCGCCCTGCCTCCGCCCCGTCAAGCCAGAGCCCCAGGACACGCCTGTGGCCGCGCGCACCCGCAGCTCCGGCGTCCGTATCAGCGCCCCGTCAAGCCGGAGCCCCACCGGCCGTTTTGTCCTCGTCGAGCCCAAGCCGGAGCCCGGCCTCGTCGAGCCCAAGAAGGAGCCCGGCCTCCCCGCGGAGTACGAGGAGATAGCCCGGCGCGGCTTCTCCGACGAGGCCGCCATGCGGTGGGCGCGGGGGGACTACCTCCGCGAGGAGACGGTCCGGCAGTGCCGGGCCCTGGAGGAGATCGCCGCCCGCAAGCGCGGGCGCGAGGACGAGCACGGCGTCGTCATCCTCGACAGCGACGATGACGACGCCCCCGGACCTTCCAACCCGCCGCGCCAACCGGGGGAGGGGTGCAGCAGGGACGGCGGAGGTTTAGGCGGGGGCGGCAGCGGCGACGACGACAACGGCGACGACTACACGCGGTTCTACAGCCTCCTCGGCATGTAGACGCGTTGGGCGGGCGGCGAGGAGGGCGGCGAGGCGGGCGGCGAGTGAGACAGCGGGAGTAGCCCGCCGGTTTTTTTTTTTTTGTAAAATATGTTTAAGTTTGAACGAACTCGCCGAAGTTTGCTATGAATTTGCGCCGTGTTTGTGACGTGTTTAAATTTTTTAAAAATTCCGTGGGCGCTGCGACTGGGGGGCATCACGCCCCCAGTGCGCCGTTTAGCGCCGGTGCGCCCCCAGGGGGCGATTTTTTGCCCCTCCTGGGAGGCCAACGGCTGAAGATGCCCTAATGATTCTCAATTTGTCTGACACCGAGACACTCCTGAAGAAAATGAATTACAAGGCGACAGTCAATAGTCCTGATAAGGTCTTTTCCTCCGCATGGACACCAAGTACCACAGCTCTATGTTGGCCGAACTAGAAACAAAAGTGAGGAGGTTAGCATCAGTGCAATAGTTTCAGTAAACTGACACTCGAGTTGTGCATTGCGTCATTGCCAAGACTATATTTCTCGTCGGCGAGCACAAAAAAAACTTGTTCTCCTTTGCATGGGCGCAACCATGCCAGACCAATAAGCATACATCTAATTATCATAAGATGCAAAAGGAGTAGATGCATATAAACATGTACTCCGTCCATTCCTAAATATAAGTCTTTTTAGAGAATCCACTATGGACTACATACAGAGCAAAATGAGTGAATTTACATTCTAAAATATGTCTATATACATTTGTATGTAGTTTGTAGTGGAATCTCTAAAAAGACTTACATTTAGAAACGGAGGGAGTATAAGTCTTTTCATGGATTCCAATAAGGGACTACATATGGAGCAAAATGAGTGAATCTACACTCTAAAATATGTATATATACATCCGTATGTAGTTTGTATTGAAATCTCTAAAAAAAACTTATATTTAGGAACGGAGGGAGTACAAAGTACTCGAACTCTATGTGACTTCGACACAAAGCACTTCGGTTCAGATTTCAGACACGATCAGTCAGTGCAACACATAGTGGAGATCCTAGACATAATTCTCAGACCTTGAGAAGTTGAGCCAACCATTAACGAAAGAAAGCTCCTATCACACACCCATATATAAAGGCATTGTTCAAACATACAACTTATTAGATATGCCAACATCTGAACTTCATGTGATTCACCATAGTTATAAAGAACATCCAGAGAACTGAGATTTGTCAAAATTCAAAATAAGCATGAGCAGCATCCAAATAACACACGATTAAATACTTATCAGTTTACATCACCAAAAGTAATGAGATAACTAAATGGAGCAGACTCACAAATCAGCACCTACTAGATATCAATGATCACTAACCTGTCAGGAAAACGAAACACACTAATGATATTGTACACAAATGGGTAGTAGGATTCAGACACAGTATCAATATGATATGGTATGGAATGGGTGAAGAAATAGAACCATATGATTGTGGTTGTTTTGATATACGCAGACCAGAGGCAAGCAGAACCATCTTGTACATTTTATTTTGTCTAGTGGTTTATCTTGAAAGAGAAAGTATAAATCCTAGAAGAAAATATATAAATATTAACAATGTGAAGCTGATCCATCGGAGCAAAAATATGCTTATTCTAGTTTTAGCTTATACACTCCTTATACTTGCAATGGATCCTAATACCTACAAATATTTGTAAAGAACCCTGAATTAAAACTAAACGGAAATGTTAACGCCCACACGTGTGAGCGTTGACCATCTCGATCACACGCATCCATCATCGTCCAGTACTATATGCACGAATCTTGACACAATCTGACTGATTTTCTGTGCCATGTAGGACAAGGCGGTGTGTGGTGTGTGACATAGTTCGCGCACACATCCGTTTTACCACACCGAGGGGCCGGTGTGTGGGAGTTTAGCAGTTCACCCACACACCAGTTTTCAGTCACGCACAAGGGCTGGTGTGCGGGCATTTGCCATCTCGCCCACACGTCCGCCTCCTCTCCCACACCCAAGCTGCCAGTTGCCATGCGTTTTGCAGTGTACATGGCAACTGCCTTAGTGTGATTGCAAGCAGATGGCAAATCTCTCTTTTTTTACCCGAACATGTCAGTTGCCATATGTTTTGCATGGTACATGGCAAACTGCCCTAGCATGCACGTAAGCAGATGCCAACTCTTTCTTTTTACATGGCAACTACCCTAACGTGCTTGTGAGCACATGGCAACTCTCTCTTTTACCCGAACATGTTTTTTTGCCATGCCATTTTTTCAGTGCTACATGGCAACTGCCTAGTGTTAGTAGGTGGCAACTCCTAAAGTTTTGAAATCATGGCAACTGCAGTAGACCAGACCACACATGGCAACAGCTGTAGTTGTCCAGAAAATGGCAATCTGAAACTTTGACCTGAGATGGCAACTACCTAGTGTTAGTAGGTGGCAACTCCTAAAGTTTTGAAATCATGGCAACTACAGTAGACCAGACCACACATGGCAACAGCTGTAGTTGTCCAAAAAATGTCAATCTGAAACTTTGACCTGAGATGGCAACTACAGATTGAGCAGACATGGCAACTGTAGTTGTCTGACATGGCAACCGTAGTTCATGTTAGAATAAATCCGAGGTATACCGTCGATCATCCGAGGACCAAGCAATCACACGAGGCGTCAAACTTCCATGTACATTGGACTTGAGCTTATCCCATGAGTACCGCTGCTACTCCAAAGACTCCATATGACTCCACCTGCAACTTGTAGTCCCTTCTTTTCTTGACCACAGTCAACCCTTGAGCAATATTAAGTTCCTTGTTACTCTAGCTTGTGCTCCCAACTTCCAGAGTATCCGTCCAACGCCATCACACACCGATCACTGACCTGCGTGAAAGTGAACAACTCACATATTGGGTGTCACACATAAGAGTTACCTGAACTCAACATCACCGCCCCTTTCTTGACCGCCTGTCTGAAACATGAAGGAATTTCACCGTTGCTTGTAGTCATTCCGAGTCAAAATCGCAGTTGTCTCACCACATGTATGACCACCAGAGCCCTGGCCCGTCTCCATGTCCCGTGCGTACCGCACGCCTCGCCGCTATTACCGCGTCGAGCATCTGCTGTCCCGGTCAAGTCTCAAGGGTCGCGAACCCACACCACTCAACCCCCACTGCAGAGTACCACCGATCATCACCGACCGATGACGAGTTTCACGCTTCCATCAGACCACTGGGCTCCAGTCCGAACTGCATGTCACTCGCTTTTCCCATCCGTTGAATAGGCTTCGAGTCTCTAGATCCTTACACCGTAGCCCCTCAATCCAGCTCCACCTTCAACATGACTCCATGGTAGATGATCAGTCCACCCACGCGCCCCGTCGACTTCAAGCTCTCATGTGCACCGTCTTGAATCAACCCCGCGCCATAGTCTTGTCGAAGCAACACAAGCCTCGGGCCTGCGCCACGTGTTTCCACGCCCAGAAGTCGGTCACTATCAGTATCACGCTCCTATGTCGCCGTCGCCAATCCCGCACCGTCTTCTGTATCAACCGACTTACGTCGATCCGTCAGACTGTCCAGTCCGACCCAGCCGAACTTGTTCGACTGCAACGACACGCTTCAAGGCTCCCAAATCATCTTCCGTAAATTTTCATCCATCACATGATAATTCCATCTTTGCTGGCATGGCTTCCCGCAATGACCAAGCATCCTTGTTGCACCAACAAAATTTTCACCCTTGTCTGCCGTAACCCAAGGTTTTCAGTCCCGTCGAACTTCTCCACCTCAAACCTGGTACCCGATGGCGCCACAGTTCATTGTACGGCTGACCCTGTGAAAAAAAATTCTCTGAGCTTTCCTCACGTGATGCCCAAGTACACAAGCAAAACCTGACGTGGTATACCCTCATGTACTAATAGCAATTCCAACCAAAAGAAAATCTTGTGGTAATCACGTGATGGCTCCCTTGCACAAACTCCCAATGCATGCTAATTGCTTTGCCTTGCCAATCATCCTTGCTAGTCCTCGATGGGTACGTATCCTTGATGGATTTCTTTCACCAATTGATTTACCTGCCAATCTCCGTGTCATACGTGGACTCGGTCCACTTTTGGTCCAAGCAAATCCCGTAGATGCCTGGTGCTCCTGTACACACATGCAAGCGACCGGATCAACAGCACTTGTCCACAGCCTTTAGCTCACACACGCGCGTGGCTCATCGAGCACACCCACCAGCAGCCAGCCATTGCCTAGCCAGCCCGCACCGGCCTACTCTCAACTGGGCCTCCTGCCCGAGCTGGTTCGGTGTGGGTCCGCACGACGCCAGCTCTTGCTGGGGCCTCCGCACGCGGGGTATGCCAGCTGCCGCCGAGTCGCTGCATCACGCCAAGACCGCTTCCAATTGCTTTCTTGATCCGACGACGTCTTCCGATCGCTTCCGTCGGCTGCCTATCCTTCCACGGCTTCAAGCCGACGATGATCACGATATCGAATCTTCCTTCTAAATCAACGATCCGCCGCCTCCGAACAACCTAGCTCATGATACCACTTGTTAGAATAAATCCGAGGCATATCGTCGATCATCCGAGGACCAAGCAATCACACGAGCACGACACCGAGAATTGTTAACGAGGTTCACCGATATGGCTACATCCTCGGGGCTTGACTACGGGCGCTCCTCCCCGTGACACCGTCACAATGCCGCATCCGGTCGCCCTGGACACCAGCACATGCCGCCGGCTTCCCCTGCGTTCCGGTGCTATTATGTTGGCATAGGTTACATCGTATGTCTACCCTCGCTATATAAGAGAGGCCTAGGATATTAGTGTCCTACTAGGACACGAGTCCATATCCCATCTAAACACAATACTCCCTCCGGTCCTTTTTACTCTGCATATTAGGTTTGTCTGAAGTCAATCTCATCCAACTTTGACCAAGTTTATATAAAAAATTATTGACATTTACATAACAACACCAACATCATTAGATTCATCTCGGAATATATTTTCATATTATATTTATTAGATATTATAGATGCTAATAATTTCTAATATAAATTTGGTCAAACTTAGCTAAGTTTGACTTTCGGCAAATCCAATGTACAGAGTAAAAAGGACCGGAGGGAGTACAACTACAAGTCTAACTGTAACCTATCTCGTACACTATATTCGACACAACTCCAACAGTTCCGCGACATGGCAACTGCACTTAAACGAATATAGATGAGGGTCCGGCCCATGGCAACTGCGTGCGCGCGGTAAAGTGTCACGTGGGGCGTGCGGGACCATGAGGTACGAGGCCTGACGTACCGGGCGCATGGGCGTTATCTATTTCGCCCATACGCACGCGTATAAGAGAGACCGGAAGGGAAAAAAGGCATGTGGGCGCTAGTTGTTTTGCCCACACACAAATGTGTGGGCTGGTCCTCTTAGGCACCACACAGAACGTGTGGGCAGATCTCTTAACGCCCACACGTGTGGCAGTTATCGGGACCCAAACTAAAAGTATGGCAAACCGAATTAAAACCATATCCTGAATAGAGGTTGCACGGTAAAGAATGCACTGTTGCATCATCATCAGTCTAATGGAAGAGGGTCCAGTGCGTCTGCCTGCTTCCAACATTACAAGTTTACACGATGATGAGCGTTGGCGATCGACATAATCAGAAGAAAAATTGCATACTATGTACTGCCTTTTTCTGGTATCATCCTGCCCATGGAGTACTATGGTGTACTACGTCTATCTCATCATCAATCCCAATTCCTTGGCACCATAATATTCATCCAACCAACTTTCAACAGACTGTTAATTAGAGTAGCTAACAGTCCTAGTAGTATAAAATATATTTCACCAGCCATGCAGTAGTAATCTTGCATAGTATTAGACCACATCTACATGAGCGAAAAACAATTCTTGTCCAAGAGCATGTGACAATCAATTCCTATATTTATCCACAACCCATTGAAAATTCTTGTACCTAAGCCGCTGCCACCTTCTGGTCAGCCAACACTAAACCAGTTGCTTCAACATCTTCACATCATAACAAGAGAAAACACACACAGTGGCCAATGGGAGAGCGGCGACTCCTCCAAATTTCACAGTCCATGAGCAATATGTGAACAACTAGATGAACCAACTGACCCATAGTTCTGATGCATACAAGTGCACAGCAGCTACACAAGAAAAATATACAAGCTCTTATGGAACTGTTGGTTCAAGATTCAGGCGGTGAAAGCATGAACCGAAGAAAAATGTATGGGGGAGGAGGAGGGGGCTAACCATTGATCAGATGAGATGAATATGTCCGTGAAACCATCGCCGTCGGCGGAGGGGAACGGTCCTTCGAGGCGGAGGGGAGATCCGGGGAAGGAGAACATTGACCGGGGCGGTCCATCGCCGTAGCTGAAGGGGCGGAGCTTGGATCCTCAGCATCGGAGGGAGGGAGTCGGGGCATCGCTTCTGTAGGCGGCGGAGGAGCTCGGAGGTGGTCGGGGGCGCTAGATCCTGGTCGGCGGCGCCGTCGTCTTAGGTTGTGGGTTTCCTCCCCGTGGAAAGAACGTGGCTCGGGCAAGGTTACCCGGAGAATGATGTGATCCAAATGACGTGGTCGATCTCCCTGGGCCAACTCGGCCCGTGGCTCTTCGACCCCGGGAAATAGCGGGGATCCCCCGGGATCCCTGGAAACCAAACGAGGCCTTAGGGACGGCGACGCGTCCGGCCGGCCGGCGTGCACGGTACAGATCAAGGCTGAATGGTTCATCATCGGAGGGGCGGCCGGCAGTGTGTAGGCGCTGCGCAGTTTATAGCCAGGCGTCGGCGGCTTCGGCTGGCTGGTCGCGCGAGAAGTAGATTAGAGCATCTCCAACAGACGCGCAACGCGCGGCGCGTTAAAAATCAGAATACCACGCCGGGTGAGTCAGGTTTTGCGCGCGGCGGTGCTCTGGCTCCAGCGGCCGCCGCAAAATAAAGCGCGCCCGAGCCACTCCAGTAGGCGAGCTATATTTCAATTTTTTTTCTTGACGATTGCATACATAGCATACAAATATGGAGATAGTTCGGCACATAGCCTGCTTCTACGATACAAAATGCGTACATCTAGACTTCTCCAACGATATATAGTTCTACTTCGTCCACATAGCCTGCTTCTACGATACAAAATAAAACGAAAAACTATTACTACTCGTCATTCTTCGACTCGGACTCTGCCTCGGTGATGTCCTCCTCCGACATCTGAGCATAGGCGTCAAGGAACCGCTCGTCGCGGGAGTCCCAGGACGACACGTCTCCTAGCGCCATGTTGTATTTAGCGACCGCCTTCCGCGTTCGCTTGTCCTCGCTATAGGCGGCTCGCTCCTTCCTTCTCTCCTCCCTCTCCTCCCTCCTCTGGGCGAAGAACTGTTCCTCGTTGATGATGTCTTGCAGGAAGCGTTGCCTCCACAGCGCCATGGTTTCCTCGTCCTTCTCGGCCAGACTAAGACGGCGCTCCCGCCTCCGGTGTTTGCGACGATCCTCGTCAGTGTTAAGCCACGGGAAAGGCGCCAACTCCTGTGCCCGCTCCCGCGTCGCCACGTCGGTGAAGTTCATGTCCCAACGGGACCGCCGGAGGCGCCACGCCGCAGTGTAGTACGCGCGGGCGCCATCCTGGGCGGTGTTGAAGGTTCCGAGGCCGAGGCGCACGCCGCCGCCCGACTGAATCGAGGCGGAATAGGTGCCGGACGGACGCACGCGGACGCTGCGGTAGCCCGAATCTCCCCGGCGGCGAGGCGGTATGGTGGCGCGGTGGTGGCGTGTCGGCGGCGAGGAGAGAAAGCAGTTGAGGGAGCGAGAGAGAGCAGCAGAGGGCGCTGCAATTTTATAGGCGCGCCGGACGCGGTGCGCCAAATCTAGCGCGCGAGCTGCCGCCTTCTCCCGCGCGTGCGTAATCGTTTCTCGCGCTAGTTTGCTGCCACCGTTGAACGCGCGTGCTAAAACCCCAATTTACCCTGTGCGCGCGTCTTTTAGCGTGGCTGTTGGAGATGCTCTTAGTCAGGATGAAGAGAGGAAAGCGCATACGATTGTAGCGATTTCAGCCTGCTCGTAGGCATCTGCGTGGGGGCTCCTATAGGGCGCCTTCAGCGCCGCGCAAGGATCTGGCGCCCGCAGCAGCGGTTGGATGGGCCGGCCCACGATCACGCAACAAAGCAACTAGAGAAAAATGACAGCCAAAAATACCTCCCGACCGGAATTCGACCTCGCGCCCTCCCGCTTCCAGACGGTGAGGCTAGCCACTGCACCACCTAACTGCTAGCGGATATTCCCACCGCGAAAGTTTAAATAAACAGCAAATAGACGCGCTATTTATTGCACAATACACTGTGGCATTTATACATTTCAATTATTGCAAATATGTTCAAATATTACGGATGGAGTTCTTGGGCATGCAAAAAAAGGTCCACATATTCAAAAATAGTTCTGAATACACACTGGACATTTTCTTAGTATAGGGTGAACATTATTCAAAGAACACTGAACATTTTTTTTAAATACGGTGAACTTTTTTTGAATACATGCTGAACAAAATTTCTCTACATGATGAACATTTTTAATACACACTGAACATTTTTTCAATGTATAGTGAACAATATTCAAATACACGTAGAACTTTTTTTTAAATACGATGAACTCCTTTTGAATGCATGCTGAACAAAATTTCTATACATGATGAACATATTTTATACCCACTGAACATTTTTCCAATGTATGGTGAATATTTTTCTTCAACACGGTTAACAAAAATTTGGAATTCAGAACTATTTTTGAAACGTGAACAAAATTCGAAAACATGAACACAATTTGGAATTTCGAAAAACATTTTCTGAAAAGTCAAACGAATTTCGAAAAATCTGAACATATTTTGGATATTGAAAATAGTTCATCCAATTCAAAAATAGTTCATCGAATTTAAAAAAGTTCACTGGTTTTCAAAAAAAGTTCATTGAATTTGAAAAAAAGTTCATCGATTTTGAAAAAAGTTCATGGAATTTGGTTAGAAAAGTTCATCATTTTGCTCAAAATGTTCACGCATTTTGCAGAAAAGAAAAAATGAACAAAACCGTTCCAATAAAAAAGGAAAAAGAAAAAACTGTTCCAAAAACGAATAAAAAAGAAAACCATTCCAGCAAATAAAAAAAAGATTATAAGAAGAAAAAGGCCATTAGTAAACACGTCAAGTAGGCTGGCTGTTTGGTTGTGGCAACGAACTCTGAGCAAGGAGATCGCCAGTTCGAGTAACCGTGGGGACGCTGTTTTTTGCGTCTTTAAAAAAAGTAACGTGGGCCGGTCCAGTGCGGTGAAAGGGGTGTGCGCCGTGTACCGTTAAGCCTAAAACGGGCGCTACGGGTGCCGTTTTGGAAATGCCCATCTGCGTGTTGTATTCTCTCGCAGATGGGCTGGCCGGTTGCTGGCTTTCTCTCACAAGGATAGATGGGCTTCTAAAACAACTCAGAAGAGGGCAATGGGGCAAATATTCTGGGCTGAGCGGGGACAATGTTCTATATCGCTGGCCAGGTGTAAGTGGGCCAAAAAATCGAGTGTTCCCCCCTGGGGGGCACCGCCCAGTTTGGCCCCATGAAGCTCCACCACTGTTGACGAGGAGAGGGTGGCCGAACTGTGGCATCTGTCCACATCTTCTTCAAGTACCGGTACTCCATTAGACTATGAGGTTCCCCCCTGGGGGGCACCGCCCAGTTTGGCCCCGTGAAGCTCCACCACTGTTGACGAGGAGAGGGTGGCCGAACTGTGGCATCTGTCCACATCTTCTTCAAGTACCGGTACTCCATTAGACTATGAGGTATGATCAACGTTGGCTCAAGCTCGACTACCTCGACATCTCATCCTGGATCATGATGCGCTCCATCAAGGACTGGTGGCTCAACATGTCGGCTACTAATATGCCGAACCAGAAAGCGATGGCCTCCCATACTATGCTAACATGCTAGACCATATGGTGTGAGAGAAATGCATGGGTGTTTCGCCACCAGTCCACGTGTAACGCCCGGATAATTAGGCTACAGTAAACTCTCCTAATGATGCCATGTCATCTTTGATTACTGTTGTTAAACTTTCGTAAGTTCAAACCGATCCAGAAATCAATTAAAAAATAGCAAACAACAAAAGTTTTTAGAAGTTGAAACAAAAATGTTCAAACAGTGCCAAAAATGACATAGATAATTATGGTGTAGAAGACACAATTTTATAAAATACCTAAATGCCCTAAATTATATAAAACAGAAAAAGGAAAAGAAAAATAAAGAAAAGAAAGAAAGAAAGAGAAGGGAAACCCCCCCCCCCAAACCCCCCTGGGCCAACTGGCCCAGCTAACCCAGCCGACCGGCCCAGTCGGCCCGGCCCGCCTCCCCCTGCCGTCTCCCTTCCTGTTCCCCCGACCTGGGTCGGAACAGGGGAGCGTCGCCACCAGACCCCCTCGCCGGCGACGAGGAGGGGATAAGGCCGCCACGCCCCCCCCCCCCCCCGCCTCCTCGATCCCGCCTCCCACTCGCCCCCACTTTCGCCTTGCCTCCTGCGCCTCTCCCTCTCCCCTCCAGATCCACCTCCCCCTCGTTCCCCTCCGTATCCGAGTGCCACCGCCGCCATGGCTCTGGCCTAGCCACGGCCACCGTGCCCACCTCGCCGCCCCACGGTGTCTCCAAGGGCCGCCATCGTCCGCTGCTTCGACTGGTGCAACCCGTTGGAGACCAGAGCCACCGCAATGCCCCGACGCCGCCATCTTCCTTCCCTGCTCCAACAAGCTCCACCGCCATTCTTCACCGACTCCGGTCGCGCCCCTGCAGCTACTAAACCCGCAAGGGCCACCGTGTGCGCCGCTGGGTGAGCCCCTGCTCCCTCCTCTCTCTCTCGTGCGCCCTAGCTAGCTGCCGCCGAAGCACCTGAGCGCTCCGCCGCGAACCCCGTCGCCGACGACTCTCCGGTGACCAAACGGTCACGGGGCCGAGCCCTTTGTGCTCAGCGCGTCGTGCAGCTCCACCCTAGCCTTCCCGTTAGCCCCGAAGCGCGATGCATCACCGTCTTCGTCTCACGCCCGAACCACCTCGCCGCCGTCGAGCCTGTTGCGCTCGACTCTGGCCACCACAGCCTCCGCAACCACCACCATTCGCTCAGCCGTCGTCTTGCCGTTCGAATGCGACCGGTACCGCCCGTTTTGGTGGCCTGCAGACGAAACCCGACGCTCGCCCGAGCCGAGCCGCCGCGAAAACGAACTCGCCGGCGTCTAAACGCCGGCCGGCTGACGTGGCATGCGTGGGGCCCCACCCTGGGTCACTGCCAGTGGGCCTGGGGCCCCCCCTTGATCACCAGATATCGCCTATTCTTCTCTATACTGCTTGCATTAGAGTAGTGTAGCATGTTACTGTTCGGTTACTCCTATTCTGTTGCATAGCCTGTCATTGTTGCTACAGTCATTGATACCCTACCCGCATGCTAGTTTATCATCATTGGCCCTACATTCTTGTCAGACTGCCTTGCTATACTATTGGGCCGTGATCACTCGGGAGGTGATCATGGGTTTATACTATACATACATACATATTATATAGATGGTGACTAAAGTCGGGTCAGCTCGTTGAGTACCCGCAAGTGATCCCGATGTGGGGGCTGAAAGGACAGGTGGCTCCATCCCGGTAGAGGTGGGCCTGGGTTCCTGACGGCCCCCGACTGTTACTTTGTGGCGGAGCGACAGGGCGGGTTGAGACCACCTAGGAGACAGGTGGGCCTGGCCCTGGTCGGCGTTCGCGGTTGCTTCATAATAACACGCTTAACGAGATCTTGGTATTTGATCTGAGTCTGGCTACTGGCCTATACGAACTAACCAACTACGCGGGAATAGTTATGGGCACTCGACGTCGTGGTATCAGCCGAAGCCTTTGTGACGTCAGCGACTGAGCGGCGCGCGCCAGATTGGACCGCGTAACGTGACTTCCTTAGTAATGGAGGTTGCTAGGTCTGCTTCCGGCCGCCCACGCAACGTGCAGGTGTGCAATGGGTGATGGGCCCAGACCCCTGCGTGCATAGGATTTAGACCGGCGTGCTGACCTCTCTGTTGTGCCTAGGTGGGGCTGCAACGTGTTGATCTTCCGAGGCCGGGCATGACCCAGGAAAGTGTGTTCGGCCAAATGGGATCGAGCGTGTTGGGTTATGTGGTGCACCCCTGCAGGGAAGTTAATCTATTCGAATAGCCGTGATCTTCGGTAACAGGACGACTTGGAGTTGTACCTTGACCTTATGACAACTAGAACCGGATACTTAATAAAACACACCCTTCCAAGTGCCAGATACAACCCGGTGATCGCTCTCTAACAGGGCGACGAGGAGAGGATCGCCGGGTAGGATTATGCTATGCGATGCTACTTGGAGGACTTCAATCTACTCTCTTCTACATGCTGCAAGACGGAGGCTGCCAGAAGCGTAGTCTTCGATAGGACTAGCTATCCCCCTCTTATTCTGGCATTCTGCAGTTCAGTCCACCGATATTGCCTCTTTACACATATACCCATATGCATATGTAGTGTAGATCTTTGCTTGCGAGTACTTTGGATGAGTACTCACGGTTGCTTTCTCCCTCCTTTTCCCCTTTTCCTCTTCTTCCCGGATGCCGCAACCAGACTTTGGAGCCCAGGAGCCAGACGCCACCGTTGATGACGACTACTACACTGGAGGTGCCTACTACTACGTGCAGGCTGCTGACGACGACCAGGAGTAGTTAGGAGGATCCCAGGCAGGAGGCCTGTGCCTCTTTCGATCTGTATCCCAGTTTGTGATAGCCTTCTTAAGGCAAACTTGTTTAACTTATGTCTGTACTCAGATATTGTTGCTTCCGCTGACTCGTCTATGATCGAGCACTTGTATTCGAGCCCTCAAGGCCCCTGGCTTGTATTATGATGCTTGTATTATTTATGTTTTTAGAGTTGTGTTGTGATATCTTCCTGTGAGTCCCTGATCTTGATCGTACACGTTTGCGTGCATGATTAGTGTACGATTGAATCGGGGGCGTCACAAGTTGGTATCAGAGCCGACTGCCTGTAGGAATCCCCCTTCCACACTCCTTGGCTGAAGTCGAGTCTAGTCACTACAAAACTTTTACTAACTTGGCTGTGTGCCTTACGGGCCCACGCCGCCATTGGGTGGTATTAGGATCTTTTACTCCTCGGCCTTTACTCTGGGGCTCTGCACTCTCTCCTACTTGGGTTAAACAAATTTACTAACTCTAACATTAGGATCCCGTTACCACGTTCACCCCAAAGTTGGATAAGCCATAGTTATTCTGTAGGATAGTATTTTGAATAGTACCCACATTGTCATTTGACTCCATTGAAACATCTTTGTTTTCAGATGGAACCCACGAGGCAGGTCGTGCGCCACACGGCGGCCATTGGTGCCTCAGGATCAACTGCTGTGCTAGCTGAGACGATGACCTATCTGGTTTATCGCTGGCACCCTGAGTACACCGTCTATGAGGAGTACCAGGACTTTAACCAGGAGCAGTACCGTGCCATCATCCACCTCTACTCTCGGGAGTATGACTCCACTACTGTGCTACACACCGCTTATGGTGTTGGAGTGACCATCGAGATGGCAGTTCACGATGCTGCCTGTGCTGCTCTGGCACGTCTTGGTGGAGAGTATCAGGCGTTGGACGATTCCCCTTTCAGGCACATTGCTATCGCATCCGATGTTGGTGCGGAGGGATACTACACTGCTGCCTACTCCACCGTCACTCGAGAGCCCTTCCACCATCAGAGCCTGGTTCTGCATGCTGATGGGTTGGACCGAGCTAACCGAGCTCTTCGCCACGAGTTGTACACCACTCGTCGGCACCTTTACAGGGCTCTGACGCTGTTGCACCCCTTTGTTCTATCTAGACAGCTACCGCGTTCTGCGATCTACCCAGCCAGGACCGTGATGCCCGACGGTGTCGGTTGGCCAGAGGTGGGAGGCTACTCTCCCGCACTTGGTCCTCTTCTGCCACCTGAGCGTCGGGTTCTACACCAGAGTATCCGCGGCCCCTAGGCCGCTGACGTGGACAATCCGTTGCCTCACTACCAGTTGTCGGGCTACGACTACCTCCACAGTACCTCCTGGGACTGATGTAGTCTTGCTTATTAGTAATAGATGCATTCGCCGCGAGCCTGCGTGCCGCCTATGATGACTTAGTCTATGTACTGGACTTTGTGTACTGAACTCTATGTCCGACCCCTTTTGTAAGTTATGCCGACTACTATGTGGTATCTGTCGTGCTCCTTTCATTATGCATGTTTCATCATGAATGATACTTGTCTATGCAAATTTCTCAATGCTGAACTACTCCTATTATATATTAG
This sequence comes from Triticum timopheevii, assembly GCA_963921465.1. Classification (NCBI taxonomy): domain Eukaryota; kingdom Viridiplantae; phylum Streptophyta; class Magnoliopsida; order Poales; family Poaceae; genus Triticum; species Triticum timopheevii. Next base: position 552,699,227 of record OY997272.1, on the reverse strand, counting down.
CAGGATGGTTAGACCAGCTGGTCGTGGTCGTGGCGACAACGCCCCACCACCGCCTAAGTACATGGCTGGTATGGTCCAACAGCTCGAGATGAATCGCCAGTTCATGGAGAATATGATGGCTCAGTTCCCTCGCCCCAATATGAACGAGCAGCCAGCCCAAGTGACTCTGCAGGATTTCATGCGCCTCAACCCAACCGTGTACCGCAGCTCAACTCAGCCGCTGGATGCTGATGACTGGCTCCGTGACATCACCTATGACATGGAGTCTGCTGAGGTGGCCCCTGCCCGCTATGTCACCTTTGCTTCCTTCTTTCTGAAGGGACCCGCAGCTCAATGGTGGGACAGCGACAGGTGTACTCTGCCAGTTGGGACAATCATCACCTGGCCAGACTTTCAAGCTGCCTTCCGTGCCCGCTTCATTCCTCAGGGGATCATGGACAGGAAGAAGCGTGAGTTCCGCAACCTCACCCAGGGCAACAAAACTGTGGAAGCTTATCAGCGGGAGTTTCTAGACTTGTCCCACTATGCTGAAGAAGACATTGCAACTGATGCACGTAGACAGGAGAAGTTCCGTGACGGCCTTCAAGCTGACATCAAGCTCGCACTTCTGGTGCATGACTTTGCCGATTTCGCCACCTTGGTGAACAAGGCTATCAATGTCGAGACTGGTCTGCAGGAACACCAGAGCTCTCACAGGCGCAACCGTGACACGGGCTCATCTTCGGGCCCGCCCTCGCAGAAGCGTAAGATATGGATCCCGAACAGCATGTACCGTCCAAATGCACCTGCCCCAAGGCAGACCTATGTTGCACCTCGTCTACCTCCTCCACCATCTAGGCAGCCAAGGCTTCCAGCTCCACCACCCGGAGCACCTGTTCCCACTCCCAATAATGGTCTGTGCTACAAGTGTGGTCAACCAGGTCACCTTGCCAGGAACTGCTATCAGAATCAGAACCAGAATCAACTGGCCCTTCCAGCAGCTGGCCGTGGAAACAACCAGGCCCGCAACAACAATGCCAAGTCCTATGGTCGTGTTCATGCCAACCACGTTGATCTGAACGAAGCTCAAGACCAGCCTGCTACCGTGATGGGTACTCTTCTCGTAAATTCAGTACCAGCATCCGTTTTATTTGATATAGGTGCATCGCATTCATTCATGTCAGAAGATTTTGCATGCTTGCACGACATTAAATGTGAGGACATGAACGCTTCGCTATTAGTGCACACCCCTGCGGGCCAATGTCGGACCTCCATGATTTGCAACGACGTTCCCGTTGAAATCGAAGGACTAGAATTCCTTGTCTCTCCCATCGTACTGAAGTCCTGTAGCATTGATATCATTCTGGGAATGAATTGGTTAAAAGCGCATACTGCTTCTATCATTTGCGCCACCAAGACCGTCCATCTGCTACACCCTTCTGATGAAATAATAAGCTACAATGCTCGTCTGGTTCAGAATGTCGAGGCAAGGCTCTATGCATTGAATGCATTGAACGCCGCACCACTCGAGGGCATTGAAAACATTCCCGTCGTGCGTGACTTCCTCGACGTCTTTCCTAAAGAAATCCCCGGGATTCCCCCTGCTAGAGCTGTCGAATTCATCATCGACTTGAAACCAGGCACCACTCCTATAGCCAAGCGACCCTACAAGATGCCGCTGCATGAACTCCTTGAGCTTAAGGAGGAAATCGATAAATCTCTTCAAAGTGGTTTCATTCGCCCAAGTTGCTCTCCTTGGGGAGCACCTTCTCTCTTTGTCAAGAAGAAAGATGGGACAAACCGATTAGTCCAAGACTACCGTCCTATAAACCAAGCTACCATTCAGAATAAGTATCCTCTTCCTCGGATCAATGATCTGTATGATCAACTGGCTGGTTCATCAGTGTTCTCTAAAATTGACTTGAGGTTGGGTTACCACCAGATCCGTGTTCGTGAGGAGGATATCCCCAAGACCGCATTCGTGACTCGATATGGATCTTACGAGTACACCGTCATGTCTTTCGGCTTAACTAATGCTCCAGCCACCTTCTCTCGTCTGATGAATTATATATTCATGGATTACCTCGACAAGTTTGTCGTGGTTTATCTGGATGATATTCTGGTATTTTCCAAGAACGAAGAGGAACATGCTGAACATCTTCGTCTTGTGCTGGAAAAGCTACGAGAGCATCAACTTTATGCCAAGTTCTCCAAGTGTGAATTCTAGCTACCAAAAGTAACCTATCTCGGGCATGTCATCTCTAAGGATGGTATTGCCGTCAACCCTGAATGAGTCCAGGCTATTCTTGATTGGACTCCTCCGAAGAATGTTAAGCAAGTCAGAAGTTTTCTCGGTCTCGCCAGCTATTGCCGTCGATTCGTCGAGAACTTCTCCAAGATCGCCAGGCCTTTGGCTAACCTGTTTCATAAGGGCGTCAAGTTCCAATGGACAAATAAATGTCAGGAAAGCTTCCAGGCACTCAAAGACAAGTTGACTTCTGCCCCAGTACTAGCTCCACCTGATACTAAGAAGGAGTTCATCATTTACTGCGACGCTTCTCGTCAAGGATTAGGCTGTGTCCTAATGCAGGAGCGCAAAGTGATTGCCTATGCCTCTCGTCAATTGCGCCCTCACGAAGAGAACTACCCAGTTCACGACCTCGAGCACGCTGCTGTTATCCATGCACTGAAACAGTGGCGACATTACCTTCTCGGTAATCGTTGCGAGATCTTCACCGACCACCAAAGTCTGAAGTATCTGTTTACTCAGCCAGACCTGAACCTCCGTCAGCAGAGGTGGATGGAGATTGTTGCAGACTTTGACTTGGGTATTTCCTATACACCAGGCAAGGCTAATGTAATGGTTGATGCCTTGAGCCGCAAGTCTTACTGCAACCACCTCCAGATTCACAAAGTTCAGCCCTCACTTGTTGAAGAATTCAGAAAGCTGAACCTCCATATTGTTCCTCCGGGTGCACTCGCTCCCCCTCCTGAGGAGTTTCGCAAGATGAATCTCCGTGTTGTTTCCCAGGGTTCCCTCTATACCCTGGCTGTCGAACCCGATCTCGTGAGCTCCGTCAAGACAATACAGGGATATGACTCTGAAGCCCACAAGATTAAGCGCGACCTCAAAGAAGGAAAGCCCTCATTCTTCACTATTGCTGATGATGGCGCCTTGTACTTCAAAGGCCGCCTAGTGGTGCCGTGTAAGGAGGAAAACCTGAATATGACTCAGAAGGTTATGAAAGAAGCTCATGATACGCCTCTATATATCCATCCTGGTAGTACAAAGATGTACCAGGACATTCGTCAAAGATTCTGGTGGTCTAACATGAAGCAAGACATTGCTCGCTATGTTGCTGAGTGTGATGTTTGCCGTCGTATCAAAGCAGAACATCAAAGGCCTGCTGGAACTCTGCAACCTATCTCTATTCCTGAATGGAAATGGGACCATGTTGAAATGGACTTTGTCACTGGATTTCCCAAATCGCAAAAAGGTAATGATGCTATTCTTGTCGTCATTGACCGGCTTTCTAAAGTTGCACATTTTCTGGCTGTCAAGGAAACGATCACTGCTAGTCAGCTGGCAAACCTCTACATGTCCAGAATTGTCTCGCTTCACGGTATTCCATTAGTAATCATTTCAGACCGTGGCAGCTTATTCACTTCAAGATTCTAGGCAAGTTTCCAAGAAGCTATGGGCACTCATCTGTCTTTCAGCACTGCTTTTCATCCTCAGTCGCAAGGGCAAGTTGAACGTGTCAACCAAGTTCTCAAAGACATGCTTCGAGCTTGTGTTATCTCCTTCAGCAAGAAATGGGAGGAGTCTCTCCCATATGCTGAGTTCTCTTATAATAATAGCTATCAAGCTAGTCTGAAGATGGCCCCCTTCGAAGTGTTATATGGACGAAAGTGCCGAAACCCTCTGAACTGGTCAGAAACTGGGGAACGTCCACTCTTCGGTCCGGATATTATCCAACATGCCGAAGAACAAGTCCGCATTATTCGCGAGCATCTCAAGACTGCTCAGTCACGTCAGAAGAGTCAGTATGACCGTCATCATAAAGACATGGTCTATCAACCTGGCTAAAAGGCCTATCTTCGCGTTACACCAAAGAAGGGTGCTCACCGCTTCGGGATCAAGGGCAAGCTAGCTCCTCGCTATATTGGCCCATTCACTATTCTGGAAAGGCGTGGAAAAGTGGCATATCAACTGGAGCTTCCGCCAAACCTTTCTCAGGTTCACGATGTGTTCCATGTGTCACAGCTCCGTCGTTGCTTCAAGGACCCAATCCGAGCAGTGGATCATGAAGTGCTCGAATTGCAACAGAACCTTTCCTATAGGGAGCATCCAGTCCGCATTCTCGACCAAGCTGAACGCCGCATGCGTCAGAAGGCGATCAAGTTCCTCAAAGTTCAGTGGTCGCACCATTCTGAAGATGAAGCCACTTGGGAACGTGAGGATCGTCTGCGTGAAGAATACCCCGCATTGTTTTCTTCTACCTCCTAAATCTCGGGAGAGATTTCTTGTAGTGAGGAGATTTGTAACGCCCGGATAATTAGGCTACAGTAAACTCTCCTAATGATGCCATGTCATCTTTGATTACTGTTGCTAAACTTTCGTAAGTTCAAACCGATCCAGAAAGCAATTAAAAAAATGGCAAACAACAAAAGTTTTTAGAAGTTGAAACAAAAATGTTCAAACAGTGCCAAAAATGACATAGATAATTATGGTGTAGAAGACACGATTTTATAAAATACCTAAATGACCTAAATTAAATAAAACAGAAAAAGGAAAAGAAAAATAAAGAAAAGAAAGAAAGAAAGAGAAGGGAAAAACCCCCCAAAACCCCCTGGGCCAACTGGCCCAGCTAACCCAGCCGACCGGCCCAGCCCGCCTTCCCCTGCCGTCTCCCTTCCTGTTCCCCCGACCCGGGTCGGAACAGGGGAGCGTCGCCACCAGACCCCCTCGCCGGCGATGAGGAGGGGATAAGGCCGCCACGCCCCCCCCCCCCCCGCCTCCTCGATCCCGCCTCCCACTCGCCCCCACTCTCGCCTTGGCTCCTGCGCCTCTCCCTCTCCCCTCCAGATCCACCTCCCCCTCGTTCCCCTCCGTATCCGAGCGCCACCGCCGCCATGGCTCCGGCCTAGCCACGGCCACCGTGCCCACCTCGCCGCCCCACGGTGTCTCCAAGGGCCGCCATTGTCCGCAGCTTCGACTGGTGCAACCCGTTGGAGACCGGAGCCACCGCAACGCCCCGACGCCGCCATCTTCCTCCCCTGCTCCGACAAGCTCCGTCGCCGTTCTTCACCGACTCCGGCCGCGCCCCTGCAGCTACTACACCCCCAAGGGCCATCGTGTGCACCGCTCGGTGAGCCCCTGCTCCCTCCTCTCTCTCTCGTGCGCCCTAGCTAGCTGCCGCCGAAGCACCCGAGCGCTCCGCCGCGAACCCCGTCGTCGATGACTCTCCGGTGACCAAATGGTCACGGGGCCGAGCCCTTTGTGCTCAGCGCGTCGCGCAGCTCCACCTTAGCCTTCCCGTTAGCCCCGAAGCGTGCTGCGTCGCCGTCTTCGTCTCACGCCCGAACCACCTCGCCGCCGTCGAGCCTGTTGCGCTCGACTCTGGCCACCACAGCCTCCGCAACCACCACCATTCGCTCCGCCGTCGTCTTGCCGTTCGAATGCGACCGGTCCCGCCCGTTTTGGTGGCCTGCAGACGAAACCCGACGCTCGCACGAGCCGCGCCGCCGCGAAAACGAACTCGCCGGCGTCTAAACGCCGGCCGGCTGACGTGGCATGCGTGGGGCCCCACCCTGGGTCACTGCCAGTGGGCCTGGGGGCCCCCACTGGCCAAGTTGACCGGGTCAACTACGCTGATGTGGCAGCTACTGCCACTGACATGCGGGCCCGCGCCATTTAAAACATTTTGTAAACAAATAAAATGCTAATTATTTCGTTAATTAATTTAATTAACTAAACAGTCACTGACTACTGGGTCCCACCCACTAATTAAGCCATTTAGTTAGACTAAATCCCCCTATTAGTGACCCAGACAATGACATGTGGGACCCACTGGACCCACCTGTCTGGTTTGACTGGTCAACCGACCAGTTGACCTGCTGACATCACTCTGATGTCATGCCTGCGTCATCATTCACTGTTTTGGATAATGTTGGATTTAAATAAATAATTAAAATCAGAAAATGAGTTAAATCTTTAGAAAATCATATATTTTAATCCGTAACTCGGATGAAAATACTTTCTACATGAAAGTTGCTCAGAACGACGAGACGAATCCGGATACGCAGCCCGTTCGTCCGCCACACACCCCTAGCATACCGAACACGCAACTTTCCCCCTCCGATTCCTCTGTCCGAAAACGCGAAACACCGGGAATACTTTCCCGGATGTTTCCCCCCTTCACCGGTATTACCTCATACCGCGTTAGGGCACGCCTAGCATCACGCATTGCTTTGTCATGCATCGTTATGCATCTGTTTGCATTGTATTCATTGTTTCTTCCCCCTCTTCTCTCCAGTAGACTACGAGACCGACGCTGCTGTCGCCCCGTTCGACTACGGAGTTGACGACCCCTCTCTCTTGCCAGAGCAACCAGGAAAGCCCCCCCCCCCCCCTTGATCACCAGATATCGCCTATTCTTCTCTATACTACTTGCATTAGAGTAGTGTAGCATGTTACTGTTCGGTTACTCCAATTCTGTTGCATAGTCTGTCATTGTTGCTACAGTCGTTGATACCCTACCCGCAATCCTAAATGCTTAGTATAGGATGCTAGTTTATCATCATTGGCCCTACATTCTTGTCAGTCTGCCTTGCTATACTATTGGGCCGTGATTACTCGGGAGGTGATCACGGGTTTATACTATACATACATACATATTATACAGATGGTGACTAAAGTCGGGTCAGCTCGTTGAGTACCCGCAAGTGATCCCGATGTGGGGGCTAAAAGGACAGGTGGCTCCATCCCGGTAGAGGTGGGCCTGGGTTCCCGACGGCCCCCGACTGTTACTTTGTGGCGGAGCGACAGGGCAGGTTGAGACCACCTAGGAGACAGGTGGGCCTGGCCCTGGTCGGCGTTCGTGGTTGCTTCATAATAACACGCTTAACGAGATCTTGGTATTTGATCTGAGTTTGGCTACTGGCCTATACGCACTAACCAACTATGCGGGAACAGTTATGGGCACTTGACGTCGTGGTATCAGCCGAAGCCTTCGTGACGTCAGCGACTGAGCGGCGCGCGCCAGATTGGACTGCGTAATGTGACTTCCTTAGTAATGGAGGTTGCTAGGTCTGCTTCCGGCCGCCCACGCAACATGCAGGTGTGCAATGGGCGATGGGCCCAGACCCCTGCGCACATAGGATTTAGACCGGCGTGCTGACCTCTCTGTTGTGCCTAGGTGGGGCTGCAACGTGTTGACCTTCCGAGGCCGGGCATGACCCAGGAAGGTGTGTCCGGCCAAATGGGATCGAGCGTGTTGGGTTATGTGGTGCACCCCTGCAGGGAAGTTAATCTATTCGGATAGCCGTGATCTTCGGTAACAGGACGACTTGGAGTTGTACCTTGACCTTATGACAACTAGAACCGGATACTTAATAAAACACACCCTTCCAAGTGCCAGATACAACCCGGTGATCGCTCTCTAACAGGGCGACGAGGAGAGGATCGACGGGTAGGATTATGCTATGCGATGCTACTTGGAGGACTTCAATCTACTCTCTTCTACATGCTGCAAGACGGAGGCTGCCAGAAGCGTAGTCTTCGATAGGACTAGCTATTCCCCTCTTATTCTGGCATTCTGCAGTTCAGTCCGCCGATATTGCCTCTTTACACATATACCCATATGCATATGTAGTATAGATCTTTGCTTGCGAGTACTTTGGATGAGTACTCACGGTTGCTTTCTCCCCCCTTTTCCCCTTTTCCTCTTCTTCCCGGATGCCGCAACCAAACTTTGGAGCCCAGGAGCCAGACGCCACCGTTGACGACGACTACTACACTGGAGGTGCCTACTACTACGTGCAGGCTGCTGACGACGACCAGGAGTAGTTAGGAGGATCCCAGGCAGGAGGCATGCGCCTCTTTCAATCTGTATCCCAGTTTGTGCTAGCCTTCTTAAGGCAAACTTGTTTAACTTATGTCTGTACTCAGATATTGTTGCTTTCGCTGACTCGTCTATGATCGAGCACTTGTATTCGAGCCCTCGAGGCCCCTGGCTTGTATTATGATGCTTGTATGACTTATTTATGTTTTTAGAGTTGTGTTGTGATATCTTCCCGTGAGTCCCTGATCTTGATCGTACACGTTTGCGTGCATGATTAGTGTACGATTGAATCGGGGGCGTCACACCACGCTACCGTCCATCTTGCTTTCAAACATACAGAACGATGCCAACCTTTGGGTAACGGTGGGCGCAAAGCACTTGGGCCAAATCATGCCAGGAGAGTAGTGGCCTTGTAATCTTTCTTTTCGCTTTTCTTTGTAAAAGCAATTCTAAACTCCTTAATTAATGGATGAGGCAAATATTTTGCCTCCGTTAAAAAAAAAACTTAGGCATGGATGCACTCTATTTCTATCCACTGCCAGTTGGGGATTCTTAGTATACTTGGTCCCCTTGGCCGTTTGAGTAAACTAAAGGATAATTAACAGAAACCGGAAACTGATTCATAAGGCTCTGCTTGGATTAGGTGTAAATTTATACAACCGGATTAAATCTACAGGTGTATAATACGGGCCGTGGTGTCATTTCCTCCCAGAATCAAAACGACGGCTGGAGATCTGTATTGTTTACAGATGTCTTTGGGTGCAAAGCGACAATCCAGGCGGGGCCTAAAGGGTGTCATACCCTCCAACCGATGTGTAAATTAATACAGTGGCATATTAGAGCAGACATGAAGATTTCAGAAACATATGAAGCACCAAAGAAATGACAACCCTGTCATTGTCGATGCCAATATATCAACAGGGAGCTTCACCAGACCATTTACACAAAAGGTTAGTATCCGGACTTCGCTTATGATACACGGCGACAGAAGAAGATGCATGCACAAAAATCAGGGGTTGCCCCCCTTAAAACCAGGTTCAGGTGCCACATCGCATCCAGACAAAGCCCAACATGGCAACATCTTGACACTCTGCACCTAAGATTTAATGAAGCGAGACTTCCTGCAAGACAAACTTACGCAGTCAAACAGGGCACACGAGCCCGACTTCCATTAGACATGGCAAAGTCTCGGCCCAATTTCCATTTCTGATAACGGAAACAGGACAACCTTCTGACTAACCATGACACAGCAGGACTTCAACCAACTGGAAACTGTTCTGGTGATCTCCTGGCTCGCACTAAGCATTCAACACACCCAGGTTTTTTTCAGGAAATGGACCGGAAGGTAGAAAGCGAGAAAACTAAATGCAGCGATAACGGCCAGCAAAGGACCGCCCTTGCAGACTAACAAAAGGCTTTACGCCTACAATACGACCGAGCCCTTGCCTTGAGTGGTGGAAGCAGCAGGGCCTGGTGCGGCACCTACAAAGGAAGCAGTGGCTGCGGGTCCTTCTGGAAACTGAAAACTGCACAAAACATGACAGTGCACAATAAATTTGGTACCAAGATGCCCTTGATAGATATACACAGGAGAATAGAGTTTGGCCATGTGAGGGTGACATATACATGACCATTCAGATAGGTCTCAAGACTAAGTGGTTTCACACAGTACTGCCGCATGCGTGTAATTTGCATATCAAACTGATCTCACGAACAGCAGGCTAGGAGCAACAGTGAAAACAAGAAGGCAACAGCAGTTTCTCTTTGCTAGATGGGCACGAAACACTACACTCTAGGATTATATACCTTGTTATTCTATAAAAAAAGGAGTATATCCCCTGTCAGTTGGAGATTCTCAGTAAAATTTAATCTACCAACTAGAACAACAGCAAAGGTAAACTGCATTTTGAGATAAAACAAGTGCTAGCTTCATCAGTAAATATACAGTGCAAAGAGAAGAAAATCCACACAGCTAATTTTGCACGAAATGGCACTGATTTATAGGATGAACGACGATGTTTTCTAACTAATGTGGTCCAACCAGCATTTACATAGTAATTAAATTTGTTGGAATCTAAAGGCCATTCTGAACTCCACCAGCATGCAATCAAATTAATATTAAAGGTAATGAATACTGAATATGAATGGATTTATAAAGCTAATGTACTTACAGTAGAAGTGTTAGAGCAAATAGGAAAATTGCACAAACATATGGGGCATGAAGAACGAAAATAAGCAACTTACAGTATGAGGGTGAGGATGGAGCCTTTATGCTAATGTGATCACGGAGTATGCCACATGCCCAAAAGATCTTCAAAATTTTGCGAATGTCCTCATCAACCTCATCACATTCGATGTTGACAACCTTGAGGTGCGCACACATGAATGATTGTTCTATTGGTTTTTGGGCCCCTCTTGCTCTAGTGAGATTCTATATAATGCAAAACCTTCAGTAAGACAATAGCACATATGTGACGATACCTTATACACAGAACATACCTTTATACCACCAAGCTGAAGAGTGAGCGTCTCAAGAAGTGGGGAGTGTTGGAGAATACAAACTAGGTCAATAGTTGTGAACCATTCATTGAGTAACAGAGTCTTTAAGTTGCAAAATATTGGGCACCATTCCAAATCCCATGTATAGATAAACGGACAGATTGCAAATGAACAAAAAAGAAGTCAAAAGTAACTAAAAAGAAGTAACTAAGAAGAGACAAATATAGATAAACTGGACAGATTGCAAAATGGGTTATGCTCTGAGCATTGCACGGATTGGCAACCAAAATGGGTTATGCTCTGAGCATTGCACAGATTTACTTCAAAAATCCATATCATGATGGGTCCTTAGGTGTATTTTCTTTGTTTCAAAATTTTCATGGTCTTTAAAACCCATCCTCTCCAAGACATAGCGTCTTGCATGGCATGGGATAAGCTAGTCGAATTGTAAAAGATAAAAATTAGACGTTGAAATAGTTGAAGTCATGCTTAATTACGAAAAAAACACTTGTCGTTGTTGCATACCGTTTCAACATCAAATGTCTCCTCGAGCTTAATGCTGAAGCGCCGATCTTTGTCCAGCTCAACGAACGTGTCGCACATACCTCGATCGTTGTGGCACCAGCTGCACTCCCCTGGGAGACTATCGTCGTCCGAGTACGACATTTCCTATGTTCATAATTCAAAGATTAAACTTGTACATATTCTAGCACAAGTCATGCCAGAATTCACGGAAAAATCCGGCATGACCTTTGCTAAAAAAGGACATATCAAGCGCCTGAAATTTGCTAGAACGGAAATTAATCAACACTCCGGCCAAACATAGGCCACTCGGAGGTATAACCTGAACATGACCGACCACTTGGGCAACCACATATCCTATATGAGCAACACAAGATATACATGGAGATTTGGCAGGTCACACCTCGAGGTCGGAGGGGGTCGGTGACGAGGATGACGGCAGGGATGATGGAGGGGCTCCTTGATTTCTGCAAAAGCAAAAACCCTATAAGTTATCACTAATACATCCCGAATAATTGCTTAAACTAAAAAAATAACAACAAATATGACATGTTCAACTAGTTCTATTAATTCAACTAGTTCTTACTAAATATAAACTTACTATAAATAGAAAAAAAAAACTAGTTCTTTCTAAAAATAAAGTAGTTCAACTAGTTATATTAATTTACTTACTAAACTAGTTCAACTAAAACTAAACTAGTTCAACTAGTTTATTAATTTACTTACTAAAAATACATTAATTCTATTAATTCAACTAGCTCAACTAGTTTATTAATTTACTTACTAAACTAGTTCAACTAAAACTAAACTAGTTCAACTACTAAAAATCATTATCTATGAACCCTAAATTAACATCTACTACTACTAAAAAACATCTAGTACTAACTAAGCAGATCGAGACAAAGGGGGTGGGGGAGGGGTGGGGGCTTACAGAGAGGGGAGAGACGGTGGCGGGGAGGTGCTCGGCGACGGAGAGGTACGGGCGGCGAGGGCGGGCTCGGGATCGGGAGGCGGTGGTGCTGGGCGGGCGAGGGCGGCGGCGGTGAGGTCGAGGGCGGCGACGGTGAGGTCGAGAGTGGCGGCGGGCGGCAGCGCTAAGGTTGAGGGCGGGCGGCGGCGGTGAGGGCAGGCTCGGGCGGCGACGACAGAGGAGTAGGGGAAAGGGGGGGAATGGAGGACTTAGCAAAATTTTGAGCCAGCGGGTGGTTAATTCAGAAGTAACAGTAGCACGTTCCAGATAACTAAAAATAAACTTACTATAAATAAAAATAAACTAGTAGCTAATTAGTACCTAGTTCTTACTAATTAAATAGAAGAAGGTCAAATTTTACTCGTTTTATTATGCATTACACTAGTGTTTATTCATCATCTAAGAAAACATCATCTAAGAAAACATCCCAGCCGCATCTGTATCCAATTCATTTCCACCCATAGATGAACACTAACTAATTTGATGCAACTAAAATTTGAAGAACCCTATCTAGGTAGAGGTAGGGGAGGGGGAGGAGCAGGCGTGCTCACCTCGGGTGCCTGCGGCGAGAGAGGGACAGGCGGCGTCGAGGTCGGGGTCGGGGCTCGGGCCGCGGCGGAGGGCGGCGTCGAGGTCGGGGGCGGGGGCGGCGTTGAATTCGGGGTCGGGGGCGGCGTAGAGGGTGTGCGGAGAGCGCGCGGCGGCCGACGGGCGACGGCGGCGGCGAGAGCGGAGGAGTTCGATTTGAGGGGAAGTGGCCGTGGGGAAGGACGAACTCGGTGGTTAAGTCAGAAGTAGAAGTAGCGCGTTTCAGAAAGCGCGCTACTGCTACGTTAGCTACAGCGCGTTCTGGGATACGTGCTACTGCTACTCCTTTCTCTTTTTCCCCTTTTCATTTATTTTTCTTCACATTTTATTTTTTTCCTTTCACCTTCTTCTATTTCTTTCATTTTCAATTACCTTTCTATTTGCTTTTCATTTAATTTTATATCCTTTAGCAGTAGCGAGTTTAGAACAAAATGTGCTGCTACAAAGAAAGTAGCGGTACCGCGGTTCTATATAGATCGCTACTACTATGTGTACTCTATCGGCTAAGCCGTGAAAATTTTAGCAAGACGCGCTAGTGCTAGGAAATTATCTGCAGGCTAAAGTTCTATGTATAAGGTTTTTCCTAATAGTGCCAGCGCGGCTCGGGCGCGTCCTCCAAGTCTATAGTGTCACCACTCTTCCTTCCCGCCTACATTGTCGTCGGGCAAAGCACATGCAACCAATGGCGGCGACGGGGCCTCTCCTAGCATTGCTTCCCGCTTGTGGGCGCGAGATGTTTGCCTCTCACTAGGGGTTGGGGCGCCACCGGGTGGCGCCTCTTGAGGGGGAGCTGGGTGGTGCCAGGTTGGGCGCGCCCCTTCCTCCTTCCTGAATCTACTAACTTATGTAATTGCTATTAAACAACTGATATTTGAAACAGAGCAGAGCATCAAAAACAAAGATAGTTAAGAGTATTAGTATAGATATAAACAGGTGCAGTTGAAGCTGATAGGTGGCAATCTTAGAGGCATGGCAACAACATATATGCAAGCCATTCAAAAGCAGGGCATTGCAGCGTCCAAAAGATAGGCTTCTGTTGTTGATGATGATGCGTCTAGATGCTATGCACGGTGAGAGCAAGGCAGCGATTTGCGGTGACCTTGAAGCGGAGGGTGCATACGTCTGCTTGGCGGATGTTTGCATAGTCACGAAACTTTGACCAGTTGATGGTGATGGTGGCTCTCTTGTCCATTCCTAACATGATGTGACAATCGCCATGCACCTCGCTATTGGCAAGCTTGATCTTCAATGCATCATGACGCGTGTGAATGTAGTACTCTGAGGTTTTCTTTGTTGTAGTGGACCTGAAAATACTACATGAGAAAGGAAGGAATTGAGAGGGATGCACCGTGTTATGTGATATGCCAGAAAGGATGTATTTTTGGAGTTACCATCCCTGGGCCCTGCCTGGGAAATGTCTTGTTGTTGGTGCATACATAGTACTTGATGTCTGGCTTATTGCGCCAAAACATGGCAAACGGGCGTTGACATGATGCTAGTAGAGTTTAACCTCATTGCCCCAGTAACCATGCTCTTCAAGCTGTCCAAAGTACTGGATCCCGACAAGTGTTCCTGCATTGCGTTCGATTTAGGTGAGAACGCAATGAAGTTGCATATGGAACATGCCTAAATATCATTTATTCTTTGGAGTTGGAGAAAAGTTGAGCCAAGGTCGAAAGCTATCCTAGATGAAACACATGAAGGTAATTAAGTAACTAAGGAAACGATCAATCTTCACAAGCAGTTTAGGTGGAAGTACAAAATAATAACAGATAGTAAAATTCTGTGATCGCTCCTTGTAAGTGATAAAGCTGAGAAGATGTAAATGGTTCTGGCACAAGGTTGATACAAACACTGGCTTTGTAAATTGTACCAGAAAGCCATACGCAAACCAATGAGTACAACAGAATAACAGATGTAAAATAATCTATATGAGAAGCATGTGCACCACTATATGCATCTGAACGAACCAAAATCAATGACGTTCAGAATCTTGGCAGCCGGTGTAAGCGCACACGAGCAAACAAAGAAGACAGAGCACCAAATCAAACAAGCACGAACCCTGAAATAACGCGATTCACGCTGACACTCTGCTGCACCACCGAGCAACAGGACGTTCAACATGATCTCAGTCAAACTCATATCATGCGCACCTAATAATAATAATAAAGAACGATCCGTGTTTCATGCAACAATAACAAGAGCATCATGATCACGATGTGAAAGGGAAGACAAGAAAATAAATGCGATGGAATTCTTAGAGATGTGTACCTTAATCGAAAACACATGGTAGCGGGAAAGCCAATCACCAATCAGAGACAATAACGACTGGAGCAGCACTATCCCTGATGACCATAATATAGTCTTAAACTTTAAGTAATAGGAGTAGATCGTTGACAGAGAAGCACAGCCGCGGAGCATAAACACAAACTGGTAGAGAGCACCAATCGATGGACAAAAAGACTGAATGAAAAGTTCCAGGACTGCAGCAAAGTTGAAATCGTTTTTCAGCCTAGTAAAAAAATTCAGTGCTATGCCATGCTGCACTTCTGCAAATACTTGATAGTAGACAAATAAACAAAATTTCTGTGTCTACAGTTATAGCAGATAAGGGTACGCTAGTAAATTAGTAGTAATTAAGAACTATACGCAGATCTTGAAGCTCATTAAGAATAGACTTACGAGAACGAAGCTACACCATTGATCAGGGAACTTTAGATCGAATGCAAAATTACAAAAAGCAAATTAAAAATGAGTTATCATATGCTGTCACTGTTGACAAGTCCTCCAAATTAGAAAATGTGCGACAAAAAACACCTAACAGAATACTTCCCCTGAGCAAAGCCACCAAAATTCGCCAGCTTCGGCATCACCTTAAAGTAAAACAATGCAAATTTTCATACATGTATAAAAGTGCAGCAACAATTCAATTAATTAGCACCACAAAGTGTAATAAAGTTCAGATACATGGTCAAGGACAAGAAATCAAACAGTATTCAGATATGCTTTTTTTTGCAGGGTAGTATTCAGATATGCTGATTCATGTCATTAAAGAATGTTGCTTGCTGATCACACAAATGAGTTAATTAGTCAGTACCTTTGAAGCACTCAGTTTGCTGTATGGACATAGCTTCCATGAATCCGAGCTCATCTACAAGGGAAATCAGAGGCGCCATTCCATGGTAGCAAAGCCCACCTGCACAAATGGCTTTGCAACAGTGAACAGAACAAGAAGCCAACTAATGAAAACGGACATGCTTAGAAGTTGCATGGATGGGATCAGGGACAAATTTATGGCTGAGGGTGTGCGGCTTCATCAGCGGTGTCAGCCCGGGCGTGTGGCCGTGGTTGCAGGCATAGATGCCCGCGGCATGCCGGCCCTGACCCCGGGTCTGGTAACCACAGCCCGGACGGCGACGACCACAGCTGGATCCCCGGAGACAACAGCACATGGCCACCAACGGTCCGTTGCGGCGGCGTCCTCCCATCATTTTCAGGTTTGTCCGGTGAGACAAAATAGTGGCCACTGTTGGCGCACAAAACATGAATTACGCACGCAAGCATAAATAAAGTGATAGTCAGACCAGCAAAATTCACAGCAACATGGGCTTATCTAATGCATATATCTCAAACAATCCAGCACAAGTATATTTCCTCAGGCTCATTATCAAATGATAGGTTGCACAGGCAAGTCACATAACCCAGAGGCAATATATACTACAGCCAAGTCATAAAGTCTGCAGCTAAATTTCAGGGAGAAGAAATTATCAAAAGACAGCGTAGGATAAATGTTACATACTCGTGGATTATTAATATACCTACAGCCTAGTTAAACTTTCATCAAACACCTTGAAGGCATAGAACAAACAAAGATGATATTTTGGGGGGATTAAATAAAAAGAGATGAATGGAAAAGAGAGGAGAGAAGGCAAATCAGGAGATAGAGAGAGCAACGAGCGGATTACCTGGCTCGAGGAGCTATGGTCGTTTCTTGATGTGTCCGTTATCAGCTCCACCGGTCATGCCCATGTCCGATCCCCACCAGTCATGCCCATGTCCAATCCGCGCTACGGTCTGCCATCCATCCATGCCGCCTCTTCGCGGGAACAGCCTCTTCCTCGCTCCTTCGGTGTCCGAAGCCATCTCCACCTCCTTCATGGCCTCCAGTGGCGAGGGCAAGAGATGAGGAGACGCCATCAGGGAGGAAGAAGCGGCGGCAGAGGAAAGGAGGCCATGGCATCCGGGAAGGAGAGACGAGGCTGCAACGGCCGGCGGGGTCTGCGATGGCCGGTTGGGAGGATGCGGCAGCGGGCATGGAGAGGAGGAAGAAGGGGAGGCGGCGCTAGGGTTTGGGCGTCGCGCACCCTACCTTGCCTCCACTGAGTGGCCCTGCCCAATCCACAATGTTAGACAGTAAAAAAGAAGGCGCATCCTGGTCGCCGTCGCGAGATCCGCCGCCGCTGGAGGAGAGGCAGCAACGAGCGCGAGGGGAATGGGAGGAGACGAGACGAGAGGGAGAGGAAGCGTACTTGGGAAGGAAAAGGAACAGAAGACAACGCGCTGCTCGATGCCAATCGCTAAACGCTCCCTGATGACGTGGATATCGCGAGAAGGCGCCCTTTGCGCCACCGTTAATGGGTTGTATGGCGCTACTCGGGTGCGGCGGCGACAAGGTGCGCGAGCACAGCTTCATCGGCGCTATCTCCTCTCATCGTCCCCTACTCTATTGGCTGCGACGTGCAGGGCCCCTACGCTCTTGTCTGATCCGGCGTTGGTGGCCACCAGCCAGTGAGATGGCTACTCCCGTATTCGTAGCAGTCTCGGCACAAGGGAAGGCGTCATTCATGCTACTTCGGCCACTGATTCCCTTCCTGACCACCACCATGACTGTGCTCGATGGTGTGGTGGTCGGCATAGCTAGTTTGTTCTCCGTAGGTATTGGGGCTCAACCGACCACTCGAGCTATGGATTACAGTGGCCACTGACAGGTCTTCGTGAGGGTTTCTCTCTCAAGATCCGATGACTGATGCTAGCGGCTCATACTAGAGCACAAACAATCAATCAATCAACTTGGTGTTTTTGAACGTTTTCTCAGGTGCACCGCCACTCAGTCATTATAAGCACTGATCTCGCACTTAGACCAGAGGCGAGTTTTCCATAAAGATGTATGGCCAGCTTTGCCACTGTTCAAAATGCTTGTAGCTCAGGAACCCTGACCTTTGGTCAAAGACGAGGAGCATGCTAGATTTTTTTTCCTGAAATGGAGGCAAAAGCTTGTCCTCATCGATTAATTAAGAAGTTAGAGTGATATTACATTATACCCCTTATTACAAGACTGTTACTCTCCCGACATGATGTGTTTCACCCCTACAACTTTCCAAAGCGCCTTGTTCTTGATTGTGTTGAAAACAACGACTGAAGGTGTAGACTTGTGCCGGAAGACCCTTGTGTTTCTTTCATTCCAAATAGTCCAAGAGACTAGCATTGTGAGCGATGACATTGCCTTGCGATGGGGCATGTATGTATCTGACTTCGCAATCCACCAATCCTTGACTAATCGCTCAGTGACCCAGGTGTGCGTGTGCATCATGTAGAGTTGGAGCCAATCCTTGACCGATCGCTCAACGACCCAGGTGCGCGTGTGCAGCACGTAGAGTTGGAGCCAATCCTTCAACATCCCCCAAACTCCAAGGTGTATTGACATTTATATAGGAGATGCGCCGCCGTCTCGTCCTCGCGCTTGCAAAGAGGGCAAAGGCCACAATGTGTCCATCGATGCTTTGCCAAGCGGTTGGCGATACAAGTCCTATCTTGGATTGCAAGCCAACCAAAGAATATGACTTTCGAGGGTGCCCAAGGCTTCCAAATGGTTGATTTCATGGAAGATAGAATTAAACCCAGAAATTGGACATGATATGCGGAAGCCGCTGAGTCGCCTATTCAAAGTGAGCTTCCAAACAATGTCATCCTCAACATCATCCAAGCCTAAAGTCCAAAGCATCATCCCGAATGAGGGCAAGCCCAAAGGGTGATAAATTCCCGAATGAAGCCTAAAGTCCAAGTGTGGTGTGGCTTAATTTTCCCAATCCAAGCATAATCTTTCATTGCCTCCCTAGCCTTCTACCGTTTTCTCTTGGAGGCCTCAAAGATAAGTGGGGCAATCTCCTTTGGCTTGCACCCATTGACCCAAGGCGAGTCCTAAAAGGGTGTTCGAGCACCATTTCCAACAAGGGGATAATTAGATTTATGCCCCTGGTTGTGTCCCACTCGGCTGTTTTACCCCTAATTTCCAAAAGTCACCGGTTCTATCCAAGTCATTTTGCTCCTCTTATGCTTTTGCCATTTGACCGTTTGACCGTCAGTTTGAAAATTTCATAACTAATTCATACTAAATCAGAAAAATGCAAATAAAATACCAAAATGTTCGGAAAAACATCACCTATATGTCAATGTCATTTGCATTTATGAAAAAAGTGTTTGAAAGTGCCCATCCGAGTTTTAGCTCTTATGCTACCACCATGAATAATAAAATCTAAAAAATTTCAAAAAATATGGTGGCAAAGAATGAAAAATGTTTGAAGTGCTTGCCAAGTTTCATCGGAGAATGACATGTGGGTGTCCTGGCAAAAAAAACAATCAACACTCCAAAATATATTATTTTTTGGCCACGACTTCCACGAATGTCGTTCCCTGATGAAACTTGGCAAACACTTAGAACATTTGTCGTTCTTTGCCACCATATTTTTTGGATTTTTTTAGATTTTACTATTCATGATGGTATTAAAAGAGCTAAAACTCCGATGTGCACTTTCCAACACTTTTTTTCATGAATGCAAATGACACTGACATATAGGTGATGTTTTTCTGAACATTTTGGTATCTTATTTGTATTTTTTTGATTTAGTATGAATTAGTTATGAAGTTTTCAAACTGACGGTCAAACGGTCAAAGGGCAAAAGCATAAGAGGAGCAAAGTGACTTGGACAGAACCAGTTGTTGGGGAACGTAGTAATTTCAAAAAATTTCCTACGCACACGCAAGATCATGGTGATGCATAGCAACAAGAGGGGAGTGTATCTTCATACCCTTGAAGATCGCTAAGCGGAAGCATTTATCAACGCGGTTGATGTAGTCGTACGTCTTCATGATCCGACCGATCCAAGTACCGAACACACGGCACCTCCGAGTTCTGCACACGTTCAGCTCGATGACGTCCTCGCCTTCTCGATCCAGCAAGACGGGCGAAGTAGTAGATGAGTTCCGGCAGCACGACGGCGTGGTGACGGTGTTGGTGATCTCCGCAGGGCTTCGCCTAAGCACTACGAAAACTATGACGGAGGATAAACTAGAGGGGACGGGGTTGCCGGCACACGGCTTGGTGTTTCTTGATGTGTCTTTGGTGCTACCTGCCCCTCTATTTATATGTTGAGCCTTGGGGTCGAAACTTGGAGTAAAAGCCTCCACAAAGTCGGTTTCACCCGAAAGGCAAGAGTCCTTCTCGGACTCCAGGGCCAGACGCCAAGGTTCCCGGCGTCTGGACCCAGACGCTAGGGACCCTGGCGTCTGGCCCCTGGACTCCGCAAAACTTCCTTTTGCGCTTTCCAAAAACCTTGTGGGCTTTCCCCTTTTGCCCAAATAACGTGTTCTCGTACCCAAACATTTCGGGAAACATCCGGAACCCCTTCCGGTGAATTCCGGAACCCTTCCGGAGATCAAACACTATTATCCCATATATCAAACTTTATCTCCGGACCATTCCGGAGTTCCTCGTCAGGTCCATGATCTCATCCGGGACTCCGAACAACATTCGGTTACCAACATACATAACTCATATGATACTATATCGTCAACAAAATGTTAAGCGTGCGGACCCTTCGGGTCAATAACCAATAGCGGGACCTGGATGCCCATATTGGCTCCCACATATTCTACGAAGATCTTTATCGGTTAAACTGCATAACAACATACGTTGTTCCCTTTGTCATCGGTATGTTACTTGCCCGAGATTCGATCGTCGGTATCTCAATACCTAGTTAAATCTCGTTACCGGCAAGTCTCTTTACTCGTTACGTAATGCATCATTCCGTAACTAACTCATTAGCTACATTGCTTGCAAGGCTTATAGTGATGTGCATTACCGAGAGGGCCTAGAGATACCTCTCCGACAATCGGAGTGACAAAACCTAATCTTGAAATACGCCAACCCAACATGTACCTTCGGAGACACCTGTAGAGCTCCTTTATAATCACTCAGTTACGTTGTGACGTTTGGTAGCACACAAAGTGTTCCTCCGGTAAACGGAAGTTGCATAATCTCATAGTTACAGGAACATGTATAAGTCATGAAGAAAGCAATAGCAACATACTAAACAATCAAGTGCTAGGCTAACGGAATGAGTCATGTCAATCACATCATTCTCCTAATGACGTGATCCTGTTAATCAAATGACAACTCATGTCTATGGCTAGGAAACTTAACCATCTTTGATTCAACGAGCTAGTCAAGTAGAGGCATACTAGCGACACTATGTTTGTCTATGTATTCACACATGTATTATGTTTCCGGTTAATACAATTCTAGCATGAATAATAAACATTTATCATGATATAAGGAAATAAATAATAACTTTATTATTGCCTCTAGGGCATATTTCCTTCACCAGTGACTTTTGGAAATTAGAGGTAAAACAGACGAGTGGGACACAACTAGGGGCATAAATCTAATTATCCCTTCCAACAATGGTGTTTGTGGATGCATAGAAGACCTCGAGGCCGGCCTCATGACAAGGGTTTTCCAGGCCCACCCAAAGCTTTGTGGGATCCTTCCATTCGTACCATGGCCATCGAAGTCTGAGAGCTCGAGAAAATTTATCGAGGTTGAGGATACCAAGCCCACCAAGCTTGGTTGGGCGACAAACGACCTCCCAATTGACTTTGCAATTGGCCCCAGTAACTCTATCCGTTCCCGCCTGTAGGAAGGCTCGCTTAATATTATTAAGGTTGTGGGTGATGCTCGGAGGGATGATGAGTGGGTGTAGGGGTACACAACTTGGGAAGTGAGGGCGGATTTGACTAGGGCCTGCGGCCAATGGTGGTGATGTTTTGCCCATCCCAAGTAGTGAGCCTATCCGCAAATTTGTCTTCAAGGAACTAAAAGTCAACTCTCATTGGTTGCCAAACCGATAATGGGAGGCCCAAATATTTGATGGGAAATGAATCTCATGCCGCATGGAAGTTCTCGAGAATGTGTTCACGGTTGAGATTCCGGCAACGGATGGGCACACCAGAGCTCTTAGAGAAGTTGGTTGCCAATCCCGTGACTCGAAACTCTGAAGGATGTGGGAAAGGTTATCAATGTCCTCTTTGATTGGTTCAACAAAAATTGCAGCGTCGTACATGAAAAGAGATGTGCGGAAGGTGGTTCTCCGCCCTCTTATCCTATGAAAGAGCAGGCTAGTTGCATGCCTCCAAAGGTCGCGCGACCGGTTGTCAAGCGTGCAGGTCTGCATGGCCTCATCCGCCGACGTGACGAAAAAGACAACACACACCATATATAGGATACCGTCGGGGAGGAGACGACAATTTTTGCAACCATCTCGCGCATTCCTTGGAACATTGGCAGGTGTTGCACCGGAGCTTGAAAACAAAAATTAGCAGAACAATGAGGACGAAGAAGGAATTTGAAATTACAGCTCACATGTTAGAACAAGCACAAAGTGGTGCCCTTCATTCTGATTAATAATCGATAGTACTAAATATGGACAAGGTAACTTACAGATGGAGTTCTACCATGGCCACATGTCACTGAAGCTAATTTGCTCACGAAGTATGCCACATGAACTCAACATATTCAAAATTTCATGAACAGACTGATCAACTTCATGACATTCAATGGTGACCGCCAAACTGCGCGCACACACAGAGGATTGTTCTACCGTTTCTTGGGATCCTGTTGCTCCTACGGAGCTCTACAAGATACAAAACATTCAGCAAGACAGAAAAACAGACAAGATAACACCATATTACTAATACAAGAACATATTTGTATAAAATTACTATATCTTGCCGATATCGACCCTAAGAGTGAGCATATCAAGAACTGGAGAATGTTGGAGAATGCAATCTAGGTCAATAGCCATAAACCAATTATTGAGTGTCAGAGTCTTCAATTTGCCAAATATGGGGCACCATTCCAGATCCCATTTATAGATAAACTGGACAAATTGAAAATGAACAAAAAACAGACTTAGACTCTTTAAGACAAAATAATTACTACAAACTTCAGTTAGATACTGTAATTTCAGAACTAAGAAAAGGAAAAACTACACCCTAGCCCCCGAGCTATTCTTAATGTATTGGGTGAAGATAAGTGAGCATGTTGTGGTGATGTAAATAAGCAACTTGACTATATGCTGCTCTAACAATGGATATAAATACTACAAGAGCAATCACGGGTGGCAACTCGCAAATAACAATAAGAGTAAGAAAGATAGTGCAAGCCATACCACTTCAGGCTCAGCAGCCAATACCAAACTAACAGCACTGGACAATTTGTCAAGAAGCAGGCACTCATTTTCACGACATTCAGAGGAAGAGTCATTAAAATCCTCATGGTTACTTTCACAGGAATCACGGTAGCATGAACCTTCAAGCATAACAAATGCTGTTTCAAGCAATGGCATCTCCCCCAAACCAAGGAGTCGAGCCCTCAAACTCATCTAGTTCCAGTGAGATAAGACTCGGGGCATCAATATAAATGTGGAAATCCTCAGGGAAAGAATAATGCTTAATGACCGACAGACGCTTTAGTGATTCAGAACATATCCTGTGAGCGTAGGTGCTGCAATGTTCCATTCTTAGCTCCTCTAGTACTGGGCAGCCCGAAAAATCCACTGAGCAATCTACGAAGTCAACACATATAAATTCTATGACCCTCAAATGCCGGGAGATGAGATGGGCATCGAGTAGTAATGGTAAGTCATCATAGTCAGCAGCAGAAACTGCGAGATCCTCGACCTGACACTTTAGAGTGTAGTCGATCAACAGTTTGGTTGTTGTGAATGAATCATCATAGGTCTCAGACCCCGGCGCCCCACTCCCACGTATGCCTGGATTCTCGATCTTGCAGTGGGTCAGAGGTGAGGCCCCCCTGAGGTGGATTATCAGCTTCACCAACTGTTTGAAACGTTCGCAGCTGTAACTTGACCAGTCGTCAGAGGTGAAGCGCAGTCTGGTTTTGCGCCTCCAGAGGTCGCGCCACCGTGTGCCGAGCACGCACGTCTGCATGGCGTCGTCGGCCGGCAGAAAGGACAGGATTTGGTTGAGCAGGTCGTCGGGGAGGAGGCGGAAGGGATCCTCGCCGGCGGCGGCAGCCTGCTTGGGCATCCCGTCAACCAGGTGGTGGGCGCTGCGGGAACGGAGAAACAAAATCAGTAGCAGAAGCACGAGGAAAGAGGGGAATCCATCGCCGCAATGGCCGAATCGTGGATCGATTCACATCACTCTGTCAGAAAGAAAGGGAAGAACGAAACATGACCTGAACAGTTGGCTCGTGGACCCGGGAGCAGGAAGACGCCGATGATCTCCGGCCCTCCTGCCGCAGCCCGTCCCGTCGATGAGGAGCTCGTGGAGAGAGCGGGCGCCCGAGACCGAGCAGGTCAGGGCGGCGGCGCGTGGGTGGATTGGGGAGATTGGGGAAGGAGAAGAAGCGAAGGGGATTGGGGAAATGCAGCGGCGCATTAACGAACTCCGGCTTCTCCACTGCTACCCGTGGACGATTCGTCAAACCACCGTCCACTAAAACTGACTTTTCCATGTGGAGCCTACCTGGATCTTCTTCTTTTTTCCATTTCATATCGTTTTCCTCGTATCATGATTAGTATCTCAACAGGCGTGGTAGATTAGCCACGCGCCCGCCAACCACCATCTTCCTCGCCTCGCCGCCGCACCTTCTTCCCCCGCCACCGTCATGCCGCAAGCAGGCGCAGAACTTCGCGCCTCCCCCGCGACTTATCACCGACAAGGATCACTGCGTCCAGCGGAGGCGGGAGCGCCGCCTCCTCATCGCCGAGGCAGATGAGCACGCCATGGCATGAGTGCTTCCCGCAGGATGTCATTGCCGAGAACGAGTTCGGGGTGCAGAGGAGGGCGGAGCGAGCCGCGTGTCGGGCGGACAAGCGTGAGCGGAAGGCACTGGCGGAAGCCCAGTGCGAGTTTGGACCTGCGCCGACCTAGGACGATAACGATCCTCGATGGGTCGACGTGTTTACGTCGTCGGGTTACACCACTGAGGAAGACGACCAGTAGTTCGTCGATGCGTTTATCTAGTATATATGCATCGTAGCATCATTTTATATAGTTTTATTTGCGTTGCATGGACTAGCTTGTGGTGTGTGGCTTGAACTATGTGTTGTTTCAGATCTTTTTCATATGTTTTGCTTCAATTTGTTGCAAGCGCCGTCTGTTCGCGCGCTCTGGATTTTGCAATGCCTGCTGGCGCTATAGCGGCGCGCTAAATTATACAGCACCTGCTAAGCAATCACACTCACGCGCGATAAAAACGCTATTTCGACACTGAAACGTGCTAACTAGTGGGGATGCTCTTAGAAAGTATAGGATGTACTTCTATATATATATATATATATATATATATATATATATATATATATATATATATATATGCCCACGAGGCTCAAGCAATTCACCGATTCCACCAATCTCCCACTTTATTCCTTCTACACTCACCTTTCCTCCCATACGATCACCATGCTTATCATCTACAGTAGGGCGCCGACGCTACCTTGACCTCTCCTAGGCTTGCCCTGGTCGTCGCCGCCCAACAGTAGGTCGGCGTCGTCCCACAGTAGCACGCCGGACTGCGCCATTCGCCCGTCTCCCACGTGGGGACGCGGCGGCGAGGGCACGACCTTGCCCATGACGCAGTTCCCCTACACCCAGCTCTGGCACCCCCCGCCCCCCCTGCGACGGCAAGTTCGGTAATGGTGGCGGCCACGAGGGAAGCTCCAAATTGGCTGAAATTTTCCTGGAAGTTGGAGCGGTGGCGGGGACGAGGGATGCTCTCAGCGTGACGGCGGCGGTTGGATGGACGGAATCGACCTCGGACAACGGCGGCAGTGGAGAGGACCAAAGGTGCGGGAGCTGAAAGTTCCCTCCCACCAGCCGTTTCTCGTTTTACATGTCACTGCAAAAATTGCCTCGAGGGCCATTTTTCGGGGAGTTTTATAATTTTTACGAGACGTTGGTGTTTTCTGGGATCTGGTATGAACCTTTTTTCGTCCAAAACTATAAAATGGTGCTTACTACGGGATCAGCTAGAGTTGCTCTTAGGATTATGGCGCCGCCTGAAATAAATCTAGGGAAATTTGAGCGTCAATATCAAATGTACAACTTAAACTCTTATGGGCTGAGAATACCAATACTATAGTGTGTAAATTCTCATGGAAAATTGATTTGTTTCGCAAGCTACACAAGATAGGAAAATCGTTGTTTCTTTATTACAGTGAACAATACACATATTGTTCACAAATTTGTCATTTTTGTGTAGCTCACGTGCCAATATATTTTGCCAGAATATTTGTGTGACAATGTGGATTTTTTTTCCAGAATATTTTGATCTTTGAAAATTTTGTTTTGAATTTTGAAAAATAAAACAAGCTAGATGGAGCTCGAGCACCAAAAGGCATTTCTGGAAAACAATCGTAGCAGTAACTGGGATTGATCGACGGTGTACCATCAGTTGGCATGTATTTCGAGATCACAATCTCAGTGCTAGGACTTTTGTTCTCCAACTAACTTTGGGATGATGAGAAAGGATCAAATGAGGAAGCTTCTGAGGCAAGGCTCGTCACATTTGTTTCATCGTCTTCCCTCCACATTTTTATCATCTGGGGCCCCAACATCCTGTCTGGATCATCTTTTTGGATAGAATTTCATTGGTTCATTCAACAGTGACTTACCCGTCGGCGTCGTAATCACCCCGAGAAGGAAATTGCAAGAACTAACTGACGAACAATGGAGATGATGCTATAGTGGCTCGTCAGCAGATCACACACTCTGTTTCACTCCCGTTCTCACTTGGACAACCAGAGATTTCTGCATGATTCTATGAGGACAAACACAGGGTTGATTACTGTTATGTTATTGATCCAAATTCAAGTATAGAGAGAAAGACTAACTTTTGACGAGCGAGCGGAGCGAGGCCCGTCGCTGGTAAAGAATTTGGGTAAAGGATTTGTCTTTCAAAGAAAGACCAGAGCCAACTTTAGACCTCCAAAAGAAGGAAAGAAAATAGTGGCGGTAACTGGAGTTCCTCGGTGGTGTATCATCGGTTGGCATGTACTGTGGAGATCATGATCACAAGACTTTTCCGCTTCAATGCCATCAACTTGGACTTTTGTTCTCCAGCTCACTTTTGGACGTTGAGAAAGGAGGAAGTGGGAGAGCTTCTGGGCAAAGGTTGAAACATCTGTTTCGTCGATTTCCCTCCACAATGCATTATCATGAAAAAGGAGTCCCATCATCCTAGCTATGGGCCTCGTTGACATGTCACGGACAATAGATGTTCCTCTGGTTTAGGACTGTTGGACGAGAGGGAACCTACTCCTCCCTCGAGAGATCTTCAAATAGAGGCTTTGTCCTTGAAGAAAATATCATAGCCAACTTTAGACCTCCAAAAGAAGAAGAAAAAAACAAATGGAAGAAATGGGATTCCTTGATGGTGTATCATCGGTTCACATGTATTGCGAGATCATGATTGCACGGCGTTTCCACTTCAATGTCGTCAACCTGGGATTTTTCATTTTTGTTCTGCAGCTCAATTTTGGGCGTTGAGAAAGGAGAAAGTACGTGCGGGGTGTTCTGGGGAAGGTTGACACATTTGTTTCGTCGCTTTCCCTCCACCATCATCCCTATGCCACGTCGATATGTCGCGGACAAAAATTTCGTAGGTTCATTCCTTGTTGGCGACATGACCACCCTTAATGGATGTTGCAACGATTAATTTGAGGACAATGGAGTAGAGGCTAAGGATGGCGCGCTTATTTACTTAAAGGACAACCTCTAGATTAAATCTGCTGAGGGAAGGGACAATTGTCGGAGATTGCGGATCGTTTGCAAGTTCTTTGGCATGGCTAAGTCGGTTATCACCCCTCTCTGTGCCCGCCCCGCATTCTGCATCCCATCGCCCTCCTCTCATCACCTTCGTTTTTTGCAACAGCGGATGCACGCTCGTTCCGTCATCGTAACCATTAAGTTATTAACACAATATTATATACTCCCTCCGTCCCGAAATAAATGTCTTGAGCTTAGTACAAATTTGTACTAGAGCTAGTACAAAGTTAAGACACTTATTTTAGGACGGAGGGAGTAGTACATTGTATGAGAATTAATGGTCAAAACATGAATCTGAACCGTCAAACTGCGCGGAGGGAGTAAACTGGTTTTGCATCAGCAGATCATTGGTACTGCATAGTTGATGATGCTTTAAGAGCATCTCCAACAGCGGCGCCAAGAAAAGCGCGTGCGATAAACTGGCTTTTTAGCGGCGTTCGTCCGGCTCCATTTATGCTCAAAACATGACTCTGAGCGGTCAAACTACGCGGAGGGAGTAAACTGGTTTTGCATCAGCAGATCGTTGGTACTGCGTGAAAATGTTTCCTTTCCGTAGTTGATGATGCTCTAACAAAGTGGCCCGTGGACCAAGCCGCTGCGGACCAGTACGTCTTCGCTTTGCGGTTGCGGCTGCGGCATGAGCAACGCGCGCCGGGCTCGAATCAAAACCCAACGCCAGCAACGGCCGGGGACAACCAGCAAAGGAGCTAGGCACAACAGAATGGCGGCCCTGCAGGGGAGAAGGCTCCTCCTGGACCTCCGTCCCCTCCCCGTCCTCACGCAGCAAGCCCTCCGCCGTGCCATCGCACCACCCATCCCCAACCGCCGCTTCCTGAGCCCCTCCTTCCTGCCAGCAGCAGCAGCCGCCTCCCCCTCCCCGTCCGGCAGCGCTGGCTCGCTCCTGCCGACGAGCGCCGCCGCCGTCGCGCCGGCCGCGCGCGGCGCTGGATCCCTCGGCCCCGATCGGCGAGGTGGGTCGTCTGGGTGGCTCCTTTCGTCGTCGTCAGCATTGCTCCAGCACGCCGCGGCCTGGTGAGGTTTCGGTCCGCTGTCCGTAGGTCTTCCGCTACTCCTCCGGGGAGAAGAAAGCTTGCGCGTTTTTTGGTCGTTTGCTCACACCTTTCGTGCATGCCCAGGGCGCACTGGACAACGACCCCCGCAGATCACATGGTGCTCATGCTCCTGGGCGCCAACGCGTCCGTCTTCATGCTCTGGCGCGTGCTCGCGTATCCCGCCTTCATCGCGGATCCTTACATGGTTAGTAGCGACTTGATGCTCGTTTCAAATCACTACCCGCAAAAAATAATAAATCAAAAACCACAAAACAAAATCACTCGACGATTCTGTGGATATATGAGCAGGTTGGGCTGGACATGTACTTCGGCGGGCGTCTGCACACGCTGCTCATGAGCTCCTCCAGCCTCGTGGATCCGGCGTTCATGGTGAAACATTTCATGGTTAGTTGTTACTAGGTTACACAACATAAGTGTTAATTCATTTTGACAGCAATTAATATACTACTAGTAGTACTATCACCTGGTGATTTTGTCGACGAGCGTGCATGCATGCAGGTTTCGCTGCCTGGTAATTTGGTGCGTTGGCGTTTCCACACATTGCTCACGTATGCTTTCAGCCACGTAGATCCTAAACACCTCTTCAACAATATGTTTGGCCTCTGCTTCTTCGGCTCAAGCGTAATGAATCCCTTTACTCTTCTATATATTTATTAGCCTTCCTGTATTGGCACTAAAACCAACATTATTATACATGCTTCTTGATAAAAATGGCTCTTTTTGACTGGAAATATGTTTTCATCTACTCACTCTGTACCATAATATTTATTTATTTATTTATTGAGAAAATGATCCAGTTTTATGATAGTGCATTGGTTGTAATAACATATTATGGGACGGGGAGAGTAGATTTCAAGAAAGTGGTAGTGTTACTCGCTTGTTCCTACAAGAGATGAAACATTATCGTATTTGATAAGGAGCAATTGAGTGAATTAACACTCCTTATCCTTTGTTTTTCTTACATGGTGGAACTGTAATACACTTTACTCTACCAAAAGCAGTTAGTTTAGCTTGGATTTCTTTAAATGAAATCACCGCTTTTCACTATTCTAATAATGTTTTATTACGTGTATTATCTAATAATGTAAGGCAGTGCTTCTAAAAGTTGTACTGGCGCCACGAGACTTTGGAGATGTATACTCCATCCTTTGGACTGAATTTTAGTATCAACAAAGAGCAATGATACTCTGTCACCAACCTTGTGGTTCATTAACCAATATTAACATTAGGTAGTATGTTTTGTGTGATGACCAATTATTACCTTTCTAGCACATGTTTGAATTTTCTTCTTTTTTTTTGCATCAGGTTGCAAGAGAGTTTGGTCCTGCTTTTCTTTTAAAGCTGTACATAGCAGGAGCACTTAATGGGGCTCTGTTCTACTTGGCTGAAATGTTATTTCTAGCTCCACGGAGACAGGTAACATGCTTACGACATCAACGTATATGCATTAGGGAACTAGATTCCAAATCCTGGACATCAATTACTTCTGATTATCAAATGAAATCCTATGATATGATTACCGTGGGTTTAACACTTAATTTTTCGTGGTACTTCTGTGTGAGAAGGTTGGTATTCAGTCACTTCGTCGCTTATGCTAGCTACTGGATGCTAGCAAATCTTCTAGGATCTGGCTCTAAGATCTAAAACTTCACATTGATTCAGACTTTTTTTAAAAGTTCGGTGGTAAACTGATAATCTTCCTAATTTCACAAGTAATGCTTCTCTTGCAGGGTCCTGGTGGATGGTTAACTCCCTGCCTTGTAAGTGAATTCCTGTCTTATATTTGCATCATATATTACAGTGAAATTTGCCCCAACCGACCAACTATTTTTGATCATATACGAAGAAAAATATTTTATGGAAAATGCGATGATCAGAGGGGAATGGATACGGTGATTTCCCGGTATAATATGAAACCACTGAATGGAAACCGTTGGTGTTTTTGTACAAATGTTGGTTGGTGCAAGTGCTGCAGTTAATGCAACTGTTCTTCTCGAGATCTTTCTGTATCCAAAGAAACTAATATACTTACACTTCTTTGTTCCTGTTCCAGCTGCATTAGTGGTGACGAGATTTTATTTTTATTAAAAACTGTGTTAAACGTGTGGGTGCAAGTTAGTGAGAACATAATATCTTTGACTTATACTTATTTCAGGGAGCTGGTTTGATTATTGTTGATTTGTGGAGGGTCAAGAAGGTATTTATTTAATTGCAATATCTATGTTTTTTCTTTATATGTTTATTCTCTATTAATAAGTGGATGTTAGTTGTGCCACTATAGCTTATGTTCGTTGGCCATGACTTTTGACGACATCACTTATACTTCCATGTATGTTACTTGAAATGAAAATTTTGTGAATTGCACGTGTGTGGTTCATAACCATATATATGATGCATATAGCTCCTGGCCATTAATTGACGTGGGGTTGAAAATATGGCTCAATATTCGAACCTAGGGAGAGTCGCGATAGTCGTAAATTCACATCGATATGATTAATGTGCATTACTGAGTACCATTTGATTAGTTTTTTTGGTTGTAGTCTTCCTCGTATGGTTTTCTACCTTTTGTTGTACCTTTTTTGTGATCATTGCTTCTACTTGATAGTGCAATACACCTACCTCCAGTTACTCTCTCGCCTTGCAGCCTTGCACTGTCATCCATTTAATATACTAGTCATGCCATGTCAAACTACACCATTTCTTAAAGATGTAGCCCTGACTGAAATCTTTAATTTCTGCATATTAGTCCAATTAATGTTGTTAGTGATCTGATACCCAAAGTACTATTCATGTTCTGATAACAATGAATTCTTCATGCCTTTTCGTGTTTAGAATGCAACTAACTGGTGCTTGTTGATTTTTAAGGGTCAGAGCCGCGTGTCAGGCTCTTCTCATCTAGGGGGTGCCCTAGTTGCCGCGGTTGTGTTTGCGGACATCAAGGGCTGGATCTGATCATGCAGTTTACTCATACTCACATGCAAAAAATCCAAGCGCCTGCCCGCCTCCACCCTGATAGCCACTTGTTGGGTTGAAATTTGTTGTTATTGGACTACTATCAGCGGTATGAGGGACGATTGGTTGAACATGCTACTTATTATCCAAGTTTGTGATGTAGATGTCTTTAAAAAAAAGTCTAGATAACATCATGGTTGTGGTTACTAGGCTAGTTGCGGCCGCCATGCCTTGCCTTTTTGTATGAGATCCTGCGTATCACATGGATATACTTTTGTAGACTGTTATCCAGATACTTCTAGCTAACAATTGCCGGTGCATTCTTGCATGTGCATTCTGTTCTAGCAATGGGCGACACATACATATGATGCACATTGGAAACGCTGAACTTGGTGCCTTTCTCTTGTTAGGTTTGCTCTGTTATTTCTGATAGTGGAACCAGGCATAAGAATGCCGCATGAAAAGAAAAAGATAATATCGTCGCAAGTACTGCCAATTGATTGGTAAAAATCTATGAATCCTAGTTTATCGTCGCAGGAGCCATCCTCAAACATGAAAGAACTAGAAATGTCTCATGTTGGTGGTTGTGCATTTTGCAGATGCATCGACGAGCATGAAGTTCCTGATGTCTCTTGTGGGTGGCGGGTGGATGCACTGTGAGCAGCGAGTTCTTGGCCATGGACAAGGCAAAGCGGTCACTGCCGATCGACGGCACGCCCCAGCCACCACGCTAATCGTGGGGCGCCCGCTTGGTACAGAGATAAATAGGTTGAATTATGTTCAAGAACCCATTATCGTTGAAGATGACCCCTAGGATAGTCTCTCTAAGCATTCCTGCAGGGCATGAAGCTGGCTTGAACTGAGGATAGTACTAGAGGAAAAAGGATACAAGTTTCCATTACAGATAACACAAACAAGTCAATGCGCTTCCCAACCCCCATTAAAAAACATAGCAATGTTCTGACAGCTATCATTTTGCTAAGTTGCACATTCCCAATTCAACAAAGTAGAAACCATTTTGCTAAGTTGCATCAAACACATATTTTCAGCAGAGACACATGGCCAGAATTACATGTTCTTTAGAAACAGAAGTCTTTAGGCGAACATCAAGACCAAGCGCACATCCTACTTGCTATATGTGAAGAAGGAAGAAACGCCACATAGACAAGACAAGGCGCTATAAGTTTGGCTAGAAGACGTTCTCGGTTGACCTAGTGTGGAATTTCAAATATCCCTCACAACAGTTTGATATAGAGCAACTTATGCTGCAACCTGACTATATTCGTTAGTTGCTAAAAGAGTTTAGCCTTGTGAGGAACACCAACACAATGGACACTCAGAGAGGCCTCAAGATTCGAGAGTGCTCTCATGATCTCATGTTTAAAAATCAAACTTAATTGTTACAAAAAGTTCTGAAATTTTTGTGAATGTTCCACAAGACATGGATCTACGACCCCTTAAACTTTCAAATCCAGATTCGAAATACACATGGGGAAGCAAAAAAAAGGGCAAATCTAGATGTGTGTGTTTTTTAGAAATGGAGGAGGACCCCCGATCTCTGCATCTGGACGATGCATGCAAGCACTTTATTAATTATTCACACAAGACCTTACAAAGTGATACAACAGTAAGACAAAAGCCACCGTCTAGGCAACACCTGTTGTCACTCCTATACAATTGATGAAGGGATGTTGATATAGTCTGGGCCTAATACCAAACAGACCTCGCAGCCAAACCTAACATCTAAGACCCGAGGTCCCATCCAAGACGCCTGCCGGGTATGGGTCACCCACCGGTCCGGTGAACTCCTCAACCAGGACGCCTGCCGGGAATGAGGCCGTCGCAGCCACCTGCCACTAATCCATCTTCAGAGTTGTACTCCTTCATCTACCTTGCCTGGTCTAGCTACCGTCGACGCTACCACGACGCCAGACCGCATCACCCTCCTGCGCGAGTCCATCTCCGCGCATCGAACGCCGAGTCACCACAGCGCCATGCCGCCGAGACCCGCCGCCATCAATGAGTGAGACGACGCACCGCTCCACCAAAGAATCCGTCCTCTGGTCCCTCGATCACGTGTGTACCTCCAAGAATGACGCCCCCAAGGGGGGAACGACACCAGAGCGCCACTGTCATCCGATCATCCGATCTAGGGTTTTCCCCGGAGGTAGCAGAGAGTGGCCTTGAACTTCTCCACAGCGATGCCTTCAAGAAGGGAATGATGCAGATAGCGCCGCCACCGCCGGCCTTGGCAGTAGCCGAAAGCAGGTTTTCACCCAGATCTTTTTGAAGGAATCCAACTCCCATGCATGGCCGCCGCCACCACCAGGCTGAGCACACGCCGCGCTGACACCTCCATGATTCTCAGAGGCCGCGAGATCATCGACGGAACCTGGCCACCAGATGCACCACCACCGCCATCCCGCAGGGCCACCGGCCAATCCCACCTCCAAACCCTCCAACCCCGATCCAATCTGGGAGTACCCAGATCCGCCGTCGGGAGGCAGCGGCGCAACGCCTATGCCAGGGACGCCACACCACCGGAGGGATGCCACGCCGTCGAGCCAGCAGAGCATCAGGGGAAGGCAGGGGACGGAAGTGACCTGCTGCCCTACGGTGCTGTTGAGGAGAAGGAGCTCCGCTTCCCACCTCGCGGAACAGGTGACGAGCAGTCCCGCCGCCGCCAACGCCACGAGGGCTTTGCCCGGTGGCGCCCGTCGACGGTGGTGAGGGGAAGGGAACCCCTAGGCGGCGGCGGCGCCCTCCCGGGTCGCCCGCAGGGGAGGGGGGTCGACCCGGGAGTCTCCCTACAGCTACTACATGGACTGGGCAGTGCAATGTAGATGTGTGTAGTGTGAAACTTTTTTTCTTTCGTCTTTTTGTGGCACTATTCATGTTGGATTTGTCTCTTTTGTTTCTCCAGGTGTATTTTGAGTTTGGATTTTAAATTTGAGGGACTGTAGAAACATGTCTTGTTGACATCCACAATTATTTTGGAATTTTTTGAAACATTTAAATTTGTCTTTTTTTGTAAACATGGGAGCATGTGAGTGCTTGGAGCACCTCATACCTTCTCGGCTCTAGGCTTGAAAGAAGTTGAAACATGTTATACTAATCTCCATTAATCAAACTGACAACATGCTCAGACAACAATTAATATATGCATCAAGGCAAATGCAACAATTACCATGTACATCCTCTCCACTGTTTTTTTTTTGCGGGGCACATTCTCTCCACTGTTAATTCTTAGTAAAATGTATTCTACATAATGGACCATGAGAGAAAAGCTAAAGTAAATTTCAAGGTGAAAATGGCTATTATCTTCATTAGTGAAGCAGAAAAATGATAACATAATTTTTGAACTAAAAAAGAAAGAGAAGAGAGTAAAAAAACTGATCTGCATGGTTAGTACAGATTTATAGGCGCATAAAAAATGTGTGCCAACTATTTTAGAGTTATCGTGGGCCTTAAAACCCTGAAATTGTTGATGTTTTTGGAGGGTCCGATAGATTGGAAAGGAGAGACTATATATGATTCTCCGTTTTTTAATTTCAGTTTTTCTTATTGTTGATGGATGATCGATCTTTCACGTACGATCATTCACTCACTCGTCAGTGAGCGAGCCTGGCAACCTACTTGCCTATGTCGCGGTCGTAGAAGAGCGAGCCCGTTGAGTGCACGGTGCGCGGGGTCAAGTTGAGTCAAGCCCGTCAACAACCCATGACTTGTGGTATCACTAGATCATAATCAATCAACAACTTTGTGTTTGTGAATGGTTTCTCTACCGTCACTCCATCATTATAACCTATAGAAGTATTATAACTTATAAAGGTATGTACAATGGTTGATAAGATAGTCTTATCTTAAGTCAATGATTGTAATGTGGCCGTATGCATCGCCCGCAGAGGCCGGGGGTCATCCTCCTTTTCTAAAAAAAAAGTCTTACATGTAATTTAAAGATGGCAAAAAAAAATGTCTACAGTGGGTCATTTCTTAGCCTTATCTTCAACAACTAGTTATTCCTAAAAATGTGATGAGACATATTGTGCTAAGAGATCATCTCTTGTCTTCTCTTAAATAAGAGAAGACAAGTCTTTCTTATGAGTTCTCTCTTCTCCACCTCATCTTTTATCCTATGTGGCACTATTAAGATAGCACCATTGTACATGCCCTAAGCATTTATTTCCGGCGTGGGCGCGGGAGCCGCAGGCTGTGTTGGCACGGGGGACATGCACGTTGACCTCCGAGCATGGCTCAGGGGCACGCCTGACAACCAGTACACCTGCAAATACACCTCGATGACACAAACTCCGTGGTCAGCTCGCTCGTGTCCACGGGCCTTCGATCTGTCACGTCCCTGCTGGTAGACATGTGTAAGGTGTGTGTGTGTGTGGGGGGGGGGGGGAGGGGGCAACCTTGGAAATATATAATGTGGCACTGTGGAAGCGGAGATTACCGTCGCCGACCATCATCACGTGCCACTTCTTCTTCTTCACCTCCTCCGTCTCCCTATACATGCATCGCTTCACGTAGATCATGTACCGGGCATCGCGGAGCTCAGACGGCGCTGCATCCAGGGCCGCCTGAGCCATTGTGTGGTTCCCGCTTCCATCCTACACCGCCACGGCGTCCACCGGCATTCCCCCGGGCCCCACCGGCATCTGCAGTAGTCGTCGCTCCCTAGTGCCAAGCCAGTGTGGATGTCGAGCCCCCTGGCCTGGGCCGCGCCGCGGTGGCTACTGGCGCGGGCGGACGACCTGGCGACCTGGCCGAGGCCAGATTTCACACTATTTATGGTTTTATTATGAGATGGCCTGATATTGATCAGTAGCTAGTTCATACTCAAATCATGAGTGCACCCATTAAAATAATTCCTAGCTCCACCGTTGGATGATGGTCGGTGACGGCATGGGCGCGACAGTCATCTCCGACAGCCGCAACTACGTGGATGGGTACGGGACTTTCCACACCGCCATCGTCAGTGAGTGTTCTGCTCCAGAGGCTGAGCAGTGTTATGTCGTCGGATTCAAGTGAACCCAATGATTTTTTTTCTTGCCATCGCGTATATGTACGTGTGTATTGATTAGCTATGAACCCAATAGAAAATCTCTTTTGAACCCATTAAATCACAATGCAAAGCCATATGCCTTTCAATTGGTCCATTCAACTTTTATAAAGTGAATAACCAAATCAAAGCCTACAATAGGGTGCCCATGAGCAGATGCACGTTTTGTTGTCTCGTGCGCTTTTGTGCAATGTAATAGAGTGCCGATGCCTCAAGGCCTCCGACACATGATCGCTCCCCCGACCTAGCAATCTCCTCTTTGGTCTCCCCTCCTCGTCCGTCTCTCTACCGCAAGAAGCCGGAAGCAAACTGACAACAGCAGCTCGACAATGGCAATCCACCACATCTCCTACAACTTATTTCTATCTATATGTTATTCTTTCTTCGAGAGTCTGAGTGTTTTATTCTTGTTGGTGGTATAAATTATACTTTACGCTTAATTAGTTTATACCAAATCCTCACAATAAGTCAGTGAGTAAACCTATTGCCCAAATTTTGGACTGGAAATATGTTTTCATCTACAAAAGCAGTTTTTTTTCGAAAAATTGTGAATTTTATTGGCTCAAAATGGAGCATCAAGAGGATACATAACACAATACCCGGTCTCTGCATAACTAGGATGTACACATCCAACCCAACACATAGACGCAGAAAAACACCGACAACTAGCAAAGTCATAAGACCAAAAGCTATGCGTAGAAGAGGAAAAAAGAAGAAAAAAGAACCAAAGCGATCAGATCAGTGATCGACCAACTACAACTGAGACCATATCCACAGTAACCATTGGATCACCACATTGATGACAAGGATTTTCAATAGCAATGCCTTCAGAAAGTGAGCAACACTCGAGCGTCGCCATCACCGGATCCAACCATAAAGTCCAGAATCTAAGTTTTCACCCTGAGAAACGAGTCCAAGCATATCCGACCAATGCCTTCAACAAGGTAATGACGTAAAAAAACATCGCCATTGCTAGGTATAACCACTCGGGTCTGGCCTAGGCTTTCGCCCCGGAGCTAGATACCGGGTGCAGCACCATCCAAATCACACAAGTGTTGCCGCCACCACTTTTCCGCAATCCCAGCAGCTACAATTGGACCGCCGCCACTCCACAACTATCCCTCCGTGTCAAGTCATCATCCATAATCTGTAACACACCACTGAAGTCATCCACCGGATCAAGAGATAAAACCTCCCGAAGACTTTCGATGACCTCCGTCGTCGTGGATCCTTAGAAAGTCGCTGCAGAACAATCTACAGTCATCACCGTCCGACCGGTCGGATCTAGATCACACACCAACCGAAGATCGTAGTGTCGTCGTCTGGCACCACACATGCAAATGGCCAACACATCGCCACAACCCCACATGCCCATCACAACAATCGTACGGGACGTCATCAACACCTCGCGTAGCGATAGTCGTAGATTCACATCGATATGTTTGATGTGCATTACTAAGTATATAACCATTTGGTTTATTTTTTTGGTTATACTCACTAGTACAAAACAGGGCTTTGGTTCATGCCAAAAAAAGGCATTAATCTCGGTTCTCCTATAAACCGGGACCAATGGGTGCATCAGTCCCGGTTCGTGAGGCCAGGGCGCCAACCGGGCCAGGGTCCCGGTTCGTCTGACCCCTTTGGTCCCGGTTCTAGATACGAACCGGGACTAAAGGGCCTTGCTCCTGGCGCAACCCCTTTAGTCCCGGTTGGTGGCTGGAACCGGGACCAAAGGTTATCCTTTAGTCCTGGTTTTAGACACAAACCGGGACCAAGTGTTGCCTATATATATCCACGCCCCCCATCTGCTCTGTTTTTTGGCCGTGGAATGGGTCGGAGATGTGCTGCTCTCTATTTTCACATCCTATGCACATTAGGTGTTTGATGAAATGCCGGAGCAACACTTAAGCTTTCTACTCTTCAAGCTCAACCTCAAAGCTCCATTTTCCCCAAGATTTGTCTAGATTTGGCGGTGCACCAACTACACAAGTGTTCTAAAAGGTTAGCCACTTTATTCTTTCATCTCTCACTGCTAGCTAGTTTAGCTCATTTGAAATGCTCTACAAGTAGAGTGGTTTTGTGGGTTTTAGTGTAGGAGTGTATGTTCTGATTATGATCGCATTTGTTGTTGCATTTAAATGTTTGACATAGTTTCAATGTATGTTTTAGTTAGATCCTCTAGACACTATATATGATTCTCCATTTTCTAATTTCAGTTTTTCTTATTGTTGACACATGGTCTGATCTTCCACGTACGAACATTCACTCACTCGTCAGTGAGCGAGCCTGCCAATCTACTTGCCGTTGAGGGTCTTCACAGAAATCTCCATCCCTCCGCGGGATGTGGGGGACAAAATGAAGTGTGAATTCCTTTTGGATGCCGTAGTCGGCCAAGGTGTGGCCTTACTCTAGTAGCTTGCCACACTAGTAGAAAACAGGGTTTTGGTTGAGGCTGGGATAAGGGCATTAATCCCGGTTTACTCACGAACCGGAACCAAATGGTGCATCAGTCCCGGTTCGTGAGGCCAGGGCACCGGCCGGTCCTCGGGGGCCATTGGTCCCGGTTTGTCTGGCACTTTTGGTCCTAGTTTCGGACACGAACCGGGATCAATGGGCCTCGCTCCTGGCCCAACATCTTTAGCCTCGGTTGATGGCTGGAACCGGGACCAAAGGTTGCCCTTTAGTCCCGATTTTAGCCACAAACCGGGACTAAAGAGAAGCCTATATATACCCCGCC
Source organism: Triticum timopheevii (assembly GCA_963921465.1). Lineage (NCBI taxonomy): Eukaryota > Viridiplantae > Streptophyta > Magnoliopsida > Poales > Poaceae > Triticum > Triticum timopheevii. The sequence goes on along the minus strand of OY997272.1, from coordinate 552,659,647 downwards.
CCTGCCCGCTCAGTGCTTTGTTTTCTGGCCGGTCGTGTGGGAGAGGTGTGTGCTGCTCTAGCTCAGACAACAATTAATACATGCATCAAGGCAAATGCAACAAATACCATGTACATTCTCTCCACTGTTTGTTTTTTTGCGGGGCGCGTTCTCACCACTGTTAATCTAAGTAAAATGTAGTCTACATAATGGACCACCAGAGAAGAGCTAAACTAAATATCAAGGTTTGTGCATATTTCCGAAAGGAACCAGGCAATGAATAAGGGTGAGAGTTATCGTGAACCTTATTAAAAACCTGAAATGTTTTTTTTTTGGGTGGGTCTGGAAAGGAAATAGTATATATGATGCTCCGTTTTTTTAATTTCAGTTTCCTTATTGTTGACCCATGAGCGATCTTCCACATACGATCGTTCACAAACTCGCTCCATATTGTTGCCGATGTTGCGGTCGTAGAAGAGCGAGCTCGTTGAGTGCATGGTGCGCGGGGTGAGTTGAGCCAAGCCCGTCAGCGACCCATGACTTGTGGTATCACTGGAGCGTCTGTGAACGGTTTGTCTTGCACACCGTCACTCCATCATTATAAGCATTGATTTTTCACTGAGAGGTATGGCCAGCTTTGCCAACTGTTCGAAACGCTTGTAGCTCAGGAACCTGCCCTCTTATCAAAGATGAGGAGCAGGCTGGTTGCATGCCTCTAAAGGTCGCGCCACCAGTTGTCGAGCACACGGGTCTGCAGGGCCTCATCCAATGACCCCGACGAAAAGGGCAACACACGCCATAGGATGTCGTTGGAGAGGAGGTCGAAGCGATGATCGACAACTTTCGCAACCATACCGCGCGTTCCTTCGAATATTGGCAGGTGTTGCACCAGAGCAGGAAAACAAAAATCATCAGATAAAGAAGAACAAAGAAGGAATCTACTGCCGCAACTGTCGACTCAACTCATCACTCGTGGCATCCAATGACCCCATTCACTCTTATGGAGTATATCTGTAGATATCAAATCAGAAACTTGCAAGTTACAAACCATCATACTCAGCACAAGATGACCAGAATCAGAACAAAGACAGCAAGTTTCAGACTAGACAGATACAAGAGGTACAGAACCACATTCCTGGCTTCAAGACCAAGATGAAACATTGAAACGGAATGATAATTTTAACTTCAACTTCTTATCAGGTGACACTCAAGCAACAACACGACTATTTCTTCAGATCAAAATGATAGTGCTTTTCCCACAATCTTCAACATATCAAGAGGAAACTTACGCCGCTACCTCACCCAGGATTATTAGCGCACTTGGACACATAGGATTTCTGACATGTACAATTCCGGTGTATACTGATGACGCACAGGGACATAAGAGATGCATGTACAATTCCAGGATGATCTACAGAATATGTATGTAACCATCATTTAGATTCCCGGCAAATTACAGAAACATAGCAACGTTCTAACCATCATTTAGATTCCCGGCAGATTCCTAACAAAGCGGAAAACGTCTTGCTAAGTTGCACCAAAAAACCATAAAGACAGATTTCCGGCAGAGACCAAAGATGAGAGGCAAAAACAGAACTTCACGGTCACAGGCTAACAGCCAACACATGGCCACCACTGCAGATTCTTTAGATGAACAGAAGTCTTCAGGCGAACATCATGAGTGACCACTCATCTTAGTCACTATCAGTGGATGAATCTGCACAACCAAGACAAGTCGCGAATATAGACGGGGATTTCATATATCCTGGATAGCACTTTGATGTAGAGGAACTATGCTGCAACCCAACCAAATTTCTGTAGTTGCTAAAAGAAGAGTTTATTAGCCTTGCAAGGGCAACACCAACACAAATATGACCATTCCGAGAGGCATTGAGACTGCTTGAGGCTTGAAACAAGTGTGGAAAGCATGCAATTTGGCTACCAGTCAATGTTAATCAAACTGACAACAGGCTTGGAGGATAAAAGTAAATACAGCAAGGCAAAGGCAGTCTTTGCTGGCTGGATGTGGATCACTATATTGTACATTCTACCTGCTACCATTCTTAGTGATATGTATTCTACCAAATGGAATATGAGAGACCTCTACTATTTTCATCACCAACCAAACAGCAAAAGGACTAGATAATTTATTGAACTGAAGAGAACAATAAAAAGATTTTGCACGGCTGCTACAGATCTAGACACATCAGAAATTTGTGCCAACTATTGTGGTGTCATCAGAAATTATAGGATAATAAACTGTCGAAATATAAAACTCCATCAGCATGCAAATCCAATTTATACTAAAGGATAATGGATACAAAATCTGGATGGATTTGGGGGTGGTGCCATTACATCCTAATTATTATACCAGACATGTTGAAATAGGTAGGAAGGGTAACTTACAATCTGAGTCTGAATGTGGATCCTCCTTGATGCTAATTTGCTCATGAACTTAAGATATTCAAGATTGAACGAACTCCCTCATCATCCTTTTCACATTCAATGTAAATGAACTTTAGGTGTTCACACACAAATGATTGTATTATTGTTTCTTGGGCTCCTGTTGCTCCTACAATGTTCTATTAGATAAGAGCGCTTAGTAAGACAAATTCAGCATCCATCATAACACGTTAAATAAAACAGTAACATTGTTATCTATACAGCATATACCTCGGTGTTATCAAGCTGAAGAGTGAGTATCTCAAGAACCGGAGAGTGTCGGAGAATGCAAACAAGGTCAACAGCCGTAAACCACTCATTGAGTAACAGAGTCTTTAATTTGCCAAAGACGGGGCACCATTTCAAATCCCATCTGTACAGAAACTGGACAAATCGCAAAGAATAAATATACACTCTAGAAGATCAAATAATTTGTGCTATAACAACCTGAAATATCATATTTTATCCAACCAAGACACTATGTTATTAGCCGTTGATTTGAGATGCATTAGATGAAGATAAAGGACAAAAATGCGACAATGAAAGTAAACAACTTTTTATCTGCAGTTCTAACGATGGATATATATACTAGAAGATATACTTCGGGTGACAAATAAAACAAGAGTAGAAACGGGAGTAAGGGTAAGCATACCAGTTTTGGTAAAGCTATCAAGTCCAACTTGGCAGCATTGGACAAACTATTGAGAAGCACCCCCTCCTTGACAGGATAAGTATGACAACCACAGACAAAATTATCACAAACCCCCCGATTACTGCGACAGTGATCATGACATCCATTGTCAAGATTAACATGGGCAGTTTCTAACAATGGCATGTTTTCAAGAAAAGGTGTCAAGCCTTCAAAATCCTCTAGCTACAGTGAGATAAGACTCGGGGCACAAATCCGAAGGCGCACGATGTCAGGTAAACAACAACAGTCGATGATGTATAGGCGCTTTAGTGATTTGGATGACATCTTGCGTGCATGAATATTGCAGAACTGAATTGTTAGATCCTCTAAGACTGGGCAGCCTGAGAACTTCAGGTCAGAGCAGTCGAGGTTCACCCGTTCAAGGTGTATGATCCCGAGGTGTTGAGAGATAAGACTGAGAGGCACATCGAACACTGGTTGGTCATACTTAACATCAGCAGCTCTTACTACGAGCTCCTCAGCTTTGCATGCTAGAGCGTAGTCAATCAACAGCCTGGTCTTTGTGAACGTGTCCCCCGGCTCATCATCGGGATAGGCATCGATCTCGCACCTGATGAGAGGCGAGTTCCCACGGAGATGGATGACCAGCTTCACCAACTGTTCGAAACGGTTGTATCGCGGGAAAGTTAGCCAGTCGAAGACAAATAGCAGGCTGGTCGCGTGCCTCCAGAGGTCGCGCCAGCGGGTGTCCAGCACGCAGGTCTGCAGGGCATCGTCCACCGGCAGGAAGGAGAGCACACGCCATAAGAGCTCGTCGGGGAGGTCTCCAAAAGGGTCTCTGTCACTTGCAGCAGCCATCTCGAGCATTCCGTCGAACAGGTGGCGGGCACTGCGGGAGCGGAGTGGAATTAGCAAACCAAGAGGTCGGTCGAATGCGGCATCACCGAATCGGGGGAAATCATCTGGATCAATATTGGAGTATCATCACAGAGAGCTCACCTCAACTCGCGGACAGCTGAAGAAGCCGGTTGCCGACAACAGTGGGGATCAGCCGAAGTGGGAGAGCAAGAGGATGTCTCCCGTCCTCCGTTGCTGGATGGAGGCAGATCCAAGTCCTCTTCCCACGTCGCGCCCCTCACCGGCTCGACGACTGTGAACCCTCTCTTCCTTGGCGCCGAGGGGGAAGGGGAACGCGAACGCCGGAGGCCGGAGCAGAGGAGGAAGGGGACGCAGTCGCAGGCACGGGGGATGGGGGTCGAGGGGGCGCCTTGACCCGTCGCCTCCGTCGCAGCACAGCGCCGTCGACGGCAAGACTTTACCTTCCTCGCGCGGGCCGGGCGGCGGCGGCTACAGGGAGGGAGGGGAGAGACGAACAGAGGAACAAGAGGAGGCCAACCTGACATGGGCGGCCCATGCTGAACCGGCCGGTTCAGATACAAAACGGATAGTCGTTGTTTTTCCAAAACAAAAGGGGCGGTTGTTGCTCCAGCGACTGATTTTTTTTTTGCAGCATCAAATGATTTTCGGATGACACGCCTGCCGCCACCCATGGCCGGCTCCGACGTTGCACAGCCCCCTTGCCCAACCTGTCTCTTTCGTCGCCCCATTGACCATCCTCTAACCCCTTCCCCCCTTTCTTTTTAGATGCCGAGGACCCTCTCTCCTCCCTTCCTGTTGGGGAACGTTGCAGAAAATAAAAAATTTCCTACGGTTTCACCAAGATCCATCTATGAGTTCATCTAAGCAACGAGTGATAGGAGTGCATCTACATATCTTTGTAGATCGCGAGCGGAAGCGTTCGAAAGAACGGGGTTGAGGTAGTCGTTCTCGTCGTGATCCTATCACCGGAGATCCTATCGCTGAACGGACGGCACCTCCGCGTTCAACACACGTACGGTCAGCGTGACGTCTCCTCCGTCTTGATCCAGCAAGGGGGAAGGAGAGGTTGATGAAGATCCAGCAGCACGACGGCGTGGTGGTGGATGCAGCAGGACTCCGGCAGGGCTTCGCCAAGCAACTACGGGAGGAGGAAGAGGTGTAGCAGGGGGAGGGAGGCGCCAAGACTCAGGGTGCGGCTGCCCTCCCTCCCCCTTCCTTTATATAGGCCCTCAGGGGGGGTGCCGGCCCTGGAGTTCAGATCTCCCAGGGGGGCGGCGGCCAGGGGGGTGGAGTACCCCACAAGGCAAGTGGGGCGCCCCCCACCCTAGGGTTTCCAACCCTAGGCGCAGGAGGGCCAAGGGGGGCGCACCAGCCCACTAGGGGTTGGTTCCCCTCCCACTTCAGCCCACGGGGCCCTCCGGGATAGGTGGCCCCACCCGGTGGACCCCCGGGACCCTTCCGGTGGTCCCGGTACAATACCGGGTGACCCCGAAACTTTCCCGATGGCCGAAACAGCACTTCCTATATATAATTCTTTACCTTCGGACCATTCTGGAACTCCTCGTGACGTCCAAGATCTCATCCGGGACTCCGAACAACATTCGGTTTGCTGCATACTCATATTCATACAACCCTAGCGTCACCGAACCTTAATTGTGTAGACCCTACGGGTTCGGGAGACACGCAGACATGACCGAGATGGCTCTCCGGTCAATAACCAACAGCGGGATCTGGATACCCATGTTGGCTCCCACATGCTCCTCGATGATCTCATCGGATGAACCACGGTGTCGAGGATTCAATCAACCCCGTATAAAATTCCCTTTGTCAAACGGTATGTTACTTGCCCGAGACTCGATCGTCGGTATCCCAATACCTCGTTCAGTCTCGTTACCGGCAAGTCACTTTACTCGTACCGTAATGCATGATCCCGTGACCAAACACTTGGTCACTTTGAGCTCATTATGATGATGCATTACCGAGTGGGCCCAGAGATACCTCTCCGTCATACGGAGTGACAAATCCCAGTCTCGATCCGTGTCAACCCAACAGACACTTTTAGAGATACCTGTAGTGCACCTTTATAGTCACCCAGTTATGTTGTGATGTTTGGTACACCCAAAGCACTCCTACGGTATCCGGGAGTTACACGATCTCATGGTCTAAGGAAGAGATACTTGACATTGGAAAAGCTCTAGCAAAACGAACTACACGGTCTTGTGCTATGCTTAGGATTGGGTCTTGTCCATCACATCATTCTCCTAATGATGTGATCCCGTTATCAACGACATCCAATGTCCATAGTCAGGAAACCATGACTATCTGTTGACTAACGAGCTAGTCAACTAGAGGCTTACTAGGGACGTATTGTGGTCTATGTATTCACACGTGTATTACGATTTCCGGATAATACAATTATAGCATGAATAAAAGACAATAATCATGAACAAAGGAAATATAATAATAATCCTTTTATTATTGCCTCTAGGGCATATTTCCAACAGTCTCCCACTTGCACAAGAGTCAATAATCTAGTTACATTGTGATGAATCGAACACCCATAGAGTTCTGGTGTTGATCATGTTTTGCTCGCGAGAGAGGTTTAGTCAACGGATCTGTGACATTCAGATCCGTATGTACTTTGCAAATATCTATGTCTTCATCTTGAACATTTTCACGGATGGAGTTGAAACGACGCTTGATGTGCCTGGTCTTGTTGTGAAACCTGGGCTCCTTGGCAAGGGCAATAGCTCTAGTGTTGTCACAGAAGAGTTTGATCGGCCCCGACGCATTGGGTATGACTCCTAGGTCGGTGATGAACTCCTTCACCCAGATTGCTTCATGCGCTGCCTCCGAGGCTGCCATGTACTCCGCTTCACATGTAGATCCGGCAACGACGCTTTGCTTGCAGCTGCACCAGCTTACTGCTCCACCATTCAACATATACACGTATCCGGTTTGTGAATTAGAGTCATCCAGATCTGTGTCAAAGCTAGCGTCGACGTAACCCTTTACGACGAGCTCTTCGTCCTCCATAAACGAGAAACATGTCCTTTGTCCTTTTCAGGTACTTCAGGATATTCTTGACCGCTGTCCAGTGTTCCTTGCCGGGATTACTTTGGTACCTTCCTATCAAACTTACGGCAAGGTTTACATCAGGTCTGGTACACAGCATGGCATACATAATAGATCCTATGGCTGAAGCATAGGGGATGACACTCATCTCTTCTTTATCTTTTGTCGTGGTCGGGCATTGAGCCGAGCTCAATCTCACACCCTGCAATACAGGCAAGAACCCTTTCTTGAACTGATCCATTTTGAACTTCTTCAAAATCTTATCAAGGTATGTGCTTTGTGAAAGACCTATGAGGCATCTCGATCTATCCCTATAGATCTTGATGCCTAATATGTAAGCATCTTCTCCAAGGTCCTTCATTGAAAAACACTTATTCAAGTAGGCCTTAATGCTGTCCAAAAGTTCTATATCATTTCCCATCAAGAGTATGTCATCTACATATAATATGAGAAATGCTACAGAGCTCCCACTCACTTTCTTGTAAACGCAGGCTTCTCCATAAGTCTGCATAAACCCAAACGCTTTGATCATCTCATCAAAGCGAATGTTCCAACTCCGAGATGCTTGCACCAGCCCATAAATGGATCGCTAGAGCTTGCATACTTTGTTAGCATTCTTAGGATCGACAAAACCCTCCGGCTGCATCATATACAGTTCTTCCTTAAGATGCCCGTTAAGGAATGCCGTTTTGACGTCCATCTGCCATATCTCATAATCATAGTATGCGACAATTGCTAACATGATTCGGACGGACTTCAGCTTCGCTACGGGAGAGAATGTCTCATCGTAGTCAACCCCTTGAACTTGTCGATAACCCTTAGCGACAAGTCGAGCTTTATAGATGGTAATATTACCGTCCGCGTCCGTCTTCTTCTTAAAGATCCATTTGTTTTCTATCACTCGCCGATCATCGGGCAAGTCTGTCAAAGTCCATACTTTGTTTCCATACATGGATTCTATCTCGGATTGCATGGCTTCAAGCCATTTGTTGGAATCTGGGCCCGCCATCGCTTCTTCATAGTTCGAAGGTTCACCGTTGTCTAACAACATGATTTCCAGGACAGGGTTCCCATACCACTCTGGTGTGGAACGTGTCCTTGTGGACCTACGAAGTTCAGTAGCAACTTGATCCGAAGTACCTTGATCATCATCATTAATTTCCTCTCCAGTCGTTGTAGGCACCACAGGAACATTTTCCCGAGCTGCACTAATTTCTGGTTCAAGAGGTAGTACTTCATCGAGTTCTACTTTCCTCCCACTTACTCCTTTCGAGAGAAACTCTTTTTCCAGAAAGGATCCCCGTTCTTGGCAACAAAGATCTTGCCCTCGGATCTTAAGTAGAAGGTATACCCAATGGTTTCCTTAGGGTATCCTATGAAGACGCATTTTTCCGACTTGGGTTCGAGCTTTTCAGGTTGAAGTTTCTTGACATAAGCATGGCATCCCCAAACTTTTAGAAACGACAGCTTAGGTTTCTTCCCAAACCATAATTCATACGGTGTCGTCTCAATGGTTTAGACGGTGCCCTATTTAAAGTGAATGTAGCTGTCTCTAGAGCATATCCCCAAAATGATAGTGGTAAATCGGTAAGAGACATCATAGATCGCACCATATCCAATAGAGTGCGATTATGACGTTCGGACACACCGTTACGCTGAGGTGTTCCAGGCGGCGTGAGTTGTGAAACGATTCCACATTTCCTTAAGTGTGTACCAAATTCGTGACTTAAATATTCTCCTACACGATCTGATCGTAGGAACTTTATATTTCGGTCACGTTGATTCTCCACCTCATTCTGAAATTCCTTGAACTTTTCAAAGGTCTCAGACTTGTGTTTCATCAAGTAGACATACCCATATCTACTCAAGTCATCAGTGAGAGTGAGAACATAACGATATCCTCCGTGAGCCTCAACGCTCATTGGACCGCACACATTAGTATGTATGATTTCCAATAAGTTGGTTGCTCGCTCCATTGTTCCGGAGAATGGAGTCTTGGTCATTTTGCCCATGAGGCATGGTTCGCACGTGTCAAATGATTCATAATCGAGAGACTGTAAAAGTCCATCAGCATGGAGCTTCTTCATGCGCTTGACACCAATGTGACCAAGGCGGCAGTGCCACAAGTATGTGGGACTATCGTTATCAACTTTACATCTTTCGGTATTCACACTATGAATATGTGTAACATTACGATCGAGATTCATTAAGAATAAACCATTGACCATCGGGGCATGACCATAAAACATATCTCTCATATAAATAGAACAACCATTATTCTCGGATTTAAATGAGTAGCCATCTCGTATCAAACGAGATCCAGATACAATGTTCATGCTCAAACTTGGCACTAAATAACAATTATTGAGATTTAAAACTAATCCCGTAGGTAAATGTAGAGGTAGCGTGCCGACGGCGATCACATCGACCTTGGAACCATTCCCGATGCGCATCGTCACCTCGTCCTTCGCCAGTCTCCGCTTATTCCGCAGCTCCTGCTGTGAGTTACAAATATGAGCAACGGCACCGGTATCAAATACCCAGGAGTTACTACGAGTACTGGTAAGGTACACATCAATTACATGTATATCACATATACCTTTGGTGTTGCCGGCCTTCTTGTCCGCTAAGTATTTGGGGCAGTTCCGCTTCCAGTGACCCTTCCCCTTGCAATAAAAGCACTCAGTCTCAGGCTTGGGTCCATTCTTTGACTTCTTCCCGGCAACTGGCTTATCGGGCGCGGCAACATCTTTGCCGTCCTTCTTGAAGTTCTTCTTACCCTTGCCCTTCTTGAACTTAGTGGTCTTATTGACCATCAACACTTGATGTTCTTTCTTGATTTCAACCTCTGCTGACTTCAGCATGGAAAATACTTCAGGAATGGTCTTCACCATCCCCAGCATATTGTAGTTCAACACAAAGCTCTTGTAGCTCGGTGGGAGCGACTGAAGGATTCTGTCAATGACAGCCTCGTCCGGGAGGTTGATCTCCAGCTGGGACAGGCGGTTGTGCAACCCAGACATTTTGAGTATATGCTCACTGACAGAACTGTTTTCCTCCATCTTACAACTATAGAACTTGTCGGAGACTTCATATCGCTCGACCCGGGCATGAGCTTGGAAAACCATTTTCAGCTCCTCGAACATCTCATATGCTCCGTGTTTCTCAAAACGCTTTTGGAGCCCCGGTTCTAAGCTGTAAAGAATGCCGCACTGAACGAGGGAGTAATCATCAGCACGTGACTTCCAAACATTCATAACGTCTTGGTTCTCTGGGATGGGTGCTTCACCTAGCGGTTCATCTAGGACATATGCTTTCTTGGCTGCTATGAGGATGATCCTCAGGTTCCGGACCCAGTCCGAATAGTTGCTGCCATCATCTTTCAGCTTGGTTTTCTCTAGGAATGCGTTGAAGTTCATGTTGACATGAGCGTTGGCCATTTGATCTACAAGACATATTTGCAAAGGTTTTAGACTAGTGTTCATGATAATTAAGTTCATCTAATCAAATTATTTAATGAACTCCCACTCAGATTAGACATCCCTCTAGTCATCTAAGTGTTACACGATCCGAGTCGACTAGGCCGTGTCCGATCATCACGTGAGACGGACTAGTCATCATCGGTGAACATCTCCATGTTGATCGTATCTTCTATACAACTCATGTTCGACCTTTCGGTCTCTGTGTTTCGAGGCCATGTCTGTACATGCTAGGCTCGTCAAGTTAACCCTAAGTGTTTTGCATGTGTAAAACTGTCTTACACCCATTGTATGTGAACGTAAGAATCTATCACACCCGATCATCACGTGGTGCTTCGAAACGACGAACTTTAGCAACGATGCACAGTTAGGGGAGAACACTTTCTTGAAATTGTTATAAGGGATCATCTTATTTACTACCGTCATTCTAAGTAAACAAGATGCATAAACATAATAAACATCACATGCAATTATATAATAGTGACATGATATGGCCAATATCGTATAGCTCCTTTGATCTCCATCTTCGGGGCTCCATGATCATCTTCGTCACCGGCATGACACCATGATCTCCATCATCATGATCTCCATCATCGTGTCTTCATGAAGTTGTCACGCCAACGACTACTTCTACTTCTATGGCTAACGCGTTTAGCTATAAAGTAAAGTAATTTACATGGAGTTCTTCAATGACACGCAGGTCATACAAAAATAAAGACAACTCCTATGGCTCCTGCCGGTTGTCATATTCATCGACATGCAAGTCATGATTCCTATTACAAGAACATGATCTCATACATCACAATATATCATTCATCATTCATCACAACTTCTGGCCATATCACATCACATGACAATTGCTGCAAAAACAAGTTAGACGTCCTCTAATTGTTGTTGCATCTTTTACGTGGCTGCAATTGGGTTCTAGCAAGAACGTTTTCTTACCTACGAATAACCACAACGTGATTTTTTCAACTTCTATTTACCCTTCATAAGGACCCTTTTCGTCGAATCCGCTCCAACTAAAGTGGGAGAGACAGACACCCGCTAGCCACCTTATGCAACTAGTGCATGTCAGTCGGTGGAACCTGTCTCACATAAGCGTACGTGTAAGGTCGGTCCGGGCCGCTTCATCCCACAATACCGCTGAAGCAAGAAAAGACTAGTAGCGGCAAGCAAGTTGACAAGATCTACGCCCACAACAAAATTGTGTTCTACTCGTGCAATAGAGAACTACGCATAGACCTAGCTCATGATGCCACTGTTGGGGAACGTTGCATAAAATAAAAATTTTCCTACGGTTTCACCAAGATCCATCTATGAGTTCATCTAAGCAACGCGTGATAGGAGTGCATCTACATACCTTTGTAGATCGCGAGCGGAAGCGTTCGAAAGAACGGGGTTGAGGTAGTCGTTCTCGTCGTGATCCTATCACCGGAGATCCTAGCGCGAACGGACGGCACCTCCGCGTTCAACACACGTACGGTCAGCGTGACGTCTCCTCCGTCTTGATCCAGCAAGGGGGAAGGAGAGGTTGATGAAGATCCAGCAGCACGACGGCATGGTGGTGGATGCAGTAGGACGCCGGCAGGGCTTCGCCAAGCAACTACGGGAGGAGGAAGAGGTGTAGCAGGGGGAGGGAGGCGCCAAGACTCAGGGTGCGGCTGCCCTCCTTCCTTCCTTCCTTTATATAGGCCCCCAGGGGGGCACCAGCCCTGGAGATCAGATCTCCCAGGGGGGCGGCGGCCAGCGGGGGTGGAGTGCCCCCAAGGCAAGTGGGGCGCCCCCCATCCTAGGGTTTCCAACCCTAGGCGCAGGGGGGCCAAGGGGGGCGCACCAGCCCACTAGGGGCTGGTTCCCCTCCCACTTCAGCCCACGGGGCCCTCCGGGATAGGTGGCCCCACCCGGTGGACCCCCGGGACCCTTCCGGTGGTCCCGGTACATTACCGGGTGACCCCGAAACTTTCCCGACGGCCGAAACAGCACTTCCTATATATAATTCTTTACCTCCAGACCATTCCGGAACTCCTCGTGACGTCCAGCATCTCATTCGGGACTCCGAACAACATTCGGTTTGCTGCATACTCATATTCATACAACCCTAGCGTCACCGAACCTTAAGTGTGTAGACCCTACGGGTTCGGGAGACACGCAAACATGACCGAGACGGCTCTCCGGTCAATAACCAACAGCAGGATCTGGATACCCATGTTGGCTCCCACATGCTCCTCGATGATCTCATCGGATGAACCACGATGTCGAGGATTCAATCAACCCCGTATACAATTCCCTTTGTCAAACGGTACGTTACTTGCCCGAGACTCGATCGTCGGTATCCCAATACCTCGTTCAGTCTCGTTACCGGCAAGTCACTTTACTCGTACCGTAATGCATGATCCCGTGACCAAACACTTGGTCACTTTGAGCTCATTATGATGATGCATTACCGAGTGGGCCCAGAGATACCTCTCCGTCATACGGAGTGACAAATCCCAGTCTCGATCCGTGTCAACCCAAAAGACACTTTCAGAGATAACTGTAGTGCACCTTTATAGTCACCCAGTTACGTTGTGACGTTTGGTACACCCAAAGCACTCCTACGGTATCCAGGAGTTACACGATCTCATGGTCTAAGGAAGAGATACTTGACATTGGAAAAGCTCTAGCAAAACGAACTACACGATCTTGTGCTATGCTTAGTATTGGGTCTTGTCCATCACATCATTCTCCTAATGATGTGATCCCGTTATCAACGACATCCAATGTCCATAGTCAGGAAACCATGACTATCTGTTGACTAATGAGCTAGTCAACTAGAGGCTTACTAGGGACGTATTGTGGTCTATGTATTCACACGTGTATTACGATTTCCGGATAATACAATTATAGCATGAATAAAAGACAATAATCATGAACAAGGAAATATAATAATAATCCTTTTATTATTGCCTCTAGGGCATATTTCCAACACTCCCATCCTGTCAATCCTTGGACTTTTCTTCGTCATTGATGTTGCAGTCGGCCGTTTCGTCCCTGTCCCTGGCTCGCCCCCGACGGCTACATCACGGCCGACCGTGTCATACCCGTCTCTAGCTTGGTGCTCCTCGGGGTCATCTCCAAATTGACTGAAACATCAAAGATTTTTTAAGCAACTCAAGATAAGCAAAAAAGATAAATTAAAACCCAAGTTTTGACTTGCTTAAATATTTACCTTTTCCAAATAATAGTTTACTTGCTCCATAAGAAAAATACAATTAGTACAAAAGGTTTCATGTTTTCCAATTCTGTAGCAATCCTTTTATCCGTGTGAAGAACTATCATCTATCCTTCTTTCCATGATTGGCGGCATCGAGCTAGAGGGGGTGTCGACATAGAGTTGATGATATCATTTGCCCTTCTTTCCATATTGACATGCACATGCCAATAAAAGGTATTGTGACCTACAAAGGCATGTTGAGCTGGAGACAGCGCCCTTGATGGATGCATGGTTGGACTTGAGGCATCAACGATGAGTGCTAAGTCAGGTTTAAGGGTAGGAATATTTAGAGAGATGGCCTTAACTTATGATGACATGGACTAAAAAAAGATACCGATGGAGACAAAGAAAGAGACAACTTGTCCTGCAACAAGGTGAGAGGAAGATGGATGGGAGGAGAGGTTTGTTAGGGGGGGCTCATCAGGGTCATATGGGGATAGGTCAAAGGGTGTTCCCACCGAGCAAACATGAATATTTATGGGTGGGTGGAAGGTTTTAGAGTAAGTGAGGTGCAACATTGGTCACTTGATTTTGTTCACTTGGCGAAAACAAAATAAGTGTTGGCAATTATTTTTTACATAAATAATCCCAAGAAAGTACTGTAGTTCTGTTTGAACCTTGGGCCACAACTAGGTGCATGTGGGGGAGAGGATTTGCACATTCGCTTCTTCGTTGGCAATGATGGAAATAACTTCATATGCTTATAACATTACGGATCAGATTTTTTACTGCAAACGATTAATGCTAGTTCAGATATTATCTATCCTACACCGATATTTGAATTGAAAATGTGACCTTGAATAAGGATGATAATGAGGTTTAACTAGACATTTCTCCGAGGAGGAAATTAAACATGCTTTCAATGGCTACATCATGATGATATCCTAGCTGTTCTTTTAGAAATGTACGCTGAACTGAGTCAACACATGGCTACATCATCACTTCCAATGTCAAACCGTGCATGGCTAGATTGCAATAGCCATATACACTAGTAGAAAACAGGGCTACCGTTCGGCCCTGGCCAGCCCATTAGTCTTGGTTTTTCAAGAACCGGGACCAATGGGGGGTATTAGACCCGGTTCGTGAGCCCAGGGGGCCGGCCGGGGCCTCGTGGGCATTGGTCCCGGTTCGTGTGGAACCATTTGTCCCAGTTCGAGCCACGAATCGGGACCAATGGTCCTTGTTGCTGGCCCACAACCATTGGTCCCGGTTCTTGGTTTGAACCGGGACAGAAGGGGTGGCTTTAGTCCCGGTTCATGCCACAAACCGGGACAAATAACTTGCCTATATATACCCCATCGCTGCGGCAGAGCACTCCACAGTGCTTTGTTTTGTCAAGCCGGCGAGGGGAGGGCATTTGGGTGCTCTAGTTCACCTCCTATGCACATGAGGTGTTCGATGAAATGCCTGAGCCACACTAGTTAAGCTTTATCCTCTCGAAACTCGACCTTCGAGCTCCATTTTCAACGAGATTTGTCTAGATTTAGCGGTCCGTCACGCCCCGTCCCTGCCCGGTCTTCACCGTCGTCGATCGCCCGCGCCGATCTTGTCGCCGGCACCACCATGGTGAGCCTCTTGTTCTTATCTTCTTTCTGAAAGAAAAAAATTCTGACTTCAGATAGATACTTGTCTAATTTTCTTACTTTTATTATTCCTTGTTACTATATAGCCCGATGGTTTTGGTATCCTCCCCTGTCGGCCTTCGTCCTGTCTATGATTCAGATGTGGTATATATTATCTTTTCATAACTATTTGGTTCATTTATTGTTTATGACAATTATGCCGACCAATGTGACATAGATTTTATTTATCTAGGAGGTTGTTGAACCGGAGATTCCAACCGACCCTATTGTCGAGAGGTTAAATTTAGTTGAAGAAGAAAACAATTACTTGAAGGAAAAAATAAGAAAAATTGAGGAGGAGAAGATGATATTGGAGTTGCATGTTGCGGATGTCGTCGATGATCACAAGATCAAGATGGATGCAATGCGGTTGAAGATTAAAAAGATTATAAAATATGCCATTCATACCGAGGCTTGGTATCATTATGCAGTTGGATCAGTTGTTACCTTGGTTGCGGTTATGATCTCATTTGTTTTTGCATCGAAATGTTTTACATAATTTCAATGTATGGTTTAATTAGATGCTCTGGAGAGCTATATGTTGTTCAATGAGAACTATGTACGTACTTTGGTTTTAATGTTGTGGAGAACTATGTATGTACTTTTGTTTCAGAGTTCATTTCAAATGCTTTTCAACTTCCTGATCTTATAGCTCAAAATAATCAGTAAATGCATGAAAAAATAACAAATGAAGTCAGAAAGGGTTGTAAATTGATGATGTGGCTTTGAATGGTGCATTTTGAGCACAGAAAAACAAGGGGGTTCAAATAAGTTCAAAAGAAATGAAATCCCTTTGTAACAGACGAGTTTCCGTATGAAACCCTAATACTTCAAAGGAGATTGTCTGTTTTGTACACGAAGTGCATCCGGTTTTTGCCGTAAGCCTCTCTACTTTCTTTCACATGCTATGTGGGTGAAATGATGATACCATGCCAACTTGGAACCTTTTCAGAGTTCATTTCAAATGCTTTTCAATTTCATTGTCTTATAGCTCAAAATAATCAGTAAATGCATGAAAAATAACAAATGAAGTCAGAAAGGGTTGTAAATTGATGATGTGGCTTTGAATGGTGCATTTTGAACACAGAAAAACAAGGGGGTTCAAATAAGTTCAAAATAAATGAAATCCCTTTGTAACAGACGAGTTTCCATATGAAACTCTGATACTTCGAAGGAGATTGTCTGTTTTGTACACGAAGTGCATCCAGTTTTTGATGTAAGCCTCTCTACTTTCTTGCACATGCTATGTGGGTGAAATGATGATACCATACCAACTTGGAACCTTTTCAGAATTCATTTCAAATGCTTTTCAACTTCATGGTCTTATAGCTCAAAATGATCAGTAAATGCATGAAAAATAACAAATGAAGTCAGAAAGGGTTGTAAATTGATGATGTGGCTTTGAATGGTGCATTTTGAACACAGAAAAACAAGGGGGTTCAAATAAGTTCAAAAAATGAAATCCCTTTGTAACAGACGAGTTTCCGTATGAAACCCTGATACTTCGAAGGAGATTGTCTGTTTTGTACACGAGGTGCATCCAGTTTTTACCGTAAGCCTCTCTACTTTCTTGCACATGCTATGTGCGTGAAATGATAATATCATGCCAACGTGGAACCTTATCAGAGTTCATTTCAAATGGTTTTCAATATCATGGTCTTATAGCTCAAAATAATCAGTAAATGCATGAAAAATAACAAATGAAGTCAGAAATGGTTGTAAATTGATGGTGTGGCTTTGAATAGTGCATTTTGAACACAGAAAAACAAGGGGGTTAAATAAGTTCAAAAGAAATGAAATCCCTTTGTAACAGGTGATTTTTGTATGAAACCCTCATACTTCGAAGGAGATTGTTTGTTTTGTACACGAAGTGCATCCAATTTTTTTCGTAAGCCTCTCTACTTTCTTGCACAAGCTATGTGGGTGAAATGATGATACCATGCCAACTTGGAACCTTTTCAGAGTTCATTTCAAATGCTTTTCAATTTCATGGTCTTATAGCTCAAAATAAAATAAATAAGTAATTTGAAAAAAAATAATATAAACTTTAATAAAATAGATAAGTAGAAACAAAAAAAACTTTAATAACATAAATAAAATTTATGAAACTAAAATTATCAAAGTATGTTCTGTTCAAAACATTATAAGCAACTTCTAGTATTATTGAAACTAAAATTATATAAAACTAACGCAACTAAAATTATCAAAGTATTTTCTGTTCAAAATCATTAAAAGCAAAAAGAATTTTCATAAAGAACTTTTTTTGTTAGAAACTTTAATAGCTAAAAGAATTATCATAAAATAAAATTAATAAGTAATTATAAATAAAATAAAATAAAATAAATAAGTATTTTGTTGTAAGTAGAAACAAAACAAAATAAATAAAGCAAAAAAGAAAACAAAAAAACTGGGGAAAAATCAAAAATTTGCCACCAACTGGGCCACCACGGCCTGAATACGACTAGAAACCCATCCATGGGCCAGGATTCAGGCCCGCAGTTGGGCCAGAAGGCCCATCAGGCTAGGAAGTAGGCCCGCAAGCCTGCGGTGGAGAGGAGCTCGAGAGGGGTGCGGCGGTGGGGCTTATAAACCACTGCGCGCCCCTCTCAACTAGCGAGGTGGGACTAAACTTTGGTCCCGACACAGGCAGCACAGGGGCCTTTGGTACCGGTAGGTGGCACCAACCGGGACTAAAGGGGGGGTGAGGGAGTCCTGGATTAGGGGGTGTCCGGATAGCCGAACTATCACCTTTGGCCGGACTCCTAGACTATGAAGATACAAGATTGAAGACTTCGTCCCGTGTCCGGATGGGACTTTCCTTGGCGTGGAAGGCAAGCTTGGTGATACGGATATGTAGATCTCCTACCATTGTAACTGACTCTGTGTAACCCTAACCCTCTTCGGTGCCTATATAAACCAGAGGGTTTTAGTCCGTAGGGCGAACAACAATCACACAATAGGCTAGCTTCTAGGGTTTAGCCTCTCTGATCTCGTTGTAGATCTACTCTTGTACTACCCATATCATCAATATTAATCAAGCAGGAGTAGGGTTTTACCTCCATTGAGAGGGCCCGAACCTGGGTAAAAACATCGTGTCCCTTGTCTCCTGTTACCATCCGCCTAGACGCACAGTTCGGGACCCCCTACCCGAGATCCGCCTGTTTTGACACCGACATTGGTGCTTTCATTGAGAGTTCCTCTGTGTCGTCATCTTTAGGCCCGATGGCTCCTCCGATCATCAACAATGATGCGATCCAGGGTGAGACTTTTCTCCCCGGACAGATCTTTGTATTCCGCGGCTTTGCACTGCGGGCCAATTCGCTTGGCCATCTGGAGCAGATTGAAAGCTACGCCCCTGGCCATCAGGTCAGATTTGTTAGTTTGAACTATATGGCTGACGTCCGCGGAGACTTGATCTTCGACGGGTTCGAGCCACAGCCAAGCGCGCCGCACTGTCGTGATGGGCATGGTCTAGCTCTGCCGCTGGACAGTGCCCTGGAGTCCGCACAAGTGTCCGCTCCGACCCTTAGCTCGGAGCCGACTGCGCCGATCGAGGGCGGGTGGCTGGACACCGCCTCGGGGGCCGCTATCTCTACGGCGATTGAGCCAAACACCAACCCTGTCCTTTGCAAAGCTCGTGACTCCAAGGTGCCGGACTCCTCTCCGGACTCCGAGCCTTCCGCGCCCCTGCCAATCGAATCCGATTGGGCGCCGATCATGGAGTTCACCACCGTGGACATCTTTCAACACTCGCCCTTTGGCGACATCCTGAATTTACTGAAGTCTCTCTCTTTATCAGGAGAGCCCTGGCCGGACTATGGTCAGCAAGGTTGGGATGCGGACGATGAAGAAATTCAAAGCCCACCCACCACCCACTTCGTAGCCACTGTCGAAAGTTTAAACGACGTGCTCGATTTCGACTCCGAAGACATCGACGGTATGGACGACGATGTAGGAGATAAGCATGAACCAGCACCTATAAGGCACTGGACAGACACCTCATCTCACGATGTATACATGGTGTACACACCTAAAGGAAGCAACGACGAGGAACAACGGGACGCCACGAGGGATCATTCCCTCGAAAATCAGTCAAAATGGCAATGTAAGCGCCGCTCAAAATCCCGCCTCGGCAAAGACAGCAGCCATACAGACCCAGCGATAAGCAGGGCGAACCGGTGGACGACGAACATGCTATCGAGCAACCGTCCGAACAGGACAATATGGATAAACAATCCGTCCCCGGCGAAGATAACAGCCCGGACGATCTCACGCCGGACAAGTTGCTGGAGCAAAAGAACCTCCACAAATGGTTCGTCGCCACTGCGCGTAGCCTGAAAAACCAGAAGCGGAAGCTCAAAACAGCGGAAGATGCGCTCAGAATCAGATGGAGCAAAGTACTCAACACCGCAGACAAATATGGCGATAGTCGCCGAACAAAGAGCTACCCGAAACGAAAACTACTGCCCGAATTTGATGAGGAGGCCGTAGAGCCCCCCCAATCAAAGAACAAGGAGACCATCCGATCGAATAGACGACCCCATGGCAAACATAGAGCGGCAAATGACGCCGCACACAAGCCGGCACGCGATCCGCACACGGATTCGCATCAAAAAGATGGCCCATTTAGATCTATCTACGGGCCAAGAAAGCAAGCTCTAGTAAGCAATGCAACACATCAAGTATCCGAATATTACGGTACACCTAAATATAGGGGTGCTGCACATCCCCTATGTTTCACCGGTGAGGTTCTGGATTATAAATTTCCAGCAGGATTCAAGCCCGTAAACATAGAGGCATACGACGGAACAACAGACCCTGGAGTCTAGATTGAGGATTACATCCTCCACATACACATGGCCAGAGGAGATGACCTCCACGCCATAAAATACTTACCCCTCAAGCTCAAAGGGCCAGCCTGGCATTGGCTCAAAAGCCTCCCCGAAAACACCATTGGAAGTTGGGAAGAGCTCGAGGATGCTTTTCGGGCAAATTTTCAAGGGACCTATGTCCGACCTCCGGATGCAGACGATTTAAGTCACATAACTCAACAACCCGGAGAGTCAGCCCGAAAATTCTGGAACAAATTCCTTACTAAAAAGAACCAAATAGTTGACGGTCCGGACGCCGAAGCCTTAGCAGCTTTCAAACACAACGTCCGAGACGAATGGCTCGCCAGACACCTCGGCCAAGAAAAGCCAAGAATAATGGCCCCATTAACAAGCCTCATGACCCGCTTTTGCGCGGGAGAGGATAGCTGGCTGGCAAGATGCAGCACCAGCGACCCAAGTACATCCGAAGTCAGGGATGGAAACGGGAAACCACGACGCAACAAGGACCAGCACCGGACCAAGGGAAACAGCCCGAAGAGCACGGCAGTCAATGCCGGATTCAAAAGCTCTCGGCAGAATCATAAAAAACTGCCCCTTAAGGATAACAGGGACGAGCTATCTAACTTAAACAAAATCTTGCACAAGATATGCCAAATCCACAGTACTCTCGGGAAGCCAGCAAACCATACCCACAGAGATTGTTGGGTCTTCAAGCAGTCCAGCAAACTCAACGCCGAACACAAGGGGCTCGACACACCAAGCGAGGACAATGACGAACCCCACAAGCAGAGCACCGGAAAACAAAAGAATTTCCCACAAGAAGTCAAAACAGTTAACTCACTTCACGTGAGAAAAGGGAAAAATAGAGCGGCGCCCATAGAGGTACGCGCCATACGGCCTATCCCAGAGGAGTCCCGCCACTGGTTGTTAAATCCAATCACCTTCGACCATCAGGATTACTCTAGAAGTATCCGGAATGCAGGATGGACTGCCTTGATATTAGACCTGATAATTGGCGGACTCCAATTTACACAAGTCCTAATGGACGGCGGCAGTGATCTAAACCTGCTATACCAGGACACAATCCGCAAAATGGGGATAGACACAACCAAAATTTGCCATAGCAACACTTCCTTTCAAGGGGTAATGCCAGGCCCATATGCCCACTGTACGGGCTCTCTACTGCTAGAAGTTGTGTTCGGCTCACCCGACAACTTCCGCCGCGAAAAGTTAACCTTCCACCTCACCCCATTTACAAGTAGCTATCAAGCACTACTGGGACGCGAAGCTTTCGCCCGCTTTAACGCAATACCGCATTATGCATCCCTTGCACTTAAAATGCCCGGTCCACGAGGCATCATCTCCTTAAAGGGAAATATCGAGTGTTCCTCGAGCGCGGAAGATTGTGTGACTGCCTTGACAGCCACACACTAAACCGGCTTCACTAATCAAAGCACCTAAACAGGTCGTCCAGACCCCGGACACGGTTAGACGAGTCCGGCGTAAACATACAAGGGCTTACTAGCCGCATACCCCCGCACAAGGGGCTCCACGCCTGTACAACAAGAGACAATAAACCTCAATCTTGTTCATTTTTTGAATTGTACTTTGTTTATTTAGTATAACGTACATTTTCGCACGATCTTTTTCAACCAAGTTCCCCTCTTTTACAGATGAACACCGTGCTACACCCGTCCAGGATACGGCACAACGGAGACACAGGCGCAGACGTGCAGTAGGGACCCGTGACAAGGATTCTTTTTAGATTAAGACCCTGCGTAAACCTTTTTTACTGTCTCTTGTTGATACACATCCCCTGGTTTCTTGTCATAACTAAGGAGGAGGCTGGCGTTTTGGCATGGGCCACGTCAGAATTTTGCGCGTACCTGGACACCAGGGGCTTATTACCAAGGGCGTTGTTCGTCCCGTTTTCATAAAGACCGAATACCTTAGGGAGTGTTCGGCGTCTCGAGTTAGGCCTTATATGCATCATCTCCGAATCATGTCTTTGGTCAAATGTTGGGTTTGCCCGGCTCCTGTGTTTTGCTGCCTTACATTCCGCTCTATCGGCTAAGGCGGCACCAGGAGAACTACTGCGATTGTGCCCCAGTTCGGCCAGGCGAGCACCTTAGTAGAGAAAGCCGAAAACTGACTGTCATGATATAGCGTGAGACTGGTCAACCACTCGATGACCCGCCGGAATCTTTTGGATTCCTCCGCATTGACGAAGGGCCGTTTCCCGGTCAGGCACATACGCGCCCCGAATTCGGGTGAGCGCGGTGCCCCTAGGGGATATATAGTAGCCCCACTGTCAAACTCCTATGGCTAAGTGAAAGTGATAAAGCATTATAGTCCGGTTGCCTAGTTTGCTGCGCTACCACCTCCTTTATAGGACCAAGACGTTGGATCAAGTGTGAAAAATGCGCCTTTTGCAAACACCCCCGCATTATATGCGTGGGGGCTGAAGCCGAAGACTGCCATCTTTCAGGTTGTATATACATATACATTAGCGGCCGCACAGGAGGTATTTTAATTCTTGAAAGGCATAAGTATAAAAAGATTTTATATTCCATCGATACATTGTTTCACAACAATACATGTTATTCGAACATAATATCCTTCGAGCACTGCGTCTCTATTAAACGAGTGCCCTACAGAACTTCCTGAAAATAGTGCTTGACAGGTACTCGGCTTCCGTCCGAATCTTGGGATGCAACATCGGTGGCCTTCATCTCCGCCCAGTATGTCTTGACACGGGCAAGAGCCATCCGCGCACCCTCTATGCATGCCGACCTCCTCATTGCATTGATTTGCGGCAGGGCACCAAGGAACTGCTGCACCAAGCCAAAATAACTCTTCGGCTCGGGCCTTTTCGGCCACAAAAGACTCACGCCATCCTTCATGGCAAGTCCGGATAACCTATTCAGCTCCACCCATTCGGCCAAGCGATCGGTTAATGGAAGTGGGCGCTCTGGATTATGGAACTGCGACCAAAAAACCTTTTCCATTTCGTGATCTTTTTGATCTCGGAAGTGTTCGGCCGCGTCCGCGGCACTTGCCGCCAAGTCCAGATAAGCATCCTGCACGCTCCATAGCCGGTCCAACTGAGCATATTTAGGATCCACAAATTTCCTCCGCAACAGAAAGGACTTTCCAGCCGCGATATCTCCGGCCTGACGCAGCTCCTCCTTCATAGCTCTCATCGCAGAGAGAGCATCCTTGGCCTCGGTAGTGGCCTTCTTCAGGTCCTCTTGCACCGCTCGATCTTCCTTTTCAAGAAGCTTGCAGCGGTCGGCAGCATTCTTCAACTTCACGGCCATCTCGGCCATTTCCTTCTTACTTCGGCAGTGAGCAGCATGTTCGGCTTTTAGCTCTTCGGCCGCCTTTAAGGCAGCCGCATCACTCTTTCTGGCCTACTCCATGGCTCGGGCGAGCTCCGCCCGAAGGTTCTCCATGGCAGCGGCACCATCGGCATCAAGCATACATGTTGTAAGGCACGGGCATCAAGCTCCCTTACCAGGTGTCCGCGGAGAAATTGCATACCTTGTGACTCGTCAAGTCGCCAATTGAAAAGCGCGATGTCGGCATCCGCCACGTCCAGTTGCCGCTTTAGTTCGGCACATTCATTAGTCCGCCTGGCCACCGGACCCTTCGCCACCTACATAGGAAGGGCAACACATTATACCTGGGATTATGATCCTCAGCGCGCTGTCATTTTTGACAACACACCGAGCCTCAGGGCTACTATCTACACAGGGCGCATTTTATATGCGAAACTGTTACAAGGTACATCATTTTGCGTACCTCAAAACCTGTCAGTAAACTTCTGACGGCTTCGTGCAATCCGCTCTCAGCGGATGAAATCCTTTCAATCACCGTACCCATTAACGCACGGTGATCTTCTGAGACGACGCTCGCCCGAGCAGATCCTTCAGCTCCTCTAACCGTACACCAGGTGGTGCCGGACTCGTCCGATGGCCTTTTTCGAAGGCCGGACGTGGAGGGCTTTGAGGGGGCATACGACTGCCTTCCGGCCCCGCCGGACTCGGAGAAACCCTCCGCGACAACACCTCCGGGCCGCCCGCCTCGCAAGACGGTACGGCAGGGGGAGGCGTTTTGCTCTCTATCATCTCCGTACGAAGATCCCCCGAAGATGAGCTCTGCTGAGAAGGGCTGAGGTCTGAACTACAAGGTAAAATTTCGGTTATCTTCATCAGAAATAGGGCGGGGATATCCTTTATTAAAAGAAAACTCCCCTTTTTACTTACGGCTCGGTGGAGGGCTGATCCCCTTGGGGGCATAATGCGGCCGAGGCATCTCTCGGCGCAGGACCCTCTGACGAAGATTTCTTCCCCCGCTTTGAGACCATGGTCTTCGGGTCTTCAGAGGCGGTCCTCTTCTTCCCTTGGATGGAGGGATTCTCGAGGCGGTAGCTTCCTTGTTCCCCCCTTCACCTTCTTTCGAAGGCGCAACCTCCAGCATCCTGGTTAACACGGGATCCGGCGTGGTCTCAGGGAGGGGGGCCGGACACCTTATTAACTTTGCTTTCGCTATCCACTCCTGTTCAAGGAACAACTCTTTTAAAGGGCAAGTTTGTGATAAATATGGGATAGCGTGTCCGGGTACATGGCTACTTACTTGAGTATCCGGGCGATTGTAGCTCAGACCTGTGTCCTCGGTCAAGTCCGGACACATCGCTTGTGATCCGAAGATAAGCTTGTACATCTCCACGGGCGTCGCGCCCATTAAATGTTGGAGAGCTCGTGGTCCCTCCGGGTTAAATTCCCACAGGCGGAGGGGGCGCCGTTTGCAGGGCAGGGTGCGACGAATCAGCATGACCTGCGCTACTACGACCTGAGTGATCTCTTTCTCTAGGAGATCTTGAATGCAGCCCTGCAACAAGGGCACGTCCTTGGACGGACCCCAGTCAAGTCCTTTATTGACCCATGACGCTAGCCGCGATGGAGGACCTGAGCGAAAGGCAAGTGGCGCCACCCATTTGGTGCCCCTGGGAGCCGTGATATAAAACCACTCTTGTTGCCATAAGCCGAGCTCCTCTTGAAAAGAGCCCTCGGGCCACAGAGCATCAGCATTCTTGCTTATAACAGCCCCTCCGCACTCTGCCTGCTGCCCCTTGATAATCTTCGGCTCCACTTTGAAGGTCTTGAGCCACAATCCGAAGTGAGGGGTAACGCGGAGGAAGGCTTCGCATACGACAATGAATGATGAGATGTGGAGGATGGACTCCGGATCCAAGTCATGAAATTCCAACCCATAGTAAAACATGAGTCCCCTCACGAAGGGGTCCGTCGGGAAGCCTAGCCCCCGAAGGAAGTGAGACGCGAACACTACGCTTTCGCCAGGCTTGGGAGTGGGAATAACCTGCCCTTGGGCAGGTAGCCTATGCGAAATTTCGCCGGTCAGATACCTGGCATCTCTTAGCTTTAGCACGTCTTCTTCTGTAACAGAGGAAGGCATCCACCGGCCTTGCAGGTCGGAGCCGGACATCATCGAAGGTCCGAAGCGCCTGAATCTAGAGCTTTGGGTGTTGGAACTCGAGGCAAGGGGCGGATTCGTTTGAGATTGAAAGAAAGGAGTGGAGCCTTCATCTCTTTATAAAGAGGTTGGATACCAAGAGCCTTCCCCGTGACCGTTTGGGACTCGCCTTCGATAGAGGAGACGTACCAACGGGCACGACTAGGTTACCTACACCCCTATTAATGAGAATTCCGGAATAAGGGGACACGATCTCTGCTTTGACAAGACGTGCCAAGGAAACCGCCTCGCTAAACGCGCTGAGGTGGAACAGTAAAAACGATTCGAATAAATACTTGGCCGTGGTGTGATGCCACACCACGGAATACGTCAGCAGATTGAAGTTGTGTAAATATTATTCTCTCTACGGTGGTATGTGGAACTTATTTTCCAGAGCCGGACACTATCCTTGTGTTCAAAATCTTCTATGAAGTATTCGGAGGAGGAACCCGCCTTGCAATGCCGAAGACAATATGCGCGCCGGACTCGTCGTCATTGAAGCCTGGTTCAGGGGCTACTGAGGGAGTCCAGGATTAGGGGGTGTCCGGATAGCCGAACTATCACCTTTGGCCGGACTCCTGGACTATGAAGATACCAGATTGAAGACTTCGTCCCGTGTCCGGATGGGACTTTCCTTAGCGTGGAAGGCAAGCTTGGCGATACGGATATGTAGATCTCCTACCATTGTAACCGACTCTGTGTAACCCTAACCCTCTTTGGTGCCTATATAAACCGTAGGCTAGCTTCTAGGGTTTAGCCTCTCTGATATCGTGGTAGATCTACTCTTGTACTACCCATATCATCAATATTAATCAAGCAGGAGTAGGGTTTTACATCCATTGAGAGGGCCCGAACCTGGGTAAAAACATCTTGTCCCTTGTCTCATGTTACCCATCCGCCTAGACGCACAGTTCGGGACCCCCTACCCAAGATCCGCCGTTTTGACACCGACATGGGGCATTGGTACCGGTTCGTGGCACCAACCGGGACTAAAGGGGGGGGCTTTGGTACCGGTTGGTGCCACGAACCGGTACCAATGCCCCCCCTTTAGTCCCGGTTGGTGCAACCAACCGGGATCAAAGGCCGCTGCTTCCCGCCCTTTGGGCTGCTGAAAAGAGACCTTTGGTCCCGGTTGGTGCCGCTGCTTCCCGCCCTTTGGGCTGCTGAAAAGAGACCTTTGGTCCCGGTTGGTGGCACCAACCGGGACTAAAGGGGGGTGTCAGTGTCAAAACCGGCGGATCTCGGGTAGGGGGTCCTGAACTGTGCGTCTAGGCGGATGGTAACAGGAGACAAGGGACACGATGTTTTTACCCAGGTTCGGGCCCTCTCGATGGAGGTAAAGCCCTACTCCTGCTTGATTAATATTGATGATATGGGTAGTACAAGAGTAGATCTACCACGAGATCAGAGAGGCTAAACCCTAGAAGCTAGCCTATGGTATGATTGTTGTTCGTCCTACAGACTAAAACCCTCCGATTTATATAGGCACCAAAGAGGGTTAGGATTACACAGAGTCGGTTACAATGGTAGGAGATCTACATATCCGTATCGCCAAGCTTGCCTTCCACGCCAAGGAAAGTCCCATCCGGACACGGGACGAAGTCTTCAATCTTATTTCTTCATAGTCCAGGAGTCCGGCTAAAGGTGATAGTTCGGCTATTCGGACACCCCCTAATCCAGGACTCCCTCAGTAGCCCCTGAACCAGGCTTCAATGACGACGAGTCCGGCGCGCATATTGTCTTCGGCATTGCAAGGCGGGTTCCTCCTCCGAATACTTCGTAGAAGATTTTGAACACAAGGATAGTGTCCGGCTCTCTAAGATAAGTTCCACATACCACCGTAGAGAGAATAATATTTACACAAATTCAATCTGCTGACGTATTCCGTGGCGTGACATCACACCACGGCCAAGCCTTTATTCGAATTGTTTTTACTATTCCACCTCGGTGCGTTTAGCGAGGCGGTTTCCTTGGCACGTCTTGTCAAAGCAGAGATCGTGTCCCCTTATTCCGGGATTCTCATTAATACGGGCGTGGGTAACCCAACCGCGCCATCGATTACGGCGCTTGGGAGATAAGCGAGTTTTACCTGGCTGGTGGGGACGCATAGCTTCGTCCGTCCATATAAGGGGATAAGGATCCACTTTTTCACACACGCCTTCTTCCTCCTTTGCTCATCCATTCCCGCGCACTCGAGCTCCAGCACCCAAATCCGCACATCTCTCCTCAACCTTCCCCAGCTATGTCCGGAGGGGGAGGCAAGTGGATGGTCTCCTCCGTCATGGAGGGGCACATCAAAAAGCTGTGGAAGGCCGGATACTTGTCCAGCGACATCACGCATCGGCTCCCCGACAACGGGCAACTTATCCCCACCCCCAGGCCCCATGAGAGGGTGGTGTTCCTCACCCACTTCCTCCGCGGACTAGGTTTTCCACTTCACCCATTTGTCCGGGGGCTCATGTTCTACTACGGCCTGGATTTCCACGATCTGGCCCCGAATTTCATCCTCAACATCTTGGCATTCATCATCGTGTGTGAGGCCTTCCTCTGCATCCAGCTCCACTTCGGCTTATGGCTGAAGACCTTCAATGTCAAGCCGAAGGTAGTGGGCGGCCGCCAGGCGGCGTGCGGAGGTGCCATGGTGGGTAGGATGCCCAACGTCTTATGGCTCGAGGGCTCCTTCGTGGACACTATAAAGGGGTGGCAATAGGGGTGGTTCTACATCACCGAGCCGCGTGACCCTAAATGGGCAGCGGCCTCCGAATTCCGATCTGGCTTCCCTACATGGCTCACCTCTTAGAAAGAGACGGGCCTGACATGGGGTAATTCGGAAGAGCTGACCGGACTCCAAACCTGCATCCAAAACCTGGTGAACAAGAAGCTCAAGCTTGTCAACGTAGTCCAGGTCATGCTCATCCGCCGGATCCTCCCGTGCCAACAACGGGCCTTCAACTTGTGGGAGTTTGATCCGGCACAGCACCAAACCTTGAGCAGGCTCTTCGACAGTACGTACAAAGATGCCTGGAAGGTGCTGTTCAAGGGTGCCGAGGCTCCCACATCCGCTACCGAAGATCGCGGATTCAGCTCGCAGCATCAAGCCAGCGAGGTAAGCTATTTTACCCTTTACAGGACACTTGTTTTTCATAATTTGACTCCATGCGGGGTCTAAACTCCCTTACCTTTGACAGGCCTAGCAGAAGACGTCCGAGCAGGTTGACTGTCCGGCTCCCTTGCCAGAAGACCCAGCGGACGCCCGATTGACTGGGCTGCTGGTTCCGGCACCTCACGTGGTGCCGAAGAAGAAGGCCACGGGAACACGAAGGAGTTCCCGGCGCCAGGTGTTGTCGGACTCATCGTCCAATGACTCCGAGGCGGACTCCTCCCGTGAGGACGAGGAGG
Source organism: Triticum timopheevii (assembly GCA_963921465.1). Taxonomy (NCBI): domain Eukaryota; kingdom Viridiplantae; phylum Streptophyta; class Magnoliopsida; order Poales; family Poaceae; genus Triticum; species Triticum timopheevii. Next base: position 552,630,497 of record OY997272.1, on the reverse strand, counting down.
AGGAAAAAGAGGCCTCTCCCCCAGCGGGGGAAGAGAAGAAAAGGAAGGCCGCCCCAACTGGGGAGGCCGGAGGGTCCAAGAAAGGAAGGACCCTTCCTCCGGACTACTCCACCAACGCCGACGACGGCGAAGAGGAGTGGCCACCGAGGGCTAAGCCCCTGGCGACATCGTAAGTGTCCGGATACCAGAATAACTCATGGCGTTTCGTTTGTCATGTAGAATCTCCTAACACCGAATATAACCCTGCAGCACGCCCAAGGACGGGCTCGACGTTTCAACGAGCGGCTCCCTGGCTTCATCGGACGGGAATAGCACTTCACTTCCGGCTGCCTCCTCTCCTCGCGCTGCGGATGACGCTGAGGTGGGGTCCCAAAAGGGGCCTAGCCAGGAGGAGGAGGTTCAGGAGGCGCCGCAAGGCAACCTCCCGGACTCCAGGCACAAGGGGGATCAAACCCCAAAGGGCTCTAAGTCCGGTCCTGGGCCGGACTCTGTATCGGAACCTTCAGTGGTTCCGGAGTCTGGCAGGCGGCCCCTTCGTAAGAAGGGCGAGACTGCGACACCGGTGACCTCCGTCCAACCGGAGGCACCGGATAATTTGCTGGAGGCGCTTAACGGCGCCTCCATCGACGAGGAGCACCGCACTGTTATGAGTGTGGTGATCCAGAAAGTTCAGTCGCCAAGAGCGGGCTGACTGAAGCCTGTGCCAGCCTTCTAACAGGCTTTGAGGTATGTATTTAAGATATGTAAACATATTACCGCATAGACAGTAGCCCCTGATGCTCAGTTTGGTGTTCGGAAAGAAAAGCCGAACTGAGGATCTAAAAAGATGTACGCAGGAGTCTAACATAAATATGTCAATATGGGGAATGCAGGCTGCGCTGCTGACCTCTGCCGCACTGACTGTGGAGGTCAATGCATTGAAGCAGAGCCTCGAGCGGTTCGAGAAAGAGCTCGGCCTTGCCAAAAAGCAGCTCGAGGACAAGGAAGGTAAGTAATACCTTATGGAAGTATATAAAAGATGTGGTTGCAAAAAATAACAGGAATAACGTGAGAATTGCAGGGGCCACGAACGAGGTGGCGACCCTGAAGGAAGCGGTGTCCAAGGCCGAAAGCAATGCGGCCGCAGAGCGCATCGAGCGAGAGAAGCAGGAGGCGCGGGTGGCGGAGGTGCGGCAAGAGCTCCAGGCTCTTGTGGAGAAATACGATAGTTTGGAGCGTGACTCAAAGACTCGAGAGTCCGAGCTCGCCTCGGCTCTTGAGAGCGCCAAAGCCGCTAAGGCCAAAGCCCAAAAATCCCTCCAGGAAATTGAGGCAATGAAGAAGATAGCGGCGGGTAAGGCATTCTATATGTAGAGCAAGCACGTGAAAGTGAATTACTTGTTACTTACCCGAATCCGGAGCTCTCCAGGAGCATTCGCTGATCTGCCCCGCAGTGTGTCCGATGCTGCCGCATTCTACCGGGCCGAGGAGGGGAGCTCGACGGAGAAGGTGTTCTGGTCTCAGTATGCTGAGGGCGGACACCCGGTGCCCTTGAGCCACCAGCTAAAGCAGCTGGTCGAGCTCCATAAGGTGGCCGAACAGGCCATGAAGGGCCTCATAGTTCGGCTGTGGCCTGAGGAAGCCATGCCTGGGAGCTACTTCGGGCTAGTGAGGAGGCTGGTGGACGCCTGTCCATGGATTGAAGTCGTCAAGCACTCCGTCTGTATAGAAGGTGCCCATAGGGCCCTTGCCCGTGCTAAAGTACACTGGGGCAAGATGGACACTGAGAAGCTTGTGACGGACACTCCACCGCCGGGCAGGGAGTACCACAAGCCCGAGATGTATTATGAGGGCGTTCTGAAGGGTGCCCGCCTTATAGCGGGTGAATGCTCCAAAGATGTAATTTTTGAGTAAACTCGCATTTGTTATCCTGTACGCTTGAAAACTTGTTCATATGCGCTAAGCAACACTTGTGAATTTAAAATATTACCTTCTGTGCGGTCGTTTATTAAATTTGAGAGATGGCGAGTCGTCGGCTTCTGCCCCCATGCCACCAGTGCTGGGGTGTTCGGGATAAACTTGAGCTCTCTTTTTCCCATTCTTGGGTCCTTCAGGGAGGCGCTCAACGCAACGAACAAGGCAACCGGACTATAATGCTTCAACACTCTCACTTAGCCATAGAATTCTATAATTTTAAATTTTGGTGAAGCCCCTAGTATTCGGAAGACCGAATTCGGGGCGCTATCCACGCCTGGGCCGGACAAAGCTGACTCCTCACTTTAAGCGGCATAAGTCTTTAGGGACTCGAAAACCTCTCGAACAGCGACCGGCTCTCGCCCTATCACGACGGTCATTTTTAGCTTTCTCCACTGAGGTGCTTAACCCAGCTCAACCGGGGCACAATCGCAGTGGTTCTCCTAGCGCTACCTTAGCCGATATAACGGAACGTAAGGTACCAAAACATGGGAGCCGGGCAAACCCAACTATTGACCCAAGACATGATTCGGAGCCGATGCATATAATGCTATAAGTTCGGGGTGCCACACTTGTGAAAGTGTTCGGACTTATCACACCATATTTTGGGGTACTTAAGCCCCTGGTGTATTTGGCCGTACCAAAGCGTACGGATGCAACATGTCATAAGTGAACATATATAGATAAAAAAGGAATGCAATAATAGGCAAAAGCTATGCATTGTTTATTCAAAAAGGCTGCGGTAAAAGCAGAACGATACAAATAGTGCGATAAGCAAGGGACGGGACTATTTGACATGCCCCCCTCCAGAAGCGAGCTGCGGGATGATATGTAAAACAAGTAACTGCTCGTTATAGAGACCACCTGGACACTCGACATAGCTTTCTGCTTCCCTGGCTGTTGCATCATGTGTTCGGCAATTCTACTGCCGGACAGAGCTTCTTGAGAAAGGAGTCTTGAGAGTAAGAGAAAAAAAAAGAATGACACAATTGGGAGCCCCTGGGCGGTTGAGCCGCATTCTGGGCCTGCCGTGGTCGTGCCCCTCCCCCTATGCCCATGGTATTTCCAGAGCGTAATTATGTACGCGTAGTACTGGTTTCGCAATTTCGCGAGGGCTGGGGTTGGGGCCGCATTGCTACGCATGCTCGGGACGTGCCAGGCGGTCTTGTTGTAGGTTACTCCGGGCGCGCTTGACGGTGTCCGGACGTTTAATAGCCGGACTCGAGAATTGCCTTGAGAGGCTGCTTTGTATTTCCGCCGCGAGGGCCGCCGTATGCTCCTCCGTTCGGAGAGAGAGTTCGGTGTTTCCGTTGACCGTAATGACTCCTCGAGGGCCTAGCATCTTGAGCTTGAGGTATGCGTAGTGCGGCACAGTGTTGAACTTTGCAAATGCGGTTTGTCCGAGCAGTGCGTGATAGCCGCTGCGGAACGGGACTATGTCGAAGATTAACTCCTCGCTTCGGAAGTTATCCGGGGATCCGAAGACCACTTCAAGTGTAACTGAGCCTGTACAGTTGGCCTCTACACCTGGTATGACGCCTTTAAAGGTCGTCTTAGTGGGTTTAATCCTTGAGCGGTCTATGCCCATTTTGCACACTGTATCCTGATAAAGCAGGTTCAGGGTGCTGCCGCCGTCCATCAGGACTCTAGTGAGGTGAAATCCGTCAACGATTGGGTCTAGAACCAATGTGGTGTATCTGCCATGGCGGATGCTAGTTGGGTGGTCCCTTCGATCAAAAGTGATCGGGCAGGAGGACCACGGATTGAACTTTGGGGCGACTGGCTCCATCGCATATACGTCCCTTAGTGCACGCTTCCGCTCCCTTTTGGGTATGTGGGTTGCGTATATCATGTTCACCATCCGCACTTGTAGGGGGAAGCCCTTCTGTCCTCTATTGTTCGGCGGCCGAGGCTCCTCCTCGTCGTCGCTATGCAGCCCCTTGTCATTGTTTTCGGCATTTAACTTGCCTGCCTGCTTGAACACCCAACAATCCCTGTTGGTGTGGTTGGCTGGTTTTTCGGGGGTGCCGTGTATCTGGCATGAGCGATCGAGTATTCTGTCCAAATTGGATGGGCCCGGAGTATTTCTTTTGAATGGCATTTTCCACTGACCGGGTTTAGAGCCTCTGAATCCGACATTGACTGCCGTATCCTCAGCATTATCGCCATTAATGCGGTGCTTGTGCTTGTTGCGACGCGACCTGCCATTGCTGTCCTTGGTATCCGAATTACCAGGGCTCTTGGCCATATTGTTACTACGAGCTAGCCAGCTGTCTTCTCCCGCGCAAAAGCGGGTCATGAGTGTTGTGAGGGCTGCCATGGATTTCGACTTTTCCTGTCCTAGGTGCCGGGCAAGCCACTCGTCGCGGATGTTATGTTTGAAGGCTGCAAGGGCCTCTGCATCCGGACAGTCGACGATTTGATTTTTCTTGGTTAGGAACCGTGTCCAGAATTGTCTGGCCGATTCCTCTGGCTGCTAAATTATGTGGCTTAGGTCATCAGCGTCTGGTGGTCGCACATAGGTTCCCTGGAAGTTGTCGAGGAATGCGATTTCCAGGTCTTCCCAACAACCAATTGACTCCGCTGGCAAGCTGTTAAGCCAATGCCGAGCTGGTCCTTTAAGCTTGAGTGGGAGGTATTTGATGGCGTGTAGATCATCACCACGGGCCATGTGGATATGAAGGAGATAGTCCTCGATCCAGACCGCATGATCTGTTGTGCCATCGTATGATTCAATGTTTACGGGTTTGAAACCCTCAGGGATTTGATGATCCATCACTTCGTCTGTGAAGCATAGTGGGTGTGCGCGCCTCTGTATTGGGCTATATCACGATGCAGCTCAAATGAGCTTTATCTACTGTGTTCGGCCCGGCCAGAATTGCCATATCCGGCGTGAAGGTTATCATCACGTATCGTGGGGCACCCACGCGATCCGTAGATCGATCTTGTTTGCCTTGCCTTGTCCTCCAGTATATCCCGCAGGTCTAGCGCATTTTCCTGCGCCTTGGTATTTTTTGAGCGGCACCGGGGTGCGGCTTGAGTGGAGGGCCGAGAGGCCTCTCTGCCACGGCCACGAGGTAGCCGGTCGGCCGTATCATGCGCTGGTGATGTAGGTTTAGGTGCTTCCTCCTCTAATCGGGGTAGCAGCCTGCGTTTTGGGTAGCTTTTGGAGGGGCGTTCGAGTTCATACTCTTCGGCCGCAAGGACTTCAGTCCATCTGTCGGCTAGCAAGTCTTGGTCAGCTCTAAGCTGTTGCTGCTTTTTCTTGAGGCCGCTTTCCATGGCCGTAAGCCTGCGTTTGAAACAGTCTTGTTCGACGGGATCCTCAGGCACGACAAATTCGTCGTCGTCGAGGCTTGCCTCGTCTTCGGAGGGAGGCATGTAATTATCGTCCTCTACCTCTCCGCCTGCCGCTCTCTCATGAGGGTTGGCATCTCCATCCTCCTGCACTAAATCATGTTGGAGGGGGTTGTCTTCGGCACTGTCCGGGGTGTTATTGTCTCCCGTGCCGGAATCACCGTTTTTGCTGTGGAGGGATTTAGAGCGGCGCCGCTGACGCCGGCGCCTAGGCTGTTTCTTGGAGGGGTCATCCTTCGTTGTTCCATCACCATTCCCATCTTTTGGGATGTCCACCATGCAAATGTCGTATGACGAGGTGGCCTTCCAGTGCCCTGTAGGCGCTGGTTCTTGGTCGTCTCCTGCATCATCATCCATACCGTCGATGTCTTCGGAGTCGAAGTCAAGCATGTCGGATAAATCATCGACAGTGGCTACGAAGTGGGTGGTGGGTGGGCTTTGAATTTCTTCGTTGTCCGCATCCCAACCTTCCTGACCATAGTCCGTCCAGGGCTCTCCTGATAAAGAGAGAGACTTTAGTGAATTCAGGATGTCGCCAAAGGGCGAGTGCTGAAAGATGTTCGCGGCGGTGAATTCCATGACCGGAGCCCAATCGGATTCGATTGGCAGGTGCGCCGAAGGTTCGGAGTCTGGAGAGGAGTCCGGCACCTTGGAGTTATGAGCCTTGCAAAGGACAAGGATGGTGTTCGGCTCAATCACCATAGAGATCGCAGCCCCCGAGGTGGTGTCAAGCCACCCGTCCTCGATCGGCGCAGTCGGCTCTGAGCTAAGGGTCGGAGCAGACACCGGTGCGGCCTCCAGGGCACTGTTCGGTGGCAGAGCTAGATCATGCCCATCATGACAGTACGACGCGCTTTGGCTGTGGCTCGAACCCGTCGAAGATCAAGTCTCCGCGGAAGTCAGCTGTGTAGTTCAAACTTCCAAATCTGACCTGATGCTTAGGGGCGTAGCTTTCAATCTGCTCCAGATGGCCAAGCGAATCGGCCAGCAGTGCAAAGCCGCCGAATACGAAGATTTGTCCGGGGAGAAAAGTCTCACCCTGGACCGCATCATTTTTGATGATCGGAGGAGCCATTGGGCCTAAAGATGACGACACAGAGGAACTCTCAATGAAAGCACCAATGTCGGTGTCAAAACCGGCGGATCTCGGGTAGGGGGTCCCGAACTATGCGTCTAGGCGGATGGTAACAGGAGACAAGGGACACGATGTTTTTACCCAGGTTCGGGCCCTCTCGATGGAGGTAAAACCCTACTCCTGCTTGATTAATATTAATGATATGAGTAGTACAAGAGTAGATCTACCACGAGATCAGAGAGGCTAAACCCTAGAAGCTAGCCTATGGTATGATTGTTGTTCGTCCTACGGACTAAAACCCTCCGATTTATATAGGCACTGAAGAGGGTTAGGGTTACACAGAGTCGGTTACAATGGTAGGAGATCTACATATCTGTATCGCCAAGCTTGCCTTCCACGCCAAGGAAAGTCCCATCCGAACACGGGACGAAGTCTTCAATCTTGTATCTTCATAGTCCAGGAGTCCGGCCAAAGGTGATAGTTCGGCTATCCGGACACCCCCTAATCCAGGACTCCCTCACCGTGCCTCTGCCGCGCCCCCGACCCGCCCCGTCGACGTCGTCGCTGCCCTCTGCCCCGTCGACGCCATCGCCCCTGCCCCGACCACGCCGCCGTCGCCCCTGCCCCGACCATGACGCCATCGCCCCTGCCCTGACCATGCCGCCGTGCCTCTGCCCCTGCCCCGACCACGGCGCACCTCACCTTGGTCACGCCGGCCTGGCGCCGCCCCCCTATCCTCTCCTCTGTTTTTTCACATATATATAATGTTTTTTTCCAGATTAGATGTATATGTGTGAGTATATGTATATGTGTATATCTGATTATATGTCCTTTTTTTAAGATTTTTTGTTCATATATATGATGATTTGTTTTTTGCCTTTTTATAAAAATGTATATATGTATGTATGTTCTCTGTGCATATAAAAGTTAGATTTTTAGTACATTTGGGTACATTTTAGGTTAGTTTTATTTATATATGTTCTCTGATTTAGTACATTTTAGGTTAGTTTCATTTTTAGAAAAGTTTTATATATTTAGGAAAAGAAGGAAGAGAAGGAAGAAGGAAGAAGAAGAAAAAGTTTTATATATGCAAAAGTTACATTTTTAGATTAGTATTTTAGATCTAGCTAGGAAGATAAGGAAGAATAAGAAAAAGAAGGAGAGGAAAAAGGAAAATAAGAAGAGGAAGAAAGGAGAAGAAGAGGAGATGAAGAAGAGGAGATGAAGAAGAGGAGAAATAAATAAGAAGGGGAAAATGAAGAAAAAGAAGAGGAGAAGAAGAAAGGAATAGAGGAGAAAGAAGAAAACAATAGAACTTCAACAGGAGGGGGGGTACCGATATACCCCCTCCCCGATAACATTATTTTCCCATGTATATGTATGTCGTGTCGTTGTCGATATAACCCCCTCCCGGATAACTTCGACATGAGGGGCGGTCGATATATATACCCCCTCTCGACCGTGATAACTTATACCACGGCAGCACCCCCCTCGGCCCTCTCGCTCGACCAAAACTCTCGAGGACACACAAACCCTAGAGGAAAAACGATGTTGGTCTCCTGCCCCCTCCCGCCGCGCCCCTACCCGACAAACTCTCTCGAGGCCACCCAAATTTACCAAGTTAAAAGAGCGTTTTCGTCGAGGCCACCCCAAACCCTTGAAGCATTGTGTCGAGGCCACCCCAAACCCTTGAAGCGTTGTCTAGGCCACCCCAAACCCTAGAGAAGCGGCGTCGAGGCCACTAACATGATTCCTTATTGTGATTAGCTAGCTAGTTCTATGTTTGCCACTAATATATATCCATCTGTACCATGTTTGAATAATAATTGACATGTTGTAAATATTTGCAGAAACTATGAAGCACTCCCGAGACAAAGCAACAGAAGCGATGTTGGGGGACATAATCGCACAAGGAAGTGATGTCGTTGCGTCATTTCTCAACGACACCGATGGTCAGGAAGGACTGGGTGAAGAAGAGGGCTATGTTCATGATGGCTCTGGCCCATTAATGCCGGTACAAGAAGAGGGCTATATTCATGATGGCTCCGGTGACCCAATGGAGATACAAGAAGGAGACCGTGCTGACTGCTCCGGTGACCGAACCGAGTCCGGCAAGGTATATATATATTAGTTAAGCCCGTGCTGACTAGTTAATTGATGCATTCATTGTTTTCATATGTACACATATTAATTAACTCTCGTCTTTCTTCTTTTTTCTGCCCTCCGGATCGAGCTCAACTTCGGTAAAGAAACGAGGCCCGAAGAAAAAGTTGCGCTCAGATGAAAGGTTTGAGATCACAGCAATCACGCGCGATGGCACACCGATTTAACCCATCCAAACAAGGAATGCATTTCGTCTTCAGTGCGGGGTTCTTGTTAGGGACAAGATCTCGATCAGTATCCAGCAATGGTTAAAGCGAAAGAAGGAAGACCCTGAGGTGCCGACGTCTTATGTCTCTGATATGCAGAAAGAAGATCTTTGGACAACGCTTAAGGCAAATTTCACCCTACCGCCAGAGGAGGATCGAAAGAAGCCAGTTAAAGAGGAATTGATCAAGTCTCATGCTCTTAAGAAGATGGCAGAACTATTCAAGAGGTGGAAGAATGAGCTGAAAACGTTTGTCGACAAAGAAGAGACACCAGAATTCATCGGAAAGTATGTGAAGATCACAGATCAATGGCCCGCATTTGTGGCCCACAAGACATCGGAAAAGAGTAAGAAGATGTCAGCGACAAACAAGATTAATGCTGCGAAGAAGAAGCATCACCATCGCACGGGGTCAGGTGGCTACCTCAAAGCCCGACCTTTGTGGGACAAGGCTGAGAATGACCTGATTGCTAAAGGGGTCGAACCGGAGACATTAAACTGGCCAGACCGTTGCCGGACTTGGTTCTTCGGGGTTGGCGGAACCTTGGACCCTGTAACAGGGAAGTGCGTTTGGACGGATGAGCAACTGCGAATACCCGTCAGAAAGCTTCGGGAGTATATCGAGAAAGCGCAGCAAGGGACGTTTGTCCCAGACAGAGAGAATGACGAGCTCACAATGGCCCTGGGGAATCCTGAGCACCCTGGACGGACATGAGGCACGCCAGGCTCCATTCCGTGGAAGGCTGGCTTTCCGGACGTAGGGGGTTACAAAACCCAGGAGAGGAGGAAGAAAGTGGAGCATAGCCAACTGCAGGCGCTGCACGAAAGGGTACAAGGGCTAGAGGAACGAGAAGTAGATCGCAGCAAACGACCTGCCGAATCTTCCCCTGAAGCTACCCCGCCATCTCAGCGGAGAAGCAGTGTGGCTTCCACCGAGCAGACTCAGCAGCTGGAGCATGTATTCACGGCTCCTGCTAGCTACCCCGTGGATGCTATCACGGAGTCTCAACATTGCCACCTTATGACGCGATGGATGACATTGAAAGTTAAGGCGGCTGTTGGCTCTGTTATACCTAATAAACCTGACTCAACCTACCACGGCCAGCCGATTCCATAAGGATATGCTAGGGTGATGGTGGATCAAATAACAGACGGATTTGAGGACCTTCAACTTGACCACCCTATGGGTGAAGGGGAGATTCGGCTGGGTTCTTCTCTGAAGACTCCATGCCTATGGCGGAAGGAGCTCATCAACCTTCCGAACTAGACGCCACCGCCTCCTCCTCCTCCTCCGGTGAGTCAGGGCAATCCGCCTCCTCCTCCGCCTCCTCCTCCGCCTCCTCCTCCGGCGAGTGATCAGGGCACTCAGACTCCTCCTCCGCCTCCTCCTCCGGCGAGTGATCAGGGCACTCAGCCTCCTTCTCCGGCGCGTGGCGGCACTCCGCCTCCTTCTCTGCCTGAGCCGGCGCACCTGAGCAGCCATCCTCCTCCTTCTCCGCCTTGTCAACAAGGGCGGATCAAGAGACCCGCCGCTGCTCCGGCTGCTCCGGCGCGTCGTAGTCCTTCGCCTCCGCCTCGTAAGAAAGGAAAGACAGCCGCAGCCGCTCCGTCTGCTCCGGCGTCTAGCAGCACAGCCAGAGCTGGGAGGCAATACAAATACGGTCCTTCTCTCAAGACTCCAGAGAAGTTACCATACGAGAGGACCGTGGAGGAAAACACGCGGATCGTGCAAGTGGATAACTTCTTTGAAGGGGTGAAAGCAAAGAAACATCCACCTCCGGAGAAGAAGATAGATCCGGTAAAAGTGAAGCGTACTCTGGCTGCCCTACAGAAACCGCCAAAGTCTCCGCCGAAAGGCAACTATGAGCGCATTCTTACAAAGTCATTTGTGGAAGCGTCGCGGTCGGGAAGTACTATCAGTGGTCAACGACGAGCTGGGAAAAAGTTGCCCATCTCGGCAAACAAGCGAACCAATCGCCCCCCCCCCCCCGCTCCAGGTGTCTAGCGATATCGTCGCTAATGTTCCGGGTGAGATGGTGCCAGGTTATAACAATCCTGAAGATTACCTGCCCGACGAAGTACATTTTGATTTCTTGGAGGTGGACGAACACAAATACGTGTACGGGAAGCCTCTCGTCAAAGATGAAAGATCTCTACCAATGATGATGTTCAGATTCCATGAATGGTACATGAAAACCTGCAGAGAGTCTGAGGGGAGCAATATTTTGACGCTGATGGTCAAAGAGGAGCATGACCTCGTTGGACTTGAACTGTTGAATGTTCCATTTGAGGAGTTCTTCGCGTTTTTCAATCTAAAGGCCCTCGATAAATTAATGATCACTTGCTACTGCCTGTAAGTACACAGTACTACTTTTGTCATTAAGTCTCTATATATAGGTCAGCTGTTTCATTGCATGTATTTTTAATTATCCTCACTATATTATGCAGATTGAAGATCGCCGAATTGAAGAAACGAGGAATCGGTGATGTTGGGTTCATTAACACAAATCTCATAGATGCATATATGGTTAAATCTCAAGCCAAAGAAACCGAGGCCAAGCTGCTAAAATCGTTTGTAGTAAATCAAAACAAAGCTATAATACTATTTCCTTACGAATTCAAGTGAGTGTTACTGTCTTCTGCATATTCGGTTTCCCTTATTAGTCGAGGTAATTATAGTAGTAATGTAATTGATGAGTTATGCATGCGTGCGCAACTTCCACTATATTCTCCTAGAGATTAAGCTTGAGCAGGGACTAGTAACTGTCTTAGACTCGAGACGAAAAGATCCCATGGAGTATGCGGACATGACTGAAATTCTAGAGAAGTAAGTTAAATAGATCATTATCGCACCATATCGGCAACTTTGTTCATTTCCTGATATCAAGTAATTGTTTTCTTTGTCTGCTGGCAGGGTTTGGAAAAAATTCACCTCAAAAACTCCGGGACTGCCGAAGAAGCTGCAATTTAGACACCCGAAAGTAAGTACTATAGTAGCATGTTCCACGCATCTCCTAGTGATTCAAGCGCTAGTTTCATCAATACCATTTAGCATGCTTGCTAATTATCAGTTTGATTGACCTCTATTTCTTGTAAAGTGGTTGTGGCAGGAACAAGGGAATGATTACTGTGGATACTACATTTGCGAGTCCATCCGCCACACGACCTGTGAGCGGGGCTACTCTGACAAACAATATGAAGTGCGTAAATAATAATATTCACAATTTTATTTTATTACCATCATTTGTGTTCAGTTTCATTTATTCATATATATATATATATATATATATATATATATATTGACCCCCTTCTTCAAATTAGATATTTCGGATGTGGGATGAACTCCTACCACCAGATCGTATGCGAGGAATTCAAGAGGAATTGGCGGCATTCTTTCTTGACCACGTGATCGCTAAAGACGGAGAATACCATGTGGACGCTGAGTTCATTTGGAATTAGAAGATTATATTGTAATTAAGAGATAATTATATTGTATATATGAAGCCAGTACGTAGCGTCGGATAGATATATGAGAACTTGTTGTTCGACCAATCTCTCAGAGAAGGAGAGGTGGTCGATATCACTTCTCTTTATATGCATATGTTCATGACGATCTTCTTTTTCCTTCATTTTCTTACTAGCTAGCGTGTCTAGTCCTCTCTATACGTATAGTACGTAGCGTCGACCAAGCTCGGAGATAAGAGAGGACACTTCTCTCTATTAATTAGCTAGCTAACACAATATATGAAACACCTAAATTAACCCCCCAAAACCCCCTACCCCCCCCCCCCCCCCCCTTCAAAAAAAAAACAAAAATCCTAGCACCTGAAACGCTGACGCGTGTAAGAACCGGGACTAAAGGGTGGAGGCATTAGTAACGACCTATTAGTCCCGGTTCAAGAACCGGGACTAAAGGCCCTTACAAACCGGGGCAAATGCCCTGTTTTCTACTAGTGATAGAGGCTACCAGGCAAATATCTAAGTGCAGTATTTTTGAAGAAAAGGCAGGAATCACTGCTTTTCATTGCATTTAGAAGGAATAAATGTTTACAAATTGCACAAGAAGTATAGTGGGAGGGAGTTTAGGTCATATAGTTCCAAGGGTCGTTCTACAATGTGCAAAACCCGCATGCGACCAACATCAATCCAATCCTTGGCCTCCACGTGAATTTTCAGAAATAGTGGTCCTGGGTTCCAAGAGGAATTTCTGAAAACTCTGATATTCCGTTCTTTCCATATGTTCCACAACACCAAAGCCATAATGGATCTCCACAACTTAGCTTGTTCCTTGGCCATTGCAGTACTTGAGCGCTGCCACCAGTTGATCAGGGATTCACCATCGGTGGCAATCAAACTCTGACGCATGTCCGGCTTTAGTAAGGTAAGGTGCCAAATCTGCTTAGCATAGGGGCAAGTAGCAAGCATGTGCGCAGCGATTTCAGGCTCTTGAAGACAGAAGGAACAGAGTGGGTTATAAAACCATCCCTTCTTAGCAAGATTGTCTACAGTCAGGCAAAGATCTTGAGCTGCAAGCCAAAAAAAACTGGCATTTAGGGGTGCATCAGAGCTCCAGGCCAACTTTGCAAATAGCGGCTTGATGTTTGCAACGAGGGTAGCCGCGTACGCAGCAGAACTGGAGACCCTCTCCCGCGTGTGACAGCTGGCAATGCGAATCTCAAAGCAGCGGCCATCTCGTTCCCCCACTTCGTCGTTTCCAAATCGTGATTCCACCAGTTCGATCTATCAAATCCCTCCAACCTCCAGCCGCCGGTGTGCTCCTCCACGCCAGTCACACCACCTCAGCTTGGCGCGCTCCATCTCCGGCGGCAGCGGCCATGTTCGTCAGCGCCCCAGCTACTTGTCCCCGCCGGCCATGCTCGCCTCCAATCGTGTCATACTTGTTGTTTCTCGGCACCGAGATTCACTGCACGACTCAACCAGCATGTCCCCTGTAAATTGTTGGTGTGTGCTGCAAAAAACTAAACAAAGTTCATTGCCATGGCTGACTACACAGCGCGGCCGCCGTCGACAAGACTTTGTGCAGTTCGTCGCCATGATTCGCTGGTGATGGAGCAGATGGGTAGCCCGCGCTGGTACACCTAAGACGACGTGCCGTGTCATGCCGCACGGCGGCGCCGTCGAGGGGTCGTGCCGCAGGGCCGCCGCCGTCGAGGGCTCTGCAGATTATCGGTCGTCAATTGGAAAGAACGGATGGGAATCGGGAAGATTGGGGATAAGAGAGGCACTGTTGCTTTGAGATTGAAATATACACGTGGCACGAATCGGAGTGGGTCTCATCCGGGAGAGCGTACGACCTGGGTCGTATAAGATTCCCGCGTACGCCGAGCTAGAGCTGAACTGGCCATTTGCAGTCCAACGCCAAGTTAAAGTGTTTTCCTGACTCTGAGCTAACACAATATATGAAACACCCACATGGTCGTGAACTGAGTGATTGAGTCTTGAGAGAGATTACCCTTGAAGTGCCGCATCCATTTTCCATCGGTCATAGCATATTGGATGGAGATTGTTTTGATGGTGCATTGGCTGAACAAGTGAGGGAACCTCATGCATAAACTCTCTCTCTCTCTCTCTCTTCTCTCTCTCTCTCTCTCCCTCCCTCCCTCCCTCCCTCTCTCTCTGGTGTGTGCCAGGGGTCAATTCAAAACGCAGTATGGCCATACCTAATGGTTATCAACTTGTCTCTTGGGGTGATAACCCGCCAATGTCAGTATATGTACCAGGCGATTTACACAAAATGTTTTGGTCGGCCTTTGTTCCCTCAAGAAGGTTTTTTCTCTTAAGAAACATGAAAGGGAAGTGCATTAGCCATGGACACCCGGGATTTCTGGGTGATGTGCAATCAGACACGGCAAACATTTGGTTTGAGCAGCGTAAAGGGACATGAAAGGATGCGTGCACATAAACTAAAATTCTACTAACGAGACGATTCGTGTATATATCGAAGGTCTACAAAATATGACAAGAACACAAACATGTCAATGCGCTTCCAAACTTCCATTAAAAATATAGCAATGCTCTGACGGACATCATTTTTCTAAGTTGCACATTCCCGGTTCAACAAAGTTTAGACCGTTTCTGCAAAGTTGCACAAAAGAAACCACGACGACAGATTTCCAGCAGAGACAATAGATGAGAAGGAAAAACTGAACAAGGGTAACAAGCTAACCACCAACACATGGCACCATTACAGACAACTCTTTAGAGAAACATAAATCTGCAGACAAACATCATGACCGAGCTCACATCTTAGTCCCAATCAATGGATGGTGCTGGAATTTAGTCTATATTGGGGCAGCCGAATAACTATTTCAGAAATTCCTAATAAATCCTAGAGGCCCACTTAGCCCATTTGTGCAAGGCAAGGGATACTACTAAAGTTTAGTCCCACATTGCTAGTCTAGTGGGAGTTGGACCTCCTTATAAGGGAGGTTCTTTCCCTACTTGTACGAGCATGAGAACAAGAGGGACATCCACGCGCGCTCCTCCTCCGCCGCCCGCCTCGCCACGCCGCGGGTTGCGGGAATGAGCCGAGCCGATGTCTAATTTTTGCCACGCACTACGGGTATACGAAAGGTCACTTGGGAGCTGGAAAGTTTTGCGGTAGTGGACAATTAATATGAACGGCGCACCCTTCGCGTGCCGCCTGTTCACTTCGCCTCCCATCGCAGCCTGTTCGCATCCATCTCTTGTGCCTATATAAGAGAGGTCGCTCCTCTCCAGAGAGACACATCAGAAGGTCCTCTTCCTCTCGCCACACAAGTTCCATTCTCTGCAATGTTGTTGTCTTCCTCATCCCGGCTTGCGGCGTGCACCGCGAGTCGGGACAGTAGGCCTCCGAAACCGCACCTTTTGAGTCCTGTACGGGAGAAGGGTGATAAGGTTTTTGGGGAGCGCTCAGCGCGACTACTGGCTGCTTCATCACGGACGATCCGGTCGCCGACGACTTCTTCCCCGACGTCGACAACCTCCTCGACGACATGGCTGGCGAGGACACCGACCCCAAGTCCAGTGCTGCTGCTGCTGCTGTCCCGTATGTCTTCTTCTTTCTGTCACATGTTCTGCCACAGTTACTTCTACTAGTACTTGCCCTACATATGTTAGGTTCTACTTCATATATGCAACTAGTTCTACCATCTGCTATAGATATGTTTGGCTACGGTTCATATATGCAGAAGCTATTTACCTTCTCTCTGTCAGAACGCATGACTTGCTTTGTCTCTACTATTTTAGTCATGCTTTATCTAGTATCTATGTTAATAAAATCATTCAGTAAATTGCCCATATTTCCAACAATCCAAAAACCTTATGATAGGCAATTTACCTCGAATGGTTTTGCTGCTTCCATGAGACCTCCTATGTTTGAGGGTATCCACTATAAGAGGTGGCGCGTGAGAGCAGTCTTATGGTTTCAAACCATGAGTTGCTATGACGCCACTCTTGGCAAACCTGAAGGAGAGCAAGATGCCCAACAGGCACAAGCTTTTCAGAAAATGGATACCTTGTTTAAGGCTGCTCTCTTGAGTGTTCTTGGTGAGAACATAGTTGATGCTTATGCGTCAATTGACAATGGAAAAGATATGTGGGACGCACTCGAGGCCAAGTTTGGGGTCTCGGATGCCGGCACTGAGTTGTACATCATGGAGCAATTCTATGATTACAGGATGACTGAAGAGCGCTCCGTGGTTGAGCAGGCTCACGAGATACAGTCATTTGCTAGAGAACTTGAGCACTTCAATTGTATCCTACCGGACAAGTTTGTTGCCGGGGGTATCATCACTAAGCTTCCTCCTTCGTGGAGGAACTTTGCTACCTTACTGAAGCACAAGAGACAGGAGTTTTCCGTTCCGGATCTCATTGGCACTCTTGATGTGGAAGAAAAGGCGAGAGCAAAGGACACACGTGCTCGAGGTATTGAGGGAGGATCTAGTGCCAATCTGGTACAGAAGAAAAACTTCCAGTCCCACAAGTTCAAGAATAAGGGCAAGTTTGATGGTAAAGAAAAGTTTGATGGGAAGAACAAGGCTGTGCAGCACACGAACTTCAAGAAGAAGAATGACAAGAAGAAAGGTGCTTGTCATGTGTGTGGAGATCCTGATCATTGGGCTCCTAGTTGCCCCAATCGCTATGACAAGCGTCATCCTGGGAAAGGCGGCAAGACCGCTAATGTTGTTATCGGAGACATTGACGTGAAGGATGTTGGGTATGGTATATTTCCCGCCATTCTTTCAGTATGTCATTCTCCTGATTGGTTGATTGACACAGGTGCTAATGTGCATGTATGCGGTGATATTTCCATGTTTTCGTCTTATCAGACCGCAGGAACTTCAACCGTGCTGATGGGCAACGGTTCAAGTGCTTCTGTTCATGGTGTTGGCACGGTCGATCTGAAGTTTACTTCGGGGAAGATCGTGCGGCTGAAGAACGTGCATTATGTCCCCTCCGTCAATAAAAATCTTGTTAGCGGATCTCTTCTGTGTAGAGATGGCTATAAGCTTGTCTTTGAGTCGAATAAATTTGTAATATCCAAGTATGGAACCTTTGTTGGTAAAGGCTATGAGTCAGGAGGCCTGTTTCGTTTATCCTTATCAGACGTTTGCAATAAAGTTGTTAATCATATTTGCAACAATAGTGAATCAAATGTGTGGCATTCACGACTTTGTCATGTTAACTTTGGTTGCATGTCGCGACTAGCGAAGTTGAACTTAATCCCTAGTTTCACCACCGTTAAGGGATCTAAGTGTCAAGTGTGTGTGCAAGCTAAGCAACCTCGTAAATCTCACGTGACTGCGGAGACGAGAAATCTTGCACCACTAGAACTTATACATTCAGATCTATGTGAAATGAATGGTGTTTTGACAAAAGGTGGAAAGAAATATTTCATGACGTTAATTGACGACTCCACTAGATACTGTTGTGTGTATCTTCTGAAATCTAAGGATGAGGCTTTGAACTTTTTCAAGATCTATAAAGCTGAAGTGGAAAACCAACTTGATCGGAAAATCAAGAGGCTTAGGTCCGACCGTGGTGGAGAGTATTTTTCCAATGAATTTGATGCTTTTTGTGCGGAACATGGTATAATCCATGAGAGGACGCCTCCCTACTCACCTCAGTCAAATGGGGTGGCCGAAAGAAAGAACCATACTCTAACTGATTTGGTTAACGCCATGTTACACACATCGGGTCTCTCCAAGGCATGGTGGGGGAGGCGATATTGACAGCATGTCATGTCCTAAATCGAGTTCCCACAAAGAACAAAGAGATAACTCCATTCGAGGAATGGGAGAAGAAAAGGTTAAAACTCTCTTATCTGCGAACATGGGGTTGTTTGGCGAAAGCCAATGTTCCAATTCCAAAGAAGCAGAAACTTGGACCAAAGACTGTGGATTGTGTTTTCTTGGGATATGCTTTTCATAGCATTGGCTATAGATTCTTGGTTGTAAAATCTGAGGTACCTGGCATGCATGTCGGTACGATCATGGAGTCGAATGATGCGACTTTCTTTGAAGATATCTTTCCCATGAAGGATATGGCTACCTCATCTAATCAGGAGATGCCTAGTTCATCGAATCAGGAACCAGTTACAATTATCGAACCTGCCATTTCGATGGAACACTTTCAAAGTCCTGTGGAGGAGAACAATGAAGTTCCTATTAGGAGCAAGAGACAGAGGACTGCAAAGTCCTTTGGTGATGATTTTCTTGTGTATCTCATAGATGATACTCCCAGTTCTATTTCAGAGGCCTATGCATCTGAAGATGCTGACTACTGGAAGGAAGCAGTTCGTAGCGAGATGGATTCCATCTTGGCGAATGAAACTTGGGAGATAACTGATCGTCCTTATGGGTGCAAACCTATAGGATGCAAATGGGTATTCAAGAAGAAGCTTAGGCCTGATGGTACTATTGAAAAGTACAAGACTCGGCTCGTGGCTAAGGGTTATACGCAAAAGGAAGGTGAAGATTTCTTTGATACTTACTCACCTGTGGCTCGACTGACCACTATTCGAGTTCTACTTTCACTAGCTGCCTCACATGGTCTTCTCGTTCATCAAATGGATGTTAAGACTGCTTTTCTAAATGGAGAGTTGGATGAGGAAATTTATATGGAACAACCAGATGGGTTTGTAATAGATGGTCAGGAAGGGAAAGTGTGCAAGTTGCTGAAGTCTTTGTATGGACTCAAGCAAGCACCCAAAAAGTGGCATGAGAAGTTCGAAAGAACTTTAACAGCCGCAGGCTTTGTTGTGAACGAAGCTGACAAATGTGTGTACTATCGCCATGGTGGGGGCGAGGGAGTTATGCTTTGCTTGTATGTTGATGACATACTGATTTTCGGAACAAATCTTAATGTTATTAAGGAGGTCAAGGATTTCCTATCTCGCTGTTTTGAGATGAAGGATTTAGGAGTGGCTGATGTCATTCTGAACATCAAGTTGTTAAGAGATGATGATGGTGGGATTACATTGCTTCAATCTCACTATGTGGAAAAGATCTTGAGTCGCTTTGGCTATAGTGACTGCAAGCCCTCTCCAACACCATATGATGCTAGCGTGCTGCTTCGAAAGAATCGAAGAATTGCTAGAGATCAATTGAAGTATTCTCAGATTATTGGCTCGCTTATGTACTTAGCCAGTGCTACAAGACCTGACATCTCTTTTGCTGTTAGCAAACTAAGTCGGTTTGTCTCAAAACCGGAAGATGTGCATTGGAAAGCTCTAGAGAGAGTTTTGCGTTATTTGAAAGGCACTGCAAATTATGGAATTCACTACACTGGGCACCCAAAGGTGCTTGAAGGGTATAGTGACTCAAACTGGATCTCAGATGCTGATGAGATAAAGGCCACGAGCGGATATGTGTTCACTCATGGAGGTGGCGCTGTTTCTTGGAAGTCTTGCAAGCAGACCATCTTAACGAGGTCAACTATGGAAGCAGAACTCACAGCACTAGATACAGCTACGGTCGAAGCAGATTGGCTTCGCCGGCTCTTGAATGACTTGCCGGTTGTTGAGAAACCTGTACCGGGTATCCTTATGAACTGTGACAATCAAACTGTGATCACGAAAGTGAACAGCTCTAAGGATAACAAGAAGTCATCAAGACACGTTCAGAGAAGGTTAAAGTCTGTCAGAAAAATGAGAAACACCGGAGTTATTGCATTGGATTATATCCAAACGTCTAAAAATCTGGCAGATCCTTTTACTAAGGGTTTATCACGTAATGTGATAGATAATGCATCGAGGGAGATGGGTATGAGACCCACAATATGAGTTGTTCACAGTGGTAACCTATTCTTTGTGATCGGAGATCCCGTGAATTAGATGTGGAAGACAAGCTGTTGGTCAACTGAGAGGAGAGTATCCTTACTATTCACAATACCACTCCATGAAGATGCAATACTCTCCTAATCTGCATGGCAGGTTGATGTATATCTTAATGTGTTCTAAGTGGCTTATTTAAGCAGAGATGTTATCCTGCAGAACATCTTTTGAAGAACACACCTATATGAGTCTGATTGTCAAACGACGCAATCTATGAGAGTAGGGTTCTCTCTAGTAAACTCATGAAAGGTCACGGAGTATGACGCATAAGCTCCACCCGCGGGGAAGACCCACGGTAGCCACGTATCGGTCAAGGCTTTATGTGAAGCTAGATTCGCAGAAAACTTGCAGTTCAAGACCCAGTCCACTGTTCAAGTTGCTTACTAGTGTAGCATAGAGTTCTAGGTGGAAGTTCAACTTAACAGTCTCCACTGCAGAACCGGTATATAAAACAGTGTTTTGGAACCAAAGGCAAATTTTTGTGTGCCTCTGGGATCTGGTGGGGGATTGCTGGAATTTAGTCTATATTGGGGCAGCCGAATAACTATTTCAGAAATTCCTAATAAATCCTAGAGGCCCACTTAGCCCATTTGTGCAAGGCAAGGGATACTACTAAAGTTTAGTCCCACATTGCTAGTCTAGTGGGAGTTGGACCTCCTTATAAGGGAGGTTCTTTCCCTACTTGTACGAGCATGAGAACAAGAGGGACATCCACGCGCGCTCCTCCTCCGCCGCCCGCCTCGCCACGCCACGCCTCGTCACAATGCGCCGCGGGTTGCGGGAATGAGCCGAGCCGATGTCTAATTTTTGCCACGCACTACGGGTATACGAAAGGTCACTTGGGAGCTGGAAAGTTTTGCGGTAGTGGACAATTAATATGAACGGCGCACCCTTCGCGTGCCGCCTGTTCACTTCGCCTCCCTCCGTTGCATCGCCTCCCATCGCAGCCTGTTCGCATCCATCTCTTGTGCCTATATAAGAGAGGTCGCTCCTCTCCAGAGAGACACATCAGAAGGTCCTCTTCCTCTCGCCACACAAGTTCCATTCTCTGCGCTGCTGTTGTCTTCCTCATCCCGGCTTGCGGCGTGCACCGCGAGTCGGGACAGTAGGCCTCCGAAACCGCACCTTTTGAGTCCTGTACGGAAGAAGGGTGATAAGGTTTTTGGGGAGCGCTCAGCGCGACTACTGGCTGCTTCATCACGGACGATCCGGTCGCCGACGACTTCTTCCCCGACGTCGACAACCTCCTCGACGACATGGCTGGCGAGGACACCGACCCCAAGTCCAGTGCTGCTGCTGCTGTCCCGTATGTCTTCTTCTTTCTGTCACATGTTCTGCCACAGTTACTTCTACTAGTACTTGCCCTACATATGTTAGGTTCTACTTCATATATGCAACTAGTTCTACCATCTGCTATAGATATGTTTGGCTACGGTTCATATATGCAGAAGCTATTTACCTTCTCTCTGTCAGAACGCATGACTTGCTTTGTCTCTACTATTTTAGTCATGCTTTATCTAGTATTTCTGTTAATAAAATCATTCAGTAAATTGCTCATATTTCCAACAATCCAAAAACCTTATGATAGGCAATTTACCTCGAATGGTTTTGCTGCTTCCATGAGACCTCCTATGTTTGAGGGTATCCACTATAAGAGGTGGCGCGTGAGAGCAGTCTTATGGTTTCAAACCATGAGTTGCTATGACGCCACTCTTGGCAAACCTGAAGGAGAGCAAGATGCCCAACAGGCACAAGCTTTTTAGAAAATGGATACCTTGTTTAAGGCTGCTCTCTTGAGTGTTCTTGGTGAGAACATAGTTGATGCTTATGCGTCAATTGACAATGGAAAAGATATGTGGGACGCACTCGAGGCCAAGTTTGGGGTCTCGGATGCCGGCACTGAGCTGTACATCATGGAGCAATTCTATGATTACAGGATGACTGAAGAGCGCTCCGTGGTTGAGCAGGCTCACGAGATACAGTCATTTGCTAGAGAACTTGAGCACTTCAATTGTATCCTACCGGACAAGTTTGTTGCCGGGGGTATCATCACTAAGCTTCCTCCTTCGTGGAGGAACTTTGCTACCTTACTGAAGCACAAGAGACAGGAGTTTTCCGTTCCGGATCTCATTGGCACTCTTGATGTGGAAGAAAAGGCGAGAGCAAAGGACACACGTGCTCGAGGTATTGAGGGAGGATCTAGTGCCAATCTGGTACAGAAGAAAAACTTCCAGTCCCACAAGTTCAAGAATAAGGGCAAGTTTGATGGTAAAGGAAAGTTTGATGGGAAGAACAAGGCTGTGCAGCACACGAACTTCAAGAAGAAGAATGACAAGAAGAAAGGTGCTTGTCATGTGTGTGGAGATCCTGATCATTGGGCTCCTAGTTGCCCCAATCGCTATGACAAGCGTCATCCTGGGAAAGGCGGCAAGACCGCTAATGTTGTTATCGGAGACATTGACGTGAAGGATGTTGGGTATGGTATATTTCCCACTATTCTTTCAGTATGTCATTCTCCTGATTGGTTGATTGACACAGGTGCTAATGTGCATGTATGCGGTGATATTTCCATGTTTTCGTCTTATCAGACCGCAGGAACTTCAACCGTGCTGATGGGCAACGGTTCAAGTGCTTCTGTTCATGGTGTTGGCACGGTCGATCTGAAGTTTACTTCGGGGAAGATCGTGCGGCTGAAGAACGTGCATTATGTCCCCTCCGTCAATAAAAATCTTGTTAGCGGATCTCTTCTGTGTAGAGATGGCTATAAGCTTGTCTTTGAGTCGAATAAATTTGTAATATCCAAGTATGGAACCTTTGTTGGTAAAGGCTATGAGTCAGGAGGCCTGTTTCGTTTATCCTTATCAGACGTTTGCAATAAAGTTGTTAATCATATTTGCAACAATAGTGAATCAAATGTGTGGCATTCACGACTTTGTCATGTTAACTTTGGTTGCATGTCGCGACTAGCGAAGTTGAACTTAATCCCTAGTTTCACCACCGTTAAGGGATCTAAGTGTCAAGTGTGTGTGCAAGCTAAGCAACCTCGTAAATCTCACGTGACTGCGGAGACGAGAAATCTTGCACCACTAGAACTTATACATTCAGATCTATGTGAAATGAATGGTGTTTTGACAAAAGGTGGAAAGAAATATTTCATGACGTTAATTGACGACTCCACTAGATACTGTTGTGTGTATCTTCTGAAATCTAAGGATGAGGCTTTGAACTTTTTCAAGATCTATAAAGCTGAAGTGGAAAACCAACTTGATCGGAAAATCAAGAGGCTTAGGTCCGACCGTGGTGGAGAGTATTTTTCCAATGAATTTGATGCTTTTTGTGCGGAACATGGTATAATCCATGAGAGGACGCCTCCCTACTCACCTCAGTCAAATGGGGTGGCCGAAAGAAAGAACCGTACTCTAACTGATTTGGTTAACGCCATGTTACACACATCGGGTCTCTCCAAGGCATGGTGGGGGGAGGCGATATTGACAGCATGTCATGTCCTAAATCGAGTTCCCACAAAGAACAAAGAGATAACTCCATTCGAGGAATGGGAGAAGAAAAGGTTAAAACTCTCTTATCTGCGAACATGGGGTTGTTTGGCGAAAGCCAATGTTTCAATTCCAAAGAAGCAGAAACTTGGACCAAAGACTGTGGATTGTGTTTTCTTGGGATATGCTTTTCATAGCATTGGCTATAGATTCTTGGTTGTAAAATCTGAGGTACCTGGCATGCATGTCGGTACGATCATGGAGTCGAATGATGCGACTTTCTTTGAAGATATCTTTCCCATGAAGGATATGGCTACCTCATCTAATCAGGAGATGCCTAGTTCATCGAATCAGGAACCAGTTACAATTATCGAACCTGCCATTTCGATGGAACACTTTCAAAGTCCTGTGGAGGAGAACAATGAAGTTCCTATTAGGAGCAAGAGACAGAGGACTGCAAAGTCCTTTGGTGATGATTTTCTTGTGTATCTCATAGATGATACTCCCAGTTCTATTTCAGAGGCCTATGCATCTGAAGATGCTGACTACTGGAAGGAAGCAGTTCGTAGCGAGATGGATTCCATCTTGGCGAATGAAACTTGGGAGATAACTGATCGTCCTTATGGGTGCAAACCTATAGGATGCAAATGGGTATTCAAGAAGAAGCTTAGGCCTGATGGTACTATTGAAAAGTACAAGACTCGGCTCGTGGCTAAGGGTTATACGCAAAAGGAAGGTGAAGATTTCTTTGATACTTACTCACCTGTGGCTCGACTGACCACTATTCGAGTTCTACTTTCACTAGCTGCCTCACATGGTCTTCTCGTTCATCAAATGGATGTTAAGACTGCTTTTCTAAATGGAGAGTTGGATGAGGAAATTTATATGGAACAACCAGATGGGTTTGTAATAGATGGTCAGGAAGGGAAAGTGTGCAAGTTGCTGAAGTCTTTGTATGGACTCAAGGAAGCACCCAAACAATGGCATGAGAAGTTCGAAAGAACTTTAACAGCCGCAGGCTTTGTTGTGAACGAAGCTGACAAATGTGTGTACTATCGCCATGGTGGGGGCGAGGGAGTTATGCTTTGCTTGTATGTTGATGACATACTGATTTTCGGAACAAATCTTAATGTTATTAAGGAGGTCAAGGATTTCCTATCTCGCTGTTTTGAGATGAAGGATTTAGGAGTGGCTGATGTCATTCTGAACATCAAGTTGTTAAGAGATGATGATGGTGGGATTACATTGCTTCAAGCTCACTATGTGGAAAAGATCTTGAGTCGCTTTGGCTATAGTGACTGCAAGCCCTCTCCAACACCATATGATGCTAGCGTGCTGCTTCGAAAGAATCGAAGAATTGCTAGAGATCAATTGAAGTATTCTCAGATTATTGGCTCGCTTATGTACTTAGCCAGTGCTACAAGACCTGACATCTCTTTTGCTGTTAGCAAACTGAGTCGGTTTGTCTCAAAACCGGAAGATGTGCATTGGAAAGCTCTAGAGAGAGTTTTGCGTTATTTGAAAGGCACTGCAAATTATGGAATTCACTACACTGGGCACCCAAAGGTGCTTGAAGGGTATAGTGACTCAAACTGGATCTCAGATGCTGATGAGATAAAGGCCACGAGCGGATATGTGTTCACTCATGGAGGTGGCGCTGTTTCTTGGAAGTCTTGCAAGCAGACCATCTTAACGAGGTCAACTATGGAAGCAGAACTCACAGCACTAGATACAACTACGGTCGAAGCAGATTGGCTTCGCCGGCTCTTGAATGACTTGCCGGTTGTTGAGAAACCTGTACCGGGTATCCTTATGAACTGTGACAATCAAACTGTGATCACGAAAGTGAACAGCTCTAAGGATAACATGAAGTCATCAAGACACGTTCAGAGAAGGTTAAAGTTTGTCAGAAAAATGAGAAACTCCGGAGTTATTGCATTGGATTATATCCAAACGTCTAAAAATCTGGCAGATCCTTTTACTAAGGGTTTATCACGTAATGTGATAGATAATGCATCGAGGGAGATGGGTATGAGACCCACAATATGAGTTGTTCACAGTGGTAACCTATTCTTTGTGATCGGAGATCCCGTGAATTAGATGTGGAAGACAAGCTGTTGGTCAACTGAGAGGAGAGTATCCTTACTATTCACAATACCACTCCATGAAGATGCAATACTCTCCTAATCTGCATGGCAGGTTGATGTATATCTTAATGTGTTCTAAGTGGCTTATTTAAGCAGAGATGTTATCCTGCAGAACATCTTTTGAAGAACACACCTATATGAGTCTGATTGTCAAACGTCGCAATCTATGAGAGTAGGGTTCTCTCTAGTAAACTCATGAAAGGTCACGGAGTATGACGCATAAGCTCCACCCGCGGGGAAGACCCACGGTAGCCACGTATCGGTCAAGGCTTTATGTGAAGCTAGATTCGCAGAAAATTTGCAGTTCAAGGCCCAGTCCATTGTTCAAGTTGCTTACTAGTGTAGCATAGAGTTCTAGGTGGAAGTTCAACTTAACAGTCTCCACTGCAGTACCGGTATATAAAACAGTGTTTTGGAACCAAAGGCAAATTTCTGTGTGCCTCTGGGATCTGGTGGGGGATTGCTGGAATTTAGTCTATATTGGGGCAGCCGAATAACTATTTCAGAAATTCCTAATAAATCCTAGAGGCCCACTTAGCCCATTTGTGCAAGGCAAGGGATACTACTAAAGTTTAGTCCCACATTGCTAGTCTAGTGGGAGTTGGACCTCCTTATAAGGGAGGTTCTTTCCCTACTTGTACGAGCATGAGAACAAGAGGGACATCCACGCGCGCTCCTCCTCCGCCGCCCGCCTCGCCACGCCACGCCTCGTCACGACGCGCCGCGGGTTGCGGGAATGAGCCAAGCCAATGTCTAATTTTTGCTACGCACTACGGGTATACGAAAGGTCACTTGGAAGCTGAAAAGTTTTGCGGTAGTGGACAATTAATATGAACGGCGCACCCTTCGCGTGCCGCCTGTTCACTTCGCCTCCCTCCGTTGCTTCGCCTCCCATCGCAGCCTGTTCGCATCCATCTCTTGTGCCTATATAAGAGAGGTCGCTCCTCTCCAGAGAGACACATCAGAAGGTCCTCTTCCTCTCGCCACACAAGTTCCATTCTCTGCGCTGCTGTTGTCTTCCTCATCCCGGCTTGCGGCGTGCACCGCGAGTCGGGACAGTAGGCCTCCGGAACCGCTCCTTTTGAGTCCTGTACGGGAGAAGGGTGATAAGGTTTTTGGGGAGCGCTCAGCGCGACTACTGGCTGCTTCATCACGGACGATCCGGTCGCCGACGACTTCTTCCCCGACGTCGACAACCTCCTCGACGACATGGCTGGCGAGGACACCGACCCCAAGTCCAGTGTTGCTGCTGCTGCTGTCCCGTATGTCTTCTTCTTTCTGTCACATGTTCTGCCACAGTTACTTTTACTAGTACTTGCCCTACATATGTTAGGTTCTACTTCATATATGCAACTAGTTCTACCATCTGCTATAGATATGTTTGGCTACGGTTCATATATGCAGAAGCTATTTACCTTCTCTCTGTCAGAACGCATGACTTGCTTTGTCTCTACTATTTTAGTCATGCTTTATCTAGTATTTCTGTTAATAAAATCATTCAGTAAATTGCTCATATTTCCAACAGATGGAACCTGCACAAACAAGACAAGGCACAATAAGTTTGCTTCAAAGATGTACTCAGATGACATAGACGAAAATTTCAAACATCCCGAATAGCACTTTGATGTAGAGGAAATAAACTGCATCCTGACCAAATTTCGGTAGTTGTTAAAAATAGTTTAGCCTTATGAGGCAACACGAAGACAAATATGACTATTCAGAGAGGCCTCAAGACCCAAGAGGGCTTTAGGCTTGAAACTCGTTGGAACCCGTCAATTTGACTACCAACCTCTGATAATCATACTGACAACAGGCTCAGACAACAGTAAAAACAGCGAGGCAAAGGCGGTCCTTGCCAGATGGATACAGAGCACTATACTGTACATTCTTCCCACTATCAATTCTTATAAAATGTATTCTACCAAATGGAATACGAGAGAAAAGCTAAGCTCAATTTCAAGAGATACTATTTTCACCAGTAACTAAACAACAGAAGAAGAATTGTAAATATTTGAACTGAAAATAATAAAAAGGTAAGAGTATAAAAAACTTGCATGGGTGATACAGATTCATATGCACATCAGAAATGTGTACTAACTACTGTAGTGTCACCAGCAATTACAGAATAATAAGCTGTGTTAAATTTGACATCTGTTTTACACTCCGTCAGCATGCAGACCCACAATATAGATGGATTTCAAAGGGTTGTCATACATTCTAATTAATTGATGTGTCATTACAACGGACCTGTTAAAACAAGTAGGTAGGGATGCCAAATATGGATGGAGGTAACTTACAATCTAAGTGCAATCGCGACACTTGATGCTAATCTGCTCAGGAAGTATGCCAGATGTATTCAAGACCTTCAAAATCTTGCGAACACCGTTATCAACTTCTCTACATTTAATGTTGACAACCAAATGAGGCGGACACACGAATGATTGCCTGGATCCTGTTGCTCCTAAAAAGTTCTACAAGATACAAAACATTCATTGATAAAATATCATACAAGATAAAACCTTTACTAATATTAATATACAACAACATATTTGAATTAAATACCTCAGGGAAATCGATCTTAAGAGTGAGCTTCTCAAGATTTGGCGAGTGTTGGAGAATGCAAACTAGGTCAATAGTCGTAAACCAATCATTGAGTACTAGAGTCTTTAATTTGTCGAATTTAGGGCGCCATTCCAAATCCCTTTCGAAGATAAGCTGGAGAATTTGCAAATGAACAGAAAAAAAACTCAGAGTCTAATACAATATATTACGAAATATAGTTAGGTACTTTAACTACAAATTTAGGGAAAAGGAAAAACTACACCATAGGCCCTAAACTCTCGCATTTTATCTAATCAAGCAATGATGTTATCAATATATTGATTTAAGGACCACCAAGTGAAGATAAAGTTAGCAAGTTGTGGTGAAGAAAATAAACAACTTGACTATATGCAGCACTAACAATGGACATAGATACTGCAGCTACAAGAGAAACCACGGGTGGTAACTGGCAAATAACAGCAAGAGTAAGAAAGATAGTGCAAAGCATACCAATTCAGGTGCAGCAATCAATTTCAAATCAACAGCATTGGACAATCCGTTGAGAAGCAGACACTTCTTGTTAGCACATCCACATGTAAGATCACTAAAATCCTCCTCGTCACTTTCACAGACATTGCAGCACTCATTGCCAAGAAAAATAGATGCCTTTTCCAGTAATGGCATCTCTTCAAGGGAAGGAGTCAAGTTCAAAAAAATACCTAGTTCCAGTGAGATAAGACACGGGGCAGCAATATCAATGTGGATTTCATCAGAGAAGATACAATCCCCAGTGAACCGCAGATGCTTTAGTGATTTAGAACATATCTTCCTTGTGCCAACGCAACAACTTTCTATTGCTAGCTCCTCTAATAGTGGGCAGCCCGAGAAATCTAGTGAGGAATCTACGAGGTCAACGTTTCCAAATTCTATGGTCCTCAAGTGTCGGGAGATGAGACGTGCTTCGAGCAGCAATGGATCGTGCACATACTCACCGGCGCAAACTAAGAGGTCCTCAACCCGGCACTTTAGAACGTGCTCAATCAACAGCTTGGTTTGTGCGAAATCACAATGGCCCACATCACCACAGGGATTGATCTGGCAGTCGGTCAGAGGTGAGTCCCCCCTGAGGTGGATTATCAGCTTCACCAACTGATTGAAACGTTGGGTGCTGTAACTTGACCATTCATCAAGGATGAAGCGCAGGCTGGTTTTGCGCCTCCAGAGGTCGCGCCACCGGGTGTTGAGCACGCAGGTCTGCATGGCATCATCCCCCGACAGAAAGGACAGGATGTGGTCGAGCAGGTCGTCGGGGAGGACGCGGAAGGGATCCTCGCGGGTGCTGCGGGAGCGGGAAAACATAGATCATCAGAAACACTGGAAAAGAGGGGAATCCTTGGCCGCAATGCCGACCGAAGAATCCCCGCAATCATCCGTTCACCTTCTCTAGAAAGAAGAAAAGAAGAAGGCAGCATCACCGGAACTCGACTTGTGGACCTGAGAACAGGATCACACCGATGGTCTCCGGCCCTCCTGCCGCCGCCGCAGCTCGTCCCGTCCGTTCGGAGCTCGTCGAGCGAACGGGCGTGCCAAGACCAGGTGAGGCCGGAGCAGTGTGGGGCGGCGGCGCTTGTGGGTCGCGGACATGGGAAAACTCGCAGTGGGGAAGAGAAAGGATGGGGGAAATGAACGGCGGCGCAATAACTGTCTCCGGCTTCTCAATCGCATATGAAAAAATTTCTGTTTTGGATTTTCAGGCTTGTCTCCTTTGTCACCTTGCTTGGGGTTTCACGGATGCAATGTATGACGTTTTTTTTTGACACAATACAGACGCAAACGCTCATACATATGCACATACACTCACCTCTGTGAACGCACATATGCACATCCTACCCTATGAGCACATCCAAAAGACCGAGCCGGCATGTCATCTTAAGATTTACGAATTCATCATAGACGCCTCGTCGTTGACGGAAACGTCTCCTCCCACTAAAAGCGCATCGCCTGAAATCCTGAAATAAATTCAGGAATAATGCGAGTACTAGAATTTAAACCTTGGCGGGCTTGGGATACCACTATACCAGTAACCATCTAATCACAGGTTGGTTGGCATGTATGACGTTTGTTGATGTGTTTGGACCGGAGTCTCTGACATATGATAGTTCCTTGGCTTTTGCATTCTTGGCCGACTGGGAATCACTCTCTAGAGGACCCTCATATGAAGACTTTGACCTTCAAAAACTGGTCATAGTCAAGTTCAGATAAAGACTTGTATTTTGTTATTGTCATTAAGAATAAAATAGATAGGCGACTAGTTGTCTCGGTGTGAACCAAAGGTAAAGAGAATGTTTTATCTATATTATATGTCAATTTGCTTAATGTAATGATATGTTTTTACCTAATACTCAGATAAGCATGCTAGATAGTTGTTTTTCATGGAGGATTAGCCATAGATGCAGTTGGATAACGGTCTACGAATATAACGACATGCTGCATGTATGCAGTGGCGGAGCCAGGATTGAAGCAAGCCCCGGGCCCAAAAGAATTTTTCGCCACAAGGAAAAAATTTAACGTCCAGAAGGCTCTTAGCTACCATAAAAGAAACCCCATACAAAATATGGCTCAAATGCACGGAAAAAATTAATAGAATTTAAGCTCAATGCTTAATGGTACTCCCTCCGTAAACTAATATAAGAGTGTTTAGATCACTATTTTAGTAATCTAAACGCTCTTATATTAGTTTACGGAGGGAGTACAAAAATTTAGATAAAAGCATTTCAAGAACTACAAATAACAGTATGTGATTAAAAAAGTACCAAATCAATGATTTGCTTCATCAGTGCGTCACCTAAACTCATCATCATTGGAAGAAGAGCCAACACCTTGAAGATATGAAAAGCAAAATTTCATAAGAGAAGGCTAGATATCAAGTGAAAGAATTATCATTGATACAAATCTAAAACTTACCACTTCGACGAGGTAAAGCCCTTTGCGAGACCTATATGATTCAAATCGATATACAATATCATCATCATTAGTACTTGCAAATATATCTAAAATGGTAGGTGTGGACACCCTAGCTGCAGACACTGGTGAAAAAAATCTCCTCATCTTGTTTTTCTACAATATGAAATGAAATTGACAATTACATCAATTTGAGTTCAACAATACACTAGATATATGACTTGATACACATACACACATTATTGCAATTAAGAGCAGTTTATATACACTGATACACACAGTAATACAGATGTCACACCGACGTTGTATAACATGATACGAGCAGAAGCATCAGCCATCAGGGAGAAACCGGGAAAGCATAAAAAAATTACCAAGGTACAGCAGTCGAGAAGCGGCAGATTGGGCGAACAGCGCACTGCGCACAGGAAGGCTGCCCAGCAGTAGCCGAGACGGCGGCGAACAGCGGCGCCGGAGGCCGACGTGAGCGCTGGAGTCTGCACTCTGTACTTCTGCCAGATTGATCTTGTGTTCGCTGGAACGCTGGAGTCTGGACGTGCGTCGCGTGCGCGTTAGACCGGCGGCGGCCTCGCGATCGCTGGCGTCTCCTGAAGATTCGTAATGTGCGTGGGTCCGTCAGTTTCCTATTTTTCTGCCGCGTCCGTGCGTGAGTTGGAGATCTCCTTGTGCTCTTTTTTTTCGAGGGAAGTCTCCTCGTGCTCGTGCGTCTGTTTCACGAGCTGAGACAGCAAATGCCGCTCTGGGCCTTCATTTTACTGTGCTGCGCCCCGGGCCTACAGAAAATCATACATATATAATAGGCTAGTAAAAATTGCACGCCCCGGGCCTGGCCCTTGGGTGCCCGGGGCCCAGCTCCGCCCCTGCATGTATGCAATCATGACATGTATGATCACGTCATAACGCCTGGTCTGAGCTAGGTTGAGCGATGAGCTATTGTACTTTTCACTATTTTGTAAGAAGGGATTACAAAGGATGTTGGTACTAGGCCTAGGGCTATAGCCATAGCTGCCCTAGGCCTATCTTCGTCACCGCCCCAATAGCATGGCGAACGCCCACTACTCCACACCCCATGCATCGCCTCCGCAAGCTGATGAAACTGCCACCACTCCCGGCCCCCTCCACATCACGCCTACTCAAGCAGCACTAGTAGAAAAACACCTATTAGACCCGGTTCGTAAGGGCCTTTAGTCTCGGTTCATGAACCGGGACTAATTGGTCGTTATTAGTACCTGCACCCGTTAGTCCTGGTTCAAACACGAACCGAGACAGATGTGCCCCCACGTGGCCGGTCCGTCGAGCCCGGTCAGGGGGGCCTTTGGTCCCGGTTGGTGGCACCAACCGGGACCAAAAGTCCAATTTTTTTTAGAAAAGTGGCTGCTTTAGGGGTTTGGTGGTTATTTTTAGGTTGTTATTATAGCTAGCTAATAGAGAGAAGTGTCCTCTCTTATATCTTCGTCCTTGGTTTACCCGCTGATATAATAACTCATGCATGCTCGCATCATACATCATCATATATAATAACAAGTCCTACTAATCATGCATCATCATATAACTTCTACTCGTTATTAATAATAAGTCATACGATCATCATCCTCATAGTCATCAAACCCAACCCTACATAATTGTTCTTAGCACATGATCATCAGTATCAGGTAGGACCCCTAAACACCCTTAAGGTAAAATAGTATAAAACAATATAGACCCTGACTCTCCATTATGAAGAATGGCGATCATCCTGTCTCCAATTCTTGCCCTTCGCTACTTTTTGCTTCCAAGAAGCTCCTTACGACTGTCCATACATTTTTTTCCATTCTTTGATTGTCATGTCTCCACTTCTTTTAAAAATCCGGTATGGATAGTTGAGATTCATAGGAAGACCTGGTTGTATGTTCAAAACATGAAGGATACTGTGCGTATACATCAGATGAGGCACACAATCATTCGGGATTATCTGTTGAAAAACATAGTAATAACTTCATAGTTAGCAATGATGTACTAGTTTTAGAAGTGTGCAAAAAGATGCACGGATGTCGTAATAGTAAACAATCTTACCAGGGTATCTCCATGGTAGTTACTGTAGTTCAACACGTGCACTAGTGGCACGTATTGACCATAATGTTGAGGAGTTTGATTGTAGATATTGTAATTCTCAAGATCAGTACAAAATGCGACCAGATGATTTTTCTCCTGATAAGTTAATTCGGAGCCTTCGGTGTAGTAGATTCTGTCTACCATCTTCCGCACATTCTTTGAATAATGAAAATAAGCTGTCAATGGAAATAAGTTGTCCACCATTTTGAAATAAACAATATAAATTACTTAATAACTATGTTAAGCTCACATGGGGGAAGAATTGGAGGTGTATCCATAAGGACCCAAATCGAAGGTCTCTCTTGCTCGATTGTAGGATCACCAAGATCCATGGTGACAAGCATACCCTCATCAAGACCATACATCTTGCAAAGTGCTTCCCAATTTTTGCAACCAAAATGGATTACACTCTGAGCATTGTACATCTTTACTTGAAAATTCACATCATGATGGGTACTTAGGATAATTTTTTTGGTTTTGAAACTTTCATGGTCTTCAAAACTCATCCTCTCCAAGACATAGCATCTTGCAAAACATGGGATAAGCTAGTCGAATTGGAAAAGTTGAAAAATACATGTTAAAATAGTTGAAGTCGTGCTTAATTACGAAAAAAACTATTGTCGTTGTTGCGTACCGTATGAGCATCGCAGGTCTCCTCGAGCTTAATGCTGAAGCGCCGATCTTCGTTCAGCTCAATGAACCTGTCGCAGATACCTCGGTCGTCGTGGCACCAATCGCACTCCCCCGGGCGGTTTTTGTCATCCAATGAGTACGACATTTCCGGTCTATGTTCATAATTCAAATATTAAACTAGATCATTATTATTAATTACGGGTTGACTATTGGTGATCGATGTACGTAGCTCCTCCTTTCATTCCCGAGTACATTATTATACCAAATTGTCCAGCACACGGGAATGAAGGAGAACTTATCCAATATGAGCATTCAATAAGCAAAACCAAATCATAAAATAAGCAAAACCAAATCATAAAATAAAGTATAGTATTCAAATTAGCATGCATTCAATAATTATAAGCAAAAGTACATCATCTCTTGGTGTCCGTACATCGTCGAATATTATCACTAATACAACTAGAACCGTAGCGCCCGACGGGTATCGACGCGGGCGGTGGACACCCAAAGATAAGGAACCATCACAGGATCATAGCTCCAGTGAGATCCCTGAAGAACCTGCCAGGTATTGTCGAACCTGCCCTCCAATGCAACCATGTAGCGACGGACGTGCTCGTCCTCCTCGCTGACACGGTGACGTACCACCTCTGCGGTGTCCGGAAGCCTCACCGCCATCACTGGCCCACGCGACCGCCACCAAACAAGGATCGGGTCAACAACGGGTTGCCTCCTCACCAACCTACGTTCCCCGGAAGGTAGCACCTCCCAATACCAGCCTGACGGAGCCCAGTCCCGAACATGGCCCTGATCAAGCAGGCCTCCACCGCCGAGTCGACGACGACGAGGATGCGGGATAGGCATCGCCGACGTCGATGCGGGAACTACTTCTATATATAGTTAAATAAAATAGATTTATTAATTAAATCAACTATCTAGTTCAACTACTAAGCACTTACTATAAATAAATAAAGTAGTACTTACTAAAAACAAACTACTTGTATATATAGTAAAATAAATTAGTTTATTAAATCAACTAGCTAGTTCAACTATATATAAACTACTTCTTATTTTTTTTCCTTTTTCTAAATACTATGAAGAAAAAAATCATTAAAATTCTATGAACAAAATTAATTGCACAATCTAAATATCACCAAAAAAATCTATTAACAATAATATCACCAAACATGCATATTCAATAATAATATCACCAAAAAAAATCTATTAACAGAAAAAAATCTAACATAATATGAACAAATTAATTACTACACATCTAATCTAACAAAAAAAATCTATGAACTACAAAAAAATCTAAAAAAAATCTAACAAAAATAAAAAAAAGTTGCTCACGGCCGGCGAAGGCGACGGCGAGGTGCGGAGCGGGGCGGCGACGGCGTCGAGGCGGCGCGTGCCGGGGCGGCGACGTCGATCGGGGCGGCAGGACGGCGGCGACGACGCGCGGGGCGGGGCAGCGACGGCGTCGGGGCGTGGCGGGGCGGGGCGGTGGCGGGACGGGGCGGCGACGGCGAGGTGGCGGCAGGGGACGCAGCGACGGGAGTGGAGGAGGAAATCGAAGTCGGGAGCGCTAAGTGCTATATATATAGCAAAGGCTTTGGTCCCGGTTCGTGAAACCAACCGGGACTAATGGCCTCCTTTAGACCCGGTTGGAGCCGCCAACCGGGACCAATGGCCTCTTTTCAGCAGCCCAAAGGGCATGAAACGAAGAGCTTTGGTCCCGGTTGGTGCCGCCAACCGGGACTAAAGAGTGGCATTGGTCCCGGTTAGGGCCACCAACCGGGACTAAAGGGTGGCATTAGTCCCGGTTGGAGCCACCAACCGGTACCAATGGACCCGTCTAATTACTTTTTTATTTTCAGCAGCTGTTTTTTAGTTGATTCTTTCTGCAGCTGTTTTTTAGTCCCACCTCGCCAAGCGAGAGGCACTCGCAGCTGTTTATAAGCCCTGAGTGCAGAGACGATGAAGAAAAGGCTCAATGCTCACCTGCACGTTGGTTAGCTTCAAGCCTTGAGGAATACGATAGACTGCACAGAGCTATGTGCAGTGCAGTTGACACTATTCCGAAAGGATTGAAGCAAATTAACGAGCATTGCGCCTCTTTTTTATTTTTAATGACTTATTACAACTTAGAAATAAAAAGAAAAAAAATAAATGTAGCAGAAAAGAAAAAAAATTATATAAAAAACCACTCAGAAATAAATAAAAGAAAAAATAGTTTTGATTAACTTTACTAAAAAATGAGCATAGATGCTTATTTTTAATGACTTATTACAACTCAGGAATAAAAAGAAAAAAAAATGTAGCATAAAAGAAAAAAACTATATAAAAAACCACTCAGAAATAAATAGAAGAAAAAATAGTTTTTATTAACTTTACTAAAAAAATGAGCATAGATGCTTATTTTTAATGACTTATTACAACTAGAAATAAAAAGAAAAAAAATAAATATAGCAGAAAAGAAAAAAAACCTATATA
This sequence comes from Triticum timopheevii, assembly GCA_963921465.1. Lineage (NCBI taxonomy): Eukaryota > Viridiplantae > Streptophyta > Magnoliopsida > Poales > Poaceae > Triticum > Triticum timopheevii. The sequence continues at coordinate 552,594,031 of OY997272.1, read as the reverse complement.
AAAAACTACTCAGAAATAAATAGAAGAAAAAATAGTTGTGATTAACTTTACTAAAAAAAATAGCATAGATGCTTATTTTTAATGACTTATTACAATTCAGAAATAAATAGAAGAAAAAATAGTTGTGATTAACTTTACTAAAAAATGAGCATAGATGCTTATTTTTAATGACTTATTACAACTTAGAAATAAAAAGAAAAAAATAAATATAGCAGAAAAGTAAAAAAAACTATATAAAAAACTACTCAGAAATAAATAGAAGAAAAAATAGTAGTGATTAACTTTACTAAAAAATGAGCATAGATGCTTATTTTTAATGACTTATTACAATTCAGAAAAAAATAGAAGAAAAACTAGTTGTGATTAACTTTACTAAAAAATGAGCATAGATGCTTATTTTTAATGACTTATTACAACTCCGAAATAAAAAGAAAAAATAAATATAGCAGAAAAGAAAAAAACTATATAAAAAACTACTCAGAAATAAATAGAAGAAAAAATAGTTGTGATTAACTTTACTAAAAAAATGAGCATAGATGCTTATTTTTAATGACTTATTACAATTCAGAAATAAATAGAAGAAAAAATAGTTGTGATTAACTTTACTAAAAAATGAGCATAGATGCTTATTTTTAATGACTTATTACAACTCAGAAATAAAAAAATATATAGCAGAAAAGAAAAAAACTATATAAAAAGCTACTCAGAAATGAGCATAGATGCGCTTATAGAGAAAATTCGACCTAAATTCATAATAAATTTCTACTAACTTCAGAGAAATTCAGTATGAATTTAGGTTAAATTTCCTGTATAAGGGCATCTATTTTCATTTTGAGAGGAGCTCAACAAGGCAGAGAGGGAGGAGCTTATAAACCGGTTTGAGCCCCCTTCGGTTGGCGAGGTGGGACTAAACTCCGGCCGCAACGAGGACCAACTCTTTAGTCCCGGTTGGTGGCTTGAACCGGGACTAAAGGGCAGCCTTTGGTCCCGGTTCATGCCACCAACCGGGACCAATGGTGGTGGGCCAGGAGCGAGGCCCATTGGTCCCGGTTCGTCCCACCAACCGGGACCAAAAGGTCCAGACGAACTGGGACCAATGGCCCACGTGGCCCGGCCGGCCCCCGGGGCTCACGAACCGGGTCCAATGCAACCATTGGTCCCGGTTCTGGATTGAACCGGGACTAATGGGCTGGCCCGGCCTGGACCATTGCCCCCTTTTCTACTAGTGCAGCGTCTTGTCGGCTCCGCCATTGCTCCCTCCCACGCCTCGCCTCCTCGAGCAACACGGACCACATCAAAGTCAGCTCCGCCGTTCTCCTCCCCCTCCACATCACGCCTACTCAAGCAGCGCCTTGTCGGCTCCGCCATTGCTCCCTCCCACGCCTCGCCTCCTCAAGCAACACGGACCGCATCAAAGTCAGCTCCGCCGTTCTCCTCCCCCTCCACACCTCGCCTGCTCAAGCATCGCCGCATCATAATCCGCCGCTACTCCACCTCCACGCAGCGATCACCACACACCCGCCCCCGATGATAGGGAGCACCAGGCAGCCCTTCTCCAACGACCTACTACAGTCGTGCCCGTGGCCCCGTTGGAGGTGCCGTTGGTACAGCCCGCCGCCGCATCATAATCCGCCGCTACTCCACCTCCACGCAGCGATCACCACACACCCGCCCCCGATGATAGGGAGCACCAGGCAGCCCTTCTCCAACGACCTACTACAGTCGTGCCCGTGGCCCCGTTGGAGGTGCCGTTGGTACAGCCCGCATTGACCATGGTGTCGCCGCCACACGCCTCGTCTCTGGGGACAACCAACTTTGTTGTCAGAGGGGGTCACCTCCGTGTTCACTGCTTAGAGAGAGAGAGAGAGAGAGAGAGAGAGAGAGAGAGAGAGAGAGAGAGAGAGAGAGAGAGAGGGGAGGGGGGAGGGGACAAGGACGCCATTTGCTCTACTCCTGTTTGGAGCGAATGAAATGCTGACGTGTATGCCGCCCCAGCGGCAAGATTCATAGGCACGGTCGCAACAGATTATATATTACAGCAATGCTTAAACAGGCAGGCTGTCCCTACAAAATATTTTCTTTCAGAGAGTATTCATCCAGTGAAGGAACATTAGATAGATTCGGGCCCGACACTGAATAAGGGAAATTAGCACAAAGTGCACGAGAGCTACTGTGACACTTAAGCATGTTGCGACTGCATCCAAGCAACAAGGTACACAGCAAAATACACACGATCGAGTTCATATGAATAGGACACTAGTAGACAAAATGTAGCGACTTCATGATATCACATCCAGGGACATAAAGACCGCCGGCTGAACTGAACACCAGCAGCTTGAAACCTAATCCTGCGTAGACAGCAAAAGAAAGAGTTTAGCACATGTGAAACTCACGGCTGGAAGAAATGCACGACACACTTTGAGCAAAATTGCTTGGTTCATGTACCTATCAAAATGCTTAAAAGATATGCTATTAACATGAAACTGAGCACAACTTTTAACTAATACTCCCCCCATCCCAAAAATATTGTCTAAATACGGATGTATTTAGTCATATTTTAGTGTTACATACATCCGTATCTAAACAAATCAAAGACAAGAATTTTTGGACGGAGGTAATATTTGATAGGCAGCCTTTCGGGTAGCACTTTAACCATTACTGATCAAGAAATGGGAGGTGGAGTGTTCCTGATTTACTTAATATAGGCATAAAATGCTACTCCAGCAGACATTATGTTGAGAACATCGCTGATAGGGATGGAACCAAATTTGTCTAGTGCCAGCATTCCAAGTTGTCATGAATGGAAAAACAGATGTAAAAGCTGTGCATAAAGATGGATGAATACTATGCCACACTAGATGCTTCACACTGCTTGGGTCTAGTTTTAATTTTCTTTTGTTGAATAGAAATATAGTAATCCAAAAGAAGGATACTACTTACTTGCAGTCAAACAACAGAAACTAGTTCCATCTCATGCTAGTTGTCTTGATAACAATTTGTTTGGAAGGTACTCCATGGGCACTGAGGATCTTCAAAATACAGGGAACCTCTACATCTTCTTCCGTTTGGCATAAGATTGTGACTAGCTTGAGATGCTTCAATAGCAACGGCTGCTCCCTTGGGTTATAGCTTTCATCGGTTTTGAATACAAGTTGTTTCTGTACCAAACAAAATATTTTACCGAGTCAGTATAAGGCGTATGGCAACTGTAATCCAATAAGACGAGAATAGATACCTCATGTGGTCGATATTGAAGCTCGATAGTAAGCGTCTCAAGAATGGGTGAGTGCTGGAGAAAGTAAATCAATCCCTTGAAGTCATCAACCACACACCATTCATTGAGCCACAATGTTTTTAGCTTGCTAAACACAGGGTGCCATTTTAGATCCTTTCTGAAAACAAACTAGACAAAGAGAAAAGGGTTAGGTTTAACTTCAGAAGTACATAATGTCTTTTGAAAAACAACAGTAAATTATGTGGATGCTTTGTGCATGTTTTATTTTTCACATTAATTAAGTGCAAGAAGATGCAGGGATTTATATCCATGCTAGACTTTAAAGTTTCTGATGTACTCACACATGTTGACCAAAAGTTTATTCTCAACCATGCGCTTCTGAATAAATACTGAGGTATGCATAATGTACTGCATTCTCACATACCAACTGTGGGGGTTGCATTCATAGAGACATCAACATTCAAATATGTAAAACAAGCAATGCGCATAAAGAGCTTGTTTGATATGTTTCTATTAACAGATAGATAGTTGAATACAAACATGAGTGGGATCTAGTAAACGGCAGACAGTAATAGGAGATGGCAAAAGTGCGAGCATACCAGAGCAGGAAGGAAAATCACCAACTTCAAGTTAGAAGCGCCAGACAAACCGTGGAGAACTATAGAATAGTCACTTTCACTGGCATCACGACGGCATCCCTCACATGCCAGATTAGAGCAATAACAGTAGTCTGCGCACATGTGTCCAAGCCTTATAGATGCTGTTACCAGTGATGGCATTCTAAAAAGGTAGGAAAGGAGTGTAACCGGCATACATAACCAGCTGCAAACTAATGAGATTTGGGGCATAAATGCATGTGCGGCGATCCCAGTCAAAACCAAAGCCATTGATGTCAAGATGTTGCAATGATGGGGAGAAGATATCCGCAGAGATTTTACACATAGACAACTCCAACACCTCTAGCACCTGACAGCTCGGAAAATGTAGAGAGCAGCCCCTGAAATTCATGTCGTACAGCACTAACCTCTTCAAATGCGAGGAGATGAGGTTCATGTTGGTTACCCGCAAGGGAAAGTTGAGCACCTGAACTTGACACGATACAGCATACTGGAGCCACGGTTCCATGCGTTCAAATGCCTCCTCTGCCCAATCTGAGTCGCAGTCCTCGTCATAGGAATTGGTCGAGGTGACGTGACATACAGTTAAAGGCGTCGGGTCACGGAGGCGAAGCAGGTCGTCGACAAACGTGCTGGAGCCAGTCGCACCGTCGTAGCTCTCCGGGTCACAGATGCGCAGGGCAGGCACGGATTTCCAGAGCGTTCGCCAGCGCCTAGCGAGCACGCACGTCCGCACGGCGTCCCGGGAAAGTAGGAATGACATGATGTGCTGGAGGAGCTCGTCCGGGAGGGCGCCGATGCGGTCCTCCCTGCCTTCCGCGGCAGCTTCCATGATCCGCCTCGCCCTCGCGGTAAGCCTCTCAGGCATTTGATCGAACAGGGGACCTGCACCGAAGCTGCAAACTGGTTGGACCCCGTGAGCGTGAGCCGAGGGAGAGCATCATCCAGAACAGATACAAGAGTCCAAGATTCACCTCACCTCTAGCTTACTCAACGACGGCGCTCACTTCTCGGGAGCAGGCAAGCCTCAGTGCTCGCCTCCCCGACGGTTCTCGCTTGTCCTTCTCCTAAGTCCTAAGCAAGTGCTGAGCGCTCTCTCGTCGGGGGCCATCCAAGTTTGCGGGTGAGGAAGAGAGATGGACGGAGTTTATGAGCTGCCACAACCACCGCGTCACCCCCACCCTTCTATCGTCGCCTCGAGCAGCGAGAAAGAGTGGCATCGGAAGACGAGAACAAGAAATCGAGCAAGAGCATTAACACAGGGAGCATTTGATTGGACTAGGGATTAGGGAACGGCATGGGAGACCTACCCGCTTCCGCTTGCCGTTTGCCCTTCTCGTACGGTGCTTGTTGAGGAATTCCCTATTGGACGCAGTCGCGTCTAAATGTCCACCTTTCGCACAGAGACTTAGGGCATCTTCAGCCGTTGACCTTTCAGGAGGGACAAAAAATTACCCCCCAGAGACGCACCGGCGCTAAACCGCGCACTGGGGGCGTGATGCCCCACAGTTGCGGCGCCCACGGTTAGTCAAAAAAGTCAAATACGGCGCAAAAACGACTCAAATTTAACATTGGCGAGTTCGTTCAAACTTAAGCATATTTTACAAAAAAAGAAAAAAAAACTACCGCGTGCCCACGCCGCCCGCCCACGCGGTTCTACATGCCGAGGAGGCTGTAGAACCGCGTGTAGTCACCGCCGTCGTCGTTGTCGTCGCCGCCCCCGCCTCCGCCTCCGCCGTCCCTGCTGCATCCCTCCCCCGGTTGGCGCGGCGGGTTGGACGGTCCGGGGGCGTCGTCGTCGTCGTCGTCGTCGCTGTCGAGGACCACGACGCCGTGCTCGTCCTCGCGCCCACGCTGGCGGGTGGCGATCTCCTCCAGGGCCCGGCGCTGCCGGACCGTCTCGTCGCGGAGGTAGTCGTCCCGCGCCCACCACATGACGTCCTCGTCGGAGAAGCCGCGCCGGGCTATCTCCTCGTACTCCGCGGGGAGGCCGGGCTCCGGCTTGGGCTCGACGAGGACGAAGCGGCCGGTGGGTGGAGAGGCGTTGGCGCCGATGCGGACGCCGGAGCTGCGGGTGCGCGCGTTGACCGGCGTGCCCTGGGGCTCCGGCTTGACGGGGCGGAGGCAGGGCGAGCCGCCGGACGAGGAGGAGGACCCCCCGGTCTCCATGCGCCTCGGGGTCCAGGAGCTTCCCCGGCGGCGTGAGAAGGAAGGGGGAGCGGGGTACTCGAGGCGCGGCGTGTTGCCGCCCTCGATGTACTCGAGGACGGCCTCCAACGTGCGCCCGGGCACGCCCCACCACCGACACCAGCCGACGGCGTTGAGCCTGCCGGAGGGCACGACGCCGTTGGTGGCCTCGAGCTGCTGGGCGTGACGGCGGCGGAAGTAAAGGTCCCAGAGCGGGCTGTCGGGGACGTACCGTGGCCCCTCCCTCGCCGCACGCGGCAGGTTCGAGCGGATGCGTGCGATCTCCGCACGCCGCGCCATGCCGGTGGGTACCGGGGGCACCGGCACGCCGCCCGCACTGATCCTCCATGCCCCGGGCACCCGCATGTCCGGTGGGACCGGGTACTCGGCCTCGTAAAGGAGGCGAGCCTCGTCTTCATGAAGATGGCGGCGGCCGAAGCCGTTCGCCGCCGCGCCGTCGCCTGGGAAGCGCTCGGCCATGGGTGTGAACTGGAGAAGGCGAAAGAGAGGAGAGGAGAGGAAGGAACGACGACAACGGGAGAGTGTGAGTCGCCGAGTGCGCCGGGGCGCTTCATATATAGGCCGAGGCGCCGCCCGCGCGCGTGCCACCGTGTGTACGCGTGGCGGGCGAGGGAGGGCGAGGGACGCGCGTCCTCCGGTCTTCACTGCGCCACCCGTGAGGCATCAATGGCGCAGGATGACCGGCGTGACAGCTTTGGCATTGATTCGCCGCGGGAAACGAGGCGATGAGGACGACGAAGGGCCGAGAAGAGAGTCATGTCGCTGACGCGGCGGGCCCACGGCTTTTTCGCGCCAAAACAGTTCGCCTGGCGCCCCCGGGCGCCCCCCCAGCGCGCCGGGTTCGGGCTGGGTCCGCCGGCGCTGTTTTCGGCCCAAGCCGGCGAAAATCGGGCGCCTGGGGGCGCGACTGGGCCGTTTTTTTGGCCCGGCGCGAAAAAAACGCCTGGGGAGGCCTTCCTAGGGGCGCGGCTTGAGATGCCCTTACATGACCTGGGCCGGCCCACTAACGGGGTTGCAGCGCTTTCGGTTTTGGGAACTTTCTAGCGCTTTCCAGCAAGTTTTTCTGGTTTTGGGACCTTCTAGAAGGTTCTCTGAACCGGTGTTTCTGTTTCCTCTTGGTTTTCTTTTTTTAGAGTTTCTGCTTATTTTTTTTTCTTGTTTTTTTCTCTTTTCATTTTGCTGTTTCCTTTTTCTTTCTCATTTAATTTTTTATTTTCACCTTTTTTTTCCTTTTTCATGTTGATATTTGTGTTTTTTAATATTCAATTTTTTCAGATTTAAAATATGCTCCACAAATATGATCATAAATTTAAAAAATGTACAAGAATTTCAAAAAATGTTCATGTATTTGAAATTTTGTTCACAAATTTAGAAAATGATCATATTTCATAAATACTTCTGGCATAGTAAAAAAGGTTCGTGGTTGCAAAATTTGGTCTGAAATTCAAAAAATGTTCGCATTTAAGAAAGTGTTCAGGAATTTCAAAACATGTTCGTGGGTTCAAATTTCTTGTTAGATATTTCATGAAGTTTCACTTTCAAATATTTGTTCACAAATTCAAAAAATGTTCGTGGTTTCATAATTTCATCAACTGTAGCATTTTCAAATATTTGTTCAAAACTTCAAAAAAAGTTCGCGGTTTCAAATTTTGTTCAGAATTTCATAATTTGTTCACAACTTCAAAAAATGGTTCAGGTTTTTTGAAAACATTTTCTGCAGTTTCAACTTTTTGTTCGCATATGCCAAAAAAATGTTCCTGTCTTTTCCTTTCCTTTTTGATTTTTCATTTCATTTTTTATTTTCACCTTTTTTTCCTTTTTCATGTTGATATTTTTATTTTTTTAAATTCATTTTTCAGATTTTAAAATATGTTCTGCTTTAAGAAAAATGTACCAGAATTTCAAAAAATGTTCATGTATTTGAAAAATTGTTCACAAATTTAGACAAGGTTCATATTTCAAATATACCTCTGGAATTGTAAAAAAATGTTTGCTGTTGCAAAATTTGACCTGAAATTGAAGACATGTTCACGTTTGAAAAAGTGTACAGGGATATCGAAAAAATGTTCGTGGGTTCAAATTTTTTGTTAGATATTTCATGAAGTTCCATTTTCAAATATTTGTTCGAAAATTGAAAAAGTGTTCGTGGTTTCATATTTTCGTAATTTCACCAAATGTTGCATTTTCAAACATTTGTTCAAAAATTCAAAAAATGTTTGCAGTTTCGAAATTTGTTCGGTATTTGATAATTTGTATACAACTTCAAAAAATAGTTCATGTTTTTCGAAAACATTTCCTGCAGTTTTTTTTAAAAAAATTGCATATGCGTAAGAATGTTCCTGTCTACAATTTTTTCAGATATTCAAAAAATGTTCGCATTTTTTCGAAGTATATCAATTTCAGAAAAGTCCGGTTGGACGGTTGTGCTTGGTTATTTAAGTTGCGCGGTGGTCTGGTACAAGCAATGGTAGATAGCTGGAGTGGTTGGGCCGATGCATGTGGTTGCTGGTTCGATTCCTTCCATCGCGCGATTTTGTGTGTGGAATCTGGGGATCGAACCCTGCCGCATGCATGCGTTCATGGGCCGGCCCATCTGCGGGGCTTCACTCCCCTTTTTTTCTCTTTTCTTTTCTCATTCTATTTTATTTCTTCTATAAATTAATTCGGTATTTTCCAATTTTAAAAGTTGCGAGTTTTACAAAAACAAATATTCGGGAAATCATAAAATATAGGTGAATTCAAGAAATATTTAAGAAATCATAAAAAATCGCAGATTCAAAAAATGTTACTAGTTTTGCAAAACTTTTCGCAAGTTAAAAAAATCATGATTTGGAAAAAATGGTCGGAAAATAAAATTACGTTCATGATTTTGGAAAAATTATCATGTATTCAAACCATATTCGGGAATCTGAAAAAATGTCCATGAAATGTTAGAAATTGTTCACAAAAAAATTAAAAATTTATTCCCCAATTTTTTTAAAAAGTTCCTTGATTCAAAAAATGTTTGTTAAGTAAAAATATGTTAATGAATTCGAAAAATGTTCATGCAATTATAAAATGTTTGTAAACAAAACTAATGTTCATTGATTTTTTTGAAAAAAATCCAAAATTTTAACAAAAATGTTTGTTGATTCGAAAAACTGTTCACCGATTCGAAAGTCTTTTATGTCTAGGATTTGATTGGTTTTCCGAAAGTCTTTATATGTCTTGGTGTTGGAAGTAGTTCGTGGTCGATAAGATTTGTTTTTAATTTTTTAAACATTCCCTTGCACAACACAATGACAAGTGTGGCATGCATTGGCAAGCGTTGAGATTTATCACGTCGAATGCATTGTGATCACGTGGACATCGCGACCATTATTGGCGAGGCTGAGGAAAAAAATAAGTGACAACATGGTGAGCCACTGTGTTAAAATAGAGTACACTCATATATCAGGGTATTTAGTCGTACTTATTTGGTTAGCACATAACTTTTTTGTCTTCCGTTTCAACGCACGAGCAACATAATGACAAGTGTGGCATACACTGGCAAGCTCATAGCCTTGAGATTTACCACGTCGAAAGTATAATGATCATGTGGACATCGCGCCCATCATTGGCGAGGATGAGAAAAAAGTAAGTGCCAACATGATGAGCCACTATGTTAAAATAAAGTACGCATATATCAGGATATAGTCATACTTATTTGATGGCGCATATTTTTTTTCTCTTCCGTTGCAACGCACGGGCATATTTGCTAGTTATAGCTTATAAGCATTGATTTCCGCCGCAAGACGTTGCAACGCAGGCGCGGGAGCCGCAGGCGGTGTCAGCACGGGGGAAGCACAGGCCGACCTCCGGGTGTGGCTCAGTAGCGCGCTCAGCAACAGTACACCTGCAAGGACGCCCTCAACGACACCAAATCCGTGCTCGACTTGCCTTCGATCTGTCACGTCCCTGCTCGCAGACGGCCTCGGCCAGGTCGCTGGGTCGACCACTCGTGCCAGTAGCCACCGGGGGCGCGGCATCGGCCAGGTCGCCGGGTCGACCGCCCCACCAGTAGCCACCAGGGACGCGGCCTCAGCCAGGTCGCCGGGTCGACCGCCCGCGCCAGTAGCCACTGAGGGCGCGACCTCAGCCAGGGGGCTTGGCACCCACACTAGCTTGGCACTATGGAGCGGCAGCAGCTACAGATGTAGGTGGGGCCCGGGGAATGCCGGTGGACGTCGTGGTGGCGCAGGACAAGAGCAGGAAGCACACGACGGCTTAGGCAGCTCTGGACGTGGCGACGTTGGAGCTCCGCGATGCCCGGTACGTGATGTGCTTGAAGAGAGGCATGTACATGGAGACAGAGGAGGTGAAGAAAGAGAAGTGGCATGTGATGATGGCCGGCAACACCGCTTGGAATAAGCGGGTAGCTACCTCCAAAATAACCAACAACTCAAAAAAAAGGGCAACACTGACGCCCACACGCGTGGTGGGAGCCAAACCCGTTCACGCGGCCTATAACACACAGGCTGCGTCACGTCACTGCATGCATGCATGTGTGAATCTTTTTGGATTTTCAGTTTTTAAAATGTTTTATCTCTTAAATAAAAAATCCGATTGAAGATCCGTTTTCACCACTAAATCCCTCGCGACGAGATCTTTGACACTAGATTTCTATCAATATATTTCAATGATTTTTTTGTTGAAAGTTGCCATGTCTATTGCATATGAATTGTCATGATGTTTACACTGAAGTTGCCATGATATGTTTCAGCTATTTTCTTCTACATTTAAAGGTAAATTTTGACATATTATAAAACGGGAAATTAAGAAACTAGACTTGCCATGAACCATAAATTAAAATTGCCATGATACATACACTTAAAATTGCCATGCTTCATACAAAAAATAATTTTCATGGTCAAAGTACTGAAATTTTCATCATCAAAAAACTAAAATTGTTATGCTCTACAAACTAAAATTGTCACATGGCAACCTTAGTTTAAGCACTATGACAACTACACTGTAAACATCACGACAACTTTTGGGCAAAAAAAAATTTTTCGTCGAAACATATCAACATGGGGTTTAGTTTTGAAGATCTCGTTGAGACGGATTTAATAGTGAAAACAATTTTCAATTCAATTTTTAATTAGAAGATAAAGCATTTTAAACCGAAAACCAAAAAGATTTTTGCTGATGCCATCTGTTCATACGTGGCAAAATGAGTGGTGATGAAGGCGTGTGGGCGATGTGCAAGATGCCACACGTGAGGTTCGGCTCTCCTGCGGGGATCTGTGCACACATTATTGTGCAGGGGCAATCAATGGACGACACATGTCCTAACAAGCCCCACGTCTTAAAAACATTTACTTCTTTTTTAAAATCGTTGAAATCCTCATCTCCTTCCTCACGGAGCAGCAGCCATTAGCGCCACATGCGGGGATTCCTGTGAGCTCCACCAGCTCGTAGCTTCCGTCGTGTGGGGTCGTGGACATGGCTGGTAGCAAGGCGGTAGTTATTAGCTATTAAATCAAACGTCACCTGCGCCTTCCCGATTCCTGTGGATGAGAAGAGATTGGCCGCCGAGGTCGATGACGTAGCGCCGGACATAGAGCTCGCCCGCCATACCGCGCTCCAAAATATGCTTCTCATCCATTTACAGTCCAGTGAAGATGCCTCCAGCCACTTGCCTGCGTCCATCCCGGCGTTCTGCATGTACACCTCGGGTGAGGCGAGCGAACTTACCTGTGTTGGTTTCGAAGATATCTGCGGCGAGGACGCCGCCTGAGGCGAAGCTAGCGAGCACGCAGGTGGACAGGCCAAGGACGTGGAGATGATGTCTCAGAGGGAAGAGAGAAAGATAACACCAGCGGCTGCCGCTACGACAAGCGGACTATCGGAGAGTCGGAGACATTCATGGTGGCTCACTGGCTCTAATGGTTGCTGCTCCGTGAGGAAGGAGATAAGGGATTTAGTGATTTAAAAGTAAAAGAAAAAAATATGTGTTTAAGAGGTGGGGCTTGATAGGACATGTGTCGTCCATTGATTGGCCATGCACAATAATGTGTGCAGGGTTCCCCGCAGGAGAGCCGAACCCATGTGTGGGCATTAGTTTTTTTTAAATGATGGTCGGCAACGGCATGGGCGCGACGATCATCTCCGGCAGCCGTAACTATGTGGACGAATACGGGACCTTCCACAGCGCCACATTATATATTTCCAAGGTTGGGGGCAATAGCCTCCCCCCTACCTTACACATAGATTTGCCACTATTTAGGTCTTACTATTTTTTTTTTTGAACTGGAACACCTAGCATTCCATGGTTACGGTGGACCGACCAAATCGGCGGCCACAACTCGGATTACATCTACGGGGAACCTCCTCCAATCATTATTTTTCCCGAACATTACATCAAACAGTATCGATGCTGTTTGTCGGTGGCGCCGGTGATGAGTGAGTTGGCTGCCGCTCCGCCGGATGGGCCAGACGCCGCACTGGCCTCCGCACGGGTTGGCTGGTTGGCCGGAGCGTGACTCATGCACGAGCAAGCCGCCGCGCTGGCCTTCGCTTGAGCCAGATGGCTGGCCTTAGCGCGGCGCGCGCGAGCAAGCCGCTGCACCAACCTACCTAGCAAACCTTGCAGACAAGCAGCTGGATGCATCCAGCAGGGTGTGTGCTATCTTGGCTAGCTAGCGGCCGCGAGCGCCGGACGGAGCTGGCATCTGGGATGCCGCAAGATGGGCTCCGCACCGGCGACGGTAGCTGCGTCCAATGGCCGAGGATGACTAGGTGTGGACGGGCCGGAGGTAGGAGGTCACTCGGAGATTTTTGTCCAGCCTGACATGTAGGTCCCACAAGTCATAACGCCTAACTTGCCAGTCGAAAGATGGCGTTGACTTAAGGGGCGACATGGGTTGAAACGTGCCTATATCGACACTTTGTAGAGTAGTCGTTTCTTGGTTGGGCTAGTTGGTAAGTGGTAGTAGTAGTTTCTTGGCATTAATAGTGGTTTCTTGTAAGGAACAATGTACTAGCGACAAAAGGCGATTCTAGGTTGCATTGTAGTGGTCGCGTGAGTGTATAGCTTGTTTTGTGGGTTCGATCCCCGCCATACGCACGGCGGCCTTTGAAGAGGCTTCAACTGAGGAACATTGGGTGCCACCACCTCGGAAGCTGTGGTTACGGCGAGAAGAGGTCCATATGGGCCAAGAAGGATGCGGAAGCCGAGAGTCTAGGCATCCCAGACCCCTTGGCGGAGTTCACCGCCCCGCAGGAGCGTGAGGTCCTCAGGGCCCGGCACCATTGGGACCCAGTGAAGAAGGTTTTCAAGACGAACATGGTCACGAGGAGTTCATGAGACTACTGGTAATTTTAGTTTCTGATCAATTTGACTGCACGTTAGTCATATTTGTTAACGGTCCTTGTGCCTTTTGTAGAGAGAGCAACACATGATTGCGGCCGAAAGTGACTCGCCGTCTGAGGCGTTGGCGAGGCCCAAGTGGGACACTCCATTCAACCAGGCGTTGAACATATTGAAAGGACTCCCGGTGGAGACTCGACCGTTGTATGGACGCGTGCATGGTGTCGAAGACGGCGCCACGTGGAAGAAGTACTGCCGTGAGACCACGGAGGAGAGAAAGGAAAGACGGAGGTTAACTGAAGAAAACATCGACAAGAAGGTTGGGATTGCGGTTGAGAAGAAATCATCTAAGACAGTCGCAACAGCGGTAGCTGCCGCAAAACAAGTGCTTGCAGATATGTCTACTACCTTGGTTCCGGCCGTTTTCAATTGGAGCAGGCAAAATCTAGAAAAAATGCAGCGGACTTTCCCCTTGCTGACTTCTTCGGGAGCAGCTTGACTAGCGTTGCACCAGCACCTGCAGCTGCACCTGCTCCGGTACCGGCTCCGGCACCTGCTCCAGCACCGGCTCCGGCACCGGCTCCTGCACCTGCTCCAGCACCGGCTCCCGCACCTGCTCCGGCACCGGACGTGCTCGGTGGTGCTTCGTCTTTGGCTGAGTTCGATGCCCTCACGGTATCTGTCACACCGGCCCTCTTCAATAAATGTATAATCTCCCGTTTCTGTTGCCTTTTGGATGTCTCACATCACAGACTTTTCTTTGCAGGCCGACGAAACCCCGTGCACCATATTGTACACCATCGGCGACCAGAAGGTGGACCTGGGGAAGGCGACGATAATGGAGCCGAAGGAACCATTGTTCCACAACCGTCCGATCCCCTTGGACGTCTTCAAGGTTACCGTGGCCAGTGTCAAACCGGGCCACGAGAATTTGGCTCCTCTGGTACTAGTGGGGGATGACGACGAGACCCCGTGGCGGCTTGGTGATTGCAATGGGTGGGTCCTGTTGTGGCGAAAGAGTCTGCTTCGTCTGGAGGCGGCCGGGAGCACACCCACGAGCACGTAGTTAGGTATGAACATCAACACCTCACCTACCCAATTAGCGTCGGCTATCGTGCTGGGTGGTAGCGGAGGGGGTGAGGAAGAGGCTCCATTAGTCGCTGGTGATGTCGCCATAGATGAGGATGACGATGACACTCAACAGTATGTCAATACTGGCGCCTACTTAGGGTTTGAGCGTCATGAGTCGGTGTCTGAATTGCCGCCTCCGGAGTCTGAACGTATTATGGACAACCTTCCGGTAGCAAAGAAGTCTAGGAAGAGACCGAGGGAAGGCAACAAAGCTGCTTCTATGATCCAGCCGCCTCAGTAGCCTCGGGTTCAAGACCGTATAGATATCCCCGGTGCGGCAAAATGACATATCGCCGATGAACCAATCCTACCTAAAGCAGCGATAGGGGCCAGATTCGGCGATGTAAGGAGACTTCATGATGATGTGCTGCGGATAGAGAAAGGACTCCTTGCCTCGAAAATTCCAGGATACCCACTCTACGTGGTTAAGGTGTCGCGACAATTGTCGTACGTCGACACATTCCCTGCGGAGAAGTTCTTCCTTCGATTCGATTACATCTTTGACATGTTTCACTTGAAGAAGTTGAATTTTATGTTTGTCCGCCTTTATGCCTTGCACATGAACTACCTCATCGGGGTTGAGCAGATACCTTTTATTTGTGTCGCTGGACCGTATTTCATGCACGAGGGCTTCTTGGCAGTCTGCGCAAAGCACTGTGAATACGGGAGGGACTACCTCGTCAATTTCATGCTCGCCAATAAGGACAAGGAGGCGATTCTCATGCCTTATCATCCCCTGTAAGTCATCTGCGCGGATATCCTTCCTTCGATTCCAATCATTCATTTGCACGGTGGGGGCTAATTAATTTGAGGTGTACTTATTTTGCGCAACGGCGGGCGCGCCATCCTCATCATCCTCTATCCCCAATAACCCGACGCTCTTTACTTGGACTCGTCGAAGAACATTACCAAAAAGGATTACACCCACATCAAGTCTGTTCTCGATAGTGCTATCTTTTACTACGGCACACGGGGTGGAGAGGTCCACGACAAGAAGACAAGGGATGGCAGGCCCGCCTTCAGCCATAAGACCGACTTCTGCTGCCTCCAGCAACCGAGTGATTCTCTTAATGATGGATTATATGTCCTACACCACATGCTGGAGTACAGACGGGATCACCAAAGCCTTCGCATGTCACCTAGATTGGGCGATGCCCGTATTCTGCAATGGGCAAAGGACTTAGGAGATATCGAGGATCATCGACTTTGAGCTGAGTTCTATCACATCCAACACGAACTTGCCCAAATCATCATGAAGGAGGTCGTCGAAAAAACAGGGAGGTTCTACGAAGAAGGACAAATGTCGCGGGAAGACGTCCGAACATGCGTAGCCTCTCAGCGTCTCGACCTGAAGCCTTTCACTAAGCTCGGGGACTATCTCCCTGACATGGAAGGATGGCACAACATGTAGTGATTGTCGATATATGACAATGTGTCCGTTTAGTCCATACTTTCTGTATGACAAAACTTTGAGTTATGCACGACGACACTTTATTTGTGATGTAATTAAACCGTCCTGCTCGACTAGCGAAGATCACTCTAGTTAGGACATTTTGGGTACGATGAACTTTGTTATTCATGATTATGATATGTTGCTTCTATTTTTGCCAAGTCCGTATCTTTCTGTTGCTCAACTATATATGTTGCATATCATCGACTCATGTGACGATGCAGGTGCATAGATCATCGATGGCGAAGAAGTGCTACGCCAGGAGTATACGACGAGTGGCCGGAGTGTCAGGCCCAGGTGTACCGGTTTCCGGTTTCCGAGCGACAGCCAGTAGTTAGTTTAGGTTCACACTAATGCGAGATAGGGATACGAACTCATGTACTGCATAGTTTCGCTCTCACTCATAGTGATAGCTCTTCTCGCGTATATCATTGTTTAGATGGATGACGATGTAGTTGCAAGTAATCGAGACTTGTGTCGCTATTTTTGAGATGATGACGAGAGACCATTTTGTGTTGGATGATGATTATGATGATGACATGATTTGATGAGACTATTTGTATGTATATGCTATGATTACGTTTGTATGTGTATGATATGCTAAAGATTATTATAAAATGCCTATTCAAATACAAAACAAATATGCAGAAAAAAACAGAAACTAATAAAACTAACAGTAGCGAGGGGAATAAAGTTAGCAGTAGCGCTTCCTGCTAAAAAGCGTTGCAGATATTAGCAGCAGCGCTCTGCACTAAAGCTCGCCACTGCTAGCCATGTATAGCAGCAACGTGGGATGACAGGCGCTATTGCTACCCGTTAGCTATAGCGCCTTATCAGTAGCGCGTCGTCCCGCGCTACTGATAGGCAAAATACCCGCGCTACTACTAGGCTTTTCCCTAGTAGTGTGCGAGCCAATATTGTACACTAGTAGTTTGACTTTTGAAGACGAATGGACGTGTTGGACGACAATCTTGGTGCACTGGATAACCCAGCCATGTGAACGGGTTTTCCCTCCCATCATCTCGTGGCTCGCGTACTAGAGTAGTACTCCTATATAGTACTCGCCTGCGTGCTCACCCTAGCCGCACCTCGCTTGCAGCTTTCTCATCAGCTGGCATATTTAAACTAGCGCCTCCCAATTAAGCCAGATGTGCTGGAAAAGCCTGTGCGTGGCATTGGGAATTGTGCAATATGGCTCTGTACGTAAAGTGATAGTACTCTACTACTCTGCAGCTTGCGGCGTTGCACGCATGGACTTCGCTCCATTATCGGTCTATAAAAAAATTCCTCTTGATGTGAATATTTTTTTGAAGAGACAATTCCATTTCTGCCCCTAACTGGAACCCACTACTCAAATTTGCCCCTAATTTCAATTTCTGCTCAAATTTGCCCCTCTACCGTTAGTTGCCCTTATAGAAATGCCCTTCTGTGCCGTTACCATCCGGTCAAACAACTTTGACCATCTCGAAAAAAAGCAAAACAAATCAAAAAAATCAGAATTTTTTTGGCATTGAAGGTACTAAAATTCGCAAGGTGCGTGCAAATTTTCATGTTGTTTGGGCATTCTAGCAGGTCGTGTCATGGGAAAAATAGTAAATATGTATGCGTGTGAACAGTAAATTCAAAAAAATAGCAAGAAAATTAAAAAAATATGATTTTTTTGGCATCCAAGATGCTTAGGTGAGGAAGGTGTGTGCAAAATTTTGTTGTGTTTGGACATTGTAGGAGCTCATGGAGAAAAAACAAAATTTGTCTCAGAAAAAAACTTGTAAAAAATACACTATTTTTTTGCGAGAGCTTCTCGCATGTCATTTGATAACAAAATTTTGCACACGCCTTGTGCACCCGAGCATCTTGGATGCCAAAAAATTTCATATGGTTTTGAATTTTCTTACTATTTTTTTGAATTTTATATTCAAAGATGTACAGATTTATTGTTTTCCTTTGCCATGAGCTCCTGGTATGTCTAAATAGTACGAAAATTTTCACGCACCTTGCGCACATGAGTAGCTTCAATCCCACAAAATTTCGGTTTTTTTAGATTTTTTTGCTATTTTTTCGAGATGGTCCAAGCTGTTTGACCAGACGGTAATGGCACAGAAGGGCTTTTCTATAAGGGCAACTAACGGCAGTGGGGCCAATTTGAGCACACAATGAAATTAGGGGCAAATTTGAGTAGTGGGTTCCAGTTAGGGGCAGAAATGGAATTGTCCCTTTTTTGAAACGGAGGCAAAAGTTTTGCCTCATCTCATTCATAAAGAAGGAACTACTAACAAAGTTCGACGAGATCCATTACACCTCCACAATGGAAGTGAAAAGCCTAGTCTCACTATATCAAGGAACTCGTTGCATAATCTCATAGTTGGAGGAATATGTATTTGACATGAAGAAATCAATAGCAATTAACTGAACGATCGTAATGCTAAGCTAACAAATGGGTCTTACCATCACATCATTCTCCTAATGATGTGATCCCATTCATGAAATGACAACACATGTATTTTGTCAACGAGCTAGTCTAGTAGAGGCTTACTAGGGACACAATATTTTGTCATGTATCCACACATGTATCTAGTTTCTGGTTAATATAATTCTAGCATGAATAATAAACATTTATCATGAAATAAGGAAATATAAAATAACAACTTTATTATTGCCTCTAGGGCATATTTCCTTCAGCTCTCCCCCTCTCATAGCTATGCATCTCCATGGATAGATCTTGCTTGTGCGTAGAAACTTTTTTGTTTTCCATGCAACGTTCCCCAACACAAAGAACATGGATATCACTTTTGGATTCTGGTTTTCAGTGTAAGCTTGATAGTTAGAAACAATGAGCTTAGATAGTCAACCTTCTTACTCAAGGACGAGCAAGGTTTAAGCATGGGGAGGTTGATGGCTTGATATTTTATGCATTTTAGATCTCATTTGTTGCATATGTTCTCAATTATCATGTCCCATTGATCCAATTATGTCCATTGTGCATGTTTTCTGGTTTTCACTTTTTCATTGTGAACAACGCATAGTTTGTAATTTTATTGAGTTCTGATTTGTTTTATTTGTATTGTTGTGTCTACATGTGTCTTGAAGGAACCTAGGACCGAACACGATGAAAAGGTCAAAGATGGGTTCAATACAGAGTATTTCTGGGAACCAGACTTAGGCAATTGGAATGTCAAAATGATTTTTTAAGTTCTCCAAATCAATATCCAACACCACATGTGCATCAGCATCATTCATAATTTTCCAACGAGGCCAAAAACTTCAAAATCTGAGTTCGTACGACTAAATGACGGCCGTTTTACCGGAGGAGTCCACTCGTACCACACCAGGCAAGCCAAAAAAATTTGCCAGATCATACGAGATTCTTTGTGGATTCCGTCCCCGTTTGTTCTCATGGTGTCCTTGACCAATGAAGGACTGTTTGAGAATGGATTTGGCTCACCTAGAGCCTTTAGATCAAAGTGGAAGATCTAGAGAAAACCCTAGGAGGCCTTCTATATAAACACCTCCAACTCTAGCAGTAGGAGATAATAATGAAGGAAATATGCCCTAGAAGCAATAATAAAGTTGTTATTTATATTTCGTTATATCATGATAAATGTTTATTATTCATGTTAGAGTTGTATTAACCGGAAACTTAGTACATGTGTGAATACATAGACAAAACATATTGTCCCTAGTATGCCTCTACTTGACTAGCTCGTTAATCAAAGATGGTTATGTTTCCTAACCATAGACGTGTGTTATCATTTGATTAATGGGATCACATCATTAAGAAAATGATGTGATGGACATGACCCATCCATTAGCTTAGCATTATGATCATTACAGTTTCATTGCTACTGTTTTCTTCATGACTTATACATGTTCCTCAGACTATGAGATTATGCAACTCCCAAATACCGGAGGAACACCTTGTGTGCTATCAAATGTCACAACGTAAATGGGTGATTATAAAGATGCTCTATAGGTGTCTCTGAAGGTGTTTGTTGGGTTGGCATAGATCGAGATTAGGATTTGTCACTCCGTGTTTCGGAGAGGTATCTCTGGGCCCTCTAGGTAATGCTCATCACTATAAGCCTTGCAAGCAATGTGACTAATGAGTTAGTTGCAGGATGAAGCATTACGGAACGGGTAAAGAGACTTGACGGTAACGAGATTGAACTAAGTATGATGATACCGATGATCGAATCTCGGGCAAGTAACATACCGATGACAAAGGGAACAACGTATGTTGTTATGCGGTTTGACCGATAAAGATCTTCGTAGAATATGTAGGAATGAATATGAGCATCCAGGTTCCACTATTGGTTATTGACCGAAGATGTGTCTCGGTCATGTCTACATAATTTGTTCGGAGTTCCGGATGATTTTATGTACCGAAGGTTGTCCGGAGTCCCGGATGAGATCACAGACATGACGAGGAGTCTTGAAATGGTCGAGACATAAAGATCGATATATTGGAAGGCTATATACGGACATCAGAAAGGTTCCGAGTGATTCGGGTATTTTTCGGAGTACCGGGGAGTTACGAGAATTCACCGGGAGAAGTAATGGGCCTTATTGGGCTTTGGAGAGTGGGGATAAGGTCCAAGAGGTGGCGTGTGCCTCCCCCCTGCCCAAACCGAATTGGACAATGGGTGGGGGCGCAACCCCCCTTTTCTTCTCCCTCTCCCTCTTCCTTCTCTCCTACTCCGAATAGGAAAGGGAATCCTACTAGGACTTGGGAGTCCTAGTAGGACTCCCTATGCTTGGCGCGCCCCCTAGGACGGCCACCTCCTCCCTCCCTCCTTTATATACGGGGGAAGGGAGCACCCCAAGGACACACAAGTTGATCTTTAGCCGTGTGCGGTGCTCCCCTCCATAGTTTTCCACCTCGGTCATATCGTCGTAGTGCTTAGGCGAAGCCCTACGCCGGTAACTTAATCATCACCGTCACCATGCCGTCGTGCTGACGGAACTCTCCCTCAGCCTCAGCTAGATCTTGAGTTCGAGGGACGTCACCGAGCTGTACGTGTGGAGATCACGGAGGTGTCATGCGTTCGGTACTTGATCGGTTGGATCGCGAAGATGTTCGACTACATCAACCGTGTTACTTAAACACTTCTGCTTTCGATCTACGAGGGTAGGTGGACACACTCTCCCTTCTCGTTGCTATGCATCACCTAGTTAGATCTTGCGTGATCATAGGAAATTTTTTATGAAATTACCGCGTTCCCCAACAGTGGCATCAGAGCCAGTTCTATGTGTAGATGTTATATGCACGAGTAAAACACAAAGAGTTGTGGGCGATAATAGTCATACTACTTATCACCAACATCTTACTTTGATTCGGCGGTATTGTTGGATGAAGCGGCCCGGACCGACATTACATGACCACGTTCATGAGACTGGTTCTACCGACGTGCTTTTGCACAAAGGTGGTTGGCAGGTGTCTGTTTCTCCAACTTTAGTTGAATCGAGTTTGACTACAGCCGGTCCTTGTTGAAGGTTAAAACAGCACACTTGACAACAAATCGTTGTGGTTTTGATGCGTAGGTAAGAATGGTTCTTGCTAGAAGCCCGTAGCAGCCACGTAAAACTTGCAACAACAAAGTAGAAGACATCTAACTTGTTTTTGCAGGGCTTGCTATGATGTGATATGGTCAAGACATGATGTGATATAAATTGTTGTATGAGATGATCATGTTTTGTAACAAAGTTATCGGCAACTGGTAGGATCCATATGGTTGTCGCTTTATTGTATGCAATGCAATCGCCATGTAATTGTTTTACTTTATCACTAAGCGGTAGCGATAGTCGTAGTAACAATAGTTGGCGAGACGACAACGATGCTACGATGGAGATCAAGGTGTCGCGCCGGTGACGATGGAGATCATGACGATGGTTCGGTGATGGAGATCATGAGCACAAGATGATGATGGCCATATCATGTCACATATTTTGATTGCATATGATGTTTATCTTTTATATGCATCTTATTTTGCTTAGTACGGCGGTAGCATTATAAGATGATCCCTTAGTAAATTTCAAGTTATAAGTGTTCTCCCAGAGTATGCATTGTTGCTACAGTTCGTCGTGCCGAGACACCACGTGATGATCGGGTGTGATAAGCTCTACGTTCACATACAATGGGTGCAAGCCAGTCTTGCACACGCAGAATACTCGGGTTAAACTTGACGAGCCTAGCATGTGCAGATATGGCCTCGGAACACTGAGACCGAAAAGTCAAACATGACTCATATAGTAGATATGATCAACATAGTGATGTTCACCATTGAAAACTACTCCATTGCACGTGATGATCGGACATGGTTTAGTTGGTTTGGATCACGTGATTATTTAGATGACTAGAGGGATGTCTATCTAAGTGGGAGTTCTTAAGTAATATGATTAATTGAACTTTAATTTATCATGAACTTAGTATGGATAGTGTTTTGCAAATTATGTTGTAGATCAATGGCTCGCGTTGTAGCTTCCCTATGTTTTTTATATGTTCCTAGAGAAAACTAAGTTGAAAGATGATAGTAGCAATGATGTAGACTGGGTCCGTGATCTAAGGTTTATCCTCATTGCTGCACAGAAGAATTATGTCCTTGATGCACCGCTAGGTGACAGACCTATTGCAGGAGCAGATGCACGTTATGAATGTTTGGCTAGCTCAATACGATGACTATTTGATAGTTTAGTGCACCATGCTTTACGGCTTAGTACCGGGACTTCAAAAACGTTTTTGAACGCCACGGAGCATATGAGATGTTCCAAGAGCTGAAATTGGTATTTCAGACTCATGTCCGTGCCGAGAGGTATGAGACCTCAGATAAATACTTCGCCTAAATCTGAGTGGCAAGCAAGTTGTCACTCCCGTGAGGAGCCTGTCGGTGTCAAAACCGGCGGATCTCGGGTAGGAGGTCCCGATCTGCGCATCTAAGGCCGATGGTAACAGGAGGCAAGGGACACGATGTTTTACCCAGGTTCGGGCCCTCTCGATGGAGGTAAAACCCTACTTCCTGCTTGATTGATATTGATGATATGAGTGTTAGAAGAGTTGATCTACCACGAGATCGTAGAGGCTAAACCCTAGAAGCCAGCCTATGATGATTATGATTCTGTCTCTAAGGACTAAACTCTCCGGTTTATATAGACACCGGAGAGGGCTAGGGTTTACATGGAGTCGGTTACAAAGAAGGAAATATAATATCTGGATCGCCAAGCTTGTCTTCCACGTAAAGGAGAGTCCCATCCGGACACGGGACGAAGTCTTGAGTCTTGTATCTTCACGGTCCAACAGTCCGGCCAAAGTATATAGTCCGGCTGTCTGGATACCCCCTAATCCAGGACTCCCTCAGTAGCCCCTGAACCAGGCTTCAATGATGATGAGTCCAGCGTGTAGATTGTCTTCGGCATTGCAAGGCGGGTTCCATCTTCGAATACTCCAAAGTACCTGTTGTAACGAACAGTGTCTGGTTTCCCATCAATGTTGTACTCCTCGGCTTCTGTGCTTCAATAATGACCATCTCCACGTGTCGAGCAAATACGAAGAGCTGGGGCATTTTTGCATTCGCCCCCGGTCCTGCAAGAAAAATCGTCTATTTGAAGGGACGGGGATTCTCAGATCCAAGCTTCACCTTCTTCCCTTGAGCGAGCATCCAACAGAGCGTGCCCAGAAAAAAATCATTCCAGCATGGCCGGTCATCGCAGCTCCTCCTCTGGCTCCCGTAGCTCTAGGCCAGGTGATTGGGAAGAATGTTCTGTTCCTCAAAACCGCTTAATAGAGCTGCAGACCCAGGGGTTTCTTCCACCGGCGTTCATGGTCCCCGTCCAAGCCGGACTAGCCACCTATAATGGCGGGGAGCAAGCGGAGAGATCTCCTAATCCATCCCCGGGGGAGTGAATAAGCCTCATCCCGCATCTGCTAAGAGGCGTCGGGTTTCCAATCCACCCATTCCTTCGCAGGCTCCTGGAGTTCTACGGCCTCCAGTTGCACAACTTCATCCCTACCTCCGTGCTGCACATAGCAGGATACGTCGCCCTTTGTGAACTATTTCTGGGCTGCGAGGCTCACTTTGGGTTATGGAAGAAGTTATTCTGCCTCGTCCCTCGCAACCAGGGGGAATTCATATGTCAAGTGGGCGGAGCCGAAGTATGGCACGTCGCCGAGACCGGATACCTATCCGGTACTCCCAAGAAGGCACCAGAGAGCTGGCCCTCGGAGTGGTTTTATGTCGATGACGTTCCCCTTCCGGATCCAGTCCAGACAGGTCTCCCTGAGTTCAGTAATGCTCCGCCGAAGGCACGCCGAAGTTGGCGCCCTCGGGGCCCCCAAGAGGAGGATACCAGAGAAATACACTTCCTGATGAGCAGGATAAAGTTACTGGCCAAATCAGGGCTGACAATAGTCGAGGTTATAACAATATGCATAATGCGGGGAGTGCAGCCGCTTCAATATCGGGGGAAGCCCATGTGGCACTACAACGGGGAAGATGATGCCACTCGCTGTGGTCGTAAGGGTCCAGACTCCGCCACTGCTCTGGCGAGGATATTGTCCGATTTGTATAAAGGAGAAGAAGAATAATTCCTTCATATTAAACCGCGGGATGGGTTTTCTATGTACAACCCCCCAAACTAGGTAAGTCGTCACTCTTTCCCCTGCTTCATTCATTCTGGCGTCCTTCGTCACGATTATTTACCTCGATATTTCTGAGTAGGAACTGAGGAGGGCCGTAGAAGGATTCTCCAGCCCCTCCTCGCAGCTAGAGGACCCCGGAAGGGCCTTCGACCCAGGACTCGAAGAAGACCCGGACATTACTGTGGATCTCGTCAACGGGACATTTTATCAGGCGAGCTGCGATGGCGCCTCAGTGGCTATTGTAGCCGACTATCCCGGACTGCTACCTATGTCGCGTGTAAGCAAAGCCAAAAAACCCTATCCTCTGAAGAGGACTCCTTTCTGATGCCAGGCCTTATGCCTGAGATATCGTATTTTTGTAGAGACGACAGTCGGAACGCGGCGCCGAGCCCCTGGGGGCTCGTCGGCAAAGGGCGTCCGGATCGGGCAGGCTTAAGAGGAAGGCAGTTAGGGCCGAAACGCCGCTATAGAGGTATGGTAAAAACCTACTCTGTGATTATTGTGTTTGAAATGTGACAGCGTCCTTTGTGTCCTGGCAGAAAGAGGAGTAGCCGGACTATATCCGGAGATCCTGCCAATCACGCCTCCACCAGTCGGATTCCACGACCGGCTTCGAGGAAGGAAGCGGACGCGGGGCCGATGCCGAATTGTCCTCCGCCAGAGGATGTGGATATGCTCTCCGCCACGAATTCCGAAGTAGAGAGTGCCACGAATCACCGGTGCTGACGGGCCGTACTTCGCAACAACATCTTTTCCGAAGAGGCTTTTAATGCTTTCAATTCGGGAGACACATACATCCGAGCTGCTCAAGGCGGGCTTGCCCGGGCGATGGACCAGTATGCCAAAGATAAACGGGTAAGAAAATTTGATAAGCATGTATAGCAGTAGCCCCTGAGACTTAAACGGTTGGAGCAACTCTTTTAAGGATCAATTTATGCACAGGTCCTTGTAGATAAGAATGCCCAATTGTCTCGAGAGCTGGAGGAGTGCAAGACCCAGCTGAGGGCCACGGTTGCCAAGCTAGAGGAATCCTAGAAGGCCTTATTTGGTAACATTTGTCTCGATTGTATGGAAATGTACCAGTTAGTAAGTGGCTTGTATGATAAGTCTAACAGAAAATTCTGCAGACAATCCCGGGGTGAATCCGGAGGTTGTAAGAGGTGACGAATCACATCTCCAAAGGCAGCTAAAAGCTGGCGAGCATATTCTTACGCAAGTTAGGCAGGAGAAGAACAATCTTCAAGATGCCAATGTCCGGCTGGGCGTCGAATTAGGAGATGTTCGCGCTTAGCTGGCGGACTCCATGAAGGAGAACAGAAGGCTTTGTCGCAACATTTATGGTAAGTGCCTAGACAAACTGTAGTGCAGCTCAGCGAGGAAGCATATTGAAAGAATTTATATCTGTAGGTATGTTGACGGGCCGCCCTGAAGAGGAGATGCCCGCGTCTGTAGGCGATTTGCTGCAAGACCTCTCACAGCTGCACGAGCGAGCTCGGCAGGTGATGCAGGGTATTGCCCAGGCCTTGTGGCCATCTAGCTTCCTACCAAAAGGCATGGGGGAGCTCGTGGATATGCTCCAAGGAGCACGACGGCGCTTCCGATTGTGGAAGATGTCAGCCTGCCAACAAGGTGCAAGAGAAGCCTGGGCTATGGTGAAGACGCGCTACACCAAGCTTGACCCGAACCATATGGCCGAAGTCGGACCGGCAGGGCCAGATGGGCAAGAAATTCCCGTGAGTCTGGTGTATGACTAGGTAGCGTTAGCCGCAAAGTATTCCCAATAGGATTGTAAGCTAGATAGCCTGTTGGACAGTATAGAGGAAGAATATAGTCAGTCTAAGTGACTATGTAATTCAATGGACATATGTAGTCCCTAGCCGGATTAAAATCATTTGTCATGGCGGACCTTTTCACTTCAGCCCCCGGATCCGACAGTCCGGGGTGTATCCGAATACCCGCTCAGTTATGCAGAACTGGGGTATGCGTGGAAACCAGGCGTAGGGGTCATAAGTGCTTGAACAGACAAGTACCCAACTAGTTATGTTATATTACATGGATAGTAAGAAACATCTTCCGGGGAGAATAGTTTCGTTAGGGGTTCCTTTCCCTGGGTGCGCATGCAGCGATGTACATGTCCGGACTGCGAACAGAGACGCAGGATACAAAACTTCTGGGGATTCACGTTGTGATAAACAAAAAAACATCTTTTGTTCACCGACCGAATATTCCCTTAAGAACGCTAGCTTTCGGTCCCAGTCTGAGGTACACATCCGGCTGAACCGGCAGTAACAATCGGAGAGGTGCTCCCCTTATGCCCTAGCCGAATTAACGGGAACGTAGGGCATAAACACAAGAGCCAGGCAACCCGGCATGGCCACATCTTAAGTCATATCGATGCATATAATGGTGAAGAAAAGGCACATATGGAAAAAGAATGCATATGTGATAGGCAAGAAGCCATGAAAGCAATTATATTTAGCTTCCGTATAGGAAGCCCCCAGGTATGGCTTACACACATAGTGCAGCCGGAGTGATCCGAGCATCCGCACTGTATTGAGTACTTGTGTGAAGAAGGAGAAAGATCAAAATAGGAAAAAGGTGGAGGAACATAATTAAAAAGGAGGGGGTAAGGAGACGAACACTGAGTTCGGCGCTAAGCGTAGAATCTTCGGAGTCTAGCCGCGTTCCATGGGTTCGGCTCGAGTCTGTTATCAGATGCATTACGTAGGCGGTATGCTCCTTCGGTGAGAACTTTGTCAATAACGAAGGGACCCTCCCACTTAGGTTTGAGCTTTTCCTTCTTCTTCTCTGGTAGGCGTAGAACGAGTTCGCCAATATTATAATTTTGGCCCGCACTTCTCTGCTTTGGTACCGTCGAGCCTGCTGCTGATAGAATGCGGAACAGGCTTTTGCGACGTTGCGCTCCTCCTCCAGGGCATCTAAGTTGTCCCGCCGGTCTAACTCGGCTTCCTTCTCTTCGTACATGCGCACGCGAGGCGAATCATGTATTATGTCGCAGGGTAGTACTGCTTCTATGCCATATACCTAAAAATGGTGTGTATCCGGTGGTGCAATTCGGTGTGGTCCGCAGCCCCCAGAGTACGGAGTCAAGCTCCTCGACCCAGTGCGTGTCCGATTCTGTCAAGGATCGCACTAGTCTGTGTTTGATTCCGCTCATGATGAGACAGTTTGCACGTTCGACCTGGCCGTTTGTTTGGGGATGGTAGACGGAGGCGTAATCGAGCTTAATGCCCATGTTGCCGCACCAAGTTTTCACTTCATTAGCTGTGAAGTTTGAGCCATTGTCAGTGATGATGCCGTGGGAGACACCGAATCAGTGTACAACCCCGGATATGAAGTCTATCATTGGTCCGGATTCGGCCGTTTTGACTGGTTTGGCTTCTATCCATTTGGTGAACTTGTCCACCATGACCAATAAGTATTTTTTCTTATGGCTTCCCCCCTTAAGGGGTCCGACCATATCCAGCCCCTAGACCGTGAAGGGCCAAGTGATGAGGATTGTTTGGAGAGTGGTAGGGGGCATGTGGCTCTGATTGGCAAAGAGCTGGCAACTGACGCAGTGTTGGACAAGGTCTTGTGCATCTGCTTGGGCTGTAGGCCAATAAAAGCCTGTGCGAAAGGCCTTGCTGACAAGTGCCCGAGCTGCAGCATGGTGTCCGCCAAGTCCGGCATGGATTTCAGCCAAGAGCTACCACCCTTCCTCTTAGGAGATGCATCTTTGGAGCACTCCGGTCATAGTTTTCTTATAGAGTTCCCCCTCATGGACTTTGTAGGCTTTGGAACGCCGCACGATGCAACGTGCTTCATTTTGGTCCTCGGGGAGCTCCTGCCTATTTAGGTAGGCCAAGAAAGGCTCAGTCCTTGAGGCGATTACAGCCATGATTTCGTGGGCCGAAGGTGTTATTTCGGTGGCGGAGCCTCCAATTATGTCTGATGGTTCAGAATCTGGGGGTGTATTCGGATCCGTGCTAGTATTGCCGGACTCCCCTTCCCATACCACAGATGGCTTGAAAAACCTTTCCAGGAATATGTTAGGTGGGACAGGGTCGCGTTTAGCGCCGATGCGGGCGAGGATATCCGCCGCTTGATTGTTTTCTCGAGCCACATGGTGGATTTCGAGCCCCTCGAACCAAGCTGACATTTTGAGGACGGCATTACGGTAGGCCGCCATTTTCGGATCCTTGACATCAAAGTCTCCGTTTATTTGTGATATTGCGAGGTTTGAATCCCCGCGCACCTCCAGGCATTGAATGCCCATAGAGACTGCCATCCGAAGACCGTGTAACAGAGCCTCGTATTCGGCTGCGTTGTTGGAGTCTGTGTATAATATTTGGAGTACATATTGGACCGTGTCTCCAGTGGGAGACGTCAGGACTACACCTGCTCCCAATCCGGCTAGCATTTTAGAGCCGTCGAAGTGCATGATCCAGTTAGAGTACGCGCCGTACTCTTTAGGGAGTTCGGCTTCTGTCCATTCGGCGACAAAGTCAGCTAGTACTTGCAACTTAATGGCCCGCCATGGTTTGTATGTTATGTCGAACGGAAGGAGCTCGATGGCCCATTTAGCAATCCGGCCTGTAGCGTCGTAGTTATTTATTATGTTGTTGAGTGGTACTTCGGAGGCCATCGTAATCGAGCACTCTTGGAAGTAGTGTCGTAGCTCCCGGGATGCCATGAAGACCGTGTATGCTATCTTTTGATAGTGTGGGTATCGGGATTTGCATGGGGTGAGGACCGTGGATACGTAATATACCGGCTTCTGGAGCGGGAATTTGTATCCGTCAGCCTCTCGTTCGACGACGAGCACTGCGCTTACAACTTGATGTGTTGCAGCTATGTACAATAGCATAGGTTCGCCAGTATTTGACGCTGTTAGGGCTGGATTACTGGCCAACAAGGTCTTTATTTCGTCCAGTCCGGCCGCGGCTGCATCCGTCCACACGAAGTGTTCGGTGCGCCGAAGAAGGCGGTAAAGAGGTAATGCCTTTTCTCCTAATCGGGAGATAAAGTGGCTTAAGGCAGCCATGCATCCAGCTAGTTTCTGGATATGCTTGAGGTCTGTTGGGATAGCCAACTGCGACAAAGCTCGGATTTTTGCCGGATTCGCTTCAATTCCTCTATTGGAAATAATGAAGCCGAGCAACTTCCCAAAGGGCACGTCGAAAACACATTTTTCCGGGTTTAGCTTGTTGTCGTATGTTCGGAGGTTATCGAACGTAAGCCTCAAGTCATCTATTAGGGTTTCGACGTGTCCCGTTTTTATGACCACGTTGTCCATGTATGCCTCCACTTTTTTGCCGATTTGCTTCTCCAGGCATGTTTGAATCATGTGTTGATAGGTTGCGCCGGCGTTTTTAAGCCCGAAAGGCATAGTGTTGAAGTAGAAAGGACCATATGGCGTTATGAAGGCCGTTGCAGCTTGGTTGGACTCTGCCTTCTTTATTTGATGGTATCCAGAGTATGCGTCGAGGAAACACAGTGAGTTGTGTCCTACGGTGGCGTCGATGATTTGGTCGATGCGAGGGAGGGGGAAGGGATCCTTGGGGCAAGCCTTGTTGAGGTCTTTGAAGTCGACGCATAGGCGCCAGGATTTGTCCTTCTTTGGTACCATTACCAGATTTGCCAGCCAATCCGGATGCTTGATATCTCTGATGAATCCGGCCTCAAGTAGTGTCGGAGTAATGGGCCACGGGTAGGCTAACCCGAGCGCCAGAACCTTTCAAGACATCGGGGCAGACTACGCCCCTCAAGTACCTGCGGCGACTCCAAGATGAGCCGAGTCCTTGCGGCGACCCTCAGCTTGGCCGAGTCCAAGGGGCGGCTCCAAGACGAGCCGAGTCCAAGAGGCGGCTCCAAGAGGAGCCGAGTTCAAGAGGCGGCTTTAAGATAAGCCGAGTCCCAGAGGCGACTCCGAAGAGGCCGACTATGGGAAGTCACCTGCAACTCCAACCACTCCATTATTTAAGGGCAAGCATGGGCACAGTGCGCCATATCAACGGAGATCTCCGTCCGGTGTGGCACTGTTGCCATGCCGGCCCTGACATCAGCCCTTGGGGGCGGAGACCTGTACCCACGACGGCCTGTCTGTACGGCCCGAAGACGGCGGGGCCTACCAGTCAGCGAGAGTATTGAAGACGGCAAGAGCGCCAAGAGTCGGACCCGTTGGGAGTCGGCCCCCAGGAGTCGGCCGGCCCCTCCCACGGGCCCCACTCGCCATTAACCAGACGCGACAGGGGAATGGCAACAGTGATCGCCCGCCAGGCGGCGGCACTGTTGCCATGACCTCATGACTAAGCTCGCATCATTATAAGCACGGCTACAATAATCTGCAGCCGGCGCGACCCGCCCGCGGCGGACTAGGGCCGACGTCCCCGTACCAGGCCAGTCAACGGGACCCACCAGTCGGTGGGCCCCAGGAGTCGGCGGAGAAGACGACGCCTGAGAGACAGACGGCTGGGACCCGCACCCAGCCGGTTTTACCATTGTAACCCTGGGGGGTAGGCCTAGATAAACCCCGAGGGCACCCATGCAAAGGGTTTGAATCCATTAGCACTAGACAGACCACACAGGGAGGAGAGAGCTAGCCTTGCCTTCTCCTACCTCCTGAAACAGCTCTAGGAGCAACCTTGTATTCACTTTGCCTTAGTGACCATGCGGAGACCCCGCAGAGCAGCAGTAGGGGTGTTATCTCCTCGGAGAGCCCTGAAGCTGGGTAAGATCTGCCGGCGTGCATGTGTTCGCCTCATCCCGCTTCCAGGCACCGGCGACGTTCTACTCGCCCCCACCATGATAAGCCATCCTTTGGCATATGTCGCACCCAACCCCCGACATTTGGCGCCCACCTTGGGGCATGGTGCACCGTCGTCCGGAGATCTGTTCTGGACGGGAACCCTCTTCCTCCCTGGCGAGCGCAGCCAGCCAGGCTCGCCAAACATAGTCTGCATCGACGCGCTGCGCGGCGCTGAGGCCGCCTGTGCAGCGAGCTGCCTCGCCGAACTTGTCGGCGAGGTTCGCCTCTCCGACGAGCCTGCATCCGACGCAGGCACGGGTGGCCCCGAGAGCCTCCTCGCGGGCCTCCTCGACCAACTCCATGTCACCGGCGAGCCTACCATGGACTTGGACTCCGTAGGCTCCACCGACCCGATGCTGGTCGACTCCGACGCCGTGTCGCTTGACACTTTCCCCACCAACGTGGTGGTCTACGACGAGCCGCTCCCTCACGAGGAGAGCGGCGGAAGCGCCGTCACGGAGGTGCTCATCATCAGTCACGATGAGCGTTCCGGTGAGGGAGCTCATGACCCGCTCGACGCGGCTCTGCAAGACCTGACTGCGCCTATTCCAGAAGACGCAGACGCCGAGACGCTGGAGACACGCCGCCTTCAGATCATCAAAGGAGCCAAGAAGCTGGCAAGCATGAGGCGCTTGTCAAAAGCCTACCAGCGCGAAATGGATCGCGCCGTGGGCGGCTCGCCGGCTCCGACTGGGCCTAGCCGCCTAGGCGCGGTCCGACAGCGTGACGCGACCATCGCCAACCTGTTCGGGGCCAATCGCCCTGTATACGCCACCCCTGCGGAGAACATCCGTGCCGCCCAAGCGGCGACTGACGAGCTGAAGAACTTTGAAGGCGAAGAGCGCCGCATGATGACGGAGCGAGTCCAGCAGCTCCTCGATGCGGTTGCTGCGCAGAACGCGGCCGGTGGCCGCACGGAGGCGCCGCAGCAACCAAACGACGACTTGCCACCCCGCTGAGATCAAGGCGCGACGTCTCAGATGCCGACTGGCGGAGTCCGCGGAAGGAAAGACAAGGAGCCGGCTGTCAGTCACAGTTGGACTCGCATCACCATCGAGCGCGACCAAGATGGCCGTCCGAGAGCAGTGGAACGGCAGGGCGACTATCTGCCTCCCCCACCACGAAGAGAACGACGAGTTTCCCCACCGCTTGTTGAGCATCCGACTCTCGGTGGCCGGCTTGGCCGCCGAGAGGGAGTCGGAGAGAATGACGCCCGCCGCCGGATCGACCGACTCCGCTGATCCCTGGCGCTGGAAGAAGAAGATGAGTTGGGTCCGCCCTGCTTTGGACCCAGCATCCGAGACGAGCCTTTTCCCAAAGGGTTCACGCTCCCCCGAGACACACCCAAGTACATCGGCTCCGTGAAGCCGGAAGACTGGCTAGTTGATTACTCCACGGCCGTCAACATAGCGAACGGCAACAAGCGAGTTGCCGTGAAGTATATTCCACTCATGCTCCAGGGCACGGCCCGGACATGGTTGAAGAGTCTGAAACCCCGCAGCATCAACAACTGGGTCGACTTCACCGAAGCCTTCATCCGCAACTTCACGAGCACGTACAAGCGACCTCCCAAGCCTCGCCAGCTTTCCTTGTGCGTGCAAGGCCCTGACGAGTCAACACGCGACTACCTCACGCGCTGGGGCGAGCTTCGGAACTCCTACGAGGGCGTGCACGAGGTGCAAGCTATCGAGTACTTCACCGCCGGGTGCCGAGAAGGCACCCTCCTCAAGCACAAGCTCCTCTGCGACGAGATGGAAACCCTCGATGAACTGCTGATCATAGTAGACAAGTACGCCACAGCCGACTCCTCCATGAAGACGGAAATTCAAGTTAATGCGGCTAGCAAAGTGGCCCCTCAGGCTCCCAGAACTCCAGCTGGAGACACGAGTTAGCGACAACAATAGAACGACAACAAACACAAGGCCCAACAGCTGACTTCCAGCAGTCGACAGGTTGCAATAGTCGAAGATCAACAGCCGGAGGGGCAGCCTCCGGCCAAGCGACAGAAAGGCGGCAAGTCCAACTGGTTGCCGGCCTTCTCTTACGAGCAGACTCTGGATGGTCCCTGCAAGTTCCACAGTGGCGCGAAGCCGTCAAACCATACCACCCGAAAGTGCCACTGGCTTACCAGAATCACCAAGGGAGACGGCCTCCTTCCTCCCCCGCCTGTTGGGCCGCCGCCTCCACCGCCGCCCCAGCAGCCGGCTGCTCGGCCAGTCGGCGCAGTACAAGACAAGTACCCAGAAGAGCATGGAGCCTATGTGGTGTTCACCAGTGTGGCTGATGATCGACGCAGCAGGCGGCTGCAGCAGCAAGAAGTGAACGCTGTGGCATCGAATACTCCATAGTTTATGCATTGGTCTGAGAAGCCTATCAGTTGGAGCAGAGCAGATCACCCAGAGGTGATGCCGAATCCGGGCTCCTATGCCCTGGTCCTGAGTGCCACCTTGGCCACTGATAGGCGGGCCGCCCGCTTTTCGCGAGTGCTGATAGACGGAGGCAGTAGCATCAACATCCTGTACAAGGACACTATGGAGAAGTTAGGAATCAAGTAAAGACAGCTGCAGAGCAGCCGGACTGTGTTCCACGGCATCGTACCTGGCCTTTCCTGCTCACCAATCGGCAAGATCCTGATAGACGTTCTCTTCGGAGACAAAGATCATTTTCGCCGAGAGCCAGTCTGGTTTGAAGTGGTGGACCTTGAAAGCCCATACCATGCGTTACTTGGCTGACCTGCTTTGGCCAAGTTCATGGCGGTTCCCCACTACGCCTACCTCAAGATGAAGATGCCGAGTTCCAAGGGGATTCTGACCATCGCTGGCGACTACAGGAAGTCGTCCGCTTGCGTGGCTAAGAGCAGTCGGCTGGCCGAGTCCCTAGTGATCACAGCTGAGAAGCGGCTCCTTGATCGGGTCGTGGCAATGGCCGGAAAGCAGCCAGAGATGTCGCCTGACCCCAAGGAGTCGGAAGCTGAGGGTTCGTTCAAGCCGGCCAAAGAGACTAAGAAGATACCCTTGGACCCGGAGCACCCAGAGAGGTACGCTGTCATGGGTACAAACCTTGACAGTAAATAGGAAGGCGAGCTCGTCGATTTCCTCTGCGAGAATCGAGACATCTTTGCATGGTCCCCTAAGGACATGCCAAGTGTACCAACGGAATTCGCCGAGCACAAGTTACATGTCCGACCTGATGTGAAGCCCGTCAGGCAGCCCTTGCGCCGCCTGTCAGAAGAGAAGAGAAGAGTTGTTGGAGAAGAGATAGCCCGGCTCCTGGCGACCGGCTTCATCATGGAGGTGTTTTTTCTAGAATGGTTGGCAAACCCGGTCTTGGTGCTGAAGAAAAACAATAAGTGGCGGATGTGCATTGATTACACAAGCCTCAACAAAGCTTGCCCCAAGGACCCCTTTGCTTTGCCAAGAATCGATCAGGTGATAGACTCCACAGCCGGATGCGAGCTGTTGAGTTTCTTAGATGCATATTCAGGATATCACCAGATCAAGCTGAACCCAGCAGACAGACTGAAGACCGCCTTCATCACGCCGTTCGGAGCCTTCTGCTACCTGACCATGACGTTTGGCTTGAGGAATGCCGGCGCCACCTTTCAGCGTTGCATGCAGAAGTGCCTCCTCAAGCAACTCGGCAGAAATGCCCATGTCTACGTCGATGATGTAGTGGTGAAGACGGAGAAGCGTGGGACACTGCTGGAAGACCTCAAGGAAACCTTTGAGAACCTGCGCTGATTCCAGATCAAGCTCAACCCTGAGAAGTGCGTTTTCGGAGTACCAGCCGGCCAACTCCTTGGCTTCCTGGTCTCTGAACGCGGCATAGAGTGCAACCCTGTGAAGATCAAGGCCATTGAGAGGATGGAGGTACCCAGCCGACTGTTAGATGTGCAGAAGTTCACTGGCTGCTTGGCGTCCATCAGCCGATTCATCAGTCGGTTGGGCGAGAAAGCTCTCCCTTTGTACCAATTAATGAAGAAGACCACCTTTTTGAGTGGAACCACAAGGCGGATGAAGCATTTCTCCAGCTGAAGAAGATGTTGACTACTCCCCCTGTGCTGGCGGCTCCGACTCCTAAAGAGCCCATGCTCCTATACATCACCGCCACCAGCCGAGTAGTCAGTACAGTCATTGTAGTCGAACGCAAAGAGGAAGGCAAGGCGCTCCCTGTCCAGAGACCGGTATATTACCTGAGCGAGGTACTGTCGACCTCCAAGCAGAACTACCCTCACTACCAGAAGATGTGCTACAGTGTGCATTTTGCCGCCAAGAAGTTGAAGCCCTACTTTCAAGAGCATCCAATTACGGTGGTTTGCATAGCCCCGCTGGCCGAGATCATTGGGAGCCGAGATGCTTCTGGCCGAGTGGCCAAATGGGCCATAGAGTTGGCTCCCGACACCATCTACTACCAGCCCCACACCTCCATCAAGTCGCAAGCGCTGGCCGACTTCCTTGTCGACTGGGCTGAGACCCAGTACCTGCCACCAGCGCCCGACTCCACCCATTGGCGGATGCATTTCGACGGCTCCAAGATGTGCACCGGCCTGGGAGCCGACGTTGTCCTCACCTCCCCTAAAGGCGACAAGCTCAAGTATGTGCTGTAGATCCACTTCGCCGCCTCCAACAACGTTGCCGAATACGAGGCGCTCATTCACGGGCTCCGGCTTGCCAAAGAACTCGGCATTCGCCGGATCCTATGCTATGGCGACTCCGATTTGGTGGTCCAGCAGTCATCTAGCGACTGGGACGCCAAAGATGCAAACATGGCGAGCTACCGCTTCCTGGTGCAGCAACTCAGTGGATACTTCGAGGGGTGCGAGTTCCTTCGCATGCCAAGAAATGACAATGACCAAGCAGACTCCTTGGCACGAGTCGGCTCCACCCGCCAAGCAATACCATCCAGCGTCGCTCTTCAGCGCCTCCTTAAGCCGTCTATCAAGCCTTCACCAGAATTAGACTCCATCTTTGTGCCGGCCCCCCCTGAAGAAGTCGGATCCGACTCAAGAGCCCCAGCAGACGGCCCCAAGAAAATCACGGACGAAGCCGGCCCGGGACTTCCGGACCCGGCCCGGGAACTGTGCCAGTCGGCCCGAGGACTGCGCCAGTCGGCCCGGGGACTGCACCAGTCGGCCCGGGGACTTCGTTAATCAAGCCAATGGCCGTGGACTCCAGCCCACCGCCTCCCAGCCCAGCCACCCTTGTCCAAGTCGCGGTGGTGGCAATTGAAGAAATAGCAGCACCCTCATGGGCACAACCCATCCTCAAGTTTCTAGTGAACAAAGAGCTGCCAACTGATGAAATCTTGGCTCGGCAAGTGCAATGCCGAGCGGCAGCCTACACCATAATCAACAGAGAGCTGGTCAGGCACAGCATCACTGGTGTCTACCAGCGCTGCGTGGAGCCAGAGCAAGGCCAAGCAATTCTCAGAGACATCCACCAAGGCGAGTGCAGCCACCATGCGGCTTCAAGAGCACTCGTCGCCAAAGCTTTTCGGCACGGTTTCTTCTGGCCGACTGCCCTGGAAGAGGCCAAGGAATTAGTCCAAAAATGCAAGGGGTGCCAGAAGTTCCGCTCCAAGCCGCTTCAACCGGCTTCCGCGCTGAAGACAGTCCCCATCGCCTGGCCTTTTGCAGTCTGGGGCCTGGACATGGTGGGACCATTCAAGACGGCCCGAGGCAGCCTAACTCATCTGCTTGTCACGGTGGACAAGTTCACCAAGTGGGTAGAAGCAAAGCCCATCAAGAAGTTGAACGGTCCGACTGCAGTGACTTTCATCG
Organism: Triticum timopheevii; assembly: GCA_963921465.1. Classification (NCBI taxonomy): domain Eukaryota; kingdom Viridiplantae; phylum Streptophyta; class Magnoliopsida; order Poales; family Poaceae; genus Triticum; species Triticum timopheevii. Next base: position 552,556,841 of record OY997272.1, on the reverse strand, counting down.
CCGACATCACGGTGCGGTATGGCATACCGCACAGCATCATCATCGACAATGGCACAAATTTTGCCAAAGGCGCCTTGGCCCGTTTCTGCGCGACGCAGGGCATCCGACTGGACTTAGCGTCCGTTGCCCATCCGCAGTCAAACGGCCAGGTGGAGCGAGCAAACGGCCTCATCCTGTCCGGCATCAAGCCTCGACTGGTCGAACCACTCGAGCGTTCGGCCGGCTATTGGCTTGAGGAGCTGCCAGCCGTCCTCTGGAGTCTGCGCACGACTCCAAACAAGTCAACCAACTTCACGCCTTTCCTCCTCGTCTACGGTGCCGAAGCCGTCATCCCGACGGACATAGAATTCGATTCCCCGTGAGTTACCATGTACACCGAAGAGGAAGCAGAAGAAGCACGTCAAGACGGTGTCGATCTGCTGGAAGAGGGCCGGCTGTTGGCACTCAGCCGATCCAGCATCTACCAGCAGAGTCTGCGCCGATACTACAACCGGAAGGTCAGGCCGAGATCTTTCCAAGAGGGCGACCTTGTGCTCTGGCTGATTCAGCGAACAGCCGGCCACCACAAGTTGTCGGCGCCTTGGGAAGGCCCCTTCATCGTCAGCAAAGTGCTGGGCAACGACTTCTATTACCTAATCGACGCCCAGAAGCCCCGAGCACGCAAGAGGGACGACTCCGGCAAAGAGTCGGAATGACCATGGAACGCAAATCTTCTCCAAAGATTTTACAGTTGATGCAGTATGTACCATGCTATCCTTTGTATTAAAGTATCAAGACTTTGGGCCCCCCGAGACGAGCTCGGGGACTGCCGCTTGGTCGCGGCGGCCGCCCCCTTGAACTTCTTCGGCTGGCCGCCGAGCGAACTCGGCACGGCCCGGCACTTCTTCGCGCCAACTTGACTGGCCAAGCCGGCGGAGGAACTCGCGCCTGGATGGCCGGCTCTAGATTGGCGGCGCGGGGCGACTTCCCCTTCGGCGTCGTCGTGTGGCCAGTCGGCGAAGGTCACCGAGGGCCTGAAGCCGCCTTCCCCTCCATTGCCGCCGCCCCCAAGTCAGGATCATCAACATCGCTCTCCGCCCGATCGGGAGAAAACTTGCGGGGCAGCCCCGTGGCGCCGGCTGCAGGTTGGATAAGGGGGTTCTGACTCAAAGAAGCCAAGAGGGTCAGAAGTCGGATTCGGCTACAGAAGAAAAAAATAGAGGAACAAAAGATTTGACTTACCACAGGCGGAGGGTTGGCATGCGAGTACGGCTCCTTGCAGAACTGTCAGTCTTCCGCGAGCTCGCAGTTTGCAATGTGATTCACCATATTTGCCACCTCCGCGGGGGGCATGTCCCAGGTGCTCATCCGACTCGGGTCTCGGCGATCGCTCATCTGACTAATCAGATGAGGTCGGCCTTGGAGTGGGAGGACTCGGCGCGCCACGAAGGCGGCCAGCAAGTCGGCCCCAACCAGGCCTTCCGACTGCGTCAGCACTCGGAGTCGCGCGACGACGGCAGCACCTGCGGGAGTCAGCGTCTTGGCCCGGTGGGACCAGCTGGGAAGCCTCCCAGCCGGCGCGCCGGCCTTGTAGGGCGGCAGGTTGACCCAGTCGCCTTCCGTGGCGACGTTCTTCATGTAGAAGTACGACCGCTGCCACATCTTCACCGACTTGATTAGCGCGATGGAGGGGAATGGGTTGTCGGCGGTCGACCTGCGCATGGCGATGAAGGCGCCGCATTGAGCCGGCACACCGGCGACGTGCGTGCCGAGCTTGGATTGAACGAACTCCCCCCACAGCTCGATGGTGGGGAGAACGCCAAGAAAACCCTCGCACAGGGTGGCGAAGGCGGCCAGCAGCACCACCGTGTTCGGAGTGAGGTGGTGCGGCTGGAGTCTGTTGAACTCCAAGAAGGAGCGGAGGAAGCCGCTCGCCGGCAGGCCCAGGCCGTGCATAAGGTGCGAGCGGAATATGACCCACTCGCCCTCCTCCGGCGCCGGCCTTATTTCCCCCGCTGGCGCGGCGCGGGCTCGCAACAGGTTTGTGCCGGGGAGCCGGCGCATCTTGCGGAGGTGCTCGATGATGTCGTCGTCCACCGTAGAGCCGCCCCACACGCCGGAGCGCACGGCAGGGGCTGTGGCGGCGGAGGAGGAGCTCATCGCTGCGGGTGCGGCGCGGCGAAGGCAAGAAGAAGAAGAGGCAGGAGGAAGCGGGGGAGCAGGGAGGAACGAGCGCGTGCTTCACCGTCCCGCTCCCCCCGCCTACTTATAAGCCCGTAGGCTGAGAAGCTGATGGGGCGGCGTGGGATTAACTGCGCGCGAGACCCCACGCCCCCCACGATTTGCCCCACGAAGTTACTACGCGCAGTAACGACGTGGGGAACCCAACCGTCGGCACGGCCGCAACGGATCCGTTCGCGCGCCGAGGCGCGGTAGTGGCGGGCCCCGCCTGACGGCCTGTCCCGTCGCGCGCGTGGGTAGGCAGACTGCTCCTGCCACGTGGCGCCGCGCGATGGGGTCGAGGCGCGCGACCGCGGGAAGCGTATCAGGCACGCCGCCTGGTTCCCGCCGCGGCTTTCAAACTCCTTAGGGAGCAAGACGGCCCTCTATGAATCCAACTCCAGCCAGTCGGCTTGAAGGAAGACGGCGAGCAAGGCCTAAATCCCACCACCGGAAGAATGAAACTGTTGAGGCCCGCGACATATCACCCCCGGAGCCTCACCAGCTTCGAGGACTACTATCGGAGTAATGGGCCACGGGTAGGCTAACCCGAGCCCCAGAACCTTTCAAGACATCAGGGCATACTGCGCCCCTCAAGTACCTGCAGCGACTCCAAGATGAGCCGAGTCCCTGCGGCGACCCTTAGCTAGGCCAAGTTCAAGGGGCGGCTCCAAGACGAGCCGAGTCCAAGAGGCGGCTCCAAGAGGAGCCGAGTTCAAGAGGCGGCTTTAAGATAAGCCGAGTCCCAGAGGCAATTCCGAAGAGGCCGACTATGGGAAGTCGGCCTGCAACTCCAACCACTCTGTTATTTAAGGGCAAGCATGGCCACAATGCGTCGTATCAACGGAGATCTCCGTCCGGCGCGACACTGTTGCCATGCCGGCCCTGACATCAGCCCTTGGGGGCGGAGCCCTGTACCCACGACGGTCTGTCTGTACGGCCCGAAGACGGCGGGGCCTACCAGTCAGCGAGAGTATTAAAGACAGCGAGAGCGCCAAGAGTCGGACCCGTTGGGAGTCGGCCCCCAGTAGTCGGCCGGCCCCTCCCACGGGCCCCACTCGCCATTAACTAGACGCGACGGGGGAATGGCAACAGTGATCGCCTGCCAGGCGGCGGCACTGTTGCCATGACCTCATGACCAAGCCCGCGTCATTAGAAGCACGACTACAGTAATTTGCAGCCGGCGCGACCCGCCCGCGGTGGACCAGGGCCGACATCCGCGTACCAGGCTAGTCGGCGGGACCCACCAGTCGGCGGGCCCCAGGAGTCGGCGGAGAATACGGCGCCTGAGAGACAGACGGCTGGGACCCGCACCTAGCCGGTTTTACCATTGTAACCCTGGGGGGTAGGCCTATATAAACCCCCTAGGGCACCCATGCAAAGGGTTCGAATCCATTAGCACTAGACAGACCACACAGGGAGGAGAGAGCTAGCCTTGCCTTCTCCTACCTCTCGAAACATCTCTAGGAGCAACCTTGTATTCACTTTGCCTTAGTGACCATGCGGAGACCCCGCAGAGCAGCAGTAGGGGTGTTTTCTCCTCGGAGAGCCCTGAAGCTGGGTAAGATCCGCCGGCGTGCATGTCTTCGCCTCATCCCGCTTGTAGGCACCGGCGACGTTCTACTCGCCCCACCATGATAATCCATCCTTTGGCATATGTCGCACCCAACCCCCGACAAGTAGCTTGGCTAGCTCTTCTCCCATGGCTTGCTGTTTGGGCTCTGAGAAGCGCCTAAGAGTCTGTTTGACAGGCTTGTATCCTTTCAGTATATTGAGGCTGTGTTCGGCCAGTCTGCGTGGGATGCCTGGCATGTCCGAAGGGTGCCAGGCGAAAATGTCCCAATTCTCGCGTAGGAAGTCTCGTAGTGCGGCGTCCATTGTGGGGCTCAACTGTGTCCCGATGGAAGCGGTCTTCGTGGGGTCCATTGGATGGACCTGGAATTTGACTATCTCGTCTGCGGGTTTAAATGAGGTGGACTTGGGTCGCTTGTCGAGTATCACGTCGTCCCTGTCCACGGTGGCACGCAGCGTTGTTAATTCTTCTGCTGCTAGAGCTTCGGATAATGCTTCCAGGGCTAGTGCTGTGGTTTTATTTTCGGTGCAAAGTGCGATGTCCGGGTCATTGGCTAGAGTGATGATTCCATTGGGTCTGGGCATTTTAAGCTTCATGTACCCGTAATGGGGTATAGCTTGAAAGCTTGTGAACGCGTCTCGCCCTAAAAGGGCGTGGTATCCATTGCTGAAAGGAGCCACTTGGAATGTGATTTCTTCAGACCTGTAATTCTCCGGAGTGCCGAATACCACATCGAGTGTGATTTTTCCCACACACCGTGCTTCCCGACTAGGGATGATTCCCCTGAAGGTTGTGCCGCTTTGCTCAATGCGGCTTTTATCAATTTCCATCTTGTTGAGTGTTTCTTCGTAGATCAAGTTTAATCCACTTCCGCCGTCCATGAGTACTTTAGTGAGCCGAAAGCCGTCCACGATTGGGATAAGGACGAAACCGGCTGGTGCCTGGACTGTCTGGAATTGAGGTTCATCACTGGCACTGGAAGTTATAGCAGTGTCGTTCCATCGATTTATTTTTGCCACGTGGCAGATTTCAGCGAAATTTCGATGAGCTCGCTTACGCCTATTATTTGAGGCGAAAGTCTCGAAGACTGTCAGTATCGTATTATTTTCTTTGGCAAGATGTTGTTCTTCTTTATGGCTTATGAGAAGATCTTCGCCACTTTTTGCTACCTGCCGGAGTATCCAACATGCTCTAAGGCTGTGTGTTGGTGTAGTGTCCGGCGTGTTGTGGAGTTTACATGGACCATTGATCCATTATTCCAATACGGTTCCACGCCCTGGGGTGGGCCTTGGTTTCTTGGGGATTGGATCGACTGACTTACAAGAGTTCGCCCGTTTAGCTCGGACAAAGGTTTTGGTGAGAGCCGGACTATCCCAAAATTCTGTTTGGGTTTTGCAGGCGCTTTCCATCGCACAGTACTTCTGTACTATGGCTGCTAAGTCAGCAAAGTGTACTATGTCACAGCGACTTATAGCATTAAGGATCCCTTTGTTCGTGCAATTTTTGCGGAAAAGTGAGATTGCGTCTTCCTCACGACAGTCCGTGACCTTGTTTAGCACAAGGAGGAATCTGGCCCAGTAGCGATGTACTGTCTCTTGGGGCTCTTGTCTGATATGGGAGAGACGGTTTAAGTCTGGGTGGGTGGGTGTAGCTGAATCTGGATTCTGATCCGATCTAACGCCCAGGGGCAGAGGAGCTTCCGGGCTTGACAGTTCGGGATCCGGGGTGCTGCCCGATTTTTTCGGCCCAATTCCTAATTCTAAGTCCGGGGTCTGGGTCATGTCCTCCCGTGAGCGAGTATCCGGCTCAGAGAGCTCGGTAATCCGGCCATAATTCGTCCTCAAAATAGAGGGATAATCCGTATGCAGCTCCTCCACTACCGCTATCTCGTGGGTGACCGGTGGGGATTTAATATCCCTTTGACCGGGTTTAAGCCCAATCCGGTCATAGTCTGTGGTGACTCCCAAAGCGGCGATGCGATCCAAGAGCTCACTAAGGGAGGAGAGCTCCCTTGGATCCATCTGTCCGGCGAGTTCCGAATTGACATGGAGGCTATTCGTGATGACCCGAGAGGTCATCATCGGCGCGGCAGCCGATTGGGCGACCATGACGAAGCCGCCTAGTCGGAGAGTTTGGCCTACAGCCAGCGCTCCCCCAGAGGTGATGTTGTCCTTGACAATGAGATGGGCCATCAAACCTTACAGCAACGACACAGAGGAACTCTCAATGAAAGCACCAATGTCGGTGTCAAAACCGGCGGATCTCGGGTAGGGGGCCCCGATCTGTGCGTCTAAGGCCGATGGTAACAGGAGGTGAGGGAGTCCTGGACTAGGGGGTGTTTGGACAGCCGGACTATAATCGTCCGCCGGACTCCAAGACTACGAAGATACAAGATTGAAGACTCCGTCCCATGTCCGGATGGGACTTTCCTTGGCGTGGATGGCAAGCTTGGCGATACGGATATGTAGATCTCCTACCATTGTAACCGACTCTGTGTAACCCTAGCCCTCTCCGGTGTCTATATAAACCGGAGGGCTTTAGTCCGTAGGACATAACCTCCATTACAACAATCATACCATAGGCTAGCTTCTAGGGTTTAGCCTCCTTGATCTCGTGGTAGATCCACTCTTGTACTACCCATATCATCAATATTAATCAAGCAGGACGTAGGGTTTTACCTCCATCAAGAGGGCCCGAACCTGGGTAAAACATCGTGTCCCTTGTCTCCTGTTACCATCCGCCTAGACGCACAGTTCGGGACCCCCTACCCGAGATCCGCCGGTTTTGACACCGACATTGATGCTTTCATTGAGAGTTCCTCTGTGTCGTCACCGATAGGCTCGATGGCTTCTTCAGCCAACAACAACACTGTCCAGGGTGAGACTTCTCTCCCCGGACAGATCTTCGTATTCGGCGGCTTCGCACTGCGGGCTAATTCACTTGGCCATCTGGAGCAGATCGAAAGCTACGCCCCTGGCCGTCAGGTCAGGTTCGGAAGCCTAAACTTCACGGCCGACATCCGCGGGGACTCGATCCTCGACGGGCTCGAGCCACAGCCGAGCGTGCCGCATTGTCACGATGGGCATGATCTAGCTCTGCCGCCGGACAGTGCCTTGGTGGCCGCACACGAATCCGCTCCGGCCCTTAGTCCGGAGCCGATCGCCCAGATCGAGGACCGGCGGCTGGACACCGCCTCAGGGGCTGCAACTTCCGCGGCGTTGGAGCCGAACACTAACCTTGCCCCTTGCAAAGCTCGTGACTCCGAGGTGCCGGACTCCCTGCCGGACTCCGAACCTCCCGCGCCCCTTCCAATCAAATCTGATTGGGCGCCGGTCATGGAGTTCACCGCCGCAGACATCTTCCAACACTCGCCCTTTGGCGACATCCTAAATTCGCTAAAACATCTCTCGCTATCCGGAGAGACCTGGCCGGATCATGGCCAGGATGGTTGGGATGCGGACGACGAAGAAATTCAAAGCCCACCCACCACCCACTTTGTAGCCACTGTCGATGATCTAACAGACATGCTAGACTATGACTCCGAAGACATTGACGGTATGGACGACGATGCCAGAGACGATCAAGAACCAGCGCCTACAGGGCACTGGAAGACCACCCCAACACATGACGTATACATGGTGGATACCCCAAAAGGAAGTGATAACGAGGACCAACGGGACGCGGCAAAGGATAATCCCACTGATAAACAACCAAAACGGCGACGTAGACGCAGCCCTAAGTCCCGCCTCGACAACAACAGCGCTCCTCATGACCAAGCAATAGAGCAGGGCAAAACAGTGGACGACGAACATGCAGACAAGCAACCGTCCAAACAGGACGAATCGGATAATCAATCCATGCCCAGTGAAACTAACAGTCCAGACGACCTCACGCCGGACACACCGCCGGAGAATAAAAACCTTCGATAAAGACTCATCGCCACAGCAAGAAGTTTGAAGAAGGAAAAATGGAAGCTCAAAACAGCGGAAGATATACTCAGAACAAGGTGGAGCAAAGTGCTCAAAACCGCAGACAAATACGGCAATGGCCATCAATCAAAGAGCTACCCAAAGCGCAAGCTACTGCCAGAATTTGACGAGGAGGCCATAGAGCCCCCACATTCAAAAAACAAAGAGGCCGCCTGGTCGGATAGACGACCAGATGATAAGCCAAAATCTAAAAGCGGTGCCGCACACAGGCCGACTAATGACCCTGGAAAAACAGATGGCCCAGCCAGGTCCATTTACGGGCCAAAGAAGAGGGCCCCAGGAAGCAACACAACACGCCAAGTGTCCGAAGACAGCGGTACACCCAAATACAGGGGCGCCGCACACCCACTATGTTTCACCAATGAGGTGCTGGATCATGAATTCCCAGCAGGGTTTAAACCCATAAACATAGAGGCCTACGACGGAACAACAGACCCTGGAGTCTGGATAGAGGATTATATACTACACATACACATGGCTAGAGGAGACGATCTCCACGCCATAAAATATTTACCCCTCAAGCTCAAAGGGCCAGCCCATCATTGGCTCAAAAGCCTCCCAGAAAACACTGTTGGAAGTTGGGAAGAGCTTGAGGACGCGTTTAGAGCAAATTTTCAAGGGACTTATGTCTGACCTCCGGATGCAGATGATTTAAGTCATATAACTCAGCAGCCCGGAGAGTCAGCGCGCAAATTCTGGAACCGGTTCCTTACTAAAAAGAACCAAATAGTCGACTGTCCGGACGCCGAGCCTTAGCAGCTTTTAAACACAATGTCCGAGACGAATGGCTCGCCAGGCACCTCGGCCAAGAGAAGCCGAGGACAATGTCCGCGCTAACAAGCCTCATGACCCGCTTTTGTGCGGGGGAAGATAGCTGGCTGGCAAGATGCAGCACCAGCGATCTAAGTACATCCGAGATCAGAGATGGAAACGGAAAATCACGGCGCAAAAAAGATCAGCGCCGGAATAAAGAGAAAAGCCCAAAGAACACGGCAGTCAACGCCGGATTCAAAAGCTCGCGGCCAAACAACAAAACACTGCCTCTTACGGACAACAGTGATGAGCTATCCAACTTAAACAAAATCTTGGGTCGGATATGTCAAATCCACAGTATCCCCGGAAGGCCTGCAAACCACACCCACCGAGATTGTTGGGTTTTCAAACAGTCCGGCCGATTAAACGCCGAACACAAGGGGCTCGACGCATCAAGCGAGGATGATGATAAACCCCACCAGCAGAGCACCGGAAAACAAAAGACTTTCCCACAAGAAGTCAAAGCAGTAAACTCACTTCATGTGATAATACAGAAAAATGCGGCACCCGCTAAGATGGGTCCCGCACGGTCCACCCCAGCGGAACGTCGAGATTGGATGTCAAAACCAATAACTTTTGACCACATGGATTATTCCAGAAGTGTCCGAAATGCAGGATGGACTGCTCTGATATTGGATCCTATAATCGACGGACTACAATTTACACAAGTCCTGATGGACGGAGGCAGCAATCTAAACCCGCTATATCCAAACACAATCCGCAAGTTGGGGATAGACCGTACTAAAATTCGACATAGCCGCACTTCCTTTAAAGGAGTGACGCCAGGCCCTTACGCCAAATGCGCAGGCTCCTTATTACTAGAAGTTGTGTTCGGGTCACCGAACAACTTCCGACGTGAAAAATTAATCTTTCATGTCGCCCCGTTCAAAAGTAGCTATCAAGCACTATTGGGACGTGAAGCTTTTGTCCGCTTCAACGCCATACCACATTACGCGTCTCTTACACTTAAAATGCCCGGTCCACGTGGCATCATTTCATTGCAAGGGTCATTTAAAGACCCCGGACACGGCTAGACGAGTCCGGCATAAATAAGCTAGGGGCTCCCTAGCCACACACCCCTTCACAAGGGGCTGTGCATATAAGCAACAACGAGCTCATATAGACTCCGCTTTACTTATTTATTAATATTTTTCATAGACCTTTTTTTCGCACGATTTCCTTCATAATAAGTTCCTCTCTTTTTACAGATGAACAATGTGCACACCCGTCCAGGATAACGGCACAACGGAGACACAGGCGCAGACGTGCAGTAGGGACCCGTCGCAAGGATTCTTTTCAGATTAAGACCCTGCGTAAACCTTTTTTACTGTCTCTTGTTGTTATAATCCCCTGGTTTCTCATTATAACCAGAGTGGAGCCTGACGTTTTGGCATCGGCCGCGTCAGAGGACCTTGCCCGTACCTGGACACTAGGGGCTTAGGGTATTGTTCTGCCCATCATTATAAAGACCGAACACCTTAGGGAGTGTTCGAAGTCTCGAGTTAGGCCTTATACGCATCAGCTCCGAATCATGTCTTTGGTCAAATGTTGGGTTTGCCCGGCTCCTGTGTTTTGCTGCCTTACGTTCCGTATCATCGGCTAACGCGGCACCAGGAGAACTACTGCGATTGTGCCCCAGTTCGGCTGGGCGAAGCACCTCAGTAGAGAAAGTCGAAAACTAACTGCCATGATACAGCGAGAGACTGGTCAACCACTCGATCGACCACCGGAATGTTTAGAATTCCCCCGCTTTGACGAAGGACCGTTTCCTGGTCAGGCACACACGCGCCCCGAATTCGGAGAGCGCGGTGCCCCCAGGGGCTATATTGTAGCCCCACCCTCGAACTCCAATGGCTAAGTGAAAGTGATAAAGCATTATAGTCCGGTTGCCTTGTTTGCTACGCTACCACCTCCTCAACAGGACCGAGACGTCGGATTAAGAGTGACAATGCGCTATTTTTGTGAACACCCCCGCACCTTGTGCATGGGGGCTGAAGCCAAAGACTGCCATCTTTCAGGTTATACACACGTATACATAAATGGCCGCATAGGAGATATTTCAATACTTGGAACGCACAAGTATAAAAAGCGATTACATCATAACCATTGTTTTACAAAATACAACGTTCATTTGAACGTGACATTTTTCGAGCACTGCGACTCTATCACACGAGCACCACGCATAACTTCTCCAAAATAGTGCTCAGCGGGTAACCGGCTTTCGTCCGAACCCTGGGTTGCAACAGCGGTGGCATCCATCTCCGTCCAATGTGTCTTCACACGGGCAAGGGCCATCCGCGCACCTTCTAAGCAGGCCGACCGCTTCATCTCCTTGATATGCAGCACCGCCCCAAGAAATTGCTGCAATAAGCCAAAATAGCTCGTCGCCTTGGGCCTCTCTGGCCAGACATGAGTCACGATATCCATCATGGCAAGTCCGGACAACCTGTTCAGCTCCGCCCATTCGGCCAACCGATCGGTTAGCTGAAGTGAATGATCCGGACTATGGAATTGAGACCAAAATAGCTCTTCCGTCTTGTGATCCTTCTGACTCCGGAAGTGCACAACGGCATCCGCCGCACTTGCCGCTAAGTCCATATATGGATCCTCCGGTCCCCACAGCTGGCCAAGCTGGGCATAATTTGGATCCGTAAACCGGCGACGCAGCAGAAAAGGCTTGCCAGCCACAATATCTCCGGCTTGATGCAGTTCCTCCTTCATAGCCCGGATTGCAGAACGGGCATCCTTGGCCTCGGCAGTGGCCTTCCCCAGGTCTTCCCGCTCCGATAGGCGCTCCTTTTCAAGAGCCTCATTGCGGTCGGTAGCATCCTTCAATTTTACGGCCAATTCGGCCATCTCTTCCCTGCTTCGGCAGTGTGCATCCCTTTCGGCTTCTAACTCTTCGGCCGCCCTCGAGGTAGCCGCATCACTCCTTCTGGCTTGCTCCTTGGCTTGAGCAAGTTCTGCCCAAAGGCTCTCCACAGCAGCAGCACCATCTCCGTCAAGCATAAGGATTGTAAGAGGTGGGCTTTGACTCGCTTAAACAGGTGACTACGGAGAGACAACTTACCTTGCGACTCGTTAAGTCACTTGTTGACTAGCGCGAGGTCCGCATCCGCCACATCGAGCTGCCGCATTAATTCGGCAACTCCATCAGTCCGGCTAGCCCCCGGACTATCCGCCACCTGCATAGGAAAGGCGACACTCAATACCTGTGATTTTGATCCTTGGCACGCTGTCGCCTTCGACAACCTACCGAGTCTCAGGGGCTACTATCTATACAGGGTGCACTTTCATGTGCAAAACTGTCAAAAAGGCGCGTCGTTTTTACGTACATCAAAACCCGCCAGCAAACTTCTGACGGCATTATGCAATCCGCTTTCGGCGGACGAAATCCTTCCTATCACCATGCTCATCAATGCACGGTGATCTTCTAAGACGGACGCCCTCTCAAGCAGATCCTTCAGCTGCCCCGGCCGAACACTAGTCGGCGCCGAACTCTTCGGCTCCGCCGGGCTCGGGGACACCCTCCGTGACGACACTTCAGGCTCGTCCGCCCTATCCGACGGCGTAGCAGACGGAGGCGTCTTGCTCTCCATCACCTCCGGACGAAGATCCCCCGAAGACGAGCTCATCTGAGAAGGTCGCAGATCCGAACTACAAGGTAAAATTTCGGTTATCCTCAGAAACACAAATAAGGATGTTTCTTATTAATAAACTCCCCTTTTTCTACTCACGGCTCGCTGGAGGGCTGAAAAGATTGTGCTGCCGGGGCCTCCCCGGACGCAGGACCCTCCGGTGAAGATTTCTTCCCCCGCTTAGGGGCTTGGGCCTCCGGGTCCTCGGAGGCGGTCCTCTTCTCCCCCTGGAGGGAGGGATTCCCGATCCCCCCTTCTTCAAGCGCCCCCTTGGGCGAGGTGATAGCTCCTCTATTCTCCCCTTCGCCTTCTTCTGAAGGCACGATCTCCAACATTCTGACCAGCACGGGCTCCGATGCGGTCTCTGGGAGGGGAGCCGGGCACCTTATCAGCTTTGCTTGCGCTACCCACTCCTGATGAAGGATAACGGGTTAAGAGGCGAATTATAGAAAAGCAAACAAATGGTACGTCCGGACACTGAGCTGCTTACCTGAGTATCCGGGCGATTGCAGCTTAGGCCTGCATCCTCGGTCAATTCCGGACACGCCACCTGCGGTCCGAAGAACAACTTGTACATCTCCACGGGTATCGTACCCATGAAGTGTTGGAGAATCCATGGTCCCTCCGGATTGAACTCCCATAACCGGAGAGGACGGCGTTTGCAGGGCAGAAGATGCCTGATTAGCATGAGCTGCATCACCACGACCAGATCGATCTCCCTCGCTTGGAGGTCTCGAATCCGGCCCTGCAATAGGGGCACGTCTTTTGACGGCACCCAATTGAGCCCTTGGTTGACCCACGACATTAACCGTCGTGGAGGTCCCGGGCGGAATGAAGGCGGCGGCTTTTGCCTGCTGCCCTTCGGAGCAGTGATATAGAACCACTCCTGCTGCCACAAGCCGAGCTCCTCTTGGAAGGAGCCCTCGGGCCATGAGGCATCGGTCCTCCTGCTTATGACCACCCCGCCGCACTCTGCTTGACGCCCCCCAATCATCTTCGGCTCTACATTGAAGGTCTTCAGCCACATGCCGAAGTGGGGGGCAACACGGAGGAAGGCTTCGCAGACGATAATAAATGCGGAAATATGGAGGATGGACTCCGGAGCCAAGTCATGAAAATCTAGCCCGTAGTAGAACATGAGCCCTCTCACAAAGGGATCCGTCGAGAAGCCTAAACCCCGATGGAGGTGGGATACGAAGACGACGTACGCACCGGGCTCGGGAGTGGGTATGGCCTGCCCTTGGGCGGGCAACCTGTGCGAAATCTCGTAAGACAGGTACTTGGCCTCACGCAGCTTTAGCACGTCCTCCTCCGTGATGGAGGAGGGCATCCACCGGCCCTGAAGGTCGAAGCCGGACATTGTTGAAGGTCCGAAGCACTCGAATCTGGGGCTCTGGGTGTTGGAACTTGGAGCAAGGAGAGGATTCGATGGAAGATTAAAGAAAAGAAACAAGCCTTGGTCCTGTTATAAAGAGGGGGAATACCAAGAGCCGTCTCCGTGACCGTTCGGGATTCGCCTTCGGTAGAGGAGGCGTGGCGATGGGCGTGGTTGGGTTACCCACACCCGTATTGATGAGAATCCCGGAATAAGGGGAACACGATCTCTGCTTCGACAAGACGTGCCAAGGAAACCGCATCGCTAAACGCGCCGAGGCGGTATAATAAAAAACGATTCAAGTAAAGGCTTGGTAGTGGTGTGACGTCATGCCGCAAAATACGTCAGCAGATTGAGCTTGTGTACATTTTATTCTCTCTACGGTGGAATGTGGAATTTATTTTGCAGAGCCGGACACTATCCTAGTGTTCATGATCTTCTCTGGATTATTTAAGGGAGGAACCCGCCTTGCAATGCTGAACATTATGCGCGCCGGACTCATCGTCATTGAAGCCAGGTTCAGGGGCTACTGAGGGAGTCCTGGACTAGGGGGTGTCCGGACAGCCGGACTATCATCGTCCGCCGGACTCCAAGACTACGAAGATACAAGATTGAAGACTCCGTCCCGTGTCCGGATGGGACTTTCCTTGGCGTGGAAGGCAAGCTTGGCGATACGGATATGTAGATCTCCTACCATTGTAACCGACTCTGTGTAACCCTAGCCCTCTCCGGTGTCTATATAAACCGGAGGGCTTTAGTCCGTAGGACATAACCTCCATTACAACAATCATACCATAGGCTAGCTTCTAGGGTTTAGCCTCCTTGATCTCGTGGTAGATCCACTCTTGTACTACCCATATCATCAATATTAATCAAGCAGGACGTAGGGTTTTACCTCCATCAAGAGGGCCCGAACCTGGGTAAAACATCGTGTCCCTTGTCTCCTGTTACCATCCACCTAGGCGCACAGTTCGGGACCCCTACCTGAGATCCGTCGGTTTTGACACCGACAGGAGGCAAGGGACACGATGTTTTACCCAGGTTCAAGCCCTCTCGATGGAGGTAAAACCCTACTTCCTGCTTGATTGATATTTATGATATGAGTGTTACAAGAGTTGATCTACCACGAGATCGTAGAGGCTAAACCCTAGAAGCTAGCCTATGATGATTATGATTCTGTCTCTAAGGACTAAACTCTTCGGTTTATATAGACACATGAGAGGGCTAGGGTTTACATGGAGTCGGTTACAAAGAAGGAAATATAATATCCGGATTGTCAAGCTTGTCTTCCACGCAAAGGAGAGTCCTATCCGGACACGGAACAAAGTCTTGAGTCTTGTATCTTCACGGTCCAACAGTCCGGCCAAAGTATATAGTCTGGCTGTCCGGATACCCCCTAATCCAGGACTCCCTCAGAGCCCAAAGTTGGACCTAATCCTGAAACTGAGTGATTCTACTGAGGAAATGGTCACTGGAAGTGGAACTGCCCCAAATATTTGGCGGATAAGAAGGATGCCAAAGTGAACTAAGGTATATTTGATATAAATATTATTTATGTGTACCTTACTAGTGCTCGTAGTAATCCCTAGGTATTTGATACTTGTTCAGTTGCTAAGATTAGTAACTCGAAATAGGAGTTGCAGAATAAATAGAGACTAGTTGAGGATGAAGTGACGATGTGTGTTGGAAGTGGTTCCAAGATTGATATGATCATCATCGAGCACTCCCTATACTTTCGGGATTAATGTTGAACCTAAATAAATGTTATTTGGTATTTGCGTTGAGCATGAATATGATTAGATCATGTTAATTGCAATAGGGTCATTCATTTAAGACAGAGAATAATTGTTATTTTGTTTACATGAATAAAATCTTCTATGGTCATACGCCCAATGTTGATGGTTTATTGAATCTCGATCATGGTAATACACATATTCATAGTATTGATGCCAAAAGATGCAAAGTTGATAATGATAGTGCAACTTATTTGTAGCACTGTCGTTTGGGTCATATCGGTGTAAAGCGCATAAAGAAACTCCATAAAGATGGACTTATGGAATCACTTGATTATGAATCATTTGATGCTTGTGAACCGTGCCTTATGGGAAAGATGACTAAAACTCCGTTATCCGGAACAATGGAACGAGCTAGTGACTTATTGGAAATAATACATATCGATGTATGCGATCCAATGAGTGTTGATGCTCGTGGCGGGTATCGTTATTTTCTGACGTTCACAGATGATTTGAGCAGATATGGGTATATCTACTAAATGAAACACAAGTCTGAAACATTTGAAAATTTTAAAGAATTTCAGAGTGAAGTGGAGAATCATCGTAACAAGAAAATAAAGTTTCTACAATCTGACCGTGGAGGAGAATATTTGAGTTACGAGTTTGGCCTTCATTTAAAACAATATGGAATAGTTTCACAGCTCACGCCACCTGGAACGCCACAGCGTAATGGTGTGTCCGAACATCATAACCGCACTTTATTGGATATGGTGCGATCTATGATGTCTCTTACCGATTTACTACTATAGTTTTGGGGGTTATGCATTAGAGACAGCTGCATTCACTTTAAATAGGGCACCATCAAAATCCTTTGACACGACGCCTTATGAACTGTGGTTTGGCAAGAAACCAAAGTTGTCGTTTCTTAAAGTTTGGGGCTGCGATGCTTATGTGAAAAAGCTTCAACCTGATAAATTCGAACCCAAATCGGAGAAATGTATCTTCATAGGAGACCCAAAATAAACTGTTGGTTACACCTTCTGTCACAGACCCGAAGGCAAGATATTCGTTGCTAAAAATGGATCGTTTCTAGAGAAGGAGTTTTTCTCTCAAAAAAGTGAGTGGGAGGAACGTAGAACTTGATGAGGTAATTGTACCTTCTCTCCAATTGGAAAGTAGTTCATCACAGAAATTAGTCCCAGAGATTCCTGCACCAATTAGTGAGGAAGCTAATGATGATGATCATGAAACTTCAGATCAAGTTACTACCGAACCTCGTAGGTCAACCAGAGTACGATCCACACCAGAGTGGTACGGTAATCCTATTCTGGAAGTCATGTTACTAGACCATGATGAACCTACGAACTATGAGGAAGCGATGATGAGCCCAGATTCCGTGAAATGGCTTGAGGCCATGAAATCTGAGATGGGATCCATGTATGAGAACAATGTGTGGACTTTTGTGGATTTGCCCAATGATCGGCAGGACATAGAAAATAAATGGATCTTCAAGAGGAAGACGGACGATGATAGTAGTTGTAAGTGCATCTAGTTCCCCTTAGTTATTTTAGTGTATTGAAGACTTATATGTTAAGGGACTAATATGTTTGTGAGTGTACACATGCTCTAAAAGTCAATGAGGAGTTTGATATTTATGATGAATGTCGACCCCTAAAAATGTATGTCTTCAGCCGAAGACTTTGGTTCTCATGAAGATTTTGAAAGTGAAGAAATTGGTGTGACCTTGAAGACTTGGATATTCATGCGAGGATTATGAAGCGTGAAGACTTTTGTTTTCGTAGTTTCATTTCTCTTTCTTGAGTCATAGGAAACACCGTACTGTATAAGGGGGTCGAGGTAATACTAAGGAAACTAATTTTCAAGTGATGCTCATCTCAAAATCCTACACCTACCCAATCCTTTCGAGTGAAGCCATTGGAAATCTCATATCACCTCAGTCAATTTCTTCACTGACAGAGACGAAGATCTTCCAGTCTATGAGGAATTTGTTCCGACTGAGGAGTTAGGAATTCGCCAGTGCGGATTGCCTACACAGTGAGGAACATGATAGCCCTGAGGAATTTGATACCTCAAATCCGACCATTGATGTGCCACACGCCAGCTATCCAAAATATCCTACCACCTAACAGTCATATCATTGAAGGGCATTTATGTCTTATCATGTCGGGATGCTCCCTAGGCTATAAATAGCCGCCCCCTACAACCACTAGATGGTTGGCTGCTCTGAGAGAAACTGACACTTGTAATTGAGAGCATCCCATCCTCTGAGGACTTTGAGCGAAAATCATCAAGTGAGGAAAACCCAAAACCCAAACCCAAACACCTACAAACCCAAAGTGATTGAGCATCACTGAAGAGATTGTTCCTGCGTGGAACTGATGCTTGTTACATTTGAGTACTGTGTATCCTCCAGATGGTTAGGCATCATGGTCTGAGCATCCAAGAGGAATTGTGGATCATCGAGTGACCAAGTCTGTGAAGGTTTGGAAGTCACGTGTGAAGACTTACCACGAGTGTTGGGCGAGGTCTGTGTGACTTTATCTCAAGGAGAATACGGTGAGGACTGTGTGTCCGGGACTGTGTGTCCTCGAGTTTAAATACTCACCCTCCCCTCTAGTCGATATAACGCACTTTCAATTGGTATCAGAGCAAGGTACTCCCTTGTTATGTGTGATTTTGGTTTAACCGCCTGGAGTTTTAGTTATGTCGACTGCAAGAATGAAGAAAGTGACATGCCCCGTCTTTGACGGTCATGAGTATCCCAAGTGGAAGGCCATGACGAGGAAGCGACTCATGGCGATGAACAGCAAACTGTGGACCATCACTGATATTGGTCTTATCAATCTATGCAAGATGGCGGAGGCTGATGATATTCGCAAGTACACTCTACTCAACCTCACGGCAAAGGATATCATCTGCTCCTGTTTGTCCCAAAATCAATTCAGGAACATCATGCATCTCAACCATGCGAAGCTTATCTGGGACCGACTCTCTGAGGTCTATGAAGGCCATCGAACTCGTCATGATCCTTGGTTTGAGGATTTCAAGGAATCTCTCAAGGAGATGACTTTCGCCCCAGAATCATCATCCACTACACCATGCCTTATGGCAAAGGGTGCCAAGGTAACTGAATGCTACCTTTCCGAATCTAGTGATGATGAATCGGGTGATGAATTTGGACCCAGGTACACTAAACTTGCTTGCCTTGCCACTAAACAACAAAGAGCTCTTGAAAAAGTTTAAAACATGCTTGATGAAAGCGATGATATGTTCGGTGAGGAACTGAATCGAACTAAGGCTTTGACTGATAGTCTTCAGAAAATTCAGTCTAAGTTTGACAACCTTCAAAATCATCATAACACTCTCTTAACTGATCATGAGAAGCTTTCTCATGAATTGCTTCAGAGAAAGCAAGATCTTGAGAAGTTAAAAGTGAGTTATGAAGATCTTCAGAAGGAAAATGATTCATTGCTTGCTCAGCAGATTAGTTCCGCTCAGGAAGAATTTATTCCACCATGTCTGAAATGCATTGAGCATGAATCTGCTAATTCTTCACCTGAATGTTCAAATGCTTCTATTGCTGCAAATTCTTCAACTGCCTCTGTGGTCACAAATTCCTCATCTGAGGATACCACATGTATCACTGACTATAATGCAGGGTTGAAGGAATTGTATGTGACAGGCGTATACGAAAGCCTCAAAGGACATCAGACTCTTTGTGATGTCCTCAAAAAGCAGATCTTGAATAGGAACCCTAGGAAAGAGGGTATTGCCTTTGAGAGGAAACTCAATGTTGATGGAACCTACTGGAAACCTGAGCAGTACCCCAAAACCTCATGGGTTGCTACGAAGGGACCTTCCATAGATTCATGCACATTATCTAGCTTTACTTGTGAATCTTCATATTCCTCTGATGAGTCATTTGACTCCAACTATAAACTATTCAAGAATCAGACTGGCGATGTATTTGCTTGATATGTTGGAACTAACTGCAGGAACGATCCCCCATGAAGAAAATCTAGGTTCCCAAAAGGTTCCTAGAAAATCTTCAGGTGAATGTCATCATGACACCACCTATATAAAGAAAAGGAACCCCAGATCAAATTCTTCATATGGACCAAATTCTTCATCTAGATCAAATTCCTCACGTGGATCAAAATCCTCATATGAACATCATCGTGCTACACTTCTGTTTCGCAGGGAAAGTCTAAAGGCTATGAATATGTGCATTATTCTTCACACTACAGGAAACAGGTAATTTGCCGTCTGTGAATCACAGACGGCAAAGACCTAAATCCAGACGGCAAAGACTTTGCCGTCAGGAAGCAGACGGCAAACTCAGACGGCAAAGATAAGTCGGCAAAGAATACTTTGCCGTCAGCTTTTCGTCGGGAAGACAGCAAAGACTTTGCCGTCAGCCAACTCTGTCTTTTGCCGTCAAGCCCAGTAATAGCAGACAGCAAAGAAAACCATCTTTGCCGTCAGCTAGACTATGCATTTGCCGTGAGCCTAGTACATCCCAGACGGCAAAGAAGATTTTTATTATTTAAAAAAATATATGAACCAATAGTGCAGATATAGAGGCCGTGCATGGTCGATGGCGTAGGCAACATCTTTCATAGGAATTTTACAACAACCAGTATAAGAATCGATGATGAACGAACAGATGTAAAAGAACGGATTTTACATGATAGAACTTCTCTATTTACAGTATATATCCATCGTCACTCACTGATCCACAAAAAAACTCTATTTCAACTTCTCTAAAAAAAGACTACTCTATTTGACGAACTGGGCAACTGGCCCTTGCAGCGCACGCGCCGCCGGGAGGTGGTTGACTCTGAGCCGATGGGGTGGTTGAGATCCGCGCTGCCAGCACACAAGGGGCCAGGGAGGTGGAGGGCTCCGTTCCCCTGCCATGGCCACAACTCGTCCATAGAAGATGTAGACAAGGCAGCGTGAGCGTAGAGGAGGGGAGGTCCCGCGGCAGGATGGAGGAAGAGGATCCCGCAGCCACCGGGCCCTGCTCGCCGTGCCGGCGGCAAGCCAGGTTTGTCCGCACCGCCGCCTAGCCGTGGCCGCCGCAGCCCAGCCGCACTCTGCCGCGGCCACCTCTGCCCTCGCCCGTGCAGCCTCCCGGCCCTGCTCACCGTACCAGCGGCCAGCCAGGTTCGCCCGCGCCCGCCGCTGGCCTCGACCGCACCGCCCCGCATCCGCGCTCCGCCGCGGCCGCCTCTGGCCTAGCCAGCGCCGCCGCCAAGCCGTGATCCCGCGCGCGGGCGGGGAGGACGAGGAAGATCCCGCGTTGGCCTCTGGCTCAGTCGACGGGGAGGCGGGGTCAAGCGGCGGCGGTTGACGAGTAGGGGAGGAGGAGGAAGATCCCGCGCTGGCCTCTGCTCAGGCGATGGTGAGGCGGGTCGACCGGCGGCGGCTGATGAGCAGGGGACGACGAGGAGGTCTGGACCGGGCAAAGTGTGTGCGGCAGAGAAGGGATCGAGGAAGAGATAGAGTCGGGCGTGGGAGAGATATTGTGGCGGGCCTTGGGGATAAGAGAGAGGGAGCGGTTGGATGGGTGGGTGGGGCGTGCGTGGTGAGAGACGGAGGCAGGTGCGGGCGACCGAGATTGTGCCACCTCATCAATCCATGGGATCGATCCGTGTGCTGTGCTTTCTCTTTGTCGTCTGCGATTTTTTTTACAGACGGCAAAGAGGTCCCTTTGCCGTCTGTAAAATAAATCGCAGACGGCAAAGTCTTTGCCGTCTGGGATATATTTTACAGACGGCAAAAAGAGCTCTTTGCCGTCAGTAAAAAAAAATCCCAGACGGCAAAGAGTCTTTGCCGTCTGTGTTTTTTTACAGACGGCAAAGTAATGATTTGCCGTCAGTTGTTCTTTGCCGTCAACCGCTGTCGGCAAAATTTGTCTTTGCCGGCTAGCCCGACGAAATGCTGACGGCAAAGAACAGTACTGCCGGCAAATCTCTTGTTTCCCGTAGTGTCAAACCATTATGTTCATAAGTCCTCGAAGAATTTCTCTGCTTATTCATATGCTTATCCTAACCACTCTTCTGTGAAATGAAGTGCACTGGCTTCGATGCCATCTTTTTCTTATGGAGCTCGCAAAATGATGAACTCTTTGCCACACCTTCAGATGTGGGTGGTGAAGAAAAAGAACTAATCTCTTATGAAGGGTTAGGTCTCCAGACGAGCTTAATCGTCTGAAGAATTTGCTGGAGACCTGAATATGCTTGAATGGATGCAAGCTAATCATGAAGAAATGAATCACTCATTTCTCACGTCCTCATATTGCTATATCGGTTACTGTGATTGATGAAATTGATATCATATTCTTCACTGATGAAGTATATGGGTTCGTAAGTTGCACTAATTCATCTGCAGGATGAACAACCCAAAGCTACTGAGTGGGTCCTCGACAGTGGATGTACTAATCACATGACCGGTGACAGGAACTTATTAATGGACACTGTCGGTGTCAAAACCGGCGGATCTCGGGTAGGGGGTCCCGAACTGTGCGTCTAGGCGGATGGTAACAGGAGACATGGGACACGATGTTTTACCCAGGTTCGGGCCCTCTTGATGGAGGTAAAACCCTACGTCCTGCTTGATTAATATTGATGATATTGGTAGTACAAGAGTGAATCTACCACGAGATCAAGGAGGCTAAACCCTAAAGCTAGCCTATGGTATGATTGTTGTGATATATGTTGTCTTCTACGGACTAAAGGCTCCGGTTTGTATAGACACCGGAGGAGGCTAGGGTTACACAGAGTCGGTTACAATGGTAGGAGATCTACATATCCGTATTGCCAAGCTTGCCTTCCACGCCAAGGAAAGTCCCATCCGGATACGGGACGGAGTCTTCAATCTTGTATCTTCGTAGTCTTGGAGTCCGGCGGACGATGATAGTCCGGCTGTCCGGACACCCCCTAGTGCAGGACTCCCTCAATAGCCCCTGAACCAGGCTTCAATGACGATAAGTCCGGCGCGCATAATGTTCGGCATTGCAAGGCGGGTTCCTCCCTTGAATAATCCAGAGAAGATCATGAACACCAGGATAGTGTCCGGCTCTGCAAAATAAATTCCACATTCCACCGTAGAGAGAATAAAATGTACACAAGTCCAATCTGCTGACGTATTATGCGGCATGACATCACACCGCTACCAGGCTTTTACTTGAATCGTTTTTTTTATTATACCACCTCAACACGTTTAGCGAAGCGGTTTCCTTGGCACGTCTTGTCGAAGCAGAGATCATGTTCCCCTTATTCCGGGATACTCATCAATACGAACGTGGGTAACCCAACCATGCCATTGATGGTGGCGCTTGGGAGATAAGCGAGTTTTACCAGGCTGGTGGGGGGCGCATAGTCTTCGCCCTGCCTATATAAGGGATAAGGATTCACCTTTTCACCCACGCCTTCTTCCTCCTTTGCTCATCCACCTTCGCGCACTCAAGCTCCAACGCCCAAGCTCGCGCATCTCGTCTTAACCTTCCCCGACCATGTCCGGAGGGGGAGGCAAGTGGTTGGCTTCCACCGTCAAGGAGGAGCACATCACCAAGCTGCCCAACGCCGGATACCTTTCCAGCGATATTGCGCACCGGCTGCCCGACGAGGGGCAGCTCATCCCTACCCCTGGGCCCCATGAGAGGGTCGTCTTCCTTCCCCACTTCCTCCGCGGACTGGGCTTTCCACTGCACCCTTTCGTCCGGGGGCTCATGTTTTATTACGGCCTGGATTTCCATGATCTGGCGCCGAACTTCATCCTCAACATCTCGGTGTTTATCGTCGTGTGCAAGGCCTTCCTCTGCATCCAGCCCCACTTCGGCCTGTGGCTCAAGACCTTCAATGTCAAGCCGAAGGTTGTGAAGGGCACGCAAGCGGAATGCGGAGGCGCCATGTTGGGCAAGTTGCCCAACGTCCTTTGGCTCGAAGGGGCCTTCGTGGACTCCGTTAAGGGGTGGCAATCGGGGTGGTTCTACATCACCGAGCCGCGCGAACCCATGTGGGCGGCGGCCCCCGAGTTCAGATCTGGCATCCCCACGCAGCTCACCTCCAGGAAAGAGAAGGGCTTGTTGTGGGGCAATCCGAAGGAGCTGACGGGACTCCGAGCCTGTATCCAGAAGCTGGTGAACAATAAGCTCAGGCTCGTCGACGTGGTCCAAGTCATGCTCATCCGCCGGATTCTCCCATGCCAAGAACGGGCATTCAATCTGTGGGAGTTCAATCCGGAACAGCACCATGCGCTAAGAGGGCTCTTCGACACGACGTATGAAGGCGCCTGGAGGGTG
Organism: Triticum timopheevii; assembly: GCA_963921465.1. NCBI lineage: Eukaryota > Viridiplantae > Streptophyta > Magnoliopsida > Poales > Poaceae > Triticum > Triticum timopheevii. The sequence continues at coordinate 552,533,192 of OY997272.1, read as the reverse complement.
CTGTTTAAGGGCGCCGAAGCCCCCACATCCGTGACGGAAGATCGCGGATTTCACTCGCAGCATCCAGCTAACGAGGTAAGTGATTCAACCCCTTTACGGGACAGTTGTGGTAAACAGATTGATTCTAAGAGGGTTTCAATCTCTCTTTTCCTTTGGCAGGAATGGATGGAGAAGGCCGAGCAGCTCATCTGTCTGGCTCCCATGCCAGAAGACCCAGTGAACGCCCGTCTAGCAGGGCTGCTGGTTCCGGCACCGCACGTGGTGCCGGAGAAGAAGGCCAAGAAGGTGGCCACGGGGACTCGAAAGAGTTCCCGCAATCAAGCGTCCGACGACAAGGCGGACTCCTCCCCCGAAGACGAGGGGGAGGAAGAAGACTCTCTCCCGAAGGAGGGAGAGAGGAAGAGGAAGGCTTCCCCAATAGGGGAGGCCGAAGGGTGCAAGAGGGGGAGGACTATTCCCCCGGACAGTTCCGCCAACACCATCATTGGCGAGGAGGAGTGGCCTTCAAGGGCCAGGCCTCCGGCGAGATCGTAAGTATCCGGATCCCTGATATGCAATTTCTTTCGCGTCACCTAGTGTCCTACTAATGCCGCATACTGTCCGCAGTCCGGCCGGTGATGATCTCCCCGCTTCATCGAGCGGGTCGTTGGCCCCGTCGGATGTGGATTCACTTCCGACTGCCTCTACCCCCCGTGCCGATGAGGACGCCGAGGTGGGATCCCAGAGAGGGACCCATCAGGAGGAGGCTCCGGAGGCGCCGCCAGGCAGCCTCCCGGACTTTGCGCCGGACTCTACATCGGAACCTGCAGCGGTTCTAGAGTCCGGCAGGCGGCCTCTTCGAAAGAAGGGCAAGACTGTGACACCGGCGGCCTCCGTCCAACCGGAGGCGCCGGACAACTTGTTGGAGGCACTTAAAGGCGCTTCCATCGAGGAAGAACACCGCACTATCATGAGTGCGGTGATTCAGAAGGTTCAGCTCTCCAAGAGCGGGCTGACCGAAGCCTGCAGCAGCCTTCTAACAGGCTTTGAGGTAAGAAGTTATAATTATGTAATGTAATACCGCATAGACAGTAGCCCCTGATGCTCAGTTCGGTGTTCGGAATGAAAAGCCGGACTGAGGATCTAAGAAGATATACGCAGGGTTGCTTAAAATATGTCAATATGGGTTTGCAGGCTGCGCTGCTGACCTCTGCCGCACTGACTGCGGAGGTCGGTGCGTTGAAGCAGGATCTCGAGCGGTCCGAGCAAGAGCTCGGCCATGCCAAGAAGCAGCTCGAGGACAAAGAAAGTGAGTAACACCACTTTGAATAGTTACCTTACAGAAAAGGATTTTGGTTGCAATAAAATTAACAAGGATAATATGGGTATTGCAGGGGCCACGAACGAGGTGGCAGCCCTGAAGGCGGCTGTGTCCGCGGCCGAACGCAGTGCGGCCGCGGAATGGGCAGAGCGAGAAAAGCAGGAGGCACATGTGGCGGAAGTACGGCAGGAGCTCCAGGCTCTCATGGAGAAGCATGAGAGCTTGGAGCGTGACTCCAAGACTCGAGAGTCTGAGCTTGCCTCGGCTCTCGAAAGTGCCAAGTCCGCCAAGGCCGAGGCCCATAAGGCCCTTCAGGAGGTTGAAGATGTAAAGAATATAGCGGCGGGTAAGGCATTTTTCATGCAAAGCAAGCATGTTAATGTAAACTACCTGACACTTACCCGCATTCGGAGCTCTCCAGGGGCGTTTGCAGATCTGCCGCGTAGTGTGTTCGATGCCGCCGCATTCTATCGTGGCGAGGAGGGGAGCTCGACGGAGAAGGTCTTCTGGTCTCAGTACGCTGAGGCCGGCCATCCGGTGCCCCCAAGCGACCAGCTGAAGCAGCTGGTCGAACTCCACAAGGTAGCTGAGGAGGCCATGAAGGGCCTTATAGTCCGGCTGTGGCCTGGACAGGCCATGCCTGGGAGCTACTTCAGCCTCGTGCGATGGCTGGTGGATGCGTGCCCCTGGGTGGAGGTCATCAAGCGCTCCGCCTGTATTGAAGGTGCTCGTCAGGCCCTTGCCCGCACAAAGGTGCACTGGGGCAGGCTGGATGCGGAGAAGCTTCTCACTGACCCGCCGCCACCGGGCAAGGAGTATCATACGCCCGAAATGTATTATAAAACTGTCCTGAAGGGAGCCCGCGATATTGCGTATGAATGCCCCAGAGATGTAATTTTTGAGTAAACTCGCTATGTATTATCCTGTGCGCTGAAAACTTTGTTCATATGCGCATTAAGCAACGCTTGTTTAATTTAAAATATTACCTTCTGTGCGGCCGTTTATAAAATCTGAGAGATGGCAAGTCGTTGGCTTCAGCCCCCGAGCCGCGAGTGCTGGGGTGTTCGGGATAAACTTGAGCACTCTTGTTCCCATTTTTGGGTCCATCTAGGGAGGCGCTCAACACAACGAACAAGGCAACCGGACTTATAATGCTTGAACACTCTCACTTAGCCATAGAATTCTATAATTTTAAATTTCGGCGAAGCCCCTGGTATTCGGAAGACCGAATCCGGGGCGCTATCCACGCCTTCATCGGACATTTATCCGGAACTTCGCTCGAAGCGGCGTGAGTCTTTAAGGACTCAAAAAGACCTCTCGAACAGCGACCAGTCTCTCGCCTTATCATGCCGGTCAGTTTTAGCATTCTCCACTGAGGCGCTCGCCCGGCTCAACCGGGGCGCAATCGCAGTGGTTCTCCCAGTGCCACCTTAGCCGACAGAACGGAACATAAGGCACCAAAACGTGGGAGCCGGGCAAACCCAACTATTGACCCAAGACATGATTCGGAGCCGATTCATATAATGCTATAAGTTCGGGGTGCCGCACTTATGAAAGTGTTCAGACTTATCACACCATAATGTGGGGAACATAAGCCCCTGGTGTATTACACCGTATCAAAATATACGGGTGCAAGATGTCCTGTAATGAACACATATATATAAAAAGTAATGTAATTGCAGTCGAAAAATGCTGCATTATTTATTAAAGGAAGTCTGCTATGAGTGCGGACTGATACAAATAGTGTGGTAAGCAAGGGATTTGGACTAATTAAACATGTCCCCCTCCAGGGATGAGCTGCAGACTTGGTGTATATAATCGAATTTAATGCTCGTAACTGAGACCACCTGAGTGTTCGTCGCTGCCTTCTTTCTTCCCTGGCTGTTGCATCGTGAGTTCGGCAGGTTCACCGCCGGACAGGGCCTCTGGTTAACGGAGTCCTCTGTATACAAAGAAGGAAAATAATAATAAAGAAAAGAAAAGGGTGGCGCACTTGCGAGCCCCTGGTGTGGTCGAGCCGCACTCTGGGTCCATTGTGATCGTGCCCCTTCCCCTGCGCCCATGGTATCTCCAAAGCGTAATGATGTACGCGGAGGGTTTTTCTTGCAATCATGCGAGGGCGGGGGTTAGGGCCGCATTGCTACACGTGCTCTGATCGTGCTAGGTTGTCTTGGTTGGTATTGCTTCGGGCGCGTTTTGCTGTATCCGGCCGTTTAACGGCCGGACTCGAAAATTGCCTTAAAAGGCTGCTCTGTACTTCTGCCGCGAGAGCCGCTGTATGTTCCTCCGTTCGGAGGGAGCGTTCCGTATTTCCGTTGACCGTGATGACTCCACGAGGGCCTGGCATCTTGAGCTTGAGGTATGCATAATGCGGCACCGCGTTGAACTTTGCAAACGCGGTTCGTCCGAGCAGAGCGTGATAGCCGCTGCAAAATGGGACTATGTCGAAGATTAACTCTTCGCTCCGGAAATTATCCGGGGATCCGAAGACCACTTCTAGTGTGACCGAGCCCGTACAATTGGCTTCCACACCTGGTATGACACCTTTAAAGGTTGTCTTTGTAGGTTTAATCCTTGAAGGGTCTATGCCCATCTTGCGCACTGTATCCTGATAAAGCAAGTTCAGGCTACTACTGCCGTCCATCAGGACTCTCGTGAGGTGAAATCCATCAATGATTGGGTCTAAAACCAATGCGGCGAATCCGCCATGGCGTATGCTGGTCGGATGGTCTCTTCGATCGAAAGTGATCGGACAAGAGGACCATGGATTGAACTTCGGGGCGACTGGCTCCATCGCATAGACGTCCCTTAGTGCGCGCTTCCTCTCCCTCTTGGGTATATGGGTTGCATAAATCATGTTCACCGTCCGCACTTGTGGGGGGAAACCCTTCTGTCCTTATTGTTCGGCGGTCGGGTCTCCTCCTTGTCGTCGCTATTTAGCCCCTTGTCATTGTTTTTGGCAATTAACTTGCTTGCCTGCTTGAACACCCAGCAATCTCTGTTGGTGTGATTGGCTGGCTTTTCGGGGGTGCCATGTATCTGGCATAAGCGGTCGAGTATTCAGTCCAAGTTGGATGGACCCGGAGTGGTTCTTTTGAATGGCTTCTTCCGCTGACCGGGTTTAGAGCCTCAGAATCCGGCGTTGACTGTCGTATCCTCCTTATCGTCGCCGTTAATGCGGCGTTTGTTTTTGTTTCGACGTGACCTGCCGTTGTGGTCCTTAGTATCCGGACTGCCAGAATTTTTATTGAGGTTGTTGCTGCGAGCTAGCCAGCTATCCTCTCCCGCGCAAAAACGGGTCATTAATGATGTGAGTGCTGCCATGGATTTCGGCTTTTCCTGTCCCAGGTGCCGGGCTAGCCACTCGTCGCGGATGTTATGTTTGAAGGCTGCGAGGGCCTCTGCATCCGGACAGTCGACGATTTGGTTTTTCTTTGTCAAGAACCGTGTCCAGAATTGTCTGGCCGATTTCTCTGGCTGCTGAATTATGTGGCTTAGGTCATCGACGTCTAGTGGCCGCACATACGTGCCCTGGAAATTGTCGAGGAATGCGGCTTCCAGGTCTTCCCAACACCCAATTGACTCTGCGGGCAACCTGTTAAGCCAATGCCGAGCTAGTCCTTTAAGCTTGAGTGGGAGGTACTTGATGGCATGGAGATCATCGCCGCGGGCCATATGGATGTGAAGGAGATAATCTTCAATCCAAACCGCGGGGTCTATTGTGCCGTCGTAGGATTCGATGTTTACGGGTTTAAACCCTTCAGGGATTTGATGACCCATTACTTCGTCAGTGAAGCATAGCGGGTGTGCGGCGCCTCTATATTGAGCAATATCACGACGGAGCTCGAGAGAGCGTTGTCTGCTGTGTTCGGCCCGGCCGGGCTTATTGTATCCGGCGCGACGGTATTGGTCGCGGGTCGTGGGGCGCCCTCGTGATCCGTAGATGGATCTGGATTGCCTTGCTTTGTCCTCCAATACGTCCCGCAAGTCCGGCGCGTTCCCTCTTGGCTTCGTACTTTTGGAGCGATGCCGGGGTACGGTCTTTGTGGAGGGTCTGGATGCCTCTCTGTCGCGACCACGGGGTGGTCGATCGGCCGTATCGTGCGCTGGTGATGAAGGTATGTATGCTTCCTCCTCTAATCGGGGGAGAAACTTGTGTCTGGGGTAGCTTTTGGAGGGGCGTTCGAGTTTAAACTCTTCGGCCGCGAGGACCTCGGTCCATCGATCGGCCAGCAGGTCCTGATCAGCTTGAAGCTGTTGCTGCTTTTTCTTTAGGCCATTTGCCGTGGCGATAAGCCTGCGTTTAAAACGCTCTTGTTCGACGGGATCCTCGGGCACGATGAATTCGTCGTCGTTGAGGCTTGCCTCGTCTTTGGAGGGAGGTATATAGTTATAATCCTCGACCTCTTCGTTTGCCGCCCTCTCGTGGGGGCTTGCTTCTGCGTCCTCCTGCGCTGAGTCTTGCTGGAGGGGATTATCTTCGCCACTCTCTGGGGTATTATTATCTCCTGTGCCGGAATCTCCATTCTTGCTGTGGCGGGATTTAGAGCGGCGCCGCTGACGCCGGCGCTTGGGCTGTTTCTTTAAGGAATCTGCCTCCGCTACTTCTTCGCCGTCCCCGTCCTTTGGGGTGTCCACCATGTATATGTCGTATGACGAGGTGGTCTTCCAGTGCCCTGTAGGCGCTGGTTCCTGTTCGTCTCTGGCATCATCGTCCATAGCGTCGATGTCTTCGGAGTCGTAGTCTAGCATGTCGGTAAGATCGTCGACAGTGGCTACAAAGTGGGTGGTGGGTGGGCTATGAATTTCTTCGTCGTCCGTATCCCAACCATCCTGGCCATAGTCCGGCCAGGACTCTCCCGATAGCGAGAGATGCTTTAGCGAATTTAGGATGTCGCCAAAGGGCGAGTATTGGAAGATGTCCGCGGCAGTGAATTCCATAACCGGCGCCCAATCCGATTCGATTGGCAGGGGCGCGGGAGGTCCGGAGTCCGGCAAGGAGTCCGGCACCTCGGAATCACGAGTTTCGCGAGGGACAAGGTTAGTGTTTGGCTCCATAGCCATGGAAGTTGAAGCCCCCGAGGTGGTGTCCATCCACCGGTCCTCGATCTGGGTGATCGACTCCGGACTAAGGGCCGAGGCGGATTCGTGCGCGGACACCAAGGCACTGTTCGACGGCAGAGCTAGATCATGCCCATCACAACAGTGCGGCGCGCTTGGCTTTGGCTCGAGCCCGTCGAAGATCAAGTCCCCGCGGATGTCGGCTGTGAAGTTTAGGCTTCCTAATCTGACCTGATGGCCAGGGGCGTAGATTTCGATCTGCTCCAGATGGCCAAGTGAATTAGCCCGCAGTGCGAAGCCGCCGAATACGAAGATCTGTCCGGGGAGAAAAGTCTCACCCTGGACAGCGTTGTTGATTGAAGATGCCATCGAGCCTATCGGTGACGACACAGAGGAACTCTCAATGAAAGCACCAATGTCGGTGTCAAAACCGGCGGATCTCGGGTAGGGGGTCCCAAACTGTGCGTCTAGGCGGATGGTAACAGGAGACAAGGGACACGATGTTGTACCCAGGTTCGGTCCCTCTTGATGGAGGTAAAACCCTACGTCCTGCTTGATTAATATTGATGATATTGGTAGTACAAGAGTGGATCTACCACGAGATCAAGGAGGCTAAACCCTAAAGCTAGCCTATGGTATGATTGTTGTGATGTATGTTGTCTTCTACGGACTAAAGCCCTCCGGTTTATATAGACACCGGAGGAGGCTAGGGTTACACAGAGTCGGTTACAATGGTAGGAGATCTACATATCCGTATAGCCAAGCTTGCCTTCCATGCCAAGGAAAGTCCCATCCGGATACGGGACGGAGTCTTCAATCTTGTATCTTCGTAGTCTTGGAGTCCGGCGGACGATGATAGTCCGGCTGTCCGGACACCCCCTAGTCCAGGACTCCCTCAGACACTGATTTATCTCCACCTCATCTGAGGCATATCACCTACACTAACAAAGGCAAAAGTAAGGTATTGGGTCTAGGTAGGGTTGCGATCTCAAACGATAGACACATTGACAAAGTCATGCTTTTTGAGTCCTTAGGATTCAACCTCATGTCTGTCTCAATGCTTTGTGATCTTGATATGGTTGTCGTCTTTGGCAAATATCGTTGCATTGTGCTAATGGAATCTGACAAATCCAAAGTCTTCGAAGGCTTAAGGAAAGGAGATTTGTATATTGTTGATTTCTCTACAGGACCACAACCTGCCACATGTCTATTGGCAAAAGCTTGGCTAGTTATGGCATCGACGACTTGGTCATGCTGGGATGAGGAACCTGCATACACTCGCGACTAAGAAGCATGTCATTGGCATCGAGGGTGTAAAATTCCTCAAAGATCATCTTTGTGGGGCTTGTGAGTCTGGAAAGATCACCAGAGCCATGCATCCCTCGAAGACTATCATGATCACTTCTCGTCCCTTTGAATTACTTCATATGGAACTCTTTGGCCCTACTCATTATGCCACGTTCTCGAGTTCTGCATCATTATATGGCTTTGTTATTGTTGATGATTATTCTCGTTATACCTGGGTGCATATCACCACTTACAAAAATGAAGTGCAGGAAGTCTTCAGATGATTTTCCTCAAGAGCTTCTACGAACTTCGGTGTGAAGATCAAGCATATCAGGAGTGATAATGGAACTGAGTTCAAGAACACTGGTCTCGATGAATATCTTGATATACTTGGTATTACTCACAACTTATCTGCTCCCTATACTCCTCAGCAGAATGGTGTCATGGAGCGCAAGAACAGAACTCTTGTTTAGATGGCTCGCACTATGCTTGATGAATACAAGACACCACAGTGCTTTTGGCCATAATCTATTGATACTGCATGCCACATCATCAACAGAGTATATCTTCACAAATTCTTCAAAAAGACCTCATATGAACTCCTCACTGACAAGAAACCCAATGTAATTTATTTCAAAGTCTTTGGTGCTAAATGCTGGATTAGAGATCGTCACCATCACTCTAAATTTGCACCGAAAGCACATGAGGGTTTTATGCTTGGTTACGGAAAGGACTCGCACACCTACAGAGTCTTCAACACTAATCATCACAAGATTGTTGAAACTGTAGATGTGCGTTCGATGAAACTAATGGCTCACAAAGAGAGCACCTACCTCCTATTCTAGATGAAGTGTCACCTGAGGAATCCATCAAACTCAAAGCTACTGAGGATATCATCCCTACCGAAGAATCTGCTGAAGAAGTCATTCCATATTGTGAAGACAATCACACTGGTGCTGCTGAAGAAAATGGCCCTGAAGAAATTGTTGGGCCTAAGCAAAGCCGTAAACCTGCTCATCCTCACGTTGCAAACGAAGTGCAGATTGAGAAAATTATCAATGACATCGACGCACCAAGTCCCCTAAAACTCTCAAAAGCTTCACACTTGTCTAACTTTTGTGGGAATTTTGTGTTTGTCTCTATCACAGAGCCCACCAAAGTTGATGAAGCATTCATGGAATCTGAGTGGATTCAAGCCCTACAAGACGAATTGCATCAGTTCGAGCTCAACAATGTGTGGGAGCTTGTCAAGCGACCAGACCCACGCAAGCACAACATCATTGGTACCAAATGGATCTACCGCAACAAACAAGATGAAAATGGCCTTGTGGTGAGGAATAAGGCTCGTCTTGTAGCTCAAGGCTACACACAGGTTGAAAGAATTGATTTTGATGAAACTTTTGCACCTGTTGCTAGACTTGAAGCTATCCGCATATTGCTTGCTTACGCTAACCATCATAATATCATCTTACGTCAAATGGATGTGAAAAGTGCATTCCTCAATGGTAAGCTTGAGGAAGAAGTATATGTTGCTCAACCACCAGGTTTTGAGGACCCAAAATTTCCAGATCACGTCTACAGACTCAACAAGGCCCTCTATGGCCTCAAGCAAGCACCTCGGGTGTGGTACGATACATTGAAGGAATTCCTCATGAAGAAAGGCTTCAAACCTGGCTCACTTGACCCAACTCATTTCACCAAAGCATATGATGATGAATTATTCGTGTGCTTAGTATATGTTGATCATATTATCTTTTGCTGTACTAACCAACATTATAGTGACGAATATGCCTATATGATGAGTGAGGAATATCAAATGTCCATGGTGGGAGAGTTGAAATTCTTCTTAGGTCTTAAAATTTGTCAACAACACAATGGCATATTCATATCTCAGGAGAAATACCTCAAGGATGTGTTGAGGAAATTCGGCATGCAAGATTGCAAAGGCGTCAAAATCCCTATGCCCACAAATGGCCATCTATGCACTGATGAAAATGGTAAAGACTTCAATTAAAAGGTATACCGCTCCATGATTGGCTCTTTATTGTACCTATGTGCATCTAGGCCGGATATTATGCTTAGTGTTTGCATGTGTGCCCGATTTCAAGCTACACCGAAGGAATCACACCATAAGGCTGTGAAGCATATTCTTCGATATCTAGATCACACTACAACACTTGGATTATGGTACCCCAAGGACTCTTCCTTTGATCTCATTGGATATTCCGACTCTAACTATGCTGGTGATCGGGTGGACCGCAAGTCAACATCAGGCACATGTCATTTCCTCGAATGATCCTTGGTATGTTGGTCCTCGAAGAAGCAGAACTGCGTATCACTCTCTACTACTGAAGCTGAGTACATTGCTGCTGGATCTTGCTGTGCTCAATTTCTATGGATGAAGCAAACCCTCAAGGACTATGGCATCAATGTGAAGAATGTTCCACTCTACGGCGACAATGAGAGTGCTATCAAGATTGCTCACAACCAAGTTCAACACTCGAAGACAAAGCACATACAGATTTTTCATCATTTTCTTCGTGACCATGTGTTGAAGGGTGACATCTCCATCGACCACGCAAATACTAAAGATCAGCTAGCCGATATCTTCACAAAGCCCTTGGATGAGAAGAGATTTAGCAAGTTTTGTGTGAGCTAAATATCTTAGAATCTTCGAATGTTCTTTAAAAAGGACACACATCCTAACACTTATGCAAATTTGATGACTTAGATGTGCAACATACAAAGTAACATTTTTCATCAATCAATGAAGACTAACCCTCTAAGTGTGAAGAAATTAATGAAGAATTTGATTCTCAGAACCCTACGAAAATTGTACGCGTGTCTGAAATCATCTTTCTTATACGGTGGGTTATGCCACCAACCAAAGTTGAAAATCTTCAATTTGAGTTTTCCTTCATTTTTGAAATTCCTCAGTTGTTCAATTTCTTCAACTTTGCATTGTCTTCACTCTTTCCGTCGTTGTTCTTCATTGTCTATATATATACTTGAGTTTTATGTCGTCAACAGCATTCACTTATTGCTAATTCTTCAAGTTGCCTTTTCTGCTAAGTTAATGTGATCGGACCCTTTCCCCCTCTATGTTAAACTCAACCCAAACTGTTCACAAATTCTTCATGTGCGTTCTATTTGAAACCCGTTCAAAATCTTGACTGTGTCCTTGTCAGCTGAAGAATTTGCGAACGAAACATTAAAATTTTCTTATCTGAATTCTCGGCCTTTGCTGCTCAAACCGTTCCACATCCCACGATAAGATTTATCTATTCACCCACAATCTCACACGATCTCGACCACTCTGTACGTGGGTGATACATGTCGCTAGGATAAGAAGGGCCAGGGGCACGTTCGTCCATTATTCCCCGGGCAAGCGGTTTTTTCACCTTGGCTATAAATACCCCTCACCCTCCTCAGACTTCATTTACCCCGCTCAAACTCACTCCTGTCGCTCGAGCTCTCAAGCCCTAGTGCCACCGCTACTTTCATCATAGCCGGTGAGGAAGAGCTTCACTGCCTTGACCTCGTTGCCGTCGTACTCATGCCGGCCGCGGATATCTTCACTCTGCCGCCGCCGTAGCTGTCTTCCTCTGCCAAGTTAGGGCGTGGAAGATCTGGACTGACAAACTTCCAATCTAACACTCCCAGTTTGTTGTGTTCTTTGTCAAGGGTAATTAAAAGTTACTTTTACTGCCATTGTTGATTCCGATGATTTCCATAAATTCTTCAAAAGGTGTTTATTCTTCAACTTCCACAATTTAAACACCTCACTCAATCATCTGCTCTTGATCTGTTCTTCAAGATTCCTCAATTGTGTGAATTTATCAAATCCATACAACTCTGGAACCTAAGTCAAAGAACGCTTAGTGAAATTCCTGAAGACATATCTGGTCAAATTCCTCAAACTTGTTCCGTTTTGCAAAAACTTCTGAGAACACATATGACCTCTCCAAATTCTTCGCACCTATACTCTGTTCACAGGTACACATGTCCGCTACTGAATCACTAGGTTCTCTTTAACTTAACTCATTTGCAGTGTTCCTCGAAGAAAAACTGCATACTTCTTCAGAGAACTCAATTGTTCAAAATCCTCAGCTGAAGAAAATGGCAGATGGCAAGAGACCTCAGAAGGGAGGGAAGAAACCGGAAGTGAACACTGCCTTTGAAATCCCTGATGACATCTATGAAGGGTATTGCACTCCAGATGAGGCAACTCACGGGAAAGAAACGAAGAATGAGTGCAAGGTGCACATTTAGAGGATTGAACGATGATGGGCACGGGAACGGAGGGAATACAGATATGTTACTCCAAAGTACATGAAGAAATTCGCTCTTCACCCTACTTGCCCAAGAACTCCGTTGGCACCTGGCCAAATTGCTAATCCCGCTAGCATCAAGAGCGATGAGTACTATGCTGATGAATGGGCCAAGTGGCAAGCCAAGTTGGCCAAATAGGCCAAGGAAGCAGTGAGGAAATTCAACGAAGACTCAGCTACTGCTACTGCTGAGGCCTCTACTAGCAAGAAGGCTATGCCTAAGAAGCCTGCTCAGAAACCACCTTCCTCAACAATGCCCTCATGGCCAAGCTCATCTATGCCCTCACGACATATTCCTCAAGCTGCTTCAGCTCCTCAAGTTGCAAAACCCTCAGCTCCTCCAGCAAAGTCCTCGACACCAGTGCATCTCGCCTCTTGCCAAAGGACCACATGCATCTCAATTGCTTCAGGAGCATCTGCAAGTTCTTCAGCTCCTTCTCAGTCCACAACAGGCCCCACTTTGCTGAAGACCAAGGCTACTGCTGGACGAGGCACAAGACCAAGTCCTCATAAGAAGCAAGTTGCCTTCCAAGTGCTGTCATATGATGACGAAGCTGATGATGAGAAATTAGCAGAAATCATCAAAGACAGACAACAAAGGGCCGCTAGAGCCAAGGGCAGCGTTGTGCCACTCATGCTGGATCCGAAGAAGATCCTGGACTTCATTGATCTCTAGCACAAGGACCCAAACACTCCCTTGCCAGAATTAAACCTCACACATGGCCAAAGTCATATGTTGACGGCTTTCATTTCTGAAGAAAAATGGAAATTTGAGAAAGCCAGGTCTGTGAAGAAAGCTCAGTACAAGAAACAACGCTTTCTGAAGGAAAATGTTCTAAAGCTATCACCTGATGAACTTGTAGCCCTGCAATCAGAAATCAAGAAACTAAGTGATGAATTTGACACCTACAAGGCAGAATGGCTGGGAGCCAAGGTCAGATTCGTCCGAATGGTGAAGGGATTTACATCCAATGTTGCTGCTCAAACGCACATTGAAATTCCTCAGGCTGAAGCATCTGCACAGCCTACTGAAGAACATGCCAGTACCGCTGATGAAAATCAGGCTACTGGTGAAACTAAAAGTACTAGGGTTGATGAAGCTATTCCAGCCACTAAAGAAACTGCCAAGGCAACCACTAGTGTTGTGCCTGGAGAACTAGTTAGGCCAGCTGAAGCATCTGACGCTGCGCCTGAAGAAACTAAACAAGTCAAGACAACTGCATCAGTTGTGCCTGAAGAAACTGCACCAATTTCCTCTGCTCCTCCTGCACCAACGCCAACGCCAAGTCCTATCTTTCCTTCTGCATTAGAAGTGAAGAGAACCAAGGCTGCAGAGAGAGCATCACTGAAGAAAAGGAAAGCATCTGCTTCCTCAGAGTCTTCTGCTCCCAAGAAGGTGAAGACTTTGACCAACCCTTATGCAAATCCAATAGATGTTATTCCTCTTTCAAGCATGCTATCAAAGGAAATTGTTCCTTTTGGTGAAGATTATGTGATTCCAAGCAAATCAGATGAAGAAGATCCTTCTGCTGGTTCGACATAGCAGTTGGATGAGGAAATTGAAGTGGACAATGTCACTTCAACTCCATTGGTATCATCGCCCATGCCTCAGTTCACGGCTAAAGAGGCAGGCGTTGAGGAAATTGATGAAGAAGAAGAAGATGTGGACATTGGGTGCACCACTCCAGTGTTAAATGATGACTATTAGGAAATTCATCACCCCAATTCCCCCTTGTTCACACCACTGCAACAGATTCCTTAGTCCCCAGTGCAGACAGAAGAAATTCATATGGGCTCTAATGAACCTCAAGAGTGTCTTACCATCCTTGAAGAAATTCCAGCCACTAGTGCTGATGTTAATGCTGCTGAAGAAAAGGAGACCCATGCTGCTACTGAAGTGGAAACTAAAATTCCTCAGCCCGTGGCCCCTAAAACTGTGATTCGAGAGGCAGTGAAGACATTGACTGATACACCTCAGCCTAAGCCGAAGAATCCATTCTAAATGACGCAGAAGTTCAAGGCTGATGACTTCTTTCATGAGCATGTATTCTTCACTGATTACAACCCATATGACTCTGCTCGTCTTCGAAGGAAGCGTTTCTAGACAGCAAGTCAGATGAACTTCTACTCTTCACTGCTATTCGATAAGGACAAGATCTTTGACAATGAGCATATTCCTCATGTGGATATGGAATCGCCGCCTTGCTTCACCCCAGTCCTCAGTGTTCTTCATGACGTCGGGCTACTCAACTTTTGCACTGACATATGCGATTGGAATGAAGAGCTAATTCTTCAGTTCTACGCGATGCTACACATCACCGGCAATTATGAAGATATAAATTCTTGGGTGTTGGACTTGATGACAGAGAACACACACAACCTACAAAATCATGATAACACTCTCTTGACTGATCATGAGAAGCTTTCATATGAATTGCTTCAGAGAAAGCAAGATCTTGAGAAGTTAAAAGTGAGTTATGAAGATCTTCAGAAGGAAAATGATTCATTGCTTGCTCAGCAGATTAGTTCCGCTCAGGAAGAATTTATTCCACCATGTCTGAAATGCATTGAGCATGAATCTGCTAATTCTTCACCTGAATGTTCAAATGCTTCTATTGCTGCAAATTCTTCAACTGCCTCTGTGGTCACAAATTCCTCATCTGAGGATACCACATGTATCACTGACTATAATGCAGGGTTGAAGGAATTGTATGTGACAGGCGTATACGAAAGCCTCAAAGGACATCAGACTCTTTGTGATGTCCTCAAAAAGCAGATCTTGAATAGGAACCCTAGGAAAGAGGGTATTGCCTTTGAGAGGAAACTCAATGTTGATGGAACCTACTGGAAACCTGAGCAGTACCCCAAAACCTCATGGGTTGCTACGAAGGGACCTTCCATAGATTCATGCACATTATCTAGCTTTACTTGTGAATCTTCATATTCCTCTGATGAGTCATTTGACTCCAACTATAAACTATTCAAGAATCAGACTGGCGATGTATTTGCTTGATATGTTGGAACTAACTGCAGGAACGATCCCCCATGAAGAAAATCTAGGTTCCCAAAAGGTTCCTAGAAAATCTTCAGGTGAATGTCATCATGACACCACCTATATAAAGAAAAGGAACCCCGGATCAAATTCTTCATATGGACCAAATTCTTCATCTAGATCAAATTCCTCACGTGGATCAAAATCCTCATATGAACATCATCGTGCTACACTTCTGTTTCGCAGGGAAAGTCTAAAGGCTATGAATATGTGCATTATTCTTCACACTACAGGAAACAGGTAATTTGCCGTCTGTGAATCACAGACGGCAAAGACCTAAATCCAGACGGCAAAGACTTTGCCGTCAGGAAGCAGACGGCAAACTCAGACGGCAAAGATAAGTCGGCAAAGAATACTTTGCCGTCAGCTTTTCGTCGGGAAGACAGCAAAGACTTTGCCGTCAGCCAACTCTGTCTTTTGCCGTCAAGCCCAGTAATAGCAGACAGCAAAGAAAACCATCTTTGCCGTCAGCTAGACTATGCATTTGCCGTGAGCCTAGTACATCCCAGACGGCAAAGAAGATTTTTATTATTTAAAAAAATATATGAACCAATAGTGCAGATATAGAGGCCGTGCATGGTCGATGGCGTAGG
Source organism: Triticum timopheevii (assembly GCA_963921465.1). Lineage (NCBI taxonomy): Eukaryota > Viridiplantae > Streptophyta > Magnoliopsida > Poales > Poaceae > Triticum > Triticum timopheevii. Next base: position 552,517,568 of record OY997272.1, on the reverse strand, counting down.
CAACATCTTTCATAGGAATTTTACAACAACCAGTATAAGAATCGATGATGAACGAACAGATGTAAAAGAACGGATTTTACATGATAGAACTTCTCTATTTACAGTATATATCCATCGTCACTCACTGATCCACAAAAAAACTCTATTTCAACTTCTCTAAAAAAAGACTACTCTATTTGACGAACTGGGCAACTGGCCCTTGCAGCGCACGCGCCGCCGGGAGGTGGTTGACTCTGAGCCGATGGGGTGGTTGAGATCCGCGCTGCCAGCACACAAGGGGCCAGGGAGGTGGAGGGCTCCGTTCCCCTGCCATGGCCACAACTCGTCCATAGAAGATGTAGACAAGGCAGCGTGAGCGTAGAGGAGGGGAGGTCCCGCGGCAGGATGGAGGAAGAGGATCCCGCAGCCACCGGGCCCTGCTCGCCGTGCCGGCGGCCAGCCAGGTTTGTCCGCACCGCCGCCTAGCCGCGGCCGCCGCAGCCCAGCCGCACTCTGCCGCGGCCACCTCTGCCCTCGCCCGTGCAGCCTCCCGGCCCTGCTCACCGTACCAGCGGCCAGCCAGGTTCGCCCGCGCCCGCCGCTGGCCTCGACCGCACCGCCCCGCATCCGCGCTCCGCCGCGGCCGCCTCTGGCCTAGCCAGCGCCGCCGCCAAGCCGTGATCCCGCGCGCGGGCGGGGAGGACGAGGAAGATCCCGCGTTGGCCTCTGGCTCAGTCGACGGGGAGGCGGGGTCAAGCGGCGGCGGTTGACGAGTAGGGGAGGAGGAGGAAGATCCCGCGCTGGCCTCTGCTCAGGCGATGGTGAGGCGGGTCGACCGGCGGCGGCTGATGAGCAGGGGACGACGAGGAGGTCTGGACCGGGCAAAGTGTGTGCGGCAGAGAAGGGATCGAGGAAGAGATAGAGTCGGGCGTGGGAGAGATATTGTGGCGGGCCTTGGGGATAAGAGAGAGGGAGCGGTTGGATGGGTGGGTGGGGCGTGCGTGGTGAGAGACGGAGGCAGGTGCGGGCGACCGAGATTGTGCCACCTCATCAATCCATGGGATCGATCCGTGTGCTGTGCTTTCTCTTTGTCGTCTGCGATTTTTTTTACAGACGGCAAAGAGGTCCCTTTGCCGTCTGTAAAATAAATCGCAGACGGCAAAGTCTTTGCCGTCTGGGATATATTTTACAGACGGCAAAAAGAGCTCTTTGCCGTCAGTAAAAAAAAATCCCAGACGGCAAAGAGTCTTTGCCGTCTGTGTTTTTTTACAGACGGCAAAGTAATGATTTGCCGTCAGTTGTTCTTTGCCGTCAACCGCTGTCGGCAAAATTTGTCTTTGCCGGCTAGCCCGACGAAATGCTGACGGCAAAGAACAGTACTGCCGGCAAATCTCTTGTTTCCCGTAGTGTCAAACCATTATGTTCATAAGTCCTCGAAGAATTTCTCTGCTTATTCATATGCTTATCCTAACCACTCTTCTGTGAAATGAAGTGCACTGGCTTCGATGCCATCTTTTTCTTATGGAGCTCGCAAAATGATGAACTCTTTGCCACACCTTCAGATGTGGGTGGTGAAGAAAAAGAACTAATCTCTTATGAAGGGTTAGGTCTCCAGACGAGCTTAATCGTCTGAAGAATTTGCTGGAGACCTGAATATGCTTGAATGGATGCAAGCTAATCATGAAGAAATGAATCACTCATTTCTCACGTCCTCATATTGCTATATCGGTTACTGTGATTGATGAAATTGATATCATATTCTTCACTGATGAAGTATATGGGTTCGTAAGTTGCACTAATTCATCTGCAGGATGAACAACCCAAAGCTACTGAGTGGGTCCTCGACAGTGGATGTACTAATCACATGACCGGTGACAGGAACTTATTAATGGACACTGTCGGTGTCAAAACCGGCGGATCTCGGGTAGGGGGTCCCGAACTGTGCGTCTAGGCGGATGGTAACAGGAGACATGGGACACGATGTTTTACCCAGGTTCGGGCCCTCTTGATGGAGGTAAAACCCTACGTCCTGCTTGATTAATATTGATGATATTGGTAGTACAAGAGTGAATCTACCACGAGATCAAGGAGGCTAAACCCTAAAGCTAGCCTATGGTATGATTGTTGTGATATATGTTGTCTTCTACGGACTAAAGGCTCCGGTTTGTATAGACACCGGAGGAGGCTAGGGTTACACAGAGTCGGTTACAATGGTAGGAGATCTACATATCCGTATTGCCAAGCTTGCCTTCCACGCCAAGGAAAGTCCCATCCGGATACGGGACGGAGTCTTCAATCTTGTATCTTCGTAGTCTTGGAGTCCGGCGGACGATGATAGTCCGGCTGTCCGGACACCCCCTAGTGCAGGACTCCCTCAATAGCCCCTGAACCAGGCTTCAATGACGATAAGTCCGGCGCGCATAATGTTCGGCATTGCAAGGCGGGTTCCTCCCTTGAATAATCCAGAGAAGATCATGAACACCAGGATAGTGTCCGGCTCTGCAAAATAAATTCCACATTCCACCGTAGAGAGAATAAAATGTACACAAGTCCAATCTGCTGACGTATTATGCGGCATGACATCACACCGCTACCAGGCTTTTACTTGAATCGTTTTTTTTATTATACCACCTCAACACGTTTAGCGAAGCGGTTTCCTTGGCACGTCTTGTCGAAGCAGAGATCATGTTCCCCTTATTCCGGGATACTCATCAATACGAACGTGGGTAACCCAACCACGCCATTGATGGTGGCGCTTGGGAGATAAGCGAGTTTTACCAGGCTGGTGGGGGGCGCATAGTCTTCGCCCTGCCTATATAAGGGATAAGGATTCACCTTTTCACCCACGCCTTCTTCCTCCTTTGCTCATCCACCTTCGCGCACTCAAGCTCCAACGCCCAAGCTCGCGCATCTCGTCTTAACCTTCCCCGACCATGTCCGGAGGGGGAGGCAAGTGGTTGGCTTCCACCGTCAAGGAGGAGCACATCACCAAGCTGCCCAACGCCGGATACCTTTCCAGCGATATTGCGCACCGGCTGCCCGACGAGGGGCAGCTCATCCCTACCCCTGGGCCCCATGAGAGGGTCGTCTTCCTTCCCCACTTCCTCCGCGGACTGGGCTTTCCACTGCACCCTTTCGTCCGGGGGCTCATGTTTTATTACGGCCTGGATTTCCATGATCTGGCGCCGAACTTCATCCTCAACATCTCGGTGTTTATCGTCGTGTGCAAGGCCTTCCTCTGCATCCAGCCCCACTTCGGCCTGTGGCTCAAGACCTTCAATGTCAAGCCGAAGGTTGTGAAGGGCACGCAAGCGGAATGCGGAGGCGCCATGTTGGGAAAGTTGCCCAACGTCCTTTGGCTCGAAGGGGCCTTCGTGGACTCCGTTAAGGGGTGGCAATCGGGGTGGTTCTACATCACCGAGCCGCGTGAACCCATGTGGGCGGCGGCCCCCGAGTTCAGATCTGGCATCCCCACGCAGCTCACCTCCAGGAAAGAGAAGGGCTTGTTGTGGGGCAATCCGAAGGAGCTGACGGGACTCCGAGCCTGTATCCAGAAGCTGGTGAACAATAAGCTCAGGCTCGTCGACGTGGTCCAAGTCATGCTCATCCGCCGGATTCTCCCATGCCAAGAACGGGCATTCAATCTGTGGGAGTTCAATCCGGAACAGCACCATGCGCTAAGAGGGCTCTTCGACACGACGTATGAAGGCGCCTGGAGGGTGCTGTTTAAGGGCGCCGAAGCCCCCACATCCGTGACGGAAGATCGCGGATTTCACTCGCAGCATCCAGCTAACGAGGTAAGTGATTCAACCCCTTTACGGGACAGTTGTGGTAAACAGATTGATTCTAAGAGGGTTTCAATCTCTCTTTTCCTTTGGCAGGAATGGATGGAGAAGGCCGAGCAGCTCATCTGTCTGGCTCCCATGCCAGAAGACCCAGTGAACGCCCGTCTAGCAGGGCTACTGGTTCCGGCACCGCACGTGGTGCCGGAGAAGAAGGCCAAGAAGGTGGCCACGGGGACTCGAAAGAGTTCCCGCAATCAAGCGTCCGACGACAAGGCGGACTCCTCCCCCGAAGACGAGGGGGAGGAAGAAGACTCTCTCCCGAAGGAGGGAGAGAGGAAGAGGAAGGCTTCCCCAATAGGGGAGGCCGAAGGGTGCAAGAGGGGGAGGACTATTCCCCCGGACAGTTCCGCCAACACCATCATTGGCGAGGAGGAGTGGCCTTCAAGGGCCAGGCCTCCGGCGAGATCGTAAGTATCCGGATCCCTGATATGCAATTTCTTTCGCGTCACCTAGTGTCCTACTAATGCCGCATACTGTCCGCAGTCCGGCCAGTGATGATCTCCCCGCTTCATCGAGCGGGTCGTTGGCCCCGTCGGATGTGGATTCACTTCCGACTGCCTCTACCCCCCGTGCCGATGAGGACGCCGAGGTGGGATCCCAGAGAGGGACCCATCAGGAGGAGGCTCCGGAGGCGCCGCCAGGCAGCCTCCCGGACTTTGCGCCGGACTCTACATCGGAACCTGCAGCGGTTCTAGAGTCCGGCAGGCGGCCTCTTCGAAAGAAGGGCAAGACTGTGACACCGGCGGCCTCCGTCCAACCGGAGGCGCCGGACAACTTGTTGGAGGCGCTTAAAGGCGCTTCCATCGAGGAAGAACACTGCACTATCATGAGTGCGGTGATTCAGAAGGTTCAGCTCTCCAAGAGCGGGCTGACCGAAGCCTGCAGCAGCCTTCTAACAGGCTTTGAGGTAAGAAGTTATAATTATGTAATGTAATACCGCATAGACAGTAGCCCCTGATGCTCAGTTCGGTGTTCGGAATGAAAAGCCGGACTGAGGATCTAAGAAGATATACGCAGGGTTGCTTAAAATATGTCAATATGGGTTTGCAGGCTGCGCTGCTGACCTCTGCCGCACTGACTGCGGAGGTCGGTGCGTTGAAGCAGGATCTCGAGCGGTCCGAGCAAGAGCTCGGCCATGCCAAGAAGCAGCTCGAGGACAAAGAAAGTGAGTAACACCACTTTGAATAGTTACCTTACAGAAAAGGATTTTGGTTGCAATAAAATTAACAAGGATAATATGGGTATTGCAGGGGCCACGAACGAGGTGGCAGCCCTGAAGGCGGCTGTGTCCGCGGCCGAACGCAGTGCGGCCGCGGAATGGGCAGAGCGAGAAAAGCAGGAGGCACATGTGGCGGAAGTACGGCAAGAGCTCCAGGCTCTCATGGAGAAGCATGAGAGCTTGGAGCGTGACTCCAAGACTCGAGAGTCTGAGCTTGCCTCGGCTCTCGAAAGTGCCAAGTCCGCCAAAGCCGAGGCCCATAAGGCCCTTCAGGAGGTTGAAGATGTAAAGAATATAGCGGCGGGTAAGGCATTTTTCATGCAAAGCAAGCATGTTAATGTAAACTACCTGACACTTACCCGCATTCGGAGCTCTCCAGGGGCGTTTGCAGATCTGCCGCGTAGTGTGTTCGATGCCGCCGCATTCTATCGTGGCGAGGAGGGGAGCTCGACGGAGAAGGTCTTCTGGTCTCAGTACGCTGAGGCCGGCCATCCGGTGCCCCCAAGCGACCAGCTGAAGCAGCTGGTCGAACTCCACAAGGTAGCTGAGGAGGCCATGAAGGGCCTTATAGTCCGGCTGTGGCCTGGACAGGCCATGCCTGGGAGCTACTTCAGCCTCGTGCGATGGCTGGTGGATGCGTGCCCCTGGGTGGAGGTCATCAAGCGCTCCGCCTGTATTGAAGGTGCTCGTCAGGCCCTTGCCCGCACAAAGGTGCACTGGGGCAGGCTGGATGCGGAGAAGCTTCTCACTGACCCGCCGCCACCGGGCAAGGAGTATCATACGCCCGAAATGTATTATAAAACTGTCCTGAAGGGAGCCCGCGATATTGCGGATGAATGCCCCAGAGATGTAATTTTTGAGTAAACTCGCTATGTATTATCCTGTGCGCTGAAAACTTTGTTCATATGCGCATTAAGCAACGCTTGTTTAATTTAAAATATTACCTTCTGTGCGGCCGTTTATAAAATCTGAGAGATGGCAAGTCGTTGGCTTCAGCCCCCGAGCCGCGAGTGCTGGGGTGTTCGGGATAAACTTGAGCACTCTTGTTCCCATTTTTGGGTCCATCTAGGGAGGCGCTCAACACAACGAACAAGGCAACCGGACTTATAATGCTTGAACACTCTCACTTAGCCATAGAATTCTATAATTTTAAATTTCAGCGAAGCCCCTGGTATTCGGAAGACCGAATCCGGGGCGCTATCCACGCCTTCATCGGACATTTATCCGGAACTTCGCTCGAAGCGGCGTGAGTCTTTAAGGACTCAAAAAGACCTCTCGAACAGCAACCAGTCTCTCGCCTTATCATGCCGGTCAGTTTTAGCATTCTCCACTGAGGCGCTCGCCCGGCTCAACCGGGGCGCAATCGCAGTGGTTCTCCCAGTGCCACCTTAGCCGACAGAACGGAACATAAGGCACCAAAACGTGGGAGCCGGGCAAACCCAACTATTGACCCAAGACATGATTCGGAGCCGATTCATATAATGCTATAAGTTCGGGGTGCCGCACTTAGGAAAGTGTTCAGACTTATCACACCATAATGTGGGGAACATAAGCCCCTGGTGTATTACACCGTATCAAAATATACGGGTGCAAGATGTCCTGTAATGAACACATATATATAAAAAGTAATGTAATTGCAGTCGAAAAATGCTGCATTATTTATTAAAGGAAGTCTGCTATGAGTGCGGACTGATACAAATAGTGTGGTAAGCAAGGGATTTGGACTAATTAAACATGTCCCCCTCTAGGGATGAGCTGCAGACTTGGTGTATATAATCGAATTTAATGCTCGTAACTGAGACCACCTGAGTGTTCGTCGCTGCCTTCTTTCTTCCCTGGCTGTTGCATCGTGAGTTCGGCAGGTTCACCGCCGGACAGGGCCTCTGGTTAACGGAGTCCTCTGTATACAAAGAAGGAAAATAATAATAAAGAAAAGAAAAGGGTGGCGCACTTGCGAGCCCCTGGTGTGGTCGAGCCGCACTCTGGGTCCATTGTGATCGTGCCCCTTCCCCTGCGCCCATGGTATCTCCAAAGCGTAATGATGTACGCGGAGGGTTATTCTTGCAATCATGCGAGGGCGGGGGTTAGGGCCGCATTGCTACACGTGCTCTGATCGTGCTAGGTTGTCTTGGTTGGTATTGCTTCGGGCGCGTTTTGCTGTATCCGGCCGTTTAACGGCCGGACTCGAAAATTGCCTTAAAAGGCTGCTCTGTACTTCTGCCGCGAGAGCCGCTGTATGTTCCTCCGTTCGGAGGGAGCGTTCCGTATTTCCGTTGACCGTGATGACTCCACGAGGGCCTGGCATCTTGAGCTTGAGGTATGCATAATGCGGCACCGCGTTGAACTTTGCAAACGCGGTTCGTCCGAGCAGAGCGTGATAGCCGCTGCAAAATGGGACTATGTCGAAGATTAACTCTTCGCTCCGGAAATTATCCGGGGATCCGAAGACCACTTCTAGTGTGACCGAGCCCGTACAATTGGCTTCCACACCTGGTATGACACCTTTAAAGGTTGTCTTTGTAGGTTTAATCCTTGAAGGGTCTATGCCCATCTTGCGCACTGTATCCTGATAAAGCAAGTTCAGGCTACTACTGCCGTCCATCAGGACTCTCGTGAGGTGAAATCCATCAATGATTGGGTCTAAAACCAATGCGGCGAATCCGCCATGGCGTATGCTGGTCGGATGGTCTCTTCGATCGAAAGTGATCGGACAAGAGGACCATGGATTGAACTTCGGGGCGACTGGCTCCATCGCATAGACGTCCCTTAGTGCGCGCTTCCTCTCCCTCTTGGGTATATGGGTTGCAGATGAGTTCCACTCAGGAAGAATTTATTCCACCATGTCTAAAATGCATTGAGCGTGACTCTGCTAATTCTTCACCTGAATGTTCAAATGCTTCTACTGCTGCAAATTCTTCAACTGCCTCTGTGGTCACAAATTCCTCATCTGAGGATACCACATGTATCACTGATGATAATGCAGGGTTGAAGGAATTGTATGTGACAGGCATATACAAAAGCCTCAAAGGGCATCACACTCTTTGTGATGTCCTCAAAAAGCAGATCTTGAACAGGAACCCTAGGAAAGAGGGTATTGCCTTTGAGACGAAACTCAATGTTGATGGGACCTACTGGAAACCTAAGCAGTACCCCAAAAACCTCATGGGTTGCTGCGAAGGGACCTTCCATACATCCATGCACATTATCTGGCTTTACTTGTGAATCTTCATATTCCTCTGATGAGTCATTTGACTCCAACTATAAACTGTTCAGGAATCAGAATGGCGATGTATTTGCTCGATATGTTGGAACTAACTACAGGAACGGTGCCTCTATGAAGAAAATCTGGGTTCCCAAAAGGTGCCTTGAAAATCTTCAGGTGAATGTCATCATGACACCACCTATATGAAGAAAAGGAACCGCAGATTAAATTCATCATATGGACCAAATTCTTCATCTGGATCAAATTCCTCACATGGATCAAAATCCTCATATGAACATCATCGTGCTAACACTTCTGTTTTGCAGGGAAAGTCTAAAGGCTATGAATATGTGCACTATTCTTCAAACCATTATGTTCATAAATCCTCAAAGAATTTCTCTTCTTATTCATATGCTTATCCTAACCACTCTTCCGTGAAACAAAGTGCACTAGCTTCGATGCCATCTTTTTCTTATGGAGCTCGCAGAATGATGAACTCTTTGCCACCCCTTTAGATGTGGGTGGTGAAGAAAAAGAACTAATCTCTTATGATGGGTCAGGTCTCCAGACGAGCTTAATCATCTGAAGAATTTGCTAGAGACATGAATATGCTTGAATGGACGCAAGCTAATCATGAAGAAATGAATCACTCATTTCTCACGTCCTCATATTGCTATATCTGTTACTGATTGATGAAATTGATATCATATTCTTCACTGATGAAGTATATGGGTTCGTAAGTTGCACTAATTCATCTGCAGGATGAACAACCCAAAGCTACTGAGTGGGTCCTCGACAGTGGATGTACTAATCACATGACCGGTGACAGGAACTTATTAATGGACACTGATTTATCTCCGTCTCATTTGAAGCATATCACCTACGCTGACCAAGGCAAAAGCAAGGTATTGGGTCTAGGTAGGGTTGCGATCTAAAAGGGTAGACACATGGACAAAGTCTTGCTTGTTGAGTCCTTAGGATTCAACCTCATGTATGTCTCAATGCTTTGTGATCTTGATATGGTTGTCGTCTTTGGCAAATATCGTTGCATTGTGCTAATGGTATATGACAAATCCAAAGTCTTCGAAGGCTTTAGGAAAGGAGATGTGTATATTGTTGATTTCTCTGCAGGACAACAACCTGCCACATGTCTATTGGCAAAAGCTTCAGAAGGCTGGTTATGGCATCGATGACTTGGTCATGCTAGGATGAGGAACTTGCATACACTCGCGAAGAAGAAGCATGTCATTGGCATCGAGGGTGTTAAATTCCTCAAAGATCATCTTTGTGGGGCTTGTGAGTCTGGAAAGATCACCAGAGCCAAGCATCCCTCGAAGACTGTCATGACCACTTCTCGTCCCTTTGAATTACTTCATATGGATCTCTTTGGCCCTACTCATTATGCCACGTTCTCGAGTTCTGCATCATTATATGGCTTTGTTATTGTTGATGATTATTCTCGTTATACATGGGTGCATATCATCACTTAGAAAAATGAAGTGCAGGAAGTCTTCAGATGATTTTCCTCAAGAGCTTCTACGAACTTCGGTGTGAAGATCAAGCATATCAGGAGTGATAATGGAACTGAGTTCAAGAACAGTGGTCTCAATGAATATCTTGATATACTTGGTATTACTCACAAGTTATATGCTCCCTATACTCCTCAGCAGAATGGTGTCATGGAGCGCAAGAACACTGGTCTTTTTGAGATGTCTCGCACTATGCTTGATGAATACAAGACACCACAGCGCTTTTGGCAGAAGCTATTGATACTGCATGCCACATCATCAACAGAGTATATCTTCACAAATTCTTCAAAAAGACCTCATATGAACTCCTCAATGACAAGATACCCAATGTAAGTTATTTCAAAGTCTTCGGTGATAAATGCTGGATTAGAGATCCTCACCATCACTTCAAATTTGCACCGAAAGCACATGAGGGTTTTATGCTTGGTTACGGAAAGGACTCGCACACCCATAGAGTCTTCAACACCAATCATCACAAGATTGTTGAAACTATAGATGTGCGGTTTGATGAAACTAATGGCTCGCAAAGAGAGCACCTACCTCATGTGCTAGATGAAGTGTCACCTGAGAAATCCATCAAGCTCAAAGCTACTGAGGATATCATCCCTACCGAAGAATCTACTGAAGAAGTCATTCCGGATCGTGAAGACAATCACGCTGGTGCTGCTGAAGAAAATGGCCCTGACGAAATTGCTGGGCCTAAGCAAAGCCGTCAACCTGCTCATCCTCGCGTTGCAAACGAAGTGCAGATTGAGAAAATCATCAATGGCATCAATGCACCAGGTCCTCTAACGCGCTCAAAAGCTTCACACTTTTCTAACTTTTGTGGGCATTTTGCGTTTGTCACTATCACAGAGCCCACCAAAGTTGATGAAGCATTCATGGAATCTGAGTGGATTCAAGCCATGCAAGATGAATTGCATTAATTTGAGCGAGCTTGTCAAGCAACCAGACCCACGCAAGCACAACATCATCGGTACCAAATGGATCTACCGCAACAAACAAGATGAAAATGGCCTTGTGGTGAGGAATAAGGCTCGTCTTGTAGCTCAAGGCTACACACAGGTTGAAGGAATTGATTTTGATGAAACTTTTGCACCTGTTGCTAGACTTGAAGCTATTCGCATATTGCTTGCTTACGCTGACCATCATAATATCATCTTACATCAAATGGACGTGAAAAGTACATTCCTCAATGGTAAGCTTGAGGAAGAAGTATATCTTGCTCAACCACCAGGTTTTGACGATCCAAAATTTTCAGATCACGTCTACAGACTCAACAAGGCCCTCTATGGTCTCAAGCAAGCACCTCGGGCGTGGTACGATACATTGAAGGAATTCCTCACAAAGAAAGGCTTCAAACACGGTTCACTTGACCCAACTCTTTTCACCAAAGCATATGATGATAAATTATTCGTGTGCTTAATATATGTTGATGATATTATCTTTGGCTGTTGTCGTGGAATTGTCACATCAGATGTCCTAGTGTGAGGACTTAGTCGTGGAGCCATCGCAATGAGATTAGCTTAAAGGGGTTAAACCGGACAAAGGACACGAGGAGTTTATACTGGTTTGGCCCCTTGCGGTGAAGGTAAAAGCCTTTGATCAAGTTGTGGTGGAATTGATGGGGTTTCGATGACCAGGGAGTGAATCCACTTTGCCTGGCTCCCGAGTTGTTGTTTCTTGTCCTTGAACCGCCGCCGGGTCGTCCCTTTATATACACATGTTGACTCCCGGCGGTTTACAGAATCCCGGCCGGCTCATACACATGTCCGACTCAGTTTCTACTCTTTCCTACCTTATGATACGTCTCCGTCGTATCTATAATTTTTGATTATTCCATGCCAATATTATTCAACTTTCATATACTTTTGGCAACTTTTTATACTATTTTTGGGACTAACATATTGATCCAGTGCCTAGTGCCAGTTCCTGTTTGTTGCATGTTTTATGTTTCGCAGAAACCCAATAACAAACGGAGTCCAAACGGATTAAAACGGACGGAGAATTATTTTGGAATATTTGTGATTTTTGGGAGGAAAAATCAACGTGAGACGGTGCCCGAGGGGGCCATGAGACAGGGGGGCGCTCCCCAGGGAGGCAGGCGCGCCCTGGACCCTCCTGGCCCCCCCGTAAGGCGGTTGACGCTCTTCTTTTGCCGCAAGAAATATAATTTTATGAGAAAGATCTGGGCGAAAGATTCACCCCAATCGGAGTTACGGATGTCCGAATATAAAAGAAATGGTGAAGGGGCAGAATCAAGGAAAACAGAAACAGAGAGAGACAGAGAGATAGATCCAATCTCGAAGGGGCTCTCGCCCCTCCCAAGCCATGGGAGCCAAGGAACAGAGGGGAAACCCTTCTCCCATCTAGGGAGAAGGTCAAGGAAGAAGAAGAAGATGGGGGGGCTCTCTCCCCCTTGCTTCCGGTGGCGCCGGAGTGCTGCCGGGGGCCATCATCATCACCGCGATCTTCACCAACACCTCTGCCATCTTCACCAACATCTCCATCACCTTCCCCCATCTATATTCAGAGGTCCACTCTCCTTTAACCCGCTGTACCTTCTACTTGAACATGGTGCTTTATGCTTCATATTATTATCCAATGATGTGTTGCCATCCTATGATGTTTGAGTAGATTTTCGTTGTCCTATCGGTGATTGATGAATTGCTATGATTGGTTTGAGTTGCATGTTTTATTATTGGTGCTATCCTATGGTGCTCTTCGTGTCGCGCAAGCATGAGGGATCCCTGCTGTAGGGTTTGCAATATGTTCATGATTTGCTTATGGTGGGTGGCGTGAGTGACAGAAGCACAGACCCAAGTAAGTAGGTTGTTTGCGTATGGGATAAAGGGGACTTGATACTTTAATGCTATGGTTGGGTTTTACCTTAATGATCTTTAGTAGTTGCAGATGCTTGCTAGAGTTCCAATCATAAGTGCATATGATCCAAGAAGAGAAAGTATGTTAGCTTATGCATCTCCCTCAAATAGAATTGCAATAGTGATTATCAGTCTAGTAAAGTAGTCAATTGCTTAGGGGCAATTTCACAACTCCTACCACCACTTTTCCACACTCGCTATATTTACTTTATTGCTTCTTTATCTAAACAGCCACTAGCTTTTATTTACGTGCTCTTTATTATCTTGCAAACCTATCCTATCACACCTGCGAAGTACTTCTAGTTTCATACTTGTTCTAGGTAAAGCGAACACTAAGCATGTGTAGAGTCGTATCAGTGGTAGATAGGACTTGAGAGAATATTTGTTCTACCTTTAGCTCCTCGTTGGGTTCGACACTCTTACTTATTGAAAGAGGCTACATTATCCCCTACACTTGTGGGTTATCAAGACCTTTTTCTGGCGCCGTTGCCGGGGAGTCATAGCGTGGGGTGAATATTCTCGTGTGTGCTTGTTTGCTTTATCACTAAGTAATTTTTATTTGCTGTTCTAAGTTGTTCTCTATCTTTAGTTATGGATATGGAACACGAAATACCAAAAAAAGGTGTACTTGCTACTCATGGAGATGGGGAACCTCCTGAAACCCTCGATGCTGATTATGTGAAAGATATTATGTACTACTTTGATAATCCTGAGAAAACCCCATTCAATTATGTTATGGGAGACATGTTGGATCAACGTGAATACTTTAGGGATTATCGCTTGACACAAAAAGGGAAACTATTATGGGATCAAATTCATATGTTACGTTGTTATGCTCGTCAACTATGCTTGATACATGATTATACTTGTTGCTCTAGGATGAAGGCTCCACACCTTCCCTTTTCATGCAAATTCAGTGATAATAAAACCTTGGCTTCTTATGCTAATGGTATCTATGACTACTATGATGTGGAACAAATAGAAGAATTTTTTGCTTTTATGGGTGCTTATGAGATTGAATCTATGTTTAAAGCATTTGACGATTTTGATGATTCAGTTTACAGACCTGAAAATTTTGCTATACTTAGATATTGCTATGAAAATTAAGAATACAATTACAATATTGATGCATTTATTGAGAAAGTCTCCGCTGCCCAAGAAGAGACTAATATTTTGCAGGAAGCTATGGAAGAAGAAATTGATGAAACTGTGAGCTCATTGGATGAAAAAGATGATGAGGAGACTCTTCAACTCATACATTGTTTAATTCCCCTTCGTGCTTATCGAAGGATGATTCCTATGATGATTGTTATGACCCCGTTGATTCTATTGAAATATCCCTTTTTGATGATGCTTGCTATGCTTGTGGCCAAGATGCCAATATGAATTATGGTTATGGAGATGAACTTGCTATAGTTCCTTATGTTAAACATGAAATTGTTACTATTGCACCCACGTATGATAGTCCTATTATATTTTTGAATCCTCCAAACTACACTATATGGGAGAAGTTTGTGCTTATTAAGGATTATATTGATGGGTTGCCTTTTATCGTTGCACATGATGATTTTGATAGATGTAATATGCATGTGCTTGCTGCTCCTACTTGCAATTATTATGAGAGAGGAACTATATCTCCACCTCTCTTTGTTTCCAATATGATAGAATTGCAAGAAACTGCTTATACTATGCATTGGCCTTTACTATGTGTGCATGAATTGTTCTCTTATGACATGCCGATGCATAGGAAGAGAGTTAGACTTCGTCGTTTCATGATATATATTACTTTGTGCTCACTACTAAATTACAAATCATTGTTAATTAAAATTGGCTTTGATATACGTTGGGATCCGGGTGGATCCATTACTTGAGCACTATATGCCTAGCTTAATGGCTTTAAAGAAAGCGCTTTTAGGGAGACAACCCGGAAGTTTTAGAGAGTCATTTATTTTTCCTAATTTGGGTAGAATGTTTGGGGTACCAGAAGTATGGTGAATGTTCAGATTGCTACAGACTGTTATGTTTTTGACAGATTCTGTTTTTGATGCATAGTTTACTTGTTTTGATGAAACTATCAATTTCTATCAGTGGATTAAGCCATGGAAAAGCTATATTGCAGTAGACACAATGCAAAAAAATATATGAATTAGTTTGCTACAGTACCTAGAGTAGTGATTTGCTTTATTATACTAACGGATCTTACCGAGTTTTCTGTTGAAGTTTTGTGTGGATGAAGTGTTTGATCGAGGAGGTTTCGATATGAGAAAAGGAAGAGAGGCAAGAGCTCAAGCTTGGGGATGCCCAAGGCACCCCAAGTAAATATTCAAGGATACTCAAGCGTCTAAGCTTGGGGATGCCCCAGAAGGCATCCCCTCTTTCTTCAACAAGTATCGGTATGTTTTTGGATTCGTTTCGTTCATGCGATATGTGCAAGTCTTGGAGCGTCTTTTGCATTTAGTTTTCGCTTTTCTTTTATGCACCACGCTGGTATGAGATAGTCGGTTGATTTATAGAATGCTCATTGCACTTCACTTAAATCTTTTGAGTATGGCTTTATAGAATGCTTCATGTACTTCACTTATATCATTTGAAGTTTGGATTGCCTGTTTCTCTTCACATAGAAAACCGCAATTTGTAGAATGCTCTTTTGCTTAACTTATATTTGTTAGAGCGCGGGCATATCTTTTTTAGAAAGAATTAAACTCTCTTGCTTCGCTTATATCTATCTAGAGAGATGACAGGAATTGGTCATTCCCATGGTTAGTCATAAAATCCTACATAAACTTGAAGATCGCTGAATATGATAAGTTTGATTCCTTGCAATAGTTTTGCGATATAGAGATGATAATATGTGGGAGGTACTAGTAGATGGTTGTGTTTAGTAAGGATGTTGGTGTTAAGGTTTGTGATTCCCGAAGCATGCACGTATGGTCTACTAACTATGTAACCAAATTGGCGCGCATTGTATTTTGATTTGCGTGAAGGTCGGGAGCGCGCGATGGTTAACTCCTACCAACCTCCCCCCTAGGAGCATGCTCATAGTACTTTGTTTTGAGGGCTAATAAATTTTTGCAATAAATATGTGAGTTCTTTATGACTAATGTTGAGTCCATGGATTATACGCACTCTCACCCTTCCATCATTGCTAGCCTCTTCGGTACCGTGCATTGCCCTTTCTCACCTTGAGAGTTGGTGCAAACTTCGCCGGTGCATCCAAACCCCGTGATACGATACGCTCTATCACACATAATCCTCCCTATATCTTCCTCAAAACAGCCACCATACCTACCTATTATGGCATTTCCATAGCCATTCCGAGATATATTGCCATGCAACTTCCATCATCATCATATACATGACTTGAGCATTCATTGTCATATTGCCTTGCATGATCGTAAGATAGCTAGCATGATGTTTTCATGGCTTATCTGTTTTTTTTTTGATGTCATTGTGTCGTGGGAACGAACACCTATGGGACCGGAGCCCCTTTTCGGTCCGGCGGGGGGCGGAGGTCGCACGAAGAGCGGATCGAGGCGAGGCACGCGAGCGATTTTACCCAGCTTCGGAGCTCTCCGGAGAGATAATACTCCTATTGCTACTTTGTAGTTGTATTATGTTCTTGCTTGAGAGTGTGGGTGTGTTCTAGTGTCGAATGCTTCGACCCCCCTCTACGTTGCGCATGGGCCTCCTTTTATTTGCTCAAGGGGTCACCGATAGGTGGCAACGCATGCAAGGGCAAAAACGTAAAAGATGTGGTTGGTACAACTGCTTCTACAGTGCATCGTACCTAATCCTGACGGCAGGGGACAAAAGCATTAAATGCCCGTCCGTGTCGCCCAAACAGTGCAGAAAAGGACCGTCAGGGGTGCCACCGCTCGCCACGATGGCGGTCTTGTCACCGCCGCTTGCCACCTCGCACCGCTGGCTGCACAGCCTCTCACCACGCGCACCTGGAAAGGTACCGTGGCGACATGTTGATGGATGCACTGGAGCGTGAGTCCAGAGTGGTGGCTTCGCCGCGGCAAGCGCTTTGCCGGGGTCGTTGTCTTGTCGCATCCGGAAGCTTGTCGCTGACCGGGCCTTGCCGGGACGCGCGGCGCGTCGCGGCAAGTTCCTTGAAATGCCTTGGTTGGTCTTCCCGGCAAGCTCCTCTTGCCGGGGCCTTGTCCTTCCCGGCAAGCTCCTCTTGCCGGGGCCTTGTCTTCTCGGCTTGAACACTTTGTTCTTGAATGGCTCCAAAGGAACCACGGAGGACCTTGGCAGGCGCCCGGCAAGCCTTGTCGCGGGGCGTTGCGACTGCCCGTGCACAAGTTCGGGATACTAGTGTACTCCTACTCTAGTACACCGATAGGAGCCCCCGGGCCTGGGCCACACACGGTGCCGAGCGCTGTTGGGCCAGGCCCAATACAGGGCACGGGCACGCGCGTCCTGGGGCCACGTCGTACCTTACTCCGTATCCACCGCGCTCTCCCCTAATGGCACGCGTCGAATGCGGCGTCGTGGGAGAGATCGTGGGTAATTCTTTATCCGGAAAAAGCGTAACGTTCGCCTCCTCCCTCTTTATAAGCAGGGGAAACAGGGGCATTTCCCCCACCTTCGCCATTTGCGGTTCCAATCTCAGAAATCTCCGCCGCTCCCCTCCGCTTCCAAAGCCGAAAGAGAGCAGCGCTTCGCCCCCCATCGCCGCCGTCGCCGCCAACGCCTTCGATCTCCCACACCACCTCCGTCATGGCTCCAAAAACCGGGAAGGGCGTGAAGTCGGCCGAGGAGCTGCGGTTTGAGGCGCTGCGGAAGGAGCAGGCAACTTTCCCCCCTGAGCTCTCCGTGAAGGAGCTGAGGGAGTGGTTCTACCTCTTCTGGTCGACGGAGACGCGAGCGCATCCGCGCACCAACGTACTCTCCGCCGCCGCTTCCGAACGGGCTTCGAACGGATACCCTTTCTTCGCACTGTTCTTCTACTGCGGGCTCTGCCCACCCTTCTCTGAATTCTTTTGTGACATCATGAACACCTACGGGTTCCACCTCCTTGACTTCACCCCCAACGCCGTTCTGACCATGGCAGTTTTTGCGCATCTCTGCGAAAACTTTGTCGGAGTCCACCCAAACGTAGCCCTCTTCCGCCAAAAGATGTCGTGGGAACGAACTCCTATGGGACCGGAGCCCCTTTTTGGTCCGGCGGGGGGCGGAGGTCGCACGAAGAGCGGATCGAGGCGAGGCACGCGAGCGATTTTACCCAGCTTCGGAGCTCTCCGGAGAGATAATACTCCTACTGCTGCTTTGTAGTTGTATTATGTTCTTGCTTGAGAGTGTGGGTGTGTTCTAGTTTCGAATGCTTCGACCCCCCTCTACGTTGCGCATGGGCCTCCTTTTATTTGCTCAAGGGGTCACCGACAGGTGGCAACGCATGCAAGGGCAAAAATGTAAAAGATGTGGTTGGTACAACTGCTTCTACAGTGCATCGTACCTAATCCTGACGGCAGGGGACAAAAGCATTAAATGCCCGTTTGTGTCGCCCAAACAGTGCAGAAAAGGACCGTCAGGGGCGCCACCGCTCGCCACGATGGCGGTCTTGTCACTGCCGCTTGCCACCTCGCACCGCTGGCTGCACAGCCTCTCGCCACGCGCGCCTGGAAAGGTACCGTGGCGACACGTTGATGGATGCGCTGGAGCATGAGTCCAGAGTGGTGGCTTCGCCGTGGCAAGCGCTTTGCCGGGGTCGTTGTCTTGTCGCGTCCGGAAGCTTGTCGCTGACCGGGCCTTGCCGGGACGCGCGGCGCATCGCGGCAAGTTCCTTGAAATGCCTTGGTTGGTCTTCCCGGCAAGCTCCTCTTGCCGGGGCCTTGTCCTTCCCGGCAAGCTCCTCTTGCCGGGGCCTTCTCTTCTCGGCTTGAACACTTTGTTCTTGAATGGCTCCAAAGGAACCACGGAGGACCTTGGCGGGCGCCCGGCAAGCCTTGCCGCGGGGCGCTGCGACTGCCCATGCACAAGTTCGGGATACTAGTGTACTCCTACTCTAGTACACCGACAGGAGCCCCTGGGCCTGGGCCACACACGGTGCCGAGCGCTGTTGGGCCAGGCCCAAAACAGGGCACTGGCACGCGCGGCCTGGGGCCACGCCGTACCTTACTCCGTATCCACCGTGCTCTCCCCTAACGGCACGCGTCGAATGCGGCGTCGTGGGAGAGATCATGGGTAATTCTTTACTCGGAAAAAGCGTAACGTTCGCCTCCTCCCTCTTTATAAGCAGGGGAAACAGGGGCAGTTCCCCCACCTTCGCCATTTGCGGTTCCAATCTCAGAAATCTCCACCGCTCCCCTCCGCTTCCAAATCCGAAAGAGAGCAGCGCTCCGCCCCCCATCGCCGCCGTCGCCGCCAACGCCTTCGATCTCCCACACCACCTCGATCATGGCTCCGAAAATCGGGAAGGGCGTGAAGTCGGCCGAGGCGCTGCGGCTTGAGGCGCTGCGGAAGGAGCGGGCAACTTTCCCCCCTGAGCTCTCTGCGAAGGAGCTGAGGGAGTGGTTCTACCTCTTCTGGTCGACGGAGACGCGAGCGCATCCACGCACCAAGGTACTCTCCGCCGCCGCTTCCGAATGGGCTCCGAACGGATACCCTTTCTTCGCGCTGTTCTTCTACTACGGGCTCTGCCCGCCCTTCTCTGAATTCTTTTGTGACATCATGAACACCTACGGGTTCCACCTCCTTGACTTCACCCCCAACGCCGTTCTGACCATGGTTGTTTTCGCGCATCTCTGCGAAAACTTTGTCGGAGTCCACCCAAACGTAGCCCTCTTCCGCCATTTCTTCATGCCCCGGGTCGAGAGAGGAGAGCCCCTAGCCGGAGGAATCGCCTGGATCTCGATAGCCGGCAAGAAGGAGGCCTATCTGGAGGGGGAGCTCCGCAGCAAATGGGAGGAGTGGAGAGCGGAATGGTGTTGGATCGTTGAGGAGAACCCGCAACCGTTCACTGCCCTGCGCCAAGCCCCAGCAGTGCGCGGCAACGATTGGAGCGCCCTAGCCGCGGACGACGACAAGCTGAAGATTGCCATCACCCGGATTTTGCGGCTTAGGCTTGCCGGGCTTACTGTAGGTGCTGTTGGCGCGGATTTCCTTCGTCGCCGCATCGCCCCCCTGCAAGAGAGGAGGAGACCCGCCTAGGAGTTCGGGGGTCCAGCGGATATCATGAGGCTGCGCCCGGGCCTCAACTTCAACTTCACCGTCCTGGAGCTGGATGCGATGCTCAAGGAGTTGTTCAAGCATGATACTCAGCATCCAGAATGGTTTAGGCTGCCGCAGGGCGTCATCTCGCTGTGCAACAATTCCTCGCTCGATCGCATCCGCGCAATGATGCCGGAGTGCGACTCGCATGGAATTATTCCAACTTGGTAGGAGCCCGCCGACGACGTCGTGCAGCAGTTTTTCGACGGCTTGGTGGAGGTGGCGGTCCACACCGACGAACAAAGGAGCCTCACCCGCGACACCACCGAGGATGAGATGCGGCGCATCGCCACCAGGGCGGAAGAGGCGGCGGCGGCCGCTGCCGCGGGCGAGTTTGGGTTTACCGTGGAGGAGGCAGAGGCAGCCGAAGCGGCAAGCCTTACCGATCAAGACGAGCTTGTCGGAGAGATCGCCGGCGAGGGAGAGCCCGAAGCCAAATCGAGCGAGCCCGCCGAGGGTGCAAGCGGCCAGCCATCTTCAAGCAGCTTGCCGCAAGCACAGCTCCTAGTGCAGCCCCCAGCTCCACCAAGAAGGCGCCTCTGCAGGACCGGGGACGTAGCAGGGCGGCAGACGGGTCAACAGCCGCCGCGCCGTGGGACACGCTCCACCGCGACAAGCACTGTTGCCACGGGAGCGTCTCACGCCGCTGCGGCAACTGGAGCAGGGTCCTCCCAGACCGCCGCTTCTGATCCGGCCGCTGCCCCCGCCAAGCGGCCAAGGGAGCCTACTCCTCCGCCTCGTCGCGCCGAAAGAGGACCGGACTTCGACCTCTCCGCGCTCAGCTCCGACGAGGAGGAAGAAGAGTAAGATTTTTTCGTTGTACTTATATTTCTTCAATTCTTGCTGTTTTTTTGTCTTGTATCTGACTTGCTTCACTCTGAACTTATTCCTTTTCAGGACCCTAGCCCAGAGAGCGGCGAAGAGGGCCAAGGCTCCAGTGATTATCATCGAGGACGAGCCCACCTCGACAGCAGGGGGCGCGCCCGAGACCACCTTGCCGGACCCGACAACTCCTCCCCGAAGCAGCCCCCAGCGCAGCCCCCAGCGTAAGTATCTGTTTACTTCCTGTGGTTGGGCGCGCATGGTGCTCTCTATTTGCTGATATCTGTCTATTGATATTTGTAGGAGGCCAGGAGCAACCGAAAGCCGCCCCTGAGGTGCTATCTGCTTCAACTACGCCGCCAAGGGAGGATTCCCCGGCAAGGGAGCACTCTCCGGCAATGGGAGGAGTCTCCGGCAAGGGGCAGCACCAGCGATCCCTCGGTGGTGGAGCCCATGGTTGAAGAGCCTAGCACAGGTAATCCTTCTTGCTGGAAAAACTTCCCTTCGGTTCTTCTTCTTCTGATTTTTCTTTTTGGATATTTGCTTGACTTTTTCTCCCTCTTCCTGCCTTCAGATCCACCTTCCACGGAGCCGATGGAGACCGAGGCCACCGGCGAGGAGAACGTGCGCGGCAATACTGTCGACGCTGCCGCCACCGAAGAAGAGGCCGGCGCTGATGATCCCGACGGCGAAGAGGCCGCCTAGGCTACTGGCGCAGGAGCTGACGAGGGGTCCGGTGATTTCACTGACGACCCTGAGGCCGCAGGAGCGCAAGGCGCTACGCCGACCGCCGATTCCTCTGCCGCTGACGCAGCGCTAGGCTCCGAAGAGCCCCAGCCCGGCGCCTACTTGAAGGCCGGCGACGGTGTCTTCATCAAGCTCCCCTGGGCTTCAAGCTCTAGGGCGCCGGTCGAAGGAGAAGTTTTTGACGGAGAAGTGCTCGCCTCCGCTGGGTTGACAATGGTCAACGCGCCAAGCAGCAGCAGCGGCGAACCTGAGGAGGAACAGCTGCTGCGGCGGCTGCTGTCGCTCTACCGCGCCCGACAAGCTAAGCTGGAATCCCGGGAAGCGCTTGTTGCGTAGGCGGGAGTGGATATTGAGAAGCAAGCGGAGGAGCTCCGGAGTCGCAACCAGGAGGCCCTCCGGTCCATTGCAGAGGAACGGGCGCAGCTTGTTGAGGCGCGGAAGGCCTTCCTCCTCGAGAAGGCTGAAGCCGAAGAGCAACAGCGGCTTGCCGCCGAGGAGCTGTCCGTGCGAGAAGGCGAGTTGACGCAGCGGAAGGTCAATCTGGACAGCTATGAGGAGGAGCTTGCTGCGCGCAAGCAAACGCTTGGCGGGGCTCTCAAGGAGGCAAAGGACGCTGCCGCAGCTGCTGAGGCCGCCAAGAAGGAGCTGGAAGTGAAAGTGGCGCAGCTAGAGGCCGGTCTTAAGGCGAGGAATGAAGAGCTTGCCGCGCTCCAGCGCGAGCGCGAGAAGGACGCCCTTGCCCACGGTGAGCTACAGGGTCGTCTCCTTGAGAAGGGCAAAGAGCTGAGCGCCGTCAAGGACTCCAACGCTGATCTCGAGTTGAAGCTGGCTACGCTGACCGAGACGCTGGACGGCACCAAGAAGCGGGAGGAGGACTTGAAGGAGGAGATCAAGGCCAACAAAGCGCTGCTGACGAGGGCCGCTGAAACCCAGAACACCTTCAGGGATACTGTGGAGCTCTGGATAGAGGGCCTCGTGAACATCGCCGCAGTCATTGATGAGGAGCTGGCACAGCTGGGGATGGAGGACTTTGGATACTCCTCCGATGAGAATCTCCAGCCCAGCGCCAAGCTCACTCTGTTCTTCAAGGGCGTGGCGACGGCCCTCCAGCAACTCCGGGAAAGGATCCCAAAGCAGCTGGCCGACGAGTCGCGCACGATCTGCGCCAGAGTTCTTCAAAAGGTGTTGGTGAAGGTGGCCTTCCGCAACCCAGGCCTCAACCTCACCAACGTCCTCAGGAACCTGCCGGCGGGTGCTGATCTGGAAGAGCTCAAGGCCCTTGTCGCACCCATTGTGGACAAGGTGAATGAAGTCAGGAGAGTTGACGGCGATCGCGTAGATTAGGCCGCCTGTTCTTTCCCTTTTCTTGCCGTTCCTAGCCATGTCATGAAAAACAATCTGTTTAGAGCTGCGATAAGCTATTTTGTAATATAACTTTATTTTGGGCAGTATTTGCTATGTTATTTCCTTTTCTTGATTCCTTCCTTTGTATGTTTTTTCCCTATGCTTTTAGGGAACTTGCCGGCATAGGCACCTTTGCCGCGAGCGCTGAGTGCGGAACATCAGCAGCCTGCTGGCAGTGCTGCTACCGACAAGAAACCTGGTCGCAACTAGTCGCAGCACACTTAAGTTGTTGAGCGGACTCGAAACAAAGTAAGGGTGCAACTAGCTACGAGTTGGTTCCTCCGCGCACATATTTTCCATAAAAACACGGTCGTTCGAGGAAAATAACTTAAAAAATTTAAAACTGATTTCTCAAACTTTGGCAACTTAGCTTTTCCGTCGTTCGCGTCCCGGCAAGGCGAAACTTTCTTGAACGACGCCTGGTCCACACCATTATCTCCTCCTTCCCCCCCGGCAAACTTGTGGGCGAGGGAACCTTCCTTTTGAGAAAAAGAAAGAAGAGAAAATAAAGATATGGAGCCTTAAGGCTCGTTATTGCTTACCGGGGGTAAGTGCTGCACAAAGTGTCAGATAACACATGCAAAGAATAGAAAGCATAAAATTGACAAGATGCGCGGAGCATATGAACTTTATTTATGCACGGGGTCTGCGCCTGGCTTTGTACATAGGATTACATGCAACAGCGGCAAGACTTGTACAAAAGGTGGTTGCCGGAACAGGTTCCGGCAACCGCGCCTTACGGGTAAAACTTACGAAGATGCTCAATGTTCCAGGAGTTGCTCACCGGAAAGCCATCTTCGGTCTCAAGGCGGACAGCGCCAGGCCTAGTGACTCGTTTCACCCGATAAGGGCCTTCCCACTTTGGCGTCAACTTGTTGGAATTCTTGGCGGATTGAACGCGCCGAAGAACAAGGTCGCCTTCCTCGAGACTTCTGGCATTAACTTTGCGGCTATGGTAGCGGCGCAAAGCTAGCTGGTATCGAGCAGCTCGTACAGCAGCCTGAAGACGATCCTCCTCAAGGAGCAGCGCGTCATCTTGTCGCAGCTGCTCTTGCTCAAGCTCATCATAAGCGAGCACTCGAGGCAATCCGCATACGAGTTCCGCGGGGAGAACTGCCTCTGCTCCATAGACTAGAGCGAAAGGTGTCTGGCCAGTGGCTCGATTTGGCGGCGTCCTGATCGACCAAAGAACCACCGGCAGCTCCACGATCCAGTTCTTTCCGCACTTGTGCAGCCTATCGAAAGTCCTGGTCTTGAGCCCGCGCAGCACCTCAGCATTTACCCTCTCCGCTTGACCGTTGCTTCTCGGGTGAGCAACAGAGGTGAAGCAGACCTTGGCACCAAGATCTTGGACGTACTGCATGAAGGTGCGGCTCGTGAATTGTGTGTCGTTGTCGGTGATGATCCTGTTAGGGACCCCGAAACGGCAAACAATTGACCTGAAGAACTTGACTGCTGACTGTGCTGTCACCTTCCTCACTGCCTCCACTTCCGGCCACTTTGTGAACTTGTCGATTGCAACATACAAGTACTCAAAGCCCCCGACAGCTCGGGGAAAGGGGCCGAGGATGTCGAGCCCCCAGACCGAAAATGGCCAAGATTAAGGGATCGTCTGGAGAGCTTGAGCTGGCTAGTGTATCTGCTTGGAATGGAACTGGTACGCTTCACACTTGGTTACTTGTGCAGTCGCATCCTGGAGGGCTGTCGGCCAAAAGAAACCTTGCCGGAATGCTTTGCCGGCAAGTGCTCTTGCGCCAATGTGGTGACCACATATGCCTCCATGTATCTCCGCCAACAGCTTCTGTCCATCTTCCTGGGGAATACACTTTAATTTCACACCGTTGAATCTTCTTCTGTAAAGTGTGTTGTCGACAAACTGGTACATACTTGATTGCCGGGCTACTCTCTCCGCTTCTTCTTGCTCTTCGGGGAGTTCTCCTGTCTGAAGGAAATGGACGATCTGCTGCGCCCATGCTGGAGCTTGTGACTCGACAACAAGGACCAAAGGCACATATGCTGCTGTGGGAACATCTGCTTCTACGGCAAGAACTTGTGGTTCAGCCGGAGCTTGATGTTCCCCGGCAAGCTTGCCAGAGCAAAACTTGTCGGGAGCGTCTGCTTCAACGGAACAAACCCTAGGGCTTGTCGGAGCAGACTGCTCCTCAGCACTCTTGGTGTTGATCTTGGGGACCTTCTTGGCGGTGGCGGCAGGGAGCTCTGCCGGAAAATAGTCACCAGAAACCAACTTTCTCTTCTTGCTCTGTCCAGTTGATGGCGTTACGGATGGTTGAGTCAGCTTGAGCACAAAAATCCCTGGTTCCACAGGTAACTTACGTGCGGCGCACTTTGACAGGCCATCTGCAATGTCGTTCTGAGCTCTTGGAACATGTTCCATCTGTAGGCCATCAAAGTGCTCTTCTAACTTTCTCACTTCATCCACGTAAGCTTCCATCAAAGGACTCTGATAATTTTTGTTGACTTGGCGGACGACAAGCTGTGAGTCACCCCTAACAATGAGCTTCTTGATCCCAAGGTCAGCTGCGATCCTGAGACCGGTAAGCAAACCTTCATACTCTGAAGTATTGTTTGTTGCTTGCTCCATGGGAAAGTGCATCTGGACTACGTACTTGAGGTGCTCTCCGGTGGGTGCGACAAGAAGTACGCCTGCACCGGCGCCTTGCAGCGAGAAGGCACCATCAAAGTACATCAGCCACTCTTTGCTCGCCTCCTTGACGGGGATGCTCGTTTCTGGAATTTCTTCATCTGGTATTGGCGTCCACTCTGCTATGAACTCTGCCAATGCTCTGCTTTGGATAGTTGAAGTGCTCTAAAACTTAAGGCCAAAGCTTGACAGTTCCAGTGCCCACTCGACAATCCTTCCTGTTGCTTCTGGATTCTGTAGTATCCTCTTCAGCGGAAAGCGAGTGACAATTGTGATCTCATGTGCTTGGAAGTAATGGCGCAGCTTTCTCGAGGCCATGAGGAGGACGAAAAGCAATTTCTGCATGCCAGAGTACCTTGACCTAGCCCCTGCAGAAGGGAACTGACAAAGTAAACTGGGCGCTGTACCATTTTCTTCCGTTTCTCCTCCTGTGCCTGCGCAGATCCATTCTTGTCGGGACCAGAGCTTGTCGGGGAAGCCCCCTGCTTGTCGCTGGACGCACTTGCCGTGGTTGCTGGCTCATCATCCGCCTCCCTCTCCGCTACTAACGCAGCACTAACCACTTGATTGGTTGCTGCTAAATACAGCAGCAACTTCTCTTGTTGTTTAGGTGCGACAAGTATTGGAGTGGAGGACAGGTATCTCTTCAAGTCCTGCAGCGCAGCCTCTGCTTCCGGAGTCCATTTCATTGGACCTGCCTTTTTTAGTATTTTGAAAAATGGCAGGGCGCGCTCAGTAGACTTAGAGATAAACCTGCTGAGAGCAGGCACGCAGCCGGCAAGCCTTCGTACATTCTTGACGCGCTTCGGTGCTTCAATCTGCTCAATGGCCTTGATCTTGTCGGGATTGGCTTCAATTCCCCGATGAGACACGAAGAACCCGAGAAGCTTGCCGGAGGGGACTCCAAACACACACTTCTCGGGGTTGAGCTTGAGGTTGATCTTGCGCAGATTTGTGAAGGTCTCATCTAAATCTTGAATCAGAGTTGCTTTGTCCTTGCTCTTGACCACTATGTCATCCATGTAGGCTTCCACATTTTTGTGCAACTGTAGCTCAAAAGCGTCATGGACTACTCTTGCAAACGTTGAACCAGCATTCTTCAAATCGAAGGGCATCCGTACAAAACAGTATGTGCCACATGGAGTGATGAATGCGGTCTTCTCCTCATCCTCTTCTACCATGAAGATCTGATGATATCCTGAATATGCATCAAGAAATGAAAGCAAATCACATCCTGCCGTGGAGTCGACAATCTGGTCAATGCGCGGCAAGGGAAATGGGTCTTTGGGACAAGCTTTATTAACATCAGTAAAGTCAATACAAAGCCTCCATTTCCCGTTTGCCTTGTGCACGACTACAGGATTGGCCAACCACGTAGGATGGAGCACTCCTCTGACTAGGCCTACTGCTTCCAACTTCTTGATCTCTTCTGCAATGAATTCTTGGCGCTCCACTGCTTGCTCCCTGACTTTCTGCTTGACGGGCCACGCGTGAGGACAGACGGCAAGGTGGTGCTCGATTACTTTCCTGGGAACACCGGGGATGTCAGACGGTTGCCATGCAAACACGTCGACGTTCGCCCGCAGGAAAGCAACGAGCGCGCTTTCCTATTTAGGGTCGAGCGTGGCACTGATGGTGAAGGTACCACCAGTGCTGTCCTCCTTGGCGGGCACCTTCTTAGTCTCTGGCAGAGCTGCCTTCGTCTTCTTACACTTGCCGGTGGAGCTCGATGGTGCATCCTCGACGGTAGCGCAGCACTCCGAAGAGGTGCGTTTTCCGGAGTGGGCATCAGAGCTCTTGCCGGACTTGGTCTTCTTCTTTCCCCCGGCTGCTGCTTCCCGGTAGATCTTGTCGGTGCAGATAAGAGCATCTTTCTTGTCGCCAGGGACAGAGATGACACTTATCGGACCGGGCATCTTCAGTATGTTGTAGGCATAGTGAGAGGCTGCCATGAACTTGGCGAGCGCTGGACGGCCGAGTATCCCATTGTAAGGTAATGGGAAATCAGCAACGTCAAAAGTGACCCTCTCAGTCCTGAAGTTCAGCTCGCTGCCAAATGTTACCGGCAACGTGATCTTCCCCTTCGGCTTGCTCCTTCCCGGGTTGATTCCTTGAAATGTGCCGGTCTCTTCGAGCTCGCTGTCAGGGATCTGGAGTTTCTGAAGCACCGCGGAGGAGATCAGGTTCAAGCAGGCCCCGCCGTCAACTAGCATCTTAGTGACCTTGAGGTTGCGGATAGTTGGTGAGACCAACATCGGCAAGCACCCGACCGCAGTTATGCGATCAGGGTGGTCCTCAATATCAAAGACGATAGGCGTGCTGGACCATCTTAGAGGCTTGCGTGACTCAACGGGTGGTTCTGCTGTGTTAACTTCCCGCACCCACTGTTTGAGCTGGCGGTGTGAAGTATGCAGAGAAGCGCCGCCGTCAACGCACAGGACCTCTGTGGCTTTCTGAAACTCCTGCTCATCGGCCTCATCATCATCCATATCTTCGTCGTCATCTTCATCTTCATCCTTGTCGCGGCCGCGGGGAGGCCTGTCTCCTTGCCGCTGCTTGGCCTTGCCGCGGCGTCCTCCCCGGCCGGGACGCTTCTTGCCGGATCCTCTAGTACCTTCCTGGGCCTTCTCCTTGTCGCGTCGCTCATACTCAGCCTTCTACTGTTCGACAAGCTGCTCGACCTTCTTACAGCTCTAGAGATCATGACCCTTGGTGCGGTGGATCTTGCAATACTGCTTGTCGGAGCCGCCCTGCTTGTCGGCGGCCGCGACAGCCTCGCCGGAACCACCAGCTTTGGCTTTGTCGGCGCCACCTCCGTTGCCGGACTGCTCAACAACTAGCACGTCTTTGCCTTTCTTCTTCCTGTTGTTCCGCCGCCGGTTTTTCCTTGCCGGGGCGGCATCCTCGCTGTCAGATCCCCCTGCTCCTGTGTTCTCTCCGGGGAGTTTCCTCCCCTCCTCAGCATGTGCACACTTGTCGGCCAGGGCGTATAGCTCACTGACGTCTCTTATCTTTCACATAGCCATCTCCTCCCGCATCCTGCGGTTACGTACGTTCTGATGGAACGCACTGATGACCGCGGCAGGGTGGATGTCTGGGATGTTACGCTGTACTTGACTGAATCTCTGAATATACTTGCGCAGAGGCTCTCCTTCCTTCTGGGCGAGCAGATGCAGATCGTTTTCTTGGCCATGAGGCTTGTGGCTGCCCGTGAAGGCACCGACAAACTGATGGCACAGATCCGCCCATGAGGATATGGAGTTGTCCGGCAAGTGCATGAGCCAGGATCTGACGTTGGGTTTGAGCACCAGCGGGAACTAGTTGGCAAGGATCTTGCCGTCGCGCCCCCCGGCAGCTTGCACCGCGATGGTGTAGATGATGAGGAACTCCGACGGATGTAGCCTGCCGTCGTACTTTTCTGGTACATCTGGCTTGAAGTTCTTGGTACCGGGCCACTGGACTTGCCGCAGCTCACGAGTGAACGCAGGGCAACCTACCGCGTACGGCAAGTCGCCTGGTTCCCCTGGCGCATGCATGTCGGCAGCAGGCCCAGCGCGCTGGTCTGACTGACGCCGCGCTTCTCTTCGGCGCTTGATGCGTGTACGAGCGTCCTCGTGCTGTCATTCTTGAAGAACTTGGCGCTGATCGCGACGAGCTCGTGGATCTGACGACGCTGTGGAGTCAGTGTCGAGGTTGACCCGGCGAGTCGGCAATCTTGGCCTTCGGGGTGGAGAGTGCATGGTGGTTGCACCTCCACCGGTCTTGTCGCCATCGGCTCGCGTCCGGCAATCTTGCCGCGGCTGCAACGCATTCGGCTGCCGTGGAGTGTCGCCGTTGGCGAAGCCGATGAGACTCTAAATGGTGGCCCTCCAATCGTCGATCTTGTCCGCCGTTGGAGGGTAATCCAGGAGCAGTTGGGCTCGGGCCAACGCTTCTTCTGGAGTTTTGGGTGGCGGTGGCGAACGGTGCGAGGAGCGGGACATGCTCGAACATCTAACTATGTTAGAAGGAGCAGGATCCCGTCCAGGCGACCGTGTCTTGCTCGTGCCAGCAGGTTGGCGTGCATGCTGGTCTTGAGCATCTCGAGATCCGCCAGCTCGATCTTGGTCCAACGAACGTATGGTACCGCGAGTACCATGACGCTGTTGGCCCTGCACCTCCTGAGACGGGCGCGGTGCGTGTACGGACGCCGAGGTTTGTGCAGCCTTGTCCTTGGACCTGGCAGCAGCGTGAGCTCCCTCGTCGGCGCCCATTCCTCCGCCGGCGTCTACCCCACCACCCGTTTGCTCCGGTGGCGGTGGGATCGACGTGGACGGAGCAGCCACCTCCGAAGCCTTCTTCTTCGGTGGCATGTCGATGAAGATGATGAAGAAGATGAAGATCTGGCTCGCGTGAACGCCGGATCGGATTCACACAACCTCGACGCCCCCTACCTGGCGCGCCAAAGATGTCGTGGGAACGAACACCTATGGGACCGGAGCCCCTTTTCGGTTCGGCGGGGGGTGGAGGTCGCACGAAGAGCGGATCGAGGCGAGGCACGCGAGCGATTTTACCCAGCTTCGGAGCTCTCCGGAGAGATAATACTCCTACTGCTGCTTTGTAGTTGTATTATGTTCTTGCTTGAGAGTGTGGGTGTGTTCTAGTTTCGAATGCTTCGACCCCCCTCTACGTTGCGCATGGGCCTCCTTTTATTTGCTCAAGGGGTCACCGACAGGTGGCAACGCATGCAAGGGCAAAAACGTAAAAGATGTGGTTGGTACAACTGCTTCTACAGTGCATCATACCTAATCCTGACGGCAGGGGACAAAAGCATTAAATGCCCGTCTGTGTCGCCCAAACAGTGCAGAAAAGGACCGTCATGGGCGCCACCGCTCGCCACGATGGCGGTCTTGTCACCGCCGCTTGCCACCTTGCACCGCTGGCTGCACAGCCTCTCGCCACGCGCGCCTGGAAAGGTACCGTGGCGACACGTTGATGGATGCGCTGGAGCGTGAGTCCAGAGTGGTGGCTTCGCCGCGGCAAGCGCTTTGCCGGGGTTGTTGTCTTGTCGCGCCCGGAAGCTTGTCGCTGACCGGGCCTTGCCGGGACGTGCGGCGCGTCGCGGCAAGTTCCTTGAAATGCCTTGGTTGGTCTTCCCGGCAAGCTCCTCTTGCCGGGGCCTTGTCCTTCCCGGCAAGCTCCTCTTGCCGGGGCCTTGTCTTCTCGGCTTGAACACTTTGTTCTTGAATGGCTCCAAAGGAACCATGGAGGACCTTGGCGGGCGCCCGGCAAGCCTTGCCGCGGGGCGCTGCGACTGCCCGTGCACAAGTTCGGGATACTAGTGTACCCCTACTCTAGTACACCGACACATTGCTACGCTAGATCATTGCACATCTCGCTACACCGCCGAAGGCATTCATATAGAGTCATATCTTTGTTCTAGTATCGAGTTGTAATATTGAGTTGTAAGTAAATAAAGTGTGATGATCATCATTACTGAGCATTTCCCCATAAAAAAATAAAAAAAATAAAAAAAGAGAGGCCAAAGAAGCCTAAATAAAACAGGGGGGCAAAAGAAGCCCGCCCAAAAAAAACAAAAAAAAGAAAAAGAAAAGGGGCAATGTTACTATCCTCTTACCACACTTGTGCTTCAGAGTAGCACCATGTTCTTCATATAGAGAATCTCCTATATTGCACTTTCATATACTAGTGGGAATTTTCATTATAGAACTTGGCTTGTATATTCCAACGATGGGCTTCCTCAAATGCCCTAGGTCTTCATGAGCAAGCAAGCTGGATGCACACCCACTTAGTTTTTAGTTTGAGCTTTTATACACTTATAGCTCTAGTGCATCCGTTGCATGGAAATCCCTACTCCTCGCATTGACATCAATTGATGGGCATCTCCATAGCCCGTTGATTAGCCGCGTCGATGTGAGACTTTCTCCCTTTTTGTCTTCTCCACATAACCTCCACCATCATATTCTATTCCACCCATAGTGTTATATCCATGGCTCACACTCATGTATTGTGTGAGAGTTGAAAAAGTTTGAGAATACTAAAGTATGGAACAATTGCTTGGCTGACACCGGGATAGGCATGAGGGGTACCTTGTGTTAAGAAAAGGGAGCATACAGGACTATATGATTTTGTAGGGATAACGTTCTGGAAGCATTGATATTTTGAAAGACATGATTGTTTGTTGGGATGCCTAAGTATTATTGTTTTTATGTCAAATGATAGACTATTGCTTTGAATCACTCGTGTCTTAATATTCATGCCATGATTAGACATATGATCAAGATTATGCTAGGTAGCATTCCACATCAAAAATTATCTTTTTATCATTTACCTACTTGAGGACGAGCAGGAATTAAGCTTGGGGATGCTGATACGTCTCCATCATATCTATATTTTTTTATTGTTCCATGCCAATATTATTCAACTTTCATATACTTTTGGCAACTTTTTATACTATTTTTTGGACTAACATATTGATCCAGTGCCCTGTGCCAGTTCCTGTTTGTTGCATGTTTTATGTTTCACAGAAACCCAATATCAAACGGAGTCCAAACGGGATAAAAACGGACGAAGAATTATTTTGGAATATTTGTGATTTTTGGGAGGAAAAATCAACGCGAGACGGTGCCGAGGGGGCCACAAGACAGGGGGCGCGCCCCAGGGAGGCAGGCACACCCTGGACCCTCCTGGCCCCCCATAAGGCCGTTGACGCTCTTCTTTTGCCGCAAGAAAGCTAATTTTATGAGAAAGATCTGGGCGAAAGGTTCACCCCAATCGGAGTTACGGATCTCCGGATATAAAAGAAAAGGTGAAGGGGCAGAATGAGGGAACACAGAAACAGAGAGAGACAGAGAGATAGATCCAATCTCGGAGGGGCTCTCGCCCCTCCCAAGCCATGGGAGCCAAGGACCAGAGGGGAAACCCTTCTTCCATCTAGGGAGAAGGTCAAGGAAGAAGAAGAAGAAGGGGGGCTCTCTCCCCCTGCTTCCGGTGGCACCGGAGCGCTGCTGGGGGCCATCATCATCACCGCGATCTTCACCAACACCTCTGCCATCTTCACCAACATCTCCATCACCTTCCCCCATCTATATTCAGCGGTCCACTCTCCTGCAACCCGCTGTACCTTCTACTTGAACATGGTGCTTTATGCTTCATATTATTATCCAATGATGTGTTGCCATCCTATGATGTCTGAGTAGATTTTCATTGTCCTATCGGTGATTGATGAATTGCTATGATTGGTTTGAGTTGCATGTTTTATTATTGGTGCTGTCCTATGGTGCTCTCCATGTCGCGCAAGCGTGAGGGATCCCCACTGTAGAGTTTGCAATATGTTCATGATTTGCTTATGGTGGGTGGCGTGAGTGACAGAAGCGCACACCCGAGTAAGTAGATTCTTTGCGTATGGGATAAAGGGGACTTGATACTTTAATGCTATGGTTGGGTTTTACCTTAATGATCTTTAGTAGTTGCGGATGCTTGCTAGAGTTCCAACCATAAGTGCATATGACCCAAGAAGAGAAAGTATGTTAGCTTATGCCTCTCCCTCAAATAGAATTGCAATAGTGATTATCGGTCTAGTAAAGTAGTCAATTGCTTAGGGGCAATTTCACAACTCCTACCACCACTTTTCCACACTCGCTATATTTACTTTATTGCTTCTTTATCTAAACAGCCCCTAGCTTTTATTTACGTGCTCTTTATTATCTTGCAAATCTATCCTATCACACCTACAAAGTACTTGTAGTTTCATACTTGTTCTAGGTAAAGCGAACACTAAGCGTGCGTAGAGTCGTATCAGTGGCAGATAGGACTTGCGAGAATATTTGTTCTACCTTTAGCTCCTCGTTGGGTTCGACACTCTTACTTATCGAAAGAGGATACAATTATCCCCTACACCTGTGGGTTATCACCTTACAACACAAGTTACACAGTATATGGCGGTTTGTGTCTACGGGCCCTAACCCGCCTTTGGGCCCTGGGCCTTTAAATCTCTATAGTAAAGCGCCATACTCCTTGTCTTCATGGGCTTCAATATGGATAACTCATTACGGGTATAACCCGGCCCCACCTGGGCAGTTTATACTCAACAGTTATATCCCCAAATTAGGCCCCAGATTGATTTGAACTTGTTCATGTCAATCTTCAACACTTAGGAAAATTCCTTCTTCAGCACCTTCGTGTAAACCTTATAATCCGCCATGACGTCATCTTCCAAGATTATAGTAAATCGCCATGACATCACCTGCTTATTAAAAAACCATACATACTTCCCCTTTATTAATGAGCCTCTGAATATCGAGGCGACAACTCTATCACATATCCATTTTTTGGGCTCCTCGATTCTCATGCCTGTCGCTTATCCCTTCGCCTTATAAATAAAGCCGAGGGTCATTTTACCTTTCCCCCTCGTGCCTCTTTACTTTTTCTTCTTCCTTGAATCGACCTAGCGTTCAAGCTCAGCCGCCGCCGCCAAGTCTTTGGCCTCGACCTCAACTCCGGCCGCTGCATCATCCTGAGCTTACCAGAGAATCGCGGTGCCTCTCAGCTGCTCCCATGACACCGGTAAGTCTTCTTTCCTTCCACCCTAATAATAAACCGCCCCAACTTTAATCAAGGAAACATTGGAAAAATTATCTATGATGCCTACCCGGCTTGAGGAATTGAAGAAATCAGCTGCTAGGGCCGGTGCTCTTACCGCATTGACTCGGGCGAAGACATGGATACCTGACCTTGATCTGGAAGATATTGGAAACTGCTATCCAGGCCAAAAAGAGGACAGGTCAGATTTTGATAATGACGACCTCAGGGCCCTAACAAGGGAAATGCGTCCACTGGCAAGCGAACTGGTTGAAGACACTGATTTTTCATTTTACCAGACGAATTATGATGCCAACAACAAACGAGTTAACGCACCGACTTATGATGTGCAAAATCTTATCCCTCCAATTCGTAAGCATACCTACGCCCCTGATGTTGAACCGTCCACCCTTATAAGTGATGAAGCTGTCTTCCAAGCCTTAACTGGGATTGACGGGGCAACCATTGACTTCCATCCACTGGGTGGAGAGGAGGAGGATGAACCGATGCAGGATGATCCACAGCCTTCAAGTTAACCTGGTGAAGAATCATGATCCGGAGGCCAGTTTAGCTTCTGCACACTGCAATCCGTGTGATAAACAATTATCCTTTTGGGGCATCAAAGCGCCTTGTAATAGGCTAGTTTAAACACTTGGTCTGTTATGCCATCATGCATATTCACTTTGCATAATACTGTTAATCTGTCATGATTATGCTATGTCTGCTTATGATCCTTAGCAGCTTTATTCAATCATGTTTCTGCATGCAACAAGTTTAAAGTGTCCTGGCGGTTTATCGCCAGACGGGTCATAACACCCAACATAAACCAGGGTTTATAACCAAGGTTGTACTTTTAAGAAAACATGAAATATATCATACCTGTGACATTGAATCACCTCGTTGGTTAACCAACTTATTGTAGTAAGGGTGATGACCCAAATTTTGAGTACTGATAACTCCCCCGGCCCATGTTTGCCGGTTTATAATGAAACTATGCCGGGTTGTAATAAACACCGGATTATCCGTATATCATAGTGGCGACTTGTAGTCGAAGCCAGACCGGGTCAACAAACACCGGACTATAACTGATCGTGCACTAACAACTTATAGTTGAAAGTCAAGCCAGGTCAATTGACATCGTTCATCTTGTAATTTTGTACTTGGCAACTCAAAAACCAGACCGGGTCAGTAAACACCGGTTTGAACATAAACCTCATAAAAATAAACTGCTAAAAGAAAGATTTGAGAAGAAAACAAGCAAAAAGGCGATGCTTTTCATGGGCTGCCAGGCCACTGAGTTAAACCATTTTACAAAGCCTTATAAGATGGACCTCACAGTAACCAATCATCATTTTAACTATGACAAGTTCAGGGTCTTTATAAGATTGACTTGTCAAACGTTCGACGGGTCTTACCAGGATTACCTGGGTGGAGTGACTTACTTAAAAAGGCAGGATAACCCAGGGTTTTAGGTGAATACACCTGGCTTCCAAGCCTGGCTTTTATAGCCTATTACAAGGTTATAGAATCTTTGTTCTTGTAGAAGCAAAGAGCCCCCGAGCAATATTTTGAGCTGTGCTCAGTGGGCGCCTATGTTTGAGTTGTGCTTTGCAACAAACTCTCTTTGGCTCCTTATGATTTTGGGTATGAAGCCCCCAAGCCTTTTTTGTGTGGCTTTATAAGCCGGGTTAACAGACAATCAGAACTCTGCTTTATAAACAGAAGCCCCCATGTAAACAAAAAACTTTTAAGGAAGAACGGCAGAGTCCCCGCTTTAGTAGGGATGCCGGTTTATTATACTGATCATAATATATACATTGTAAAGAATATGTACATAATAGGAGCCTATGGCTCAGGTGTAGTAAGGCCGAAGATGAGCAATATTCCGCGGCCGACGGGTCTCCTCCTCCGATTTGCGTGAGTCTTTGTGCTCTCGAACATCAATAAGGTAGTATGACCCGTTGTTCAGATTCTTGCTGACCACAAAGGGTCCTTCCCAAGGTGGGGATAACTTGTGCATATAGCTAGATCTGATCCTAGATAAGCCGAAGCACTAAGTTGCCTTCTTTAAAAGCTCTGGTTTTAACCCGGCGGCTGTGATAACGCCACAGATCTTGCTGATAAATCGCCGAACGAGCTGCCGCTATGTCCCGTTTTTCATCTAACAGGTCCAATGCGTCTTGGAGCGCTTGTTCGTTATCCGCTTCAACATAAGCTGCCACCCGAGGCGAGTCATGGCGAATGTCACTAGGGAGAACTGCTTTTGCTCCATAAACCATGAAGAAAGGTGTATAACCCGTAGATCTATTGGGGGTGGTATTAATGCTCCACAATACGGAAGGCAACTCTTCCACCCAACAATCCGGCGTCCTCTGCAAAGGAACCATAAGCCAGGGCTTGATGCCTTTCAGGATTTCTTGATTAGCTCTCTCAGCTTGACCATTGGACTGGGGGTGAGCCACTGATGACACATCAAGCTGGAAGGGCTCACGTTGAAAAAAGTCTTCCATAGCACCCTTGGAGAGGTTCGTGCCATTATCTGTTATGATGCTGTGTGGAAAACCAAAGCGGAAAATCACCTTCTTCATGAGTTGAACCGCCGTGGCTGCATCACACTTGCTAACTGGCTCCGCCTCTACCCACTTAGTGAACTTATCAACCGCCACCAGAAGGTGGGTCTTCTTATCCTTGGACCTCTTATAGGGTCCAACCATATCCAGCCGCCAAGTTGCAAACGGCCAAGTGATTGGAATCATCCTCAATTCTTGAGCCGGAACATGAGCTCGGCGTGAGAACTTCTCACAGCCATCACACTTTTTCACCAAGTCTTCAGCATCAGCA
The DNA here is from genome assembly GCA_963921465.1 of Triticum timopheevii. Taxonomy (NCBI): domain Eukaryota; kingdom Viridiplantae; phylum Streptophyta; class Magnoliopsida; order Poales; family Poaceae; genus Triticum; species Triticum timopheevii. The sequence continues at coordinate 552,480,638 of OY997272.1, read as the reverse complement.
TGAGCCGTCAGCCAATAGAAGCCGTGACGAAAAGCTTTAGCTACCAAGGATTTTGAACCGGCATGGTGACCAGAATCTCCTTCATGGATCTCACGCAAAATCTCACGGCCTTCTTCAGGAGATATGCAATGCTGAAACGCCCCTGTTACACTACAATGATGCAATTCTCCATTGACGATGGTCATTGACTTGGATCGCCGGATTATCTGCCTAGCCAAAGTTTCATCCTCCGGTAACTCACCCCGGTTCATATACGCCAAATATGGGATCGTCCAATCTGGGATAATATGAAGAGCCGCCACCAGGAACAGCCAAATCCTCCTCTGTAGGTAGTTTGACTGAAGGGTTATGCAAGACATCCAGAAAAACATTGGGCGGAACCAGTTTACGTTGGGAACCCAACCGGCTTAAAGCGTCCGCCGCTTCGTTCTTTCGCCGGTCCACATGGTCAACCTGATAACCCTTAAAGTGACCAGCGACAATATCTACTTTTCCAAACACTTTTGGCCTTTTGGACTCTAACTTGCATGATTTGAATGAAACTAACCCGGACTGACGTTGTTTTCAGCAGAACTGCCATCGTGTTGTTTGTTGTGCAGAAAATAAAAGTTCTCGGAATGACCTAAAAATCCACGGAGATAACTTTTGGAAAATAAAAAAAATACCGGCAAAAGAATCAAGACCAGGGGCCCACACCCTGTCCACGAGGGTGGGGGGTGTGCCCCCACCCCCTGGGCGCGCCCCCTGTCTCGTGGGCCCCCTGCTGCTCCATCGACCTCAACTCCAACTCTATATATTCCGTTTCACAGAGAAAAAAATTAGAGAGAAAGTTTCATCGCGTTTTACGATACAGAGCCGCCGCCAAGCCTAATCTCTCTCGGGAGGGCTGATCTGGAGTCCGTTCGGGGCTCCGGAGAGGGGGATTCGTCGCCGTCGTCATCATCAACCATCCTCTATCACCAATTTCATGATGCTTACCGCCGTGCGTGAGTAATTCCATCAAAGGCTTGCTGGACGGTGATCGGTTGGATGAGATTTACCATGTAATCAAGTTAGTTTTGATAGGGTTTAATCCCTAGTATCCACTACGTTCTGAGATTGGTGTTGCTATGAATTTGCTATGCTTAATGCTTGTCACTAGGGCCCGAGTGCCATGATTTCAGATCTGAACCTATTATGTTTTCATGAATATATGTGAGTTCTTGATCCTATCTTGCAAGTCTATAGTCACCTATTATGTGTTATGATCCGACAACCCCGGAGTGACAATAATCGGGATACTTCTCGGTGATGACCTGTAACAACCCGAACCTGATAAGATTTGATGTCTCTGTGCTCACAGTGCTAGTCCAAAGTTTAAAGATGGGTACTTGATATAATCCATACTCCAAAGTTTCGAGGCTTACATATAGACATAAATAGGTCTAAGGGGAAAAACACTACCCATATGCTCATGCTAGCAACTAAAACTCCAACAACAACAAAAACAAACACTAAATTCACATAATTCACACAAGTCACCAAAACTATCCTCAAGTAATCACATCAAAAGAGCACATATATGATCAATCAAAGCACCCAATTGCATAATACAACCAATCCATGAAACATGACAACACGAAAAGCAATGACCAACCAAACATATAACATATCACACAACACAAGCAAAACCTACAGGTAAGGTCATATCCACAAGAGATATGATCTCATCATACTATCGCAAATCGTTTATCGAATACAACTTAGGAATGGTGGTCTGCCAACTAAACTCCTTAAATAACACTAATATAATTCCAGGGGTCATCTATATTTGAAAAGTAAAGATATGAGTGCAAGAGTATGAACTAACAAGTAGACAACAAGTTGTAAAGTAACCTTTACACTCCTATGGCTTTCCTAATCCATTTTCTAGGGTCACGACCTACAGTCAACACACTGCTCTGATACCATCTGTAACAACCCGAACCTGATAAGATTCGATGTCTCTGTGCTCACAGTGCTAGTCCCTGGATCAACTCGCTAGCACACACAGTACATATGAATATCAAATAACAAGTGCATCATTTAACATAGCGTATGATCCAGAAGTTATAAAGTATTACAAACTGAATAGCACATGGCTAACTTATTCAATAATAACAGCGGAAAGGTAGCATAATCAACGATGAGTCCATCAATGCCCACTGAAGAACATGTTGAGTGAAGTCTCGCAACCCTACTGTATCTCACTGATCATCTGAAAATCCTGCAACATGATAAGTTGCAGCCACAAGGGTCAATACATTGAATGTATTCGCAAATCACACAATATGATATAGCAAACCTACATCCACAAAGCAATGTATGACAAACAAAACACACTAGTTTGGAGAAGAATGTCTTCACCTACCTCCACTACCTGAACTCACAACCGTCTCTAATTTACTCGCCCAAGATAACCCAAAGATTCTAAATAAACATGACAAGAACTTCAGAAGTATGTCTCAAGTGCGCTCTGTCAATGGCGCATTCTCTAGGAACAATAGAGCGCTCTGCCAAGGACGCATCCACCTGATTTATGTTCCGAAAACTATACCTCGCCTCAAGTGCGCTCTGCCAATGGCGCATTCTCTAGGGACAATAGAGCGCTCTGCCAGTGACGCATTCACCTGGTTAATAATCCCGAGCCTACGGCTATAAACACTCACCACTTTCATGGATCACTCGACATATGCCCACGTCTATCATAGCAAGTTGATCACACCAGAATATGACAACACAGAACATACATATCAAACCAAGCACATGTCATAGCATAAAAATCACACATGCATAGCAGAAATATAGGATGAGCAAAATCAAAAGTGCAAACTTGCCTTGAACGGTGTTGAAGTACTCTAACGTTTAATTCTGATCCGCTTCACACTCCGGACAATCTATACGATAACGAAGGCACCGATAAATAAACCGCATTCACATAACACCACATTAAAGTCAACAGCAAGGAATTCAAATAAAACTTAAATAACATAACATACCAGTAGGTATATATTATCTACATGCTAGTAGGATCACAATGCAAAAAGAATCAACTAATTTGGATCAACGGTTTAAAAGATATGGCCTCCGGAAGATAAATTCTAAATTTGAGCAAATTCAAATTTAAACAGTTCAAAAAATGTGAAATCTTGGTTCTACAATATTCTCCAGGTCACTATGAGTACACAGGAAAAAGAATCAATGAATTTGGAGTTATGGATCTCAAGATATACCTAAATGAACATTTGATATGGAATCTGCCAAAATATATTGTGTCAAAATAGATTTCTGGAAGAACTGCTGCGGCAGCTGTGGATGTGCCACGTGGCGGGTTTCTAATGGCTGTTACCTGTCCGCTGGGAGGCTTAAACGGCGAATGGCCACACCATAGAGAAAAATGGTTCGGCAGAAAAAAAACATATGCCATCCACTATCAGCAGTTGGATGGAGATCGGACGGCTAAGGGCGGCTTACCGGAGTTAACAGGTTGAGGCGTCACCGGAGTTGGAGAAGAACAACGCCGGCGGCTCGGGCGGCGATGGTGGCGCGTGTTCCGGTGGTCTCCAGACTCCAGAGGGTAGCGTACGGGACGCGGAGCTCTGCTGCGGTCTCGAAGAAATCCTCAGAGGCGTCGGTGGCGAACGGGGTTGACGGCAGAGGATGGCTGGAGCTCGGGCGGTGGATGTGATCTTCGTATCGAGGTCCTTGCGCTCGGTTCGGTACTCCCCTGTGCGATACAGAGGGTCAAGGCGATAGAGGAGACCATGGCGAAATTAGCAGGAGCAAGAGGAGATGCTGGGACCCACTGTAGGCGACGGAAACGACGACGGCGGAGGCCAGCAGTGGTGGAACTCCGGCGAGATCGCGAAAACAACCTAGGGCACGGGAGGCGGTGATTTTGGCAAAAATCGGCAGAGGAGGACTCGGGGAATATTTATATGGAGGGTGGGAGGCGAGAGCTGCAAGATCCGAGCTGAATCCACGGAGGATTTGGATCGGGATTGGTCTCCAGGAAGAACACGCTGGAGGTAGGGGACGAGGAGAAAAAAAAACAAGAAGGCTGCCGCTGGGCTGTCCTGCTGTGCGGAAATGGGCCGAAGGCCTGCTAGCGGCTGCTGCTGCCTAGCGCGCGCGGGCAAGGAAAAAAACAAAGCTGCGCGCTGGGTTAAATTGCTACTGTGCAGCCCAAACGCACAGTAAACTCTGACTAAAAACTATACTGCACATGACAATTATTGGCTAAAATAAAATATCAAAATCACTCCCTAAAATTACCAGAAAATACATGAAAGCTATTATTGCTATTATATAAAATAGTGAACATTTTTACAACACAAATTAAATTTTGAAAATTTATTTTATGCAAAACAAGCACATAAAGAGCAACATAATAACCACTATAAAATAATTTTGAGTTTCTATAAAGACAAAATAATTTAGGTAGACACCAGAATATATTCTTAGCGTTTCCAAATATAATTAACAGGGGAGAAGTCATATTATCTCCAATCCAAATACATTGCCTTGGGATGGAAAACACTTTAATTATTTAGAAAATTTAAATAAGCACGGAAACCATGATGAAAAAGAATGATCTTATTAACATACCAAATTTGAAAATTTGGGATGTTACATGATCGTAGTTTGAGGAGTTCATGTATTCACTATGTGCTAATGCTTTGGTCCGATTCTCTATTAAAAGGAGGCCTTAATATCCCTTAGTTTTCATTAGGACCCCGCTGCCACGGGAGCATAGGACAAAAGATGTCATGCAAGTTCTTTTCCATAAGCACGTATGACTATATTCGAAATACATGCCTACATTACATTGATGAACTGGAGCTAGTTCTGTGTCACCCTATGTTATAACTATTACATGAGTAATCGCATCCGACATAATTATCCATCACTGATCCAATGCCTACGAGCTTTTCACATAATGTGCTTTGCTTATTTACTTTTCCGTTGCTACTGTTACAATTACTACAAAACTGCTATCATTACTTTTGCCACTGCTACCATTACTATCATACTACATTGCTACTAAATACTTTGCTACAGATACTAACTTATCCAGGTGTGGTTGAATTGATAACTCAACTGCTAATACTTGAGAATATTCTTTGGCTCCCCTTGTGTCGAGTCAATAAATTTGGGTTGGATACTCTACCCTCGAAAACTGTTGCGATCCCCTATACTTGTGGGTTATCAAGACTATTTTCTGGCGCCGTTGCCGGGGAGCATAGCTCTATTCTTTGAGTCACTTGGGATTTATATCTGCTGATCACTATGAGGAACTTGAAAGACGAAAGAACCAAGATTTTTCCCTCAACTATGAGGAGAGGTAAGGAACTGCCATCTAGCTCTGCACTAGATTCTCCTTCTGTTTTGAGTAAGCTTGCGACACATAAACCTACTACTGCTATGAATTCTGATATGTCGCATGTTATTGATGATGCCACTTCTACTATGCATGATACTTATGATGAAACTACTTATGTGCTTGATACTACTTTGCCATTAGGTGAATTTCTTGATGAACAACTTGCTAGGGTTAGAGAGAATGAAATTATTGAAGATGAAATTATTGATCATAGTGATGATGAAGGTTCTCCCCCTAAGTATGAATTGTCTGTTGTTCCCAAGGGTTATGTTATGGATGAAGAAACTTCTAGAGATCTTTTTGCTTGCAATGATAGATCTGATCTTAAGAAGTTACTAGCTAAACTTTAACAGAAATCTCTGAATGCTAGAATAAAATATGACCCTGCTTTTGCTACTTCACCTATCTTTGTTACTGATAAGGAATATGAATTCTCTATTGATCCTGAGATAATGACTTTGGTTGAATCTGATCCTTTTTATGGCAATGAATCTGAAACTGTTGTGGCACATCTTACCAAGTTGAATGATATAGCTACCCTGCTTACTAATGATGAGAAGTCTCGTTATTATTATATCCTTCAGATATTTCCGTTCTCATTAAAGGGTGATGCTAAAACTTGGTTTAATTCTCTTGATCCTGGTTGTGTGCGTAGTCCCCAGGATATGATTTATTACTTCTCTGCCAAATATTTCCCTGCTCATAAGAAACAAGCTGCCTTGCGGGAAATTTTGTGCAAATCGAAGAAGAGAGTCTCCCACAAGCTTGGGGGAGGCTTCTCCGATTACTTAATGCTTTGCCTGATCATCCTCTTAAGAAAAATGAAATACTTGATATATTTTATGATGGACTAACCGATGCCTCCAAGGACCACTTGGATAGTTGTGTTGGTTGTGTTTTCAGGGAAAGAACAGTCGACTAAGCTGAATTACTATTGAATAATATGTTGACTAATGAAAATAATTGGACTCTTCCTGAGCCAATTCCTGAACCAATCCCTGAGCCAATTGAGCCAACTCCTGAGCCTATTCCTAAACCTACTCCGAAGAAGAGGGGAGTTCTATTTCTCAGTCCTGAAGATATGCAAGAGGCAAAGAAATCTATGAAAGAAAAAGTATTAAAGCTGAAGATGTTAAGAATTTACCTCCTATTGAAGAAATACATGGTCTTAATATACCGCCTGTTGAAGAAACATATTGTCTTGATAACCCGACACAGGTAGTAAAGGTAAATTCTCTCTATAGATATGACAAAGTTGAAATCCCGTCTACTAAATTTCATAGCCAATGCTTAGATGAATTTGATGACTTTATGGCTAGACAAGAAAGTTTTAATGCTTATGTTGGTAGAGAATTAAAGAGTAATGCTCACATTATTGAACGCTTGAGTGATTATATGGCTAGAGTTAAAGGTGAATTTAAACTCATTAGCAAATATGCTTCTATGGTTACCACTCAAGCTGAACAAGTACTTAAAGCTCAAAGTGATTTGCTTGATGAATTAAATAATAAACATGATTTTGCTGTTAGAGTGGCTACTAGAACTGGTAGAATGACTCAGGAACCTTTGTATCCTAAAGGCCACCCTAAGAGAATTGAGCAAGATTCTCAGAGAAGTAATTTAGATGCGCCTAGTTCTTCCAAAAAGAAGAAAGAGAAAAATGATAGGACTTTGCGTGCTTCTAGTGAACCTGTGAAAGACACACATGAGAATCCCAATGATATTTCTATTTCCGATGCTGAAACACAATCTGGTGATGAACATGAACCTAGTGATAATGTTAATAATAATGTTCATGTTGATACTCAACCTAGCAATAATAATGATGTAGAGATTGAACCTGTTGTTGATCTTGATAACCCACAATCAAAGAATCAACATTATGATAAAAGAGACTTTGTTGCTAGGAAGCACGGTAAAGAAAGAGAACCATGGGCTCAGAAGCCCATGCGTGCCCTTTCCTCCTAAACCATCCAAGACAAAGGATGATGAGGATTTTGAGCGCTTTGCTGAAATGATTAGACCTATTTTCTTACGTATGCGCTTAACTGATATGCTTAAAGTAAGTCCTTATGCTAAATATATGAAGGATATCATTACAAATAAAAGAAAGATACCGAAAACTGAAATTTCCACCGTGCTTGCTAATTTTACTTTTAAGGGTGGAATACCAAAGAAACTTGGAGATCCAGGAGTACCAACTATACCATGCTCCATTAAAAGAAATTATGTTAAAACTGCTTTATGTGATCTTGGAGCCGGTGTTAGTGTTATGCCTCTCTCTTTATATCGTAGACTTGAATTGAATAAGTTGACACCTACTGAAATATCTTTGCAAATGGCTGATAAATCAACTGCTATACCTGTCGGTATTTGTGAGGATGTGCCTGTTGTGGTTGCAAATGTCACTATCTTAACAGACTTTGTTATTCTTGATATTCTTGAGGATGATAGTATGTCGATTATCCTTGGTAGACCCTTTTTGAATACTGCAGGGGCTGTTATTGATTGCAACAAAGGCAATGTCACTTTTCATGTTAATGGTAATGAGCATACGGTACACTTTCCGAGGAAACAACCTCAAGTTCATAGCATCAATTCTATTGGAAAAGTTCCAACTATCATTATTGGAGGTTTTGAATTTCCTCTTCCTAATGTCAAGAAAAAGTATGATATTCTTATTGTTGGGGATGTTCATATCCCCGTTGAGGTAACCTAGTGTTATTCGAAATTTCTCTAGTTCCATGTTATTCGGAATGAGTTTGTTAACAAGACTTGATCAACCTTGTTAGTGGATTCATTTTGATGATCATGAGATGGATGAAATTAGAAGGCACAACCTTCTGTACCCTCTTTCTACTTTCTGTTATTTAGAATAAATAAAGCAACAATAGTATTATCTGTCTATTTTCTGAATTATTCGTGCAATAAAAAATATCCCGAAAATAAAATTTCTCCAAATGCCCTGCAAATTTAGTATTATTTTTTATGGAATATTTGAGGATTTTAGGCACTGAGAACACAGCAGGGGGGGGGGGGGCAAGCGCCTGGCCACGAGGGTCCAGGGCGCGCCCCCTCCCCCTGGGCGCACCCCTATCTCGTGGGCCCACGGTGGCCCCCCTCCACTTATTCCTGCACCCACACACTCCATCTTCCTCCCCAAAAAAATCCCCATCCAGCTCAAGCACGAGTTCTAGCTCATTTTTCTCCGATTTTCGATCTCCTTGCTCAAAGCTCCATTCACAAAACTGCATTGGGAGATTGTTGCTTGGTATGTGACTCCTCCATTGGTCCAATTAGTTTTTGTTCTACTTCTTTATTCATTGCAAATATTTGCTGCATAGGTGACCCTGTTCTTGAGCTTGCATGTCAAATTTATGAGGCCCCAAGTAATTCTAACGCATGATATAGGCTCTAGGCACTTGTGGGAGTAGTTGCTATAAATCTTGTTTAGTTTGATTCACTTTTATTTTGAAGTTGCTAAAAATTTCAAAAAAATTCAGAAAATGAAGAGGTTGTTCTTGAGGGGATCCTCTAGCCAAGCTCCAAGGATAAACAAGCTAAGGAGAAAGAAAAGGCCAAGTATAATCTTCCTCGTGTAGCGGAAGTCAGGCCGTGCGAATGGCCTTGTGATAATTTCTTGAGAGCAGCCGGGATTTATGAAGACTTTTACTCTTTGGCTGAAAATGCGGGCCTCGCCGACTTCCTCCACAATCGGATCGAATAGTATCTCTTACTTACCGATACTTTCGTGCAAAACTTTTATTATTATCCTAAGAATTTACCTCCTTCAGTAGCCTTTCATTTATATGATGAGGCTAGGAAATGTCATTACGTAATTTTTGCACGGCTTGTAGAATACCCTTTGAGGACAGCTTAGATGAACCACATCGTAAAGATGTGGATGGTTTTATTGATACTATTACTGTAGGGAAATCGAGGAAGGGTTCTGATGCGAGAATCACTAGCATACATTTTCCTGTTTTATGCTACTTTGCCATATTTGCTAGTCGATGCTTAATTGGTCATGGAAATAGTGGAAACTTCAGTGTTCCTGATATTATTATTCTGCTCCATGCCTTATTCGGTGATAACACTTTTAGTATGGGTGCCATTATTGCTAAACGGTTAAGCTTAAACCGTACAAAGGGCCCCATCTTTGGAGGTATCTATGCTGCGCGCATCGCTAAACATTTCGAGATACCTATTAGGCATGATGAGAAAGAGGAGACACTGCTGCCCCTTTCCTTTTTAGATTACAGGAGCATGGTAGCGCATGAATTTATTGTTGACAATGATGATAAGATGGTTCTGTATAACCTGAGATTTAATAAGAAACACAGTGAGATTATTACCCTGCCTGTGCCTTCTTTGTTTGATTTAACTGCAGGTCAGTACCTCGTCCTGCCAAAGGCCGTGTACGCACACCGATGCCAGACATCAGCTCCAGACCCCGAGCCGGAACCTCCACTGGACCCTTATCGTCCATCCTGCTATCAGTGGGATCCGGAGGAGATCGCGAGCCAGTGGTATCCAGATGACACTCCTCAGTACACCGGGGAGAGTAGCCGCGAACCTTGGCATTAGACCAACTTAGGCCAAAAGCCTAAGCTTGGGGGAGTATGTATTTCTCACCGACTTTACATTCATGTTCACACACTATCTTAGTTGTCGGTGCTCATACTCTTTCATTGTATTATCCATGCTAGTTTAATTTATTTTTCTTGCTTTCTTCTTGTGTGTTTGATAAACCTTAAGAAAAACAAAAAAAATTAGTTAGTTTAATTTCCATACTTGTAGTACTAGTAATTAAAATGAAAACCCAAAAATATTTCTCGTTCTTCTTTTTGCTTGTTGGGAGCTTTCCCTTGTAAATAGTTTTATTTCTTTTCTTTCCTTTGGGGGCCGAGAGGAGAAGACCATAATGAAAATGTTTAGTGGCTCTCATATTGCATGATTGTTGAATTAACTTAGAGCCCATATTACTTTGTCTTCTCTCTTGAATTGAATGCTTGCAGATTCCAGCTTAGTCCAATGCACATGCACTATTATTATTATACACACCGTTTGGTCGTGCAAGTGAAAGGCAATAATGACGATATATGATGGACTGATTGAGATGAGAGAAGCTGGTATGAACTCGACCTCTTTTGTTTTTGTAAATATGATGAGTTCATTGTTCCTGATTCAGTCTATTATGAACAAACATGTTTGCGATGACAATTAGAGATTATAGTTACTTATGCCATGCTTAATTAGCTAGGAGCTTATAATGGTTTACCTTGCATGCCAACATTCTATTAAAATAGTTGTGATGTGGTATGATAGGATGGTATCCTCCTTTGAATGATTCGAGTGACTTGACTTGGCACATGTTCATCCATGTAGTTGAAACAAATCAACATAGCCTTCACGATATTTATATTCATGGTGGATTATATCCTACTCATGCTTGCACTCAGTGTTGATTAATTTTAATGCATGTTCATGACCGTTGTCGCTCTCTCAGTTGGTCGCTTCCCAGTCTTTTGCTAGCCTTCACCTGTACTAAGCGGGAATACTGTTTGTGCATCCAAACTCCATAAACCCCAAAGTTATTCTATATGAGCTCCTATATGCGGTATTTACCTGCCATTCCAAGTAAATTTGTATGTGCCAAACTCGAAACCTTCAAATAAAATTCCATTTTGTATACTCGAGCAGCTCATGTTTCAACTAGGGTTGTCTGTATCTTCCATGCTAGGTGGGTTATTCTCAAGAGGAGTGGACTCCGCTCCTCATTCACGAGAAAATGGCTTGTAGCCGGGATGCCCAATCCCATGATCAAAAAGATCAAAGAAAATCAAAATAATTAACAAAACTCCCCCAGGGCTGTTGCTAGTTGGAGGCACTCGTTGTTTCGAGCAAGCCATGTATTGATGCTTGTTTGTGGTGGGGGAGTATAAACTTTACTATTCTGTTTCGGAACCGCCTATAATGTATGTAGCATGAAAGATATCGAGATCTCATAGTTGTTGCGTTGACAGTGAAAGTATACCGCTCAAAATGTTATTCATCTCTATTTTAAAATCGAGCTCTGGCACCTCTATAAATCCCTGCTTCCCTCTGCGAAGGGCCTATCTATTTACTTTTTATGTTGAGTCATCACCTTCTTATTAAAAAGCACCCGCTGGAGAGCACACTGTCATTTGCATGCATTACTATTAGTTTACATTGGGTATGACTTGACTGGATCTCTTTTACCATGAATTACAATGTTTAGTTAGTCCTTGATCTTTAAAGGTGGTATGCATTTATGTTTTGCTGTCTCAGAAAGGGCTAGCGAGATACCATCTTGTTATATCATATTATGATTGGTTTGAGAAAGTGTTGTCATCCGAGATTTATTATTATTGCTCGCTAGTTGATTATGCCATTGATATGAGTAAACATGAGACCTAAGTGTTCTTGTGAATATGGTTAGTTGATAATCTTTGCTAAAAACTTGAATGCTAGCTTTACATATTTACAACAACAAGAGCAAACAGAGTTTGTAAAAGTTTTTCTTTATCACTTTCAGTTTATCAACTGAATTGCTTGAGGACAAGCAAAGGTTTAAGCTTGGGGGAGTTGATACGTCTCCAACATATCTACTTTTTCAAACACTTTTGCCCTTGTTTTGGACTCTAACTTGCATGATTTGAACGAAACTAACCCGGACTGACGCTGTTTTCAGCAGAACTGCCATGGTGTTGTTTATTGTGCAGAAAACAAAAGTTCTCGGAATGACCTGAAAATTCACGGAGATAGCTTTTCAAAAATATAAAAATACTGGCGAAAGAATCAAGACCAGGGGGCCCACACCCTGTCCACGAGGGTGGGGGGCACGCCCCCTCCCCCTGGGCGCGTCCCCCTGTCTCGTGGGCCCCCTGCTACTCCACCAACCTCAACTCCAACTCTATATATTCCGTTTCGCAGAGAAATAATTAGAGAGAAAGTTTCATCGCGTTTTATGATACGGAGCCGCCACCAAGCCCTAATCTCTCTCGAGAGGGTTGATCTGGAGTCCCTTTGGGGCTCCGGAGAGGGGGATTCGTCGCCGTCGTCATCATCAACCATCCTCCATCACCAATTTCATGATGCTCACCGCCGTGCGTGAGTAATTCCATCGTAGGCTTGCTGGACGGTGATGGGTTGGATGAGATTTACCATGTAATCAAGTTAGTTTTGTTAGGGTTTGATTCCTAGTATCCACTATGTTCTGAGATTGATGTTGCTATGACTTTCTATGCTTAATGCTTGTCACTAGGGCCAGAGTGCCATGATTTCAGATCTGAACCTATTATGTTTTCATGAATATATGTGAGTTCTTGATCCTATCTTGCAAGTCTATAGTCACCTATTATGTCTTATGATCCAACAACCCCGAGGTGACAATAATCGGGATACTTCTCGATGATGACCGTAGTTTGATGAGTTCATGTATTCACTATGTGCTAATGCTTTGGTCTGGTTATCTATTAAAAGGAGGCCTTAATATCCCTTAGTTTCCATTAGGACCCCGCTGCCACGGGAGGGTAGGACAAAAGATGGCATGCAAGTACTTTTCCATAAGCACGTATGACTATATTCAAAATACATGCCTACAATACATTGATGAACTGGAGCTAGTTCTATGTCACCCTGTGTTATAACTATTACATGAGGAATCGCATCCGACATAATTATCCATCACTGATCCAATGTCTACGAGCTTTTCACATATTGTGCCTTGCTTATTTATTTTTCCGTTGCTACTGTTACAATTACTACAAAACTGCTATCTTTACTTTTGCCACTGCTACCATTACTATCATACTACTTTGCTACTAAATACTTTGCTGCAGATACTAAGTTATCCAGGTGTGGTTGAAGTGACAACTCAACTGCTAATACTTGAGAATATCCTTTGGCTCCCCTTGTGTTGAATCAATAAATATGGGTTGAATACTCTACCCTCGAAAACTGTTGCGATCCCCTATACTCGTGGGTTATCAGTCAGCAAAACACTTAACCCAGCTTAAATTCATCTTCTTAGCCATTCGAAGACCATGGAGTAAAGCATCATATCCAGCTGCATTGTTAGTGCAAGGGAACATTAAATAGAGAACATAACAAAACTTACCACCTCGTGGGGAAGTTAACATGACTCCAGCCCCCGAGCCCTCCAATTGCCTGGATCCATCGAAATGAATAGTCCAATAAGTATGATCTGGCTTTTCCTCCGGCGCCTGCAACTCTGTCAGGTCATTAATGAAATCCACAAGCTCTTGGGACTTTATTGCCATACGAGGCACATATTTTAACCCGTGAGGCCCAAGCTCAATGGCCCACTTGGCAACCCAGCCAATTACTTCCCTGTTTTGAATTATATCTCCCAAAGGGGCAGAACTGACCATAGTGATGGGATGACCCTAAAAATACTGCTTAAGCTTCCATCTGGCCATGAAAACTCCATACACCAGTTTCTGCCAATGCGGGTACCTCTGTTTGGACTCAATAAGCACCTCACTGATATAATTAACCGACCGTTGAACCAGATACTCCTTCCCAGCCTCCTTGCGCGCTCTACCACAATGGCCACACTGACAGCCCGGGCACTGGCAGCCACATATAACAACAACGGCTCTTTATCAACCGGAGCAGCAAGGACAGGTGGCTCGGGTAACTGCTTCTTCAAATCCTCAAACGCCGCATTAGCAGTGATACGTCTTCAACGTATCTATAATTTATGAAGCATCCATGCTATTTTATTATTTGTTTTGAATGATTACGGGCTCTATTATAAAATTTTATATTACTTTTGGGACTAACCTATTAACCGGAGGCCCATCCCAAATTGATGTTTTATTGCCTATTTCAGTGTTTCAAAGAAAAGGAATATCAAACGGAGTCCAAACGGAATGAAACCTTGGGAAAAGTTATTTTTGGAACAGAAGCAATCCTAGGAACTTGGAGTGCAAGCCAGGGAAGCGTTGAGGAGGCCCCGAGATAGGGGGGCGTGCCCACCCCACCTCCACCCTCGTGGGCCCCTTGAGGCTCCCCTGACCGACTTCTTTCGCCTATATATTCCCATATACCCTAAAACCATCGAAGACAAGATAGACCGGGAGTTCCGCCGCCGCAAGCCTCTGTAGCCACCAAAAACCTCTCGGGAGCCCGTTCCGGCACCCTGCCGGAGGGGGGATCTCTCACCGGTGGCCATCTTCGTCATCCAGGCGCTCTCCATGACGAGGAGGGAGTAGTTCACCCTCGGGGCTGAGGGTATGTACCAGTAGCTATGTGTTTGATCTCTCTCTTTCTCGTGTTCTCTCTATGGCACGATCTTGATGTATCGCGAGCTTTGCTATTATAGTTGGATCTTATGATGTTTCTCCCCCTCTACTCTCTTGTAATGGATTGAGTTTTCCCTTTGAAGTTATCTTATCGGATTGAGTCTTTAAGGATTTGAGGACACTTGATTTATGTCTTGCTGCCGTGCTTATCTATGGTGACAATGGGATATCACGTGATCCACTTGATGTATGCTTTGGTGATCAACTTGCGGGTTCCGCCCATGAACCTATGCATAGGGGTTGGCACACGTTTTCGTCTTGACTCTCCGGTAGAAACTTTGGGGCACTCTTTGAAGTACTTTGTGTTGGTTGAATAGATGAATCTGAGATTGTGTGATGCATATCGTATAATCATGCCCACAGATACTTGAGGTGACAATGGAATATCTAGGTGACATTAGGGTTTTGGTTGATTTGTGTCTTAAGGTGTTATTCTAGTACGAACTCTATGATAGATTGAACAGAAAGAATAGCTTCATGTTATTTTACTACGGACTCTTGAATAGATCGAGCAGAAAGGATAACTTTGAGGTGGTTTCGTACCCTACCATAATCTCTTCGTTTGTTCTCCGCTATTAGTGGCTTTGGAGCGACTCTTTGTTGCATGTTGAGGGATAGTTATATGATCCAAGTATGTTATTATTGTTGAGATAACTTGCACTAGTGAAAGTATGAACCCTATGCCTTGTTTCCTACCATTGCAATACCGTTTACGCTCACTTTTATCATTAGTTACCTTGCTGTTTCTATAATTTCAGATTACAAATACTTATATCTACCATCCATATTGCACTTGTATCACCATCTCTTCGCCGAACTAGTGCACCTATACAATTTACCATTGTATTGGGTGTGTTGGGGACACAAGAGGCTCTTTGTTATTTGGTTGCAGGGTTGTTTGAGAGAGACCATCTTCATCCTATGCCTCCCACGGATTGATAAACCTTAGGTCATCCACTTGAGGGAAATTTGCTACTGTCCTACAAACCTCTGCACTTGGAGGCCCAACAACGTCTACAAGAAGAAGGTTGTGTAGTAGACATCAAGCTCTTTTCTGGCGCCGTTGCCAGGGAGGTGAGTGCTTGAAGGTATATCTTTAGTCTTGCAATCGAATCTTTTTGTTTCTTCTTTTATCACTAGTTTAGTTTATAAAAGAAAATTACAAAAAAATATGGATTTGAGTTTGTCTCTTACGCTTCATCTTTTTAATATCTTTCGTGAGAATGATGAAAAGGAAAATTATGCTCAAGTGCTAGAAGAATAAATCTATAGAATGGTTGATACTAAATCTTTGAGTGATGAGCATGATTGCAATGTTGTTAGTATGAACTCCTTGAATATCCATAGTACTAATGATAATTGCACTAGTCATGATGAAAATATCTCTTATAAGCATGTCGATTTTTGTGGAGTGAATTGGGTTTGCAAGTACACACCAAATAGGGAAAATAGATATTGCAAGAGGCATAAGCACTTAGAAACTAAATTGTTGCAATAAAGGCTAAATGTGTGTGTTGAAAGATTCAATATTTTTTGCGCTCCTTGTGAACTTTGCAATGAACGTGGTCATTTAAATCTCCAATGCAAACTGTTTCATGATCGAATCGTGTCCAAATATTGTGATAACTTGAGTACCCTTGAGCATCATAAAGAGCTTAGTCTTCTTTTGGGGTATGAAGAAATGAAACGTATAACTGAGGGTATTCCAAAATTTAATCTTGATAGATTTGTTGATTTTGATCTAGAGGAAATTTATTTGTTTTGAGCGGTGAATTGCATTGAAAATCCTTATATTGCCAATTGCCTAAAGAAAATAAAGCAAATAGAAGATGAAGAGAATAATAATGAAAGGGAAGAGACTTCCCAATATCCTCCTATTATTTCTTATGATGAATCAGGTAACGAGGAGGAGCTTTCTATTCAACCAATCTCATATATAAGGAGCTCAAAGAAGAAGGTTGAACCCACACACAATGTAAAGAAGAAAAAGAAAAGAAGGAGCAACAAAGGTAAAAAGGTATCCCTCCCAAATGATGTTGCTCCTACTACTCATTGTGATGATGATAATTGCTATACTATTGGTGCTATCCATACTATTAATGATGAGAGTGATTATGCTTATGATATGAAAAGGCCCAAGCTTGGGGAAGCTATGTTTGATGAGGATGACATATTTGAGAATATATTTGCTGCAATTAATGTTTGTCCCAAGCTTGGGGATGCTATGTTTAATGAAGATGATATTTTTAGCATCCCAAATTTTGATATGCAAAGTTGTTATGATGATAGCATGTCTCTTACCTATGATGATTATATTGATGAAAGTGGGTTTGGAAGAGTGTCAACTTTAGGAAGTAGTGATCCCATTATTTTTGAGGATGTTGAATCTTATTGTGATGAATATGAATGTGGATTTGGAAGAGTGTCAACTTTATTTAGTGATGATTCCACTATCTTGGAAGAGGTTTCAATCGATTATAATGAGAACAAAGTTGCTACTTATGATGATTATTGTGATGAAACTTATGCTATAAAAAGTAGTGATGATTATATTTATAAAACTTGTCATGATTATGATTACCCTTTTTCTGAACTTTACTATTTTAATGTGGAAACAATTTATAGTATTCAAGTCTTTTATGATACTCCCACTATTACGAATGAGAAGAATTTTGCTTATGTGGAGAGTAATAAATTTTCTATGCTTGTAGATCATGAAAATAATGCTTTAGGTGCTGGTTATATTGTTGAATTCATTCATGATTCTACTGAAAATTATTATGATGGAGGAACATATGCTTGTAGGAATTGCAATGATATCAAGTTTCCTCTCTATGTGCTTAAAATCTTGAAGTTATGCTTGTTTTACCTTCCTATGCTAGTTGATTATTGTTCCCATAAGTTGTTTGCTCACAGAATACCTATGCATAGGAAATGGGTTAGACTTAAATGAGCTAGTCATATGCTTCATGATGCTCCCATTATGTTTCAATTCTTATCTTTTATGTGAGCATCATTGCCATCATCATGCCTAGCTAGAAAGGCATTAAAGAAAAGCTCTTGTTGGGAGACAACACAATATTTACCCTTACTGTTTTTGTGTGTTCACATGATTATGCTACTGTAGTAATCATGTTTTATAGCTTTTGTTTCAATAAAGTGCCAAGTAAGACCTTTAGGATAGCTTACGGTGATAGTTGTGTTGATCCTGCTGAAAATCAGAAACTTTTGCACCCAGTAAATTAGTTTTTGTAATTCACAGAAATGCGATTATGATCTAATTATTTCTTCTCTGGATTTTTACACAAATTTCTTAGGACTTCCTAATTTTTTAGGATTTTTGGAGTTCCAGAAGTATACGTTTGATATAGATTACTACAGACTGTTCTGTTTTTGACAGATTCTGTTTTCTATGTGTTGTTTGCTTATTTTGATGAATCTATGAGTAGTATCGGAGGGTATGAATCATAGAGAAGTTGGAATACAGTAGATATTACACCATTATGAATTTATAATGAGTTCACAACAGTACCTAAGTGGTGGTTTTATTTTCTTATACTAACGGAGCTTACGAGTTTTCTGTTGAGTTTTGTGTTGTGATGTTTTCAAGTTTTGGGTAAAGATTCGATGGACTATGGAATAAGGAGTGACAAGAGCCTAAGCTTGGGGATGCCCAAGGCACGCCAAGGTAATATTCGAGGACAACCAAGAGCCTAAGCTTGGAGATGCCCCGGAAGGCATCCCCTCTTTCGTCTTCGTTCATCGGTAACTTTACTTGGATCTATATTTTTATTCACCACATGATATGTGTTTTGGTTGGAGTGTCATTTTATTTTGTTAGTATTTGCTTGATTTTATTTAGAATAATTTTTTGCATCTATATTTTCAATAAAAATGTCAAGTATAGCCTTTACCATGCTTATTTTGCTAGTATACATGTTGCTGTTTGAAAACAGAAAGTTTACCGCTGTTGCAAAAATTCCCTAGAAAAGTCAGAGAATGGTATAATGTTGAAACTTTTTGCATATTGAGCTCTGATAAATCTTCTACAGTAAGGTATGTTTCTCATAATTTTGGGAGTTAGGGAAGTATGATGAATCTTGCATTCTTTACAGACTATACTGTTTTGGCAGATTGCTATTATGTTTGCATTGTTTGCATATGTTTGCTTGTTTAATGATTCTATTTGAGAATAGGAGTATTAAATATGCAGAAGCATTTAGTATGCAATGTTGAATAATAATTTTAGTGATTTGTTACAGTAGAAAATGATAAGGTTTTTGCATTGGTTTATACTAACTTATCTCACGAGTTCTTGTTGAGTTTTATGTGGATGAAGTTTTTGAGAAATAGAGAAACCATGATATGAGAGGAATTAAGGAGACACAAAAGTTCAAGCTTGGGGATGCCCAAGGCACCCCAAGATAATATTCCAAGAAGTCTCAAGCATCTAAGCTTGGGGATGCCCCATTAGGCATCCCACCTTTCTTCATCAACAACTATCAGTTAGTATCGATTGAACCTAACTTTTTGCTTCTTCACATGAGTTGTGCTATCCTTGCAATGTCATTTTATTTTGCTTTGCTTGCTGTTTGAATAAAGTACTTAAGATCTGAAATTCTTTAATGAGAGAGAGTCTTCACATAGTTACATAATTATTTATCTACTCATTGATCTTCACTTACATCTTTGTGGAGTAGTTCATTTACTCGTGTGCTTCACTTATATCCTATGAGTAAATGGTTGAATGAGTTGAATGTCATAAATCTGAAATTCTATATTTTTCATTTGCTTATCCCATGGGGAGTAATGACTTCACATCTAAGAAGTAGAGGTTGTAAATTTATTGAAGGTTACCAAGCATTGTATTGGTCATTTGAACAATTCATGAAAGAATATTGAAGGAAGAGAGATTTTACATATAAATATATTATCTTAGAAATCTTTTATGATTGTGATCACTCATTAAGTATGACATGCTAAAGAGTTGATGTTGTACAAGGAAGACAACGTAATGGGTTATGTTTTCTCACATCTCAGTTAAAGTATATTGTCATGGATCATTCAAACATGTTGAGCTTGCCTTTCCCCCTCATGCTAGCAAAATTCCTTGCACCAAGTAGACATACTACTTGTGCTTCCAAATATCCTTAAACCCAGTTTTTCCATGAGAGTCCACTATACCTACCTATGGATTGAGTAAGATCCTTCAAGTAAGTTGTCATCGGTGCAAGCAATAAAAATTGCTCTCTAAATATGTATGATCTATTAGTGTGAAGAAAATAAGCTTTATACGATCTTGTTATGGAAGCAATAAAAGTGACAGACTGCATAATAAAGGTCCGTATACAAGTGGCAATATAAAGTGACGTTCTTTTGCATTAAAATTTTGTGCATCCAACAATAAAAGCGCATGACAACCTATGCTTCCCTCTGCGAAGGGCCTATCTTTTATTTTATGTCTTTTACTTTATGCAAGAGTCAAGGTGATATTCACCTTTCCCTTTTTCATTTTATCCTTTGGCAAGCACCTCGTGTTGGAAAAATACTGATATATATATCCAATTGGATATAAGTTAGCATGAACTATTATTGTTGACATCACCCAAAGGTGAATACGTTGGGAGGCAACACTATAAGCCCCTATCTTTCTCAGTGTCCGATTAAAACTCCATAACCATAAGTATTGCGTGAGTGTTAGCAATTGTAGAAGACTATATGATAGTTGAGTATGTGGAGTTTGCTAAATCAAAGCTCTGACATAGACCCTTCCTGAAAATAGGATGAATTGTAATTGTTTGATGACTGAGAATGAAGTTTGCTAGTTTTCAAGAAAGTTTATGGTCTATGCTTTAACATGTGAATTGCTTGTTACTTGTTCGTGAGAAGTTTTATGAGATGAACTACTGCTATGACATGTAATAATGCTAGAAAAGGTGATTGAAATTATCATTGATCAAACTTGTGGACCTTCTAGCATTCACACTTCATAAATTCTTTCTTTTATCATTTACCTACTCGAGGACGAGCAGGAATTAAGCTTGGGGATGCTGATACGTCTCCAACGTATCTATAATTTATGAAGCATTCATGCTATTTTATTATCTGTTTTGAATGATTACGGGCTTTATTATACACTTTTATATTACTTTTGGGACTAACCTATTAACCGGAGGCCCAGCCCAAATTGCTGTTTTATTGCCTATTTCAGTGTTTCGAAGAAAAGGAATATCAAACTGAGTCCAAATGGAATGAAACCTTCGAAAAAGTTATTTTTGGAACAGAAGCAATCCCGGGAACTTGGAGTGCAAGCACGGGAAGCGTCGAGGAGGCCACGAGATAGGGGGGGGCGCCCACCCCCCTAAGCGCGCCCTCCACCCTCGTGGGCCCCTCGAGGCTCCCCCGACCAACTTCTTTCGCCTATATATTCCCATATACCCAAAAACCATCGAAGACAAGATAGATCGGGAGTTCCGCCGCCGCAAGCCTCTGTAGCCACCAAAAACCTCTCGGGAGCCCGTTCTGGCACCCTGTCGGAGGGGGGATCTCTCACCGGTGGCCATCTTCATCATCCCGGTGCTCTCCATGACGAGGAGGGAGTAGTTCACCCTCGGGGCTGAGGGTATGTATCAGTAGCTATGTGTTTGATCTCTCTCTCTCTCTCGTGGTCTCTCTATGGCACGATCTTGATGTATCACGAGCTTTGCTATTGTAGTTGGATCTTGTGATGTTCTCCCCCTCTACTCTCTTGTAATGGATTGAGTTTTCCCTTTGAAGTTATCTTATCGTACTGAGTCTTTAAGGATTTGAGGACACTTGATGTATGTCTTGCCGTGCTTATCTGTGGTGACAATGGGATATCAGGTGATCCGCTTGATGTATGTTTTGGTGATCAACTTGTGGGTTCTGCCCATGAACCTATGCATAGGGGTTGGCACACGTTTTCATCTTGACTCTCTGGTAGAAACTTTGGGGCACTCTTTGAAGTACTTTGTGTTGGTTGAATAGATGAATCTGAGATTGTGTGATGCATATCGTATAATCATGCCCACGGATACTTGAGGTGACAATGGAGTATCTAGGTGACATTAGGGTTTTGGTTGATTTGTGTCTTAAGGTGTTATTCTAGTACGAACTCTATGATAGATTGAACGGAAAGAATAGCTTCGTGTTATTTTACTACGGACTCTTGAATAGATCAAGCAGAAAGGATAACTTTGAGGTGGTTTCGTATCCTACCATAATCTCTTCGTTTGTTCTCCGCTATTAGTGGCTTTGTAGCGACTCTTTGTTGCATGTTGAGGGATAGTTATATGATCCAAGTATGTTATTATTGTTGAGAGAACTTGCACTAGTGAAAGTATGAACCCTATGCCTTGTTTCCTACCATTGCAATACCGTTTACACTCACTTTTATCATTAGTTACCTTGCTGTTTCTATAATTTCAGATTACAAATACTTATATCTACCATCCATATTGCACTTGTATCACCATCTCTTCGCTGAACTAGTGCACCTATACAATTTACCATTGTATTGGGTGTGTTGGGGACACAAGAGACTCTTTGTTATTTGGTTGCAGGTTGTTTGAGAGAGACCATCTTCATCCTACGCCTCCCACGGATTGATAAACCTTAGGTCATCCACTTGAGGGAAATTTGCTACTGTCCTACAAACCTCTGCACTTGGAGGCCCAACAACGTATACAAGAAGAAGGTTGTGTAGTAGACATCAAGCAGCGTCACTACAGACAAAGTTGTCTGTCTTTTTCATCATCTGATATAGAGGGATAGCCTTCTCTCCCAACCGGCTGATAAACCGGCTTAGCGCTACAATACGACCCGCCATACGTTGAACATCGTTGATACACGCCGGTTTAGCCAGAGACATAATAGCTTTGATCTTTTCTGGATTAGCTTCAATGCCCCTGTTAGACACCAGAAAACCCAAGAGCTTGCCTGTCGGTACACCAAAAACACACTTGGCCGGATTAAGCATCATCTTATAAACCTTGAGATTATCAAAAGTTTCCTTCAAATCATCTATTAACGTCTCCTCTTTTCTGGACTTCACCACGATATCATCCACATAAGCATGAACATTACGCCCAATCTGATTACGAAGACAATTCTGCACACATCGCTGATAAGTCGCCTGGGTACTCTTGAGCCCAAAAGGCATAGATACATAGCAGAAGGCTCCAAAGGGAGTTATAAAAGTTGTCTTCTCCTAGTCCTTAACTGCCATTTTGATCTAATGATAACCAGAATAAGCATCCAGAAAGCTCAAACGCTCACAACCCACCGTAGCATCAATAATTTGATCAATACGAGGGAGAGCAAAGGGATCAGCTGGACAAGCCTTGTTCAAATCTGTGTAATCCACACACATACGCCAAGTGTCATTCTTCTTAAGTACTAGCACTGGGTTAGCTAACCACTCAGGGTGAAAAACCTCCGCAATAAACCCTGCTGCCAGGAGCCGGGCTACCTCCTCACCGATGGCCTTGCGTCTTTCTCCATTGAAGCAGCAGAGAAACTGCTTGACCGGTTTAAACTTGGGATCGATATTAAGAGTGTGCTTAGCGAGTTCCCTCGGTACACCTGGCATGTCAGAAGGTTTCCATGCAAAGATGTCCCGGTTCTCATGGATGAACTCAATGAGCACGCTTTCCTGTTATGGATTCAGGTTAGTGCTGATGCTAAACTGCTTGGATGAATCGCCAGGAACAAAATCAACCAGTTTAGTCTCATCAGCCAATTTAAACTTCAAGGACGGATCATGCTTCGTAGTTGGTCTTTTCAAAGAAGTCATATCCGCCGGATCAACATTGTCCTTGTAGAACCTCAACTCCTTTGTTTCACAAACCGACTCAGCATAGGCCGCATCACCTTCTTCACATTCCAAAGCAATCTTATGGCTCCCATGTACCGTGATGGTCCCCTTATGACCTGACATCTTGAGCTACAGATAAACATAACAGGGCCTTGCCATGAACTTAGCATAAGTCGGCCGTCCAAACAGGGCATGGTATGGGCTCTTGATTTTCACCACTTCAAAAGTCAATGTCTCTGATCTTGAATCATGATCATCTCCAAAAGCAACCTCTAGATCTATCTTACCAACCGGATACGTCGATTTACTAGGCACCACACCATGGAAAACGGTGTTTGACGGTTTGAGATTTTTATCTGTCAATCCCATGCGACGGAAGGTTTCATAATACAAGATGTTGATACTGCTCCCTCCATCCATGAGCACCTTGGTGAACCTATACCCTCCAACCTGTAGCGCCACCACCAATGCCAGATGACCCGGATTATCAACCCGGGGCGGATGATCCTCTGGACTCCACACGATAGGCTGTTTAGACCAGCGCAAGTAGCGGGGCACTGACGGTTCAATGGAGTTCACTGCCCTTTTATGAAGCTTCTGATCGCGCTTGCACAGGCTAGTGGTGAAGACATGATACTACCCACTATTCAATTGCTTCGGGTTGCTCCGGTAACCTGACTATTACTGTTGATGACTCCCCTGATGATTATAACCACCCTGGTTGCCCTGACTGCCTTGATTGCCATGTCCGGGTTGATTACCTTGAAATCCTGAGCCAGAACTGCCTCCACCATAACCCGGCCCATGAGACCCGGGTCCTGAACCGCTGGACGGTCCATGATCATATCAGAAAAGATCCAAGTTTTTGAACTCCCGCATAATAAAGCAATCCTTCTAGAGGTGCATAGCTGGCTTTTCTCGCGTCCCATGCCTTGGGCAAGGCTGGTTTAACAGGCGCTCAAGATTGACACCTGATCCTCCACTCCGCGGGGGCGGTTTACCCTTACGACGCTGACCATTATCCTGCACATTGGTGTTAGCCACAAAATCTAAACTATTATCCGTTTTACGCTTACCATTGTTCCCATGGCCCGCCGGGTTATGTTGCTGCCCTTTGGTGCTACCTCTCTTCTTTCCCTTCCCCGACTTTTCATCGTTAGGCTCGGGATCCTTGGTACTATCAGAGTCGGCATACTTAACCAGAGCTGCCATAAGCGTTCACATGTCATTGCAGTGACGCTTGAGCCGTCCCAACTTCAGCTTCAGAGGCTTGAACCGGCAATTGCCCTCCAACGTCAAGACTGCTGAATCAGCATTGCTGTGGTCTGATGAATGCAAGATTTCCGAAACCCGGCGCACCCAATGGGTTGTCGATTCACCTTCTTCTTGGACATAGGTGGCTAAATCCACAATTGACATAGGCTGCTTGCACGTGTCCTTGAAATTCAGGATAAATCGGGCCTTTAACTCGGCCTATGACCCAATGGAGTTAGCGGGCAAACTTTTCAGCCAAGTGCGAGCTGTTCCTTCCAACATCATGGTGAAGTATTTAGCACATGCCACATCATCCATATCCAGCATCTCCATCGCCATCTCATAGCTTTTAACCCATGACTCGGGGGGTAAGTCAGCAGTCTAATTGGGCACTTTACGAGGACCCTTGAAGTCCTTGGGCAGCCGCACATTGCGTAGAGCCGGGGTGAGACACGACACCCCCCAAGAACTGAAAGCAACACCTGGTTCCACTGAAGTTGTTGGACGAACTGGAGTAAGCTGACGGTCCGCATACTGTGCTGCTAACTTGGCTTCTCGACATGCTCTACCATGATCCACCACGTCCTGAGCATTGGCACCACTGCCCACCGGGTTAGGTCCACGAGGGGGGTTACGGTTCTGCGCACTGCTTGACACAGCTGGTTCATCAATATGCCTACTGTAACTCCGGCTCGGGCGAGGGGTTGAATGAACCCTGTCTCGACTATACGAATAAGCATGCTGCTGAACCAGAGCCGTTTGAAGGAGATCTCTGGCCCGCCGTGCCTCAGCCGGTGCTGGAGACTCGCCTTCCATTGGAATAGCTGCCAATCGAGATGCCGCAGCGATCATGTTATCCAAATGGGTAGAAAAGTGACCTGGTGGTGTTGGCACGTTCTATGATAGGTCATGGTTCTGTCGACGCGGGTCCATCGTTCGTGGCTGACCCGGTGCTCCTGTCCCAGGTGCTTCAACCCGTTTTACCACTGCAGGGTTACTGGTTCCCGCTCCTGGCGTGCTAAAGAGATTCATTGCTTCATAAACCGGTGGTAAATGAGACCGATGCCTCCTCCTCAACACGTCGTTTGAAGTGTTCTGATCTAGCATGAGCCGGTAATTTTTCGACTGAATCCGTTGTGCCTGAGCATCCAAAGCGGCCTGCTCCTCAGCCATCCTGTTTGCCTCAGCTGCCATGTCTTCCTTGGCCTGAGCTATCTGATCTCATAGTTTCGTGACCTCTGCATTATGTTGATCTCGATTATCAGAGGTAACCTCTATGGTCAACAATGTCATCAAGGCGTCCAATAAACCGGACAGGACTTGAGCCGGCGGGCGCGTGGGGCCTCCTGCCCCAGTTGCCGATCCGGAAATCATTGTCATCGTAGCTGAGTAGTGCTGTGTGGGCTGTGTACCGGCTGAGGGGGTCCTGGATTAGGGGGTCCTAGGATAGCCAAACTATGTACTTGTGCCGGACTGTTGGACTATGAAGATACAAGATTGAAGACTTCGTCCCGTGTCCGGGTGGGACTGTCCTTTGTGTGGAAGGCAAGCTTGGCAATTCGGATATGTAGATCTCCTTCTCTGTAACCGACTCTGTGTAACCCTAGCCCCCTCCGATGTCTATATAAACCGGAGGGTTCAGTCTGTACGACAAGAACAATCATAATCATATGCTAGCTTCTAGGGTTCAGCCTCTACGATCTCGTGGTAGATCAACTCTTGTAATACTCATATTGTCAAGATCAATCAAGCAGGAAGTAGGATATTACCTCCATCGAGAGGGCCCGAACCTGGGTAAACATTGTGTCCTCCGCCTCCTGTTACCATTAGCCTTAGACGCACAGTTCGGGACCCCCTACCCGAGATCCGCCGGTTTTGACACCGACATTGGTGCTTTCATTGAGAGTTCCACTATGTCGTCACCATAAGGTTTGATGGCTCCTTCAATCATCTGCAACGATGCGATCCAGGGTGAAGTTTTCCTCCTTGGATAGATCTTCGTATTCGGTGACTTCGCACTGCGGGCCAATTCGCTTGGCCATCTGGAGCAGATCGATAGCTATGCCCTTGGTCATCAGGTCAGGTTTGGAAGCCTGAACTACACTGCCGACATCCGCGGAGACTTGATCTTCAATGGATTCGAGCCCATGACAGGTGCGCCGAATAGTTGCGGTAAGCAGGACTTAGATCTGCCATCGAACAGTGTTCGGGAGATCACACCTTTAGCCGCCCCGGCTCTCAGTCCGGAGTGGATCGTGCCATCCCAGGATGGGTGGATGGACCCCACCACGGAGGCCGCACACTCATCGGCGATTGTGCCAAACACAGACTTCGCCTCCAATGAGGTCTGCATCATCGGACCCTCGGACTTGTCTCCAGCCATAGGCTCCGAACCATGCACATCCGTGCCTATTGAACCTGATTGGGCACCGATCACAGAGTTTACCTCCGCGGACATCTTCCAGCATTCGCCCTTGGGTGACGTGCTAAATTCGTTGAAATCTCTCTCCCTGTCAGGAGACTCTTAGCCGAACTATGTCCGGCTTGAGTGGGAAGCGGACGACGAAGAAATTCGTCTTCCACCCACCACCCAGTTGCTAGCCACTATCGACGACTTAACCTACATACTTGACTTCGACTCCGAAGACATCGACGGTATGGACGACAATGCCGGAGAAGAACAGGAACCACCGCCCACAGGGCGCTGGACAGCCACCTCATCATATGGTATATATATGGTGGACACGCCCAAAGAAAGCAACGGCGATGAGGCAACGGAGCATAATCCCCTTGGAAAGCAATCTAAGCACCGGCATCAGTGGTGCCGCTCTAAGCCCCGCCATAGCAAAAATAGCGATACCGACACAAGAGACAAAAGCACTCCGGACGGTGCCGAAGACGAAAACAATCCCACCCAGCCAAGATTCGAGCAAGCCGGACGGGAAGATGGGCAATTTAGCCCTGATAAACAAGCAATGGATGGAGAATCAGAGTATGGAAATTACATGCCCCTCTCCGAAGACGAGGTGAGCCTCGGCAACAAAGAATTCATCGTGCCTGAGGATCCCATCAAGCAGGAGCGCTTCAAGCGCCGGCTTATAGCCACAAAAAAAGCCTGAAGAAAAAGCAGCAGCAGCTTCAAGCTGATCAAGATCTGCTAACTCATAGATGGACTGAGGTCCTGGCGGCCGAGGAATACAGACTCGAGCGCCCAACCAAAAGTTACCCAAAGCGCAGGTTGCTACCTCAACTCAAGGAGGAGGCATTAAATCCTACACTACCAGCGCAGGATGCGGCTGACCGGCCACCTCGTGGTCGAGACAAAGCAGCGTATCAGCCCGAATTCCAGCCCGCACCCCGTCGCCAAACAAGCAAAAACACGAAGGCCCGGGGCTACATGCATGACATGCAAGACAAATTGGAAAACAAAGTAGGACAGTCAAGATCGATCTACGGATCACGGGGGCGCGCCCTGATGACCCACAAGTGTAGGGGATCTATCGTAGTCCTTTTGATAAGTAAGAGTGTCGAACCCAACGAGGAGAAAAAGGAAATGATAAGCGCTTTTCAGTAAGGTTTTCTCTGCAAGCACTGAAATTGTAGGTAATAGATAGTTTTGTGATAAGATAAATTGTAACGAGTAACAAGTAAATGAAGTAAATAAAGTGCAGCAAGGTGGCCCAATCCTTTATGTAGCAAAGGATAAGCCTGGACAATTTCTTATAATGAGAAAGGAGCTCCCGAGGACACATGGTGTAACGCCCCGGATCCGATGCGCCAGGTGTCTTCCAGTTATTCACCGTCGTTGCCATGTCATTTGCTTGTATGTTGCATTTTGCCATGTCATCATCTGCTTTTCATCTGCATGTTTTTCAAAACTTGCATCCGTTTGGGTCCTCCCAGTTCTCTCCGTTGTTCGTTCTGAGCACAGACACTCTCGCACGCGCCCGTCGCACCTCTCAGACCTCGTTTCGTGAGTGGCATAAAAATGTTCTGAGAATGGGATGAAATGTGGCGTGCGGTGTTGTTTTAGAGTAGGTAGACCGCCTGTCAATTTTCATTGCATTCAGAGTCCGTTTGGCGCCCAACGGTTAACCGCGGTAACCAAAACCCCCTTTCTCATTGCAGCCCAGCACCCCTTCACCACAGCCCATGAGCCCATCCAAACCCCCTCCATGCTCTCGGTCGTTCGATCGTGATCATGTGGGCGAAAATCGCTCCTCATTTGGACACTCCTAGCTCCCTCTACCTATATATATACACCTTCGCCCCCAAAATTTGTGTCCAAACCCTAGCCTCCTTCCCCTCGCGCCGCCAGACGTTTCCCCCGCCACCGACGGTCATGTCCGCTACCACCGTCCGGCCAACCATGCGCCGCCACCTATCGCCGCCGCCTCCCACCACCGCACGGCCTGCGGGGCCCAGATCTGGCCCGCGCGAGCCCGCGCGCCGCCGCTGCTCGAATCCGCGCGAGCTCGGAGCCTCGTCGCCGCCCCGTTGCTTCCGCCGGCCACCAGACCTCACCGGAGACCAGCCGCCGCCGCCTTGTCACCGGAGCACGCTGCCCCCGCGCCCCACGCCGCCCCTCCGCTCTGGCCCCTCCGCCGTCGCGTCGCCGACCCCGCCTCCTGAACGTCGCCGCCTCCCGCCGCGGTTGCTCGCCACCCCTCCGCAGGCGCCCGCGCGCCCGAGCCACCGTCGCCGGTTGCCGCCTCGCCTCCGGGCTCCCCTCATTGCCGACCCCCGCCTCCGGCCAAATCTGGGCCGGCGCCGCCGGGATCCGCCGACCCCGAGCACGACCGTCGCCTCCCTCCTCTCCGGCCATCTTCCTCCTCTCCGGCGAGCATCTCCGACCATCCTCGAAATCCGTGCAAGATCTAGATCCCGCAGGTTGACCCCGTTTTTCGTCTAAGTCCCCGTAATTTTGCATTCTGGTGCCATGTTTGACATGCCATAACTTCATGCTCGTAACTCCGTTTTGTGCATATGATATATCAAAATGTTCATCATGAGATGCTCTTCATTAAGGATGCATAATCTAGAGATGTTCACTAAGGATGTTTTGTTATACATGTTATCCTCTATCCATCCATGCCCTTGGATGCAATTATGGCTTGATGTAGATTGTTGTTATCATGCTCCAAACTCGCTAAATAATGTTTCTATCAGCCTGTTAACATTAAGTTCAGTTTTGTCATGTGTTTTTCTAGTGATCCATGCACCCTATGAACTTGCTCTTGCCATGCTTAGCTTCATAAATATGTCTTCTTACAGTTAGTCACCTTGTCATGCCATGTATTGCTCTGTGGTGAGTTGTACAAGCTCACCAACATGCCAACTTATCGTTATTCCTGCCATGTACTGTTATTCTGAATCTGCCATATCATTTGCCATGTTTGCATGGATGCTACCATCTTTTCTGTTGATATTCAGATTTAGTTCTGTAAGGGAGTTTCGTTCTTTGTCTTTAGTAATACAATGCCATGTCTATTTTGCCATGATATCTTCCTGTAGCATGTTGTTTGATAGCTCTAAACATTAAAACCCGATGTTATTCTGCCATGCATAGTGATTTCTGCTAAGTCGGTGAACTGTTATTATTTGCAATCTTGCCATGTCCTTTTGAGCATGTTCTGGTGATTTCTGGAGATAGCTCAGTGTTCATGTTTTGTTATGCTTCATCTGTACATCATGTCCAAGCTTTTTGTTTTCATGTTGAAGTGTTGTAGCATATTGTTTTCATGCTTGCTAGATGCCTAATTGCTGTTTTGGACAGCTTGTCCTTTAAACTTGTTTTATGTGTATGTGTTGAACCGTTGCTCCGTTTTGAGTGTGTTGTATATGAAACTTGCTTAGATTTGCATGTAGTTTCATCTTATCATGTTGCATCCATGTTTTGAGAGTGTTTGCTTGATGTTTGAATGTATTTTGCATCAATGCCATGTTTGACTTGTTTTGCTCATATCTTCTAGGCTGTAGCTCTGAACTAAATGAACTTTATATGTAACTTGACTAGAATTTCGTGTACATCATCTTGGTGCATTTTAACTTGCTGTTTAACTACTTGAACATAAGGTTTATTCAGATCTGGACCAATTTCGGAATTTGCATATGAGGACTTACCGGATTAGTTATATGTTGTTTCCGGCCTCTTTTAAACTTGCTTTGATATGTTGCTCTTGTATGCATTATTTCTTGGCATGAGTAGCATCATGTAGCCTTTGTCATGCATCATGCTTGGTTGTGCATCATGTCATGTTTATGTGTTGAGTGTTTACCTTGGTGTTTGCTTCTTTCCGGTTGTGCTCCTTCTCTTTAGTTCCTGTTTTGTTGCGATCATGAGGATTCATTCGTCTACTCTTGGTTCGTCTTCGTGGCTTCATCGTCTTCATGGACTCATTCTTCTTCCTTGCGGGATTTCAGGCAAGATGACCGTTACTTTGGATCTTACTTCTATCATTCTTATGCTAGTTGCTTCGTTCTATCGCTTTGCCGTGCTACCTATCTCTTGTTGACCAAGCCTCCCAAATTGTCATGTCAGCCTCTAACCTTTTTCACCCTTCCTAGCAAACCGTTGCTTGGCTATGTTAGCGCTTTGCTCAGCCCCTCTTATAGCGTTGTTAGTTGCAGGTGAAGTTGAAGATTGCTCCATGAGGGACAGGATTATGTTGGGATATAACAATATCTCTTATTTAATTAATGCATCTATATAATTGGTAAAGGGTGGAAGGCTCGGCCTTATGCCTGGTGTTTTGTTCCACTCTTGCCGCCCTAGTTTCCATCATATCGGTGTTATGTTCCTTGATTTTGCGTTCCTAACGCGGTTGGGTTATTTATGGGACCCCCTTCACAGTTCGCTTTGAATAAAACTCCTCCAGCAAGCCC
Organism: Triticum timopheevii; assembly: GCA_963921465.1. Lineage (NCBI taxonomy): Eukaryota > Viridiplantae > Streptophyta > Magnoliopsida > Poales > Poaceae > Triticum > Triticum timopheevii. The sequence continues at coordinate 552,448,909 of OY997272.1, read as the reverse complement.
CAACCTTGGTTTCACCATTTTCCTCACCTAAGCCTTTTTCCCTTGGGTTTCCGAAGCCCGAGGGTCATCTTTATTTACACCCCCGGGCCAGTGCTCGTCGTGAGTGTTGGTCCAACCTGTCAGCCGCCGGTGGCCACCAGGGGCACCTCTGGGCTGGCCTACCAGCAGTTTGGACAATCCGGTGTGCCCCGAGAACGAGATATGTGAAGGTCCTATCGGGATTTGTCGGCACATTCGGGCGGATTTGATGGACTTGTTTTACCATTGTCGAAATGTCTTATAAACCGGTATTCCGAAAGTGATCGGGTCTTCCTTGGAGAAGGAATATCCTTCGTTCACCGTGAGAGCTTGTGATGGGCTAAGTTGGGACACCCCTGCTGGGTATAAACTTTCGTGAGCCATGCCCGCGGTTATGTGGCAGATGGGAATTTGTTAATATCCGGTTGTAGGGAACTTGACACCAGATTCGAATTAAAACGCATCAACCGTGTGTGTAGCCGTGATGGTTTCCTTTCGGCGGATTCCGGGAAGTGAACGCGGTTTTGGGTTATGTTTGACATAAGTAGGAGTTCAGTATCACTTCTTGATCATTGCTAGCTTCACAACCGTTCCATTTGCTCTCTTCTCGCTCTTATTTGCGTATGTTAGCCACCATATATGCTTAGACGCTGCTGCAACCTCACCACTTTACCCCTTCCTTACCCATTAAGCTTTGCTAGTCTTGATACCCATGGTAGTGGGATTGTTGAGTCCTAGTGGCTCATAGATTACTACAACAACAGTTGCAGGTGCAGGTTATGCGATGATCATGAAGCGAGAGCGATGCTTGCTTGTTATGGAGTTCTTCTTCTACTTCTTCTTTGATCAGGGGATAGGTTCCAGGTCGGCAGCCTGGGCTAGCAGGGTGGATGTCGATTGAGTTTCTGTTTGTGTTTCATTCGTAGTTGGATGATGCTGTTGTGTATGATGTTGTTGTATTCATGTGGCATTGTATGCCTCTTGTATGTATCCCCAACTATTATGTAATGGTATGATGTAATGATATCCACCTTGCAAAAGTGTCTCCAATATGCGCTTCTATCCTTGGTGGGACCTTCGAGTTCCTTTAGGATAGGGTCGCATATTGGGCGTGACAAGTTGGTATCAGAGCCTCGACCGACCATAGGAGCCCCCTTGATTGATCGTGTAGTTTGGCCATTGTTGAGTCCGGAAGAAAACTATTTCTGAGTCTAGTTATATCGGAGAGTAGGAATTCTTTTTACTCCTCAGCCCCTTCTTCGCTCCGGTGAGAAATCTTGACGTAGGTGTTTTAAATTGCTCCTCTTCCCCTTCAAACTTTCTTTAGGATCACGTAGTTGGTTTTCTGATCGTTGGTTCTCAGCTCTTTTCATCCGGTGCATTTTCTCGTCAAGTCGATTCGACCTCCTTGTTTTCTTTTCCCACCCGCCCACCCTTTTTTCTTCTCGGAGCCGGAGTCCGTAATCGAGTATCCATCCTACTCGTGCGAAGCCTTTGCATTCTTTTAACCGGTGTTTTCTCTTCAAGATATTCGTCGGTTCCCCCGTTCCTAGGTGCCTTTGTTTTTCCCGCCCTCCCACCCTTTTTCTTCTCGGAGTCTGAGTCTCTTTCGACCATCAATTTCATTCGTGCAGAGCCTCTTCAGTCTTTCATTAATCATTTCAACAAGTGAATTCTATTTTGTTTGACATTCCTCATCTCTTTTCCGGTGGACTCAATTCAAGTTTTTTTTGGGTTGATCACATTCTTTACCTTGGATCAAGTGTTCTCCTTGCTCGGTTGCCTCTCGCCATTCAATCATTCTGGAGTTCGGAAGACATCCTAGGAGATTCGTCTGTGTTCCAATTAATTCGAGGTTGTCACCTCATTCAAATATTTCAATTGTTCCGGTGCACCATCTATCTCTTCAACATTCGTTTTCAATGGTGTTTTCTTTTAGTGGGCCCTAACAAACAGGTTTTTTCCCAGGATCTTACCTAAGTCTTCTAATTCTCCTGGAGTTATTCTCAAATTCCTTTAAAAGTGTGATGTAAGAATGGATTCCATCAATCACATGCCTTCTCCAAGACCGCGTTCAAATTCTTTTCATCTTTGGGTCAACCCTTCCTCTTTTACATTCTTCCGGAGTATCTCAGTAAATTTGGTGGTGTTTCTCATCGTCATTTGAAGATTGAAGAAGAGTTCCTCTTAAATCTTGCCCGTTCTCTTTAAGACTCGCGGTTCTAGTTTCATGCTACCCTCTCGAATTATTATATTTGTCAGATATTCCTTTTCTTACCCATCCGGAGTATGCCAGGAGTTGTTTTCCATTCCTTTTCACCGGAGGCCATCGTTCTAGAAGAATTCTTCGTCTTCACATTTCAGCTACCGTTATCCAATTATCCCGAAGCTGCGTTCAAATGTTCTTTAATCAGCTCGAGTTCTTCTCGTTCTCTTGTATCTAAATCCCCTCAAGCATATTTGTTCTTCTAACTCTCCCCGGTGATTCATTCTCTTTCATCAGTCATTTTCGAATTCTAAAAGTTGTTCGTTCAAGATTCTTTTTCTTTGATTATCATATTAATTCATTCGCTCTTTACAATCCTACCGGTGGTTCATAAGACTTTCTCAAGTTTTGTGCTATACCCCCCCTTAATCCTTTTCAACAAGAATAAGTAGTATGCAAAATTCGTTTATCATCAATTAAATTTGATGAAGGATAAGCATACAATAAATCTTATTCTTTTTTCCTCAAAGTGAGTAATCCCTTCCTTCAGAATTTGTTCTTGATGAATAAATTCTAATTTCAAGTATTTTCATCTTTTCTTTTCTGGAGTTCAAATTTCCTCGGCCATTTCATCGAAACCCCCATCTAAATCACCGCAAGGCTCATCTTATTTTTTTCATCCTTCAATTCTATCTCGTCATCCTTTTGTCACCGGAGTTCTTCACGGTGGTTCTTCATGATTTAATCCATTCTTCAAGTGTTCATCAAGATTTTGTTGGTGGAGTTCAAGTATCTGTTCTTCTCGCATCTTGAAGTGCAAATAATTCTCCATGTTCTTTGAAGTGGAGTTTTGCATGTCATCATTCTTCTCAGCTATTCAATCTTTTCCGTTTGTGGCTGGTTGTCACCTCAAAATTTTGAGATGTTTTCCTTGAGCCCACAACAAGCTTATTCTTTTGTTGTTGGTTCTTCCAACAACTTCGTCCCATACTTCCTCCTAAGGATGCCTTTCAAACTCAATTGAAGTTTAAGATGTCATCTTCTTCTTTGTTCTTTTCATACAATTCTTTCAATTCTTCTGGAGGCATTGCATTGTTCATCTCGGCAAGTGCCATCTCATTGGGTGAAGTTCATGTTCTAATCCTTCCATTTTCAGTCGGAGTGTTGCCGAAATTCTTTTTCATTCCTTTTGTATCTTGTTCTTACTGGAGTGGTTTTAGAGTCTATCTTGTTTCCATGAGCATTTGATTCTCGTCATATTTCACCGTTCATCTTTTCTACCCGAGTGCTCTCGACCTTGTTCATCTGCTCTCTTGCACTCTTGCTTCACCTCTTCCTCTTTCTCTTCCATCTCGTTCCTAAGATCTCGGGACGAGATCTCTTGTTAGTGGAGGAGAGTTGTAACGCCCCGGATCCGATGCGCCAGGTATCTTCTAGTTATTCGCCGTCGTTGCCATGTCATTTGCTTGTGTGTTGCATTTTGCCGTGTCATCATCTGCTTTTCATCTGCATGTTTTTCAAAACTTACATCCGTTCGGGTCCTCCCGGTTCTCTCCATTGTCCGTTATAAGCACAGACACTCTCGCACGCGCCCGTCACACCTCTCAGACCTTGTTTCGTGAGTGGCATAAAAATGTTCTCGGAATGGGATGAAACTTGCCGTGCGGTGTTGTTTTAGAGTAGGTAGACCGCCTGTCAATTTTCGTCGCATTCGGAGTCCGTTTGGCGCCCCAACGGTTAACCACGCTAACCGAAACCCCCCTTCTCTTTGCAGCCCAGCACCCCTTCACCACAGCCCATGAGCCCATCTAAACGCCCTCCATGCTCTCGGTCGTTCGATCGTGATCGTGTGGGTGAAAACCGCTCCTCATTTGGACATTCCTAGCTCCCTCTACCTATATATATACACCTTCCCCTCCGAAATTTGCGTCCAAACCCTAGCCTCCTTCCCCTCGCACCGCCGGACATTTCCCCCGCCACCGGCGGACATGTCCGCCGCCACCGTCCGGCCAACCATGCGCCGCCTCCCACCACCGTGCGGCCCGCGGGGCCCAGATCCGGCCCGCACGAGCCCGCGCGCTGCCGCCGCTCGAACTCGCGTGAGCCCGGAGCCTCGCCGCCGCCCCGTTGCTTCCGACGGCCACCGGACCTCATCGGCGACCAGCCGCCGCCGCCTCGTCGCCGGAGCACGCCATCACCGCGCCCCGCGCCGCCCCTCCGCTCTGGCCCCGCCGTCGTCGCGTCGCCGACCCCGCCTCCCGAGCGCCGCCGCCTCCTACCGCGGATCTGCGCCGTACCGCCGCGGTTGCTCGCCGCCCTCCGCAGGCGCCCATGTGCCCGAGCCGCTGTCGCCGGTCGCTGACCCCCGCCTCCGGCCTCCCCTCATCGCTGACCCCCGCCTCCGGCCAGATCCGGGCCGGCGCCGCCCGGATCCGGCGACCCCGAGCACGACCGTCGCCTCCCTCCTCTCCGGCCATCTCCCTCCTCTCCGGCGAGCATCTCCGTCCATCCTCGAAATCCGTGTAAGATCTAGATCCCGCAGGTTGACCCCATTTTTCGTCTGTCCCCGTAATTTTGCATTCTGGTGCCATGTTGGCATGCCATAACTTCATGCTCGTAACTCCATTTTGTACATATGATATATCAAAATGTTCATCATGAGATGCTCTTCATTTAGTTTCATTGTGCCATGCTTGTTTGAGTCCATCGTGATGCTCTAATTATCGTTGCAAGAGTGCTATATGATGTTAACCTACTGAGACTGTTATAACTTGGTGATTTGTCTTTTTCATTGCATTTTGTGTGTGCCTCCTATGATCTTGATGTCTACATGAGTTTTGAGCTACATCATGCCATCTTTACAGTGGTGCAATCCGTGTACTTTTGTGAGTCTTGTAGTGAGTGCATCAAGCTCGTGAAGTAGGATACTTGCTGTTACTATTTTGCTAGGCTGAATCTGTTATATCATGAAGCTATGTAAACCTGCCGCTACAAGTCATTCCATGCATAATCTAGAGATGTTCACTAAGGATGTTTTGTTATACATGTCATCATCTATCCATCCATGCCCTTGGTTGCAATTATGTCCTGCTGTAAATTGTTGTTATAATGCTCCAAATTTGCTAAATAATGTTTTTGTCATCTTGTTAACATTAGGTTCCGATTTGGCATGTATTTTTCTAGTGATCCATGCACCCTATAAACTTGCCCTTGCCATTCTTGGCTTCATAAATATGTCTTCTTACTGTTTATCACCTTTTCATGCCATGTATTGCTCTATGGTGAGTTGTAAAAGCTCACCAACATGCCTACTTATCGTTGTTCGTACCATGTACTGTTATAATGAATCTATCATATCATTTGCCATGTTTGCATGGATGCTACCATCTTTTCTGTTGGTATTAGGATTTAGTTCCTAAGGGAGTTTTGTTCTTTGTCTTTAGTAATACAATGCAATGTCTATTTTGCCATGATATCTTCCTGTAGCATGTTGTTTGATAGCTCTAAACATTAAAACCTAATGTTATTTCTGCCATGCACGGTGATTTCTGCTAAGTCGGTGAACTGTTATTATTTGCAATCTTGCCATGTCCTTTTGAGTATGTTCTAGTGATTTCTGGAGATAGCTCAGTGTTCATGTTTTGTTATGCTTCATCTGTAAATCACGTACAAGCCTTTTGTTTTCATGTTGAGGTGCCATAGCATATTGTTTTGATGCTTTCTAGATGCCTAATTGCTGTTTTGGACAGCTTGTCCTTTAAACTTGTTTTATGTGTATGTGTTGAACCGTTGCTCCGTTTTGAGTGTGCTGTATATGAAACTTGCTTAGATTTGCATGTAGTTTCATCTTATCATGTTGCATCCATGTTTTGAGAGTGTTTGCTTGATGTTTGAATGTATTTTGCATCAATGCCATGTTTGACTTGTTTTGCTCATATCTTCTAGGCCGTAGCTCCGAACTAAATGAACTTTATATGTAACTTGACTAGAATTTCGTGTAGATCATCTTGGTGCATCTTAACTTGCTGTTTAAGTACTTGAACATAAGGTTTATTCAGATCTGGACCAATTTCGAAATTTGCATATGAGGACTTACCGGATTAGTTATATGTTGTTTCCGGCCTCATTTAAACTTAATTTGATATGTTGCTCTTGTATGCATCATCTCTTGCCATGAGTAGCATCATGTAGCCTTTGTCATGCATCATGCTTGGTTGTGCATCATGTCATGTTTATGTGTTGAGTGTTTACCTTGGTGTTTGCTTCTTTCCGGTTGTGCTCCTTCTCTTTAGTTCCTGTTTCGTTGCGATCGTGAGGATTCGTTCGTCTACGCTTGGTTCGTCTTCATGGCTTCATCGTCTTCATGGACTCGTTCTTCTTCCTTGCGGGATTTCAGGTAAGGTAACCGTTACTCTGGATCTCACTACTATCATTGCTATGCTAGTTGCTTCGTTCTATCGCTTTGCCGCGCTACCTATCTCTTGTTGACCAAGCCTCCCAAATTGTCATGTCAGCCTCTAACCTTTTTCACCCTTCCTAGCAAACCGTTGCTTGGCTATGTTACCGCTTTGCTTAGCCCCTCTTATAGCGTTGTTAGTTGCAGGTGAAGTTGAAGATTGCTCCATGAGGGACAGGATTATGTTGGGATATCACAATATCTCTTATTTAATTAATGCATCTATATACTTGGTAAAGGGTGGAAGGCTCGGACTTATGCCTGGTGTTTTGTTCCACTCTTGCCGCCCTAGTTTTCGTCATACCGGTGTTATGTTCCATGATTTTGCGTTCCTTATGCGGTTGGGTAATTTATGGTTCCCCCTTGATAGTTTGCTTTGAATAAAACTCCTCCAGCAAGGCCCAACCTTGGTTTTACCATTTGCCTCACCTAAGCCTTTTTCCCTTGGGTTTCTGGAGCCCGAGGGTCATCTTTATTTACCCCCCCCCCCCCCCGGGCCAGTGCTCGTCGTGAGTGTTGGTCCAACCTGTCAGCCGCCGGTGGCCACCATGGGCAACTCTAGGCTAGCCTACCGGAAGTTTGGATAATCCGGTGTGCCCCGAGAACGAGATATGTGCAGCTCCTATCGGGATTTGTCGGCACATTTGGGCGGCTTTGCTAGTCTTGTTTTACCATTGTCGAAATGTCTTGTAAACTGGGATTCCGAGACTGATCGGGTCTTCCTAGGAGAAGGAATATCCTTCGTTGACCGTGAGAGCTTTTGATGGGCTAAGTTGGGACACCCCTGCAGGGTATAAACTTTCAAGAGCCGCGCCTGCGGTTATGTGGCAGATGGGAATTTGTTAATATCCGGTTGTAGAGAACTTGACGCCAGATTCGAATTAAAACGCATCAACCACGTGTGTAGCCGTGATGGTCTCTTTTCGGCGGAGTCCGGGAAGTGAACACAGTTTTGGGTTATGTTTGACGTAAGTAGGAGTTCAGTATCACTTCTTGATCATTGCTAGCTTCACGACCGTTCCGTTGGCTCTTCGCTCTTATTTGCGTATGTTAGCCACCATATATGCTTAGACGTTGTTGCAACCTCACCACTTTACCCTTTCCTTACCCATTAAGCTTTCCTAGTCTTGATACCCATGGTAATGGGATTGCTGAGTCCTTGTAGCTCACAGATTACTAAAACAACAGTTGCAGGTGAAGGTTATGCGATGATCATGACGCGAGAGTGATGCTTGCTTGTTTTGGAGTTCTTCTTCTGCTTCTTCTTTGATCAGGGGATAGGTTCCAGGTCGGCAGCCTTGGCTAGTAGGGTGGATGTCGATTGAGTTTCTGCTTGTGTTTCATCCGTCGTCGAATGATGCTCTTGTGTATGATGTTGTTGTATTCATGTGGCATGGTATGCCTCTTGTATGTATCCCCAACTATTATATAATGGTACGATGTAATGATATCCACCTTGCAAAAGCGTCTCCAATATGCGCTTCTATCCTTGGTGGTACCTTCGAGTTCCTTTAGGATAGGGTTGCATATTGGGCGTGACACATGGGAATTATCGTCTAGCTAGTTTTCATCACGTTCATATGATTCGCGTTCGGTACTTTGATAATTTGATATGTGGGTGGACCGGTGTTTGGGTACTTCCCTTACTTGGACAAGCATCCCACTTACAATTAACCCCTATTGCAAGCGTCCGCAACTACAGAAGAAGTATTAAGGTAAACCTAACCACATCATTAAGCATATGGATCCAAATCAACCCCTAATGAAGCAACACATACACTAGGGTTTAAGCTTCTGTCACTCTAGCAACCCATCATCTACTTATTACTTCCCAATGCCTTCCTCTAGGCCCAAATAATAGTGAAGTGTCATGTAGTCGACGTTCACATAACACCACTAGAGGAAAAGACAACATACATCTCATCAAAATATCGAACGAATACCAAATTCACATGACTATTGATAGCAAGACTTCACCCATGTTCTTAGGAACAAACGTAACTACTCACAAAGCATATTCATTTTTATAATCAGATGAGTAATAATATGCATTAAGGATCTGAACATATGATCTTCCACCAAGTAAACCAATTAGCATCAACTACAAGGAGTAATCAACACTACTAGCAACCCACAGGTACCAATTTGCGGTTTTGATACAAGATTGGATACAAGAGATGAACTAGGGTTTTGAGAGGAGATGGTGCTGGTGAAGATGTTGATGGAGATTGAGCCCCTCCCAATGAGAGGATCGTTGGTGATGACGTTGGTGATGATTTCCCCCTCCCGAAGGGAAGTGTCCCGGCAGAACAGCTCCGTCGGAGCTCGAGATTGGTTCCGCCTCGTGGCGGCGGAGTTTTGTCCCATAAGCTTGCCCACGATTTTTTTCCAAGGTAAAAGCCCTCATATAGCAGAAGATGGACACCGGGGGGCCACCAGGGGGCCCAGGAGATAGGGGTGCGCCGAGTAGTGGTGGGCGCGCCCCCCACCCTCCTGGCCAGGGTGTGGGCCCCCTGATGTATTTCTTTCGCTCAATAATTCTTATTAATTCCAAAAACATGTTTCGTGGAGTTTCAGGATTTTTGGAGCAGTGCAGAATAGGTTTCCAATGTTTGCTCCTTTTCCAGCCAGAATTCCAGCTGCCGGCATTCCCCCTCTTCATGGTAAACCTTGTAAAATAAGAGAGAATAGCCATAAGTGTTGAGATATAATGTGTAATATCAGCCCATAATGCAATAAATATTGATATAAAAGCGTGATGCAAAATGAACGTATCAACTCCCCCAAGCTTAGACCTCGCTTGTCCTCAAGCGGAAGCCGATATCGAAAAATATGTCCACAAGTTTAGAGATAGAGGTGTCGATAAAAATAAAATACGGACATGAGGGCATCATGATCATTCTTGTAACAGCAACTTATATAGATTTTATCATATGATTTCTTATACTCAAGTAAGAATCAATTCACAATGTCAAGTATGGTTCAAAAACCTCATTGAGAACAAACAAACTATAATCTCAGTCATTGAAGCAATTTGCAATTTATCATAACATCAGAAAGAGTCAACAATAGAGCTTTTCAGCATATCCACATACTCAACTATCATGTAGTCTTCTGCAATTGCTAACACTCACGCAATACTTGTGGTTATGGAGTTTCAGCTGGACACTAAGAAAGATAGGGGCTTATTGTGTTGCCTCCCAACGTATTCACCTTTAGGTGATGTCAACAATAATAGCCCATGCCAACTTACATCCCATTGGATATATATATCATGATCTTTCAAACACAAGGAGCTTGCCAAAGGATAAAATTAAAAATGGAAAGGTGAGGATCACCTTGACTCAAGCATAAAGTGAAAACATAAAGTAAAAGATAGGCCCTTCACAGAGAGAATCAGAGGTTGTCATGTGCGTTTAGTGTGGATGCACAAAATCTTAATGCAAAAGAACGTCACTTTATATTGCCCCTTGTATGTGGACCTTTATTATGTAGTCCGTCGCTTTTATTACTTCCACAGCAAGATCGTATAAAGCTTATTTTCTCTGCACTAATAAGTCATACATATTTAGATAGCAATTTTTATTGTCTGCAACATGACAACTTACTTGAAGGATCTTACTCAATCCATGGGTAGGTATGGTGGTCTCTCATGGCAAAACTGGGTTTAAGGATAATTGGAAGCACAATTAGTATCTCTACTTGGTGCAAGGAATTTGGCTAGCATGAGGGGGAAAGGCAAGCTCAACATGTTTGGAAGGTCAATTAGAAGATACTTTAACTGGGATGTGAGAAAACATAAACCATTACGTTGTCTTCCTTGTCCAACGTCAACTCTTTTAGCATGTCATACTTAATGAGTGCTCCCAATCATAAAAGATGTCCAAGATAATATATTTATATGTGAACCTCTCTTTCCTTATCACTTCCTATTAATTGCAACGATGACCAAAACTACGTTTATGAACTCTCAGCAACTTTTATGCCTCATACTTTCTATGTGTGAAGTCATCACTAACCATAAGATCAATATGAACTCTTTTATTCTTTCTACTTCCTCAAGATCATAGCAACATAGCAAAGACCTTGACTCAACACTAATCTTTATTATAGATAGCTCATGGACTCGATTACAAAAAGAGATCACAAAGCAAAACTCAAAACTACTTGATATCAAAACTTCAATCTACTAGATCAAGATACTACTAAAAGGATCAAACTAAATAAAATGGTAAAGATAGGAGTATGATGGTGATACGATACCGGGGCACCTCCCCCAAGCTTGGCAGTTGCCAAGGGGAGTGCCCATACCCATGTGATTATGTTCTCGGAGGTGATGAAGTAGGAGTTGTTGATGATGTGGGCTTGTCGTCCGTCTTCCAAGGCATAGGCTCACCGTCATACAAGGATGATTGAGTCTCCGGGATCCTTAAATCTGCAGCCAAACTCATCCTCTTGAATCTATATTCATACTCACAGTTCTAGTTTTGTAGGTCATAGATCTGGGCTTGGAGGTGCTCCATTTTCTCTTGAAGCTTGAAGATGGTCTCCCCAATGACTTTGGCATCCAGCTTGTGGTTGTTGGTGAACTCTGTGATCATCATCTGGTTGGCGTTGAGTCCACGCTCCACCATCCCTTAGCACTTGAAAACTTGCTGCTCCACGGCTTCGAGCATTGTCTCCATGCTTTCGGTATGCCTTGGTCCCTCCACATCGCGGATGTGCAGCACTCCCTCACGCATCTCAATGGTTTGAGGGTGTTGCAGCACCTCCGCGAGATAGGGGTTGATAACCCTCTCGAAAAACTTGTCCTTGGGAGCGCTTGGAGACGACATGATGCTGTAGATCTAAAACAGAAACAGCTCGAAATGAAAATAGAGGAAATTTGCGTGATACGGTGGTCAAAACCTTCGGTGGTATATATAATGAATTTTTACTGACCAAAATACGTAATGTGCAAGAAAACAGAGTCTGAAAGGCACACGAGGTGCCCACGAGACAGGGGGCGTGCCCAGTAAGGGTGGGCGCGCCCACCACTCTCGTGGGGGCCTCGTGTCCCTCTCGGACTACTTCTTCCTTCCTAAAATTCTTAAATATTCCAAAACTGATAAAAAATGCAATTGGAGTTGTTTTGGAGTCAGTTTACTTACCGTACCACATACCTATTCCTTTTCAGAGTCTGCAACGTTCTGGAAAGTGTCCCTTATGTATTCCTCCGGGGGGCTGGGACTTAGCCATTCGGTGCTTTGGGTGGTAAGGTGGAGGCCGGCCGTCTGGCTGCCAAGCAGAGAGACGGCTAGGTGCGATGCCTCCTGCTACTATATGCGCTTTCCTCCTTAGTCGTTTTTTCATGTGGGGCACCTCTTTGCAACCTTTGCCCGCCATGCAGTCGCTCTACGAGCTGTGGCTTATGACAAAGGAAGCTTTTGGTGCCGACACACTACTTGTCCGGCTGCAGGAGGAGGCATATTGTAGAAGGTGGCGAGGCTCCGGGCCGACTGGTTGAACCCGGTGCCAGGCGGAAGAAATAGACTATACATTCTGATAGGCATGACACTTATCATATAGATAAAAGTGGGTAGTCCCCGAGCTCTTCTCGGGGGACCCGGAGTCTTTATACATAATACAAAAGGAAGCGTGATACACACTGCTTTCAACTGTAAAACCTTCGGAGGAGGTTTGCGTTCCACGACCTCTCCATTTCTTTGCCTGAATCATCTCTCTTGCGCGCTCTGGGCTTCTGGGCATCGATCAGATAGTAGGCATCGTTGCCCAACACCTTACTGATGATAAAAGGGCCTTCCCAAGGTGCTGAGAGCTTGTGATGTCAGGCTGTTTGCTGGATCAGCTGGAGCACAAGGTCTCCCTCCAGGAAGGACCTTGGCTTCACCTTGCGGTTGTAGTATCGGTGCAGACTTTGCGGGTTGATGGCCGACCTGCTGAGTATCAACAGCCGGCCTTCCTCCAGCAAGTCGACACCGTCTTCTCGTGCCTCCTTGGCGTTCGCCTCGGTGTACATGGTGACTCTTGGGGAGTCAAACTCAATATCCGTCGGGATGACGGCTTTGGCACCATAGACGAGGAAGAAAGGCGTGAAGCCCATTGACTTGTTTGGAGTTGTGCGCAGGCTCTAGAGGACGGCCGGCAGCTCATCGAGCCAGCAGCCGGCCGAACGCTCCAGAGGCTCGACCAGTCGGGGCTTGAGGCCGGACAAAATTAGGCCATTTGCACGCTCCACCTGGCCGTTTGACTGTGGGTGGGCAATGGATGCTAAGTCCAGGCGGATGCCCTGCGTTGCACAGAAACGAGCCAAGGCTCCCTTGGCGAAGTTGGTGCCGTTATCGGTGATGATGCTGTGTGGGATGCCGTATCGCGTGGTGATGTTGGCGATAAAGGTCACGTCAGTCGGCCCATTCAGCTTCTTGATTGGTTTTGCCTCTATCCACTTGGTAAACTTGTCCACCGCAACCAGCAGGTGAGTCATGCCTCCATGGGCCGTCTTGAATGGTCCCACCATATCGAGTCCCCACACAGCAAAGGGCCAGGCTATGGGAATGGTATTGAGTGTAGAAGCCGACAGGTGCGGCTTGGAGCGGAACCTCTGGCACCCTTGACACTTCTGAACCAGCTCTTTGGCCTCTTCCAGGGCCGTTGGCCAGAAGAACCCGTGACAGAAAGCTTTGGCCACCAGTGCTCTTGAAACCGTGTGGTGGCCGCACTCGCCCTGATGGATATCTCTGAGTATTCCTTGGCCTTGGTCCGACTCCACACACCGCTGATAAACTCCTATGACGCTTCGTCGCACCAGCTCTTTGTTGACTATGGTGTAAGCTGCAGCTCGCCTCTGTACTTGTCGGGCTAAGATTTCATCGGTTGGCAGCTCCTTATTCACCAAGAACTTGAGCATCGGCTGAGCCCATGAGGGCGCCGCAATTTCCTCAATTGCAACCACTACAACTTGTACGAGGGCGGTTGGGCTGGGAGGCGGCAGGTTGGTAGCTGCTTCCACCTGCTGTGCTGGAGAAGTCCTCGGGCCGACTGCTGAAGTCCCCGGGCCGGGCTCCGTAGTCCTGGGGCCGGGTTCTGAATTCCCCGGACCGGGCGCGGCTGTAGCAGTCCCCGGGCCGCCTGTCGAAACCCCCGTGCCGGCCTCTGGGGTCGCCAAGTCGGATCCGACTGCTTCGGGGGGGGGGGGGCACAAAGATCGAGTCTGAATCAGGAGACAGCTTGACAGATGGCTTCAGAAGGCGGCGTAGGGCAATGCCGGCTGGTATTGCTTGCCGGGTGGAGCCAATCCGTGCCAAGGCATCTGCTTGCTCGTTGCCATTCCTTGGCACGTGAAGGAACTCGCACCCATCAAAGTATCCGCTGAGTTGCTGCACGAGGAAGCGGTAGCTCGCCATGTTTGCATCCTTGGCGTCCCAGTAGCCTGATGACTGCTGGACCAACAAGTCGGAGTCACCATAGCACAGGATCCGGTGAATGCCGAGTTCCTTGGCAAGCCGGAGCCCGTGTATGAGTGCCTCATATTCTGCTACGTTATTGGAGGCGGCGAAGTGGACTTGCAGTACGTATTTAAGCTTGTCGCCCTTGGGAGAGGTGAGGACGACGCCGGCTCCCAGACCAGTGCGCATTTTTGAACCATCAAAATGCATCCGCCAATGAGTGGAGTCTGGTGCAGGCGGCAAATATTGGGTCTCGGCCCAATCGACGAGGAAGTCGGCCAATACTTGTGATTTGATGGCGGTGCGAGGCTGGTAGTAGATGGTGTAAGGGGCCAGATCAATATCCCATTTGGCCACTCGGCCAGAGGCATCCCGGCTTCCAATGATCTCAGTAAGCAGGGCTGTGCAGACGACAGTTATGGGGTGCTCTTGAAAGTAAGGCTTCAGCTTCTTGGCAGCAAAATGCATGCCGTAACACATCTTCTAATAGTGGGGGTAGTTTTGCTTGGAGGCCGACAATACTTCGCTCTAGTAATACACCGGTCTCTGGACCGGCAAGGCTTTGTCCTTCTCCTTGCGCTCTGCTACCATGACTATGCTGACAACCCGACTGGTGGCTGCAACGTAGAGGAGCATGGGCTCCTTCTCAGTCGGAGCCGCCAGGACAAGCGGGGTTGCCAACATCTTCTTGAGTTGGAGAAATGCTTCGTCTGCCTTGTCATTCCACTCGAAAAAGTGGTCTTCTTCATGAGTTGGTACAGGGGAGGAGCCTCCTTGCCCAGCCGGCTGATGAAACGGCTGACTGACGCCAGGCAGCCGGTGAATTTCTGCACGTCCAGTAGTCGGGTGGTCACCTTCATCATCTCAATTGCCTTGATCTTCACAGGATTGCACTCTATGCCGAGCTCTGAGACCAGGAAACCGAGAAGCTGGCCGACTGGTACTCCAAAGACACATTTCTCCGGATTGAGCTTAATCTGGAATCGGCACAGGTTTTCAAAGGTCTCCTTGAGGTCCTCTAGCAGAGTGCCACACTTCTCCGTCTTCACCACCACATCATCCATATATACATGGGCATTTCTGCCGAGTTGCTTGAGAAGGCACTTCTGCATGCAATGCTGAAATGTGGTGCCGGCGTTTCTCAAGCTGAACGTCATGGTCAGGTAGCAGAAGGCTCCGAACGGCGTGATGAAGGTGGTCTTTAGCCTGTCGGCCGGGTTCAGCTTTTATCTGGTGATAACCTGAGTATGCATCCAGAAAACTCAACAACTCGCATCTGGCTGTGGAGTCTATCACTTGATCAAACATTGGCAGAGCAAAGGGATCTTTGGGGCAGGCTTTGTTGAGGCTGGTGTAATCAATGCACATGCGCCACTGCTTGTTCTTCTTCAATACTAGGACTGGGTTGGCCAGCCACTCTGGGAAGAATACTTCCATGATGAATCCGGCTGCTAGGAGTCGGGCTATCTCTTCTCCAACAACTCTTCTCTTCTCTTCTGACAGGCAGCACAAGGGTTGCCTGACCGGCTTGGCGTCAGGTCGGACATGTAGCTTGTGCTCGGCAAAATCCGTCGAAATACCCGGCATGTCTTTGGGGGACCATGCAAAGATGTCCCGATTCTCACGGAGGAAATCGACTAGCTTGCCTTCCTATTTGCTGTCAAGGCCTGTGCCTATGACAGCGTGCCTCTTCGGGTGTTCTGGCTAAAAGGGTATTTTCTTTGTTTCCCTGGCCGGCTTGAACAAGCCCTCAGCTTCCGACTCCCGGGGTGTGGGTGACATTTCCGGCTTCTTGCCTGCCAACGCCACCACCCGGTCAAGGAGCCGCTTCTCGGCTGCAATCACGAGGGACTCGGCCAGCCGGCTGCTATCTGCGGTGCAAGTGATCGACTTCTTGTAGTCTCCGACAACTGTCAGGATCCCCTTGGTACTCGGCATCTTCATCTTGAGGTAGGCGTAGTGGGGGACTACCATGAATTTGGCCAGAGCAGGCCGGCCTAGCAGTGCATGGTAGGGGCTCTGAAGGTCCACCACTTCAAACCAAGCTGGCTCTCGGCGAAAGTGATTCTTGTCTCCGAAGAGGACATCAATCTGGGTCTTGCCGATTGGTGAGCAGGGAAGGCCAGGGACTATGCCATGGAATACAGTCCGACTGGGGACGAGCTGCTTCTGCTTGATTCCCAACTTCTCCATTGTATCGCGGTACAGGATGTTGATGCTGCTACCGCCATCTATCAAGACTCTGGAGAAACGGGCCGCTCGCCTCTCCGTTGCAAGGGTCACTTCTAGGACCAGGGCGTACGAACCAGGGGAAGGCATCACTTCCGGGTGGTCGGCCCTACTCCAACTGATTGGCTTCTTGGACCAATGCATGAACTCTAGAGTGTTGGAGGCCACTGCTTGCACTTCTTGTTGTTGTTGCCGTCTGCTGCGTCTGTCATCGGCCATGCTGGTGAACACAACATAAGCTCCGTGTTCCACTGGGTACTCGTCTTGTAAGGCGCCGACTGGTCGGGCCGCCGGCTGCTCGGGCTGAGGAGGCGGCGGTCTGGCAGGCGGAGGAGGCAGGAGTCCATCTCCCTCGGCAGTTCTGGTGAGCCAGTGACACTTCCGAGTGGTGTGGTTGGAGGGCTTCACGCTGCTATGGAATTTTTAGGGTGCATCTAAGGTTTGCTCGTAAGAGAAGGCGGGCAACCAATTGGACTTGCCGCCCTTCTGCCGCTTGGGGGCTGGCTGCCCTTGTGGCTGCTGATCCTCGACCGTCGCCACCTGCCAGCTGGGTGGCCTTTCGCTTGTTATCACCTGGTTGCTGTCGCCGACTGGTGTCACCAGCTGGAGTCCGAGGTGCCTGAGGTGCCACCTTGCCGGACGTGCCAACCAGGATTTCCGCCTTCATGGAGGAGTCGGCCGCGACGTGCTTGTCGGCGATGACCAGCAGCTCATCGAGGGTCTCGGGCTCGTCGCAGGGGAGTCGATGCTTGAGGAGGGTGCCCTCTCGGCAACCGGAAGTAAAGTACTCGATTGCCTGCACCTCGTGCACGCCTTCACAGGAATTGCGCAGCTCGGTCCAGCGTGTGAGGTAGTCGCGAGTTGACTCCGTGGGCCCTTGGACACATATGGAGAGCTGTCGGGGCTTGGGGGCCCGCTTGTAAGTTCTGGTGAAGTTGCGGATGAAGACCTCGTTGAAATCAACCCAGCTGTTGATGTTGCGGGGCTTCAGGCTGTTGAGCCACGTCCGGGCAGTGCCTTAAAGCATGAGCGGGACGTACTTCACGGCAACGCGCTTGTTGCCATTTGCTATGCTGACGGCTGTGGAGTAGTCAACCAGCCAGTCCTCCGGCTTCACGGAGCCGGTGTATTTGGGCGTGTCTCGTGGGAGGGTGAACCCCTTGGGGAAGGGCTTGTCGCGGATTCGGGGGCTGAACCAGGGCGGGCCCAGCGCATCTTCTTCTTCAAGCGCCAAGGATCGATTGAGGTGATCGATCCGGTGGCGAGCATCATTTTCTCCGACTCCCTCTCGGCGGCCAAGGCGGTCGCCGAGTGTCGGGTGTGTGACAGGAGGCGGAGTGGGGTATCTCGCTCCACGAGGCGGGGGAGGCGGCAGGTCGCCTCGCCGCTCTACTGCACGAGGGAGGCCTTCCTCGTCCCGCTCGATGGAGATGCGTGTCCGACTGCGGCTAGCAGCCGGCTCGTTGTCCTTTCGTTCGCGGGCGCCACTAGTCGGCGTTCGGGAGGTTTCCCCATGATCTCAGCGTGGGGGCGGCTCGTTGTTTCGTCCGGCTAGGTCTTCAGCGCGGTAGCTGGCCTCGTGTTGTGCGGCAGCCGCGTCCAGGAGCTGTTGGAGTCGCTCCGTCATGTGGCGGAGCTCGTCACCATTGTACTTGTTCAGCTCATCCGTTACCGCCTAGGCGGCCCGGATGTTCTCTGCATGCGTGGCGTAGACGGGGCGCTCTGCCCCGAACATGCTGGCGATGGTCGCGCCACGCTGCCGAACCGTGCCGAGGCGGCTAGGCCCCCCAAGAGTCGGCTTGCCGCCTACGGCCCGGTCCATCTTGCATCGATAGGCGTTCGACAGCCGGCGCAAGCTGGCCAGGCGGCCAACACTCTTGATAAGCTGGAGGCGGCGTGCCTCCAGCACCTCAGCATCCGCGCCCTCGGGAATGGGCGCCAGGAGGTCGCGCAGGGTGGCCTCGAGGGGATCTTGAGCATGCTCGTCCGGGTGCTCCTCGCTGTTGATGACAAGCACCTCCGTGACGGTGCTCCCGCCGCTGTACTCGCGAGGAGGCAGCTCGTCGTAGACTACCACGTTGGTGGGAAACGCGTCGAGCGACGTCGTGTCGGAGTCGACGATCATCGGATCGA
Source organism: Triticum timopheevii (assembly GCA_963921465.1). Lineage (NCBI taxonomy): Eukaryota > Viridiplantae > Streptophyta > Magnoliopsida > Poales > Poaceae > Triticum > Triticum timopheevii. The sequence continues at coordinate 552,430,422 of OY997272.1, read as the reverse complement.
TCGAGCCGACGGACTCCAGGTCCACAGCAGGCTCACTGGTGACATGGAGCTGGTCGAGGAGGCTGACGAGGCGGCTCTCAGGTCAGCTTGTGCCCGCATCGGAGGCCGGCTCGTCGGAGAGGTTGATCTCGCGCGCAGGCAATCTCCGCGCCATGCAGCGCGTCGAGGCTGACGCCATCGGGCGTGCTGGGCTGGCTTCACTTGCCAGGAAGGAATAGGGTTCCCGTCCAGAGAAGATCTCCGGGAGACGGTGCACCTCGCACCATGGTGGGCGCCAAATGTCGGGGGTTGGGAGCAACATATGCCAATGGATGGCTTATCATGGTGGGAGTGAGTAGAACGTCGCCGGTGCCTGGAAGCGGGATAAGGCGTAGACACAAACGCATGTGTACTTTACCCAGGTTCGGGGCTCTCCTAGGAGATAACACCCCTAGTCCTGCTCTGCGGGGTCTCCGCATGATCACTAAGGCACAAGTGATACAATGTGCTCCTCGAGCAGTTTTGCTAGAGGCAGAGGGAGGCAAAGCTAGCTCTCTTCATGCTCTAGGGGTTGGCTAGTTCTAATGGGGTGGAACCCTTTGCATGGGTGGCCTGGGAGTTTATATAGGCCTACCCCCCAGGGGTACAATGGTAATCTGGCCGGCTGCTGGGCCCGGCTGTCAGTGTCTTCAGCTTCCGGCTTCTCCGCCGACCGCTGGGGCCCGCCGCCTGGTGGGCCCCGCCGACTGGTTGGTGGCTCTTCACTGTAGCCGTGTAGTTGGTGACGGGGGCTTGGTCATCCTAGCGTGGCTATAGTCCCACCGCCTGGTGGGAGGACACTGTAGCCACACCTGGTCTTATCATCTTAATGGCGTGCTCGCCTCGGGACGAGGGACGGCCGCCTGTTGGAGGCCGGTCACTCTCTAATCCGCTTAGTTGAGCTTCCGCCGTCTTCCTTGGGGTCACTGCCCGATAGGGCCTGCCTCTGGCAGGCCGTATCGACAGGCCGTCGTAGGGAACAGGGCTCCGCCTACCCGGAGCGATGTCAGGGTAGATATGGCACAGTCCTTCATCGTGCGGATATCTCCGTCTGTACGGAGCACTGTAGCCACACCTGTCTCCAATGTGTGAGGCGTCGTTCCTCACTGTAGCCATGCTTTGACTTGTAATCTCGATGGGAGCTTGGCCGCCCTGTAGCCGTGAGGTGACCGCCTGCCCGTTGCCGCCCTCTCTGGAAGGCGGCCGCCAGGAGCCGGCCACTCGGAGCGTCGTAGTCTTGGGTCACCCTCCCTCTGGCAGCCGGCTACTGAGCCAGCCGGCCCCAGAGGTCGGAGTTTCGGCTTGGGTCTCAGCTAGGCAGAGCTGGCCCAAAGTCTTGATAAATCTAGGGACTCGGGTGAGCCTACCCGTGGCCCATTACTCCGACACATATCACATAAGCCATGATAACAATGATCTCCTGTTTTAACAGAAATGACAGGCATGCCTACGACAGGTCTATGCATCTTAGTATCTGGTCTAGCAATATTAGCAGTCTCATCACAAAAATAAATAACATGCCCATCTAAATCATCATCCAAGAGATCTTTAACCATAGCAATACTATGTTCAACTTTGATTGGCTCAGGAGGTGTATAAGTCCTAGTATTACTCTTACAAACAACAGTCGAAGTTTTAACATGATCCTTTATCCTAACAGGAAAAGGAGGTTTCTCAACATAAGTAGCAGGAACAATAGGATCACTATAGGTGATAGTCTTTTCTTCAACTGTAATAGGTGCAACTACTTTTACTTCAATGGGAGTATTATATTTAAACCACTTCTCTTTAGGGAGATCAATGTGAGTAGCAAAAGATTCACAGAAAGAAGCTACTATCTCAGAGTCAAGTCCATACTTAGCGCTAAATCCACGAAAAGCATCGGTATCCATAAAATATTTAACACAATTGAACTTAGGTTTCATACCTGACTCCTTACCATCATTTGAACCCCAATCTTCAGAGTTGCGTTTAATTCTTTCCAATAAGTCCCATTTGAAATCAATAGTCTTCAGCATATAAGAACCAGCACAGGAAGTATCGAGCAGCACGACAAAAAAAAGACACATCCGTGACATTTTGGGACGAACGAATTTTTTTTCTATCATACATATGACACTTCTATGACGATAATTGTGACAAAACCTGGTATCATCATAGATGTGGTGGGCTCCTACTTCTATGACAAAAAATCAAGAGAGAAAATGGGCTTTTCGTCCTGGGCGGGCCGGAGACGCAGCTGCATGACATTCTTTGGGCCGTCCATGACGGAAAAAACCATGGTAGAAGCAAGGGGGAGGAAAATTTTGGGGAGTTGCCGGTTACGGTGGGAGAGCGATGCACGTTTCTCTCGTACAGGTAGGCGCGTGTGTGCGAGGCGTTGGCTCAAACTGAAGCCGAGCGAGGCGTTGGGCTCTAACTGAACCCGAGCGATTGCACTGCAGGCTACGCGTTACTGAACCCGAGCGATCGATCGATGGCTGTTAACTGACCCGATGGAGAGATTCCTTCGCTACTGCTGCTAACTGAAGCCGATAGATGCTGCCTTTGGGATGAACTGTGAGCGTTGCCTCTGGATGAACAGGAACCCGTGGTGTGGAGGGCTGGATGAACAATAGACGGTCTAGGGGTGGCCGTGGAGGGGTGGTTGAACAGGACCCCGTGGTGTGGAGGGCTGGATGAACAGTAGATGGTGGAGGGGTGGCCATGGAGGGGTGGTTGAACAGGACCCCGTGGTGTGGAGGGCTGGATGAACAGTAGACGGTGGAGGGGTGCCCGTGGAGGGGTGGTTGAATAGTAGCCGGTGGAGTAGCGCGCGGCGGAGGCTGGATGAACAGGAACCCGTGGAGGCTAGAGGAGGTCGACGGTAGCCCGTGGAGGCTGGAGGAGGTCGACGGTGGAGATGAACAGTATCCCGTGGAGTCCCGTTTTGCGATACGCCACACCCCTCCCCCCCCCCCCCCGTTTCGACCGTAGCGCTCCAACACAAGTCCGTTTCGTCCGTTTTGCGGTACGCCACACCCCTCCCGATGAACAGGACCCCCGTTTCGACCGTAGGAGGTCCGTTTCCTCTGTTTTGCGGTACGCCACACCCCTGTCGATCAACAGGACCCCCGTTTCGACCGTAGGAGGTCCGTTTCCTCCGTTTTGCGGTAAGCCAGGCCCCTCCCAATCAACAGGACCCTGTTTCGAACATGGCCGGTCGAACACAAGGCCGTTTCCTCCGTTGTGCGGTACGCCAGGCCTTGTTTCCATCGTCTGTTCTGTCCAAGCCCTCCCGATGAACACGACCACGCATTCCGTTCTGACCCAGCCGGTTGGCTCCCGATGAACATGACGACGACGCTGTTTCTCCGTTCCGACCCAGCCATGTACGTATGCGCGATAGGCGTTAGAGACCCTGTCCATATGTACGTACGTGGCCGTATTTTCTTTCTTGCACCCTCGCCGATGTACGTACGTGTACATGCTACGTGCGCGCCTCCACTACGACACGTGTGCGCCTGTACATCCACCAGTATATATGTACGTACGCGTTTGCGACCAGAATGACAACGCTATGTACGCTTCGACCAGGTGGGTCCCGACTGTCAGGCACTTCCTTGGGTGCGAAGATGTAGCTGGTGGGTCCCAGCAGTCAGGGGGGCGAATCGTTTTGGTTGTTTTTTTGCCCGGACACACTTTCTTGAGTGCGAAGATGTAGCTGGTGGGTCCCAGCAGTCAGGGGGGCGAATCATTTTTTTTCCCGAACGCACTTCCTTGCATGCGAAGGTGTAGCTGGTGGGTCCCAGCAGTCAGGGGGGAAACGTTTTTTTCGCGAAATATGATGGCCCGTCCGATGGGTCCCCGCTGTCAGGTGGAGGAATAATTATTTTGCGCGTAATAATGAGGCACTTCCTTGTTGAGGCCGTGGGTCGAGCTGTCAGCCTCTCCACGTACAGTCCACGTCTGATGGAAGCCATTCCTTGACCATGTTGACCGTGCCGCGCCGAGAGCACCAGGGCGATGGACGACGGCGAGGCCTAGGAAGGGGACGACGCGGAGCTGGGGAAGACGCGGCAGTGGATGCCCACGCGTAGAGGAGTACGAGGGTTCACTGGTTCGCTGCGTTGTGAGGCTGCCATCGCCGCAGAATAACAGGGGGTGTGGGTGAGTAGAGGGATGGCCTGGCCAGCGGTGGGAGTAGTAGGGGGCGGTGAGGCCTCCGCCGCAGCGCAGCCGGCCACGGGAGACAGGAGCACGAGGCACGACCGGCGCTGGTTTGGGCGGCTGGAGCAAGAAGACCAGAGGTTGAACAAGCACTACGGCTGTTGGATGGACATCGTACGGTCACTGGATCTAGAATCGTGCATATTGACTAAGTTGACAAAGCCCTCCGTCCCCGTCAGCTTAGTAGGCCCACAAGTCAGCCTGCCACTATACTGGGTCCCGGTTAACAGGGGGAGTATTCATTTTTTTGTGCGCAATAAGGAGGCACTTCCTTGCGTGCGAAGATATAGCTGGTGGGTCCGAGCTATCAACGGCGGTAACGTTTTTTTCGCGAAATACTGAGGCCCTTTCGATGGGTCCCTTATGTCAGGTGGACAAATCATTATTTTGCGCGTAATAAGGAGGCATTTCCTTGCGTGCGGCCGTGGACCCAGCTGTCGGCCTCTCCACGTACAATCCACTTCAGATGCATGTCGGTCGTTGACCATGTTGACCAGGCCGCGCCGAGAGCACCAGGGCGGTGGACGACGGCGAGGCCTAGGAAGGGAACGACACGGAGGCGGGGAAGACTCAGCAGTTGTTTCCCACGCGGAGGGGAGTACGACTGAACGAGGGTTTACTGGTTCGTCTGCCATCGCCAGAGAATAACAGCAGGTGTGGGTGAGTAGAGGGATGGCTAGGCCAGCGATGGGAGTACGGTGGGGCGGTGAGGCCTGCGCGGCAGCACAGCCGGCCACAGGGAGGAGGGAGCAAGCAGTCCCGCCGGTTCTTGTTTGAGCGGCTGGAGCAGGAAGAGCAGAGATCGAAGAAGCATGACGGCCGTTGGATGGACATCCAACCGTCACTGCTTGTGCGTCAACCTTTTTTTAGGAAAGGCTCAAATCTGTGGAAAATAGCATACAACCCATCTGCCATTATTTCTAATAATTTACAGCCCATTTGCTAATTCTTAAGTTTTTCTTTGGAGCCCATATTCTTTTTGTTAGCATTACAGCCCATATTGTGGCAACGGTTAAAAAGTTATATGAAATTTTGCATATTTCGGTGCGGTCCGAACTGTTTTCAATCCCGAAATTTCGACTCACATTCAAACTGATTTAAAAAATAAATGTATATCAACATAAAATCCAACAAATTCTCCACGCATAAAAATTAATGTAATTTAAAATCTTGAAATGAAAAAAATATATTTGAAACTAATTGCCGGTTTGATGTGTTTTAAAAATGTATAGCCCATTTCTCATTACTGATGGGCCATTTTCTCGGACAGCCGAATGAAAAGCTCTCCTCGTCTTGAAAGATTTGCAGCCCAACAGGCCTTACAAAGCGACTTAATTGGCAAATCACAAAAAAACTGGGATGTGGCCGTGGACCCAGCTGTCAGCCTCTCCATGTACAGTACTCTTCCGATGGAAGTCTTTCCTTGACCACGTTGACCACGCCGCACGGAGAGCACCACGGCGGTGGACGACGACGAGGCCTAGGAAGGGGACGACGCGGAGCCGGGGAAGACACGGCAGTGGAAGCCCATGCGGATAGGAGTACGAGGGTTCACTGGTTCGGCTGCGGTGTGAGGCTGCCGTCGCCGCAGGGCCTGGCCAGCGGTGGGAATGGTAGGGGGCGGTGAGGCCTCCACGGCAGCACAGCCAGCCACGGGAGGCAGCAGCATGCGGCATGACCAGCGCTGCTTTGGGCGGCTGGAGCAAGAAGACCAGAGGTTGAAGAAGCACTACGGCCGTTGGATGGACATCGTACGGTCACTAGATCTAGAATCGTGCATATTGACTAAGTTGACAAAGCCCTCCGTCCCCGTCAACTTAGTAGGCCCACAAGTCAGCCTGCCACTATACTGGGTCCTAGTTAACAGGGGGAGTATTCATTTTTTTTGTGCATAATAAGGAGGCACTTCCTTGTGTGCGAAGATATAGCTGGTGGGTCCGAGCTTTCAGCGGCGGTAATGTTTTCTTCGCGAAATACTGAGGCCCTTTCGATGGGTCCCTGATGTCAGGTGGACGAATCATTATTTTGCGCATAATAAGGAGGCATTTCCTTGCGTGCGGCCGTGGACCCAGCTGTCGGCCTCTCTACGTACAGTCCACTTCAGATGCATGTCGGTCGTTGACCATGTTGACCAGGCCGCGCCGAGAGCACCAGGGCGGTGGACGACGGCGAGGCCTAGGAAGGGAACGACATGGAGGCGGGGAAGACTCAGAAGTTGTTTCCCATGCGGAGGGGAGTACGTCTGAACGAGGGTTTACTGGTTCGTCTGCCATCGCCAGAGAATAACAACAGGTGTGGGTGAGTAGGGGGATGGCTAGGCCAGCGATGGGAGTACGGTGGGGCGGTGAGGCTTGCGCGGCAGCACAGCCGACCGCGGGGAGGAGGGAGCAAGCAGTCCCGCCGGCGCTTGTTTGAGCGGCTGGAGGAGGAAGAGCAGAGATTGAAGAAGTACGACGGCCGTTGGATGGACATCCAACCGTCACTGCTTGTGCGTAAACCTTTTTTTAGGAAAGCCTCAAATCTGTGGAAAACAACATACAACCCTTCTGCCATTATTTTTAATAATTTACAGCCCATTTGCTAATTCTTAAGGTTTTCTTTGGAGCCCATATTATTTTTGTTAGCATTACAGCCCATATTGTGGCCACGGTTAAAAAATTATATGAAATTTTGCATATTTCGGTGCGGTCCGAACTGTTTTCAATCCCGAAATTTCGACTCACATTCAAACTGATTTAAAAAATAAATGTATATCAACATAAAATCAAACAAATTCTCCATGCATAAAAATTAATGTAATTTAAAATCTTGAAATGAAAAAACTATATTTGAAACTAATTGCCGGTTTGATATGTTTTAAAAATGTACAGCCCATTTCTCATTACTGATGGGTCATTTTCTCGACCAGCCGAATGAAAAGGTCACCTCGTCTTGAAAGATTTGCAGCCCAACAGGCCTGACAAAGCGACTTAATTGCCAAATCACAAAAAAACTGGGTTGTGGCCGTGGACCCAGCTGTCAGCCTCTCCACGTACAGTACTCTTCCGATGGAAGTTGTTCCTTGACCACGTTGACCACGCCGCGCGGAGAGCACCACGGCAGTGGACAACGACGAGGCCTAGGAAGGGGATAACGCGAAGCCGGGGAAGACGCGGCAGTGGAAGCCCGCGCGGATAGGAGTACGAGGGTTCACTGGTTCGGCTGCGGTGTGAGGCTGCCGTCGCCGCAGGGCCTGGCCAGCGGTGGGAATAGTAGGGGGCGGTGAGGCCTCCACGGCAGCACAGCCGGCCACGGGAGGCAGGAGCATGCGGCACGACCGGCGCTGCTTTGGGCGGCTGGAGCAAGAAGACCAGAGGTTGAAGAAGCACTACGGCCGTTGGATGGACATCGTACGGTCACTGGAGCTAGAATCGTTCATATTGACTAAGTTGACAAAGCCCTTCGGCCCCGTCAACTTAGTAGGCCCACAAGACAGCCTCCCACCAAGGTGGGTCCTAGCTAGCCGGGGGAGTATTCATTTTTTTGTGCGTAATAAGGAGGCACTTCCGGTGGGTCCGAGCTGACAGCGGGGGGAACATTTTTTTTTGCGAAATACTGGTGGTCCGTCCGGTGTGTCCTTGCTGTCAGGTGGAGGAATAATTATTTTCTGCATAATAAGGAGGCACTTCCTTGCGGCTGCCGTGGACCCAGCTGTCAGCCTCTTCACGTACAATATTCTTCCGATGGAATTCGGTCGTTGACCACATTGACCATGCCGCGCCGAGAGCACCACGGCGGTGGACAATGGCAAGGCCTAGTAAGGGGACAACGCGGAGCCGGGGAAGATGTGGTAGTGGATGCCCACGCGGAGAGGAGTACGAGGGTTCACTGGTTCAGCTGTGCTGCCGTCGCCGCAGAATAACAGGGGGTCTGGGTGAGTGGAGTGGAGGGATGGCCTGGCCAGCGGTGGGAGTAGTATGGAGGCGGTGAGGCCTCCGCGGCAGCACAGCCGACCACGGGAGGTAGGAGCAGGCGGCACGACCGGCGCTGCTTTGGGCGGCTGGAGCAAGAAGACCAGAGGTTGAAGAAGCACTACGGCCGTTGGATGGACATCATACGGTCACTAGTGCTAGAATCGTTCATATTGACTAAGTTGACAAAGCCCTCCGTCCTCGTCAACTTAGTAGGCCCACAAGTCAGCTTCCCACCAAGGTGAGTCCCAGCTAGCAGGGGGAGTATTCATTTTTTTGTGCGTAATAAAGAGGCACTTCCGGTGGGTCCGAGCTGACAGCGGGGGGAACGTTTTTTTCGCGAAATACGGTGGCCCGTCCGGTGGGTACCAGCAGTCAGGGGGGAAACGTTTTTTTCGCGAAATAAGGTGGCCCGTCCGGCGGGTCCCTACTGTCAGGTGGAGGAATAATTATTTTGTGCGTAATAAGGAGGCACTTCCTTGCGGCCGCCGTGGACCCAACTGTCAGCCTCTCCATGTATAGTACTCTTCCGATGGAAGTCGGTCGTTGACCATGTTGACCACGCTGCACCGAGAGCACCAGGGCGGTGGACGACGGCGACGCCTAGGAAGGGGATGACGCGGAGCCGGAGAAGACGCAGCAGCGGAATCCCGCGCTGCTGTGTGAGGCTGTCGTCGCCGCAGAATAACAGGGGGTGTGGGTGAGTGGAGGGATGGCCTGGCCAGCGGTGGGAGTAGTATGGGGGCGGTGAGGCCTCCGCGACAGCACAGCCGGCCATGGGAGGCAGGAGCAGGCGACAATACCGGTGCTGCTTTGGGCGGCTGGACCAAGAAGACCAGAGGTTGAAGAAGCACTACGGCCGTTGGATGGACATCGTACGGTCACTGAAGCTAGAATCGTTTATATTGACTAAGTTGTCAAAGCCCTTGGTACGCTCCAACTTAGTAGACCCACAGGTCAGCCTCCGAAATGGTGCGCCCCAGATGTCAGGGGGAGGAATCATTTTTTGGGCAGCCGACGCTAAGAATATCCGAGATTGAAGAGAAGCACGACATCCGTTGGATAGACATCCAACGGCCACTGCTGCTAGAACCATGTGATGACTATAATAAGTTGACAAAGACTTGCATACGCGTCAACTTATTTTTTTAGGGGACGCGTCACTTAGTAGGCTCACAAGTGTGTGGCAGAGAACTTATAGCCCATTTGCGTTTTGTAAGAATGTACAACCCATTTTTGAATTCTAATGTAATTTAAAATAGCCCATTTACAGTTTGTTAAAAGTACAGCCCATTTTCTAGCTAGGACAACGATTAATAATTTCAACCAACCGTTGAAGACAGAATTCAATAAAATTTCCCACACTTTGATGGGATTCGAAATATTTTTATCCTGGAATTTCTATTCAGATTAAATATAAATTTGTATTACGTAAAAACAACGAAACATTGCGCGCGCAACAATGAAAATTTAAGATTTTCCATATCCATAAATAATATTTTATAAACTAATTTCGTGTTTGGTGCATTTTTTATAGTTACTGCCCAGTTTTTATAATTACATCCCATTTATTATTTTTAAAGCCCATTTTCCTGTTAAGCCTAATACATCCCTCCTAGGAAAGATTTGCAGCACAGCGGGGCGGAGAATAACAAGTTGACCTTGCCTGGGTATTCCTCAAAAAGACGTATAGCTGGGCTAGCCATTTTCATCTTGAAAAAAGTAGTATCTGGGCTGGATATCTTGCCTGGGCTAGACGGGCCACAGCCCGCCCAGTTAATACCCTGCTCTCCTCTGAAGAACAACGAAATCATCGCCAAGAAAAACTCTGCAGTGCTCACGCCTCAAAAACACAAATACTGCTCGAGCTGCTTGGTCCCAGCTGTCGGCTGCACCTTGTGCAATTCTATCGTTTATATTGACTACATAGGTTGACAATGGTGTGGGACCATGATGTCAGGAAACCAGGAGAAAGCAAAAAAAATATAGTTGTACATAATAAGGAGGCACTTGCGTACGTACGGCTATGGCCCTAGTGGGTCCCTAGTGTCATCCAGTCAAAATAAAGTCATCTCCTAAATCCTCATGTTCATTGACCATGTTAACAATGCTCGGCGCCACGGCGAGCGCAACAACTTGAAGGACAACGGAGAGGGCCTCGCGGGCCCTACGGAGGTCTGATACGGCGCCCGCTGCTCATTCAGGAAGCCAGGATCATCAGACACCTATGAGCACCTTCGAGAAACTGAGACGGCATGAAACAGTAAGGCCGCGCTTGGGAGCTCTAGTTTATTTCAAACCTGTATTAACATACAAGTGTAATTTACTCGTCATCGGAAGGCCCAAGGTCTGTATGTAAAACCGACGGGTTACGCGTGTAATTTGAGAGACCAGTGTATATTTTACGAGCATTGCTATATGGACGACATTAACAGACGATACATGCACGACGTGCGTATCATGCCATCCATGGGCAAGGCTGAAACAGCAGCTAACAACTGGATTAGCAATTGTCCGAGTGTCGTTCAGCGTTTTTATCGTGTGTGAAGTACTTCCGATATTTTACTAGTCGAAATCGACCAACCAAGCGCCTTCGCCCGAGACCATCTGCTTTAATTTACAAGTGTCAGTTTTACAAGCGGTTTTGGTTGGAAAACGACGATCCAATCACGGCCTAATATCATGAGTTGGTCGGAAGATCATATGGTTTCACGTCTAACCTACCCGACATGTCGTATAGGCTATGAATGAAACATCAGACAATGAACTTCTTACGCACGGAAACAACAGAAGAGGATGATCTTCTTAACAAGCAAATCACTGATATTAGATCGACATGCAAAACAATACGAAGCATTATTCTCAGGAGGCATGGTGAATAGCTCGTGATGCCGCATGCCACAACATTCCAAGCTCAACTTTGCAATCAAACACAAGGCCTGGCATTACATAGACAATATTCAGAACAAACTCTTAACACAGGAATATCTCAGCAGAGTAACTATTTACTTCTAAACTGAACACAGGAATAGGAAAACACACTCGACGCTGCTCACAGCAAGGGCGTCCCACTCAAAAATATCAAATGCATGTCTTCTGGCTAACATCAATGAGCAAATTTTGACAAGGTTTTCCAATTCCAATATATTAAACTAACGTCTTCTTGCTAACATCAATGAGCAAATCTTGACAAGGTTTTCCAATTCCAATATATTAAACTAACGTCTTCTTGCTAACATCAATGATTAAACTTTGACAAGCTCCTCCCCTTCAAAATATGTAATGCCTATGATCGTGTCCTGTCTTAGCTTCTTGTACTTGTTTGGGCACTTTTTGCCTAGGGCACTCCACGTGTTGTTAAATTGCCAATGGTCTCTGCAGACTAGTCATTTCACCGGTGTCTAATAATACTCTGTAAAGCTTCTCGGTCATTCCTTCTGTAATGTACCGCATCCAGTGATTGGTTCTTTCTGCAAAGTGGAACGACCAACTGGACCCAGTAACGCAGCAGTTTGCCTTGGACACATTGGCTCCTTTTGTGCAGTTCAACTAAAATCGAAGTCGGAATAAAACCGAGCTTTAATTTTGATATCCCTGTAAGAAAGAATAGGTATAAGGGAAACAATTACTGAGAAATAACGGTTGATGACTTTTCTTAATGGGAAACAAAGCAGGAGAGGAGCAATTCTCCATCAGTGTGATTCATTCATATTGACTTAGACATTATCTTAACAATGCCTTGGTTCAACATGTATAAAGAACGACAAAGCAGAAAAGTACCATTCCTAAAACAATGCACTGAAATCAAGGAAAGTGTTTCGCGTAGCGAAGCAAAATGTCGCAATAGCAACAAGTTGAATAGATATCATGTGGTAGAGACAAAGATTTGAAACAACTCGACAGGAACACTGGAAACAAATCTCGATCTCCTTTTGTGCAGTTCCACCAAAATTAAGCAAAGTCACCGGTGTGACATTCAAGTTGAACTGCACAAAACACTCTTAAAACATAAGTGTTTCGAGTAGCGAAGTAAAATGTCGCAATAGCAACAAGTTGAATCGATACCCCTGTTTTAACGGAGGAAAAAAGGAAACAATTACTTGCCGATAAAGGAGGATGAAACAAACGGTGACAGAAAGAAGCATCTAACTTATCTTGGATGGAAAACAAAGTAGGGTAGTAGCATTTATAAAACGGTAGCATTGATTCATATTAACAGAGACACTCTCTTGAAACAACATTCGTTAAAAAATGTAATTTACTTTTAATAGTGGCATTGCTTCAATTTTCCGGCGGCATTCTTATATTAACAACAGGAAAATAGCTGTATGGGACATGCTAGCACCATGTGTGTCCACACGTATAAATGGGTGATGCAGAGTATGTAGCCAAGCAGCATATCTGTGTTGGTCCCATATTTGTTCTCTTTGAACTTTCTTCCTATGTGAGGGTAGCAAATCTAGTCCTGCACAAACCACACGACCCCCCCCCCCAGTTTCTTTCCCTTTTCAACAAAGAGATAGGTTCCTTACAGATGTGTGTACTGGGTTACCCCCTTTTTCCCTTTTTGACCAACAAAGCGGCTGGATAGCCAGTCTATACTACTTTTCCTCCCTCCTTTCCTCATTGAACCACGTCCTAGATTCATGCTCCACCCCACCGCACCTTTCTTTCCTCTTTGAACCAAGACCTAGATTCGACTACAGATCAAAAAAGATCCACATGCAGCTAGAGCAACGATGGTTTCAAAGAAACTTATACCTTAGGGTCGTCGGGATGTGGGAAGGCGTGCGGCGGGAGGCCGGATCTGCCCACACTACATACGGCAGCGAGGAAGAAGGGGTCGGTGGCCCTCCCTCACAGGCGCTGGGTGAAAGAGAATAGCGCAGCCGGCAGTGGATTGCCTCCCTCGCCGAAGGCGATAGAGTTAACGCTGCACCTCCTCCCCTTGCCGGTGCGACGGGATACGGACGCCTCCTTCACCAGTTGTGAGGGGGGAGAGAGACAACAGGCCAACGCAATCTTTTTTAGATCTGGTGAAGAGAGGGTGAGAGATTGTGAATATAGCAAACCCTAGCAAATGAACGCCGAGCCTCCAGCGTGTAACATATATATATTGCGGCGAGCGTGTGGAGAGTGCAAACCCTAGCGAACAAGCGCTGAGGCACCCGCTTATATATATATACTAATGTAGTACAGACTGAGATCCGGTGCCTTCACTCCATCTGCTTTTGGCTGTATGACAGGTGAGCCAGCCACATTTTGGGCCCACCTGTCATAAACCCAAAGGCAGGTGCACTAAGTCAATGAAGCTGCGTCCATATAGTACTCTCGTGTTTATACAACTAATATATAGTGGAGTGGTTTTCTTATTCTCTCCATAACAATCGTTTTAAATTGTGTAAGTACGAAACGAAACTCTTTATTTCATGTACAGAGGGAGTACTACTTCCGATGAACTAACGATCCACGCCCACGCGTCCTGGTCGCACTTCCTCTCCTTCACGTGTGGTACACTACCGTCCCTTAAGTGAACAACCACACATGCGCCAAATTATCGGAAACGTGTGAGAGTGTGTACAAATAAAGAATTTTAATTTCAATTATCGGAAAGGTTTGAGAGTATTACAAAGTTTGACTTCAGTCAAATCTAATATGCGGAGTAAATAAAAATGGAGGGCTACTATGTCCATCCGGATTTTTAGTCCACACCATTTTTTAAATCAAAGTTAATAGCTGGACAAATAAAATTATAGGGGAGCTGGAGACAAAGTTGTGAGAAGGCTTAGAAATCAATACAAAACTTATGCTCTTAGTACCAACGTCGATCCTTCTTCGAGGAAACATTTGGTTCACAGCCAATTGTGTAATAAAATTGCACCAACATGAAAGACGACTGCGTCTCCAACACAACCAAGGTGAACTGACGAAGGATATCATCTTTATGTGTAACAAGCAAAGAGCACTGATGGAAGAAAACTTGTTTTTCATTGAAAATCGATCAGCTTCACCAGCCGACGCAACCATGAGGCGCGACCATGAGCATCGATAGGTCATCGTGGTGATGCATCATCCATTTGGCATCAAGTTTGGGTGAGGCACCTATGAAGTTCGACAAATCCTCACTGTGGTCTATTTCTTCTCAGTAATCAAGCTCGAGGAAGGAAGAACCACGTGGCAGAGGACAGTGAGGTTGAACAACAATGGCCATCCATCTTTGTGCAGTTCCACTAAAATTGAGGAAGACATGCCCGGGTATGGAGACACGTATCGCTGTTTCCAAAAATATAAAAAAGGGTTAACGAAAAGTACACGAACAAACAGAAGCATCATAATTATATCTTGATGGGAACTAAACCAGGATACCCGAGAAAAAAAGCATTTCTTCATTTAACCAGTGATAGTACTACCACCATATGAACAATGACCGCACAACCACCATGTACTTTTTGTCGAAACAACATGTATACCTCCACCGAGTATAATAGTACTAGTAGGTGATGTTGGACCAGCCGACGAACCCTAGCTACTATGCATGGGGAGCTGGGGAGTAGTCGCATAGAAGAAAACCCGCATGCAGCAACCTGGGGAGCTGGACAAGTACAAGAAGTTATACCTCAGGTGGGCGAGATGTTGTTTAGGCTGGCAGGCGGGATCTGCCCACACGACGGCAGCGAACAAGGGCGCGGAGGATCTTCGTCCGCGCCAACGCCGGCTCCGAGAGGATGGTGCACATCGGCTCCCCCTGTCGCCGACAGCGACAACGTCAATGCTGCACCTCCTCACCTCCCGCAGCGGACGGGATTCGGCCGGATCTGTGACCACCGGTGAGGAGAGAGATAGACTAGACACTGTCATCTGTATTTGATATGGAGAGGGTGAGAGAGCGAGATGCGAGAAACTCAATCAAACAAGAGGCTATAATGGAGTAAAAAAAATCTCTCCATAGCAGTGGTTTTAAATAGAATATGCGCGTTCCCAGAAAAAAGAAACGAAAACTAGTGGACAATCTTTTAAGGGTCTGTCTAGGACACATCTAGATGTGACATAGTTATGTCACATCTAAGTCGATGTCCACTCTGTTTGTGGTCTTTTTTTTGGGTCCTAGTTTTTTTTGTTTCTTGTTGCTACATTATATACTTGTGGGAGCTTAGATGTGATATCCTTAAATAACATCTAGATGTGAATTGGACAAACTGATTTTCTAACGTACCAAGAAAGAAAACTCGATCAAAAACACGCCCCCGCGTCCAGGTCGCGAGGGTCGTCGCGCACACACACATAGACATAGACATGCATATCCGTGTTTACGTAAAATTCCATTTCCATCTCCATCTCCAATCATATTTGTCCAACTGGCACATTATTTACGTTGTTAATTATATACGCAGCAATATTAATGTACAACATCTCTTGTTTGCGCACGTCCAGACCGCTGCCACGGCCGGTCCTGACCAATGCAAACCCTCTTCATCACCCGCGCGTGCTTCCCGCCCGAAACGGTCAGTGCCGCATTCATGCCCGGCCAGAGTGGACGCGACCTCTCACTGGCGCCAGCATTGAAGCGGCGTGCCTGCCGAGAGAGCATCGCCCGCGCCGCTTCCGGGTGCACGCGGCTGCTCCGCGTTCAAAGGTCATAATAGCCGACTACAACATGCATGTAAAAAGTTTTTGGGAGTCCGTGCTACAGCTAGCTGTCCTTCCCCAACTCGTCAATCTCTTCCAGTAGTGTTAGTAGTACTCCATTGTGTGATCCATCGACAAGCAGGCGGGAAAGTTATCGTATACTCGGTTTGTGGTGAGTGGCATGCCGAGTGATCGTGTGGGGTCGAGCCGTGGAGGAGGGTGAGACACGAACACGACAGACGTGATTTACTATGTGATTTGACTGCTCCTTAGTGGCCCCTACACGTACTCCCCCTAAGTGTATGCAACAGTCACACGTACACATGGACGCAAAAACTCGCGCGACGCCCTAATGCATGCATGTCCAAGCACACGACGGAACACACACGGTCATGCTAAGTGCTCAACCTACACATGCATGCACACACATACTCAGTCAGGGTGAGCTAGTGACCGTATATATATTGAGCGCAATGAGCGTATTATGAAGTCCACTGATCGTATTTTTACAAATATACAGTGACAGACAGTGTATTTATCTCGTTTGAAATTAATCCATATTAACCGGAGAGGAGGCAGTATGGACTAGCATTACTTGCACGCGGTGGCTCGCAGGACAAGGAGAAACTTTTGACTAATGAAAGCTCTCCCTCGCTCAGGCGGTGGACGTGCAACAGTTAATTCGGTGTCAGATTGCCAGAAGCATACACTATACTACTAGTGGTACTATTGTTCGACTTCCCGAATAGGCGAACAACCAAGCGCAAAGTTTACTAATATAAGCTATAAACGTACGTACTATACTAGTACTAGGAACCGGATGGAGGAGCGTCTGCACTCTTATTATAATTTTAAAATGTGATAAAGCAATCTTCAACACATTTGGTTATCTTTGAGGGTTCTCACATGTGATAATGGAAGTTGATTGCATGGAACACTCGCCACAATTCTCGCTTAATTCTGGCTCATATCCTGTTATAAATAGTAGCGCTCGGTAATATTTCCTCTTTTTTTGTTATTCAGCATGTAAACAGGTCAGCAAACCTTGCGGCGCATCTTCGTGCGAACCGTGCTTGCTGCACTTTGAATGTGGCCGAGAGCTGGCTTGATAAAAAACCTCGCTTCCTACTTCTTTTTTGCGGGGGTACCTCGCTTCCTAGTGACCAGTGTCTTGGCTGATCGTCCTAAGAATGCTTATATATGAATAAAGCTCTCTCATTTACCCGCAAAAAGGATTGAGCCATATTAACTGGAAAGGAGGGAGTATGGAGTAGCACTACTTTTTGGTGTGTCCCGTCAACTCGTAGAACGAGGAGAAGCTTGCAGGACAAGGTGAAGTTCGCTTACGCCTTTTGACTAATGAAACCTACCCTCGGTGGGCATGCATCAGTCCATTCGGTGTTAGATTGTCAGAGGCATACACTGTAGTACCCAACATGCAGAGTACCATCATTGTTCAACTTCACGAAGAGGCGAAGAGCCAAGCGCAGTAGATCGGTTTGCTCACACTCCTGTCCCACATGTCAGTGATATGCCAAGAGGAGGTGCGTTGACCGACTGGCCATACGCGTACTTGGTTTTGAACCTTCATACTACTCCTCCCTCCATCACAGTTTACAGGGCACGCTTCATTATGATGCATTTCTCTCAATGCATTTCCACCACCAGAGAGACCTTAGACGCGTTTGGTTTAATGCTCAATTAATTAGGGCGTGGTAACCGCAATCAAGTCCACAATTTTCTCTCCATGTAACTATGGAATGGAGTAAGTGCATGCATGTGTGTACCCAGGGTGGAAGCACTGCATGCATGTGTGTACGCATTATTCCCTCTACTAGTAATAGACGCCGTGCTATAACCACCAATGCTATTTTTCAGGCCAATCGCTAGTCGCCTTGGTCCCACAGATCTTTTTTCTTTTTTCTGTAGCGCGCTGTATAAACAGTGACGGATAGAGTAGTATGAGCGGATTCAAAGAAGAGTGTATTGATGGTTGCTTCTTCAGAGCAACTTACAGTGGGAAAGGTGGGGCTTACGATTTGACTGCACATTACTCACTATTAATGCGGTGCAACGACCAGGCTGAGTCTCCCATGCGGTTGTGCACTACCCCCTCAGTTCTTAAATATACTCCGGAGTATATTTGTCTTTCTAGAGATTTCAACGAGTGACTACTCAAATATTTGTCTTTTTAGAGATTTCAAATGGACTGGCACATACGGATGTATATACATATTTTAGAGTGTAGACTCTCTCATTTTGCTCCGTATGTAGTCACTTGTTGAAATCTCTAGAAAGACGAATAGAATATTTAGGAACGGAGGGAGTACACATACGAAGCAAAATGAGTGAATCTACACTCTAAAATATGCCCGTTTGAAATTTGTAAAAAGACAAATATTTAGGAACGAAGGAGTATAATTTTGTGCATGGCACATGGACCCGGATGATGAAGAGGCTTCTGGCAATGCTATCAAGCTTCCATCATTTGTTTACATAATTGACGTACTATACAAATAATTTTCCAACGAGACATGAAATTGTACAATGGTGTGAGCTTTCAGCTTCTGTTTCGCGTGTCTTGCCATCGATGCTATTTCGGAAACAATAAAAAACTAACTTCCAGTGCATGTCAATTATTAGTAGATCAGAGATAATAATTGCATTACAACTGAAGACAGAGTTGTGAGAAGGTGTTAAATTAAAATTGATCCATGCTTTCATTGACAGCAACGTCCCCCCAGCTCTGTCTAAATCAACAAGGCATGTTGGGAAAAAAGTAGCTGTCTGGAGCATGCAACATTCCGATCATTTTGTGCAGTTCCACTAAAATAGAGCTGAGCGTCCCTGTTCCAAAGATATTAAGTGTGATTACGATAATAGAGGACTGCTGATGAAACAATAAACACATAAATAGAAGCCGGTCACCTTTGCAGTCTCTTTTAAGACTAACTAGTTGGAGAATATTAGGCTCGGAGTTGGATGAGGAGGATAGAGCAAAACCAATCTCCCTTTGTGCAGTCGCACTGAAATGTAGAAACGTTGTCTATGTGATATTTTAGTACAACTGCACAAAACACTCTTAATAAAAAGTGATTTGTGCAGTTCACCAAAAGGTCGCAATAGCAATGAGGTGAAATGGATAGCCCTGTTTGCAAAAAAGAGGCAGAAAGGAAACAATTACTGGCCAATAACAGTTGATGACACATGCGACGACAAAAAAGAAGCATATTCCTTGCCCTAAGGGAAGATA
Organism: Triticum timopheevii; assembly: GCA_963921465.1. Taxonomy (NCBI): domain Eukaryota; kingdom Viridiplantae; phylum Streptophyta; class Magnoliopsida; order Poales; family Poaceae; genus Triticum; species Triticum timopheevii. Next base: position 552,411,366 of record OY997272.1, on the reverse strand, counting down.
ACAACACGGTTGTGTTTGTCTAAAACGGTGTGAGGGCGAGAATGCAATATGGAAAGTACGCTAGACAAGCTACGTTTTGGGCAAAGAACTATGGAAGATCCACATGCAGCGACGTGGGAAGACGGGTAGTGAAGCAAGGCCGGAGGGGATACCTGGAGGTCGTCGAGATGTAACTAGGTGAGCGACGGCGGGCGGAATCTGCGAGCAGGTGGCGTAGGCCCTGCCGCGCCGGAGCTTGGTCAGAGAGAACGGCGTGTACCGCAGATCGGGACGTGCTGCCTCGGCGCCGTCGAACGGAGAAATGATGCACTTCCTCCCTTTCCCCCGACGGACGGGATGCGGCCGGATCAGTGACCAACTATGAGAGAGAGAGAGGACACCGCACTCCCTTTCCCCCGACGGACGGGATGCGGCCGAATCAGTGACCAACGGTGAGAGAGAGAGGCCACCGCAGCCTTGTGTGAGATACTCTGAAGAGCGACAAACCAGGCACACAAGGCTCCATTGTATATAGTGAGCGGACTACCTTTTTCTCCATTAAAATCATTTTAAATTCTGTGTACGTGCCATTGAGCGCTATAACTTTATTTAAAAATAACGCGGTAACGCGTCAAGTCGAACTTTGTTTCGTGCAGGCGTGGTACACGACCTCCCTAGGTAAACAACCGCTACAGGCGTTCAAATTAGCACGTGGGCTGCCATTTCGTCAAGAAATGAGCTCCACCGTGTACCCGCGCGGGTGTGGCTGGGCACGAAGCGTGAGTACGTGCACGGTGCACCTATTCTCTTTTTGTATACGTACACCACCTACATGGGGTCGTGTGAGAGAGATACAAACCTAGAGAGATATAGTGTGTGGGTTCTTGAGAGTTTTTTTTGGGGGGGGGGGTGAGGGAGTCCTTGACTAGGGGGTGTCCGGATAGCCGAACTATCATCTTTGGCCGGACTCCTAGACTATGAAGATACAAGATTGAAGACTCCGGCCCGTGTCCGGATGGGACTTTCCTTGGCGTTGAAGGCAAGCTTGGCGATACGGATATGTAGATCTCCTACCATTGTAACCGACTCTGTGTAACCCTAACCCTCTTCGGTGTCTATATAAGCCGGAGGGTTTTAGTCCGTAGGACGAACAACAATCATACCATAGGCTAGCTTCTAGGGTTTAGCCTCTTTGATCTCGTGGTAGTTCTACTCTTGTACTACCCATATCATCAATATTAATCAAGGAGAAGTAGGGTTTTACCTCCATCGAGAGGGCCCGAACCTGGGTAAAAACATCGTGTCCCTTGTCTCCTGTTACCATCCGCCTAGACGCACAGTTGGGGACCCCCTACCCAAGATCCGCCGGTTTTGACACCGACATTGTTGCTTTCATTGAGAGTTCCTCTGTGTTGTCACCTTTAGGCCCGATGGCTCCTTAGATCATCAACAACGACACGGTCCAGGGTGACACTTTTCTCCCCGGACAGATCTTCGTATTCGGCGGCTTTGCACTGCGGGCCAATTCACTTGGCCATCTGGAGCAGATCGAAAGATACGCCCCTGACCATCAGGTCAGACTAGGGAGTTTGAACTACACGGCCGACATCCGCGGAGACTTGATGTTCGACGGATTCGAGCCACAGCCAAGCGCGCCGCACTGTCTCGATGGGTATGATCTAGCTCTGCCGCCGGACAGTACCCTGGAGGCCGCACCAGCATCCGCTCCGACCCCTAGCTTAGAGCCGACTTCGCCGGTCGAGGACGAGTGGCTGGACACCGCCTCGGGGGCTACAATCTCGACAGCGATTGAGCCGAACAACATCCCTGTCCTTCGCAAAGCCCGTGACTCCGAGGTGCCGGACTCCTCTCCGGACTCCGAACCTCCCGCGCCCCCGCCAATCAAATCCGATTGGGCACCGGTTATGGAGTTCACTGCCGCAGACATCTTTCAGCACTCGCCCTTTGGTGACATCCTGAATTCACTAAAGTCTCTCTCTTTATCAGGAGAGCCCTGGCCGGACTATGGCCAGGAAGGTTGGGATGCGGACAACGAAGAAATTCAATGCCCACCCACCACCCACTTTGTAGCCACTGTCGATGATTTAACCGACATGCTCGACTTCGACTCCAAAGACATCGACGGTATGGACGATGATGCAGGAGACAACCAAGAACCAGCACCTACAGGGCACTGGAAGGCCACCTTGTCATACGACATATACATGGTGGACATCCCAAAAGATGGGAATGGCAATGGAACAGCGGAGTGACCCCTCCAAGAAACAGCCCAAGCGCCAGCGTCAGCGGCGCCGCTCTAAATCCCGCCACAGCAAAAGCGGTGATTCTGGCACGGGAGATAATAACACCCCAGACAGTGCCAAAGACAACCCTCTCCAGAAGGATTCAGCACAGGAGGAGGGAGAAGCCAGCCCTCGTGATAGAGAGGCAGATAGAGAGGTAGAGGACGATAATTATATGCCTCCCTCCGAAGATGAAGCAAGCCTCGACGACGACGAATTTGTCGTGCCTGAGGATCCCGTCAAACAAGAGTGTTTCAAGCGCAGGCTTATGGCCACGGCAAGCATCCTCAAGAAAAAGCAGCAGCAGCTTAGAGTTGACCAAGACTTGCTAGCTGACAGATGGACCGAAGTCCTTGCAGCCAAAGAGTACGAACTCAATCGCCCCTCCAAGAGCTACCCAAAACGCAGGCTGCTACCCCAATTAGAGGAGGAAGCACCCAAACCTACATCACCAGCGCATGACGCGGCCGACCGACCACCTCGTGTCTACGACAGAGAGGCCTCTAGGCCCTCCGCTAAAGCCGCACCCCGGCGTCACTCGAAAAGTACAAAGCCACGGGGGAATGCGCCGGACTTGCAAGACATATTGGAGGACAAGGAAAGACAAATAAGATCGATCTACGGATCGCGTGGGCGCCCCACAATACGTGATGACAACCGTCACGCCGGATACAGCAATTCCGGCCGGGCCGAACACAGTAGACAAAGCTTATTTGAGCTGCTTCGTGATATAGCCCAATAGAGTGGCGTCGCACAACCACTATGCTTCACAGACGAAGTAATGGATCATCAAATCCCCGAGGGTTTCAAACCTGTAAACATTGAATCATACGACGGCACAACAGATCCTGCAGTTTGGATCGAGGACTATCTCCTTCACATCCACATGGCCCGCGGTGATGATCTACACGCCATCAAATACCTCCCACTCAAGCTTAAAGGACCAGCTCGCCATTGGCTCAACAGCTTGCCAACAGAATCAATTGGTTGTTGGGAAGACCTCGAAGCCGCATTCCTTGATAACTTCCAGGGCACATACGTGCGACCACCAGACGCTGATGATCTAAGCCACATAATTCAGCAGCCAGATGAATCGGCCAGACAATTCTGGACACGGTTCTTAACCAAGAAAAATCAAATCGTCGACTATCCGGATGCAGAGGCCCTTGTAGCCTTCAAACATAACATCCGCGACGAGTGGCTTGCCCGGCACCTAGGACAGGAAAAGCCGAAATCCATGGCAGCCCTCACATCACTCATGACCCGCTTCTGCGCGGGAGAGGACAGCTGGCTAGCTTGCAGTAACAACCTGACCAAAAACCCTGGTAGCTCGGATACCAAGGACAGCAACGGCAGGTCGCATCGCAATAAGCACAAGCGCCGCACTAACGGCGATAATACTGAAGATACGGCAGTCAATGCCGGATTCAGAGGCTCTAAACCCGGTCAGCGGAAAAAGGCATTCAAAAGAAATACTTAGGGCCCGTCCAATTTGGACAGAATACTCGATCGCTCGTGCCAGATACATGGCACCCCCGAAAAGCCAGCCAACCACGCCTATAGGGACTGTTGGGTGTTCAAGCAGGCAGGCAAGATAAATGCCGAAAACAACGACAATGGGCTGCATAGCGATGACGAGGAGGAGCCCCGACCGCCGAACAATAGAGGACAGAAGGGCTTTCCCCCACAAGTACGGACGGTGAACATGATATACGCAACCCACATACCCAAAAGGGAGCGGAAGCGTGCACTGAGGGACGTATACGCGATGGAGCCAGTCGCCCCAAAGTTCAACCCATGGTCCTCCTGCCCGATCACTTTTGATCGAAGGGACCACCACACTAGCATCCGCCATGGCGGATTTGCCGCATTGGTTCTTGACCCAATCATTGACGTATTTCATCTCACTAGAGTCCTGATGGATGGGGGCAGCAGCTTGAACCTGCTTTACCAGGATACAGTGCGCAAAATGGGCATAGACCCCTCAAGGATCAAACCTACAAAAACGACCTTTAAAGGCATCATACCAGGTGTAGAGGCCAACCGTACAGGCTCAGTTACACTCAAAGTGGTCTTCGGATCCCTGGATAACTTCCGAAGCGAGGAATTAATCTTTGACATAGTCCCGTTCCGCAGCGGCTATCACGCACTGCTCGGACGAACCGCATTTGCAATGTTCAATGCGGTGCCGCACTACGCATACCACAAGCTCAAAATGCCAGGCCCCCCAGGAGTAATCACGGTCATTGGAAACACCGAACGCTCTCTCCGAACGGAGGAGCATACGGCGGCCCTCGCGGCGGAAGTGCAAAGCAGCCTCTTAAGGCAATTCTCGAGTCCGACTACTAAACGTCCGAACACCGTCAAGCGCGCCCGGAGTAACCTACAACAAGACCGCCAGGCACGTTCCGAGCACGCGTAGCAATGCGGCCCCAACCCCAGCCCTCGCGAAATCGCGAGACCAGTACCACGCGTACATAACTACGCTCTGGAGATACCATGGGCATAGGGGTAGGGGCACGACCACGGCATGCCCGGAGAACGGCTCAACCGCACCAGGGGCTCCCAATTGTGTCATTCTTTTTTTCCTTATTCTCAGGACTCCGTTTTCCAGAAGCCCTGTCCGGCAGTAGAATTGCCGAACTCACGATACAACAGCCAGGGAAGCAGAAAAGCTACGTCGAGTGTCCAGGTGGTCTCTATTACGAGCAGTATACCTGTTTTACATACCACCCCGCAGCCTACCCCTGGAGGGGACAAGTTAAATAGTCACATCCCTTGCTTATCGCACTATTTGTATCATTCTGCTTTCATTGCAGTATTTTTTGAATGAACAATGCATCGCTTTTTGCCTATTATTTCATTCTTTTTTCTATATATATATGTTCACTTATGACATGTTGCATCCGTACGCTTTGGTACGGCCAAATACACCAGGGGCTTAAGTACCCAAAATATGGTGTGATAAGTCTGAACACTTTAACAAGTGCGGCACCCCAAACTTATAGCATTATATGCATCGGCTCCGAATCATGTCTTGGGTCAATAGTTGGGTTTGCCCAGCTCCCATGTTTTGGTACCTTACGTTCCATTATATCGTCTAAGGTAGCGCTGAGAGAACCACTGCGATTGTGCCCCGGTTGAGCTGGGTTGAGCACCTCAGTGGAGAAAGCTAAAACTGGTCGTCATCATAGGGCGAGAGCCGGTCGCTGTTCGAGAGGTTTTTCGAGTCCCTAAAGACTTATGCCGCTTAGAGCGAGGAGTCGACTTTGTCCGGCCCAGGCGTGGATAGTGCCGCGAATTCGGTATTCCGAACACTAGGGGCTTCGCCGAAATTTAAAATTATAGAATTCTATGGCTAAGTGGGAGTGTGCAAGCATTATAGTCCGGTTGCCTTGTTCATTGTGTTGAGCGCCTCCCTCGAAGGACCCAAGAATGGGAACAAGAGCGCTCAAGTTTATCCCGAACACCCCAGCACTCGTGGCATGGGGGCTGAAGCCAACGACTTGCCATCTCTCAAATTTGATAAATGGCCGCACAGAAAGTAATATTTTAAATTAACAAGCATTGCTTAGCGCATATGAACAAAGTTTTCAGCGTACAGGATAACAAATGCGAGTCTACTCAAAAATTACATCTTTGGAGCACTCACCCGTTATAAGGCGGGCACCCTTCAGGACACCCTTATAGTACATCTCGGGCTTGCGATACTCCTTGCCCGGCGGTGGCGCGTCCATCACAAGCTTCTCGGTGTCCATCTTGCCCCAGTGCACTTTAGCGCGGGCAAGGGCCCGACGGGCACCTTCAATGCAGACGGAACGCTTGATGACTTCAATCCATGGACAGGCATCCACCAGCCGCCGCACCAGACCGATGTAGCTCCCAGGCATGGCTTCTTTAGGCCACAGCCGAACTATGAGGCCCTTCATGGCCTGTTCGGCCACCTTGTGGAGCTCGACCAGCTGCTTTAGCTGGTCGCTCAGGGGCACCGGATGTCCGGCCTCAACATATTGAGACCAGAACACCTTTTCCGTCGAGCTCCCCTCCTCGGCTCGGTAGAACGCGGTAGCATCAGATACACTACGGGGCAGATCTGTGAATGCTCCTGGAGAACTCCGAATTCGGGTAAGTAACAGATAATTCACTTTTACATGCTTTCTTTGCAGGAAGAATGACTTACCCACCGCTATCTTTTTTATTGCCTCAATCTCCGGGAGGGCCTTCTGGGCTTCGGCCTTAGCGGCTTTGGCACTCTCAAGAGCCAAGGCGAGCTCGGACTCTCGAGTCTTCGAGTCACGCTCCAAACTCTCGTGTTTTTCCACGAAAGCCTGGAGCTGTTGCCGCATCTCCGCCACCCGCGCCTCCTGCTTCTCTCGCTCGATGCGCTCCATGGCTGCACTTTTTTCGGCCTTGGGCACCGCCTCCTTCAGGGTCACCACCTCGTTCGTGGCCCCTGCAATACTCATGTTATTCCTGTCATTTTTTGAAACCAAATCCTTTCTATAAGGTATTACTTTAATAAGGTATTACTTACCTTCCTTGTCCTCGAGCTGCTTCTTGGCACGGCCGAGCTCGTTCTCGGACCGCTCGAGGCTCTGCTTCAATACATTGACCTCCGCAATCAGTGCGGCAGAGGTCAGCAGCGCAGCCTGCATTCCCATATTGACATGCTTATGTTAGACTCCTGCGTATATCTTTTTAGATCCTCAGTTCGGCTTTTCTTTCCGAACAACAAACTGAGCATCAGGGGCTACTGTCTATGTGGTACTATTTTTACATATCTTAACTACATACCTCAAAGCCTGTTAGAAGGCTGGTACAGGCTTCAGTCAGCCCACTCTTGGTGGACTGAACTTTCTGGATCACCGCACTCATAATAGTGCGGTGCTCCTCGTCGATGGAGGCGCCATTGAGTGCCTCCAGCAAATTATCTGGTGCCTCCGGCTGGACAAAGGTCACCAGTGTCGCAGTCTCGCCCTTCTTACGAAGGGGCCGCCCGCCGGACTACGGAACCACTAAAGGTTCCTGTGCAGAGTCCGGCCCAGGGCCGGACTCAGAACCCTTTGGGGGTTGATCCCCCTTGTGCCCAAAGTCCAGGAGGTTGCCTTGCGGCACCTCCGGGACCTCCTCCTCCTCCTTGCCGGGCCCCTTTTGGGACCCCACCTCGGCATCGTCATCAGTGCGAGGAGAGGAGGCGGCCGGAAGTGAAGTACAATTCACGTCCGACAGAGCCAGGGAGCCGCTCGTTGAAATATCGAGCCCGTCCTTGGGCGGGCTGCAGGGTTGTTTTTGGCGTTAGGAGATTCTATGCGACAAACGAAATGCCATGAATTATTCTGGTATCCGGACACTTACGATGTCGCCAGGGGCTTAGCCCTCAGTGGCCACTCGTCTTCGTAGTCGTCGGCGTTGGTGGAGTAGTCCGGAGGAAGGGTCCTTCCCTTCTTGGACCTTCCAGCCTCCCCAGTTGGGGAGGCCTTCCTTTTCTTCTCTCCCCCCGCTGGGGGAGAAGCCTCCTTTTTCTCCTCCTCGTCTTCACGGGAGGAGTCCACCTCGGAGTCATCAGACGATGAGTCCGATAACACCTGATGCCGGGAACTCTTTCGGGTTCCCGTGGCCTTCTTCTTGGCCTTCTTGTCCAGCACCATGTGAGGTGCCGGAACCAGCAGCCCCATCAATCGGGCGTCCACTGGGTCTTCTGGTAAGGGAGCCGGAGAGTTAACCTGCCCGGACTTCTTCTGCCAGGCCTGTCAAAGGTAAGGGAGTTTAGATCCCGCATAGAGTCAAACTATGAAAAACAAGTATCCCGTAAAGGGTAATATAGCTTACCTCGCCGGCTTGACGCTGTGAGCTGAATCCGCGATCTACGGTAGCGGATGCGGGAGCCTCGGCGCCCTTGAACAGCACCTTCCAGGCGTCTTCGTATGTAGTGTCGAAGAGCCTGCTCAAGGTCTGGTGCTATGCCGGATCAAACTCCCACAAGTTGAAAGCCCGTTGTTGGCACGGGAGGATCCGGCGGATGAGCATGACCTGGACTGCGTTGACAAGCTTGATCTTCTTGTTCAAAAGGTTTTGGACGCAGGTTTGGAGTCCGGTCAGCTCTTCCAAATCACCCCATCTCAGGCCCTTCTCTTTCCAGGAGGTGAGCCGTGTGGGGATGCCAGATCTGAATTCGAGGGCCGCTGCCCATTCAGGTCACGCGGCTCGGTGATGTAGAACCACCCCGATTGCCACCCTTTGATGGTTACCATGAAGGCGCCCTCGAGCCATATGACGTTGGGCATCTTTCCCACCATGGCGCCTCCGCACTCCGCCTGCTGGCCGCCCACTACCTTCGGTTTTACATTGAAGGTCTTCAGCCATAAGCCAAAGTGGGGTTCGATGCTGAGGAAGGCCTCGCACACAACGATAAACGCTGAGATGTTGAGGATGAAATTCGGGGCCAGATCGTGGAAATCCAGGCCGTAGTAGAACATGAGCCCCCGGAAAAATGGGTGGAGTGGGAAGCCCAGTCCACGGAGGAAATGGGGAAGGAACACCACCCTCTCATGGGGCCTGGGGGTGGGGACGAGCTGCCCCTCGTCTGGAAGCCGGTGTGCAATGTCATTTTGCAGGTATCCGGCTTTCCTCAACTTTTTGATGTGCCCCTCCGTGACGGAGGAGGCCATCCACTTGCCTCCCGCTCCGGACATGGCTGGGGAAGGTTGAGGCGAGATGTGCGGACTTGGGCGCTGGAGCTCGAGTATGCAGAAATGGATAAGCAAAGGAGGAAGAAGGCGTAGGTAAAAAGGTGGATCCTTATCCCCTTATATGGATGGACGAAACTATGCGTCCCCACCAGCCTAGTAAAACTCGCTTATCTCCCAAGCGTCATAATCAATGGCGCGGTTGGGCTACCCACGCCCGTATTGATGAGAATCCCGGAATAAGGGGACACGATCTCTGCTTTGACAAGACGTGCCAAGGAAACCGCTTCGCTAAACGCGGTGAGGTGGAATAGTAAAACCAATTCGAATAAAGGCTTGGCCGTGGTGTGAAGTCACGCCACGAAATACGTCAGCAGATTGAGCTTGTGTAAATGTTATTCTCTCTATGATGGTATGTGGAACTTATTTTGCAGAGCCGGACACTATCCTTGTGTTCAAAATCTTCTATGAAGTATTCGGAGGAGGAACCCGCCTTGCAATGCCGAAGACAATATGCACGCCAGACTCGTCGTCATTGAAGCCTGGTTCAGGGGCTACTAAGGGAGTCCTGGACTAGGGGTTGTCCGGATAGCCGAACTATCATCTTTGGCCGGACTCCTAGATTATGAAGATACAAGATTGAAGACTCCGTCCCGTGTCCGGATGGGACTTTCCTTGGCGTGGAAGGCAAGCTTGGCGATACGGATATGTAGATCTCCTACCATTGTAACCGACTCTGTGTAACCCTAACCCTCTTCGGTGTCTATATAAGCCGGAGGGTTTTAGTCCGTAGGACGAACAACAATCATACCATAGGCTAGCTTCTAGGGTTTAGCCTCTTTGATATCGTGGTAGATCTACTCTTGTACTACCCATATCATCAATATTAATCAAGCAGGAGTAGGGTTTTACCTCCATCGAGAGGGCCCGAACCTGGGTAAAAACATCGTGTCCCTTGTCTCCTGTTACCATCCGCCTAGACGGACAGTTCGGGACCCCCTACCCGAGATCCGCCGGTTTTGACACCGACAGGGGGTCAATCAAAAAATGTAACATATGCAATGTGTGTGAAATAGAGTCCTGGATATAACATATATATAGAGGGGGCGATCCATGAGAAGAGAGTGGAGGTATCACCGGCTTGAGGTGTCCATAGAATCGAAAAGAGGAATGATGTGTGTGTGTGCGCGCGCGCGATCGATAAAGAGTGCCATCGAATTTGTGTGTGCCCACGTCAAAGATATAGAGTGGCTGGCCTACTGGAACGTGAGAGGGGACATGTGCAGTTTGTGTCTGTGGCATGGATACCTACCTGCAGCGCTTGACTCTCGGTGTGTGGTGGGGAAAGAGGGAGGCCCAATTAACTATAGAGGTACAATGGCTGGTATATGTGTGGAGGAGGAGAGAGGCCTACCTCATGTATTAAGGAGATCGATCAGCCTCATGTATTAAGGGAGATCGATCGGCATCCATGCATATGTGCATGAGAGGAATAAGGTTGGGAGAGAGACAGAGCTAGAGTGTTGGAGGGGGTGGTAGTGGAGTTGCTTCTAACAAATGGTGGGTTAGGCTTGCTAGACAAACGGAGGGCACGCCCGCAATATCAGTAAGAGAGGAGATGGCTGCTTGTTGTCTGTGCACGTGCGTGTGAGAGACGGGTCGGGAGGCATGCATGAATGATGAGGGGGGACGATGTGGCTGTGGTAAGTAGACATAACTACATACAAAGATCAATCGCCCTTTGTTAGAGAAAGGAGAGACATAACTTGTGAGGTACATCGATCGATGGGGGAGGGTGTAGTTAAAGTCGATCCAGGTATATGTTGGGAGATCGATCGGTATACATGCATGTGTGTGTTAGAAGCAAACGAGGCACGAGGAGAAGGATAGAGATAGAGGGACGCATGTAGGAGGTGGTACAAGAGGCATACTATATCGAGCGGGGAGCAGTGTGCGAGTACGAGAACGATGAAAAGAGTGGTGGGAGTGAGGCATGGATGGTGACAAGAGAAGAGGGGAAGCTTTTTTTCGTGCAAGGCACACCTGGCTAGAGAGGCATATCGATCGATGTGTGCCGTAAAGAAGGAGCTGGGGGGCCTACACACACCATGGGTGAACGACCTAAAGTGAAAAGACGAATTTGCGCGATGGAGCTAGAGAATGCTGAGGGTGGGTGAGAGGGATGCGGGCGTGTGCATGCACAAGAGAAAGTTAACTCTAGCTACAAAGATAAGAGGGTTGTGTGGGTGTAAAAGATGAATAGAGATCATATATACTTCATTATAAAAAGCGAAATATTTGAAGAATTTATCATAGTGTTTTAAACCGACGTATGTGTGAATATATATAACGGTGATACACATGGTGTGTTTATGAACATGTTATACTACATTTAATATATTTTATCTCTACTCTTATAAAAAAACGGAGTTGTTGATGATGGTGTGCCTGCCATCTTGCATTATAGGCCGTCTGATTTATATCTGGCGGATAGCAAGGAAATTATTATGGTTGAAGTTGGCAACAATCATGATTGTAGATTCTTATTGAAATAGAGAAACGAATTCAAATTTAGTTCAAATTGCAGCGGTAGTATAGACATTTGGAATGCACTAAAATGTTGGTATGAGTAGGTTACATGCATTATACAGCAAAGCAAAAAAATTAATCGGACATAACATGGATTCATAGTCCCTCCTTCCATCTATATAGGGCGTAATGAGATTTTTAAGACCGCCTTTGACTATTAACAAGATTAATAGTACATGACATGCACAATGTGAAAATTATATCATTGAAAGAACCTTCCACAGACGAAGTTAACGGTGTGCTTTGTGTAAGTTGCATGTCATATATATTGCTCTAATATTTGGTCAAAGTTAGCATTGAAAAACGCATTAGGCCCTATATAGATGGAAGGAGGGAGTAGCTTTGAATAGCATTTGTATAGTAAAACATGGCAAGAGTCTCTCTTTGTGTGGTGTGAATAGTTTTATTTTTTTCGTTTTCTTTTTGGTTGAGGGAAGTGCGAATTGATTTGGTACGTAGAAGTACAATATTACTATGCACTCAAAAAAGTACAATATTACTACACGTTAGGCTTGTCCCTAAAATTCAACCCGCGTCTTGTTATATCCCGAAAATTCAGATATAGTGCTCCCAAAACTGGCGCCTTCACAACCCGCGCCTTGCTATCCCGAAATTACAACGCGCGCGAAAACTCCCTCCAGCTGCCAAATCCCGACACGCGAAATCCCCCTTCTAACCCTGAGCCGAAAGGGCCGCTAGTTCAAATCGGTGGGGGGTACTTTTGTAACACACCCTACATTTTGGACAAGTGCGTCCCTAAGTCATGATTCACCCCCTCCCATCGCCCCCTTTTCGCCATTCGAAATCCCAGGCCGCCATAACCTCTTCGCTCCAGCCGCGAAACCCCACCCTCCTCCGTCCGCCACGTCACCGCTGCCCAGCCGGAGCCTCTTCCCCGACGACGTCGTCCACCGCAACAGCTCAACGTCCCTCATCCACCTCCCCAGATGAGGATTCGTCGTCCATCTCGCCGTCCCACCGGTTCAGCCGCCCCGTCCTCCACCTCCAAGGAGTTGCTCCGACGATCGCCTCGTCTATCGCGGCTGCTCCATCCCCATAGCGCCGCCTTAACCTGCTCCACCGGAACCGTAGCATCCTAACCGACTCCTCGGACGAAGCCGAGGCCTACTCGGCGCCACCAAAGAGGTTGTACACTCATCGCATCACATCTTCTCCTTAACTCGACCTCTCGGCGCCGACGGTGCTCCATCCCGCACCCCCATGGAGCGGCTACCTTGAAGCCGGCGCCGAGGGCGACATCTCCACGGCGGCTCTCCCCCAGTGTGAGGCCCCTTCGGCGGCGGCGTCCATACCAGCCGGATCTGCTGCTGCTACTCCGGCTCTCGCTCGCTCGCTTGCGCCGCTGCTGCTGCTCCGGCTCTCGCTCGATGGCTTGCTTGCCCAGATGCTGCTGCTCCTCTCCCCTTGCTCGTGCTGTTGCTCTGCTCTGATTAAGCCACACTTCAGTCGACTGAATCGACTTTTGGGTCAGTCGATTTTCAGGGGTTGGGGGGGGGGGGGGGGCTCGCCGGAGTTAATGAAGAACCACCCGCAGCGGGGACGGGGGCTCGCCGGAGAGGTACCCCACTATCTACCTAAGGGTTCTGGGTGGGGGGCCTAGAGGGATGGCTGGGGCGGCGGTGGCGAGTTGTTTCGGGGCGGTGAGGCGGCGCTGGGGGCGGCGGTTCGGCCGGTGGTGGCAGGCGGCTCAGGGGTGTGCAGGTTGAAGATGAACTGCAGGCCCTCCCTAAACTATATGTCAAGTGTCTCTCTGCTACCATTGCGTTCAGTTTCGACAGTAGCATTCAGATTCCACAGTTAATTTCAGTTTCGACAGTTAAGTTCAGAGTCAACAGTTTTTACCTCATCTGTTGTAGTCAGGTGGATTTTGGTGATGTTAATTTTACATCCATGTTTCATCATCTATTGGAGATGCTATTAGAATCCCACTTGAGATTGACGATGTCTGTCTTGTGCTGCTTCAGCCTTGACGTCTTACGGCTCACCGGAGCTGCTCCAACGACAGAATGATCCATCACAACAGAGCAGTGCCCTCGACGCCGTCTACAGATTCCTCAGATCTTCCTCCAAACCTCCGACAGCCACCTCTGCCTCAACTGCTTCAGCGACCAACCCAATGATGCTGAGGTCGACACGGCTACGGCAAAGAGGTTGTACACTTGTTGCGTCACTTATTACTATACATTCATGTCGATCCATTAGGGCTATTTTGGTTCAACGGAAAAACGTCGATCCACTGGTTGTTACCATCACTCTAAATTTCTGCATGCTCTCCTTACATAATCTCACCATATTTTTTTTGTATGCATGTCAGATATTGTACATAGTCATGCTGAACATGTAGATAAAAAGAGAAGAGTTTTGCGCGGCAATACAATGTCATGCAGACATTGCTCCATGGTGGGTTCAATGGCAAACCCTCCCTACCCCTCTCCAGATTGTAATCCAGAGGAAGATATCTGTTCTGAGGCGTATTCAGACGCCGCTGACCACTCCTATTTACCCCCCAAGGTGTTTGCTCTAACTTGGCATGATGATGTTAGTCATATCATGCATATGTTGCCTTGCAGTGCCTACTTTTGACATCATATATGCCATCTGCTTAGTTTAGACATGTTCTGTAATGCCACCTATTTAGTTTCTATATCATATATGGGAATTATGCAGTCTCATGTCTTTTAGCCAGCCATAATATATGTGAAATGTGCAATGCCATCCTGTTTAACCAAGCATCGTATATTTGAATGATATCTTGTCCATCCTTTTCTTCATTACATTTCCATTTGTCGACAATGTTTGTACATTAAACTACTCTTCCTGTGAATCATCCATTTGGGTGGGAGATGGAAAAATCTGGAGTGAAAACAAGGCCTTCAGAGCAGACAGTGCTACCTGTCGAAGCAGATCTCTTGTTGGGTCCCGATAGCTCCTCAGATGACCAGTCCTATTCCCCCACTGAGGTGTATGCTCTAACTTGGCACGGTTATACTGCTCATATCATGCATACGGTGTCTTGCATTGCATAGTTTAGACATCATATACACAATATTCAACACCATGTTCTTAGTTCAGACATCATATCGAATGCCCTCTGTTTAGCATATAAATCACATATGTGAATTAAATGATGTGATCCTGATTACTTAGATAACATGTAGGTGAATTATGTCATGCGATCCTGTTTAGTTATTCATCATATCTTTGAATTATGTTGTGCTATGCTATCCAGTTTAGATAGACATCATATATGTGAAATTATGTCATGCTATCCGTTTTAGTTAAACAATATACATGTCAACTATTTCATGCCCTCTTTTTTCCACACTATCTATTGCATCTGTCTCTCACACAATGTCTGTACATTCAACTACGTTTCTTGTTTATCAGCCATTGGAATTGGAGCGGGTGATGCCAGTATCTAGAGGAATAAAAACACGGTCTTCAAGTAAAACAGTGCTACCTCTTGGTGGAGATAGCACCCCGGTTGTACATGCACAAGAACCAGCCCGACCACACATAACCCAAACTCTCGCAGATTGTACCCCTACTGCGATGGACAGAGAACCAGCTTCACCCAATCTAACCCCAACCCCAGCCGATAGTAACCCAGTTCCTGTTGACACAGCACCATCTCCACCACAAAGCTCCCAAACAACAGCAGTTAGTAAGGCAGCTCCAGTGCCCAAAGGGCCAGTACTATCACGGCGAACCCCAACTCCACCAGTTAGTACACCTATTCCTGTGGAGGAAGCACAACCAGCAAGTCTTAGTTTAGCATCTATCGCGTTTGATGTTGTTAAATCATATGTCCGTATCTTCCCATCTTGGAAATATTATACTGAAGATGAAGGAAAATGCCAGTTGCAGGTGTTTGTCCAGGAGTTATGTGTAAGTAATGTTATTCATGGCAATTACTTTGCTTCGTCCCATACATCCTACCTCCATGATGGTTATAATACAGCAAATTTTCCCATTTTTCTCTATAGAGAAGGACCGATTTGGAAACTCAGGATGAGGTAACCTGTGCTAATACCTCTGCTATCTTCAAGAATGCTTGGTGGCAGTATCGGAATTACCTGAAGAAATCATACTTCACCGCCAAAGAAACTCATCAAATTCCCTTACGTTCTCCTGAGACACATTTACTGGATGATGACTGGGAACGCCTTGTTCTGTACTAGTCCTGAACCAAGAATGTGGTAAGGTCTATGAACTCATTTTCTATTTTTAAGTATTTTATTCTTGCGTCTTACTGTACTCTGTTCATGTAGAACAAGTGCCTAAACCTGAAGAACAACTGTTCTAATTTAAGATTCCATTGCTATCATAGTTCAAAAAAGCGCTAGGCGTTAATCGTGTGTTTTTCCACTGCCTTGCGCTTAAATGACCAAAGTGCATGCTTATGCGCAGTTATGCACAGATTATGCGTAGTTATGCGCAATGCGTTTTGCCAACACCTAGAGCCTAGGCGCGCTTAAGCGCTCGCTTAGGCACGCCTTTTTAACTATGATTGCTTTGCTCTTGTATCACTGTATTTACTGATACAAACTTATTTTTAAATTGAAGGATCCAATCGAAACTCCAATGGCACAACAGGTATGTTCACGCATGTTTCTTTAACAGGTTTGCTCTTATCAATAGCTCTGTTGATTTCAATTTCAATTGTGTATACAGTTGACTCTCATATCATGCACATTACTAGCATCACAACAAAGCCAATAGTGTTGTTGTACATGTAGACCCATGGTACCCATCTGAAATCTTATTGTGCCGTGTAGTTTCCCACGCTTTGTATTCTTTCACTGCTGCTTTGTCTTGAACTGATATGATTTGAACCGTGTCTCTATTTTGATTTGGCAAGAAAATGCAGTGACCATAGGACATAGATATATGTTTGTTTGATGCTTTTATTATGTACTAGTACTTGGCAATAGAAGACTTGGTAGTTTAATCCTGTCCACCTTACTAATGAATGGGTTCACCGAAATGAGTTTCATATACTAGTACATGCTAAACTTGTTATGTGTCTGCTTGTTTCTTCTTTTAGAATGCTGACAGAATATTGGGGAAGAGTGCCTTATTAAGCAATGGTAAAGGAAGTAATGCAGATAAGGTTCAGGATAGTGACACATCCTTGTTGGTCTCCAACAAAGCTGATAAAACAGCTAAGGAAGACTATCGTGAAGACAGCGAGACAACCCCAAAGTCCTGTCTTGGTTTAGCGTTCGAGTTACTCGCCACTACCGCATGCACAAGCTATTCAAACTCACTGTCTGAATCAGTTCCGTTTCTTGAGTCTCAACTACAAGCTGAAAGACATCGATCAGCTGTGCTGCGACAAGAAGCGGAAGGACTGGGGAAGTCCCTGGAGCATTCAGATGCATACTTTCTGGTGCAACAGCAAGCGTTGGAGGATTTTAGCACCAAACAGGACAAAGCCAATCAGCTTGCTAAGCTTATTGCCAGCATGGTGGATACCCAGGATAACGTTTCTTGAGCTCTTCTGAAGTTGTTTCAGTTATGCTCTTGGTTTGCTGCCGCATTTACTTGCACTGGTGGCCAATTTTGACGGCCAAGTGTATGTAATATGCTGCTTTGTTCCCTATATTTGCACTGGTGGCGAACTTTGATGCCCAGTGGATGTAATATGTGTAATAGCGGTAATAGGCTAGCCTTAATTGCTTGCTTATTTATTTCCTTATTGTCTTGTTTAGTTGTTTGCTTGTAGTCACTACAGTTCTTTTTCTGTGTTTTTCTAGTGGCCACAATAGCCTATTTTGGTAACTAGGCCAAAATAATCATGGCAACACACGGACTGTTGTAACCATGGGCCTCCTGCAGGCCGTATGATCCATGGGCCTTCGTTCGGCCATAGGACCATTGGCCTTCTATACGGGTTGTAGGATCCATCGGCCTTCTATACGGGACTTAGGGATCAATGGGCCTTCTACGGGCCGTAGGGTCCATGGGCCTTCTACGGGCCGTACTATCCATGGGCCTCATACGGGTCGTAGGATCCATGGGCCTTCTACGGGGCGCATCATCATTTCGCCAATCATGGGCTGTACTATTTGTGGACCATAACAGGCCGTTAATAGGCCGTATTTGATAACTCTATGAAAACAGCCCAACGGGTTTTTTTTGACATGAAAACGGCCCAACGTATTAACGGTCCACAAACGGGCCGACTGTAACAGCGGGTTGTATTTGGCCCACAAGCAGAAAATGACAGTAACGGGCCGTATGTAACCGAATGCTGCAAATGAGCCCAAGAATCAATGGGCCCTGAGAAGGCCGAAAGATAACTTGGGCTGGAAACGGCCCAATGGAATAACGGGCCGTTAATGGGTATAAAGTGATACACTGTTCATTACGGGCCAGTTTCAAAACGGGTCGTTAATGGGCCAAGAGTTACAAAGATCCTCATATGGGCCGAAAGAAGTCATGGGTCACACATGGGCCGGAAGTTAAAACGGGCTGAATCATATTGGACGGCCTAAATGACGCTACTAGGCCTAATTCGGATAGGGCTGTAAATGGGCTATAAGCGAATAGGCCGTTAACAGGCTTTTCGTGGGCCGGCCTGCCACCTTTTGACCAAGTCAAACGGGCCGGCCTTTTCACCGGAATGGGCCTCTGTTGGGCCGTGCCACGTGTCGCCGTATCATAGGCGCCTTTGGTCCAATGAGCGGATGACATCTGTCCCAACGGTGAGCCGACACGTGTTTGCTCCTGCCAATGATGATTTTACACGTGGAAAATCCCCATTGGTCGGGGCTGTTAACGGGTTATCGGATCCAAAACCCGATGTCGATGTCAAAACCGGCGGATCTCGGGTAGGGGGTCCCAAACTATGCGTCTAGGCGGATGGTAGCAGGAGACAAGGGACACGATGTTTTTACCCAGGTTCGGGCCCTCTCGATGGAGGTAAAACTGTACTCCCGCTTGATTAATATTGATGGTATGGGTAGTACAAGAGTAGATCTACCACGAGATCAGAGAGGCTAAACCCTAGAAGCTAGCCAATGGTATGATTGTTGTCTTTTTTTTTCTATCGACTAGCCTGGCCTCGGTTTATATAATGGACCAGAGGCCTAGGATAACAAGAGTCCTAGCCGAATACGCCGGTGGGGGGGAGTCCTTCTCTTGATCGCCAAGTCTTGTGGAATCTTCCTTGTATGCGGCAGCTGTCCGAACTGGCCCATGAGTATACGGCCACGGGGGTCCTTGGCCCAATCTAACAGATCGGGAGATGACGTGTTGAGTACTCCCTAGTCCAGGACACCGTCAGTAGCCCCCTGAATAGGTCTTCAAGTTAGGGACGCTCCTCGATTCTTCCGAACTGTTCTTCATCTTCGGTTGCCGGTCTTGAAAACTGGTTCAACAAATCTTCTCATCTTCGATCTTGAGGATCGCCTAAATGCATTCAACGAGTTTATACGTCGGGTATCCGAGGAGCCCCCTTAAATTTCCGGCCTTTATCAATGCCTTGTTATTTTTATGCCACACCTCGGGTTTGTAGTTGTTCTCGGGAGGTAGTGCCCTCTTGCGTCTGAGCTCTAACACCGGACTGCATTCGAGGTATCTTTTGCAGCCGAGCACCAATGCCGGACTGCTTTCGAGCTCTAACACCGAAATGTATCCGAGCTCCAATGCCGGACTATATCCAAGATGTCATAGATCATCTTGGTCCAAAAAGGTTGAAGGAGTTTAGTCGAGCTTAATGCCGGAAATGCCCTCTAAGGAGCGAGCCACTTGCATCCGAGCTATATGCCGAACTGCTTCCGAGGTGGTTCAGCACCTCGGTGATGGGCTGATTTTTGGTCAATATTTTTTTATTGATGCAATTTATTCTCTGACGAGATATATAGCCAGTAGCCCTCTAGGTGTGTATCGGTCCAAAACCCGAGATGCACCTGAAGGATGACATAAGACCGCTGATCCCAGTAACCGCTGTGACTCAGGTTGATTTGCAAAATCGGCCTGAGGATCAAGTCCTAGTTCGGCAGAATACTTCGGGACACAAAAAGCGGCGTGCTCAGTCCTCGAGGCTCAGGTTGGGTGTGGCTGACCAACCTGAGGATCAAAATCTCCTCGGAAACTGTATTGCACTTCAAATTTTCTACATAGAACAGGCAATGCAGTAGCCCTCAAGACACTGGTCGGGTGGCAACACCAGATCAGGGGATCGATGTGACCCTTTAATATTTGTAAATAATAAGCCCAAAGCCCAGTAAGGATCGATATCCATAGTAAAATCACAAATTATGTGTAATGACTCTATGTATCCAAGTACTTTATGTCATTAATGCTCGGATACGCATTGTACAAAACTTTGTTGACCGACCATCGGCTTCAACCTCCTCGGCCAGTAGCCGAGGAGCGTTTGTCCTACTTTATAAAGCCTTTATGAGGGCAAAGATTTACGACAAACAAGGCAATCTGGCCATACAGTTTTATAAACAAAGGTACACAGAGAGATATGTTATATTACTGTTTAACATGGGAAATGTCTTCGAAAGAAAATAGTCCCGCTATCGGTTCCTTTCTTTGGGTTGTCATGCTAAGCATGATCACGAAACCTCAGCTCTAATGGAAGAGCAAAATATTGAGGATTTAGTTTGGGAGGCCAGTTACTATCCCCCTGTAGTGTTCGGCGACAGTCGAGGTCAAGCCCTAAACACTTCGTCCAATGTTATGAATGGCCCATCATTTAATATAGTCATCGGATCGCTGACCAGTTTATGCCTATTGTGATAGTCAGTTTTCAGCTTTCTCCACTAAGGTGCTTGACCATGCGAGCTGGAAGCACAATCACAGTGGTTCTCCCTTTGCACACCTAGCCAGACAAAGCGGAACGTAGGAGGCAAGCACAGGAGCCGGGCAACCCAACTATTGACCGAAGACACAATTCGAAACCGATGCATATATAGCAACACCCAAGAATGTTTTTGCCGAATCCCTAAAAGTGTCCGGCGTTGCACTGCGAGACTAATGCTGGAAACGCACAAATAGTTTAAAAGTGCCTTAGGCTCGAAAAGCCAAAAAACTTATTCAAAAGTTTAATGTCCAAACTAGATCAAGTGTTCGGTCCCAATCCTATCTCAAGACTTCAAGCGGGTCAGCCTACGGCTTCAACCTCCTATCCCGAAGGTGGAGTACTTCTCGTTAGGTCAGTTTGGTAAACTAAACTCTAGCGGTTTTGGGAGAGAAATTAGGCTCCCCGGCTAGTGACCACACACTCGTGTCGAAAAAAGGAATGATAAATAGTAATAATAATAATAACTTTGCAACGACTAAGAAGAAAAACACTTATTATAAAACGGCTCAAATAAACTTAAGAGCCCCCAAGTGACTTGGGTAAAAGAATGATTGTATGTACCGAAGTACTTATATCATATGTATGTTCACCCGAACTTTATATGCGTCTTAACCGACCATCGGCTTCTCCCTCTTCAGAAAGGGCCGAAAAGTGTTATGTACTCCACCTATCGAGAATATCGACGGTGTTTCTGATAACCGGGCAATCAGGCCATAAGGCTGTAACAGACAAAGCGCGCTCAAGGAACTTATGCTATATTACTAACAAAGTGTAAGAAGCATCTTTGAAGAAAATAGTACCCCCACCGATACCTTTCTTCGGTGCTCATTATTACTATGAGACTTGTGCAATAGATTTTTTGTACTCATGAGTTCCGTTGTGTGCCGACCATGATTGAAAACAATAAGAGCGCTAGCTTTCGGCTTCACCCAGTCTGAGGTCGGAGCTCGGAGGACCCGGTCGTGACAATCGCAGAGGTGCTCCCTTTACTCCCTAGCCGAAAAATCGGGAACGTAAGGGTAAGCACAGGAGCCAGGCAACCCAGCTTGCAAATCGCTTCAGTCAGTATGATGCATATTGTGGCGTAATACACGAACAAGGAACGAAGCCGTACAAGTATAATCATATGCAAGAGGAAAAAGCTTCATGAAGGAAGCCCCCAAGTGAACGGGGTATTTGAATTTGTGTGTCACAAACGAAGTTTGCACAAGGAAATTTTTTACAAGAAACTTTTTTCCAAAAAAGTATAATGCTTGGTCGAACCGAACACAAGTTAAAAATTTAAAACTTTGAGCATGAAGGCAACTTAGCTGGTTAATGTGTTTGCTATTGATGACGCGGTCCAAGCTTGATGTGGGACAAGGTTCCATCCCCCAAGCCGGTCCCGAGGTGGCAGAGCAAAGAGCTCGGCACTCCAAAGTGGTGACATAGCACGGTCAATGCAGGTCGGCTGAGTGATGCCGAAGTCCCCGGCATGGGGTAATGAAGTGTTGACGAAGCCCCCCGTCCAGCCGAGGTGACGCCGAAGGATATAGTCCGGCTGGGTCATTTTCCTATGCACAAAAAATAGTGCGAACCGGGGGTAATAGTAATAATAATAATTAAAAAAAGTTGCATAATAAATAATTTATGCAAAGTGAGTAATGAAAGAAATATGGCCTGGCGCCGAAGTCAATGTCGATGCAGGGCGTCGGCGTGATGCAGTAAAGGCATGACAAAGCCTGAATTCACAGGTCGGTCCGAGTTTCGGATGCGGCGTTCGCCGGACTATGCACGGAAACTGACCGAACCACCGTGCGATCGTCGTTAATGCGGCCACCATTTGATAGACCTGCGTACATATGATGGACAATCCAGAGTAATAATTCCTTGGGAAAAATGTACCCAAACAAGCAAAAAATACTAGGATTAATAGCACCTGGTTTATTTGTTGTAGCAATCTGAAGAAAGGTGACTCCCAAAATTGGAACTCGATCCGCATACCCATTGCCTGATGGGCGATAGAGCGATGGCATGGCAATGCCGGCAAAGGTTGGCTTGCCGAGGCAAAGCCTTCGGTCCAGCTAATCGTGACGAAGCTGGTCGGCCGGTGACGCCAAAGTCACCGTAGTAGGTTGATGAAGAGATGGCGAAGCCCCCGGTCCAGCCGAGACATCGAAGCCTCGATGTCAGCCGATGAGTCGAAGTAGATCGGCGTGATGGACACCGGCTTGAAGAAGCAACAGTGCGGCCCTGCCGATGCAGGTCGTGACGTGGTCAATGCCAGCTTGATGAAGTGATCGTGCGGCGATGCCGGTGTGCCCGCTCTGTGTAATCTGTGGAGCGGCGATGTTGGTGACAATTTATCCTTCGCGATGCCTAATTCTTGTTCGGCTTGCCGAGATGATGATCCGAAGACGTTGAGCTCGGCTCAACAAGGTGACGACGTGTCTAGCGCAGGTCGGCAGCCGTGGATCAATATTGCCGGACTGGTTTGACACCAGCATGATGTTGAAGATCATGTTCGAAAGATTTTAAAGTTAGTGGGATGTGTTCAGAAAAAAAACACAAAACCCAATACAAAACTTTCTTCAAAAAGGATGTCGGAAATCCCGCTCATAACAAAGATGAACTCGGGTCGGATTCGTTCTCGCGCAGAAAACAGATCCGAAAAGTGATGCACTAATCGGAAGGTTCCCGAAGTTTGGACGGTCGGATCGAGCTGAAATTTCGAGGGGTGGTAGATATAGGAATTCCGCAGCCGATCAATGGTTGGATCTTCCAAAGGACGTCTGAGCTAGAAGCTGGACACCACGCCCTAAACTCATCCAGATTCTCGTCCAGCTTTGATTGGGCTCCGGTATATCGCGGATTGCCAGAGATTCCTCCATCGGAACTCGACGAAATTTTTCAGGGTTGTTGTAGACTCAATTCCGCACAATTCCACCAAAGAGATCATTAAAATGACACTTGAGGAGGTGGTGGCGGCGGACACAAATTTGCTGTCCAGAAAAACAGCACGGCCGCCCGAGGGCAATGTTGACGTTGAGCCCCCGGGCTCCCTGGATGATTCCTCCGTGATCTTGATAGAGATCGGAGTTTATGTTGATGAAGACCCTCATCCGAATATGACGATTGGAGGTAGGGCGCAGTCCTTGGTCGAACCAAGGTGACCAGTCGAGCCGGTAACGAAGATGCCAAAGTCGCAGTTGATCTGCAGGCGAGCCATCGAACCTTTGCCGAACACACAACGGAACTCTCAATGAAAGCACCAATGTCGGTGTCAAAACTGGCGGATCTCGGGTAGGGGGTCCCGAACTATGCGTCTAGGCGGATGGTAACAGGAGACAAGGGACACGATGTTTTTAGCCAGGTTCGGGCCCTCTCGATGGAGGTAAAAACCTACTCCTGCTTGATTAATATTGATGATATGGGTAGTACAAGAGTAGATCTACCACGAGATCAGAGAGGCTAAACCCTAGAAGCTAGCCTATGGTATGATTGTTGTCTTTTTTTCTATCGACTAGCCTGGCCTTGGTTTATATAATGCACCAGAGGCCTAGGATAACAAGAGTCCTAGCCGAATACGCCGGTGGGGGGGAGTCCTTGTCTTGATCGCCAAGTCTTGTGGAATCTTCCTTGTATGCGGCAGCTGTCCAAACTGGCCCATGAATATACGGCCACGGGGGTACTTGGCACAATTTAACAGATCGGGAGATGTCATGTTGAGTACCCCCTAGTCCAGGACACCTTCACCCAACCCGATAGCTTAACGGCGTTCCGTTACGGTGGACGCCACGTGTCAGTCACCCTTGACGAAAGCAGTTCTGTGACGCGCGATTTATCGTCATGGAAGTGGACACTTCCGTGATGATAATTTTGATAATGTCATGGAACACTTCTACGACAGCACAGGTATGACTATCTTGATTCTGTCATAAATTTGTCATGGATGTACATGCATGACAAAAAACGCGACCTACTGTGACAAACACGTATCATCACGGAAGTGTATTTGTTTTGTAGTGCAGGTTGCGATCATTGAGAGAAAGCCGAGCATAAAAAATTTGAATAATCATTTCCCGGGAGAGCTCATGATTGGGGCATGAATATAACATTGATTTAAGCCTCCCCCAAGCTTGAGCGATACTTTCTCCTTCGCGAGGCCAGAAATTATATATGTAATTATGATCACAATGAACAAGATGCATAGGATAGAACTTCTGGTGAAATTCCAACTTCAATCGTTTATAATTCCAAGATCTCGCATCATCACATAGCCTATACCATGTCAATGCATCTCCCTTCAAAGATAAAGGGAAGACCTTCCTTTTGACAACATCATCGAGAATACATACAAGCTTAAATAATCCGCAAACTTCATCCACAAAGATAAGGTGTAAATCGGGATGCAATGTTCCATCTCCTGCAAATGGATTAGCTAGCAGTTTCTCTATCATACCCGAAGGAATCTCAAAGTAAATATTTTCAAAAAGTTTAGTAGGTTGAGGAGCAACTCTTTGCTCTTCTGGTCGGGGTGAAGATACCCCGAACAAGCGCCTCAAAGGATTAGTTTCCATAGTGACAAGTAACAGAAAATTTCAGCACACTATATAAATGTTTCCTTACCAAGTTCCACTCACCAAAAGCGCTACACTCCCAGGCAACGGTGCCATAAAAGAGTCTTGATGACCCACAAGTGTAGGGGATTTATCATAGTCCTTCGATAAGTAAGAGTGTCGAACCCAACAACGAGCAGAAGGAAATGATAAGCGGTTTTTAGTAAGGTTTTCTCTGCAAGCACTGAAATTGTAGGTAATAGATAGTTTTGTGATAAGATAAATTGTAAGGAGTAACAAGTACATAAAGTGCAGCAAGGTGGCCCAATCCTTTATGTAGCAAAGGATAAGCCTGGACAATTTCTTATAATGAGAAAGGAGCTCCCGAGGACACATGGGAATTATCGTCAAGCTAGTTTTCATCACGTTCATATGATTCACGTTCGGTACTTTGATAATTTGATATGTGGGTGGACCGGTGCTTGGGTACTGCCCTTACTTGGACAAGCATCCCACTTCTGATTAACCCCTATTGCAAGCATCCGCAACTACAAAAGAAGTATTAAGCTCCCAATCTAACAGATCAGGAGATGACGTGTCGGTGTCAAAACCGGCGGATCTCGGGTAGGGGGTCCCGAGCTGTGCGTCTAGGCGGATGGTAACAGGAGACAAGGGACATGATGTTTTTACCCAGGTTCAGGCCCTCTCGATGAAGGTAAAACCCTACTCCTGCTTGATTAATATTGATGATATGGGTAGTACAAGAGTAGATCTACCACGAGATCAGAGAGGCTAAACCCTAGAAGCTAGCCTATGGTATGATTGTTGTTCGTCCTACGGACTAAAACCCTCCGGTTTATATAGACACGGAGAGGGCTAGGGTTACACAGAGTCGGTTACAATGGTAGGGGATCTACACATCTGTATTGCCAAGCTTGCCTTCCACGCCAAGGAAAGTCCCATCCGGACATGGGACGAAGTCTTCAATCTTGTATCTTCATAGTCTAGGAGTCCGGCCAATGGTGATAATCCAGCCATCCGGACACCCCCTAATCCAGGACCCCCTCAGTAGCCCCTGAACCAGGCTTCAATGACGACGAGTCCGGCGCGCATATTGTCTTCGGCATTGCAAGGTGGGTTCCTCCTCTGAATACTTCATAGAAGATTTTAAACACAAGGATAGTGTCCGGCTCTGCAAAACAAGTTCCACATACCACCATAGAGAGAATAACATTTACACAAGTTCAATCTGCTGACGTATTCTGTGTTCGACATCACACCATGGCCAGGCCTTTGTTCGAATCGTTTTTACTGTTCCACCTCACTGCGTTTAGCGAAGCGGTTTCCTTGGCACGTCTTGTCAAAGCAGAGATCGTGTCCCCTTATTCCGGGATTCTCATCAATACGGGCGCGGGTAGCCCAACCGCGCCATTGATTACGGTGCTTAGGGGATAAGCGAGTTTTACCAGGATGGTGGGGACGCATAGTTTCGTCCGCCCATATGAGGGGATAAGGATCCACCTTTTTACCTACACCTTCTTCCTCCTTTGCTTATCCATTTCCGCGTACTCGAGCTCCAGCGCCCAAGTCCGCACATCTCGCCTCAACCTTCCCCAGCCATGTCTGGAGCGGGGGGCAAGTGGATGGCCTCCTCCGTTACAGAGGGGCACATCAAAAAGTTGAGGAAAGCCGGATACCTGCACAACGACATTGCGCACCGGCTTCCGGACGAGGGGAAGCTCGTCCCCACCCCTAGGCCCCATGACAGGGTGGTGTTCCTTCCCCATTTCCTCCGCGGACTAGGTTTTCCACTTCACCCATTTGTCTGTTGGCTCATGTTCTACTATGGCCTGGATTTCCACGATCTGGCCCCGAATTTCATCCTCAACATCTCGGCGTTCATCGTCGTGTGCGAGGCCTTCCTCTGCATCCAGACCCACTTCGGCTTATGGCTGAAGACCTTCAATGTCAAGCCGAAGGTAGTGGGCGGCCGCCAAGCGGAGTGCGGAGGTGCCATGGTGGGCAAGATGCCCAACGTCCTATGGCTCGAGGGCTCCTTTGTGGAGACCATAAAGAGGTGTCAATCAGGGTGGTTCTACATCACCGAACCGCATGACCCTAAATGGGTAGCGGCCCCCAAATTCTGATCTGGCTTCCCTACACAGCTCACCTCTTGGAAAGAGAAGGGCCTATCATGGGGTGATTCGGAGGAGCTGACCGGACTCCAATCCTGCGTCCAAACCTTGGTGAACAAGAAGATCAAGCTGTCAACGCGGTCTAGGTCATGCTCATCCACCAGATCCTCCCGTGCCAACAACGGGCTTTCAACTTGTGGGAGTTTGATCCGGCACAGCACCAGACCTTGAGCAGGCTCTTCGACACTACGTACGAAGACGCCTGGAAGGTGTTGTTCAAGGGCGCCAAGGCTCCCGCATCCGCTACCGAAGATCTTGGATTCAGCTCGCAGCGTCAAGCCGGCGAGGTAAGCTATTTTACCCTTTACGGGACACTTGTTTTTCATAGTTTGACTCTATGCGGGATCTAAACTCCCTTACCTTTGACAGGCCTGGCAGAAGAAGTCCGGGCAGGTTAACTGTCTGGCTCCCCTACCAGAAGACCCAGCGGACGCCCGATTGACGGGGCTGCTGGTTCCGGCGCCTTACATGGTGCCGAAGAAGAAGGCCAAGAAGAAGGCCACGGGAACCCGAAAGGGTTCCCGGCATCAGGTTTTATCGGACTCATCGTCCGATGACTCCGAGGCGGACTCCTCCCGTGAAGATGAGGAGGAGAAAAAAGAGGCTTCTCCCCCAACGGGGGGAGAGAAGAAAAGGAAGGCCTCCCCAACTGGGAGGCTGGAGGGTCCAAGAAGGGAAGGACCTTTCCTCCGGACTTTTCTACCAACGCTGATGACAGTGAAGAGGATTGGCCCTCGAGGGCCAAGCCCCTGGCGAGATCGTAAGTGTCCAGATTCCAAAATAACCCATGATTTTTCCTTTGTCGCTTAGTGTCTTCTAACACCGAATACAACCATGTAGCCCGTCCAAGGACGAGCTCCCCGCTTCGTCGAGCAGCTCCCTGATTCGTCGGATGTGAATAGCACTTCACTTCCGACCGCCTCCTCTCCTCGCGCTGCAGATGACACCAAGGTGGGGTCCAAAAAGGGACCCAGCAAGGAGGAGGAGGTCCCGGAGGTGCCGCAAGGAAACCTCCCGGACTTTGGGCATGAGGGGGATCAACCCCTGAAGGGTTCTGAGTTCGGCCCTGGGCCGGACTCTGCACCGGAACCTTTAGTGGTTCTGGAGTCTGGCGGGCGGCCCCTTCGTAAGAAGGGCGAGACTGCGACGCAGGTGACCTCCATCCAACCGGAGGCGCCGGATAATTTGCTGGAGGCGCTTAACGGCGCCTCCATCGACGAGGAGCACCGCACTGTTATGAGTGCGGTGATCCAGAAAGTTCAGTCCGCCAAGAGCAGGCTGACTGAAGCCTGTACCAGCCTATTAACAGGCTTTGAGGTATGTAATTAAGATATGTTAAAATAGTACCGCATAGACAGTAGCCCCTGATGCTCAGTTTGGTGTTCGGAAAGAAAAGCCGAACTGAGGATCTAAAAAGATATATGCAGGAGTCTAACATAAGCATGTCAATATGGGAATGCAGGCTGCGCTGCTGACCTCTGCCGCACTGACAGCAGAGGTCAATGTATTGAAGCAGAGCCTCGAGCGGTCTGAGAATGAGCTCGGCCGTGCTAAGAAGCAGCTCGAGGACAAGGAAGGTAAGTAATACCTTATTAAAGTAATACCTTATTGAAAGGATTTGGTTGCAAAAAATGACAGGAATAACGTGAGTATTGCAGGGGCCACGAACGAGGTGGCGACCCTGAAGGAGGCGGTGTCCAAGGCTGAAAAAAGTGCGGCCGCGGAGTGCACCGAGCGGGAGAAGCAGGAGGCGCGGGTGGCGGAGGTGCAGCAAGAGCTCCAGGCTTTCGTGGAAAAACATGAGAGTTTGGGGCGTGACTCAAAGACTCGAGAGTCAGAGCTCGCCTTGGCTCTTGAGAGTGCCAAAGCCGCTAAGGCCGAAGCCCAGAAGGCCCTCCAGGAGATTGAGGCGATAAAAAAGATAGCGGCGGGTAAGGCATTCTTCATGCAAAGCAAGCATGTAAAAGTGAATTATCTGTTACTTACCCAAATTCGGAGCTCTCCAGGAGCGTTCACAGATCTGCCCTGTAGTGTGTCCGATGCTGCCGCATTCTACCGAGTCGAGGAGGGGAGCTCGACGGAAAAGGTGTTCTGGTCTCAATATGCTGAAGCCGGACATACGGTGCCCCTGAGCGACCAGCTGAAGCAGCTGGTCGAGCTCCACAAGGTGGCCGAACAGGCCATGAAGGGCCTCATAGTTCGGCTGTGGCCTAAAGAAGCCATGCCTGGGAGCTACTTCAGTCTGGTGCGGCGGCTGGTGGACGCCTATCCATGGATTGAAGTCATCAAGTGTTCCGTCTGCATTGAAGGTGCCCGTCGGGCCCTTGCCCGCGCTAAAGTGCACTGGGGCAAGATGGACGCCGAGAAGCTTGTGACGGATGCGCCACCGCCGGGCAAGGAGTATCGCACGCCCGAGATGTACTATAAGCGTGTCCTGATGGGTGCCCGCCTTATAGCGGGTGAGTGCTCCAAAGATGTAATTTCTGAGTAGACTTGCATTTGTTATCCTGTACACTGAAAACTTTGTTGATATGCGCTAAGCAATGCTTGTTAATTTAAAATATTATCTTCTGTGCAGCTGTTTATCAAATTTGAGAGATGGCAAGTCGTTGGCTTCAGCCCCCATGCCATGAGTGCTGGGGTGTTCGGGATAAACTTGAGCACTCTTGTTCCCATTTTTGGGTCCTTCGAGGGAGGCGCTCAACACAACGAACGAGGCAACCGAACTTATAATGCTTGAACACTCTCACTTAGCCATAGAATTCTATAATTTTAAATTTCGGTGAAGCCCCTAGTGTTCGGAAGACCGAATTCGGGGCGCTATCCATGCCTGGGCCGGACAAAGCCGACTCCTCGCTCTAAGTAGCATAAGTCTTTAACCGGCTCTCGCCCTATCATGACGGTCAGTTTTAGCTTTCTCCACTGAGGTTCTCAACCCAGCTCAACCGGGGCACAATCGCAGTGGTTCTCCCAGCGCTACCTTAGCCGATATAACGGAACGTAAGGTACCAAAACATGGGAGCCGGGCAAACCCAACTATTGACCCAAGACATGGTTCGGAGCCGATGCATATAATGCTATAAGTTCGGGGTGCCGCACTTGTGAAAGTGTTCGGACTTATCACACCATATTTTGGGGAACTTAAGCCCCTGGTGTATTTGGTCGTACCAAAGCGTACGGATGCAACATGTCATAAATGAACATATATGGATAAAAAAGGAATGCAATAATAGGCAAAAGTTGTGCATTGTTTTTTTTTAAATGCTGCGTTAAAAGTAGAACGATACAAAGAGTGCGATAAGCAAGGGACGGGACTATTTGACATGTCGCCCTCCAGGAGCACGCTACGGGATGGTATGTAAAATAGGTATACTGCTCGTAATAGAGACCAACTGGACACTCGACATAGCTTTTCTGCTTCCCTGACTGTTGCATCGTGAGTTTGGCAGTTCTACTGCCAGACAGGGCTTCTGGAAAATGGAGTCTTGAGAATAAGAAGAAAAAAATAATGACACAATTGGGAGCCCCTGGTGCGGTTGAGCCGCTCTCCGGGCATGCCGTGGTCGTGCCCCTACCCCTTTGCCCATGGTATCTCCAGAGCGTAGTTATGTACGTGTGGTACTGGTCTCGCGATTTTGCCAGGGCTGGGGTTGGGGCCGCATTGCTACGCGTGCTCGGAACATGCCAGGCGGTCTTGTTGTAGGTTACTCCGGGTGTGCTTGACGGTGTCCGGTCACTTAACAGCCGGACTCGAGAATTGTCATAAGAGGCTGCTTTGTACTTCCGCCGCGAGAGTTGTTGTATGCTCCTCCGTTGGGAGAGAGCGCTCGGTGTTTCCGTTGACCGTAATGACTCCTCGAGGGCCTGGCATCTTGAGCTTGAGGTATGCGTAGTGCGGCACCGCATTGCAAATGCAGTTCGTCCGAGAAGTGCATGATAGCCGCTGCGGAACGGGACTATGTCGAAGATTAACTCCTCACTTCGGAAGTTATCCGGGGATCCGAAGACCACTTCAAGTGTAACTGAGCCTGTACAGTTGGCCTCTACACCTGGTATGACGCCTTTGAAGGTCGTCTTTGTGGGTTTAATCCTTGAGGGGTCTATGCCCATCTTGCGCACTGTATCCTGATAAAGCAGGTTCAGGCTGCGGCCGCCGTCCATCAGGACTCTAGTGAGGTGAAATCCGTCAACGATTGGGTCTAGAACCAATGTAGCGAATCCGCCATGGCGGATGCTAGTGGGGTTGTCCATTCGATCGAAAGTGATCGGGCAGGAGCACCATGGATTGAACTTTGGGGCGACTGGCTCCATCACATATACGTCCCTGAGTGCACGCTTCTGCTCCCTTTTGGGTATGTGGGTTGCGTATATCATGTTCACCGTCCGCACTTGTGGGGGGAACCCTTCTGTCCTCTATTGTTCGGCGGCCGGGTCTCCTCCTCGTCATCGCTATGCAGCCCCTTGTCATTGTTTTTGGCAGTTAACTTGCCTGCCTGCTTGAACACCCAACAATCCCTGTTGGTGTGATTGGCTGGCTTTTTGGGGGTGCCGTGTATCTGGCACGAGCGATCGAGTATTCTGTCCAAATTGGTATCCTTTAGTGCGGCGCTTGTGCTTATTGCGATGCGACCTGCCGTTTCTGTCCTTGGTATCCGAACTACCAGGGTTTTTGGTCAGGTTGTTACTACGAGCTAGCCAGCTGTCCTCTCCCGAGGAGAAGCGGGTCATGAGTAATGTGAGGGCTGCCATGGATTTCGGCTTTTCCTGTCCTAGGTGCCGGGCAAGCCACTCGTCGCGGATGCTATGTTTGAAGGCTACAAGGGACTCTGCATCCGGACAGTCGATGATTTGATTTTTCTTGGTTAAGAACCATGTCCAGGATTGTCTGGCCTATTCATCTGGCTGCTGAATTATGTGGCTTAGTTCATCTGCGTCTGGTGGTCGCACATATGTGCCCTAGAAGTTATCAAGGAATGCGGCCTCCAGGTCTTCCCAACAACCAATTGATTCTGCTGGCAAGCTGTTGAGCCAATGCCGAGCTGGTCCTTTAAGCTTGAGTGGGAGGTATTTGATGGCGTGTAGATCATCACCGCGGGATAGTCCTCGATCCAAACCGCAGGATCTGTTGTGCCATCGTATAATTCAATGTTTACGGGTTTGAAACCCTCGGGGATTTGATGATCCATTACTTCGTCTGTGAAGCATAGTGGGTGGGCGGCGCCTCTGTATTGGGCTATATCACGACGCAGCTCAAATGAGCTTTGTCTACTGTGTTCGGCCCGGCCGGAATTGTTGTATCCGGCGTGACAGTTGTCATCACGTGTCGTGGGGCGCCCACGCGATCCGTAGATCGATCTTATTTGTCTAGCCTTGTCCTCCAATATGTCCTACAGGTCTGGCGCATTTTCCCGCGCCTTGGTATTTTTTGAGCGACGCCGGGGTGCGGCTTGAGTGTAGGGCCGACAGGCCTCTCTGTCGCAGCCACGAGGTGGCCGGTTGGCCGTATTATGCGCTGGTGATGTAGGTTTAGGTGCTTCCTCCTCTAATCGGGGTAGCAGCCTACGTTTTGGGTAGCCCTTGGAGGGGCGTTCGAGTTCATACTCTTCGGCCGCAAGGACTTCAGTCCATCTATCGGCTAGCAAGTCTTGGTCAGCTCTAAGCTGTTGCTGCTTTTTCTTGAGGCTGCTTGCCGTGGCCATAAGCCTGCGTTTGGAATGCTCTTGTTCGACGGGATCCTCAGGCATGACAAATTCATCTTCGTCGAGGCTTGCCTCGTCTGCGGAGGGAGGCATATAATTATCGTCCTCTACCTCTCTGTCTGCCGCTCTCTCATGAGGGCTGGCTTCTCCATCCTCCTGTGCTGAATCCTACTGGAGGGGGTTGTCTTCGGCACTGTCTGGGGTGTTATTGTCTCCGGTGTCAGAATCTCCATTTTTGCTGTGGCGGGATTTAGAGCGGCGCCGCTGACGCCGGCGCTTAGGCTGTCTCTTGGAGGGGTCGTCCTCCATTGTTCAATCGCCATTCCCATCCTTTGGGATGTCCACCATGTAAATGTCGTATGATGAGGTGGCCTTCCAGTTCCCTATAGGCGCTAGTTCTTGGTCGTCTCCTGCATCGTCGTCCATACCGTCGATGTCTTCGGAGTTGAAGTCTAGCATGTCGGTTAAGTCATCGATAGTGGCTACGAAGTGGGTGGTGGGTGGGCTTTGAATTTCTTTGTCGTCCGCATCCCAACCTTCCTGACCATAATCCGGCCAAGGCTCTCCTGATAAAGAGAGAGACTTTAGTGAATTCAGGATGTCGCCAAAGGGCGAGTGCTGAAAGATGTCTGCGGCAGTGAACTCCGTAATTGGCGCCCAATCGGATTTGATTGGCAGGGGCGTGGGAGGCTCAGAGTACGGAAAGGAGTCCGGCACCTCGGAGTCATGGGCTTTGCGAAGGACAGGGATGGTGTTCGGCTCAATCGCCGTAGAGATCGTAGCCCCCGAGGCGGTGTCCAGCCACTCGTCCTCGACCGGCGAAGTCGGCTCCGAGCTAGGGGTCGGAGCGGACGCTGGTGCGGCCTCCAGGGTACTGTCCAGCGGTAGAGCTAAATCATACCCATCGAGACAGTGCAGCGCGCTTGGCCGTGGCTCGAATCCGTCGAAGATCAAGTCTCCGCGGATGTCGGCCGTGTAGTTCAAACTCCCAAATCTGACCTGATGGCCAGGGGCGTAGCTTTCGATCTGCTCCAGATGGCCAAGTGAATTGGCCGGCAGTGCAAAGCCGCCGAATACGAAGATCTGTCCGGGGAGAAAAGTCTCACCCTGGACCACGTCGTTATTGATGATCGAAGGAGCCATCGGTCCTAAAGGTGACGACACAGAGGAACTCTCAATGAAAGCACCAATGTCGGTGTCAAAACCGGCGCATCTCGGGTAGGGGGTCCCAAACTGTGCATCTAGGCGGATGGTAACAGGAGACAAGGGACACGATGATTTTACCCAGGTTCGGGCCCTCTCGATGGAGGTAAAACCCTACTCCTGCTTGATTAATATTGATGATATGGGTAGTACAAGAGTAGATCTACCACAATATCAAAGAGGCTAAACCCCAGAAGCTAGCCTATGGTATGATTGTTCTTCGTCCTATGCAATAAAACCCTTCGGTTTATATAGACACCGGAGAGGGCTAGGGTTACACAAAGTCGGTTACAATGGTAGGAGATCTACATATCTGTATTGCCAAGCTTGCCTTCCACGCCAAGGAAAGTCCCATCCGGACACGGGACGAAGTCTTCAATCTTGTATCTTCATAGTCTAGGAGTCTGGCCAATGGTGATAGTCCGGCCATCCGGACACCCCCTAATCAAGGACTCCCTCGGTAAACCTAACCACAACATTAAACATATGGATCCAAATCAGCCCCTAATGAAGCAACGCATAAACTAGGGTTTAAGCTTCTCTCACTCTAGAAACCCATCATCTACTTATTACTTCCCAATGCCTTCCTCTAGGCCCTAATAATGGTGAAGTGTCATGTAGTCGACGTTCGCATAACACCACTAGAGGAAAAAACAACATACATCTCATCAAAATATCGAACGAATACCAAATTCACATGACTACTGATAGCAAGACTTCACCCATGTCCTCAGGAACAAACGTAACTACTCACAAAGCATATTCATGTTCATAATCAGAGGAGTAATAATATGCATTAAGGATCTGAACATATGATCTTCCACCAAGTAAACTAGTTAGCATCAACTACAAGGAGTAATCAACACTACTAGCAACCCACAGGTACCAATTTGTGGTGTTGATACAAGATTGGATACAAGAGGTGAACTAGGGTTTTGAGAGGAGATGGTGCTGGTGAAGATGTTGATGGAGATTGACCCCCTCCCGATGAGAGGATCATTGGTGATGACGTTGGTGATGATTTCCCCCTCCCGGAGGGAAGTGTCCCTGGCAGAACAGCTCCGCCGGAGCCCTAGATTGGTTCCGCCAAGGTTCCGCCTCGTGGCGGCGGAGTTTCGTCCTGTAAGCTTGCCCACGATTTTTTCCAGGGTAAAAGCCCTCATATAGCAGAAGATGGACACCGGGGGGGGGGGGGCACCAGGGGGCCCAGGAGATAGGGGGCGCCCAGTAGGGGTGGGCGCGCCCCCACCCTCCTGGCCAGGGTGTGGGCCCCCTGATGCATTTCTTTTGCTCAATAATTCTTATTAATTCCAAAAACATGTTTCGTGGAGTTTCAGGATTTTTGGAGTAGTGTAGAATAGGTTTCCAATGTTTGCTCCTTTTCCAGCCAGAATTCCAGCTGCCGACATTCCCCCTCTTGATGGTAAACCTTGTAAAAAAAGAGAGAATAGCCATAAGTGTCGAGATATAATGTGTAATATCAGCCCATAATGCAATAAATATTGATATAAAAGCATGATGCAAAATGGACGTATCACGCCCCAACGCCTGACGATCACCGTCACGCCGGATATACTAAATACAAATCCGGCCGGGCTGGATACAACAGACCAGACTCATCTGAACTGCGTCGTGATGTATCCCGGCATAGAGGCGCCACACACCCCCTATACTTCACTGACGAAGTAACGGGTCATGAATTCCCAGAAGGGTTTAAGCCCGTGAATATCGAGCCCTACAATGCGACTACAGACCCCGCGGTATGGATAGAAGATTTCTTTCTACACATTCACATAGCCGGCGGGGATGATCTACACGCCATCAAGTACCTCCCACTAAAACTCAAGGGACCGGCTCGGCATTAGCTGAATAGTTTGTTGGCAAACTCCATTGGAAGTTGGGAGAACCTGGCAGACGCATTCCTGGATAACTTCCAGGGCACTTATGTGCGACCACCAGATGTTGATGATTTAAGTCACATAATCAAACAGCCCGGAGAGTCAGCCAGGAAATTATGGACTCGGTTCCTAACTAAAAAGAACCAAATTTTTGACAGTCCGGATGCCGAAGCCTTAGCGGCCTTTAAGCATAACATCTGTGACGAGTGGCTTGCCCAACACCTCGGCCAAGAGAAGCCGAATTCCATGGCAGCCCTCACGACACTCATGACCCACATTTTTGCGGGCGAGGATAGCTGGTTGGCTCGTAGAAACAACACAACAAGCAATCCTGGCACATCAGAGACCAGAGATAGCAACGCCAAGCCCCGAGGCAATAAGCACAAGCATCACAATAATGGCAATAACGCCGATGACACGACCGTCAATGCTGGATTCAGTGGCTCTAAGTCCAGTCAGCGGAAAAAGCCATTCAAAAAGAACAATCCAGGCCTGTCTAGTCTGGACGCATACTCGACCGTCCATGCCAAATTCATGGCACCCTAGGAACACCAGCCAATCACACCGACAGAGAATGCTGGGTCTTCAAACAAGCCGGCAGGTCAGGTGCCAAAAACAAGGAGAAGGGGTCTCAAAGCGATGACGAAGATGAGGAGTCCCGATCACCGAACACAGGAGGGCAAAAGAAATTTCCCCCGCAAATCAAAACGGTGAACATGATAAATGCCACCCACATTCCCAAGCTGGAACGGATGTGCACTCTTAGGGATGTCGACTTAACAAAGCCAGTCGCCCCAGAATATAAACTACGGCCAATCACCTTCAACCATACGGATCGTCCAACCAATACTAATCAGTGCATTTCAGCCGCACTAGTCCTTGACCCAATAATTGCAGGGTTCCACCTCACACGAGTCCTTATGGACGGAGGCAATAGTCTAAACCTGCTGTATAATGACACAGTGCGCAAGATGGGTATTGATCTTTCGATAATCAAGCTCACTAAGACCACCTTTATAGGTGTTATACCAAGTGCGGAGGCCCGTAGTACAGGCTCCATCACTCTGGAGGTAGTCTTCGGATCACCGGACAATTACCGTACCGAAGAGTTAATCTTCGACATCGTCCCCTTTTGCAGTAATTATCATGCACTGCTCGGATGGACCATGTTTGCTCGATTCAACGCGGTGCCACATTATGCCTACCATAAACTCAAGATGCTCGATCCACGCGGCATCATAACAGTTAATGGCAAGGCCGAACTCCCCCTCTGTTCCGAAGAGCATACCGCCGCCTTAACAGCAGAAGCAACGAGTGGCATATTTCAATCGAACCTCAAGTCGACGGCCAAACTCCCGGACACCATCAAGGGAGTCTGAACTACTTCGCGGCAGGATAGCCCGGCTCGTTCGGAGCTTAATTAAAACAATCTGGCAGTAAACGGAGGCAAAGCTTAGATAGGCCACACACTGCGGCTCAACCGCTATGTGGCAGACAAACATTTCTTGCATTTTCTTTGCAGGTTCACTTTTGCGTAGGCTAGGACTAGTGACATGGAAACAGGTTGAACACACAAGGGAATCCTTAGATATTCCCCTCGATGACCATCCGACCACACTCCGGATCCGCACACAACCTCCTCCCGCTTGGTCTCAGCAGGTTCCGAAGTCATATTTATTTTTATCACATTACCTGTACTCATACGCATCGATGTGTTATTCAATTACAACATGTGGCTTTATATGACTCTTATCTGCTGTTGTTTCTTATTGACACTCTATGTCAAATGGCATCCGAACATCGCGATATGCCTTAATTTGCCAGGGGCTTCATTGTACCCATAATACGGCAATAAAGTCCGACCACCTTCACGGTCGTTCGGCTCCCCGAACTTATAGCATTATATGCATCAGCTCCGAATCATGTCTTGGGTCAATACTTGGGTTTGCCCGGCTCCTATGTTTTGCTGCCTTACTGTCGGTGTCAAAACCGACGGATCTCGGGTAGGGGGTCCCGAACTGTGCGTCTAGGCGGATGGTAACAGGAGACAAGGGACACGATGTTTTTACCCAGGTTCGGGCCCTCTCGATGGAGGTAAAACCCTACTCCTGCTTGATTAATATTGATGATATGGGTAGTACAAGAGTAGATCTACCACGAGATCAAAGAGGCTAAACCCTAGAAGCTAGCCTATGGTATGATTGTTGTTCGTCCTACGGACTAAAACCCTTCATGGTTCTGT
The DNA here is from genome assembly GCA_963921465.1 of Triticum timopheevii. Taxonomy (NCBI): domain Eukaryota; kingdom Viridiplantae; phylum Streptophyta; class Magnoliopsida; order Poales; family Poaceae; genus Triticum; species Triticum timopheevii. The sequence goes on along the minus strand of OY997272.1, from coordinate 552,373,192 downwards.
TTCGAGCCGGACTCGCCACCTACAAGGGCGGAAACCAGGCGGAGAGCGTCCCCGATCCCTCCAAAGGAGTGCGGGTATGCTTTGTCTCTTATCTGATAAGAGGGCTCGGATTTCCAATTCATCCGTTTCTCCGAGGGCTCCTGGAGTTCTATGGCTTCCAGTTGTACAACCATACGCCTGCCTCCATTCTGCATATTTTGGGCTTCGTGGCCCTTTGCGAGCTGTTTTTGGGCGTTGAGGCTCATTTCGCGCTGTGGAAGAGATTGTTTTGCCTTGTACCCCGTTCTCATGAGGGGTCAATATATCAAGTGGGCGGAGTCAAACTATGGCGCATCGCCGGGACCGGATATCTATCTGGAACCCCGAAGAAGGCGTCCGAAGACAGGCCTTCGGAATGGTTTTACATGGAAGACGTCCCGCTGCCGGATCCTGTTCGGATCGGCCACCTGGAGTTCAGTAATGCTCCTTTTAAGAAACGCCTAAGCTGGCGCCCGCGGAGCCCCCAGAGGGAAAATGACAGGGATGTCCTCTACCTGATGAGCCGAATAAGGTTATTAGCTCATTCCGGCCTGACTATGATCGGATTCATGGCCACATGCATTATGCGGGGGGTGCAGCCGCTCCAGTATAGGGGCCACCCCATGTGGGATTTCAACGGGGAGGATGATGCCACCTGCCATGGCCATAAGGGGCCGGGATTGGTCGCCGATCTGGTGAAGATCTTGTCCGGCCTGTACAAAGGGGAAAATGAAGATTTTCTCCGTGTTAGTCCACTGAACGGATTTTCTATGAACAATCCTCGAAGCTGGGTAAGCGGACATTTCTTTTTGCCTATCTGATCCCCATTCCCATGGTTAAGTATCTCATTTTGTGATTTCGACGCAGGAACTGCGCCGGGCCATAGAGGATATACACATCTCGCCTCCACAACCCGAGGATCCAGAACGGTCCCTCGATCCGGCCTCCAAAGAAGATCTGGACATAAAGGTGGAGCTGATCGATGGGGTGTTCCACCAACTTAGCATCGACAATGCTTTGGTCGCCATTACGGCCGACTACCCCGGAATATTTCCAGCTTCCCAGGTAACTGTGACCGAAGTCCTGATACCATGACCCATCTGTTCTCATTTCTGATCACCGCATACCAATGGTGTTCCACAGGAGGTGCCTTTGAGGCGGGAAGCTGAGACCGCGGCGGCTGGCCAACAAGGGGCAGCTCGGCCCAGTAGGCAGAAAAGAAGTGCGGTGCGTATCGAGACGTCACCGTAATGGTATGGCGCGCCACCGTGTTTCAAGGAAAGATTCCTGGAAGGCATACTGACGCTAGTGATTTTTTCGGGAAAAAGAGCGCTCGCCGGACTGTGTCCGGAGAGGTTGCCAATGGAGCCTCCGCCAGCCAGGTTCCAAAGCCAGGTCCGGAAGGGGAGGCGAACACAAGGCGCACGTCGGATGCTCCTCCAACGGAGGATGCCGACAGATTGTCCGCAACCAAATCTGAGGTGGAGAGCGCCATGAATCATAGGCGCCGCCGGACAATTCTTCGTGACGCATGTTTCTCCCAAGAGGCATTGAATGCCTTTAATTCGGGAGATGCACAACTCCGTGCCGCTCAAGATGTTCTAGCCAGAGCCACGGAGCAGTATGTAAAAGACATACGGGTGAGGGATTTTGACAGTTATATATGCCAGTAGCCCCCGAGACTTAAAATAGTTAGAATAACTGATTTAAGGATCATTTGTTATGCAGGATCTTACAGAAAAGAATACCCAACTGTCCCAGGAGCTTCAAGAGTGCAGGGCCCAACTTGAGGCCGCACTAGACACCACAGGGGGAGCCACAGAGACCCCCTCCGGTAATATATACTTTGAAAGATAAGTAGTTTGTGAAGTGCGGTGTGTGTGTAAGTCTAACAATAATATTGCAGATGGCGCCGGACTAGATCCGGACAGGCAACAGCTACTGCGTCGGTTAAAGGCCGGCGAGAATGTGCTTACAAGGGTGAGGCAAGAGAAAAATAATCTCCAAGATGCCAACACCCAGCTGGGTGAGGAACTGAAGGATGTTTGAGCCTAGCTGTCTGACTCCGTTAAGGAGAATCGACGGCTTCGTCGTGGCATTTATAGTAAGTGCTTGAGCGAACTTATGAAAAGAAGAGTTCGGTGAGGAAGTCGATTAACAGAAATATGTCTGTAGGTATGCTCACAGGTCGTCCTGCAGAGGAAATGCCCGGTGCAATGGGTGACCTACTTCCCGAGCTGCTGCAACTGCATGAACGAGTTCGTCAGGTGATGAGAGGCGTCACCCAGGCCTTGTGGCCATCCATCTCCCTACCCGAAGGCCTTGGAGAGCTTTCAGAGAAGCTTCAGGGAGCACGGCGGCGCTTCCGGCTATGGAAGATATCAGCCTGCCGTCAAGGCGCCAGGGAGGCCTAGGCCATGGTGAAGACGCGGTACACGAAGGCTGACCCAAACCACATGGCCGAGGTCGGACCTGTGGGGCCCGATGGGAAGGAGATCCCTGTGAGCTTAGTGTACAACCAAGTAGAGTTGGCCGCAAAGTATTCCCAGCAGGACTGTAAACTAGACAGCCTATTAGATGGTATTGAAGAGGAATACAATCAGTCAATTTGACGATGTAATTTCAAATGACATGTAAAATGCCTTCTAGCTGGATTGTAGATCGTTTGTCATAGCGGACCTTTTCGCTTCAACCTCGGGACCAGACAGTCTGGAGTGTGTCCGAATACCCTCGCGGTCATGTAAGAACCGGGGCATGCGTGGAGACCAGGCGTAGGGGTCATGAGTGCTTTATCAGACAAGTGCCCAACTAGTTATGTTATATTACATGGTTAGTAAGAAACATCTTCCAGGGAGAATAGTTCCGTTAGGGGTTCCTTTCCCTGGGAGGCATGCCCTAAAGTGCATGTCCGGACTGCAAAAAAAGTAGAAAAACATCTGGGGGCAGATAAATGAATAAGTAAGAATTCATCTTTTAGTTCACCAACCGAATATTCCCTTAAGAACGCTAGCTTTCGGCTTCACCCAGTCTGAGGTACACGTCCGGCTGACCCGGCGGTAACAATCGCAGAGTTGCTCCCTTTACCACCTAGCCGAACAATCGGGAACGTAGGGGTAAGCACAAGAGCCAGGCAACCCAGCTTGGCCAAAACTTAAGTCATATCGATGCATATAATGGTGAAGAAAAGGTACATGCGGAAGTGTGACACATGTGTTGGGCATAAAGCCTGTATAAATAAGCTTCTGTTAAAGAAGCCCCCAGGTATAATGAGCGCGAGTAGCACATCAAGTGTGTGCGAACAATGCACAGCCGAGCCTCCAAAGGCTTTAAGAAAAAGGGAGGGAGAAGGAGAGAAATAAAAGACAGCTAAAGTAAAAATATAGATGGAGGAAGGAGACGAACTCAGAGTCCGGCGCTAGGCGTAGAATCTTCGGAGACGGGCTGCGTTCCATGGGTTCGGCTCGAGTCGGTTATCTGATGCGTTTCGCAGACGGTACGCTCCACCGGTCAGGACTTGGTCGATGATGAAGGGACCTTCCCATTTGGGCTTGAGTTTGTCCTTTTTCTTGTCCGGCAGGCGTAGAACTAGTTCGCCAACATTGTAAGTTTTGGCCCGTACTTCTCTCTGCTTTGATATCTTCGAGCCTGCTGTTGATAGAATGCGGAACGAGCTTTTGCCACGTCGCGCTCCTCCTCTAAGGCGTCCGAACTGTCCTGCCGATCCAGCTCGGGTTCTCTTTCTTCGTACATGCGCGCGCGAGGTGAGTCATGAATTATGTCGCAGGGCAAAACTGCCTCTGCGCCGTATACCATAAAAATGGTGTGAATCCGGTAGTACGATTCGGCGTGGTCTGCAGCCCCAGAGTACGGAGTCGAGCTCCTCTACCCAGTGCGTGTTAGATTCCTTGAGGGACCGCACTAGTCTGGGTTTAATGCCGCTCATGATTAGACCATTTGCTCGCTCGACTTGACCGTTAGTTTGAGGGTGATAGGCTGAAGCGTAGTCGATCTTGATGCCCATGTTTTTGCACCAGAGTTTAACCTTGTCGGCCGGGAAGTTCGTGCCATTATCAGTGATGATGCTATGGGGGACGCCGTAATGCTGTACTACCCCTGATATGAAGTCTATCACGGGTCCGGATTCGGCCGTCTTAACTGGCTTGGCCTCTATCCATTTGGTGAATTTATCCACCATGACCAATAGGTATTTTTGTTTGTGGGTTCCTCCTTTAAGGGGTCCAACCATGTCAAGCCCCCAGGCCGCGAACGTCCAGGTGATGGGTATAGTTTTGAGGGCGGTGGGTGGCATGTGGCTTTGATTAGCAAAGAGCTGGCAACCGACGCATCGTTGGACTAAGTCCTGAGCATCTGCCCGGGCCGTCGGCCAATAAAATCCTGTACGGAAAGCCTTGCCTACAAGGGCCCGGGCTGCGGCGTGGTGCCCACCGAGTCCGGCATGAATTTCAGCCAGAAGATTTCGCCCTTCCTTTTCGGAGATACACCTTTGAAGGACTCCGGTTGTGCTTTTCTTATAAAGCTCTCCCTCATGGACCTTATAGGCTTTAGATCGCCGTACTACGCAGCGGGCCTCGTTTTGGTCCTCGGGAAGTTCCTGCCTAGTGAAGTAGGCTAGGAATGGTTCCATCCACGGGGCAATGACTGCCATTATTTCGTGGGCTGAATCTGTTATTTCATTGGCAGAACCACCGATTGTGTCAAAATGTTTGGTGTTGGGTGGTGCGGTTGGGTCCGGATTGTTGTTTCCGGACTCCCCTTCCCATAGTATGGATGGCTTGAACAGCCGCTCTAGGAATATATTGGGAGGGACGACATCGCGCTTTGCGCCAATGCGTGCCAATATGTCCGCCGCCTGGTTATTATCCTGGGCTATATGGTGAAATTCAAGCCCTTCAAACCGAGCTAACAGTTTTAGGACGGCGTTACGGTAAGCTGCCATTTTCGAATCCTTGGCGTCGAAGTCTCCATTTATTTGGGATATCGCGAGGTTCGAATCCCCGCACACCTCTAGGCATTTAATGCCCATGGAGACCGCCATCCGGAGGCCATGTAGAAGGGCCTCGTATTCGGCTGCATTGTTGGAGTCCGTGTACATTATCTGGAGTACGTATTGAACTGTGTCTCCGGTTGGGGACGTCAGGATGATGCCAGCCCCCAGGCCGGCCAACATTTTGGAGCCGTCGAAGTGCATGATTCAGTTGGAATATGTGTCGTACTCTTTAGGGAGTTCAGCTTCAGTCCATTCGGCGACGAAGTTGGCCAAAACATGCGACTTAATAGCTCGCCGTGGCTTGTAGGTTATGTCGAACGGGAGGAGCTCGATGGCCCATTTGGCAATCCAGCCCGTTGCGTCGCTGTTGTTTATAATGTCATTAGGAGGTACTTCGGAGGCTACTGTTATCGAACACTCTTGGAAGTAGTGTCGCAGCTTCCGGGATGCCATGAACACCGCGTATGCTATCTTTTGATAATGCGGGTACCATGACTTGCATGGAGTTAGGACAGTGGACACATAGTAAACTGGTTTTTGGAGAGGGAACTTGTGTCCGTCCATTTCTCCTTCGACAACGAGCACCGCGCTTACAACTTGATGGGTTGTCGCGATGTATAATAGCATTGGTTCGCCCATGTTGGGCGCGGCCAGGACCGGATTTGGTGCCAATATGGCTTTGATTTCTTCGAGTCCGGCCGTGGCGGCATCTGTCCACTCAAAGTGTTCGGTGCGCCGCAGGAGGCGATAAAGGGGTAATGCCTTTTCTACTAAGCGGGAGACAAAGCGGCTTAGAGCCGCCACGCATCTAGTCAATTTTTCTTTTTGTTTGAGGTCTTTTGGGATATCCAATTGTGAGAGAGCTCGGATCTTGGTTGGGTTTGTTTCAATTCCTCTACCAGATACAATGAAGCCCAAGAGCTTTCCGGCTGGTACGCCGAAGACACATTTTTCCGGATTCAGCTTAATGTCGTATGTTCGAAGATTGTCGAATGTGAGCCTCAAGTCGTCTACTAGAGTTTCGACATGCTTTGATTTGACGACCACATCATCTACGTATGCCTCCACCGTTTTGCCGATCTGGTTTGCCAATCACGTCTGAATCATGCGCTGATATGTTGCGCCGGCGTTTTTGAGCCCGAAGGGCATTGTGTTGAAGCAGAATGGGCCGTATGGAGTGATGAATGCCGTTGCGGCTTGGTCTGGCTCTGCCATCTTAATTTGGTGGTAGCCAGAGTATGCGTTGAGGAAGCATAATGAATCGTGTCCTGCGGTGCGTCGATAATTTGATCGATGCGGGGGAGGGGGAAGGGGTCCTTTGTGCAAGCCTTGTTAAGGTCCTTGATGTCGACACATAGGCGCCACGATTTATCCTTCTTTGGTACCATCACCAGGTTTGCTAGCCAGTCTGGGTGTTTTATATCTCTGATGAATCCGGCTTCCAATAGTTTGGCTAGCTCCTCTCCCATTGCCTGTCTCTTGGGTTCAGAAAATCGCCGAAGAGCCTGTTTGACTGGCTTGAGTCCTTTTAGGATATTTAGGCTGTGCTCGGCTAGCCGGCGTGGGATTCCTGGCATGTCTGAAGGGTGCCAGGAAAAAATGTCCCAATTTTCCTGTAGGAATTCTCGTAGTGCGGCGTCTACATCAGGGTTTAACTGTGCCCAAATGGAGGCCGTCTTTGTAGGGTCCGTTGGATGGACTTGGAATTTGACTATTTCGTCCGCTGGCTTAAAAGAGGTGGACTTGGTGAAGGAAATACGCCCTAGAGGCAATAATAAAGTTATTATTTATTTCCTTATATCATCATAAATGTTTATTATTCATGCTAGAATTGTATTAACCGGAAACATAATACATGTGTGAATACATAGACAAACATAGTGTCACTAGTATGCCTCTACTTGACTAGCTCGTTTATCAAAGATGGTTATGTTTCCTAGCCATGGACAAAAGAGTTATCATTTGATTAACGGGATCACATCATTAGGAGAATGATGTGATTGACTTGACCCATTCCGTTAGCTTAGCACTTGATCGTTTAGTATGTTCCTGTAACTATGAGATTATGCAACTCCCGTTTACCGGAGGAACACTTTGGGTGCTACCAAACTTCACAACGTAACTGGGTGATTATAAAGGAGTACTACAGGTGTCTCCAAAGGTACATGTTGGGTTGGCGTATTTCGAGATTAGGTTTTGTCACTCCTATTGTCGGAGAGGTATCTCTGGGCCCTCTCGGTAATGCACATCACTATAAGCCTTGCAAGCAATGTAGCTAATGAGTTAGTTACGGAATGATGCATTACGTAACGAGTAAAGAGACTTGCCGGTAACGAGATTGAACTAGGTATTGGATACCGACGATCGAATCTCGGGCAAGTAACATACCGATGATAAAGGGAACAATGTATGTTGTTATGTGGTCTGACCGATAAAGATCTTCGTAGAATATGTGGGAGCCAATATGAGCATCCAGGTTCCGCTATTGGTTATTGACCGGAAACGTGTTTCGGTCATGTCTACATTGTTCTCGAACCCGTAGGGTCCGCACGCTTAAGGTTTCTATGACAGTTATATTATGAGTTTACATCTTTTGATGTACCGAAGGAGTTCGGAGTCTTGGATGAGATCGGCGACATGACGAGGAGTCTCGAAATGGTGGAGACGTAAAGATTCATATATTGGATGATATGGTTAGGCCAAGGGGTCAAGCCCATGAGGCTTTAGGTCGGTGCAAAAGGAGTTTTGCGGAGGCCAGGGGGCCAAACGCCGGAGACCCTGGCGCCTGGCCCTGGGCCAGACGCCGAGGCCCATGGCGTCTGGGCCAGACGCCAAGGATTGTGGCGTTTAGTCCTGGAGTCCGAGTGGGACTCTTGCCTTTCGGGAAAAACCGACTTTGAGGAGGCTTTTGCTCCAAGTTTCGACCCCGGGGCTCAACATATAAATAGAGGGGCAGGGCTAGCACCAAAGACACAACAATTGATCCCTTGGATCTCTTAGCCGTGTGCGGTGCCCCCCTCCACCATAGTCCACCTCGATAATATCGTAGCAGTGCTTAGGCGAAGCCCTGCGATGGTAGAACATCAAGATCGTCATCACGCCGTTGTGCTGACGGAACTCTACATCGGCACTTGGCTGGATCGGAGTTCGAGGGACATCATCGAGCTGAACGTGTGCTAGAACTCGGAGGTGCCGTAGTTTCGGTGCTTGATCTGTCGGGCCGTGAAGACGTACGACTACATCAACTGCGTTGTGCTAACGCTTCCGCTTACGATCTACAAGGGTATGTAGACAACACTCTCCCCTCTCGTTGCTATGCATCACCATGATCTTGCGTGTACGTAGGAAATTTTTTGAAATTACTACGTTCCCCAACAGTGGTATCAGAGCCTAGGTTTTATGGTTTGATGTTATATGCACGAGTAGAACACAAATGAGTTGTGGGCGATACAAGTCATACTGCTTACCAGCATGTCATACTTTGGTTCGGCAGTATTGTTGGATGAAGCGGCCCGGACCGACATTACGCGTACGCTTACGCGAGACTGGTTCTACCGACGTGCTTTGCACACAGGTGGCTGGCGGGTGTCAGTTTCTCCAACTTTAGTTGAACCGAGTGTGGCTACGCCTGGTCCTTGCGAATGTTAAAACAGCACTAACTTGACGAACTATCGTTGTGGTTTTGATGCGTAGGTAAGAACGGTTCTTGCTAAGCTCGTAGCAGCCACGCAAAACTTGCAACAACAAAGTAGAGGACGTCTAACTTGTTTTTGCAGGGCATGTTGTGATGTGATATGGTCAAGACGTGATGCTATATTTTATTGTATGAGATGATCATGTTTTGTAACCGAAGTTATCGGCAACTGGCAGGAGCCATATGGTTGTCGCTTTATTGTATGAAATGCAAACGCCCTGTAATTGCTTTACTTTATCACTAAGCGGTAGCGATAGTCGTAGAAGCAATAGATGGCGTAAACGACAAAGATGCTACGATGGAGATCAAGGTGTCGCGCCAGTGACGATGGTGATCACGACAGTGCTTCGGAGATGGAGATCACAAGCACAAGATGATGATGGCCATATCATATCACTTATATTGATTGCATGTGATGTTTATCTTTTATGTATCTTATCTTGCTTTGATTGACGGTAGAATTTTAAGATGATCTCTCACTAATTATAAAGAAGTGTTCTCCCTGAGTATGCACCGTTGCCAAAGTTCGTCGTGCCCAGACACCACGTGATGATTAGGTGTGATAAGCTCTACGTCCATCTACAACGGGTGGAAGCCAGTTTTGCACACGCGGAATACTCAGGTTAAACTTGACGAGCCTAGCATATGCAGATATGGCCTCGGAACACGGAGACCAAAAGGTCGAGCGTGAATCATATAGTAGATATGATCAACATAGTGATGTTCACCATTGAAAACTACTCCATCTCACGTGATGATCGGTTATGGTTTAGTTGATTTGGATCACGTGATCACTTAGATGACTAGAGAGATGTCTGTCTAAGTGGGAGTTCTTAAGTAATATGATTAATTGAACTTTAATTTATCATGAACTTAGTCCTGGTAGTATTTTTCAAATTATGTTGTAGATCAATAGCTTGCGTTGTTGCTTTCATATGTTTATTTTGATATGTTCCTAGATAAAATTGTGTTGAAAGATGTTAGTGACAATGATGCGGATTGGATCCGTGATCTGAGGTTTATCCTCATTGCTGCACAGAAAAATTATGTCCTTGATGCACCGCTAGGTGACGGACCTATTGCAGGAGCATATGCAGACGTTGTGAACGTTTTGGCTAGCTCAATAAGATGACTACTTGATAGTTTAGTGCACCATGCTTAATAGCTTAGAATCGGGACTTCAAATATGTTTTGAACATCATGGACCATATGAGATGTTCCAGGAGTTGAAGTTAATATTTCAAGCAAATACCCGAGTTGAGAGATATGAAGTCTCCAACAAGTTCTATAGCTAAAAGATGGAGGAGAATCGCTCAACTAGTGAGCATGTGCTCAGATTGTCTGGGTACTACAATCGCTTGAATCAAGTGGGAGTTAATCTTCCAGATAAGATAGTGATTGACAGAATTCTCTAGTCACCATCACCAAGCTAGTAGAACTTTGTGATGAACTATAGTATGCAAGGGATGATGAAAATGATTCCCGAGTTTTTCATGATGATGAAATCGATGAAGGTATAAATCAAGAAAGAACATCAAGTGTTGATGGTTAACAAGACCACTAGTTTCAAGAAAAGGGCAAAGGGATAGAAGGGAACTTCAAGAAGAACGGCAAGCAAGTTGCTGCTCAAGTGAAGAAGCCCAAGTCTGGACCTAAGCCTGAGACTAAGTGCTTTTACTGCAAAGGGACTGGTCACTAGAAGCAGAACAACCCCAAGTATTTGGCGGATAAGAAGGATGGCAAAGTGAACAAAGGTATATTTGATATACATGTTATTGATGTGTACTTTACTAGTGTTTATAGCAACCCCTTGGGATTTGGTACTGGTTCAGTTGCTAAGAGTAGTAACTCGAAACGGGAGTTGTAGAATAAACAGAAACTAGTTAAGGGTGAAGTGACGATGTGTGTTGAAAGTAGTTTCAAGATTGATATGATCATCATCGCACACTCCCTATACTTTCGGGATTAGTGTTGAACCTAAATAAATGTTATTTGGTGTTTGCGTTGAGCATGAATATGATTTGATCATGTTTATTGCAATACGGTTATTCATTTATAATCAGAGAATAATTGTTGTTCTATTTAAATGAATAAAACCTTCAATGGTCATACACCCAACGAAAATAGTTTGTTGGCTCTCGATCGTAGTGATGCACATATTCATAATATTGATGCCAAAAGATGCATAGTTAATAATGATAGTGCAACTTATTTGTGGCACTGCCGTTTAGGTCATATTGGTGTAAAGCGCATGAAGAAACTCCATGCTGATGGGATTTTGGAATCACTTGATTACGAATCACTTGATGCTTGCGAACCATGCCTCATGGGCAAGATGACTAAGACTCCGTTCTCCGGAACAGTGGAGTGAGCAACTGACTTATTGGAAATAATACATACTGATGTATGCGATCCGATGAGTGTTAAGGCTCGCGGCGGGTATCGTTATTTTCTGACCTTCACAGATGATTTGAGCAGATATGGGTATATCTACTTGATGAAACATAAGTCTGAAACATTTGAAAAGTTCAATGAATTTCAGAGTGAAGTGAAAAATCATCGTGACAAGAAAATAAGGTTTCTACGATCTGATCGCGGAGACAAATATTTGATTTACGAGTTTGGTCTTCAATTAAAACAATGTGGAATAGTTTCACAAATCCATGCCACCTGGAACACCACATCATAATGGTGTGTCCGAACGTCATAACCGTACTTTATTGGATATAGTACAATCTATGATGTTTCTTACCGATTTACCAATATCGTTTTGGGATCATGCATTAGAGACAGTTGCATTTACGTTAAATAGGGCACCATCTAAATCCATTGAGATGACACTATATGAACTGTGGTTTAGCAAGAAACCAAAGTTGTCGTTTCTTAAAGTTTGGGGTTGTGATGCTTATGTGAAAAAGTTTCATCCTGATAAGCTCAAACCCAAATCGAAGAAATGCGTCTTCATAGGATACCCAAAGGAGACTGTTGGGTACACCTTCTATCACAGATCCGAAGGCAAGACATTCGTTGCTAAGAATGGATCCTTTCTAGAGAAGGAGTATCTCTCGAAAGAAGTGACATTAGTAGAAAAAGAGTCAAACGTGCAGCACATTAGTGCCGGTTTGTATTAGAGCCGGCACTAATGTATACATTAGTGCCGGTTCCAACAGCTAGCCAGGCCGCTCTCATTAATATCGGTTCGTGGCTAACCTTTAGCACTGGTTCGTGCCACGAACCGGTACTAATGAGGTTGGTGGCGGGATGTTGTCAGTCTGGGCCCCCTCCAGCACCTTTAGTACCGGTTCGTGCCACGAACCAGTACTATAGGTCCTCCTGCATATAAACCCTTCGTACAGCTCGCTCTGTTCTTCCCCCTTTCCCCTCTCCTCTCCTCTCTGTTCTTCCTCTTCTCCCCTCGAGCTCATAACACATTTTGCCCAAAATTTGTCAAGATTTGAAGGCCCCCATCCATTCAAGTGATCACAAAGGTTCGCAACTTTGTCCTTTCATCTCTCATTGCTAGATTAGCTCTTCCCATGCTTTGTATAGTTACTAATTTGTGAGTTTAGTAATTTGGGAGGAAATATATATATGTGCTAGTATTTGATTTATATGCAATTTGAGGTCAAAAATAACACTTAGTTTGCATATGTAGGTGTGGTTTACTTAGTGCCTTCTAAATCTCCGTCGTAACCACCGTCGATCGCCCGCACCGTCCCGTCACCGGCACCACCTTGTGGTGAGCCTCTTGTTCATGAAATTTTATATAAAAAATTGCTGTTTGTGTGATTTGGATATATAGTTAATCATGTAATAATTATCTTACCCGTACGTTGTTTGTTATACATAGTGCCATGGTTTTGATATCCGTCCCCATCGGCCCTCGTCCTTGTTATGATTCGAATGTGGTATATTCTCTTTTAAAACTATTTGTTGCATTTCGTGTTTATGAAAAATTATGCCCATCAAGTTGACATAGATATTTTTATCTAGGAGGTATGTGAACCGGAAATTCCAACTGACCCTATTGTCGAGAGGTTAAATTTAGTTGAAAGAGAAAATGAGTACTTGAAAGAAAAATTGAAAAGAATTGAGGGGGAGAAGATGGAATTGGAGTTGCATGTTGCCGATGTCGTCGATGATCACAAGATAAAGATGGAGAAAATGCGCTTGAAGAATAGAAAGATTAGAAAATATGCCATCGATAGTGAGGCTTGGTATCATTATGCTGTTGGATCAATTGTTACCTTAGTTGCGATCTTGATCGCATTTGTTGTTGCATTTAAATGCTTTAGCTAGAGAGTTATTTGTTTGTTGCATTTAAGTGTTGTATGAACTTTATGTATGAACTTGTATTAATTTGGTCTATTCGGTGTTGTGTAATGAAGATGAGCCGACAATGGATGTACGATGACCGATGCTCTCCCCAGTTCGTTGAGGGTGTGCATGCTTTTCTGCTTGCGGCTGAGGCAAACAAGCGGGCGGATGGTTTTATGCCTTGTCCATGTGCTGGCTGTAAGAATGGTCACAATTACTCTACGTCAAGAACCATTCACGTCCACCTGTTTGAGTCCGGTTTCATGCCCCACTATAATGTTTGGACCAAGCACGGAGAAAGAGGGGTTATGATGGAAGACAATGAAGAAGAAGAGGACGACGACAGCTATCCTGGCCATGGGTTCCCTGAATGCGATGATACAACAATGGGGGAAGAAGCTGAGCCGGTAATGCGGGAAGAAGCTGAGCCAGCAATGCGGGAAGAAGCTGAAGAAGAGGCATCAGATGAGCCCGTTGATGATCTAGGTCGGGCCATTGCCGATGCAAAGAGAAACTGCGCAAGTGATTTGGAGAAGAAGAAGTTGCAGCGCATGTTAGAGGATCACAAAAAATTGTTGTACTCGAATTGCGTAGGTGACAAGAAAAAGCTGGGCACCACACTGGAATTGCTGCAATGGAAGGCAGAGAATGGTGTATCTGACAAGGGATTTGGAAAGTTGCTGGTAATGATAAAGGATATGCTTCCAAAGGACAACGAATTGCCCGAGAGTACGTACGAAGCAAAGAAGGTTGTCTGCCCTCTAGGGTTAGAGGTGCAGAAGATACATGCATGCCCTAATGATTGCATCCTCTACCGCGGTGAGTACGAGGATTTGAATGCTTGCCCGGTATGTGGTGCATTGCGCTATAACATCAGCCGCGATGAGCCTGGTGATGTCGAGGGCGAGTGCCCCAGGAAGAAGATTCCTGCCAACGTGATGTGGTATTCTCCTATAGTACCACGGTTGAAACGTTTGTTCCAAAACAAAGAGCATGCCAAGGCGATGCGATGGCACAAAGAAGACCGTAAGAAAGACGGAAAGTTGAGAGTACCCGCTGACGGGTCGCAGTGGAGAAAAATCAAAAGAAAGTACGGGAAGGAGTTTGCAGATGACGCAAGGAGCGTATGGTTTGGTCTAAGCGCAGATGGCATTAATCCTTTTGGGGAGCAGAGCAGCAACCATAGCACCTGGCCTGTGACTCTATGTTTGTATAACCTTCCTCCTTGGTTGTGCATGAAGCGGAAGTTCATTATGATGCCAGTGCTCATCCAAGGCCCTAAGCAACCCGGCAACGACATTGATGTGTACCTAAGGCCATTAGTTGAAGAACTCTTACAACTGTGGAATGGAACAGGTGTACGTGCGTGGGATGAGCACATGGGGGAAGAATTTGACCTGAAGGCGTTGCTGTTCGTGACCATCAATGATTGGCCTGCTCTCAGTAACCTTTCAGGACAGACAAACAAGGGATACCGCGGATGCACGCACTGTTTGGATGATACCGACAGTATATATTTGAATAGTTGTAAGAAGAATGTGTACCTGGGACATCGTCGATTTCTTTCGAGCAGGCATCCCGTAAGAAAGAAAGGCAAGCATTTCAAAGGTGAGGCGGATCACCGGACGAAGCCTCGCCACCGTACTGGTGCTGATGTACATGATATGGTCAAGGATTTGAAGGTGATATTTGGAAAGGGTCCTGGCGGACAACCTGTTCCGAAGGACGCGGACGGACGCGCACCCATGTTGAAGAAGAAATCTATATTATGGGACCTGCCATATTGGAAAGACCTAGAGGTCCGCTCCACAATCTACGTGATGCACGTGACGAAGAATCTTTGCGTGACCCTGCTTGGCTTCTTGGGCGTGTATGGGAAGACAAAATATACACCTGAGGCACGGGAGGACCAGCAACGTATGCACGGAGAAGACGGCATACATCAGGGTCATGCAAGCTACGCTCTTACCAAAGAAGAGAAGGAAATCTTCTTTGAATGCCTGCTCAGTATTAAGGTACCGTCTGGCTTCTCGTCGAATATAAAGGGAATAATAAACATGGCAGAGAAAAAGTTCCAGAACCTAAAGTCTCATGACTGCCACGTGATTATGATGCAACTGCTTCCAGTTGCATTGAGGGGGCTTCTACCGGAAAACGTTCGATTAGCCATTGTGAAGCTATGTGCATTTCTCAATGCAATCTCTCAGAAGGTAATCGATCTAGAAATCATACCAAGGTTACAGAATGCTTTGGTGCAATGTCTTGTCAGTTTCGAGTTGGTGTTCCCACCATCCTTCTTCAACATCATGATGCACGTCCTAGTTCACCTATGCGAAGAGATTAATGTTTTGGGTCCTGTATTTCTACACAATATGTTCCCCTTTGAGAGGTTCATGGGAGTCTTAAAGAAATATGTTCATAACCGTGCTAGGCCAGAAGGAAGCATCTCCAAGGGCCATCAAAATGAGGAGGTCATTGAGTTTTGTATTGACTTTATTCCTGACCTTAAGCCGATTGGTGTTCCTGAATCGCGGCATAAGGGCAGACTGGATGGAAAAGGCATGCTAGGAGGGGAACAAATAATATGTATGGACGGACATTCTCTCACTGAAGCACACTACACAGTTCTACAGAATTCCACCTTGGTGGCTCTGTATATGGATGAACACAAGAATTTGCGACGCTCCAAACACCCGGAGCGGTCTGATGACTGGATTACACGTGAACAAACCAGGAGTTTCGCCAACTGGTTGCAGACACGTACCATGCATGACACCTCTATTGAAGATGACCTGTACTTGCTGTCCGAGTTACCATCTTCGAATATAATGACTTTCAAAGGGTACGAGATAAATGGTAATACATTTTACACGATCGCCCAAGATAAGAAGAGCACCAACCAAAACAGTGGTGTCCGCTTTGATGCAGAAACCAAGACGGGAAAGGAAACATATTATGGTTATAGACAGGACATATGGGAACTTGACTATCGACGTGGTTTAAAGGTCCCTTTGTTTTGGTGTAAATGGGTCAATATGACACGAGGCGGGGTAACGGAAGACCCGCAGTACGGAATGACAACAGTGGATCTCAACAATCTTGCGTATGCAGATGAACGATCCGTCCTAGCCAATGATGTGGCACAGGTTTTCTATGTGAAGGACATGTCTACCAAGCCAAGAAAAAGAAAAGATAAGGAAGCGAATGCATCGTACGATGAGCCAAAGCGGCACATAGTTCTTTCTGGGAAGACGAACATCGTGGGAGTGGATGACAAGACAGACAAGTTAGAATATTATGAAAAGTTTGATGAAATTGCTCCATTCACAGTGAATATTGACCCGAGCATCCCGTTAAATGATGAAGATTTTCCATGGTTACGGCGCAAAGGGACACACGCGAAGAAAAAGTTTCACACCCAAAGATCTGGGATGTGATCGGCTTCACTATCATCACTTTCTTCTGTGTTTCACACACAGGAGGGAATGTCTGTAATAGTTAGGGTAGTTATGTGTTTTGGCATTTGAAACGCGAAGAAATTTTATCTGCAAACAAATTCTTTTCATGCATTTACTGATTTTTTTTTCCAGCTAAATGACCCTGAAATTGAAAAACAATTCAAATGAACTCAGAAAAGGTTGAAAGTTGGCATGGTATCATAATTTCATACAAATAGCATGTGCAAGAAAGTAGAGAGGGTTACGGCAAAAACTGGATGCACTTTGTGTACAAAATGGACAATCTCTTTCGAAGTATCAGGGTTTCCGACGAAAACTGAACTGTTACAAAGGCATTTCATTTTTTAAATAACCTAAGCATTACTAAATTGAATATAATGATAAAACACACTAATATTAAACATAAGAAAAAAGAATCACTGAAAAAACTTTTTTCACAGTTAAGTTATTCACAAACTAGTGATTCACACAAATTTCAAATAATTCAAAATTTAAACTATTCAAATTTGAAATCTATCGGCACTAACAGAAAGTTTGTAATTTTTTGTACCTAAAGCAAAAATATTCACAAAGAAACTCTAAATACAGCAAAAAAACAACTCAAAAATAAATAAAACAAAAAAATAAAGCAAAAAAAATTAAGAAAAAAAGCCCCGCCTACTGGGCCAAAGCGGCCTGCATACGACTAGCGACACAACCTTTCGTTGGGCCAGGATGCAGGCCCGCGAAGGCCCAGTAGGCCCACAAGGCGAGGAGGACAGGTAGGCCCAGTAGGCCTGATTAGGAGAGGAGCTCGAGAGAGCTACCGCACTGGGGCTTATAAACCAGTGCGGTAGCCCCTCGACTAGCGAGGTGGGACTAAACTTCCGCACCGCACCTGCGCCAGCGCACCCCCTTTAGTACCGGGTCGTGGCACAAACCGGTACTAAAGGGGTGGCCTTTAGTACCGGTTTGTGCCACCACCCGGTACTAAAGGGGGTCGCTTCCCGCCGCTTGGCCTGGCCAAAACAGAACTTTAGTACCGGTTGGTGGCTCCAACCGGTACTAAAGGTGCCTTCTATATATACAACTGCTACGAAAATTTCAGTTTCCCTCTGTTTTCGCCTCTGTTCCGTCGTCTTCATCGCCGTCGCCGCCGCCCTCGATCGTCTCCGACGTCGCCGCTCGTCTCCGTCGCCGCCCCCGTCCCCGTCGCCGCCCTCGTCCCCGTCGCCGCCCCCGTCCCCGTCGCCGCCCTCGTCTCCGTCGCGCCGTCCCCGCCGTCGCCGCCCCGGCCGTCGCCTCGCCGTCGCCTCGCCATCGCCTCGCCTCGCCGTCGCCTCTCCTCGCCGTCGCCTCGCCGTCGCCTCGCCGTCGCCGTCGCCGTCGCCCGCTGTGAGTCTCCAGCCCCGAGCCCGTACACACACACACACACACAAGCATTAGATAATTAGTCTTTAATTAGTTTAGATAATTAGTCTTTAATTAGTTTAGATTATTTAGATTATTATTTTGTATGTTTAATTAGTTTAGATAATTAGTGTTTAATTAGTTTAGATTATTTAGATTATCATTTTTTTCACTATTATATATGTATGAATGCATGTTAGATGGATATAATTAGTGCTTAATCAGTTAGAAATTAGTGTTATATAGAAATGTTAGAAATTAGTGTTATATAGAAATGTTATAAATGTTAGAAATTTTAGTGTTATTTAGATTATTTAGATTAGCATAATTAGTGTTATATAGAAATGTTAGAAATTTTAGTTATCAAAATCCAATCATTAAAAAAATGTTACTTTTTGCGGTCATATAGCTAGTATTTGTTCTCGACGGTGCCCGGCCCGCATCCTCGCCGTCGACCCATCCGCAACGACGTCCAGCCGACCCATGTCCGGGACTGGGCTCCGCCGGGCTGGCACTGGGAGGTGCTGCTTGGAGGGGCGCGCCGCTTGATGAGGAACCCGGCCGCGGGTCCCATCGTCGACCCTGATCTCGTTTGGTGGCGTTCGCGTGGGCCAGTTTCGGTGCGGAGGGACCCGGCCCCACCGGAGGTGGTACGTCGCCGTGTCAGGGAGGAGGACGAGCACGTCCATCGCTACATGGTTGCGTTAGAGGGCGGCAGGTTCTCCAATACGTGGCAGTATCTTCGGGGATCTCACTTCAGCTATGATCCTGTGAGGGTTCCTTCTCTTTGGGTGTCCACCGCCCGCGCCGGAGGAACCGCGAGTGTCCTAGATTCTTCTGTAGTATTCGATCTTTATTAGCTAATAGCCAGTGGTGAACTATTCCATATTATATATTATTCGAGACGATGTATTCGAGATTATATCTATTATTCTGGACGATGTATTCGAGATTATATCTATTATTCGATATTTGAATACTAAATTGTTTTATATTTCTTTTGGATTAGTTAAACAAAAGCTATGGCAGACAATACCGACAAAGAGGGAGAACAGACCATGTTTGATATGATACGCGGGGCAGATGATAATCAGAATGAAGAACATTATGACGGCTCCGAATTTCTAAACAACACCGGAGAGGGTGATATGATATTCGATCGCGACGACGAAATTGATGAAGTCATGAACTATGATTATGATGATGACGAAGAACATGTTGATCCTGAAACAACAAACACCAGCGAGGTATATATATTTATATAAGCAGGCATCTGGTGATCATCACATGTTTTAAATGACTTGAAGATATATTAACAAATCAATCTTTGTTCTTTCAGCCATCCGGATCGAGCAAATCTTCAGGCAAAATGACGAAAAGAGGCCCGAACAAAAAGTTGAAGCCGGGGGTAAAGTACAATATCGAGGCATGCGGCCCTACTGGCAAACCATTAGCGCCTAAGAAGATTGCGAACAAGTTTGTTCGTCAGTGCGGAGTTCTTGTGAAGGACCAACTCCCGATCAAACTTCAAGAATGGAGAGCGCCAGCAAAGCCACGTCCAGATGTTACTTTTGTCGACAAGAATCAAAAAGATCTGCTTTGGGATACTCTCATGGAACATTTCACCCTACCAGATCATTTCACAGAAGCAGATGTGCAGAAAGTCAAAGAGGCTGCTCTTAGGATGATGGCGACTGCATTCAAGAACTACAAGAATCGTGAATGGAACAAGTACGTCAAGGGAGGAAGGAAGACTCTAGTATTCAAGGGAATACTGGAGAACCAACGTGATCATTGGGACGATTTCGTGAAATTCAAGGATTCGGAATTAGCTAAGGAACGGTCGAGAATAAACAAGAAGAATGCCAAAAAAAAGGATAAGTTCCATAAGCTGGGGCCAGGTGGCTATGCGGTGGCAATGCCTAAGTGGGATAAGTCTGAGAAAGAGATGGAGGATGCAGGTGTCACTCCGGCTACTAAGAGCTGGCCCCCCAGGGTCAGGACTTGGTTCTATGCGCATGGGGGGGAGTTGGACCGGGAGACAGGCAATGTTTCGACGAGGGAAAGTCTGAAGGGAGCCGACAATGCGATACTTGTTGCAATAGAAGAGGCACGAACGGGGGTGTTCCAGCCCAACAGAGAGAACGACGAGCTTACGTGTGCCCTGGGAAATCCTGAACACCCGGGAAGAACACGAGGCAAGGGCGCTATGCCGTGGTATGAGGGGTTTTCAGACTGGAACAGCGACTACAGAACCCGTGCGAGAAAGAAGATTGCGGAGGAGAAGAAGAGGAAGATGGAGGAGGAGCAGAGGAAGCGGGACTATGAACGCCTTCAAGGCCTAGAAGCAAGTCAAGCGGAATTGGCAGTCAAATTCCAGCGGCAGCAGGAGCAGATCGACTCACTTACCCATCAAAGGGGGTCTCAGCAGCTGCAGCAGCTAGCGGATGATCCAGCATTGGATAGCACCGGCCCATCCATGCCGAGAAGCAGCGTGGGTTCCGTCCCGGACGATGCAATGCTGGGTAGATACCCCGTGGATGACATCACGGAGAACACTAACTGCGAGCTACACGTCAAAATGAAGAACATATCCATGAAGGTGGCGGACGGCTGTGCTTTCACAAATCCCCCCGAGGCAACTTCCATTGCAACCCGATTCCAGCGGGCTATGCTCGTGTCTTGGTTGATGAGGTGGTGGACCCACCATATTCGGGGCTACAGCTTGACATTGCTGGAGGTGATGGCGAGCGCTTTCTCGGAGAGGCCAAACATCGTATCATCCTATGGAAAAAGGATTGCATCATCTTTCCAAGGCCACCGACACAGCGTCAGCCGAGTCCTCGTCGAAGTCCGCCACTGAGTCAGCAGACTCCTGCTCCTGCAAGTCCACCAAGTCCGGCAAAGTGTCAGGCCACTCCTCCTCCTCCAAGTCCGGCAAAGTGTCAGGACAATCCTCCTCCTCCAAGTCCGCCACAGCGTCAGACGTCCACTCCTCCTCCAAGTCCGGCACAACCTCAGGCCACTCCTCCTCGTCCAACTCAGTCCCGTCAGCCGTCTCTGCCACCTCAGCAATCGCAGAAGAGACACCCCGCAGCTATGGTGCGTAGCGGTACGAGTCGAGGTAGTACAGGAAGTACAGGCGGAGGCAAGCGATATAAATATGGTCCAAGCCTCAAGCCTCTTCCGCAGAGGTCTTATGACAGGTCCGAGGAGGAAATCACAGCCATATCGAAGGCCGAGGTGGAAGCCCATTTTGCACCGAAACCGCCACCGCCGCCAAGGGAGAAAGTGCCTGAGGAAACGATTGACCACTTCATTCGTATGGCTCAACCACCAGCTCCCAAGCCTGTTGACACAGACTATGAGCGCCACATCAGGAAGTTAAATCGAGCATGTCTACAAAGGGAGGCGAGCACGTCTACATCGGAATCGAGCAAACAAGAAGCAGCTGCCAAAAAATGCGGGAAAACCATTCCCCAGCTGGGAGAACAGGCGGCGCAATCGATCCCCTCGCTTGTTGTGCCAACAACAGGTGACAGTACGCGCGCCCAATATTATTGTGGGCAAACAGTGCATGTTCCCGAGGTGGGCAATGTGGTAATAACGGAGGAGCATATAATGCAGGCTGAAGTTCTCAACATCACTGTTGGACAACTCCTCGAGATCGAGCCCATGCCTTTGCTTAGAGAGGATGAAGTAAAACGGAAATATGTCCGGGGCCAACCTTTGGTCGCGCCAGACAAGGTCAAGAACCTCCCAACGAGAATGTATGAATTGCATCAATGGTACATGAACATTACCAAGATTTCAGAGCGATTGTCCCTCATGGTGAATGTCAAGCAGGACCATTACTACCATGAGAAAGATGTGTCCGTTGAGTATTTAGAACTGTTTCAGTTATACAATCAAGACGCACTCGACAAATCTATCGTCAGTTGCTATTGTCTGTAAGTGATTTCTTTCTATAATTTAAGTCTCAAGCTAGCTGTAGTGATCCTTTTGGTCAATCATTACCTGTAATTATCCTCACTATATTCTTTTCTGTGGTATTATATATGCAGGATGAAGATATATGAAATGAGAAAAGGTGGACGCTTTGGCATTGGGTTCATTGACCCAAACACCGTTAATGAATACACATGGAAGATAAATAAACGTTGTGCAAAGGAAGTAGAGGATAGCATGCTAGAGTTCTTGAAGCGCCTCAAATACAATGAAGAGATACTACTTCCTTACAACTTCCAGTGAGTCACACTGTCTTGTACTACAAATTCTCTGTTTTTGCCTACTAGCTAGCTACATGTTTTTGCTTACATATGCCCGCTTAATTAAGACATGTAAACGTGTGTGCATGTAGATTTCACTGGGTCTTGTGTATCATAAAAGTTGACGCCGGAACAGTTGAAGTACTGGACTCACTAATCTCAGAAAAAACTGACTATAACATCTTGTATGGGATAGTCAACAGGTAATTTCAATCATTATTAACTATATATCTTGGCCTATTTAGTTCGTCATTTCATGATATGAACTATTTAATAACCCCTTTATTCATTTTCTTTGTCGGCGGGCAGGGCTTGGGAAAGATTCATCAGCGTCACGGAAGGTGAATGGAAACAAAAGCTTAAATGGATTCGACCCAAGGTAAGTAATTAAGTAGTACAAGCTAGCTAGCTAGCTACCATCTCTTTAATTATCATGCTTGATTAATTATTATCTGATCAAATTCCATTCTCGTAAAGGCCCTGAAGCAGGCGCAGGGGACTGATCTGTGTGCATTCTGCGTTTGCGAGAACATTCGCATGATGGCGTCCGAAAGGAGCAGATCTCAAAGACAGCAATGGGTACGCTTGTCAGAACACTATTCACAATTTTTACACCATTATCGATATCTAGTCACACAACTAATACACATGCATATTGATCTCCTTCTTAACAGTTCAAAGAGGTGCAGGAGAAGCTCATAGAAAGGGAGCGCGTAGAAGCACTTCAAGAGGAAATAGCGGGATTTTTTCTCGACCAGGTCATAAATCCGAATGGAGAATTCTATTACCCGCTACCGCCCCATGAAAACCACTTCCAATTGTAATCGTGCTCCGAAGGCACCAATTAGGCTAATGCCACTGGCTCCGAAGGCAACATTCATATGTAGGAGAAATTGTATATAGCTATACATGTGTGTATGTGTGAATTAATTAATATGGTGGTTTGTGAGACATTGATGATATATATATATATATATACATATATATATATATATATGCATGATTGGTTCTACTAGAAATTCTATTTATATATATATGCATAACGTGTACAATGTGTAGTATCGTAAAATACTAGCAAACGAAAAAGAATTAAAATGGAAACAAAAAATTAAATGAAAAAGAAATCATAAAACTAAAAACCCCCCAAACCTTATAGTACCGGTTGGTCTTACCAACCGGTACTAAAGGGCTCCAGGCCCCCGGAGCTGGCTCGTGCCACGTGGTTGCCCTTTAGCACCGGTTCGTGCTGAACCGGTACTAAAGGGGGGGGGCCTTTAGTGACCACAATTTAGTGCCGGTTATGTAACCGGCACTAAAGGGCCTTACGAACCGGTGCTATTGCCCGGTTCTGCACTAGTGTGAGTGGGAGGAAAGTAGAACTTGATGAGGTAACAGTACCAGCTCCATTATTGGAAAGTAGTTCATCACAGAAATCTGTTCCTGTGACACCTACACCAATTAGTGAGGAAGTTAATGATGATGATCATGAAACTTCGGATCAAGTTGTTACTAAACTTCGTAGATCAACCCGAGTAAGATCCGCACCAGAGTCGTACGGTAATCCTATTCTGGAAGTCATGTTACTAGACCACGATGAACCTACGAACTATGAGGAAGCGGTGATGAGCCCAGATTCCGCGAAATGGCTTGAGGCCATAAAATCTGAGATATGATCCATGTATGAGAACAAAGTATGGACTTTGATTGTCTTGCTCGATGATCAGCAAGCCATGTTAATTAAATGGATTTTTAAGAGGAAGACGGACGCTGATAGTATTGTTACTATCTACAAAGCTAGAATTGTCGCAAAAGGTTTTTGACAAGTTCAAAGTGTTGACTACGATGAGAGTTTTTCACTCGTATCTATGCTTAAGTCTGTCCGAATCATGTTAGCAATTGCCGCATTTTATGAAATCTGGGAAATGGATAAACAAAACTGCATTCCTTAATGGAGTTATTAAAGAAGAGTTGTATGTGATGCAACCAAGAGGTTTTGTCGATCCTAAAGGTGTTAACAAAATGTGCAAGCTCCAGTGAGCCATCTATGGACTGGTGCAAGCATCTCAGAGTTGGAATATACGCTTTGATAAGTTGATCAAAGCTTATAGTTTTGTACAGACTTACGGTGAAGCCTGTATTTACAAGAAAGTGAGTCGGAGCACTACAGCATTTCTGATAAGTATATGTGAATGACATATTGTTGATCGGAAATAATGTAGAATTATTATGCAAAGCATAAAGGAGTGTTTGAAAGGAGTTCTTTAAAAGAAAGACCTCAGTAAAGCTACTTACATATTGAGCATCAAGATCTATTGAGATAGATCAAGACGCTTGATAAGATTTTCAATGAGTACATACCTTGACAAGATTTTGAAGTAGTTCAAAATGGAACAGTCAAAGAAAGAGTTCTTGCCTGTGTTGCAAAGGTATGAAATTGAGTAAGACTCAACTCTCGACCACGGCAGAAAATAGAAATAGAATGAAAGTCATTCCCTATGCATCAGTCATAGGTTCTATAAAAGTATGCCATGCTATGGACCAGACCTATTGTATACCCTGCCCTGGTTTGGCAAGGGAGTACAATAGTGATCTAGGAGTAGATCACTGGACATTGGTCAAAATTATCCTTAGTGGAATAAGGATATATTTTTCGATTATGGAGGTGACAAAAAGGTTCATCGTAAAGGGTTACGTCGATACAAGTTTTGGCACTGATCCAGATAACTCTAAGTCTCAATCTGGATACATATTGAAAGAGGGAGCAATTAGCTAGAGTAGCTCCGTGCAGAGCATTGTAGACATAGAATATTTGCAAAATACATACGGGTCTGTATGTGACAGACCCGTTGACTAAACTTCTCTCACAAGAAAAACATGATCATACCTTAGTACACCCTTTGGGTGTTAATCACATAGCAATGTGAACTAGATAGTTGACTCTAGTAAACCCTTTGGGTGTTGGTCACATGACGATGTGAACTATGGGTGTTAATCATATACAGATATGAATATTGGTGTTAAATCACAAGATGATGTGAACTAGATTATTAAATCTAGTGCAAGTGGGAGACTGAAGGAAATATGCCCTAGAGGCAATAATAAAGTTATTATTTATTTCCTTATATCATGATAAATTTTTATTATTCATGCTAGAATTGTATTAACCGGAAACATAATACATGTGTGAATACATAGACAAACATAGTGTCACTAGTATGCCTCTACTTGACTAGCTCGTTTATCAAAGATGGTTACATTTCCTAGCCATGGACAAAAGATTTATCATTTGATTAACGGGATCACATCATTAGGAGAATGATGTGATTGACTTGACCCATTCCGTTAGCTTAGCACTTGATCGTTTAGTATGTTGCTATTGCTTTCTTCATGACTTATACATGTTCCTTAACTATGAGATTATGCAACTCCCGTTTACCGTAGGAACACTTTGGGTGCTACCAAACGTCACAACATAACTGGGTGATTATAAAGGAGTACTACAGGTGTCTCCAAAGGTACATGTTGGGTTGGCGTATTTCGAGATTAGGTTTTGTCACTCCTATTGTCGGAGAGGTATCTCTGGGCCCTCTCGGTAATGCACATCACTATAAGCCTTGCAAGCAATGTAGCTAATGAGTTAGTTACGGAATGATGCATTACGTAACAAGTAAAGAGACTTGCCGGTAACGAGATTGAACTAGGTATTGGATACCGAAGATCGAATCTCGGGCAAGTAACATACCGATGACAAAGGGAACAACGTATGTTGTTATGTGGTCTGACCGATAAAGATCTTCGTAGAATATGTGGGAGCCAATATGAGCATCCAGGTTCCGCTATTGGTTATTGACCGGAAACGTGTTTCGGTCATGTCTACATTGTTCTCGAACCCGTAGGGTCCGCACGCTTAAGGTTTCGATGACAGTTATATTATGAGTTTACATGTTTTGATGTACCGAAGGAGTTCGGAGTCTCGGATGAGACCGGGGACATGACGAGGAGTCTCGAAATGGTCGAGACGTAAAGATTCATATATTGGATGATATGGTTAGGCCAAGGGGTCAAGCCCATGAGGCTTTAGGTCGGTGCAAAAGGAGTTTTGCGGAGGCCAGGGGGCCAAACGCTAGAGACCCTGGCGTCTGGCCCTGGGCCAGACGCCGAGGCCCATGGCGTCTGGGCCAGACGCCAAGGATTGTGGCGTTTAGTCCTGGAGTCCGAGTGGGACTCTTGCCTTTCGGGCAAAACCAACTTTGAGGAGGCTTTTGCTCCAAGTTTCGACCCCGGGGCTCAACATATAAATAGAGGGGCAGGGCTAGCACCAAAGACACAACAATTGATCCCTTGGATCTCTTAGCCGTGTGCGGTGCCCCCCTCCACCATAGTCCACCTCGATAATATCGTAGCGGTGCTTAGGTGAAGCCCTGCGACGGTAGAACATCAAGATCGTCACCACGCCGTCGTGCTGACGGAACTCTACCTCGACACTCGGCTGGATCGGAGTTCGAGGGACGTCATCGAGCTGAACGTGTGCTAGAACTCGGAGGTGCCGTAGTTTTGGTGCTTGATCGGTCGGGCCGTGAAGACGTACGACTACATCAACCGCGTTGTGCTAACGCTTCCGCTTACGTTCTACAAGGGTATGTAGACAACACTCTCCCCTCTCGTTGCTATGCATCACCATGATCTTGCGTGTACGTAGGAAATTTTTTGAAATTACTACGTTCCCCAACACTTGGATATCTTATCGAGTATCACATCGTACCTGTTCACCGTGGAGCGCGGCACAGTGAGTTCCTCGGCCGCTAGGGCTTCGGATAGTGCCTCGAGGGCTAGTGCAGCTGTCTTATTTTCAGCGCGGAGTGCTATGTCTGGATCACTGGCAAGAGTGATGATTCCGTTGGGCCCGGGCATTTTGAGCTTCATGTACCCGTAATGGGGTATAGCTTGAAAAATTGTGAATGCCTCTCGCCCTAATAAATGTGATATCCGCTGCTAAACGGGGTCACTTGGAACGTTACCTCCTCGGACCTGTAATTGTCCGGCGAGCCGAACACCACATCCAGTGTGATTTTTCCTGTGCAGCATGCTTCCCGACTAGGGATTATTCCTCTAAAGGTTGTGCTGCTTCGCTCAATGCGGCTCCAGTCTATTTCCATTTTTCGAAGGGTTTCCTCGTAAATGAGGTTTAATCCGCCGCCGTCGTCCATGAGTACCTTAGTAAGGCGAAAGCCGTCCACTATTGGACTGAGGACCAATGCGGCTGGTGCTCGGGCTGTTCGGAATTTAGGTTCGTCACTGGCATTAAAGGTAATAGTCGTGTCACTCCATGGATTTATTGTTGCTACCTGGTGGACTTCGGCAAGGCTGCGGAGTGTTCGTTTCCGCATATTATTTTATGCGAAAGTCTCGAAGACTGTTAATACCGCACTGGTGTTGCTGGGCTGGTTCTCTGGAGCTAGAAGCTCTTCGCCACTTTTTGCCACCTGTCTAGTATCCAACATGCTCGAAGGCTATTAGTTGGAGTGCCGCCCTCTGTACTATGAATTTTGCAGGGTCCATTGAGCCATCCCTCCAGTACGGTTCCATGCCCTTTAGGGGTTTTTTGCTTTTTGGTATTTAACCCAGGTGCCTAGCGATGATGCACCCTTTTATTTCGGACTAGGGTTATATTCTGGGTCGGATTATCCCAAAATTTGGTTTCGGTTTTCCAGGCGCTCTCCATCGCACAATACTTTCATACTATGGATGCCAAGTTGGCAAAGCGTGTAATTTCACGACGACTTGTGGCGTTTAGGATTCCCTTGTCCATGCAATTATTGCAGAAAAGTGAAATTGCGTCTTCCTCGCGGCAGTCCTTTATCCTGTCCATAACCAGGAGGAATCTGGCCCAGTAATGGTGTACTGTTTCAGCGGGCTCTTGCCGGATTCGGGATAGATCGCTTATGTTTGGGTGGGCGGGTGGAATTAAATTCGGAACCCCATCCAATCTAAGACTCAAGGGCCGAAAAGTTTCCGAACTTGGAAGCTTGGGTCTTAGATTATCGCAGATGTTGTCCAATGAATCCAGCCCGCTGCCTGACTTTAGGTTCAGGACTTGATCGATGCCCATCTCTCCGCGGGAATCCGGCATGGAGGGGTCGGGAATCCGGACATAGCTAGTCCTTAATATAGAAGAAGGGTCGTCGTACTGTTCCTCCACCACAGCAACGTGGTGGGTAGCCTGGGGAGAGTTGATCTCTCTCAGATCAGTTTTAGGACCAATCTGATCGTAGTCTGTAGCGACTCCCAGGGCGGCGATGCGATCCAAGAGCTCATTTAAGGAGGAGAGCTCCATCGGATCTAGCTGCTCGGCAAGTTCCGAGTTAACGTGAAGATTGCTTTCGATGACCCGAGAAGTCATCGTCGGCGCGGCGGCCGAACAGGCGGTCATAAGAAAACTACCTAGCCGAAGAGTCTGGCCGGTGGCCAAAGCTCCTTTAGCAATGGTGCCATCTTTAAAGATGGGATGAGGCATCCTTCCTGACGGCGACAACATAGAGGAACTCTCAATGAAAGCACCAATGTCGGTGTCAAAACCGGCGGATCTCAGGTAGGGGGTCCCGAACTGTGCGTCTAGGCGGATGGTAACAGGAGACAAGGGACACGATGTTTTTACGCAGGTTCGGGCCCTCTTGATGGAGGTAAAACCCTACTCCTTCTTGATTAATATTGATGATATGGGTAGTACAAGAGTAGATCTACCACGAGATCAAAGAGGCTAAACCCTAGAAGCTAGCCTATGGTATGATTGTTGTTCGTCCTACGGACTAAAACCCTCCGGTTTATATAGACAACGACGAGGGTTAGGGTTACACAGAGTCGGTTACAATGGTAGGAGATCTACATATCCGTATCGCCAAGCTTGCCTTCCATGCCAAGGAAAGTCCCATCCGGACACGGGACGAAGTCTTCAATCTTGTATCTTCATAGTCTAGGAGTCCGGCCAAAGATGATAGTTCGGCTATCCGGACACCCCCTAATCCGGGACTCCCTCACTTACGTTCCGCTATATCGGCTAGGGCGGCATAGGGAACTACTGCGATTGTGTCTCAGTTCTTCCGGACGCGCGCCTCAGTAGAAAGCCGAAAACTGACTGTCATGATACGGCGAGAGCTGGTCAGCTGTTCCAGAGGTTGTAAAATCTTTAAGCATTTCTTCCGCATTATGTGATAACTAATGCAGCGTGCGATGGATCAGCTTTTCTTCCGATCAGGTGCTTACAGAGCCCCTTGTGCGGTCTTCTGAACACCCGGGCTGCACCTACCTTCCTTTTGTCAAAGTCCTATGGCTAAGTGAGAGTGATAAAGCCTTATAGTCCGATTGCCTGGTTCGTTGTGCTGAACACCTCCTTGAAGGACGCAAAAATGGGATAAAGAGTGCTCATGTTTATCCCGAACACCCCCGTACTTCCTACGTGGGGGCAGAAGCCGACGACTGGCCAACTCTCAGAATTAATATATAAAATGGTCGCGCAGGAGGAAAAACTTTCAAATAACAAGCAATAAATAATAGAAATGACCTTGTTCAACATTACAAAGGACAACATGATTGTATTCATGGAAATATAATGTCCTTGGTGCATTGCTCCGCCGCAAGGAGGGATCCTTTCATGACACTATCATAATATAATTCGGGCTTGCGATGCTCCTTCCCTTCTGGCAGTCCCTCGGTCATCAGCTTTTCCACATTCATCTTCCCCCAGTGCACCTTTGCGCGGGAGAAGGCCATTCGCGCACCCTCCATACAGACCGAGCACTTGATGACTTCGATTCGAGGGAAGGCACTCACAAGACGCTTCACGAGCCCGAAGTAGCTGCTTGGAATCGAATCAGCGGGCCATAGCCGGATAATTAAATCCTTCATGGCTAGTTCGGCCGCCTTATGCAGTTCGATCAGCTGTTTCAGTTGATCGGCAAATGGCACTGGATAATTCGGCGCCAGATACTACGACCAGAAGAGCTTCTCTGCAATGCTCCTTTCTTCGGCTCGGTAGAACTAGGCGGCATAAGATATGTTGCTTGGCAGCTCCGCAAATACCCCTGGAGAAATCCGAGTTCAAATTAGTAAACATGATTTTCTCCCTTCAAATACCTCCTTTACATAGAAAAAGCCTTACCCGCCGCGATCTTCCTTGCCTCCTCGATTTCTTTCAGGGTGCCTTGGGCTTCCCCCCGGGCATCACATGCGGCTTGGCGAGCTTGGGAGAGTTCGGAGTCCTTCCCCGCTAAACTCTTCTCCAAGGTCTCACATTTCTTCATGGCCTCTTGAAGCTCTTGCTCGGCTTTAATAACCCTAGCCTCGTGCTTTTCGCGAAGAACCTGCTCTGTGGCTGCCTTCTTCTTGGCTTCGGCCACAGCCTTCTTAAGAGCCTCAATTTCGGCCATCGCCCCTAGAGCACATCATAAAAATAATTCTATCATGCTAACTTATTCATTCGCACTGAATGCGAACAAGGTTTCTGCATACCTTAGTTATCCTCCAACTGCTTCTTCACTCGGCCGAGTTCTCCTTCAACCCGCTCCAAACTCTGCCTCGGTCCGGAGACTTCCGCAGTTTGAGAGGCGGCAGTTGCTACAGACGCCTGCTTTTGAACAAAAGGGAGATGCCATAAAGTGAGTCTCATGCGAACATATATTTGATCCTATGTTCGGTTCTTTCTTTCACCGAACAGTGTATCAGGGGCTACTACCTATACTATGACACTCTTCAAAACCTCACAAAACATAACTCAAAGATCGTTATAAGGCTGATACAGGCTTCATTCAGTCCACTCTCAGCGGACTAAATCTTCTCAAACACCGCACCCATAAGGGCACGGTGTTCATCGACGATGGAGGCGCTTTTCAGCACCGGTGATAAAGTATCCGGCACCTCTGGTTGGACAGAGGTTGCCGGTGGAACAGGCACACCCCCTCCAGCCGAGGGAGGCCGCCTGCCTGATTCTGGAACCGTATTGGTCTCCGGAATTGTGTCCGGCTGGGGGCCGAATTCAAGATAGCCCCCGCCATCGACGTCCGTGGGAGCCTTCTCTCCCATGTGTCCGGCCCCTGAACTTTGACCTCCTAGCGCCGCCTTTACAATCTCCCCCCCCCCCTCCTTGGCCTGGGTCCTTCTGGGACAATACCTCAGTATCGTTTACGTGTTGTGGGGAAGGGGCCTTTAGGGGTGTCCCGCTGTCCATAGCATCCGAGCCCAGTGAATCCTCTGACGAGGATTGTTTGGTGCGGGATCTCGCCGGACTGCCAAAAAGCATGGATCAATGATTAAAAAATCGTACCTTATTGAGTCTGGATGCGCAAACGTGTTCGGATTTTATATACTCATGAGTTCACCAGGGGCTGGGCCCTGGGATCCCACTCTGGGCTGCTGTCGGCAGCGGCGGTGGACTCCTCTGGAACGGGAGTTTTCCCCTTCTTAGGCGACTCGCCCTCCAAAGATGTGGAGGTCGTCCTTTTCTTTCTTCCCCTCACTGGGGATTGGTCTTCCTCCTCTTCCTTGACCTCTCCGGAGGAAGAGCGGGCATCGGAGTCTTCGGATATTATGTCGGAAGTGTCGCGACGACTGATACGTCTCCAACGTATCTATAATTTTTTATTGTTCCATGCTATTATATTACCCCTTTTGGATGTTTATGGGCTTTATTTTACACATTTATATCATTTTTGGGACTATTGGAGCTTATAATATTTCCTGTTGAGTTTTGTGTTGTGAAGTTTTCAAGTTTTGGGTAAGGCTTTTATGGACTATGGAATAAAGGGTGCTGACGGTGTCAAAACCGGTGGATCTCGGGTAGGGGGTCCCGAACTGTGCGTCTAGGTGGATGGTAACAGGAGACAAGGGACACGATGTTTTTACCCAGGTTCGGGCCCTCTCGATGGAGGTAAAACCCTACTCCTGCTTGATTAATATTGATGATATGGGTAGTACAAGAGTGGATCTACCACGAGATCAAGGAGGCTAAACCCTAGAAGCTATCCTATGGTATGATTGTTGTAATGGTTGTTCGTCCTACGGACTAAAACCCTCCGGTTTATATAGACACCGGAGAGGCTAGGGTTACACAGAGTCGGTTACAATGGTAGGAGATCTACATATCCGTATCGCCAAGCTTGCCTTCCACGCCAAGGAAAGTCCCATCCGGACACGGGACGAAGTCTTCAATCTTGTATCTTCATAATCTTGGAGTCCGGCTGATGATGATAGTCCGGCTATCCGGACACCCCCTAGTCCAGGACTCCCTCAGTAGCCCCTGAACCAGGCTTCAATGACGACGAGTCCGGCGCGCATATTGTTCGGCATTGCAAGGCAGGTTCCTCCTCCGAATAATTCATAGAAGATTTGTGAACACCAGGATAGTGTCCGGCTCTGCAAAATAAATTCCACATAGTACCGTAGAGAGAATAATATGTACACAAGTTCAATCTGCTGACGTATTTTGTGGCACGATGTCACACCACCACCAAGCCTTTACTTGAATCGTTTTTTATTATACCACCTCAGCACGTTTAGCGAAGCAGTTTCCTTGGCACGTCGTGTCAAAGCAGAGATCGTGCTCCCCTTATTCCGGGATTCCCATCAATACGGACGTGGGTAACCCAACCACGCCATTGATTGTGGCACTTGGGAGATAAGCGAGTTTTACCAGGCCGGTGGGGACGCATAGTCTTCATCCGCCCATATATAAGGGGATAAGGATCCGCCTTTTTTACCTACGCCTTCTTTCTCCTTTGCTTATCCATCTCCGCACACTCGAGCTCCAGCGCTCAAGTCCGCACATCTCGTCTCAACCTTCTCCAGCCATGTCCGGAGTGGGAGGCAAGTGGATGGCTTCCTCTGTTACGGATGTTGGAAATATGCCCTAGAGACAATAATAAATTAGTTATTATTATATTTCCTTGTTCATGATAATCATTTATTATCCATGCTATAATTGTATTGATAGGAAACTCAGATACATGTGTGGTACATAGACAACACCATGTCCATAGTGAGCCTCTAGTTGACTAGCTCGTTGATCAACAGATGGTTACGGTTTCCAGACCATGGACATTAGATGTCGTTGATAACGGGATCACATCATTAGCAGAATGATGTGATGGACAAGACCCAATCCTAAGCCTAGCACAAAGATCATAGTTCGTATGCTAAAGCTTTTTTAATGTCAAGTATCATTTCCTTAGACCATGAGATTGTGAAACTCCCGGATACCGTAGGAATGCATTGGGTGTACCAAACGTCACAACGTAACTGGGTGGCTATAAAGATGCACTACAGGTATCTCCGAAAGTGTCTGTTGGGTTGGCATGAATCGAGACTGGGATTTGTCACTCCGTTTGACGGAGAGGTATCTCTGGGCCCACTCGGTAGGACATCATCATAATGTGCACAATGTGACCAAGGGGTTGATCACGGGATGATGTGTTACAGAACGAGTAAAGAGACTTGCCGGTAACGAGATTGAACAAGGTATCGGGATACCGACGATCGAATCTCGGGCAAGTACAATACTGTTAGACAAAGGGAATTGTATACGGGATCGATTGAGTCCTTGACATCGTGGTTCATCCGATGAGCTCATCGTGGAACATGTGGGAGCCAACATGGGTATCCAGATCCCGCTATTGGTTATTGACCAGAGAACGTCTCGGTCATGTCTACATGTCTCCCGAACCCGTAGGGTCTACACACTTAAGGTTCGATGCGCTAGGGTTATAAAGGAAGTTTGTATGTGGTTACCGAATGTTGTTCAGAGTCCCGGATGAGATCCCGGACGTCACGAGGAGTTCCGGAATGGTCCGGAGGTAAAGATTTATATATGGAAAGTTGTTGTTCGGGTTCTGGAAAAAGTTCGGTTTTTTCCGGTATTGTACCGGGAAGCTTCCAGAAGGTTCCGGAGGATTTCGGAGGGGTCCGGAGGTCCGAAAATTGTCCCACCACGTCCAATACAGTAGCATGGGCTGTAGGGGGGCACCCTAGCCTTAATGGTCCAGGGGCACCAGCCCCCCCAAGGCAATGCGCATGGGAGGGGGGAAACCCTAAGGGGAAGGGCCTCCACTTGACTTGGGAGGCACTCCTCCCCCCTTGGCCGCCGCCCCCTCCTCAGATTGGATCTGAGGGGGCCGGCCCCCCTCTCCCTTGCCCCTATATATATGTGGGGGGGGTGGGAGGGCAGCCGCACCAAAAAGTCCAGGCGCAGCCCTCCCCCTCTCCCAAGTACTCCTCCTCTCCCGCGGTGCTTGGCGAAGCCCTGCAGGATTGCCACGCTCCTCCATCACCACCACGCCATCGTGCTGCTGCTGGAAGGAGTCTTCCCCAACCTCTCCCTCTCACCTTGCTGGATCAAGGCATGGGAGACGTCCCCGGGCTGTACGTGTGTTGAAAGCGGAGGTGCCGTCCGTTCGGCACTAGGATCTCCAGTGATTTGGATCACGATGAGTATGACTCCTTCAACCACGTTCTCTTGAACGCTTCTGCTTATCGATCTACGAGGGTATGTAGATGCACTCTCCTTCCCCTCGTTGCTAGTCTCTCCATAGATAGATCTTGGTGTTGCGTAGAAAAATTTGAATTTCTGCTACGTTCCCCAACAGTGGCATCATGAGCTAGGTCTATTGCGTAGATCCTTTGCACGAGTAGAACACAAAGTAGTTGTGGGCGTTGATGTTGTTCAATATGCTTACCGTTACTAGTCCAATCTTGATTCGGCAGCATCGTGGGATGAAGCAGCCAGGACCGACCTTACACGTACTCTTACGTGAGACAGGTTCCACCGATTGACATGCACTTGTTGCATAAGGTGGCTAGCGGGTGCCAGTCTCTCCCACTTTAGTCGGATCGGATTCGATGAAAAGGGTCCTTATGAAGGGTAAATAGCAATTGACATATCACGTTGTGGTTTTTGCGTAGGTAAGAAACGTTCTTGCTAGAAACCCATAGCAGCCACGTAAAACATGCAAACAACAATTAGAGGACGTCTAACTTGTTTTTGCAGGGTATGCTATGTGATGTGATATGGCCAAGAAGAATGTGATGAATGATATGTGATGTATGAGATTGATCATGTTCTTGTAATAGGAATAACGACTTGCATGTCGATGAGTATGACAACCGGCAGGAGCCATAGGAGTTGTCTTAATTTATTGTATGACCTGCGTGTCATTGAACAACGCCATGTAATTACTTTACTTTATTGCTAACCGGTAGCCATAGTAGTAGAAGTAATGAGGTGGCGAGATAACTTCATGAAGACACGATGATGGAGATCATGATGATGAAGATCATGGTGTCATGCCGGTGACGATGATGATCATGGAGCCCCGAAGATGGAGATCAAAAGGAGCAATGCGATATTGGCCATATCATGTGACTATTTGATTGCATGTGATGTTTATCATGTTTATACATCTTATTTGCTTAGAGCGACGGTTGTAGATAAGATGATCCCTCATTAAAATTTCAAGAAAGTGTTCCCCCTAACTGTGCACCGTTGCGAAAGTTCGTCGTTTCGAAGC
The DNA here is from genome assembly GCA_963921465.1 of Triticum timopheevii. Lineage (NCBI taxonomy): Eukaryota > Viridiplantae > Streptophyta > Magnoliopsida > Poales > Poaceae > Triticum > Triticum timopheevii. The sequence continues at coordinate 552,337,490 of OY997272.1, read as the reverse complement.
ACCACGTGATGATCGGGTGTGATAGATTCTTACGTTCACATACAACGGGTGTAAGCCAGATTTACACACGCGAAACACTTAGGTTAACTTGACGAGCCTAGCATGTACAGACATGGCCTCGGAACACAAGAGACCGAAAGGTCGAGCATGAGTCGTATGGAGGATACGATCAACATGAAGATGTTCACCGATGATGACTAGTCCGTCTCACGTGATGATCGGACACGGCCTAGTTGACTAGGATCATGTAATCACTTAGATGACTAGAGGGATGTCTATCTGAGTGGGAGTTCATAAGATGAACTTAATTATCCTGAACATAGTCAAAAGATCTTTGCAAATTATGTCGTAAGGTCGCGCTTTAGTTCCACTGTTTAGATATGTTCCTAGAGAAAATATAGTTGAAAGTTGACAGTAGCGATTATGCGGACAGTAGAAAGCTTATGTCCTTAATGCACCACTCAGTGTGCTGAACCCCAAACGTCGTTTGTGGATGTTGCGAACATCGGACATACACGTTTTGATAACTACGTGATAGTTCAGTTAAACGGTTTAGAGTTGAGTCACCAAAGATGTTTTCGAAACATTGCGGAACATATGAGGTGTTTCGAGGGCTGAAATTGGGATTTCGGGCTCGTGCCCACGTCAAGAGGTATGAGACCTCCGACGATTTTCTTAGCCTGCAGACTAAGGGAGAAAAGCTCAATCGTTGAGCTTGTGCTCAAATTGTCTGAGTGCAACAATCACTTGAATCGAGTGGGAGTTGATCTTCCAGATGAGATAGTGATGTTTCTCCAAAGTCATTGCCACCAAGCTGCTAGAGCTTCGTGATGAACTATAACATATCAGGGATAGAAATGATGATCCTTGAGGTATTCGCGATGTTTGACACCGCGAAAGTAGAAATCAAGAAAGAGCATCAATTGTTGATGGTTGGTGAAACCACTAGTTTCAAGAAGGGCAAGGGCAAGAAGGGATACTTCATGAAACGGCAAATCAGCTATTGCTCTAGTGAAGAAACCCAAGGTTGAACCCAAACCCGAGACTAAGTGCTTCTGTGATAAGGGGAACAACCACTGGAGCAGAATTACCCTAGATACTTGGTAGATAAGAAGGTTGGCAAGGTCGATAGAAGTATATTGGATATACATTATGTTAATGTGTACTTTACTAGTACTCCTAGTAGCACCAGGGTATTAGATACCGGTTCGGTTACTAAGTGTTAGTAACTCGAAATAAAAGAGCTACGGAATAAACGGAGACTAGCTAAAGGTGAGCTGACGATATGTGTTGGAAGTGTTTCCAAGTTTGATATGATCAAACATCGCACGCTCCCTCTACCATCAAGATTAGTATTAAACCTGAGTAATTGTCATTTGGTGTTTGCGTTGAGCATAGACATAATTGGATTATGTCTATCGCAATACGGTTATTCATTTAAGGAGAATAATGGTTACTCTATTTATTTGAATAATACCTTCAATGATCTTGCACCTAAAGGAATGGTTTATTGAATCTTGATCGTAGTGATACACATTTTCATGCCAAAAGATATAAGATAGTAATGATAGTACCACTTACTTATGGCACTGCCATGTAAGTCATATTGGTATAAAACGCATGAAGAAGCTCCATATTGATGGATCTTTGGACTCACTCGTTTTTAAAAAGTTTGAGACATGCGAACCATGTCTATTGGTGTATACGCATGAAGAAACTCCATGCAGATGGATCGTTTGGACTCACTTGATTTTGAATCACTTGAGATATGCAAATCTTACCACATGGGCAAGATGACTGAAAAGCCTCGTTTTCAGTGAGATAGAACAAGATAGCAACTTGTTGGAAGTAACACATTTTGATGTGTGCAGTCCAATGAGTGCTGAGGCATGCAGTGAATATCGTTATGTTCTTACTTCACAGATGATTCGAGTAGATGTTGAGTATATTTACTTGATGAAACACAAGTCTGAATTATTGAATGGTTCAAGTAATTTCATATTGAAGTTGAAGATCATTGTGACAAGAGGATAAAATGTCTATGATATGATCATAGAGATGAGTATCTGAGTTACCAGTTTGGCACACAATTAAGACATTGTGGAAATTGTTTCACAATTAATACCGCCTGGAACACCATAGTGTGATGGTGTGTCCGAACATAATAGTTGCACCCTATTGGATATGGTGCGTACCATGATGTCTCTTATCGAATTACCACTATCGTTTATGGGTTAGGCATTAGAGACAACCACATTCACTTTAAATAGGTCACCACGTAATTCCGTTGAGATGACACCGTTTGAACTATGGTTTGAGAAACCTAAGTTGTCGTTTCATAAAAGTTTGGGGTTGCGATGCTTACGTGAAAAAGTTTCAGGTTGTTAAGCTTGAACCCAAAGCGGATAAAATGCATCTTCATAGGACACCCAAAACAGTTGGGTATACCTCCTAATTCAGATCCAAAAGCTATAGGGATTCTTTCTTTAATCGCGTCCTTTCTTGAGGAAAAGTTTGTCTCGAAAAGTTGAGTGGGAGGATGGTGGAGACTTGATATGGTTATTGAACCGTCACTACAAATACTGTGTAGCAGGGCACTTGAAGTTGTTCCTGTGGCATGTACACTAATTGAAGTAGAAGCTTATGATAGTGATCATGAAACTTCGGATCAAGTCACTACCATACCTCGTAGGGTGACAAGGATGCGTACTGCTTCAGAGTGGTACAGTAATCCTATCTTGAAGGTCATGTTGCTAGACAACAATGAACCTACGAGCTATGGAGAAGCAATGGTGGGCCCAAATTCCGATAAATGGTTAGAAGCCATGAAATCCGAGATAGGATCCATGTATCAGACCAAAGCATGGACTTTGGTGGACTTGCCCGATGATCGGCAAGCCATTGAGATAATTGGATCTTTAAGAAGACGGATGTGGACTGTAATGTCACCGTCTATGAAGCTCGACTTGTGGCGAAGAGTTTTTCACAAGTTCAAGGAGTTGACTACAATGAGATTTTCTCATCCGTAGCGATGCTTAAGTCCGTCGGAATCATGTTAGCATTAGCTGCATTTATGAAATCTGGCAGATGGATGTCAAAACGAGTTTCCTTACCAGTCTTCGTAAGGAAAGGTTGTATGTGATACAATCAGAAAGGTTTTGTCGATCCTAAGGATGCTAAAAAGGTATGCTGGCTCCAGCGATCCTTCTAAGGACTAGAGTAAGCATCTCGGAGTTGTAATGTACACTTTGATGAGATGATCAAAGATTTTGGATTTATACAAAGTTTATGATAAACTTATATTTCCAAAGAAGTGAGTGGGAGCACTATAGAATTTCTGAAGAGTATATGTTGTTGACATATTGTTGATCAGAAATGATGTAGAATTTCTGGAAAGCATATAGGGTTATTTGAAAAGTGTTTTTCAATGGAAAACCTGGATTAAGCTACTTGAACATTGAGCATCAAGATCTATAATGATAGATCAAAAACGCTTAATGGTACTTTCAAAATGAGCACATACCTTGACATGATCTTGAAGGTGTTCAAGATGGATCAGTCAAAGAAGGAGTTCTTGCCTGAGTTGTAAGGTATGAAGTTAAGACTTAAAGCTCGACCACGGCAGAAAAGAGAGAAAGGACGAAGGTCGTCCCCTATGCTTTAGACGTAGGCTCTACAGTATGCTATGTTGTGTACCGCACCGGAAGTGTGCCTTGCCATGAGTCAGTCAAGGGGTGCAAGAATGATCCAGGCATGGATCATTGGACAGCAGTCAAAAATTGTCCTTGGAGTAAATAAGGACATGTTTCTCGATTATGGAGGTGATAAAGAGTTCGGCGTAAAGGGTTACGTCGATGCAAGTTTTAACACCTATCCGAGTGACTCTGAATAGCAAACCGGATACGTATAGTGGAGCGACCATTTGGAATAGCTCCAAGTGGAGCGTGGAAGCAGCATTTACAGAATGACCTAGAGATTTGCGAAGTACAGACCCGTTGACTAAAACCTCTCTCACAAGCAAAACATGATCAAACCCCAGAACTCATTGAGTCTTAATCACATGATGATGTGAACTAGTTTAATGACACTAGTAAACTCTTTGGATGTTGGTCACATGGCGATGTGATGTGTGAATGTTAATCACATGACGATGTGAACTAGATTATTGACTCTAGTGCAAGTGGGAGACTGTTGGAAATATGCCCTAGAGACAATAATAAATTAGTTATTATTATATTTCCTTGTTCATGATAATCGTTTATTATCCATGCTATAATTGTATTGATAGGAAACTCAGATACATCTGTGGGTACATAGACAACACCATGTCCCTAGTGAGCCTCTAGTTGACTAGCTCGTTGATCAACAGATGGTTACGGTTTCCTGACCATGGACATTAGATGTCGTTGATAACGGGATCACATCATTAGCAGAATGATGTGATGGACGAGACCCAATCCTAAGCCTAGCACAAAGATCGTAGTTCGTATGCTAAAGCTTTTTTAATGTCAAGTATCATTTCCTTAGACCATGAGATTGTGCAACTCCCGGATACCGTAGGAATGCTTTGGGTGTACCAAACGTCACAACGTAACTGGCTGGCTATAAAGGTGCACTACAGGTATCTCCGAAAGTGTCTGTTGGGTTGGCATGAATCGAGACTGGGATTTGTCACTCCGTGTGACGGAGAGGTATCTCTGGGCCCACTCAGTAGCACATCATCATAATGTGCACAATGTGACCAAGGGGTTGATCACGGGATGATGTGTTACGGAACGAGTAAAGAGACTTGCCGGTAACGAGATTGAACAAGGTATCGGGATACCGACGATCGAATCTCGGGCAAGTACAATACCGTTAGACGAAGGGAATTGTATACGGGATCGATTGAGTCGTTGACATCGTGGTTCATCCGATGAGATCATCGTGGACCATGTGGGAGCCAACATGGGTATCCAGATCCCGTTGTTGGTTATTGACCGGAGAACATCTCGGTCATGTCTACATGTCTCCCAAACCCGTAGGGTCTACACACTTAAGGTTGGATGACGCTAGGGTTATAAAGGAAGTTTGTATGTGGTTACTGAATGTTGTTCGGAGTCCCGGATGAGATCCCGGACGTCACGAGGAGTTCCGGAATGGTCCGGAGGTAAAGATTTATATATGGAAAGTTGTTGTTCGGGTTCCGGAAAAAGTTCGGTTTTTTCCGGTATTGTATCGGGAAGCTTCCAGAAGGTTCCGGAGGATTCTGGAGGGGTTCGGAGGTCCGGAAATTGTTCCACCACGTCCAATACAGTAGCATGGGCTGTAGGGGGGCGCCCTAGCCTTAATGGGCCAGGGGCACCAGCCCCCTCCAAGGCCCATGCGCATGGGAGGGGGGAAACCCTGAGGGGGAGGGCCTCCACTTGACTTGGGAGGCACTCCTCCCCCCTTGGCCGCCGCCTCCTCCTCAGATTGGATCTGAGGGGGCCGGCCCCCCTCTCCCTTGCCCCTATATATATGTGGTGGGTGGGAGGGCAGCCGCACCAAAAAGTCCTGGCGCAGCCCTCCCCCTCTCCCAAGTACTCCTCCTCTCCCGCGGTGCTTGGCGAAGCCCTGCAGGATTGCCACGCTCCTTCATCACCACCACGCCGTCGTGCTGCTGCTGGACGGAGTCTTCCCCAACCTCTCCCTCTCACCTTGCTGGATCAAGGCATGGGAGACATCACCGGGCTGTACGTGTGTTGAACGCGGAGGTGCCGTCCGTTTGGCACTAGGATCTCCAGTGATTTGGATCACGACGAGTACGACTCCTTCAACCCCGTTCTCTTGAACGCTTCCTCTTATCGATCTACACGGGTATGTAGATGCACTCTCCTTCCCCTCGTTGCTAGTCTCTCCATAGATAGATCTTGGTGTTGCGTTGAAAATTTTGAATTTCTGCTACGTTCCCCAACAACGGAGGGGCACATCGAAAAACTGCGCGGCGCCGGATACCTATCCAGCGACATCGCGCACCGGCTGCCCGACAAGGGGCAGCTCATCCCCACCCCCAGGCCCCATGAGAGGGTCGTATTTCTTCCCCACTTCCTGCGCGGACTGGGCTTCCCACTTCATCCCTTCGTCCGGGGGCTCATGTACTACTACGGCCTGGACTTCCACGATCTGGCACCAAACTTCATCCTCAACATCTCGGTGTTTATCATCTTGTGCGAGGCCTTCCTCTACATCCAGCCCCACTTCGGCTTGTGGCTAAAAACCTTCAATGTCAAGCCGAAGGTAGTGAAGGGCGTCCAAGCGGAGTGCGGAGGCGCCATGGTGGGCAAAATGCCCAACATCCTCTGGCTTGAGGGCGCCTTCGTGGAAACCATCAAAGGGTGGCAATCGGGGTGGTTCTATATCACTGAGCCGCGTGACCCTAAATGGGCAGCGGCCCCCGAGTTCAGATCTGGTACCCCCATGCAGCTCACCTCCTGGAAAGAGAAGGGCTTGCTATGGGGCAGTTCGGAGGAGCTGACCGGACTCCAGTCCTGTCTCCAGACCCTGGTGAACAAGAAGCTTAAGCTTATCAACGTGATCCAGGTCATGCTCGTCCGCCGGATTCTCCCCTGCCAACAACGGGCCATCAATCTGTGGGAGTTCGATCTAGCACAGCACCGGACCCTGAGCGGGCTCTTCGACACGACGTATGAAGCCGCCTGGAGGGTGCTGTTCAAGGGCAGAGAAGCCCCCGCATCCGCGACTGAAGATCGCGGATTCAGCATGAAACGCCCGGCCGGTGTGGTAAGATATGTTATCCTTTATGGGACATTTATTTCTTTCATAGTTTAACTCTGTTGTGGGATCTAAAATTCCAAATGCCTTTAACAGGACTGGCAGAGGACGTCCGGACAGGTTAACTGTCCGGCTCCCCTCCCCAAAGACCCAGCGGATACCCGTTTAACGGGGTTGCTAGTCCCGGCACTTTATGTGGTGCCGGAGAAGAAGGCCAAGAAGAAGGCCACGGGAACCCGGAGGAGTTCCCGGAGCCAGGTGGTATCGGACTCATCATCCGATGGCTCCGAGGCGGACTCCTCCCCCGAAGACGAGGAGGAGAAAGAGGACTCTCCCCAAGAGGGGGGAGAGAGGAAGAGGAAGGCTTCCCTAACGAGGGAGGCCGAAGGGTCCAAGAAGGGGAGGACCCTTCCTCCAGACTGCTCTGCCAACACCGACGACGGCGACGAGGAGTGGCCCTCAAGGGCCAAGCCCCTGGCAAGATCGTAAGTATCCGGATTCCTGAGTGATTTATAATTTTTCCTTGTGCCGCGTAGTGTCCTTCTAATGCCGCATACAACCTGCAGTCCGGCCGAGGAGGATCTACCCGCTTCATCGAGCGGGTCCTTGGCTCCGTCGGATGTGGATTCCATTCCGACCGCCTCCACCCCTCGTGATGCTGAGGACACCGAGGTGGGATCCCAGGAGGGGACCCGCCAGGAGGGGGAGGCTCTGGAGGTGCCACAGGGCAACCTCCCGGACCTCGTATCGGACTCCGCACCGGAACCCGCAGTGGTTCCGGAGTCCGGCAGGCGGCCCCTTCGTAAGAAGGGCAAGATGGTGACACCAGCAGCCTCCTTCCAACCGGAGGCGCCGGACAACTTGTTGGAGGCGCTTAACGGCGCTTCCATCGAGGAAGAGCACCGCACTATCATGAGTGCGGTGATTCAGAAGGTTCAGCTCGCCAAAAGCGGGCTGACCGAAGCCTGCAGCAGCCTTCTAACAAGCTTTGAGGTAAGAAGTTTTAAAATATGCAATGTAATACCGCATAGACAGTAGCCCCTGATGCTCAGTTCGGTGTTCGGAAAGAAAAGCCGAACTGAGGATCTAAAAAGATATACACAGGAGTTCTAAAGATTATGTCAATATGGGGTTGCAGGCTGCGCTGCTGACCTCTGCCGCATTGACTGCGGAGGTCGGTGCTTTGAAGCAAGACCTCGAGCGGACCGAGAACGAGCTCGGCCTTGCCAAGAAGCGGCTCGAGGACACAGAAGGTGAGTAACACCGTGTTAAATTTGTACCTTACAGAAAAGGATTTTGGTTGCAATAGAAATAACAACGATAACATGGGCACTGCAGGGGCCACGAACGAGGTGGCGACCCTGAAGGAGGCCGTGTCCGCAGCCGAACGTAATGCGACCACGGAACGGGTGGAGCGAGAGAAGCAAGAGGCGCGGGTGGCGAAGGTGCGGCAAGAGCTGCAGGCTCTCATGGAAAAGCATGAGTGTTTGGAGCGAGACTCGAAGACTCGAGAGTCCGATCTTGCCTCGGCTCTTGAGAGTGCCAAAGCCGCTAAGGCCGAGGCCCATAAGGCCCTTCAGGAGATTGAGGCGGTGAAGAAAATAGCGGCGGGTAAGGCATTTTTCATGCAAAGCAAGCATGTGAATGTGAATTACCTGTTACTTACCCGAATTCGGAGCTCTCCAGGAGCGTTTGCAGATCTGCCTCGCAGCGTGTCCGATGCCGCCGCATTCTACCGGGCCGAGGAGGGGAGATCAATGGAGAAGGTCTTCTGGTCTCAGTACGCTGAGGCCGGACATCCCGTGCCCCTTAGCGACCAGCTGAAGCAGCTGGTCGAGCTCCACAAGATAGCCGAGCAGGCCATGAAGGGCTGCATAGTCTGGCTGTGGCCTGAAGGCCATGCCTGGAAGCTACTTCGGCATGGTGCGGCGGCTGGTGGATGTGTGCCCCTGGATGGAAGTCATCAAGCGCTCCGCCTGCATTGAAGGTGCCCGTCGGGCCCTTGCCCACGCAAAGGTGCACTGGGGCAGGCTGGATGCTGAGAGGCTTCTAACGGACGCGCCGCCAGCGGGCAAGGAGTATCGTACGCCCGAGATGTACTATAAGAGTGTCCTGAAGGGTGCCCGCAAGATTGCGGATGAGTGCCCCAAAAATGTAATTTTTGAGTAGACTCGCAATCTGTTATCCTGTGCGCTGAAAACTTTGTTCATATGTGCTAAGCAACGCTTATTTATTTAAAATATTACCTTCTGTTCGGCCGTTTATTAAATCTGAGAGATGGCAAGTCGTCGGCTTCAGCCCCCATGCCACGAGTGCTGGGGTGTTCGGGATAAACTTGAGCACTCTTGTTCCCATTTTTGGGTCCATCTAGGGAGGCGCTCAACACAACGAACAAGGCAACCAGACTTATAATGCTTGAACACTCTCACTTAGCCATAGAATTCTATATTTTAAATTTCGGCGAAGCCCCTAGTATTCGGAAGACCGAGTTCGGGGCGCTATCCACGCCTGGGCCGAACGAAGCCGGTTCCTCGCTCTAAGCGGCATAAGTCTTTAGGGACTCGAAAAGACCTCTCGAACAGCGACCGGCTCTCGCGTTATCATGACAGTCAGTTTTAGCTTTCTCCACTGAGGCGCTCGCCCAGCTCAACCGGGGCGCAATCGCAGTGGTTCTCCCAGTGCTACCTTAGCCGACGGAACGGAACATAAGTTACCAAAACATGGGAGCCGGGCAAACCCAACTATTGACCCAAGACATGATTCAGAGCAGATGCATATAATTCTATAAGTTCGGGGTGCCGCACTTGTGAAAGTGTTCGGACTTATCACACCGTTATGTGGGGAACGTAAGCCCCTGGTGTATTCGGCCGTAACAAAGTGTACGGATGCGAGATGTCATAAATGAACATATATAAGAAAAGGAATGCAATTATAAGCGAAAAGTGATGCATTGTTTATTCAAGGAATTCTGCCATGAGTGCAGAACGATACAAATAGTGCGGTAAGCAAGGGATTGGACTATTTAAACATGTCCCCCTCCAGGGGTAGGCTGCGGACTGGTGTATTTAACAAATTTAATGCTCATAATGGAGACCACCTAAGTGTTCGTCGTAGCCTTTGTCCTTCCCTGGCTGTTGCATCGTGAGTTCGGCAGGTTCACCGCCGGACAGGGTCTCTGGTGAACGGAGTCCTGTGGATAAATAGAAAAAAGAAAAAAAAAAGGAAAATAAAAAGAGCGACACACTTGGGAGCCCCTGGTGTGGTTGAGCCGCATTCTGGGCCTGTCGTGGTCGTGCCCCTCCCCCTATGCCCATGGTATCTCCAGAGCGTAATGATGTACACGAAGAGCTGGTCTTGCAATCATGCAAGGGCTGGGGTTGGGGCCGCATTGCTACGCGTGCTCGGAATGTGCCAGGTGGTCTTGATTGATGTTACTCCGGGCGTGTTTGGCCATGTCCGGTCGCTTAACGGCCGGACTCAAAAATTGCCTTAAAAGGCTGCTCTGTACTTCTGCCGCGATAGCCGCTATGTGTTCCTCCGTTCGGAGGGAGCGTTCAGTATTTCCGTTGACCGTGATGACTCCACGAGGGCCTGGCATCTTGAGCTTAAGGTATGCATAATGCGGCACCGCGTTGAACTTTGCGAACGCGGTTCGCCCGAGCAGAGCGTGATAGCCACTGCGAAACGGGACTATGTCGAAGATTAACTCCTCGCTTCGGTAATTATCCGGGGATCCGAAGACCACTTCCAGTGTGACTGAGCCTGTACAATTGGCCTCAACACCTAGTATGATGCCTTTGAAGGTCATCTTTGTAGGTTTAATCCTTGAGGGGTCCATGCCCATCTTGCGCACTGTATCCTGATAAAGCAGGTTCAGGCTACTGCCGCCGTCCATCAGGACTCTAGTGAGGTGAAATCCATCGATGATTGGGTCTAAAACCAATGCGGCGAATCCGCCATGGCGGATACTGGTGGGGTGGTCCCTTCGATCGAAAGTGATCGGGCAAGAGTACCATGGAATGAACTTCGGGGCGACTGGCTCCATCACATATACGTCCCTAAGTGCACGCTTCCGCTCCCTCTTGGGTATATGGGTTGCGTATATCATGTTTACCGTCCGCACTTGTGGGGGGAAACCCTTCTGTCCTCTACTGTTCGGCAGCCGAGTCTCTTCCTCGTCATCGCTGTGCAGCCCCTTGTCATTGTTTTCGGCAATTAACTTGCCTGCCTGCTTGAATACCCAACAATCCCTGTTGGTGTGGTTGGCTGGCTTTTCGGGGGTGCCATGTATCTGGCAAGAGCGGTCGAGTATTCGGTCCAAATTGGATGGACCCGAAGTGGTTCTTTTGAATGGCTTCTTCCGCTGACCGGGTTTAGAGCCTCTGAATCCAGCGTTGACTGCCGTATCCTCATTGTTATCGCCGTTAACGCAGCGTTTGTTTTTGTTTCGACGCGACCTGCCATTGCGGTCCTTAGTATCCGGACTGCCAGCATTTTTGCTGAGGTTGTTGCTGCGGGCTAGCCAGCTGTCATCCCCCGCACAGAAGCGGGTCATGAGTGATGTGAGGGCTGCCATGGATTTCGGCTTTTCCTGTCCTAGGTGCCGAGCCAGCCACTCGTCGCGGATGTTGTGTTTGAAGGCTGCGAGGGCCTCAGCATCCGGATAGTCGACGATTTGATTTTTCTTTGTGAGGAACCGTGTCCAGAACTGTCTGGCCGACTCATCTGGCTGCTGAATTATGTGGCTTAGGTCATCGGCGTCTGGTGGTCGCACATATGTGCCCTGGAAGTTGTCAAGGAATGCGGCTTCCAGGTCCTCCCAACACCCAATTGATTCTGCTGGCAAGCTGTTAATCCAATGCCGATCTGGTCCTTTAAGCTTGAGTGGGAGATATTTGATGGCGTGGAGATCGTCACCACGGGCCATATGGATGTGAAGGAGATAATCTTCAATCCAAACCGCGGGGTCTGTTGTGCCATCATAGGATTCAATGTTCACGGGTTTAAACCCTTCGGGGATTTGATGATCCATTACTTCGTCTGTGAAGCATAGTGGGTGTGCGGCGCCTCTATATTGAGCAATATCGCGACGTAGCTCAAGAGAGCTTTGTCTGCTATGTTCGGCCCGGCCGGAGTTGCTGTATCCGGCGCGACGGTAGTCGTCGTGGGTCGTGGGGCGCCCACGTGATCCGTAGATAGATCTTGATTGTCTTGCCTTACCCTCCAATATATCCCGCAAGTCCGGCGCATTCCCCCGTGGCTTCGCGCTTTTCTAGCGGTGCCGGGGTACGGTTCTGGCGGAGGGCCTGGATGCCTCTCTGTCGCGGCCACGAGGTGGTCGGTCTGCCGTATTGTGCGCTGGTGATGAAGGTTTGTATGCTTCCTCCTCTAGTGGGGGGAGCAACTTGCGTTTTGGGTAGCTTTTGGAGGGGCGTTCGAGTTCATACTCTTCGGCCGCGAGGACCTCGGTCCATCTGTCGGCCAGCAGGTCTTGATCAGCTCGAAGCTGTTGCTGCTTTTTCTTTAGGCTGTTTGCCGTGGCCATTAGCCTGCGTTTAAAACGCTCTTGTTCGACGGGATCCTCGGGCACGACGAATTCGTCGTCGTTGAGGCTTGCCTCGTCTCCGGAGGGATCCATGTAATTTTCATCCTCGACCTCCTCGTTTGCCGCTCTCTCATGAGGGCTGGCTTCTGCATCCTCCTGCGCTGAATCTTGCTGGAGGGGGTTTTCTTCGGCACTCTCTGGGGTGTTATTATCTCCGGTGCCGGAATCTCCATTCTTGCTGTGGCGGGATTTAGAGTGGCGCCGCTGACGTCGGCGCTTTGGCTGTTTCTTAGGGGAATCTGCCTCCGCTGCTTCCTCGCCATTTCCGTCCTTTGGGATGTCCACCATGTATATGTCGTATGAAAAGGTGGTCTTCCAGTGCCCCGTAGGCGCTGGTTCTTTGTCGTCTCCGGCATCGTCGTCCATACCGTCGATGTCTTCGGAGTCGTAGTCTAGCATGTCGGTTAGATCGTCGACAATGGCTACAAAGTGGGTGGTGGGTGGGTTCTGAATTTCTTCGTCATCCGCATCCCAACCGTCCTGACCGCAGTCCGGCGAGGGCTCTCCTGATAACGAGAGATGCTTTAGCGAATTCAAGATGTCGCCAAAGGGTGAGTGCTGAAAGATGTCTGCAGCAGTGAACTCCCTGATCGGCGCCCAATCGGATTCGGTTGGCAGGGGCGCGCGAGGTTCGGAGTCCGGCAAGGAGTCCGGCACCTCGGAGTCACGAGCTTTTCCAGGGATAGGGTCAGTGTTCGGCTCCATCGCCGTAGAGATTGCGGCCCCCGAGGCGGTGTCCAACCACCTGTCCTCAATCTGCGCGGTCGGCTCCGAACTAGGGGTCGGAGCGGACTTATGTGCGGCCTCCAGGGTGCTATCTGGCGGCAGAGCTAAATCGTGCCCATCATGACAGTGCGGCTCGCTCGGCTGTGGCTCAAATCCATCAAAGATCAAGTCTCCGCGGATGTCGGCCGTGAAGTTTAAGCTTCCAAACCTGACATGATGGCCAGGGGCGTAAGTTTCGATCTGCTCCTGATGGCCAAGCGAATTGGCCCGCAGTGCGAGGCCGCCGAATACAAAGATCTGTCCGGGGAGAAAAGTCTCACCCTAGACTGCGTTGTTGTTGATTGAAGAAGCCATCAAGCCTATCGATGACGACACAGAGGAACTCACAATGAAAGCACCAATGTCGGTGTCAAAACCGGCGGATCTCGGGTAGGGGGTCCCGAACTGTGCGTCTAGGCGGATGGTAACAGGAGACAAGGGACACGATGTTTTTACCCAGGTTCGGGCCCTCTCGATGGAGGTAAAACCCTACTCCTTCTTGATTAATATTGATGATATGGGTAGTACAAGAGTGGATCTACCACGAGATCAAGGAGGCTAAACCCTAGAAGCTAGCCTATGGTATGATTGTTGTAATGGTTGTTCGTCCTACGGACTAAAACCCTCCGGTTTATATAGATACCGGAGAGGGCTAGGGTTACACAGAGTCGGTTACAATGGTAGGAGATCTACATATCTGTATCGCCAAGCTTGCCTTCCACGCCAAGGAAAGTCCCATCCGGACACGGGACGAAGTCTTCAATCTTGTATCTTCATAATCTTGGAGTCCGGCCGATGATGATAGTCCGGCTATCCGGACACCCCCTAGTCCAGGACTCCCTCAGGTGCCAAGAGCCTAAGCTTGGGGATGCCCATGGCACCCCAAGATATTCAAGAATAGCCAAAAGCCTAAGCTTGGGGATGCCCCGGGAAGGCATCCCCTCTTTCGTGTTCGTTCATTGGTAACTTTACTTGGAGCTATATTTTTATTCGCCACATGATATGTGTTTTGCTTGGAGCATCGTGTATTATATTAGTCTTTTCTTTCTAGTTTACCACAATCATCCTTGTTGTAAACACCTTTTGGGAGAATCCTATTTGATTAGAATTTGCTAGAATACTCTATGTGCTTCACTTATATCTTTTGAGCTTGTTATTTTTGCTCTACTGCTTCACTTATATCTTTTAGAGCACGGTGGTGTCTTAATTTTGAAGAAATTGCTAGTCTCTCATGCTTCACTTATATTATTTTGGGAGTCTTTTAGAACAGCATGGTATTTGCTATTATCATAAAGTTGGTCCTAGAATGATGAGCATCCAAGTTGGGTATAATAAAAACTATCATAGGAAGTGAATTGGATGTTATGATCAACTTGATACTTGATAATTGTTTTGAGATATGGAGGTACTGATATTAAAGTCATGCTAGTTGGGTGATTATGAATTTAAAGAATGCTTGTGTTGAAGTTAGCAAATCTTGTAGCATGCACGTATGGTTAAAGTTGTGTAACAAATTTGAAACATGAAGTGTACCTGGCTTGTGCATCCTTATGAGTGGTGGTCGGGGACGAGCGATGGTCTTTTCCTACCAATCTATCCCCCTAGGAGCATGCGCGTAGTACTTGAGTATCTGATGACTTTTAAATTTTTACAATAAGTATATGAGTTCTTTTGACTAATGTTGAGTCCATGGATTATACGTACTTCTACCTTTCCACCTTTGCTAGCCTCTTCGGTACCGTGCATTGCCCTTTCTCACCTTGAGAAGTTGGTGCAAACTTCGCCGGCGCATCCAAACCCCGTGATATGATACGCTCTATCACGCATAAACCTACTTATATCTTCCTCAAAACAGCCACCATACCTACCTATTATGGCATTTCCATAGCCATTCCGAGATATATTGCCATGCAACTTTCCACCGTCCGTTCATCATCATCATGACATACTTTACTTTTGTCATATTGCCATTGCATGATCGTGTAGTTGACATTGTATTTGTGGCAAAGCCACCAAGCATTATTTTCATACATGTCACTCTTGATTCATTGCACCATCCCGGTACACCGTCGGATGCATTCATATAGAGTCATATCTTGTTCTAGTTTCGAGTTGTAATTCTTATGTTGTAATCAATAGAAGTGTGATGATCATCATTATTAGAGCATTGCCCAAAAGAAAAAAAAAGAAAAAAAGAAAGGCCAAAAAGAAAAAAAGAAAGGACCAAAGAAAAAAAAGAAGAAAAAAAAGAATAAAAAGGGCAATGTTACTATCTCTTTTTCCACACTTGTGCTTCAAAGTAGCACCTTGTTCCTCATGTAGTGAGTCTCATATATTGTGCTTCAAATTAGCACCTTGTTCTTCATGTAGTGAGTCTCATAAGTTGTCTTTTTCATACTAGTGGGATTTTTCATTATAGACCTTGGCTTGTATATTCCTACGATGGGCTACCTCAAATGCCATAGGTCTTCGTGAGCAAGCAAGTTGGATGCACACCCACTAGTTTTCTTTTGTTGAGCATTCATTTATAGCTCTAGTGCATCCGTTGCATGGCAATCCCTACTCCTCATGTTGACATCAATTGATGGGCATCTCCATAGCCCGTTGATTATCCTCGTCAATGTGAGACTTTCTCCCTTTTTGTCTTCTCCACACAATCCCCATCATCATATTCTATTCCACCCATAGTGCTATATCCATGGCTCACGCTCATGTATTTTGTGAAGGTTGAAAAAGTTTGAGATTATTGAAGTATGAAACAATTGCTTGGCTTGTCATCGGGGGCATAGAAGTTGGGAACATCTTTGTGTGACGAAATTGAAGCATAGCCTAACTATATGATTTTGTAGGGATGAACTTTCTTTTGCCATGTTATTTTGAGAAGACATGATTACTTTGATTAGTATGCTTGAAGTGTTACTATTTCTTATCTCAATATGAACTTTTATTTTGTATTAATTTGGATATGAACATTCATGCCACAATAAAAGAGATTACATTATGAATTATGCTAGGTAGCATTCCACATCAAAAATTCTCTATTTATCATTTACCTACTCGAGGATGAGCAGGAATTAAGCTTGGGGATGCTTGATACGTCTCAAACGTATCTATAATTTTTGATTGTTCCATGCTATTATATTACCCCTTTTGGATGTTTATGGGCTTTATTTTACACATTTATATCATTTTTGGGACTATCCTACTAACCGGAGGCCCAGCCCATATTGCTGTTTTTTTGCCTATTTCAGTATTTCAAAGAAAAGAAATATCAAACGGAGTCCAAACGGAATGAAACCTTCGGGAGCGTTATTTTTGGAACAAATCTGATCTGGAGAGCCTGGAGTGCAAGTCAAGAAAGCTCCGAGGGGCCCACGAGATAAGAGGGCGCCCCCCCCCCCCCCCCCTCTAAGGCGCGCCCCCTGTCTTGTGGGCCCTTCGGGGGGCCACCGACGTACTTATTCCTCCTATATATACCTACGTACCCCGAAAACATGCAGGAGCACCATGAAACACAATTTCCACCGCCGTAACTGAAGGAAATACGCCCTAGAGGCAATAATAAAGTTATTTTTTATTTCCTTATATCATGATAAATGTTTATTATTCATGCTAGAATTGTATTAACCGGAAACATAATACATGTGTGAATACATAGACAAACATAGTGTCACTAGTATGCCTCTACTTGACTAGCTCGTTTATCAAAGATGGTTATGTTTCCTAGCCATGGACAAAATAGTTGTCATTTGATTAACGGGATCACATCATTAGGAGAATGATGTGATTGACATGACCCATTCCGTTAGCCTAGCACTTGATCGTTTAGTATATTGCTATTGCTTTCTTCATGACTTATACATGTTCCTGTAACTATGAGATTATGCAACTCCCGTTTACCGGAGGAACACTTTGGGTGCTACCAAAAGTCACAACGTAACTGGGTGATTATAAAGGAGTACTACAGGTGTCTCCAAAGGTACATGTTGGGTTGGCGTATTTCGAGATTAGGTTTTGTCACTCCGATTGTCAGAGAGGTATCTCTGGGCCCTCTCGGTAATGCACATCACTAGAAGCCTTGCAAGCAATGTAGCTAATGAGTTAGTTACGGAATGATGCATTACATAACGAGTAAGGAGACTTGCCGGTAACGAGATTGAACTAGGTATTGGATACCGACGATCGAATCTCGGGCAAGTAACATACCGATGACAAAGGGAACAACGTATGTTGTTATGCGGTTTGACCGATAAAGATCTTCGTAGAATATGTAGGAGCCAATATGAGCATCCAGGTTCCGCTATTGGTTATTGACCAAGAATAGTTCTAGGTCATGTCTACATAGTTCTCGAACCCGTAGGGTCCGCACGCTTAATGTTACGATGACAGTTATATTATGAGTTTATGAGTTTTGATGTACCGAAGGAGTTCGGAGTCCCGGATGAGATCGGGGGCATGACGATGAGTCTCGAAATGGTCAAGACGTAAAGATCGATATATTGGACGACTATATTCGGAGTTCGGAAAGGTTCCGAGTGATTCGGGTATTTTTCGGAGTACCGGAGAGTTACGGGAATTCGCCGGGGAGTATATGGGCCTTATTGGGCTTTAGGGGAAAGAGAGAGGAGAGGTTGAGCGCCCCCCCCCCCCAAGGCCTAGTCCGAATTGGACTATGGGGAGGGGCAGCGCCCCCTCCTTCCTTCTCTTCTCTTCCCCCTTTCCTTGACTCCTACTCCTACTACTTGGAAGGGGGGGAATCCTACTCCCGGTGGGAGTAGGACTCCTCCTTGGTGCGCCTCCTCCTAGGCCGGCCACCCCCTTCCCTTGCTCCTTTATATATGGGGACAGGGGAGAACCCTAGAACACACAAGTTGATCTACGGATCGTTCCTTAGCCGTGTGCTTTGCCCCCCTCCACCATATTCCACCTCGGTCATATTGTCGCGGAGTTTAGGCGAAGCCCTGCGCCGGTAGAGCATCATCATCATCACCACGGCGTCGTGCTGACAGGACTCATCCCCGACACTTTGCTGGATCGGAGTCCGGGGATCGTCATCGAGCTGAACGTGTGCTGAACTCGGAGGTGCCGTATGTTCGGTACTTGGATCAGTTGGATCGTGAAGACGTATGACTACATCAACTGCGTTGTCATAACGCTTCCGCTTACGGTCTACGAGGGTACATGGACAACACTCTCCCCTCTCGTTGCTATGCCATCACCATGATCTTGCGTGTGCGTAGGAAAATTTTGAAATTACTACGTTCCCCAACAGTGGCATCAGAGCCTGGTTTTATGCATAGATGTCATATGCACGAGTAGAACACAAGTGAGTTGTGGGTGATACAAGTCATACTTCTTACCAGCATGTCATACTTTGGTTCGGCGGTATTGTGAGATGAAGCGGCCCGGACCGACATTACGCGTACGCTTACGCGAGACTGGTTTCACCGTTACGAGCACTCGTGCTTAAAGGTGGCTGGCGGGTGTCTGTCTCTCTCACTTTAGCTGAATCGAGTGTAGCTACGCCCGGTCCTTGCGAATGTTAAAACAGCACTAACATAATGAACTACCGTTGTGGTTTTGATGCGTAGGTAAGAATGGTTCTTGCTAAGCCCGTAGCAGCCACGTAAAATTTGCAACAACAAAGTAGAGGACGTCTAACTTGTTTTTGCAGGGCATGTTGTGATGTGATATGGTCAAGACGTGATGCTATATTTTATTGTATTTGATGATCATGTTTTGTAACCGAAGTTATCAGCAACTGGCAGGAGCCATATGGTTGTCGCTTTATTGTATGAAATGCAAACGCCATGTAATTGCTTTACTTTATCACTAAGCGGTAGCGATAGTCGTAGAAGCAATAGATGGCGTAACGACAATGATGCTACGATGGAGATCAAGGTGTCGCGCCGGTGACGGTGGTGATCACGACGGTGCTTCGGAGATGGAGATCACAAGCACAAGATGATGATGGCCATATCATATCACTTATATTGATTGCATGTGATGTTTATCCTTTATGCATGTTATCTTGCTTTGATTGACGGTAGCATTTTAAGATGATCTCTCACTAAAATTATCAAGAAGTGTTCTCCCTGAGTATGCACCATTGTGAAAGTTCTTCGTGCTGAGACACCACGTGATGATCGGGTGTGACAGGCTCTACGTTCAAATACAACGGGTGCAAAACAGTTGCGCACGCGGAATACTCAGGTTAAACTTGACGAGCCTAGCATATAACAGATATGGCCTCGGAACATGGAGACCGAAAGGTCGAGCATGAATCATATAGTAGATATGATCAACATATTGATGTTCACCATTGAAACTACTCCATCTCACGTGACGATCGAACATGGTGTAGTTGATATGGATCGCGTAATCACTTAGAAGATTAGAGGGATGTCTATCTAAGTGGTAGTTCTTTAGTAATATGATTAATTGAACTTTAATTTATCATGAACTTAGTCCTGATAGTATTTTGCAAATTATATTATA
Organism: Triticum timopheevii; assembly: GCA_963921465.1. NCBI lineage: Eukaryota > Viridiplantae > Streptophyta > Magnoliopsida > Poales > Poaceae > Triticum > Triticum timopheevii. The sequence continues at coordinate 552,317,869 of OY997272.1, read as the reverse complement.
GATCAATAGCTCGCGTTGTAGTTTTCATATGTTTATTTTGATATGTTCCTAGAGAAAACTGTGTTGAAAGATATTAGTAGCAATGATGCGGATAGGATCCGTGATCTGAGATTTATCCTCATTGCTGCACAGAAGAATTATGTCCTTGATGCACCGCTAGGTGACAAACCTATTGCAGGAGCAGATGCAGACGGTATGAACGCTTGGCTAGCTCAATATGATGACTACTTGATAGTTTAGTGCACCATGCTTAACGGCTTTAGAATCGAGACTTCAAAGATGTTTTGAACGTCATGGACCATATAAGATGTTCCAGGAATTGAATTTAATATTTCAAGCAAATACCCGAGTTGAGAGATATGAAGTCTCCAACAAGTTATATAGCTAAAAGATGGAGGAGAATCGCTCAACTAGTGAGCATGTGCTCAGATTGTATGGGTACTTCAATCACTTGAATCAATTGGGAGTTAATCTTCCAGATAAGATAGTGATTAACAGAATTCTCTAGTCACCATCACTGAGTTACTAGAACTTCGTGATGAACTATAGTATGCAAGGGTTGACGGAAACGATTCACAAGCTCTTCGTGACGTTGAAATCGACGAAGGTAGAAATCAAGAAAGAGCATCAAGTGTTGATGATTGACAAGACCACTAGTTTCAAGAAAAGGGCAAAGGGAAAGAAAGGGTAACTTCAAGTAGAATGGCAAACAAGTTGTCACTCCCGTGAAGAAGACCAAAGCCTGAAACTAACTGCTTACGCTGCAAATGAAATAGTCACTGGAAGGGAAATGCCCTAAATATTTGGTGGATAAGAAGGATGGCAAAGTGAACAAGGGTGTATTTGATATACAGGTGTTTGATGTGTGCCTTACTAGTGTTTATAGTAGCCCCTGAGTATTTGATACTTGTTCGGTTGCTAAGATTAGTAAATCGAAACAGGAGTTACATAATAAACAGAGACTAGTTGAGGGGAAGTGACAATGAGTGTTGGAAATAGTTCCAAGATTGATATGATCATCATCACACACTCCCTATATTTTCAAGATTAGTGTTAAACCTAAATAAATGTTATTTAGCGTTTGCGTTGAGCATGAATATGATTTGATCATGTTTGTTGCGATACGGTTATTCATTTGAAGTTAAAGAATAATTGTTATTCTGTTTACATGAATAAGACCTTCGATGGTTATACACCCAATGAAAATAGTTTGTTGGATCTCGATCGTAGTGATACACATATTCATAATATTGATGCCAAAAGATGCAAAGTTAATAATGATAGTGCAACTTATTTGTGGCACTGCTGTTTGGGTCATATCGGTGTAAAGCGCATGAAGAAACTCCATAAAGATGGATTTTTGGAATCACTTGGTTATGAATCATTTGATGCTTGCGAACCGTGCCTTTTGGGCAAGATGACTAAAACTCCGTTCTCCGGAACAATGGAACAAGCTACTGACTTATTGGAAATAATACATACCGATGTATGCGATCCAATGAGTGTTGATGCTCGTGGCAAGTATCGTTATTTTCTGATCTTCACAAGATGATTTGAGCAGATATGGGTAAATCTACTTGATGAAACATCAGTCTGAAATAGTTGAAAGGTTCAAAGAATTTTAGAGTGAAGTGGAAAAATCATCGTAACAAGAAAATAAAGTTTCTGCGATCTGATCGCGGAGACGAATATTTGAGTTACGAGTTTGGTCTTCAATTAAAACAATGTGGAATAGTTTCACAGCTCACGCCACCTGCAACACCACAACGTTATGGTGTGTCCGAACGTCGTAACCGCACTTTATTAATATGGTGCGATCTATGATGTCTCTTGCTGTTTTAGCACTATTGTTTTGGGGTTATGCATTAGAGACAACTGCATTCACATTAAAAAGGTCACCCTCTAAATCCGTTGAGACGACACCATATGAACTGTGGTTTAGCAAGAAACCCAAGTTGTCGTTTCTTAAAGTTTGGGGCTGTGATGCTTATGTGAAAAAGTTTCATCCTGATAAGCTCAAACCCAAATCGGAGAAGTGCGTCTTCATAGAATACCCAAAGGAAACTATTGGGTACACCTTCTATCACAGATCCGAAGGCAAGATATTCGTTGCTAAAAATGGATCCTTTCTAGAGAAGGAGTTTTTCTCGAAAGAAGTGAGTGGGAGGAAAGTAGAGCTTGATAAGGTAATTTGTACCTTCTCCCGAATTGGAAAGTAGTTCATCACAGAAATCAGTTCCAGTGATTCCTACACCAATTAGTGAGGAAGCTAATGATGATGATCATAAAGCTTCAGATCAAGTTACTACCGAACTTTGTAGATCTTCCAGATTAAGATCCGCACCAGAGTGGTACAGTAATCCTATTCTGGAAGTCATGTTACTAGACCATGATGAACCTACGAACTATGAGGAAGCGATGATGAGCCCAGATTCCGCGAAATGGCTTGAGGCCATGAAATCTGAGATGGGATCCATGTATGAGAACAAAGTGTGGACTTTGCTGGAGTTGCCCGATGATCGGCAAGCCATATTGTATAAATGAATCTTCAAGAGGAAGATAGATGCTGATAGTAGTGTTACTATCTACAAAGCTCGACTTGTCGCAAAAGGGTTTTCGACAAGTTCAAGGTGTTGACTACAATGAGATTTTCTCAACTGTAGCGATGCTTAAGTCTGTCCAAATCATGTTAGCAATTGCCACATTTTATGAAATCTGGCAAATGGATGTCAAAACTGCATTCCTTAATGGTTTTCTTAACGAAGAGTTGTATATGATGCAACTAGAAGGTTTTGTCAATCCTAAAGGTACTAACAAAATGTGCAAGCTCCAGCGATCCATCTATGGACTGGTGCAAGCATCTCAGAGTTGGAATATACGCTTTGATAAGTTGATCAAAGCATATAGTATTATACAGACTTGCGGTGAAGCCTGTATTTACAAGAAAGTGAGTGGGAGCTCTGTAGCATTTCTGATACTATATGTAGATGACATATTGTTGATCAGAAATGATATAGAATTTCTGGATAGCATAAAGGGATACTTGAATAAAAGTTTTTCAATGAAAGACCTCGGTGAAGCTGCTTACACATTGAGCATCAAGATCTATATAGATAGATCAAGACGCTTGATAAGATTTTTTCAATGAGTACATACCTTGATAAATTTTTGAAATAGTTCAAAATAGAACAGTCAAAGAAGGAGTTCTTGCCTGTGATGCAAAGGTGTGAAGTTGAGTAAGACTCAAGACCCGACCATGGCAGAAAATAGAAAGAGAATGAAAAGTCATTCCCTATGCCTCAGTCATAGGTTCTATAAAGTATGCTATGCTGTGAACCAGACCTATTGTATACCTTGCTCTGAGTTTGACAAAGGAATACAATTTTGATCTAAGAGTAGATCACTGGACAGCGGTCAAGAATATCCTTAGTGAGGACTAAGGAGATGTTTCTCGATTATGGAGGTGATAAAAGAGCCCGTCGTAAAAAGTTACAATGATGCAAGATTTTACACCAATCCAGATGACTCTAAGTCTCAATCTAGAAACATATTGAAAGTGGGAGCAATTAGCAAGAGTAGCTCCGTGCAGAGCATTGTGGACATAGAATATTTGCAAAATACATACGGCTCTGAATATGACAGACCCGTTGACTAAACTTCTCTCACAAGCAAAACATGATCATACCTTAGTACTCTTTGGGTGTTAATCACATAGCGATGTGAACAAACCCTTTGGGTGTTGATCACATGATGATGTGAACTATGGGTATTAATCACATACAGATGCGAATATTGGTGTTAAATCACATGGCGATGTGAACTAGATTATTGACTCTAGTGCAAGTGGGAGACTGAAGGAAATATGCCCTAGAGGCAATAATAAAGTTATTATTTATTTCCTTATATCATGATAAATGTTTATTATTCATGCTAGAATTGTATTAACCGGAAACATAATACATGTGTGAATACATAGACAAACATAGTGTCACTAGTATGCCTCTACTTGACTAGCTCGTTTATCAAAGATGGTTATGTTTCCTAGCCATGGACAAAAGAGTTGTCATTTGATTAACGAGATCACATCATTAAGAGAATGATGTGATTGACATGACCCATTCCGTTAGCCTAGCACTTGATCGTTTAGTATATTGCTATTGCTTTCTTCATGACTTATACATGTTCCTGTAACTATGAGATTATGCAATTCCCGTTTATCGGAGGAACACTTTGGGTGCTACCAAATGTCACAACGTAACTGGGTGATTATAAAGGAGTACTACAGGTGTCTCCAAAGGTACATGTTGGGTTGGTGTATTTCGAGATTAGGTTTTGTCACTCCGATTGTCGGAGAGGTATCTTTGGGCCCTCTCGGTAATGCACATCACTAGAAGCCTTGCAAGCAATGTAGCTAATGAGTTAGTTACGGAATGATGCATTACATAACGAGTAAAGAGACTTGCCGGTAACGAGATTGAACTAGGTATTGGATACCGACGATCGAATCTCGGGCAAGTAACATACCGATGACAAAGGGAACAACGTATGTTGTTATACGGTTTGACTGATAAAGATCTTCGTAGAATATGTAGGAGCCAATATGAGCATCCAGGTTCCGCTATTGGTTATTGACCGAGAATAGTTCTAGGTCATGTCTACATAGTTCTCGAACCCGTAGGGTCCGCACGCTTAACGTTACGATGACAGTTATATTATGAGTTTATGAGTTTTGATGTACCGAAGGAGTTCGGAGTCCCGGATGAGATCGGGGGCATCACGACGAGTCTCGAAATGGTCGATACGTAAAGATCGATATATTGGACGACTATATTTGGAGTTTGGAAAGGTTCCGAGTGATTTGGTTATTTTTCGGAGTACCGGAGAGTTACGGGAATTCGCCGGGGAGTATATGGGCCTTATTGGGCTTTAGGGGAAAGAGAGAGGAGAGGTTGGGTGTAGGGATGGCACCCGCAGGGTTTGGGTATGGGTGGAGCCACCCCATACCCTTACCCATCCTATTTTGGCTTACCCATCACCCATACCCATACCCGCTAGTGGGTATAATTTTTTTCCATACCCGTCACCCGACAGGGTAAATGGGTACCCGCGGGTAAAAATACCCACATTTGCGTAACATAAATTTGAGTAGCACATAATCATAAACAATAAAATATAATCATAATTTATAAACAACAACACATAATAACATCAATACATACTTATAAACAACAACACATCATAAACAACAACACATCTATAAACATCAACACTTTCTTGTCAACAAGAACACATCAAAATGTCAACACATAGTCATAAACACTAGTACAAAGTCATACATTTTAAATTCACAAACTCACGACAAAGTGTAAAGCTAAGTTGCCCGTACTTGTTAGATTTTATAAGGGTACATGGGTATGCGGGTATGGGTCATATGATCCCATACCCATACCCGCTCTACCCGATGGGTTTGGGAATTTCCTATTTATATACCCATGGGTAACTTTTTGTCTCATACCCTTGCCCTAATAGGGTTTTTACCCGCAGGGTATGTGGGTAATGGGTACCCATTGCCATCCCTAGTTGGGCGCCCCCCAAGGCCTAGTCCGAATTGGACTAGGGGGAGGGGCTGCGCCCCCTCCTTCCTTCTCTTCTCTTCCCCCTTTCCTTGACTCCTACTCCTACTACTTGGAAGGGGGGAATCCTACTCCCGGTGGGAGTAGGACTCCTCCTTGGTGCGCCTCCTCCTAGGCCGGCCACCCCCTTCCCTTGCTCCTTTATATACGGGGGCGGGGGAGCACCCTCGAACACACAAGTTGATCTACGGATCGTTCCTTAGCCGTGTGCGGTGCCCCCCTCCACCATATTCCACCTCGGTCATATCGTCGCGGAGTTTAGGCGAAGCCGTGCGCCGGAAGAGCGTCATCATCGTCACCACGCCGTCGTGCTGACGGAACTCATCCCCGACACTTTGCTGGATCGGAGTCCGGGGATCGTCATCGAGCTGAACGTGTGCTGAACTCGGAGGTGCCGTATGTTCGGTACTTGGATCGGTCGGATCGTGAAGACGTACGACTACATCAACCGCGTTGTCATAACGCTTCCGCTTACGGTCTACGAGGGTACGTGGACAACACTCTCCCCTCTCGTTGCTATGCCATCACCATGATCTTGCGTGTGCGTAGGAAAATTTTGAAATTACTACGTTCCCCAACAGTAACCATCTGTATCCGCGAGATCCCATCTTGGAGCTCTTGTCGGCACTCTACCGAAGGGGGAAGCAACCACGGAGGGCCTCTACATCAACATCCTTGCCCCTCCGATGAGTTGTGAGTAGTTTACCACAGACCTACGGGTCCATAGTTATTAGCTAGATGGCTTCTTCTCTCTTTTTGGATCTCAATACAATGTTCTCCCCCTCTCTTGTCGAGATCTATTTGATGTAAACTCTTTTTGCGGTGTGTTTGTCGAGATCCGATAAATTGTGGGTTTATGATCAAGTTTATCTATGAATAATATTGGAATCTTCTCTGAATTCTTTTATGTATGATTGAGTTATCTTTGCAAGTCTCTTTGAATTATCAGTTTGGTTTGGCCTACTAGATTGGTCTTTCTTGCCATGGGAGAAGTGCTTAGCTTTGGGTTCAATCTTGAGGTGTTCTTACCCAGTGACAGAAAGGGTTGCAAGACACATATTGTATTGTGGCCATCGAGGATAACAAGATGGGGTTTATATCATATTGCATGTGTTTATCCCTCTACATCATGTCATCTTGCTTAATGCGTTGCTCTGTTCTTATGAACTTAATACTCTAGATGCATGCTGGATAGCGGTCGATGTGTGGAGTAATAGTAGTAGATGCAGGCATGAGTCGGTCTACTTGTTATGGACGTGATGCCTATATACATGATCATGCCTAGATAATCTCATAACTATGCGTTTTTCTATCAATTGCTCGACAGTAATTTGTTCACCCACCGTAATACTTATGCTATCTTGAGAGAAGCCTCTAGTGAAACCTATGGCCCCCGGGTCTATCTCTTATCATATTTGCTTTCCATCTACTTTATTTGCATCTTTACTTTTTGCATCTATATCAAAAATACCAAAAACATATTTATCGTATCATACTATCTTTATTAGATCTCACTTTCGCAAGTGGCCGTGAAGGGATTGACAACCCCTTTGTTGCGTTGGTTGCGAGTTCTCAGTTTGTTTGTGTAGGTGCGTGGGACTTTTGAGGAGCCTCCTACTGGATTGATACCTTGGTTCTCAAAACTGAGGGAAATACTTACGCTACACTTTGCTGCATCACCCTCTCCTCTTCGAGGAAAACTAACGCAAGCTCAAGACGTAGCAGCGATGAAGGCCGCCCCTGGTCTTTTTGGCCTCCTTCTCGGCCTTCTTCTTCGGCGCCTTGTAAGGCACTAGGACCAGCATCTTCGTCAGAAGTGGGCCGGCCAGTTCTTCTGGTAGTGGGGCCGGACAGTAGATCCGCCCCGCCTTCTTCGTCCATCCCTAGGAGAGTTGTGGAAAACGCATTAAGCATTCCCCTTGGGTTATGCGAATAAAACGCGTGACTTGCCAACAAACAATGACTTACCGGACTTGCAGGGCGGGACAGTTGGTACCCGCGGTCCTCGGCTGAGTCCGGCCATGATTTGCCGGACTTGAAAAGAACCTTCCATATGTCTTTGTGCGAGGAGCCAAAGAGCTCTAGCAGGGTCTGGTGCTTGGCCGGGTCAAATTCCCTTAAATTGCAAGCCCTGTGTTGACAAGGCAGAATCCGGCGAACTAACATCACCTGGACTACATTGACAAGTTTGATATTCTTGTCTTCCATATCCTTCACGCGCGTCTGGAGTGCCGATAGTTCGTCAGACAAAGACCAGTTCAGGCCTTTCTTGGGCCAGGACGTAAGCCGCAGGGGAGCTCCGGATCGGAACTCGGGAGTTGCGGCCCATTTTGGGTCGCGTGGCTCGATGACGTAGAACCACTGCTGCTGCCACTCTTTGACGGAATCATTGAAAGTACCTGACGGCCATGTGACGTTGGGCATCTTGCTCACCATGGCACCTCCGCACTCGGCGTGCTCGCCACTCACCACCTTGGGCTTCACATTAAAAATCTTCAGCCATAAGCCGAAGTGTGGTGACATGCGGAGAAAGGCCTCGCATACGACAATGAATGTTGAGATGTTGAGGAAGGAATTGGGAGATAGATCATGAAAATCGATCCCGTAGTAATACATGATGCCGCGAACGAATGGGTGGAGGAGAAACCCTATCCCGCGGACAAAGTGAGGGAGGAATACAACCCTCTCGTGGGGTTCTGGGGTTGGGACGATATGTCCCGCCGTCGGGAGACAATGGCTAATGTTCTTAGGCAGATACCCGGCCTCCCGAAGCTTTTTGATATCCTTCTCCCGGACGGTAGAGGCCATCCACTTGCCTCCTGCTCCGGATCCGGACATTTTCGGAGGACCTTTGTGGGCGGAGAAGACGAATGCTTGGGCGCTGGAGCTCGGGAGAGATAGAATGGATAAGCAGAGGAAGAAGAAGGCGTGGGTGAAAAAGGGGAGCCCTAATCTCTTTATAAAGGCCGCAGGGATCCTGTGCCTCCCCACTTGCCCGGTAAACTCGCTTATTCCCCAAGCGCCGCATTGATGGCGCGGTTGGGTTACCCACACCCGTATTGATGCGAATCCCGTGATAAGGGGACACGATCTCTGCTTCGACAAGACGTGACAATAAAATCGCCTCGCGATATGTGCGGTAGCAGGTTGGAAAATGGTTTGAATAATGACCGGGCCGTGGCGTGATGTCACTCTATGGAAAGATGTCAGCAGATTAGATTTATGGAAAATTTTACTCTCTACGATGGTATGTGGAAATTGTTTTGCAGAGCCGGACACGATCCTTGTGTTCAAAATCTTCTATGTAGTATTCCGAGAAGGAACCCGTCTTGCAATGCCGAAGACAATCTGCACGCCGGACTCATCGTCATTGAAGCCTGGTTCAGGGGCTACTGAGGGAGTCCTGGATTAGGGGGTCCTCAGACAGCCGGACTATGTACTTGTGTTGGACTGTTGGACTATGAAGATACAAGATTGAAGACTTCGTCCCGTGTCCGAGTGGGACTCTCCTTTGCGTGGAAGGCAAGCTTGGCAATTCGGATATGTAGATCTCCTTCTCTGTAACCGACTCTATGTAATCCTAGCCCCCTCCGGTGTCTATATAAACCGGAAGGTTTAGTCCGTAGGACAAGAATAATCATAATCATAGGCAAGCTTCTAGGGTTCAGCCTCTATGATCTCGTGGTAGATCAACTCTTGTAATACTCATATCATCAAGATCAATCAAGCAGGAAGTAGGGTATTACCTCCATCGAGAGGGCCTGAACCTGGGTAAACATTGTGTCCCCCGCCTCTTGTTACCATTAGCCTTAGACGCACAGTTTGGGACCCCCTACCCGAGATTCGCCGGTTTTGACACCGACAGCGGCCATGAAGATCGCAACCCGATTTGGTAGTTCAAGGGAGTCCGGAATACTATCACCATCGGAACAGCCCCCAAACTGGCCATCTGGCAGTTTGTACAATGACTCGGTCTCACCGGTGGATGACTCTCCATCTGAATAGACAACCGTCTCACCATCGGATACCGGTTCAGATTCTGCACCATTGATGAATCCTACGAAAGCACGCTTCATGGCGGGTTGAAAACGGGTAGGGCTTGCACGTTGAGCCATCTCGATGAGGTCGGTGCAGATGTCCGGCTCAGGGCCCGTTTCGCCGATCTTGCCAATGAAGACATGAATTCCTTTGAAGGGGACCCGGTACCCGTACTCGATTGAGTGGGCGTCGGGGCCCCAGCCTGCGTCATCGATGTAGAGCTTGCCGCAATGACTCTTGGTCATCCGGCCCACTGTGTATCCCTTGAGTCCTTAGAAATTACCCTCTAAGAGCTTGAAACCATCGTGCGATAGCCCCACGGTGGGCGCGAACTGTCGTGGAATTGTCACGTCAGATTTCCTAGTGTGAGGACTTAGTCGTGGAGCCAGCGCAATGAGATTAGCTTAAAGGGGTCAAACCAGACGAAGGACATAGGGAGTTTATACTGGTTCGGCCCCTTGCGGTGAAGGTAAAAGCCTACGATCCAGTTGTGGTGGAATTGATGGGGTTTCGATGACCAGGGAGCGAATCCCCTTTGCCTGGCTCCCGAGTTGTTGTTTCTTGTCCTTGAACCGCCGCCGGGTCGTCCCTTTATATACATAGGTTGACGCCCGGCGGTTTACAGAATCCCGGCTGGCTCATACACGTGTCCGGCTCGGTTTCTACCCTTTCCTACCTTACAACACAAGTTACACGGTATATGGCGGTTTATGTCTACGGGCCCTAACCCACCTTTGGGCCCTGGGCCTTTAAATCTCTATAGTAAAGCGCCATACTCCTTGTCTTCATGGGCTTAAATATGGATAACTCATGCCGGGTATAACCCGGCCCCACCTGGGCGGTTTATACTCAGCAGTTATATCCCCAACAGCTGTACTAACCAACGTTACAGTGACGAATTTGCCTATATGATGAGTGAGGGATATCAAATGTCCATGATGGGAGAGTTGAAATTCTTCTTAGGCCTTCAAATTCGTTAACAACACAATGGCATATTCATATCTCAGGAGAAATACCTCAAGGATGTGTTGAGGAAATTCAGCATCATCAAGTTCAAATGAAAAGATCTAGGATATACGAATATTAAGTTTTTTTTCCTCGGAAGAAAAAACCCAAAAAGTGAAATCTGAGCCTCAAGTCCTCAACAATACCTGCCTGCAATTCAATAATTGTTTACTCATGGCATCTATCTATTTGAAAAGGGTACAATGATATCAGAACAAAAATGACTTGAAAATAAGGATAATCTTACATTGCAAGAGGACGCGACCTGATAGTTCCAACAAAGAAAAGAGGACAGAACCTGAAATCTTTTTGCACTTGCATATAAAGAAGTGTCATCTGCAGATCTCCAACATACTGATCAGTAAAAACTCCAAAAGAAATCTGTTGTGAGGAACTGAAAATAACTTAAAAAAATCAATAGTCCCAACATATATAAACAGTGAAGGGAAACCGTGGTGCAAAATCATAATATTAGGTAAGTCGTACGTTAAGCACAGTCAAAAGAAAATTAGAAGATAAAAAAGAATTATCAAAGGCTTCATCAAAATTTAAAGGTTGCAAAACTATTTTTTCTGAATGCGCAAGAGAACTGTGTGGCGTTCCATTAATATAGAAAAGGATAATCCGCGGTAGATCAAGAATTACATGAGAGCATGCCGGGCTATCTGCAACACAACCAAATCCAAAAATGGTTTCCCTTTGCTCCGTGTTAGATCAGGGACCACTATGCCTGAGTCCAACATTATTCCAAATGATGTCTGTGACCAGTTATCACTTTCTCCCATCCACTTCATAAGAAAAGATGAAGATATACTACAAATAGTTCAACTTGTACTCATGCATGAGTTTTAAAAAACTTTGACAACACCTCAGTTCAACAGTACCTTCTTTGGGTCAGCCAACAGCACAAGATCGCCAATAAATTATAGCGCTTACCATTCTGCAAATTTCAAGTAAGACACTCCTTGTGTCAATCATAACAAAAGGAGGGCATGGTTACCGTGAAACCACAATGAAAGCACCGGTAGACTGTATTATAAAACTGGGGGTATTATTTACTCAATACTCGATTTATTCTGATGTAGCAATGATCTGTGCCTACATAAATACCTTCAGTTTGTGCTGCCATTGGAATGATTGTGAAGAATTCACCAGCATCAAAAGTTTGTCCTCCCATTGGAATGTATATTATTTACTCATTATGCGAACTGTAAAACCATGATATACTGATTAGCTAAATTTCAGTGTAAATTGCAGAAACCACAAATAAAATTCTATAATGGTCGCCAATAATATCAGAATAGACGCCTAGTATTACCAGGAAGCGCCCTCCAAAATGCCATAGCGATCAGTGCGGCGATGGCCGGTAGGATTGATTTCTTGGAGCAGTATTCATATAGAGTCCACCAACGGTCAAGAAGAACACATAAAGCACTGTCAATCGATAGTATGGCAGCAAACCTTCCAAAGGCAGACATAGGAAATATTATGTATGCACTGCAGGCAAAAATGCATAACGATCATAAGGCTCCGAAAATTGCTAGAAACAATCACACAACTGGCATTCATGGGATACCAGCAACATGATCTTTGCAGTACCAATCTGGACATGAAGCAGCTAACTTTTCACGGTCACATGTAAGCAGCGTGGGATGGAGGAATAGGACGCTGGGTAGGAGTACGGGCGGCACTGTCACGGTCATAGGTTCATAGCAGGCCGAGGTGAGCAATGGAAATCACTTGTCGACCTTCCAGTATTTCGTTCTCGTAGGCGTTTTCCTCTTGTCTTTGTTTCCCCTTGTGTGACAAATCCCAGGAGGCTTACTTTCATAATTTCTGCACTTATATCTCTAACCTATCGATACTACTACTAAAGCACTCCAACTATTTAGTGGATGAACATCCAGCAAGTTTGTTTGCATTCTTTTCGCTTGATCATTCGGATTATATTAAGTTGTTCTTGTGCTTTTGTAATTTCTTTTAGCAGCTTTATATTTCTGGTGGTGCTCTCTGCTTCACCTTTAACTGTTCTAGCTGGGAGGCCACTCACCATGCCAAAAGGACCTGGACGTGTTTGCTCACTTCAGTCACCTGGTCGCTGCCGTTCTTGCAATCAGCAGTGTTAAACATCTTGTACATATGGTTATACCGTATATGCGTGTGTACGTGTTGGTTATTCTGTTGTAACATTAGTTGGGCTGTTGGGATTGAGTCCTATCCTAGATTGTGTCTTGTAGATCAATCCACAGCCCAACAACCTTGTAAATCTCGCATCATGTGCCTATATTAACACGTACGCGTCCCTGCTAATCGCATACGCTTGAGCCTCATCTTTCCACATGGTATACAGAGCCTCTCTCTTCCAACGCATCTAGTTATGTCATCGTCCTCCTCCTCTGTCGCCATGGCCTCCCCTTCTCTTGCAGCGCTCGGCCATACCATCACTGAGAAGCTCACCAGGGAGAACTTCCTGGTGTGGAAGGTGCAGGTCCTGCCGCATATCAAAGCGGCAGGGATGATGGGCTACATTGACGGCTCAATCAAGGAGCCAGCCGCTACCCTCGTCTCTGAGAAGGATCTCGGGGAGGGGAAGAAGGAGATCGTCACCACACCAAACCCGGAGTATGCCATCTGGGTCACGCAGGATCAACAGGTGCTCACGTTCCTGATTGCCTCTCTCTCTCGCGACGTTCTCATGCAAGTCTCCAATCACACTACCGCTGCTAGTATTTGGCAAGCTCTATTCCAGAGCTTTTCATCGCAGTCCAGGGCGCGTACCATCCAGCTCCGCTCCGCCTTGGGTAACACGCGCAAGGGAGATCTCTCGGCTGCAGCATACTTCACCAAGATGAAGGGCATCGCCGATGAGCTCGCCGCTGCTGGGAAGCCCCTTGGGAAGGACGACCTCGTCGACCAAATCCTCCAAGGTCTGGTGCACGAACCAGATTACAATGGCTTCATCTCTGCCATCTCCACACGCACTGCCATGGATCAACAGATCGGGCTTACTAAACTCTTCTCGTTGCTCCTGGCAGCTGAGACCCGCATCACCGCCCAACAGGCGGCCTTCTCCCCCCATCACTCCGCCAACCTTGCGTCTCGTGGGGGTGGCCGCGGCGGCGGTCACGGTGGCGGCGGACAAGGCGGCTACAACAACAACGGCGGCAACAACAACAACCCTGGCGGCGGTCACGGCGGTCGCGGCAGTGGTGACCGTGGTGATCGCGAGCGATGCCAGATCTGCAAAGAAGAAGGACACGGTGCGTGACGCTGTCGCAAGCGCTATGACAAGGGCTACAATAACAATGTCCGCAACCCCTCAGGAGGCGGTGGTGGCGGAAACGGCGGTGGCAGAGGCAACGGCGGCGGCGGCGGCAATGGTGGCCAACCTCGTGCAGCCAACGCCGCTCATTCATACGGTGTGGATACCAATTGGTATCTTGACACCGGTGCAACTGATCACATCACCGGCGAACTGGAGAATCTTGCGGTTCGGGATCGCTACAACGGCAACGAACAGATCCACACCGCAAGTGGACAAGGTATGGACATCGCACACATCGGCCATTCAGTTTTATCTACCCCCTCTGGATCATTGAAACTCAACAATATTCTGCATGTTCCTAACTCTGAGCAAAGTCTTCTTTCTGCCTATCAACTCATGAAAGATAATCATGTGTTTATTGAACTTCACCCTGAAACTTTTCTTGTCAAGGATTAGGATACCCGGAAGACCATACTTCAAAATAAGAGTAAATGGCGTTTGTTTCCAGTCACCAGGCGGCATAGTGCTCCTCCACGGCAAGCACTTGGAGCAATCAAACCATCCACATCCCGGTGGCACAAACGTCTAGGGCATCCCTCTCTTCCAGTGGTCCAGAAAATAGTTCGAGATTTTAATCTTCCCGTGTCAAATAAACAAGATCATCTTCTTGTGTGTGATGCATGTTAGATGGCCAAAAGTCATCAACTCCCTTATCCTCGCTCAGTTAGTGAATCCAAAGCTCCTTTAGAGCTAATTTTCTCAGATGTTTGGGGTCCTGGACCCGTTTCTGTAGGCAGGCAAAAATACTATGTCAGTTTTATCGATGATTTCAACAAGTTTAGTTGGATATATTTGCTCAAGAACAAATCTGATGTGTTTGAAAAGTTTCGTCTTTTTCAAGCTGATGTTGAACGCTTGTTTAATTGCAAAATTATCGCCATGCAAACAGATTGGGGTGGTGAGTATCAAAGTCTGAATTCTTTCTTTGAACGCATTGGCATAACTCACCACGTCTCTTGCCCTCATGCACACCAACAAAATGGCTCCGCAGAGCGGAAGCATCGTCACATAGTGGAAGTTGGTCTTTCTCTCTTGGCTCATGCGTTCATGCCCTTAAAATTTTGGGATGAAGCTTTCCTCACGGCTGTCTATCTCATCAACCGTGTTCCTAGTAGAGTCATCAAAAACCAAAATCCACCAGAACGTCTCTTTGGCACTAAACCCAATTATAGCTTTCTTCGCATCTTTGGTTGTGCCGTATGGCCCAATTTGCGCCCCTTCAATAAACACAAACTTGAGTTCCGCTCCAAGCAATTCTCTTTTTTTGGTTATAGTACTCTTCACAAGGGATATAAATGCTTAGACATCTCCTCCAGACGAGTCTATGTTTATCGCAATGTCGTGTTTGATGAACAAGTTTTTCCTTTTGCTAGTCTTCACCCAAATGCAGGAGCACAACTACGCAAAGAACTTGTTTTGTTACCCTCTCATCTCCTGCCATCACCAAACTTTGTTCCAGGGGGAGTTGATGCTGCTGCTGGTTCCGTGTCGATGCCTAATACCCTTGATGAGGTGTCTGCTGATAGTGTGCAGGAATCAGGGCCGGCCAATCGTGCAGAAATTAGCGAAGAAATCGGTGAAAATACTCATGATTTTATGCAGCCAACAGAAAACTATGCAGAAGATCCTGGCGCATGATCCGATGATGATTCTGGCGGGCGAATCCCCTCGGGATCGCACGCCGCAGCCGCGTCAGGCGAATCCCCCACGGGATCACCGCCAGCAGGCGCAGCAGGCTGGCCATCAGGCGGGACAAGCGGTTGGCCAGGCGGGCCCGCTGTCTCCCTGTCCCCTGATCGGGCCACTCCCGCCCTGGTGCGGGCCGGGGCCTCCTCCGTGGCGAACGAACACGGCCCACGTGGCCACCCTAGTGTGGGGCGTGCTGGCTCGGGCGGGTCGGGCTCTTCGCCGCCTCTTGCACCCAGTCTGTCGCAGCCGCGTGGCGGGTCGTCTGCGGCCGAATCTCCTGCTGCCGAATCTCCACAGGAGTCCGTCCTTGGATCTGGTGCGAGATCCGGTGCGGCTGTCTCTGGATCTTCTGTGCCTGACAGCGCCACCTCGGACTCTGCTGTTTCTGTGACGTTCAATCGGCTGCACGTTCGGGCTGATCAGCCACCTCTGCCTCCTCCTCCGCGTACACAAACTAGGTCTCAAAGTGGCATTGCAAAACCAAAAGTTTATAAAGATGGCTGTATTCGCTGGGGATCTTTTTGTGCTGCAGGTGAACCAAGAAATTTATAGGCTGCTCTTGGGGACCCAAAATGGAAGAAGGCAATGGATGAGGAGTATTCTGCTCTTATGGACAACAAAACATGGCGCCTCGTTCCACCAGTCAGAGGGAGGAATGTGATTGACTGCAAATGTGTGTACAAGATTAAATGAAAGTCTGATGGCACTATTGACAGGTACAAGGCTCGGTTAGTTGCCAAAGGCTTCAAGCAAAGGTACGGTGTGGACTATGAAGACACCTTCAGCCCTGTGGTAAAAGCTGCTACTATCAGTTTAGTACTTTCTATTGCAATTTCTCGAGATTGGTGCATAAGGCAACTAGATGTGAAGAACGCGTTTTTTGCATGGTGTTCTGGAAGAGGAAGTTTTCATGAGGCAACCTCCTGGGTATGAGAGCTCAGTCTCACCACGCCATGTCTGCAAGCTTGGTAAGGCTCTTTATGGCCTACAACAAGCACCAAGAGCCTGGTATTATCGTTTGTACTCCAAGCTTCGGTCTCTTGGTTTTCTTGCTTCCAAAGGAGATACCTCACTATTCTTCTGTCATAAGCATGGAGTAACTATTTTTATGCTGATATACGTTGATGATATTATTGTTACAAGCTCGTCATCCAAAGCAGTTGCAGCTCTTCTCAAGGACTTGAGTATGGACTTTGCACTCAAGGACTTGGGTGCATTGCATTTCTTTCTTGGTATTGAGGTGAAAAATGTTGCACGTGGAGTTCTTCTGTCGCAGGAAAAATATTGCAAGAGATCCTTCAACGGATGGGCATGACTGGATACAAACCTTCGCCTACACCCCTGTCTGTCTCTAAGAAGTTATCTCTTCATGATGGAGCCATCCTCACAACCGAAGACTCCACCAAGTATAGGAGCATCGTGGGAGCACAACAGTACCTCACTTTGACGCGGCCAGATATTGCATATGCTGTTAATAAGGTCTGTCAGTTTTTGCATGCTCCTACTACTGTTCATTGGACTGCAGTAAAAAGGATACTCAGATATCTTCAAGGCACAAAGAGTCATGGTCTTAAGCTCCACAAATCAGACTCCATGCTTGTTAGTGCGTTCTCCGATGCAGATTGGGCAGGCTGCCCTGATGACAGGAGATCTACAAGAGGTTTTGCAGTTTTTCTTGGAGGTAACTTGGTGTCATGGGGTGCTCGTAAGCAGGCGACCGTTTCCAGGTCAAGCACAAAAGCTGAGTACAAGGCTCTAGCTAATGCCACTGCTGAAGTAATCTGGGTCCAAAACATGTTGACAGAGTTGGGTGTTTCTCAACCCAAGGCAGCGTCACTGTGGTGTGACAATTTGGGTGCTACTTATTTATCTGTCAACCCTGTTTTTCATGCTAGGACGAAGCACATCGAGATAGATTATCACTTTGTTCGAGAACGAGTTGCAAACAAGCTGTTGAATGTTCGCTTTGTTCCTACTGGTGATCAGGTTGCAGATGGGTTTACTAAACCCCTTTCCTTGAGGCAGCTGGAGG
Organism: Triticum timopheevii; assembly: GCA_963921465.1. NCBI lineage: Eukaryota > Viridiplantae > Streptophyta > Magnoliopsida > Poales > Poaceae > Triticum > Triticum timopheevii. The sequence continues at coordinate 552,300,147 of OY997272.1, read as the reverse complement.
CATTTCGACGCAATCTCAACTTAGATAAGTTGTGATTGAGGGGGAGTGTTCAACATCTTGTACATACGGTTATACCGTATATGCGTGCGTACGTGTTGGTTATTCTGTTGTAACATTAGTTGGGCTGTTGGGATTGAGTCCTATCCTAGATTGTGTCTTGTAGATCAATCCACAGCCTAACAACCTTGTAAATCTCGCATCATGTGCCTATATTAACACGTACGCGTCCCTGCTAATCGCAGACGCTTGAGCCTCATCTTTCCACAAGCATAAAATGTGTACTGACTTGACACATTGTTGACAATTACTAGCAGGTAAAGCATGACAAAGGTGTAAACATTCTGGGAGGTCAACAACAATGGTGGGTATTCTGTATTTGCCAGAGATGCAAAACTGCTGCTGCAAGCAGGCAGCCCACACTGAAAATTAAAATAGTGTCATGCTCAATGTAAACAGTACATTTATATAGAGCTCTAATTTTAGTTTTTTTCTTCTCTGTTGATTATAGACTTATCTACCGACTTTTTTTTGCGAGTCTTATCTACAGACTGAAGCAGCCCACATAATAATCTCTCGGTGAAAAGATTTTGAGCAAATGCAAAAACAATCAAGAAGACTGAAATACATCCAGTGCACTAGTAGAAAACCACCCATTAGTCCCGGTTCGTAAGGGCCTTTAGTCCCGGTTCATGAACCGGGACTAATGGGTCGTTACTAATGCCACCACCCATTAGTCTTGGTTCAAACACGAACCGGGACCAATGTGCCTCCGCGTGGCCCTGTGCACCGAGCCCAGTCAGGGGGCCTTTGGTCCCGGTTGGTGGCTCCAACCGGGACCAAAAGTCAATTTTTTTTTACAAAAGTGGCTGCTTTAGGGGTTTTGGGGGTTATTTTTAGGTTGTTATTATAGCTAGCTAATAGAGAGAAGTGTCCTCTTTTATCTTCGTCCTTGGTTTATCAACGCTGCTGCTATGTTCATTGCACCCGCAGATATAACATGCTCATGCATGCTTTGCATCATACATCATCATATATGTATATAATAACAAGTCCTACTAATCATGCATCATCATACAACTTCTACTCGTTATTAATAATAAGTCATACGATCATCATCCTCATAGTCATCGAACCCAACCCTACATAATTGTTCTTAGCACATGATCATCAGTATCAGGTAGGACCTACACCCTTAAGGTAAAATAGCATAAAACTATATAGACCCTGACTCTCCATTATGAAGAATGGCGATCATCCTGTCTCCAATTCTTGCCCTTCGCTGCTTATTGCTTCCAAGAAGCTCCTTACGATTGTCCATACATTTTTTCCATTCTTTGATTGTTATGTCTCCATTTCTTTTAGAAACCCGGTATGGACAGTTGAGATTCGTAGGACGACCTGGTCGTATGTTCAAAACATGAAGGCTACCATGCGTATACATCAGATGAGGCACACAATCATTCGGGATTATCTGTTGAAAAACATAGTAATAACTTCGTAGTTAGCAATGATGTACTAGTTTTAGAAGTGTGCAAAAAGATGCACGGATGTTGTAATAGTAAAAAATAATCTTACCAGGGTATCTCCATGGTAGTTACCGTAGTTCAACACGTGCACTAGTGGCACGTATTGACCATAATGTTAAGGAGTTTGATTGTAAATATTGTAATTCTCAAGATCAGTACAAAATCCGACCAGATGATTTTTCTCCTGATAAGTTAATTCGGAGCCTTCGGTGTAGTACGTTCTGTCTACCATCTTCCGCACATTCTTTGAAGAATAAAAATAAGCTGTCAATGGAGATAAGTTGTCAACTATATATTTTCAAATAAACAATATAAATTACTTAATAACTATGTTTAGCTCACATGAGGGAATAACTAGAGGTGTATCCACAAGGACCCAAATCGAAGGTGTCTCTTGCTCGATTGTAGGATCACCAAGATCCATGGTGACAAGCATACCCTCATCAAGACCATACATCTTGCAAAATGCATCCCAATTTTTGCAACCAAAATGGGTTACACTCTGAGCATTGTACAGCTTTACTTGAAAATCCACACCATGATGGGTACTTAGGATAATTTTTTGGTTTCGAAACTTTCATGGTCTTCAAAACCCATCCTCTCAAAGACATAGCGTCTTGCAAAGCATGGGATAAGCTAGTCGAATTGGAAAAGATGAAAAATACACGACTAAAATAGTTGAAGTCGTGCTTAATTACGAAAAAAACTATTGTCGTCGTTGCGTACCGTATGAACATTGCAAGTCTCCTCGAGCTTAATGCTGAAGCGCTGATCTTCGTCTAGCTCAATGAACCTGTCGCACATACCTCGGTCGTCGTGGCACCAGTCGCACTCCCCCGGGCGGTTTTCGTCGTCCGATGAGTACGACATTTCCGGCCTACGTTCATAATTCAAATATTATACTAGATCATTATTATTAATCACGGGTTGACTATCGATGATCTATGTATGTACGTCATAGCTCCTCTTTCATTCCCGAATGCATTATTATACCAAATTGTGTAGCACATGGGAATGAAGGAGAACTTATCCAATATGAGCATTCAATAAGCAAAACCGAATCATAAAATAAGCAAAACAAATCATAAAATAAAGTATAGTATTCAAATTAGCATGCATTCAATAACTATAAACAAAAGTACATCGTCTCTTGGTGTCCGTACATCGTTGAATATTATCACTAATACAACTAGAACCGTAGCGCCCGACGGGTATCGACGCGGGCGGTGGACACCCAAAGATAAGGAACCATCACAGGATCATAGCTCCAGTGAGATCCCTGAAGAACCTGCCAGGTATTGTCGAACCTCCCCTCCAATGCAACCATGTAGCGACGGACGTGCTCGTCCTCCTTCCTGACATGGTGACGTACCACCTCCGCGGTGTCCGGATGCCTCACCACCGTCACTGGCCCATGCGACCACCACCAAACAAGGATCGGGTCAACAACGGGCTGCCTCCTCACCAACCTACGTCCCCCGGAAGGTAGCACCTCCCAATACCAACCCGGCGGAGCCCAGTCCCGAACATGACCCTGATCAAGCAGGCCTCCACCGTCGAGTCGACGACGACGAGGATGCGGGATAGGCATCGCCGACGTCGACGCGGGAACTACTTCTATATATAGTTAAATAAAAGTAGTCTTATTAATTAAATCAACTATCTAGTTCAACTACTAAACACTTACTATAAATAAATAAGTAGTACTTACTAAAAACAAACTACTTCATTATATAGTAAAATAAATTAGTTTATTAAATCAACTAGCTAGTTCAGCTATATATAAACTACTTATTTTTTTTTCCTTTTTCTAAATACTATGAACAAAAAAATCATTAAAATTATATGAACAAAATTAATTACACAATCTAAATATCACCAAAAAAAATCTATTAACAATAATATCACAAAACATGCATATTCAATAATAATATCACCAAAAAAATCTATTAACAGAAAAAAATCTAACATAATATGAAGAAATTAATTACTACACATATCTAATCTAACAAAAAAAATCTAACAAAAAAATATGAAGAAATTAATTACTACACATATCTAATCTAACATAATATGAAGAAATTAATTACTACACATAATTACTACACATATCTAATCTAACATAATATCTAATCTAATCTAACACATATCTAATCTAAAAAAATTTAACATAATATGAACAAATTAATTACTACACATATCTAATCTAACAAAAAAATCTAACATAATATGAAGAAATTAATTACTACACATATCTAATCTAACAAAAAAAAATCTAACAAAAAAATCTACACATATCTAATTAATCTAACAAAAAAATCTAACATAATATGAACAAATTAATTACTACACATGTAATCTAACAAAAAAATCTAATCTAACAAAAAAATCTATAAACTACATATCTAAATTACTACACATCTAACCTAACAAAAAAAATCTATGAACTACAAAAAGAATCTAAAAAAAATCTAACAAAAATTCAAAAACGCTGACGTCGGCTTCGAGGCGGCGCGGTGCAGGGGCGACGACAGGCTCGGGGCGGCGCGGGGCAGGGGCGACGAGGACAGCGGGCTCGGGGGCGGCGACGGGGACGGCGCGCAGGCTCGGGGCAGGGGCGACGGCTGGCGACGTGCGACGTTGGGGCGGCGGCGCGGGACGAGGGCGGCGATGACGGGGCGGCGCGGGACGCGGGCGGCGATGGGGGCAGCTGTTTATAAGCCCTGAGTGCAGATACGATGACGAAGAGGCTCAATGCTCCTGCACGTTGGTTAGCTTCAAGCCTTGCGGAATACGGTAGACTGCACAGAGCTATGTGCAGTGCAGTTGACACTATTCTAAAAGGCTTGAAGCAAATTAACGAGCATTGCGCCTCTTTTTTATTTTTAATGACTTATTACAACTCAGAAATAAAAAGAAAAAAATAAATGTAGCAGAAAAGAAAAAAATATAAAAAACCACTCAGAAATAAATAGAAGAAAAAATATAACAGAAAAGAAAAAAAATATAGAAAACTACTCAGAAATGAATAGAAGCAAAAAATAGTTGTGATTAACTGTACTAAAAAAGGAGCATATATGCTTATTTTTAATGGCTTATTACAACTCAGAAATAAAAAGAAAAAAATAAATATAGCAGAAAAAGAAAAAAAACTATATAAAAAACTACTCATAAATGAATAGAAGCAACAAATAGTTGTGATTAACTGTACTAAAAAAGGAGCATATATGCTTATTTTTAATGGCTTATTACAACTCAGAAATAAAAAGAAAAAAATAAATATAGCAGAAAAAGAAAAAAAAACCTATATAAAAATCTACTCAGAAATGAATAGAAGCAAAAAATAGTTGTGATTAACTGTACTAAAAAAGGAGCATATATGCTTATTTTTAATGGCTTATTACAACTCAGAAATAAAAAGAAAAAAATAAATATAGTAGAAAAAGAAAAAAAAACTATATAAAAAACTACTCAGAAATGAATATAAGCAAAAAATAGTTGTGATTAACTGTACTAAGAAATGAGCAGAGATGAGCAGAAATGAGCAGAAATGAATAGAAGCAAAAAATAGTTGTGATTAACTGTACTAAAAAAGGACCATATATGCTTATTTTTAATGGCTTATTACAACTCAGAAATAAAAAAAAATATAGTAGAAAAAGAAAAAGAAACTATATAAAAAACTACTCAGAAATGAATAGAAGCAAAAAATAGTTGTGATTAACTGTACTAAGAAATGAGCAGAAATGAGCAGAAATGAGCAGAAAAAGAAAAAGAAAAAAAAACTACTCAGAAATGAGCAGAGATGCGCTTATAGAGGAAATTCAACTTAAATTCATAACGAATTTCAAGAGAAATCCATATGAATTTATGCTAAATTCCCTATATAAGGGCATCTATTTTTCATTTTCAGAGGAGCTCAATAAGGTAGAGAGGGAGGGGCTTATAAACCGGTCTGATTCCCCTTCGGTTGGCGAGGTGGGACTAAACTCTGGTCGCAACGGGGACCAACCCTTTAGTCCCGGTTGGTGGCTCGAACCGGGACTAAAGGGCGGCCTTTGGTCCCGGTTCAAGCCACCAACCGGGACCAATGGTGTTGGGCCAGGAGCGAGACCCATTGGTCCCGGTTCGTCCCACCAACCGGGACCAAAAGGTGCAGACGAACCGAGACCAATGGCCCACGTGGCCCGGCCGGCCCCCGGGGCTCACGAACCGGGTCCGATGCCCCCATTGGTCCCGGTTCTGGGTTGAACCGGGACTAATGGGCTGAACCGGCCTGGACCATAGGCCCCTTTTCTACTAGTGGTGGTATCATCCAACATCAAGTTTACCGAACATTTGACATAGAAAGGCATAATGAATGTAGCCGAACATCCAGCTAGTATATTTAGATTATATATTTGAGTAGTTCTCACAAAAGGAAACATCGTTGCCGATACTTTGGCCTCCTTTTCATGTAGTTAGGCAACTTCAGGACCATAGCAACACAATGCGATGGGAAAGTAAGCAACAAAACTTCAAATGTATGAGTTGCTTGGACTACAAATTTCTGAAATCCTCACTAATTCAATATGTCCTCATAAATTTCAGGAATCCTGATGGCAGCTATTTGTCTCTGAGTATATGCTGGCAGAATATGAAATTTGTTTGCTTGGTCTCTGAGTATAGAAACTTACTTGCGACTCCGGTGGAGTTGCGGCGTGGCGGAGGCGGAGTGGCGGCGGCCAAGCTGCAGCCGGGGAGGCGGCGAAGGCGCGGCGGGGCGGCTCCGGCGGCTGGTGAGGCGGCGACCCGCGGCGGGACGGCTCCGGCGGCGTGGCGGAGGCGGAGTGGCGGCGGCCAAGCTGCAGCGGGGAGGCGGCGAAGGAGCGGCGGGGCGGCTCCGGAGGCTCCCAGCGACCCGCGGCGGGGCGGGCTACCGCGGCTGGGAGGCTCCCGGCGACCCACGACTGGGGAGGCTCCCGGCGACCCGCGGCCACTTCCCGTGGCTCCGGCGGCACGAGGCGGCGGTGAAGGGCGCGGCTGCGGGAGGAGGAGGAGATCGTGCAGGAGGAGGAGGTCGTGCGGGGAGGGGGGGGGGGCGGTTTTCTTTCTTTTTTTACTGCGGGACGATTTTTACTGCGGGACGATTAGCGATCGATTGTGGCTTGCTGCGTGGTTGATAGCGTTAAACATAGAATGATTAAGGGTCATTAGATTTTGATGATGGATGGATGTGATTGTTTGAATCTGCCTCTCTCTTTTTTTTATAATGATAGTAGATAAGGAGTACCACATGTTATACTAGTGTGTCACTGCCACTTAGTCGCCCCTGTAGTGCCATCTAGTAGCAGTGAGGCCGAAAGCCTCAGCGCCGTCTTCTGCTCTATTCAATCATGCAGTTACAATCCCCTTTTACTTTATATTTTAAGTTTAGTTCTTTTTTGCACTCTAGTTTGTAGTATTAAAACCCCTTTTATTGTCGTTTTCATAGCAACCGATAGAATCGACCATTTTTCAGATAATGCTTTGGGTGTGAATGTAGTCGCATATGTGATAACGTAGTTCAGGAGTTGGTAGTTGTCTGCACAATCGCTCCCTTGGAATCAGTATATTCTAAATATCACGGATTGCAATAGTCGATTGCAACGTCAAATGACTTCCTCCATTGATGACTGGCTCCGCTGTCGCACCACTCCCTTGCCCAACCTGCCTCCTTCGTACCCAAAGACTACTCTTCGTCGCTGATGTTACAACCGACCGTATCGTTCCTAACCATGACTCATTCTCGACTCGCCCTCGTTGGCTATGTCACGGCAAGTCGCTTAATATTAAAATCTAAGCTTCTCCAAATTGACTCAAACTCCAAAGATTTTTCAAGCAACTCAAGAAAAGCAAACACATAAATTAAAATCCAAGTTTCTGACGCTTACCCTCTCTAAATAGCAATTAACTTACTCTAAGACTAGCCACAGTGCATAGTAACATACACTAGTAACATACACATATCCCTACACTATATTACTACCTTCATAGTGGGTAATAATATAAGTGTGGTAACATGCAAAGCTTCATTTATTAGGTTATAGACTCATATTACATTGGGACATGTGATGTTACAGTAACTAGCTAAGTTACTATAACTACCTCTTTCCTCATTAACTCATTGCCACATAAGCAAATTTGCTGAGTTGGACTTGATGTTACTGCTGAAGTTACTCCCATTATGGCTAGTCTAAGAAAAATACAAATAGTACAATCTTTTTCATCTTTCCCAATGTAGTAGCAATCCTTTTATCCCCAACAGGAAGTATCACTTTCCCTTCTTTCCATATCCGGTGGCATGGGGCTAGAGGGGGTAGTGTCGGCGCCAGCAAAGCTGACAGTATCGTCAGATACAAGGTTACATGCCAAATAAGAGACAGTGTGGCCTACAGAGGCATGTTGAGCTGGAGACCATGCCATCGATCAATGCATGATCAAACGTGAGCGGTAGGCATCAACGGTGAGCGCTACCTCATGGTTAAGGGTAGCATCCACTAAAAAAGTTACTAATGAAGACAAAAAAAAAGAGGCAACTTGTCGTGCGAGGAGGTGAGAGGAAGATGGAGGGGAGGTTTGCTAGAGGGGTCTCATCAGGCCACGTGGGGATGAGTCAAAGGGTGCCCACAACGAGCGATCATGAATATTTGTGGGTGGATGGAGGGGTTTAGATTAAGTGGCGTGCATTCTTGGTAAACTCAATTTTGATCACATGGTGAAAAGAAAAAGTGTTGGCAAAAATTAAATAATTGTTTAATTACAAAATAAGCCCAAGAATGTACTTCTATTATCATAATCAGCAAGGCTGGAAATAGCATCATATGCTTATGACTTTGATGATCAAATTGTTTGACACAAGCGATTAATGACCCTGAAGCAAGATGATAATGTACTAGACGTTCTCCAAGGAGGAAATTAAATATGTTTCAATGGATGCCAATTGAGCTCTAGAACCTGGTTATATCCAAGCTTTTTTTTTTCAGAAATGTACACTAAACTAAGTCAAAACATGGCTACATCATGATTTCCAATGTCAAACCGGGCATTACCAGATTGCAACTGCCATACAGAGGCTACCAGGCAAATATCTAAGTGCAATACTACCCATCAACAAAATCTATGTTCCAATGGTTCTCACATTGCGTCTTGTGCTGAATCACATAAAGGATGCATGCACAGAAATTAAAAGTCTGCTAAACAGACGATTCCAATACCGACGATGCAAACATATCAATGCGCTTCCCAAGAAACAATAAAAAAACATAGCAATGTTGTTATGGCGCTGCTAGAAGGAGGGCGCAAGAGCGCCGGCCGGGGGCCTTTTTGCCCACGGCCGGGCAAGAGAGAAGGGATTTCCTTCTTAATTCTTACTTGATTAGATTGATACATCTCCTCTCTTTATATAGAGAGGTTTACTTGACTCCCAAGCAAGGCTTACTTGACCCCTAAGCAAGCGACTCTTATCTCTAATTAACCCTAAGACTAACGGGCCCATTAGGTCCATTACGTACTCTAACACTACACCCCACCTGAACATGCATCTTGTCCTCGAGCTGCAGCCTAACCAACTTATAACCATGACTCGACGCAACACAAACCTAACACCTAAAAATAAGCCTTTTACATCTCGACTTGTTTTATTATTCTCAACCTGAAATGGACTGGGACGCTTTATTTTGGACCCCTTAACCAAAACTAGACACCATCCGCACGTCGGACGTGCACGTGTACAGCCACCAGGATCCCATGGACACCACCTGAACAAAAGGAGTGCATGTGTATGACCACCTGGAAGTGGTCGCAAGAGTGACCAGCAGAGGCGCCCTCGTGACGGCCGATGGCGGAATGCAGTGGTGCTACACGTTGCGCTGCCGTCGGCGACACCATGCCTTCTCCCTGTTGGACGGCTGTTGGTCTGCACCGCACAGGGAAGAGTGGAGGGCTTGCGATGGAGAATGACGAGGAGGGATGCGCCCCCTCCCCCAACCGCCGATGTCACGGACTTTGAGGTCGTTGCCCGCGGGGAAAACAGTAGGCCCGCCGCCCTTGGGGGAAACCGCATGCCCAAGATCCCCGACACAGCGGATGAGATCGAGGTCCTCTGCGCAGCGATGGGCAACTTGGAGGAGCGGCACCTGTAGACCACGCATCTCCCGCACACGCCGACGCGCTAGGAGGCCGCACGCAGCAGCCTGCAGCCTCATCGCCGCCGACACGTGGCATGTAGCGATCCAAGAAGGAAGCAATGACGGCGACGGCGGGGACTGGACTTGGTGGAGCGGGACTCCCGCTAGCGCGGTCGATGCGGGACCGGAGCTGACCGGCTGCTGCCGTGGCGCATCAAGCAGCGGCAGCGGCTGCTGCGGCGGAGCGACGGGTGTGGCAGCCGCCAGGGTTGGGCGGTGGTGGCGATGGATGTCAGCTGCAGCGGCTGATGCAGTGGCCCAACAAGCGCGGCAAAGGCTGCCTAGTGCGGCGGCTGCCACGGCAGCCTCGGTAGCGCGGGGGCGGCGATGGGCGCTAGAGGCGCGGCGGGAGCCAGCGTCGGCCACTGCGGGGCAGCGGCGGGCGGCAGCGGCAGTTGCAGCTGGGGCTGCAGCATCCCAGCGAACGCCGCGGACGCCCCTGGATGCGGTGAGTACCACGGCAAGGCCGGCGGCCCGATGGCGGCGGTTGGCGGTACAGCCGGATCCCCTGGACGGCTGTGACGAGGTCGTTGAGGATCCCGGTGATCTCCTCTGGGGTGTAGGCGGCGGCCGGTGGTGCGGTGGCGGCGCCGGAGGATGAGACCAGCGGCGCGAACAGGGAGGGCAGCGGCGCAGTGTAGATGGCCAGCGGCACGGTGGTGACGGTCGGCAACGGAAGCGATGGGGTGGGCAGCGATGAAGACATGATCGGAACTGAGCTATCTGATACCAAATTGTTATTCCTTCTTAATTCTTGCTTGATTAGATTGATATATCTCCTCTCTTTATATAAAGAGCTTTACTTGACTCCCAAACACGGCTTACTTAACCCCTAAGCAAGTGACTCTTATCTCTAATTAACCCTAAGACTAATGGGCCCATTAGGTCCATTACGTACTCTAACAAATGTTCTGACAGGCATCATTTTGCTAAGTCGCACATTCCTAATTCAACAAAGTTTAGACCGTTCTGCTAAGCTGCACGAAAGAAACCACAACGACAGATTTCTAGTGGAGACCAAACATGGGAAGGAGAAACAGAACATCACGGTAACAGGCTAACCGCCAACACATGGCCACCATCAGAGAACTCTATAGAGAAACATAAATCTTCAAACAAACATCATGACTGAGCTCACATCTTAGTCCCAGTTAGTGGATGGAAGCTGCACAAACAAAACAAGACACAATAAGTATGGTTCAAAGATGTACTCAGTTGACATATATACAGGAATTTAAAATATCCTGAATAGTAGCTTGATGTAGAGGGACTATATTGGATCCTGACAAATTTCTGTAGTTGTTAAAAATAGTTTGGCCTTGGGAGGCAACACTAGACAAATAGTCAGAGAGACTTCAAGACTCTTGAGGCTTCGGGATTAAAACAAGTTGAAACCTACGTAACTTGGCTACCAATCTCTGTTAACCAAACCAATAACAGGCTCGGACAACCGTAAACAGAGCGAAGCAAGGGCAGTCCCTGGTGGATGGATGCGGACCAGTATACTGTGCATTCTACCCTCTACCAATTCTTAGTAAAAATGTATTTCCGCCGAATGCAATAGGAGAAAAGAGCTAAACTGAAATTTAAGAGCTATTATTTTTATCAGTAACTATTAACTAAACAGTAGGAGGATAATTGTAATTTTTTGTACTGGAAATAATAAAAAAGTAAAGAGAATAAAAAAAACGTGTTTGCATGGATGGTGCAGATGCATAGGCACATCCAAAATGAGAGCTAGTGTCCAGTTGTGCAAACTTCATCAGCATGCAAACCCAAAATATGGATGGATTTCAAAGGGTTGTCATAGATTCTAACTGATGCATAATAACAGTAGACCTGTTAGAACAAGCTAGTAGGAAAGGGGTGCCAGCACCATACATCATAACTGATAATTGACACCAAATATGGATGGAGGTAACTTACAATCTAAGTGCGCCCTCGGCACTTGAGGCTAATCTGCTCACGAAGTATGCCACATGTACTCAAGACCTCCAAAATTCTGCAAACACCCTCATCAACTTTTCCGCATTCAATATTGACAGCCAAAATGGACGCACATGCAAATAATTGTTTGGATCCCGTTGCTGCAACAAAATTCTACAAGATACAAAACTTCCATTAGATAAAAAAACATTAGATAATATACCTTTACTAATACAGCAACATATTTAAATTAATAACACAGAAACATCTTTATATATACAGTACATGATATACCTGGGTGTTACCAAGCTGAAGAATGAGCTTCTAAGGACTGGAGAGTTTTTGAGAATGCAAAATAGGTCAATAGCCGTAAACCACTCATTGAGTGTGAGAGTCTTTAATCTATCAAATTTAGGGCACCATTCCAGATCCCGTTTGAAGATAAGCTGGACAAATTGTAAATGAACATAAAAAAAATCTGAGTCTAATACAGCATACAAGAAACTTCAGTCGTTAGATACTTTAATTTAATAACTAGGGGAAATGAAAACTACACCATATGCGCATAACTATTGCATGTTATCCAATAAAGCCATGATGTTATTAATTTATTGATTTGAGGTCCACCAGGTAAAGATAAAGTTAGGAAGCTGTGGTGATGAAAATAAGCAACTTAACTATACGCAGCTCTAAGAATGGATAGCACAGCTACAATAGAAACCATGGGTGTCCTAGTGGCAACTAACAGTAAGAGTAAGAAAGATTGTGCAAAGCATACCAATTTTGGCACGGCAATCAATTTCAATTCAACAGCATTGAACAATCCGTTGAGAAGCAGACAGTTCTCGTTAGCACATCCGCATTCAAGATCACGAAAATGAGTAAAATCCTCCTCGACACTTTGACAGACATTGTAGCAACAACGCCCAAGCAAAATAGATGCTTTTTCCAGTAATGGCATCGCTTCAAGGGAAGGAGTCAAGCACTGAAAACTACCTAGTTCCAGTGAGACAAGGCGCGGGGCAGCAATAGAAATGTGGGTGTACTCAGAAAAGACACAATCCCCGATCCACAGATGCTTTAGTGATTCAGAACATATCGCCCATGGGTCAACGAGGCAACCTTTTATTTTTAGTTCCTCTAATGCTGGGCAGGCCGAGAAATCTAGTGAGTAACCCATGAGGTCAACTGTTCCAAATTCTACGGTCCTCAAGTGGCGGGAGATGAAACACTCATCGAGTAGTATGCCTTCGTACCGAACGTTACTAGCACAAATAGAGAGCTTCTCAACCCGGCACTCTAGAACGTACTCAGTCAACGGCTTGGCTCTTGTGAAATGGATATAGTACTCATCACTGCAGGGATCGATTTGGCAGTCGGTCAGAGATGCATCCCCCCTGAGTTGGATTATCAGCTTCACCAACTGGCTGAAACGCTCGCGGCTGAAACTTGACCAGTCCTCCAAGATGAAGGGCAGGCTGGTTTTGCGCCTCCAGAGGTCACGCCACTGGGTGTCGAGCACACAGGTCTGCAGGGCATCATTCCCTGGCAGAAAGGACAGGATGTGGTCGAGCAGGACGTCGGGGAGGACGCGGAAGGGATCCTCGCCGGTGCCAGCAGCCTTCTTGTGCATCTCGTCGAGCAGGTGGTGAGCACTGTGAGACCGGGGAAGAAAATCAGCAGAAACACGAGGAATGAGGGAACGACAAAGTCGATCCGGGTCTTAGAGAAGAGAAAAAAGATTGCAGCATCACCTGAGCACGACTCGTCGACACTCGCCAGGCGGAAGCTCCGGCCGCCGCCAGCCGCGGGGAAGAGCGGGGAGAGGAAGACGCATCATCCCACCCCACCCCGACGGTATTTAAAGCACAACAAGGGGAGAGGAGAGGGTTCGGCGCCGTCCCTCGACCTCGATTCCCCGTGCGCCGTTATTGCCGCGCTCATTCCCCAGGGAGAGAAGTCGTACGGGAGTGGAATACGAGAAGACCGCGGAGCCGCGGGAGGGAGCGCCCGTGCAACCCGTGGGCGTTATGGTTAGGCTGGTCATAGTGGGAGTAACTTAGACTAGTAACATACATATGTTACTAGTCTACTCCCTCCTTCCATCTATATAGGGCCTAATGCAGTTTTTAAGACCGCCTTTGACTATTGACAAGATTAATAGTATATGACATGCACAATACGAAAATTATATCATTGAAAGCTCCTTTCACACACGAATTTAACGATGTGCTTTGTGTAAGTTGCATGTCATATATTATTTCTCTAATATTTGGTCAAAGTTAGCCTCGAAAAACGCATTAGGCCCTATATAGATGGAAGGAGGGAGTATGTTACTACCTTTATAGTGGGTAGTGTTATAGGTGTGGTAACATAGTTTCCTTCATTTATTACTTTATAGACTCATTATGCATTGGAAACCGCTATGTGATGGTAACATATTATGTTACTCTATTTGCCTCTCTCCTCATTAACTACTTGCCACATCACCATTTTTGCTTATGTGGCATCTATGTTACTACCTATGTTACTCCCACTATGACCAGCCTTATGTGGGGCCGACTGTTCAATTATTTTTGGGAGTCATTTCAGTTATCTATCTTTTCTTTCACAGTCACACATGGATCAAGCTGTACCATGTATTCTCGCTCATGATTTCAAAACAAAAATTAAAAAACACTGTACCATGTACTTACGGGGTTTTATCAAAATTTAGCTGGTCATGGATTTTCCTTTAAAGATTACACTCACACATGCAAACATGAAACATGCACACACTCATGCTTATAATCTACAACAATCGTCTTCCCTGAAAAATTCCTCTTGATAACACGGCGCCAAAAGTTTGATCTTCAGCATGGCTGGGCACAATCATCGCCTTAGCCATCCACGTAAATCTAAACCCCGGACTATAAGCTTGACGGCGTGGTTGGACTCGACACCGTTTCTTGGCCCGAAGGCCTAGACCAAAAATAGGAAAAGGACAAAAAGAAAGGTTTTAGTGGAAATACAACATGATAGAAGTATAAGTGGTCACACACTTACCATGAAGGAGGCGCGGAGATACGCAACATGACGAGCAACATGGTATAGTGCTTCAACAATGCGCTTAATGGTGTCCGTTCATTCTCGGCGATTGCGATAGTAAAATATACCTTCTTAAAGCTCAACGAATATTTTCTTAGGCACTCCCAAATCACCGTCAAATGGATAGGTGAAAAGAAAGAGTAAACCTCTCACGCCACTTCTTGTTGTCCACTCATTCGGTGAGAGCCTGGCCGTCGAGCGAAAGCTCTGTGATCATGGTAAAATCCTCGAGCGTCACCGTCATCTCGCCACAAGGGAGATGAAAGTTGTGCGTCTTTGGCCGCCAACGATCAAGCAGGGCTGTGAGAGTTGAATGGCACATCACCCGTGGCACACGCTTGAACTGAAGAACAAATGGTAGGAG
The DNA here is from genome assembly GCA_963921465.1 of Triticum timopheevii. Taxonomy (NCBI): domain Eukaryota; kingdom Viridiplantae; phylum Streptophyta; class Magnoliopsida; order Poales; family Poaceae; genus Triticum; species Triticum timopheevii. The sequence continues at coordinate 552,285,037 of OY997272.1, read as the reverse complement.
CCCGACACTCTCGAAGTACGGCTCGTAGCGCATGTCGTATTGCATCTAGTTAGCCTTCGTGCGCTCCCTCATTCGCACTACAGTAAGTCTCCGTCAAAATGGAACAAATATGTCGGAACCTTCCTTTATAAGAAAACAATAACATAAAAATGATTATGGATTCGCTTGTTACCTCTCCACGCTCTATAGCACGGGCACGATGCTCCTTGTCGAAAGCAAGGTCAAGTCCCTCCGTTCCTTTATATAAGGTGTATGTGTTTTTTTTTTAAGTCAAACGAGTGCAGGTTTGACCGAGTTTTTTAAAAACTATATCAACACTCACGATATAAAATTTATATCATTTGATCGATCATGAAAAGTAGTTTCATATTTTATCTACTAGGTATTGCAGATGTTGTTACTTTATTCTATAATCTTGATCAAGCATTCCAATGGTTGACTTGCACCGAAACCAATACACCTTATATTCTGGAACGGTGGGAGTATTTTCTATCAATTATTTCGCAACATCATCTATACATATGAATGCAAAGAAACAATATCCATACAAATTGCAAACATAGGTAAAAAAACTATGTCAATACGAATAGGAATAGGAATTGACCAAATTTTAAAGCCGGCCGGCACAAGAACGGACGTGTGACGCTCAAGGCGCTGGAGTAGGGTCCTCAACACACGTGCCGGTTAAATGAAGGTAGACGGGCAAATATATGCCATTTCAATGCGAAGAGAAGACGTGCGCAGCAGGCAAGTAGTGGGTGGCACTCTCGGCTAGCGAGCCACTTCAATGCCGGCTCCAGCGAGCGGTATGGTTACCGCAAATTGCCACTGTGAATGTAAATGGTCTGCACCATCGATCCAAATTTTGGCCCTCTGCTTCTTTTACTGTTTAATCACTGGAAGACAGCAGAAGTTCCCATTTTGAAATGATGTTTATATGCGCTTTCAGTATTCAGCAATTGCTAGCCAAGTTATATAACTCAGGACGCATCGATGCCAAAGTTGTTATTTATTCTCATGTACGTAGTTTTTCAGGTTTCAGTATCCACCACCTTGCTTTCTGCAGGGAGTTTTTACTTCACTTATTCTAGCAGAAACTGTATCTTTTTTAGAGAAAAGGCCAGAGCCTGACTTTATAAATAAAGCCACATGGCAGCGTCATGAAAACCGAACAGGAACGAAACCAGCTAGCAAGGACAACGCACACAGTGCACGGAGCGAAAAGTTTGAGAGTACCCAAAGGAGGAAGGATACAGGCAACTGCCATACACGGCGCGCAGGCCGGAAAGGAGGAAGACCTAAAATCCGCAAACAACGCAAACAGCACCACCAGGATTAGACGACGGGATCCCGCCCGGAGATGTGAGATGCCGAAGCCCGAATTTTGTCGATGAGCAGGTCCAGGGCATCCCGATCAGCCTCCTTAGTCAATGATCTCCACTGCTGCAATAATATACACGATTTGAAAAGAACGTCAACAGGCTTAGATGGGAAGATAAGCTCAATAGTAAATTTGTTCCTAATGGTCCAGAGAGCCCAACATAAGGCTCCCAGGCCGACCCAAAACACCCTTTTGGTGACCCCAACCAAAGCTTTGGCTAGGGTTTGAATCTCGGAGAAAGAGGAGGGGTTCCAAGAGACCTGAAGCCAAGATCTGACACAGCACCAAACCAACTTGGCCAGCACGCAATTGAAAAAGATGTGATCAGAGTTCTCCAAGGCCCCACAAAGATGACAAAAACTCCGAACCAGGCCCATTGCGCTTTTTGATCTGGTCAGCAGCCGGGAGGCGACCACGAAAGGCTTGCCAAAGGAAAATTTTAATCTTAGGAGGGACTTTGGACTTCCAAACGCAAGAGAATCTGGACGAAGGAGTACCACCAATAAGTCTAGAATAAAGCGACTTAACCGAAAATCTACCTAAGGCCGAATGAGGCCAGACCACATAATCGGCCGACTCCGAGAGCACGGGGAAGAGGGCAGAGAGACTTTGCCAATCTTCCAACTCTTCAGGAGACAGGGCCCGATGAAAAGCTAGATCCCAGTTATTAGCTGCCACCTCCGCGATGGAGATATTCGGATTAGGACAATAAGAAAACAAAATCGGAAAGCTCGCGGCTAAGGGGCATCCCCAGACCACCAGTCCAACCAAAAGCGAACTGCCAACCCATTACCAACATTAAATTTAACATGTTCCAGAAAAATCGGTCTGACTTTGACAAGGGATTTCCAAAATTGAGAACCGTGCCTCGCGGTGGCAAACAGCGGGTTGGAGTGTGGGAAGTATTTAGCCTTAAGAATCGAAAACCACAGCGAATCAGCCCCACTAGTCAAAATTTTCCACCACCACTTGATAAGAAAACAAATGTTCATCACCCGAGTATTAATAATGCCTAACCCCCCAAGGTTTTTAGGCTTACACATATGTTGCCACTTGACTAGCCTATATTTCCGTTTGTTATCCGCGGAATTCCAGTAAAAGGCTCCCCTATGTTTGTCGAAACCCGCATGCACGCCATCCGTAAGAAGATAAAAGCCCATAAGAAACATGGGGAGAGAGGATAAGCAGGAGTTAATTAGAGCAACTTTGCCAGCATTGGTATTATATTTGCCCCTCCAAGGGAGCACCCTGTTCCCCACTTTAGCGACCGTCGGAGCGAAATCTTTAGCATGGAGCACGCCAGGAGAAATAGGGAGGCCTAGATACTTGAAGGGAAAGGAACCCAATGAACAGTTAAGAAGCCTGGCAACCCGCAAGGCTTCCGCCCCATCCACACCCGTCACCAGGACCTCACTTTTAGCGAAATTAATCTTAAGACCCGAAACAGCTTCGAAACACAGCAGGATGAATTTCAGGTTGGCAATGCAGGCGTCATCCAGCTCCACCAAGATAATAGTATCATCCACATATTGCAAGTGGGAAACACCCTCCGGAAGTAAATGGGAGACCACAGGAGCAATGTGCCCACAACGGGCCGCCCTGGAAAGCATGCACGAGAAGGCGTCGGCCACAAAATTAAAAAGAACAGGGGAGGCCGGATCCCCTTGGCGAAGGCCCCTACCATTTGCGAAGAAATTGCTAACGAAACCATTAACCGAAACGGCAGTATGGCCACCCGAGACCAACTGCATGATACGATGAACATAAGCACCGTCGAAACCTTTAGCAAGATGGACCTGCTTGAGGAAGGACCAGCTAACCGAGTCATAAGCTTTCTCAAAATCTAACTTAAGGATAATCGCTTTAGCTCTCCGAGCGTGAAGATCGTGAACAATCTCACGTAGGGATAGGATACCATCAAGGATGAAACGCCCTTTGATGAAAGCAGATTGATAAGGACTAATAACTCTATGAGCAACCGGCGACAAACGATTCGCAAAGCCTTTAGCCGGGAATTTGGCAAAGTTGTTAATTAAAGCAATAGGCCGAAATTGGGAAATAACATTAGCACCCTTAACCTTGGGGATCAGGGATATCACTGCGTAGTTCAGGCGGGATATATCGACAGTACCAAGACAAAAACCCTGGATAACATTACAAACCAGCTGTTTCAACTGGGGCCAGAATTTCCGAAAAAAAGGAATGAAGAAGCCGTCTGGCCCAGAAGCCGCATTGGGATTGGCAGTGTTAACAACGTCCCAGATTTCCTGATTAGAAAGAGGGATCATCAAGGAGGCATTCTCCTCGGATGAGATTTTAAGACCTAAGTTCCAAAGGGAGGGAGAAATAGAGAAGCCCGATTGGGGTTTAGCCCCCAACAACGAAGAGAAAAAGTCCACCACATGAGCCATAATAGCAGACTGCTCCGAAGATCGCACACCATTAATCAACAGGCTATTGATACCACAACGCCTACGCCTACCGTTCGCAATCGCAAAGAAACTGTATCGCAGCACGCTCGTGCCGTCACTGGTACGCCGGGGTCGGCAAAACCACGCTGGTGTCATGAGGTCACTGGTACGCGGCGGCTGCGAGGCGCGGGCGCACGACGGCCCTGAGCGGCACCTTCTTCTGCAGCGCGAGGCCGAACTCCTCTTCCATGTCCATCCCGGCCCCCTTCGGCACCGGCATCTCCCAGTCGAAGGCGTGCACCAGCACGCCCAGCATGTGGTGCACCAGGGTCACCCCCATGCGCGCGCCCGCGCAAATCCTCCTGCCGGCGCCGAACGGGACGAGCTCGAAGTGGCTCCCCAGGGGCTCCACCTTGCCCCCCTCCTCCGTCATGAACCTGTCGGGGTCGAAACTCGCCGGCTCCGGCCACGCCGCCGGGTCCCGGCCGATGGCCCAGATGTTGACGAGCAGCCTCGTGCCCTCCGGGACGTGGTACCCCTGTCTATCGTGGCCATGCATGCCGGCAATCTAGCTACCATTCCCTGTGGTGGCCATGCATGCCGGCAATCTACCATTCCCTCTTGAAATAGCCAGAATTAATTCCAAGTACCTAGTTTGAGATTGCTGCTTACCATAGTGACCGGTCGTGTCGAAGTAGATATAGAAAGCATGCATGTTATCCCGGAAATGGCATAGCTAACTAACTTTAAGACGAGAGGGAATGGTAGATATATTGACGCCCAAGATTGTAAAGACCTACTAAAATTAGTATAAAATTGAGTCATCTATTTTGAAACGGAGGAAGTAGCTGAGAAGGTGTTGCTAACGGCCGTGCCGGTGCAGCGGCGGAGCTACAACATAAAGTCAGGGCGGGCCAGCCTATGTTTTAACTTGTACGCTCTGCGTTGTTTTTGCTCACTAAGGGCATGTACAACGGGGGCATCACCCTGGTACTGCCTCAGCTCTTAGGTTAATCAAAAAGTAACAAAACCACCGTTTTGAAAAAATTCTGGCCAACCGAGGCCACAGTCTGTAGCGGACCCTACGGTCCTTCACATGCATGGTGTTTTCCGTTCTCTCTCTTGGTCTCTCTCCTCGCATGCATCAGCAGAGCTTCGCTTTTCTTCTTTTCTCTCGGAAGAGACCGGCTCCTCTGCAGGCTACACTATCTACTGCAGGGCTATACCTTTTAATCCGAACCTAGTTCCGATCCTACGTGGACCTGCGGGGCAGCAGGTTGAGGCTACCCATTGGCCATGCCCTAAGTAGCATATTACTCATGCAATTGCTTTGGATTGGGCGGGCCATGGCATAGTTTTGCCCCAACGTAGCTCCGCCTTTGCCGGTGTGAAATGCTATCTGACGAACGCTCTCGTCTCCTGGAGTGCAACCCCGGTGAACGCTATCCCAGCCGTCTCACGGCTGCCGGCACATGGCCAACGCCGCGTAGACCAGCTGCAATTTTTTATTTTTGAGATCATAGACCAGCTGCAGTTGTTCGCTATGAAGCATTTTTTTCTCAAAAAAATATACCCCCTTCACCACTTGGACTGAAGCAACTGCGTGCGCACTCGACTAAAACTGTTTTGCGTATATTTTGGAGCTGAATTCTTTTTATTTTAATTTTTATTAAAAACCCAGGATTTTCCTCCAACATTGATAAAACAATATATCCTTTTTTACATGGGATTTTTTCCAAACTTTCCATGTGCCTTTTTATTAAATGTAGCATGGCACTTTTTAAGGTCTTTTTTGTAATGCCCCCGTGGCAATTTTTTATTGAGAGCATGGCATTTTAATAATTAGTAACATGTCATTTTTATTTTTAAGAGGATGGCAGTTTACTTATGCATGCCATTTTAATTATTAGTAACATGGCTTTTTTACTGTCAAGAGGATAGAAATTTTAAGATTAAGATCATGGCATTTTTCTTATTAATAACATGGAATTTTTATTATTAGGAGGATGGTAGTTTATTATTAACAGGTTGGTAGTTTTATTATTGAGAACATGCCATTTATATTATCAAGACGATGATAGTTTTATTATTAAGACGATGGCGATTCCATTTTTGTTGGCATGTCATTTTGTATTATCATAGTAAATTACTATACATTATAGAAATGACAGTTTTGTAAAGTAGCATGACAATTTTCATATTATTCAGAGCATGCATTTATAAATTTATGTTTTTCTCGGTTTTTATAAGAAAATGTGTACTTTTTGTTCATAGCATTTTTATCTAGAGGATGGTAGTTTTAAAGTATAGCATGGCAGGTTTTTTTCTATACCACAAGACCTTTTTTTATCATACACATTGTAAATTTATAAATGAGAGAAATGGCGGTTTTGTAAAGTAGCATGGCATATTTCATAACTCAGAGAATGGAGTTTCAAAAAATTAGGTTTTCTCTATCTTTTATAAGAAAATATATTTTTGGCTCATGACATTTTTTTAAATAAAATCAGTTAACCAGGCCATTTGGGTCAATCGAGGTCGCCCTGGCCTACCACCTAACGAACGATCAGAAACGAACGCTGGGAGTTGCTCCCCTAGCGAATGAATCCTTTGATGGGAGCAGCTCACAAATAATTAGTCCCCAGATATTCGGCTCTTTTTTTGTGCCGGTGTAGGTGGTTGTGCTTGCCTAGCTAGTGATCATGCAAGCAGGCTCTAGCTGGTGCTCACATGGGGTCATACCACAATAGAATTGATTTGTGTACGATCTCCAAATGAAAATTTGATCCTAAGTTTGTTGTTCAAGTGGCCATTTGATCCCGGTGTGATTGATTAGAGTCGGACAAAAAGTGTAATCATTGGAATTTGAAATGAATTAAACACATAGTTGGAGAATTGGTAAATCTCATGGTGAGGGTACGCAACGAGAGAATATTCAGTGATACCACACCTTAAATGCTCCCATGATACCTAAAAAATCAATTTTAAATGTATAAAATCATCTGGAAAAAATCATAATGTTCACAAGGAATGTGTCTACAACCCCTAAAAATTTCAGCTTCACACTCGAGAATGCAGATTGAGAATCAAAAAAGACAAATCCAGATGTGAATCGTGTCAATTTCGCTTTTGACTTTGTGTGACACTATTTATGTTAGATTTGTCATTTTTGTTTCTCAATGTGTATTTTAAATTTGGATCTGGTTTTTAGGGGTTGTGATCACATACGTTGTGAATATTCATTTTTTTACAACTTTTCTAAACATTTAAAAATAATTTTTCAAAGTTGGTATCATAAGAGCATTTATGATGTTGTATCACCTGATAGTCTCCTGGCAGTTAATATGCCAGGATTGTCTGAAGATTCAATTTTTGGAGTCCTGTGTCCAACATGATTCTTATACATTTTGTGCTAGCTAAAATTATCTCATGCAAGGACAATTTTCATATATTTATATGCCAGGCGACGCGCCTTGAATACCTGCAAAACATTTTGTGTCAGACACGTGACACTAAATTAGCTGTGTAATTGGACGTAGTGTTTTTGAGCTCGAACTTAGGTGAACAGTAACAAAAAAGTTGAAAACAAATTAAAAAATTGTGAGTTTTTGACAAATATTGACAAATGTTTCGAGTGGCAGAAGAAACCGATGCCCCAAAAGTGCTATTTTGAAAGCATTTTGGAGTGCTGTTTTTTTGCCATGACTTTCACGAATGTCATTCCGAGATAAAACTTTGCAAGCATTGGAAAAAATTGTCAAAATCCACCAGAAAAACTTTTTAGATTTTTCAAAAAAAATCAATTTTTTTTGGAGTGTACCGTTCGTCGCGAGTTCATTTGAGCTCGCGAGCAGAAGACGACTTTCGGTGTAATTAGCACTAAATCAACCACAACCACGTTCGAATTAAAGATGCACTGAATTTTTTGAACCATGTACTTTTTCTTGTTTTGCATGAGCTCCGTGATGAACCTGGGGTGAATGGGTGAGGGTGGGTTGTCGGTCATTGTTAGCTTGCTTCAAAAAAAATAAAATGCGTACCAACAATTCACTCTGGACTCAGCCGGGCAAGAGTTTCTTTCTTTGTTTTTTCTATAAGGGGAACAGTGGTACATATAGGCGGAAATACTTCACCACCGGATGTGGTAATTTTTCACTTTTAATAGTATAATAAAGTTGGTGCAACCTGTCCCAAGCAAGTCGCCACCTACTTTACGTACCATTCACTCTGTAATTTAATATAAGACCTTTCTGCAAAAATAATATAAGACATCTTGTAGCACTTAAAACATCTTATATTAAATTACGAAGGCAATATCTCTTTATATCAGCACTTCATACCTCTGGATTATAAATTTAATACGGAGAGGCCGGGTTAAGGAGATGCATGCTCAGTGGATATAAACAAAGCGAGCCGATCAAGAACACTTGAGAGTTTTCACAACTTTTTCTTTTTGGAAAAAGAACTAAATTAATATCACGAAGATATCAATTACACCAGTCTCTGCATCAACAAGATATCGAAAGACATTAAGGATGCACACAGTTAACAACAACAAAATGAAATAAATTAAAAACAAAGACTAGCATGCTGTGATTCAACACTCGCAACAGCAACACTCTAACCACTACCAATGACAACACCCGGATTACAGAAAATGTTCTTCAAAAGCAACGCCTCCAAAAAGAAAACGATGCCAAAGCGTTGTCGTCACCCGTTCAAAGATCTTGAGTTTTCACCCTGGAGAGAAACCGAGATCCAAAAACAATGTCTTCACAAAACGATTGCCAGGTACAACCAATGAAGGCCAGACTTTAAGCTTTCATCCTGGAGATCGCGGCTCGGTACTCAAGAAGCAACCCCAAAAATGTTGTCCACCCGTGTTGCCGCCCCCTCCTGCCAAGGTCGCCGCTGCAAGTCCTCAACACCTTACACACAGGAAAAAAACATGTGCCGTCATTCTTCAATGCAACCAAAACTCCTCTCTGTCATTACGAGTCTCCGATCGCAGCCACCATGACTTTCTTCACCACTATCAACGTCGTGGAAATCTATACTTAGACATGTCCCATGGCACCGGCAAGACACAAGACAGGGAAGCTTCGTGCCACATCCTTGTGAAGCCTTTCTGACCGAAGATGAGGGCTCACCCGGCCGGCTCAATTCCAATGCAGAAATCCAGTGACGCCATGCGTCAAAAGCTGAGATCTCTGAGAGGAAGACCGGAACCCATCGGTGTACCGATCGAGGAGGCCATCATGAAGCATATCAAAGTTTTGAAGATTGAAAAACAGCAAGGCCGAAACCGCGGGGCTCCCCTGGATCCCGACGGGACAGATCTGGGCTTAACGAGCCATCGCTGGATAACAGCAGCCATATCCGTGGAGCTCCTGCACACTCCAAACAAATGGTGGAGATCCTATAGAGTTTGGCCAAATCAACCGTCTCCTGCCTTTTGTTCTCGGCCCCTGCGACATCGCCACCGCCGCCGCGCGAGGCTGCTGCGCCGGCAACTGCCGGTCCCTTTTGTGCATCAGCTATCATGAGCACTGAGTAACGAAGAAGACCCCGCGGCCGCCACCACCACGCGGGCTTTGCTGGAGGTGGCCACCGGCGGCAAGGGAAGAAGGGCAGGCGGATGGCGCTCCTGGCAGCGGGGGTTGAGTTGCCGCCCGTGTTGCCTAACCTAGGCGACGCGGGGGCCGTGCGTGGCCAATGGATGGATCTTGGCCACCGGCATAGCTCATTAGAGTTTTCACGGCTTAATCATTGATGAAAACTTCCATGATTTTCTGCATCATACATATGCACGAAGTCAAACTCACGAGCGGGGCAATGCGCGAGGACATGGGCCCGAGCACGCACCCTTAAGAGTTTTCACAGCTTAATCACCTGATTTAAAATTTGCGCTTGTCCTCTCTGCACCATCAATATGCACGAAATCAAATGCATGAGCAGGGATAACACGTGAGGACGTGAGCCGAAGCAAACACACTTAGGAGTTTTCGCAGCTTAATCACCTAATTCAAATTGCACTTGTTCTATATGCATCATCAATATGCACGAAGCCAAACTCATGAGTGGGACGACATGCAGGGACATGAGTTCGAGCACACACACTTGAAGAGTTTTCGCACGTAATCACCTGATGTAAACTTTGCGCTTGTCGTGTCTACACCATCAATATGCATGAAGCCATACTCACGAGCGGGACGATGTGAGAGGACGTGAGCCCGATCACGTACACTTAAAGAGTTTTCGCAGCTTAACCAACTGTCTTGTCTGCCTCGCAAAAAAAAATGTCTTGTCTGTCTTGTCTGCGTCATCAATATGAACGAAGCCGAACTCATGAGTAGCTAGGACGACCCGAGGACGCAAGACCGAGCATGCACACTTGAGAATTTTCGCAGCTTAATGTAAACTTTGCAATTGTAACATGCATGAATTAAGCCAAACTCATGAGCGGGACAATGCGCGAGGTCGTGAGCCATTTGAGCTGTGTTGGTGGGACATGTGGCCGTGGTGTGTGGATGTGACACCCCAACCTACCACCATGGCAGCTCACTCACTATAGCTCTAACTAACTCTCACCCGCCCGCCCGGCCCATTCAGATTCAGTTGAATGCCGGCTAAATTTCATACTAATACAATCCAGGCATGAGCTGATGTATGTAGGAGTATTAAGAAACAAGGTTACTTGGTTGCTTATTCCTCGTTAGCGTCGTTTGGCTCTTTGATTTCCAACAATATCAATTGGTAAGCAGCACATGGAAGCAGAAGCAGCAGCATATGAGGAGAAGCCACTGGTTCACTGTCTGCCTCGTTAGGTGATATCTCATTACTTTAGCATGCATGATTTCTCTAGCTAGTAGTAATTTCCAATTACAACCATTTTGAATTTTCAACAATGCACCGTCAAGCAAGCGAAAAAGCACAAAAACTATGCGCCACCTCAACTGTCAACAGAAAAGATTCTCAGGTGGAGAGATCAACTTTGGTAGTACAAGGGGCGTAATCAAAAGGAACGGTGTCCAAGTCGACGGTGTTTACTTTCTACACTTTCTACATAGCTAAAGACCATAAATAGCGTTTTCATTTTAATACACAATGTTGTATCTTCCAACTTATTTTTTTTGAAATAACAGAACCACTTACGTTAGTATGTTAGGGGAAAGCCTGGTTCGAAAATTGATGGTGTATAGCACATCTGACTCTTTCTTGGAATATCATGCAGCATCTGGCAAAGAGCTCAAGAAGAATTCATGTGACGTCTTCCTTCACATATAATAAAATTATAAATACAACAAGTAGCGCCTATACCCGCTTGCATACACTTTCACACACAATATTATAAATTTGGATTAATTGTCTCTCTTGTTACTGCTGAGTCACTCGGAGGCAGTGGCGGCGGCTTTGTCGAGGGTGTTGCCGATGTCGATGACGAATCGGTACCTCACGTCGGCCTTGGCAAGGCGCTCCATGGCCGTGTTCACGTACTCGGCGCCAATCACCTCGATGTCTGCCGTCACGTCATGCTTGGCGGCGAGGTCCAGCATCTCCTGGGTGTCCCTCATGCCGCCGATGCAGCTCCCGGCCAGGGTCTTGTTCACTGTACATTAAATCAGCCACACGTACGTCAGTATGTGTACCAGTCAGTTACGCACAAAACTAAATGGCTGTGGTCGATGATGCAATGCATGGTTTCTTAAAATTGTTAGACAAGAGAGGATATGTATAGGTAGGCTTGAGAGATCGGAGGACTTACGGGCAACCAGAGCAAAGGGGGAGATCTCCATAGGCTTCTCTGGGAGGCCAACCATGATCATCTTGCCGTTGGGTTTTAGTAGCCCCAAGAGAGGGGCCATGGGGATGTTTGCAGACACCGTGTTTATGATGCCATCCATGGTACTCATTGCAGCCTGCAAAGACGACACATTTAAATTAACCAGTAAGCAGTAAGCATCAAGCAGTAAGCTTCATGTCATGGTCGGCGGCAACATCGTCTTCTTCAACAAGCTCTTCTTTCGAGCCTTTATGAGTAACATTGCCGGCTTGGTATGGCCCGCGGATGCCTACCTAAATAGGAGTGATCCCCCCGCCAATATACCTGGTGTTGTTGCCAATCTCTGTCATACACGGCGGTCTACTATTGCGCTGATTCAATGATTTTTTTCCCTCTATATGTCTTCGCGGGTATTTCGATGGCTGGATTTATCGATGTCAACCACTTCCAAAAACCTCGGGTTCCACAAGAGGTAAATCCATTAAAAAGGACAATTTTTAGCACTAGGAGCTGGAGTTATGGTGGTGCGAGTTGACAAGTCTTGTGCGGCTTTAGAAGCATTTTGAGGCATATAATTGTATGTACTTCGTTTATGGTTGTTTTTGTGTCTGTGAGTTCAAGTACCATATATCTGGTTGTACCCAATATTATACTGATCTAACAGAAACCAGATTTGAATAAAAGAACTGGTGATGGAAAAAACATCTGCATACCTTCATCTCGTCGGCATCCTTGCTGACAACGAACGCGTCGGCACCTAGCCGCTCGAGGGCCTCCTGCTTCTTCCCCGGCGACGAACTGATCACCGTCACCTTCATCCCGAAGGCCTTGCCAAACTTGACCGCAACATGTCCCAGCCCGCCCAGTCCCAGCACGCCGAGGTGCATCCCGGGAACGTTCAGACCATGGTACTTCATGGGGCTGTACACGGTGATGCCGGCGCACAGCAGCGGCGCGCCTTTGTCCAGCGGTATGGTGTCCGGGAACCGGACCACGAACCGCTCGTCCACCACCACCATGCCGGAGTAGCCGCCGTAGGTGATGGTGCCGTCGAGATCGACCGTGTTGTAGGTGGGGATTATGCCCGGGCAGTGGTTCTCGAAGCCCTTGTTGCACCTCTCGCAGGACTGGCATGAGTTCACCATGACCCCGACGCCCACACGGTCACCGGCCTTGAACTTGGTCACATTCTTGCCGACCTCAATGACCTCGCCGGCGATCTCGTGCCCAGGGATCATGGGATACCTGGCGTTCTTCCATTCATTCTTGATGCTGTGTAGGTCAGAGTGGCAGATCCCGCAGTAGAGAATCTTGATCACCACATCGTCATCTCCAGTGCTCCTGAAGCAAGAATCATAAGAAACATGAACATAAAAAGAAACGCTATGACGTAGTACTACCTCTGTTCCAAAATATTTGAAGATCTAGGTTGTCTGACCAAGTTATAGGAAAAATTTCCAATAACTACAAAGTCAAATGTATCTAGTATGAAACTATATTTTATGATGAACTAAATAAACCAAATTGGTTATTAAAATATCTGTATATTTTTCTATAGATTTGTCAAACTTAAAGAATTTCAATTTAGACTGAACGTAGAACCTTAAATATTTTGGAATGGAGGGAGTAAATGTTAGTGTGTAAACCAGGCTAATAAATCTCACTAGTAAATCATGGTTTTGTCTATCAACTCATTTCATTGCTCGGTGATGCAACTAGTCTTAGTTTTTATGTTTCATCAAAGAGGCAGATGTCTGGCTCTAGATAACTGAATCCATCAAGAACAAGGTTGGCAAAAACACTCACCCACGCCCACATGATCAACAAGGTTCAAAAGCCAAACAATCAGTCATACATGCAAACGATCAATTTTTTTTTTGCTGATTTTTTTTGTCTAATCAAACTACTGAATTTTATCATTCATACAATGATTTTACTTGTTTGAGAAAATCACATAATTGTAGGAAAAATAGAGATTTTAGAAAATCATTTGTTCGGACTTGCCTGTTAATTATTAATCTTTGGAAAAATAGAGAATTTAGAAAATAATTTGCAAAGCAAATGGTAGGACTGCACATCCTTACCATCCATCAACCACCTTATACAGCTCATAGCACACTAGCGCGGCTATGATAACGACATAGAACTACTAGCACGATCTACAAATTACACAAGTCTTTTGTTTCCTATTGCAAACTACTTCGTAACGGGCGCGTACGGTTTGCCCACATTTTTGGTAGCATTACTTTATATGGATATATGTAAAAATAGAATAAAAATATCAAATGATTTTCTATGACAAACTTGTGGCGGTACATTTGCATGATTGCATCAAATGAGCCTGAATAACTAGGTATTCACTATTTGCGAAAGATGTGATGATGATTAAATTGCATAGCTCATTCCCTAGCAAAAGTTCTCGGAAACTAAATCCTCTTCTGAACAAGAAGTTTTAATCCAAATAAGCGAACAAACAACAATAACAAAAAACGCCACAACCTCTTTGCCGGCCAGTCCTATTCTAGCATGTCAAGTCCTACTAAAGTGGTAATCAATGAAGTCAGTGAAACAGGGGTGCCGTTGAGGTTTGCCCACATGAGCCACCTGATTCATACCACACGTAGGAAGAACAAAAGCCACACAAACAGAGGCAGTGGAATAGCAGTACAAGCTAACGGTGACAAGTATGAGAGTGACACATCACATGTATGTATGTGCCTTTTACAACTAACAGTGGCGTCGCCTAAAGATTCCAAAACGAAAAAGGCTGGTGTCGACGTTAAGGTTGTGCTGGACACATGATAATCCAAACTTGTATTTGTTACGGTTGTACTGGACACATGATATTATTCATACTATTTGCAAATTAAGGCCGAATTTCATATAAAAAATAACCCGAAAGCAACCCAATAACCACCATGTATGAATCCAGGGAAACAAAGTTACATGCCACTGAGACTATTTTGAGAATCTGTATCGGGACAAAGGAGAATATATACTGGATAAAGTAGGTGTGCGAGGGAGGCAACTGTTAGCCACACAAATTCGCTAAAATGATACTCCCTTCGTCTTAAAATAAGTATAGCTGGAGTACTAATTTTGTATAAAAATCATAGTCAGCTACGCGACAATTTAACGAGAATAAATTACATTGTTCCGCGGAGGAACCTTGCATGGTGCATGCAACCGAGGGCCGGGGCACATGAGGGAAAAACTAGCGAACAGCAAACCGGATCGGACGGCGCCGCCGTGCCCATCGGCGCCCCCGGCCACGCATAGACGCACGACGTACGGCGGCGCTGCCTCATGCGGAGGCGTGCCGCGTGCTAGCTACACCGCCGGACAAGTGCAAGACCTTAAGTACGAGAGGAGAGAGCGACTGGCTTGCGTGCGTGCGTGCGTACCTCCGGGTGATGGCGAGCGGGGAGAGGTGGCCGGAGGCGTCGCGCGCCGCCAGACCCACCGCCTTCCTCGTGTGCTGCTCCGCCGCCGTGGGTGCCATCCTGATTGATGCGAGGTCCGGCCGGCCGGAGAGTTCTTGGGTAACTCCACTGGGTGGTGGTGGTGCGTCTCTGTTGTGGTGTCGTGGCTGCAACGGCGACCGATGAGGCGATAGGAGTTCCGATGGCCGCCTTTTATGCTAATAAGGCCCGCACATCTCGAATATGCCAAGTGCGTCACTGCTGAGCCGGTCGGGCGAGAGGTATGGATGGTTGTGGTGAGCGCGGCGTGGGTGAGAACAGTGCCGCTGTCCCGTCGCTGTGCATGCCAAGAGGAAACAAAACACTTGCTCTCCGCCCACACACTCGTGCTCCACGGGGTCTCCAGTTGTTACGATGCCATTGCCAGACTTCTCTTCCCCTCTCCATCTCCATCTAGAACGACGGGGTGAAAGCAAAACAAGACTGCGACGTTTTCGTTTTTCCTTTTCTTTTTCAGAAACATATCAGTCAGTATACACGTAAACGCTGACGTATAACACTCACGTCACATGTACTACTCGAACGTGTGCTCATATACCCTACATGTATGAGTACTTCGAGTATATAGCAAAAAACTACCACGTTACAGGCTAGGGTTACAAAAAACTATCACTTCTATTAATCTTTTAGAAAGCTACCACAAAATTGATTCATTGTTCCAAAAAACCTAGTTGCCGAATGGTTACATTTTAAGCCTGCTTATGACTTGGAGGGCCCGCCCGTCAGGTCCACGTCAGCTCCTAGCTGACAACCAGCCCAGTGACATAGGCCAGACAACCTGATATCCAGGCTGGGCTCAAGCTCAACTTGTCCATCCGAAAAAAGCTCAAACATGGTAATGTCGATATTTTATTGGTATGCAATTGATCTATATAAGCTAAAAATAATTAAATTGAATTACCTGTTTAGTGGATTAAATTAAGTTTTTAGGTGGATTAGAATAAATCAAATAGAAAAGTACATTGTTCACATGTTTTGAGTTTCAGGCTAGGCTCGGACTTGGGATTTTAAGATCAGGTTGTCAAGCCTGACTCAAAACTATACCCGGCCCAAGGTATGATCCTGTTTAACAGGCCACCCCTATGGAAACCCTTCCGAACTCTCACCTACTAAGGCTTTGTTTGGCTATCAGGGGAGATATTCTCGGGGAAGAGAGGCCCTGGGTGAAATATTATTGACAAAATTAGAACCCTGTGGAAAATTTGCATCGCCATTTGGGGTCCTGGAGAGGTGCATGATATGATCGAGCGTGTTATCCGGCGGTGTAACAGCCAACAAGAGTGACCACACGACGCGAGGGAGATGGAGATTTCCTCCCACGAGTCTAGGGTAGTTTTTTCTGTCCCAGGGTTTCGGCAGGGCCAAGATTTCCCTTCCCCTAGCTCCGACCAACTGGCTCATCCGAGTCCCCTGGGTGAGTTGACCTCGTGTTGTTTTGTCCCTGGGATCAGGCCGGGATCCCTGCGTTTCCCCTGGTCACCAAATGAGCCCTAACTAATACTAATCCCCCTAAATTTTGTTGTGGGCTTCCTTCTGCTCCAATCGCATGTTGCCACCTTATCATGTAGGTTTAGTTCTTTTGCTCAAAAAAATGTAGGTTTAATTCTGAAAAAAAAACATCTATAAATGTTGCCAAAGTCTAGTGTACGACAAGACTATCTGAAGGGGAGCGGCGTTTTGGCCATGGGGTCCAGATGATCTGGCTAGCCTAGAAATCCATTTGTTCCTCTCTATCCATTCCAAAAGCAATTTCGGCTCATATACGGTTGTCTGAAAAACGGTTGTAGCACCATGGGCGTATAGATCTGTATCGTACACTAGCATATCAGAGGGTGGAAACTTTGCGCTAGTGGGGTGCCTCATTAAGGAAGGTTGGGTGTGTCGTGGTATTTTCCTGACAGAATTCATGATGAGGTCACGGAGATGCAAGTGATGCAGATGGTGTACGCAAGGAGAGATTTACCTAGGTTCAAGCCCTCGGGTTGAGGTACTATTGTGCTTTCTGCTTAATTGGATTGATTGCTCTGGCCTCGTATGATAACTAGCTAGCGCTTGTGTTGCATACAAGACGTATACCAAGAGGTATTATGGTTTAGGACTTTAGGTTGTGAGGAGATTATCAAGTTAGGTCCCTGCCTGTCCTTATATACAAGGTCAAGGGCAGGGTGACATCATCGGAGTTGGTTGGGAGTTGTCCTAGCTAAGGAAACTATATTCTACGTCTTGTACTCCCTCCGTTCCTAAATATTTGTCTTTTTAGAGATTTCAAATGGACTACCACATACGGATGTATATAGACATATTTTAGAGTGTAGATTCACTCATTTTGCTCCGTGTATAGTCACTTGGTGAAATCTCTAGAAAGACACATATTTAGGAACAGAGGGAGTAGAAGATTTCTTGTCTTGTGCGTCAACGTGATGATGCTCCCCGTATAGTACGTGGACTCTGAGTCATGGGGGTGTGCCACCCCGTGGCTACCGAGCCTCCATGATCCTGTGTGACTATACCCCGAGGGCATGGTATCGTCAGTAGCCCCTGAGTCCTTCATGATTTGGCTATTGGCTTCACTCTTCTTCCCTTTGAACTGAAAGCTTCTTAGTGATGAATGGACCAAGGACGTCACCCAGTTGTTTGGTACACTGATCTTGATAGACTCATGGAGTTCCTGCAATATAGTAGTTCAAAGAACTTTAAAACAGAGAGACTCTTATCTGGATGGATAGAAGAGATTCATGAAAGCTATTGGACATATACCGGAGGACCAGTACCACTGCCACGAAGATAATCCAAAGGGAGGTCCCATATGACGCGCGGGCGCAACGTGGTCCCACCGGCATAGCTCATTAAAGTGTTCACAGCGTAATCATTGATGAAAACTTCCGTTATTGTCTGCATCATATTGATACGTCTCCAACGTATCTACTTTTCCAAACACTTTTGCCCTTGTTTTGGACTCTAACTTGCATGATTTGAATGAAACTAACCCAGACTGACGCTGTTTTCAGCAGAACTGCCTTAATGTTGTTTTATGTGCAGAAAAGAAAAGTTCTCGGAATGTCCTGAAAATCCATGGAGCGACTTTTTGGAAAATATAAAAAATATTGGCAAAAGAATCAAGACCAGGGGGCCCAAACCCTGTCCACGAGACAGGGGAGCGCGCCCCCTCCCCCTGGGCGCGCCCCCCTATCTCGTGGGCCCCCTGGACCTCCATCGACCTCAACTCCAACTCCATATATTCACGTTCGTGGAGAAAAAAATCAGAGAGAAAGTTTAATCGCGTTTTACGACATTGAGCCGCCGCCAAACCCTAATCTTTCTCGGGAGGGCTGATCTAGAGTCCGTTCGGGGTTTCAGAGAGGGGGATTCGTCGCCGTCGTCATCATCAACCATCCTCTATCACCAATTTCATGATGCTCACCGCCGTGCGTGAGTAATTCCATCGTAGGCTTGCTGGACGGTGATGGGTTGGATGAGATTTACCATGTAATCAAGTTAGTTTTGTTAGGGTTTGATCCCTAGTATCTACTATGTTCTGAGATTGATGTTGCTATGACTTTGCTATGCTTAATGCTTGTCACTAGGGCCCGAGTGCCATGATTTCAAGTCTGAACCTATTATGTTTTCATAAATATATGTGTGTTCTTGATCCTATCTTGCAAGTCTATAGTCACCTATTATGTGTTATGATCCGACAACCCCGAAGTGACAATAATCGGGATACATCTCGGTGATGACCGTAGTTTGAGGAGTTCATGTATTCACTATGTGCTAATGCTTTGTTCCAGTTCTCTATTAAAAGGAGGCATTAATATCCCTTAGTTTCCACTAGGACCCCGCTGCCACGGGAGGGTAGGACAAAAGATGTCATGCAAGTTCTTTTTCATAAGCATGTATGACTATTTACGGAATACATGCCTACATTACATTGATGAACTGGAGCTAGTTCTGTGTCACCCTATGTTATAGCTATTACATGAGGAATCGCATCCGGCATAATTATCCATCACTGATCCATTGCCTACGAGCTTTTCACATATTGTTCTTCGCTTATTTACTTTTCCGTTGCTACTGTTACAACTACTACAAAACCCAAAAACATTACTTCTGCTACCGTTACCTTTATTATCATACCGCTTTTGCTACTAAATACTTAGCTGCAGATACTAAGTTATCCAGATGTGGTTGAATTAACAACTCAACTGCTAATACTCAAGAATATTCTTTGGCTCCCCTTGTGTCGAATCAATAAATTTGGGTTGAATACTTTATCCTCGAAAGCTGTTGCGATCTCCTACACTTGTGAGTTATCACATACATATGCACGAAGTCAAACTCATGAGCAGGGCGATGCACGAAGACATGGGCCCGAGCGCGCACGCTTAAGAGTTTTCACAACTTAATCACTTGATGTAAACCTTGTGCTTGTCCTCTCTGCACCATCAATATGCACGAAAGCAAATGCATGAGCAGGGATAACACATGAGGACGTGAGCCGAAGCACACACACTTAGGAGTTTTCGCAGCTTAATCACCTAATGCAAATTGCACTTGTTCTATATGCATCCTCAATATGCACGAAGCCAAACTCATGAGTGGGACGACACACAGGGACATGAGTTCAAGCACACACACTTAAAGAGTTTTCGCAGGTAATCACCTGATGTAAACTTTGCGCTTGTCGTGTCTACATCATCAATATGCATGAAGCCATACTCATGAGCGGGACGATGCGCGAGGACATGAGCCCGATCACGTACACTTAAAGAGTTTTCACAGCTTAATCATCTGATGTACACATCTGTCTTGTGTGCGTCATCAATATGAACGAAGCCGAACTCATGAGTAGCTAGGACGACGCGAGGACGCAAGACCGAGCACTCACAGATGAGAATTTTCGCAGCTTAATGTAAACATTGCAATTGTAACATGCATGAATTAAGCCAAACTCATGAGCGGTCTAACTAATGAAGTTTCAAGGTGTAAATAATAAAGTTGCCATGGTCCCATTGAAAAAAATTGCGATGATCTAAAAAAATAAAATTAGCATGCTACCTACAAAAACTTCCACGTTCTAAATAATAAAAATGTGATGGAAATTAATAAAAAATTTCATGGACTAATTGAATAATTGTCATTGTCTAAATAATGAAATTTCCATGTTACCTATAATAAAAATGCACAGGGCAACTTTGGAAAATTTCTCCTCTAAAAAGGTAGCAACTTTGAGATTTCGTAATGGACACATGCCAAAGATATACAAAAATGCAGATGGCAAGTTTTGAAAATTTGTTCGCCAAAAAACATGGAAATTTTTTGGATTGTGTAATGGGCATTTGGCAACAATTGAGAATTTTTGTTCTTTCAACGATGATTTTTTTTAGGAATTTCTAGTTTTTTTCTTGCCAGAATTTCAAAAAAAATTGAATTCAGAATATATAGCAAGTTGGACCATATTTGTTCACAACTAGTTGTAGATTAAGTGGTAAGCCTGCTCCTCCTTCATACAAGTGGGTTGGAAAGACGGTGATGGGGCAAGAAAGTGCCTCCCCAATTGCCTCGGAGACCTCCGGGAACACCCGATGGGCGTGGCTGAGCACTTTGCAAAGTTGGTGCAAAGCCCAGAAGTGGCTTCGAATACCGACAGGAGCTCGCGGATAGCTGCCTGCTCGGGAGGGGGAGGGTCTGGATGGTAGAAAATCACCACATCATCTGCAAACAAGGAGATGCTGGGTGCGGGATGCCTCGTCGTTAACCTTTGAAGAACGCCCAGGCGGACAACGAATTGGAGCAGGGAGTTGAGTGTATGGATGACGGTCGTGAACGACATTGGGGATAGGGGTCGCCCTGCCGCAGGCTGCATGCGTGGGGGATTGGGGGGCTGGGGTGCCATTGAGGAGGATCCGAGTCGAAGCAGTCAAGACGAGGATGGAAACCCACTCGCCCCAGTGTCTGCCAAAACCGATGTGTTGAAGAACCTCTAGCAGGAAGGGCCATGAGATTGTGTCGAAGGCGCGCGAGATATCGAGCTTCAGGAGCACTCTAGGGTTCTTGAGATTGTGGTGTTGGCGCACCGTTTGCTGAACAAGGATGAAGTTATCGTGAACGGTCCGTCCAACAATGAAGGCACTCTGATTAGTCGATACGATCTCATCGAGCCTTGGGGCGAGCCGGAGAGAGAGGACCTTCCCGAAAACCACGGGTGATATCTCATTACTTTAGCATGCATGATTTCTCATCAATGCACCGAGTATTCCAGTCAAGCAAGCAAAAAAACACAAAAACTATGCGCCACCTCAACTGTCAATAGAAAATACTCTCAGATGGAGAAATCAACTTTGGTAGTAAAAGGGCCTTAAACAAAATAAACGGTGTTCAAGTTGATGGTGTTTAACTTCTACACTTCCTACATAGGCAAGGACCATAAATACTCCCTCCATTCCTTTATACAAGACCACTATGAAAAATACATTTTGCATCTATACAAGGCCACAAACAGTAATCGAGGCAAAATTCAATGATGTTTTCTCGTACTAGCAACTTGTTTAATACTTGCATGCATGTTGCCATAATGACATCGTGCTACTTCCTTCTCATTTCTTCCTTGCATGCATGTGTGTGTATTAATAATCCTGATTAAAGAGAAGAAAAGTTAGCTTGTAAAGTAGTCATTAAATTTTACCTTGGTACCTGTAATTTGAGATTGTGGCCTTGTATGAGGGAATGGAGCGAGTAGTGTTTTTCATTTTTGAAAGGATCGATATGGTTGACTAGAGGGGGGGGGTGAATAGGCAACTAACAATCTTTAAGCTTTTCTTTACCAAATTAAACTTTGCTACAAAGTAGGTTGTCTAGATGTGCAACTAAGTGAGCAACCTATATGATGCAATGACAACTAGCACAAAAGCAAGCAATGGATGTAACACAATTAAGCTTGCAAAAGTAAAGGCACGAAATAACCAAGAGTGGAGCTGGTGGAGACGAGGATGTGTTACCGAAGTTCCTTCCTTTTAAAGGGAAGTACGTCTCCGTTAGAGCGGTGTGGAGGCACAATGCTCCCCAAGAAGCCACTAGGGCCACCATATTCTCCTCACGCCCTCACACAATCCGAGATGCCGTGATTCCACTATTGGTGCCCTTGAAGGTGGCGACCGAACCTTTACAAACAAGGTTGGGGAAATCTCCACAACAATTGGAGGCTCCCAACAACACCACGAAGCTTCACCACAATGGAGTATGGCTTCGAGGTGACCTCAACCGTCTAGGGTGCTCAAACACCCAAGAGTAACAAGATCCGCTAGGGATAAGTGGGGGGAATCAAATATCTTGTGGTGGAAGTGTAGATCGGGCCCTTGTCACCCAATCCCGAGCAAATCAACAAGTTTGATTGGCTAGGGAGAGAGATCGGGCGAAAATGGAGCTTGGAGCAACAATGGAGCTTAGAGGTGGAAGAGCTAGTCAACTAGAGGTAGAAGACGCCCCTTATATAGTCATGGGAAAAATCCAACCGTTATCCACATGTTCAGCCCGTGACACGCGGTACTACCGCTCCAGGAGCGCGGTACTACCGCGAGGCCGCGGTACTACCATGGCGGACCACGGTACTTCCGCGACAGCAGCACAGGCCGGGACTTGCCTGACTAGGGGGCAGTACTACCGCTTGTGCGGTACTACCGCTCCCCCTTGCAGTACTACCGCAAGGCAGGAAAGTCCTGGGAAGGGCGCGGATGAAATAAATTACATCTGTGCCTACTTCCACTGAAAATGAGGTGGTACAAAAATCCGACACGGTACTACCGCTCGCGAGGCGCGGTACTACCGTTGCAGGCGCGGATGTAAAAAAATTACATCCGCTCCTACTACCGTGACGCTGCGGTACTTGGTAGGAGGGCCACGGTACTACGACTCCTGGGGAGCGGTACTACCGTGGGCACCCGCGGTACTACCGCGCTGGACGAGCGGTACTATCGTGGGTGGCGCGGATGTAATTACATCCGCCCCTACTACCGTGCCGGAGCTGCACTAGGCCTGGGAGCCGCGGTACTACGGCTCCAGAGGAGCGGTACTACCGTGACCCACAGCGGTACTACCGCTGGTACTTGCGGTACTACCGCAAGTACAGCAGTAGTCGTCAGATTTTAGCACAACCAAGATAACGATGAGAAGCTCCAAAGTGCAGGGAAAGGTAGGACAAGTGTATGTGTTGATTCCACCCAAACCTTTCCGACGCGGACCCCCTCTTAATAGTACGGCTCTCCTACGACTCAAATCCACCAAAGAGAAACGTAGAACAACGCCGACTTCAATAGTCTCCGAGGGGCACCGAATCGTCTCGTGCCTAGTGATGAAGTATCTAAGAAACTCAAGGCACACGGTTAGTCCGCAAAAGTATTTTCATCAATCACCAAAACACCTAAGGGATAAATATGCCCTTACAATCTCCCCCTTTTTGGTGGATTGATGACAACACGGGATTTGCACATAGATAAGATAATTTAGAGCAAGGGCAAACCCCACCTCTCTAAAATATAGACGGGCTCCCCCTAGATGTGTGCACTCTAGATGAATGCTTTGGACTGCATAGCACACAGACTAGGATCAACACTCCCCCTATATTTTAGAGACCAAGGCACGAAAAATAACATAGCATAGCATAAAGATAGCACAATATAACACAAGCTCGCTAGGATAGATAGAGTGCATATCTCTTACACCATACGAACTAAAGCAACCGAGGTTCAAACGAGAAAGCAGCAAATAGTTCAACCGAGAAAGCAGCAAACACACGACACAAATGACTCGCAAATCCCTACACTCTCTCCCCCTTTGGCATCGAGACGCCAAAAAGGCAGAGAGGGCACCTACACACAAGATGTGGCTCAAGCAGGGAACTCGTCCCAACCCTCTCCGTCGGTCTCCTCGTCAGCAGGGATTGTCTCCTCGGCATCCTCCTCAGACTCAGTCCACCTGTAGCCTTGCTTCTCCATCCACTCGGCCTCCGGAGTGATGCGGTCCTCAGACCCGCCAGACACTTCCTCACCATAGAGCTGCAAGATCTTCTTGTCCCTGCGACGACTCTCCTTGGACGGCACGTGAGTCCTGTACTGCCCCTTGGTTTGCATGCAGAAAAGAGTCTTCATCTTGTCCTTCAGCTTCTTGGCCCATGATGGCATAGTGGCACTCTGGGAAGGCCTAGCAGCACGGCCCTCAGCAACATCCTCGGCGCCAGCATCCTCCTCATCAACAGCAGCCCTAGCAGCAGTCGCCTCGGCACGAGTAGTGGTGTTGGCCCAGTTGGATTTGATACGCAAACAGATGGGCTCATGGCGAATCCAGTCTGGAGCAAGGAACTCCTCATCAGGGAACATCTTCTCCCAAGTCTTCGAGATCAGCCGAAATAGATAGGGCCCATAGATAGGCACCTTGCGGTTGAACACTGCAAATCGAAGCTCACACCACATGATGTGTGAGACATCAAGTGGCTGAGACTGAGACGAACGAGCCTCCTCGCAAATGAGCATCATATCCACCATATAGGCATGAACCTTGTCTTTGTCACCGATGCGAGGGAACAAGGAGTTGCGAAAGATGCGATACATGATATCCAGAAAAGAGTTGAGCACCAACGTTGTCTTGCCATTGGCGAGCACCTTCTCAACCATGAACGGTGCAAGCTTGTCCTTGTTGGCAGAATCAGCATTGGCATGGGGGCGAACACCCACTGGAGTGTTAAGCCCATCATCAGGAACCTGAAGCAGATCCATGAACTCCTTCCAGGCAGCAGACAGTTGACGACCATTGGTCATCCAGGTCATCCTCCGCTCTTCATTATGGTGAAAATAAACTGAGGCAAAGAACTGACAGATAAGCTTAGGGTCATAGTCCAGGTGAAAGGAGATCACATGCTCAATGCCAAACTGCTCCACCAAGTCCAGAGCCTCTCCAAAGTAGTCACGGAACTTGTCCTTCCTCATATGATGCATATCAATCCACTTCACCTCCACGTAGGTATTCTGCTTGTTCTTGATGACATCCAGATAGATGTTGGTCTGTTGCTTGTTCCAGAATAGCTCACAGCCTCTGACAGTGGAACGACGGTGCACATAAGGGTGAAGCTGCCTGAGACGGACGTACTCAGAAGGGGCTAGCTCATCCATGCCCTTAGCGGGCTCCTTGTGCTTGCTAGCTGAGGTCTTGACATTTCGCTTGGAGGCAGAAGAGCCCTCTGGTACTTCACCTGGGTTGCGCAGACGCTTGGAGCCAGTGTCACGACTAGGATTGGACCGGCGAGAGCCACCACCTGAGACACACACGCAAAACACCAAAGACGCGAAGAAGATCAATGCAAAGGCCACAATAAAGCACAAGAAACACATAGAAGGCATACGAGAAAGTTGGCATGCGATAGATGTGAACCACGGTAGAACTGCCACTACATGCGGTACTAAAATATTAGTACCGCTCCAAAACACGGTAGTACCGTGCGAGGTCACGGTAGTACCGTGGTTGGAGCGGAAGTAAAATTTTAGTACCGCAGAGAGCGCGGTAGTACCGCTCCCGAAGGGCGGTAGTACCGTGCAAGCGGTAGTACCGCGCCAGACAGGCGGTAGTACCGCGTCGCGTCAGATCCAACCGGCGGTTTGAATCTGAAAAGAACCGTGAAACAATGGCGGTGCTACGGTGATCAAATCTAGCGCAAGACAACAATACAAGTATAAATCCTACGCAATACCACGCTCCTTCATCCTACTCTTGCAGAGATTAAGCCTATGAATCTCAAGAACACACAAGCCTCCCCCAAAACCTAGAACACCAAACACAATCAACAAGGAGAGGGAGTTGGGGAAAAACCTTGGTCCATAGCAAGAGCACGTGGTGGGGAACGATCCCATCGGACGGAATCACGGGAGGGCAGCCGGTGGAGGAGATCCGGCGACGAACGCCGGCTCCGTTCTTGAGCGACGGAGAGAAGGAGGCGATGTGGGGAAAGAACTGCGAATGGGTATGGGGAGTTAGAACTCCCCCTGCCCATCCTTATCCCCACGCCCCCAAACCGGCGCGGTAGTACCGCGTATCATCGCGGTAGTACCGCTCGGGCGGAAGTACCGCACCGAGGCGGTAGTACCGCTCAACCAGGCGGCAGTAAAAAATTACTTCCGCGTGGTGACGATAGTACTGTGGCAGGCTGCGGTAGTACCGTAGCTGACCGCGGTAGTACCGTGAACTCAAGTCACCGCAAGTTTCAACACGAGAAGAAAGCCTTTGCACGGAAACTTTTCACACACAAGAAACCACAAGAACACACACAAACTAGAGGCAGAGAGACAACAAGAAACCACCAAGCGACAAAGCCTCTCGAGGAGAGAGGGCGGTGGCCGAAGCCACCTATGTTTGAGTTGGATGGTATGGCACCGTGAAGAATTATCCTTGGGCCCATGACCAAAACTCGTCTTTGACGCACAAGTACCATCAAAAATGGCTAATGTGAAAGAGGTGATTGATTTATGCATAATGGGGGAGGGAGAGTTCATTGAGAGAACAACACTCCCCCTATGTCCATGCCTAGACCTAAACTAGACAACAAGTTGAGTGTGGTGGGGGGTACACGGGTTCAAGTCACATTGATCAAATCAATGATATTTAGCTCATGCCTTAACTCGAGAAATCTTGCTTCATCCAAGGGCTTCGTTAAAATATCTGCAAGGTTATCATGAGTGTTGAAATACTTGAGCTCGATCTCCCCACGCCTAATGTGATCCCGGATGAAGTGATACCGAATCTCAATGTGCTTCGTCTTGAAGTGTTGCACCGGGTTGAGAGAAATCTTGATGGCACTTTCATTATCACACCAAAGAGGCACTTTGTCACAAATGACACCGTACTCCTTTAAAGTTTGCCTCATCCATAGGAGTTGAGCACAACAACTACCGGCCGCCACATATTCCGCTTCGGTGGACGAGAGAGACACAACTTTGCTTCTTGGAAGACCAACTTACCAAAGAGCAACCAAGAAGTTGGCACCCTCCGGAAGTGGACTTCCTATCCACTTTGTCTCCCGCCCAATCGGAATCCATAAAACCTTCAAGCTTGAAGTTTGCTCCCCTTGGGTACCATAAGCCAAAGTTTGGGGTATGAGCTAAATATCGAAAGATTCGCTTGACCGCCACATAGTGACTTTCCTTCGGTGCGGCTTGAAACCGTGCACACATCCCCACACTCAACATGATATCCGGTCTAGATGCACAAAGGTAAAGCAAGGAGCCAATCATGGAGCGATATACCTTTTGATCCACCGCTTTACCATTGGGATCGATGTCAAGTTGGCGCTTGGTAGGCATTGGAGTAGTAGCCGGCTTGACATCACTTAGCTTGAATCTTTTAAGCATGTCTTGAGTGTATTTGGCTTGGTTGATGAAGGTTCCTTCTCTTCTTTGTTTGATGTCAAAACCAAGGAAGAACTTCAAATCTCCCATCGAAGACATCTTGAACTTGGAGGTCATGAGAGCGGCAAATTCCTCACTGAAAGCTTTGTTAGGAGAACCAAAGATAATATCATCAACATATAGTTGGCATACAAACAACTCCCCTTTGACCTTCTTAGTAAAAAGAGTGGGATCGATTTGTCCTACTTCAAATCCACGATCTTGTAGCAACTCGGTAAGGTGGTCATACCACGCACTTGGGGCTTGTTTAAGGCCATAGAGTGCCTTATCGAGTTGATACACCTGATCCGGGAAGTAGGGGTCCTCGAACCCGGGGGGTTGCTTGACATAAACCAACTCATTAATAGGACCATTAAGAAAAGCACTTTTCACATCCATTTGTTGCAACTTAAAGTTGTGATGGGAAGCATAAGCAATCAACAAACGAATGGATTCAAGACGAGCAACGGGAGCAAAGGTTTCACCGTAGTCGATACCCTCGACTTGGGAGTAGCCTTGTGATACCAATCTTGCCTTGTTGCGAATGATGTTCCCATGAGCATCTTGCTTGTTCTTGAAGATCCACTTGGTTCCAATGACATTGTGGTTCCCCGAAGGTCTTGGCACCAATCTCCACACCTTGTTGTACTCGAAGTTGTTGAGTTCTTCATGCATGGCATTGAGCCAATCCGAGTCTTCGAGCGCCTCATAGACCTTTTGGGGTTCAACACAAGAGACAAATGCGTGATGTTCACAATAGTTTGCTAATTGTCTACGAGTGCTTACCCCCTTTCTTAGGCTTCCAACCACGTTTTCCATGAGATGGCCTTGGGTGGTGAGCTTGGAAGCAATCTTCGCAGCACGACGCTCTAATTCCTCCTCGGGTGTGGAAGGAGGAGGGATAACTTGATCATCTTGAGCGCCGTCATGAGCTCATTCTTGATCTTGAGCTTGCTCATGATCTTGAACTTGCTCGAGGGGGAGAACTTGACCTTGGGCATCATTTAGAGGTTCACCACCATCTTGAGGTTGATCTTGCCCTTGGTCTTGTTCACGAGGGTGAGGGCCTTCACTTTGTTCTTCGGAAGCGTGTGGGTCTTGGGGAGGTGATGGCTCCACTTGAGTGGAGCATTGTCCTTCTCCTTCGGCCACAAGGGGTTCCTCAATGGGTAGGATTTGACCAATACCCATTCTTCTTATGGCTTGGGGAGAAATTTCATCACCTACATCACAAGTACCACTTTGCTCCACTTGGGAGCCATTATTTTTGTCAAACTCCACGTTACACGTCTCCTCAATGAGTCTGGTGGACTTGTTGAGAACACGGTAAGCATGAGAGTTTGTAGCATAACCAACAAATATGCCCTCATGAGCTCTAGCCTCAAATTTAGACAAACGAACACCTTTCTTGAGAATGAAACACTTACAACCGAACACCCAGAAGTACTTGAGGTTGGGCTTGTTGCCGGTGAGTATCTCATAAGGAGTCTTGTTCAAGCCTTTGCGAAGATAGAGCCGATTGGATGCATGACATGCGGTGTTGATGGCTTCGGCCCAAAAGTTGTATGGCGACTTGAACTCCGCCATCATGGTCCTAGCCGCATCCATCAACGTCCGGTTCTTCCTCTCCGCAACACCGTTTTGTTGAGGGGTGTATGGAGCAGCATATTGGTGCTTGATCCCCTCATCACTAAGAAACTCATCCAAGGTGTAGTTCTTGAACTCGGTCGCGTTGTCACTTCTTATTGTCAAGATCTTTGCATTGTGTTGACGTTGAGCTTCATTTGCAAAGTGGATGACTGTTTGTTGGGTCTCACTCTTCCTCTTGAAGAAGTATACCCAAGTGTATCTTGAGTAGTCATCCACAATCACCAAGCAATACTTTCTTCCTCCAAGACTATCAAAAGATGGAGGCCCAAAGAGATCCATGTGAAGGAGCTCCAAGGGTCTCTTTGAGTAGATGATGGTTGATGGAGGGTGAGCCTTTTCATGAAGCTTTCCTTCGATACAAGCACTGCAAGCACGATCTTTGGCAAAACTAACATTTGTTAGTCCACGGACATGGTCCCCCTTGAGAAGACTTTGCAAAGATCTCATATTAATGTGGGCTAAACGGCGATGCCAAAGCCATCCCATGTCAACTTTAGCCATTAGGCATGTCGTGGTCTTAGTGGGTCGCTCCGAAAAGTTAATCATATAGAGACCGTTCTCGACATGCCCAACAAAGGCTACTTTAAGAGTCTTGCTCCACAAGAGGGCCACAGTATCAATGTCAAAGAATGTAGCAAAACCCATGAGTGCAAGTTGACGAACGGAAAGCAAATTGTATGCAAGGGACTCAACAAGCATGACTTTCTCGATCGTTAGATCATGAGAAATAACAACCTTGCCGAGACCCAATACCTTAGAATGTGATGCATCACCCCACTCGACATTGGTGGGCATAGATGGAATCTCTTGCACGTCCACCACCAAGTCCTTGCTCCCAGTCATATGATTTGTTGCTCCACTATCGAGCAACCATGATCCCCCACCGGAAGCAAACACCTACAAGAGATCAATGCTTGGTTTTAGGTACCCATTTAGTAATGGGTCCTTTGATGTTAGTAACAAGGGTCTTGGGAACCCAAATAGACCATTCAATGTACTCATAAGGAGAACCAACAAATTTAGCATAAACATGTCCATCACTAGCACGACACAACACATATGACGGGTTAAAGTCGCCGGCTTTGTTTGAGGAAATGCTTTTGCCCTTTTGGATGTCAACTCACTTCACTTTTTCCTTCTTCTCCTTAGGAGCACCCTCTCCCTCTTTCACAAATGTTTGCTTGAGAGGAGGAGGAAGTTTGGTCTTGTTGTTCTTCTTCTTCTTGCTCTTGGACTTGGGTGCAAACCCAATTCCTTCCTTGGCCACAACTTCCTTTTGATTGCTCAAAAGGTCGTTGAGGTTATTCTCACCTTGAATGCATGTCACAAGGCCTTTCTCAAGTTGATCCTTCAACTTGGCATTCTCCTCCACAAGATGCACATGCTCACAACACGGGTTAGTACCACATGCATTATCAATTAATACCATATGAGGAAAGGTGGCCTTTTCCTTGATTAGATTAACTTGGAGTTGAGCATGAGACTCCTTGAGGTTAGCGTGAGCACCCTTCAAGACCTTGTGGGCCTTGTCAAGTATCTCAAACTCCTCCTTGAGTCTAGCATGATCAACCCCAAGCTTAGCCTTCTCGGAAGTTAGCACACGAGACATGACAAGAGCATGATCAAGATCTTTCTTTAACTTAGCATGGTCATCATTGTGTGACTCCTCAAAAGTCAAATGATGCACACGCTCTTCCTCGAGAGCATTAGAGAGATCCGATATCTCATCGGCATAGTCACGACTATGACTTTCCATCTTAGAGATGGTTTCTTCGTGAGCCTCGATCATGTCATTGGCCTCACCAAGTTGTTCCAAGAGAGCAACAAAGTGCTTCTTGGACTTACCCTTGAGCTTACTCATAAAAGACTCAAATTCATTCACTTCCTCATTAGACTCAACATGTTCATCAATGCAATCCTCCAAGGAGGGATTAGTAATGATGGTGGTTGTGAGGTTGGGGGTTACCTTGTTTGAAGCTTTAGCCATGAGGCACTTGGCGGTGATGTTTTCATTGGGTGAATCAAAGAGAGACACCAGGGGAGTAATAGCAATGGAAACGGATGCCATGGCCATTGCTTCTCCACTTTCATCATCATCGTCATTGTCGGTGTCAAAACCGGCGGATGTCGGGTAGGGGGTCCCGAACTGTGCGTCTAGGCGGATGGTAACAGGAGACGAGGGACACGATGTTTTACCCAGGTTCGGGCCCTCTCGATGGAGGTAAAACCCTACGTCCTGCTTGATTAATATTGATGATATGGGTAGTACAAGAGTGGATCTACCACGAGATCAAGGAGGCTAAACCCTAGAAGCTAGCCTATGGTATGATTGTTGTAATGTATGTTGTGTCCTACGGACTAAAGCCCTCCGGTTTATATAGACACCGGAGGAGGCTAGGGTTACACAGAGTCGGTTACAATGGTAGGAGATCTACATATCCGTATCGCCAAGCTTGCCTTCCACGCCAAGGAAAGTCCCATCCGGACACGGGACGGAGTCTTCAATCTTGTATCTTCGTAGTCTTGGAGTCCGGCGGACGATGATAGTCCGGCTGTCCGGACACCCCCTAGTCCAGGACTCCCTCAGTAGCCCCTGAACCAGGCTTCAATGATGATAAGTCCGGCGCGCATAATGTTCGGCATTGCAAGGCGGGTTCCTCCCTTGAATAATCCAGAGAAGATCATGAACACCAAGATAGTGTCCGGCTCTGCAAAATAAATTCCACATTCCACCGTAGAGAGAATAAAATATACACCAGTACAATCTGCTGACGTATTATGCGGCGTGACATCACACCGCTACCAAGCCTTTGTTTGAATCGTTTTTTACTATACCACCTCAGCACGTCTAGCGAAGCGGTTTCCTTGGCACGTCTTGTCGAAGCAGAGATCGTGTTCCCCTTATTTCGGGATTCTCATCAATACGGACGTGGGTAACCCAACCGCGCCATTGATGGTGGCGCTTGGGAGATAAGCGAGTTTTATCAGGCCAGCAGGACGCATAGTTTTCGTCCGCCTATATATAAGGGATAAGGATTTACCTTCTCACCTACGCCTTCTTCCTCCTTTGCTTATCCATCTCCGCGTACTCAAGCTCCAATGCCCAAGCTCGTGCATCTTGCCCTAACCTTCTCCGAATATGTCCGGAGCGG
Organism: Triticum timopheevii; assembly: GCA_963921465.1. Lineage (NCBI taxonomy): Eukaryota > Viridiplantae > Streptophyta > Magnoliopsida > Poales > Poaceae > Triticum > Triticum timopheevii. The sequence goes on along the minus strand of OY997272.1, from coordinate 552,252,756 downwards.
GAGGCAAATGGTTGGCCTCCACCGTTAAGGAGGAGCACATCACCAAGCTGCGCGGCGCCGAATATATGTCCGGCGATATCGCGCATCGGCTGCCCGACGAGGGGCAGCTCATCCCTATCCCTGGGCCTCATGAGAGGGTTGTCTTCCTCCCTCACTTCCTCCGCGGACTGGGCTTTCCACTGCACCCATTTGTCCGGGGGATCATGTTTTACTACGGCCTAGATTTCCACGATCTGGCGCCGAACTTCATCCTCAACATCTCGGCGTTTATCGTCGTGTGCGAGGCCTTCCTCTGCATCCGGCCCCACTTCAGTCTGTGGCTCAAGACCTTCAATGTCAAGCCGAAGGTTGTGAAGGGCACGCAAGCGGAATGCGGAGGCGCCATGTTGGGTAAATTACCCAACGTCCTTTGGCTCGAAGGGGCCTTCGTGGACTCCGTCAAGGGATGGCAATCGGGGTGGTTCTACATCACCGAGCCGCGCAAGCCCACATGGGCGGCGGCCCCCGAGTTTAGATCTGGCGTCCCCACGCAGCTCTCCTCCTGGAAAGAGAAGGGCTTGTTGTGGGGCAATCCGAAGGAGCTGACGGGACTCCGAGCCTGCATCCAGAAGCTGGTGAGCGGTAAGCTCAGGCTCGTCGACGTGGTCCAAGTCATGCTCATCCGTCGGATCCTCCCATGCCAAGAACGGGCATTCAATCTGTGAGAGTTCAATCCGGAAAAGCACCAGGCGCTAAGCGGGCTCTTCGATACAACATACGAAGGCGCCTGGAGGGTGCTGTTTAAGGGCGCCGAAGCCCCCGCATCCGTGACAGAAGATCGCGGATTTCGCTCGCAGCATCCGGCTGACGAGGTAAGTGATTCAACCCCTTTACGGGACACTTGTGGTAATCAAATTGATTCTAGAGGGGTTTCATTCTGTCTTTTCCTTTGACAGGAATGGATGGAGAAGGCCAAGCTGCTTATCAGCCCGGCTCCCATGCCAGAAGACCCAGTGGACGCCCGTTTAGCAGGGCTACTGGTTCCGGCACCGCATGTGGTGCCGGAGAAGAAGGCCAAGAAGGTGGCCACGGGGACTCAAAAGAGTTCCCGCAATCAGGTGTCCGACGACGAGGCGGACTCCTCCCCCGAAGACGAGGAGGAGGAGGAGGATTCTCTCCCAGAAGAGGGAGAGAAGAAGAGGAAGGCTTCCCCAATAGGGGAGGCCGAAGGGTCCAAGAGGGGGAGAACTATCCCCCCGGACAGTTTCGCCAATACCACCATCGGTGAGGATGAGTGGCCTCCAAGGGCCAGGCGTCCAGCGAGATCGTAAGTATCCAGATCCTTGATATGCAATATCTTTTATGTCACGTAGTGTCCTTCTAACGCCGCATTCTGTCCGTAGTCCGGCTGATGATGATCTCCCCGCTTCATCAAGCGGGTCCTTGGCCCTGTCGGATGTGGATTCACTTCCGACTGCCTCTACCCCACGCGCCGACGAGGACGCCGAGGTGGGATCCCAGAGAGGGACCCATCAGGAGGAGGCTCCGGAGGCACCGTCAGGCAGCCTCCCAGACTTTGCGCCGGACTCTACATCGGAACCCGCAGTGGTTCCAGAGTCCGGCAAGCGGCCCCTTCGAGAGAAGGGCAAGACCGTGACACCGGCGGCCTCCGTCCAATCGGAGGCGCCGGATAACTTGTTGGAGGCGCTTAAAGGCGCTTCCATCAAGGAAGAACACCGCACTATCATGAGTGCGGTGATTCAAAAGGTTCAGCTCACCAAAAGCGGGCTGACCGAAGCCTGCAGCAGCCTTTTACAGGCTTTGAGGTAAGAAGTTAAAATTATGTAATGTAATACCGCATAGACAGTAGCCCCTGATGCTCAGTTCGGTGTTCGGAAAGAAAAGCCGGACTGAGGATCTAACAAGATATGCACAGGGTTGCTTAACATATGTCAATATGGGTTTGCAGGCTGCGCTGCTGACCTCTGCCGCACTAACGGCGGAGGTCGATGTGCTAAAGCAGGATCTCGAGCGGTCCGAGCGAGAGCTCGGCCATGCGAAGAAGCAGCTCGAGGACAAAGAAGGTGAGTAACACCACTTTGAATGGTTACCTTACAGAAAAGGATTTTGGTTGCAATAAAATTAACAAGGATAATATGGGTATTGCAGGGGCCACGAACGAGGTGGCAACCCTGAAGGAGGCTGTGTCCGCGGCCAAACGCAGTGCGGCCGCAGAACGGGCAGAGCGAGAAAAGCAGGAGGCACGGGTGGCGGAAGCACGGCAAGAGCTCCAGGCTCTCATGGAGAAACATGAGAGTTTGGAGCGTGACTCCAAGACTCGAGAGTCCGAGCTTGCCTCGGCTCTCGAAAGTGCCAAGTCCGCCAAGGCCGAGGCCCATAAGGCCCTTTAGGAGGTTGAAGATGTAAAGAAAATAGCGGCGGGTAAGGCATTTTTCATGCAAAGCAAGCATGTTAATGTAAAATACCTGACACTTACCCGCATTCGGAGCTCTCCAGGGGCGTTTGCAGATCTGCCGCGTAGTGCGTCCGATGTCGCCGCATTCTATCATGGCGAGGAGGGGAGCTCGACGGAAAAAGTCTTCTGGTCTCAGTATGCTGAGGCCGGACACCCGGTGCCCCCAAGCGACCAGGTGAAGCAGCTGGTCGAACTCCACAAGGTAGCTGAAGAGGCCATGAAGGGCCTTATAGTCCGGCTGTGGCCTGGACAGGCCATGCCTGGGAGCTACTTTGGCCTCGTGCGGCGGCTGGTGGATGCATGCCCCTGGGTGGATGTCATCAAGCGCTCCGCCTGTATTGAAGGCGCTCGCCGGGCCCTCGCCCGCACAAAGGTGCATTGGGGCAGGTTGGATGCGGAGAAGCTTCTCACAGACCCACCGCCACCGGGCAAGGAGTATCGCACGCCCGAAATGTATTATAAAACTGTCCTGAAGGGAGCCCGCGATATTGCGGATGAGTGCCCCAGAAATGTAATCTTTGAGTGAATTTGATATGTATTATCCTGTGCGCTGAAACTTTGTTCATGTGCGCTTTGAGCAACGCTTTTTTAATTTAAAATATTACCTTCTGTGCGGCCGTTTATAAAATCTGAGAGATGGCAAGTCGTTGGCTTCAGCCCCCAAGCCACGAGTGCTGGGGTGTTCGGGATAAACTTGAGCACTCTTGTTCCCATTGTTGGGTCCATCGAGGGAGGCGCTCAACACAACGAACAAGGCAACCGGACTTATAATGCTTGAACACTCTCACTTAGCCATAGAATTCTATAATTTTAAATTTCGGCGAAGCCCCTGGTATTCGGAAGACCGAATCCGGGGCGCTATCCACACCTTCGTCGGACATTGTCCGGAACTTCGCTCGAAGCGGCGTGAGTCTTTAAGGACCCGAAAAAACCTCTCGAACAGCGACCAGTCTCTCGCCTTATCATGCCGGTCAGTTTTAGCTTTCTCCACTGAGGCGCTCGCCCGGCTCAACCGGGGCGCAATCGCAGTGGTTCTCCCAGTGCCACCTTAGCCGACAGAACGGAACGTAAGGCACCAAAACGTCGGAGCCGGGCAAACCCAACTATTGACCCAAGACATGATTCGGAGCCGATTCATATAATGCTATAAGTTCGGGGTGCCGCACTTATGAAAGTGTTCGGACTTATCACACCATAGAGTGGGGAACATAAGCCCCTGGCGTATTAGGCCGTACCAAAATATACGGGCGCAAGATGTCATATAATGAGAATATATGTATAAAAGGTAATGCAATTGCAATCAAAAAGGTGCTGCATTATTTATGAAAGAAAGTCTGCTAGGAGAGCGGACTGATACAAATAGTGCGGTAAGCAAGGGATTTGGACTAAGTAAACATGTCCCCCTCCAGGGGTGAGCTGCGGACTTGGTGTATATAATCGAATTTAATGCTCGTAATTGAGACCACCTGAGTGTTCGTCGCAGCCTCCTTTAGTCCCTGACTATTGCATCATGAGTTCGGCAGGTTCGCCGCCGGACAGGGCTTCTGGTTAACGGAGTCCTGTGTACATAAAAGAAGGAAAATAAAAAAAAGGGGGGGGCACACTTGCGAGCCCCCGGTGTGGCCGAACCGCACTCTGTGTCCATTGCGATCGTGCCCCTCCCCTGTGCCCATGGTATCTCCAAAGCGTAATGATGTACGCGGAGTGTTATTATTGCGATCATGCGCGGGTGAGGGTTGGGGCCGCATTGCTACGCATGCTCTGATCGCGCCAGGTGGTCTTGTTTGGTATTGCTTTGGGCGCGTTTTGCTGTATCCAGCTGTTTAACGGCCGGACTGGAGAATTGCCTTAAGAGGCTACTCTGTACTTCTGCCGCGAGAGCCGCTGTATGTTCCTCCGTTCGGAGGGAGCGTTCCGTATTCCCATTGACCGTGATGACTCCACGAGGGCCTGGCATCTTGAGCTTTAGGTATGCATAATGCGGCACCGCGTTGAATTTTGCAAACACGGTTCGTCCAAGCAGAGCGTGATAGCCGCTGCGAAACGGGACTATGTCAAAGATTAACTCTTCGCTCCGGAAATTATCCGGGGATCCGAAGACCACTTCCAGTGTGACTGAGCCTGTACAGTTGGCTTCCACTCCTGGTATGACACCTTTAAAGGTTGTCTTTGTAGGTTTAATTCTTGAGGGGTCTATGCCCATTTTGCGCACTGTATCCTGATAAAGCAGGTTCAGGCTACTGCCGCCGTCCATCAGGACTCTCGTGAGGTGAAATCCATCGACGATTGGGTCTAAAACCAATGCAGCGAATCTGCCATGGCCTATGCTGGTCGGATGGTCTCTTCGATCGAAAGTGATCGGACAAGAGGACCATGGATTGAACTTCGGGGCGACTTGCTCCATCGCATAGACGTCCCTTAGTGCGCGTTTCCTCTCCCTCTTGGGTATATGGGTCGCGTATATTATATTCACCGTCCGCACTTGTGGGGGAAAACCCTTCTGTCCTCTATTGTTCGGCGGTCGGGTCTCTTCCTCGTCGTCGCTGTTTAGCCCCTTGTCATTGTTTTCGGCAATTAACTTGCCGGCCTGCTTGAACACCCAGCAATCTCTATTAGTGTGGTTAGCTGGCTTTTCAGAGGTGCCATGTATCTAGCATAAGCGGTCGAGTATTCGGTCCAGATTGGACGGACCCGGAGTGGTTCTTTTGAATGGCTTCTTCCGCTGACTGGGTTTAGAGCCTCGGAATCCGGCGTTAACTGCCGTATCCTCCTTATCGTCGCCGTTAATGCGGCGTTTGTTTTTATTTCGACGTGACCTACCGTTGTTGTCCTTAGTATCCGGACTGCCAGAATTTTTACGGAGATTGTTGCTGCGAGCTAGCCAGCTGTCCTCTCCCGCGCAAAAGCGGGTCATTAACGATGTGAGGGCTGCCATGGATTTCGGCTTTTCCTGCCCCAGGTGCCGGGCTAGCCATTCGTCCCGGATGTTATGCTTGAAGGCTGCAAGGGCCTCTGCATCCGGACAGTCGACGATTTGATTTTTCTTCGTCAAGAACCGTGTCCAGAATTGTCTGGCCGATTCGTCTGGCTGCCAAATGATGTGGCTTAGGTCATCGGCGTCTGGTGGTTGCACATACGTGCCTTGGAAGTTATCAAGGAATGCGGCCTCCAGGTCTTCCCAACACCCAATTGACTTTGCGGGCAAGCTATTAAGCCAATGACGAGCTGGTCCTTTAAGCTTGAGTGGGAGATACTTGATGGTGTGGAGATCATCGCCGCGGGCCATATGGATGTGGAGAAGATAATCTTCTATCCAAATCGCGGGGTCTGTTGTGCCATCGTAGGATTCGATGTTTACGGGTTTAAACCCTTCAGGGATTTGATGATCCATTACTTCGTCAGTGAAGCATAGCGGGTGTGCGGCGCCTCTGTATTGAGCAATATCACGACGCAGCTCGAGAGAGCGCTGTCTGCCGTGTTCGGCCCGGCCGGGGTTATTATATCCGGTACGACGGTATTCGTCATGGGTCGTGGGGCGCCCACGTGATCCGTAGATGGATCTGGATTGCCTTGCTTTGTCCTCCAATATATCTCGCAAGTCCAGCGCGTTCCCTCTTGGCTTCGTACTTTTGGAGCGATGCCGGGGTACGGTCTTGGCTGGGGCCTGGATTCCTCTCTGTCACGACCACGGGGTGGTCGGTCAGCCATATCGTGCGCTGGTGATGGAGGTATGTACGCTTCCTCCTCTAATCGGGGGAGCAGCTTGCGTCTTGGGTAGCTTTTGGAGGGGCGTTCGTGTTTATACTCTTCGGCCGCGAGGACCTCGGTCCATCGATCGGCCAGCAGGTCCTGATCAGCTTGAAGTTGTTGCTGCTTTTTCTTTAGGCTGTTTGCTGTGGCGATAAGCCTGCGCTTGAAACGCTCTTGTTCGACGGGATCCTCAGGTACGACGAATTCGTCATCGTTGAGGCTTGCTTCGTCTTCGGAGGGAGGCATATAGTTATGATCCTCAACCTCTTCGTCTGTCGCCCTCTCGTGAGGGCTTGCTTCTGCATCCTCCTGCGCTGAGTCTTGCTGGAGGGGATTGTCTTCGGCACTCTCTGGGGTATTATTATCTCCTGTGCCAGAATCTCCATTCTTGCTGTGGCGGGATTTAGAGCGGCGCCGCTGACGCCGGCGTTTGGGCTGCTTCTTTAAAGAGTCCGCCTTTGCTGCTTCTTCGCCGTCCCCGTCTTTTGGGGTGTCCACCATATATATGTCGTATGACGAGGTGGTCTTCCAGTGCCCTGTAGGCGCTGGTTCCTGTTCGTCTCCGGCATCGTCGTCCATAGCGTCGATGTCGTCGGAGTCGTAGTCTAGCATGTCGGTTAGATCATCGACAGTGGCTACAAAGTGGGTGGTGGGTGGGCTCTGAATTTCTTCGTCGTCCGCATCCCAACCATCCTGGCCATAGTCCGGCCAGGGCTCTCCTGATAATGAGAGATGCTTTAGTGAATTCAGGACATCGCCAAAAGGCGAGTGTTGGAAGATGTCCGCGGCGGTGAATTCCATAACCGGCGCCCAATCCGATTCGATCGGTAGGGGTGCGGGAGGTTCGGAGTACGGCAAGGAATCCGGCACCTCGGAATCACAAGTTTCGCGGGGGACAAGATTAATGCTCGGCTCCATCGCCGAGGAAGTTGAAGCCCCCGAGGTGGCGTCTATCCACCGATCCTCGATCTGGGCGATCGGCTCCGGACTGATGGCCGAAGCGGAATCATGTGGGGCCACCAAGGCACTGTTCGGCGGCAGAGCTAGATCATGCCCACCGTCACAGTGCGGCGCGCCCGGCTGTGGCTCGAGTCCGTCGAAGATCAAGTCTCCGCGAACATTGGCCGTGAAGTTTAGGCTTCCGAATCTGACCTGACGGCCAGGGGCGTAGCTTTCGATCTGCTCCAGATGGCCAAGCGAATTAGCCCGCAGTGCGAAGCCGCCGAATACGAAGATCTGTCCGGGGAGAAAAGTCTCACCCTGGACAGCATTGTTGGTTGAAGATGCCATCAAGCCTATCGGTGACGACACAGAGGAACTCTCAATGAAAGCACCAATGTCGGTGTCAAAACCGGCGGATCTCGGGTAGGGGGTCCCGAACTGTGCGTCTAGGCGGATGGTAACAGGAGACGAGGGACACGATGTTTTACCCAGGTTCGGGCCCTCTCGATGGAGGTAAAACCCTACGTCCTGCTTGATTAATATTGATGATATGGGTAGTACAAGAGTGGATCTACCACGAGATCAAGGAGGCTAAACCCTAGAAGCTAGCCTATGGTATGATTGTTGTAATGTATGTTGTGTCCTACGGACTAAAGCCCTCCGGTTTATATAGACACCGGAGGAGGCTAGGGTTACACAGAGTCGGTTACAATGGTAGGAGATCTACATATCTGTATCACTAAGCTTGCCTTCCACGCCAAGGAAAGTCCCATCCGGACATGGGACGGAGTCTTCAATCTTGTATCTTTGTAGTCTTGGAGTCCGGCGGACGATGATAGTCCGGCTGTCCGGACACCCCCTAGTCCAGGACTCCCTCAGTCATCCTCTTGGTATTCTTCTTGAACCACCAACCCACGAGTTGGAGTCTTCTTGGCGAAGTTGTTCTTGTTGGGGAAGGACTTGGCTTTGTCTTTTCGAATGAATTTGCCACCATTGTCTTCCCGCTTCTCGTAAGGACAATCCGCAACGAAATGGCTCACATTACCACAGTTGAAGCAAGTTCTAACTCGTTGCTTGCCCTTGACATCACTTGAGTTGTTCTTGTTGAAGTTGGGTCTTGTATTCTTCTTGCTCCAAAATTGTCTTGAAGCAAGGGCCATGTGCTCATGATAATCATACTTGGTGTCTTCGGGATTGCTCTCCTCATCTTCCACTTCTTCCTCTTCTTCCATGATGACCTTGGCCTTCAAAGCAAGATTGGGCTTCTTTGCCCTTTGAGAACGGAGCACCGCATTGTCGGCGGTTGAGGGAGTCCTGGACTAGGGGGTGTCCGGACAGCCGGACTATCATCGTCCGCCGGACTCCAAGACTACGAAGATACAAGATTGAAGACTCCGTCCCGTGTCCGGATGGGACTTTCCTTGGCGTGGAAGGCAAGCTTGGCGATACGATATGTAGATCTCCTACCATTGTAACCGACTCTGTGTAACCCTAGCCCTCTCCGGTGTCTATATAAACCGGAGGGCTTTTAGTCCGTAGGACACAACATACATTACAACAATCATACCATAGGCTAGCTTCTAGGGTTTAGCCTCCTTGATCTCGTGGTAGATCCACTCTTGTACTACCCATATCATCAATATTAATCAAGCAGGACGTAGGGTTTTACCTCCATCAAGAGGGCCCGAACCTGGGTAAAACATCGTGTCCCTTGTCTCCTGTTACCATCCGCCTAGACGCACAGTTCGGGACCCCCTACCCGAGATCCGCCGGTTTTGACACCGACATTGGTGCTTTCATTGAGAGTTCCTCTGTGTCGTCACCGATAGGAAGGATGCCTCCACCCGTCTTCAAGGACGGTATTTTCGCCAAAGGGGCCTTGGCCGCCGGCCAAACTATCCAGCTAGGTGGTTTTCTTATGACCGCCTGTCCGGCCACTGCTTCGACAATGACTTCTCAAGTCGTCGAAAGCAATCTCCATGTCAGCTCGGAATTCGCCGAGCGGCTGGATCCGATAGAGCTCTTGTCTGTCAACGAGCTCTTGGACCGCATCGCCGCCCTGGGAGTCGCTACAGACTACAATCAGATTGGGCTTAAAACCGATCTGAGAGAGATTAACTCTCCCCAGGTCACCCACCACGTCGCAGTGGTAGAGGAACAATGCGGCGACTCTTCTCCTGTATTGAAAACTAGTCATGTCCAGGCCTCCGAACCCTCCATGCCGGATTTCTGCGGAGGAACGGACTCCGATCGAGCACTGAACTTAAAATCAGGCATCGGACCGGACTTGTTGGGCAACGACCAGCAATCCAAGCTTCCAAATTTGGAAACTTCATGGCCTTTAAGCCCCGAGATGGGTAGGGATCCGGATTTTATTCCACCCACCCGCCCAGACATATGCGATCTATCTCTAATATGGCAAGAGCCCGCTGAAATATTACATCACTACTGGGCCAGATTTCTCCTAGTTATGGACAGGATAAAGGACTGCCGAGAGGAAAACGCAATCTGAATCTTTTGCAATAATTGCACGGACAAGGGAATATTGAATGCCATCGGCCGTCGTAAAATTACACGCTTCACCGGTCTGGCGTCCATAGTACGAAAGTACTGTGCGATGGAGAGTTTCCGGAAAACCGAAAACCAGTTTTGGGACAATCCGGCCCCGAATACAACCCTAGTCCGCAACAAAAGGGTGCATCATACTAAGGCCCCAGATACAAAAACCAAAAAGCAAAAACCCCATAGAGGGCACGGAACCGTACTGGAGGGATGGCTCAGCGGACCCTGTAAGCTCCACAGTACAGAGGGCGCCGTCCCAACACATAGCCTTCGAGCATGTTGGATATTACGGCAGGTGGCCAAAAGTGGCGAGGAGCTTCTAGCCCCGGACAACCACTCCAACAATACCGGTACGGTATCAACAGTCTTCGAGACCTTCGCATCAAATAATACGCGAAAACGAACAATCCACGGCCTCGCCGAAGTCTATCAAGTAGCAACAGCAAATCCATGGAGCGACACAGCCATCACCTTCAACGCCAGCGATGAACCTAAATTCCGAACAGCCCGAGCACCAGCCGCACAGGTACTTAGTCCCATAGTGGACGACTTTCGAATTACAAAGGTCCTCATGGATGGCGGCAGCGGACTAAACCTCATCTACGAGGAAACTCTTCAAAAAATGGAAATAGACTGGAGCCGTATTGAGCGAAGCAGCACAACCTTCAGAGGAATAATCCCTAGCCGGGAAGCGCGTTGCACCGGAAAAATCACACTCGATGTGGTGTTCGGCTCGCCGAACAATTACAGATCCGAAGAAGTCACGTTCCAAGTGGCCCGGTTCAACAACGGATATCACGCTATATTAGGACGAGAGGCATTCACAATTTTTCAACCCGTACCCCATTACGGGTACATGAAGCTCAAAATGCCTGGGCCCAGTGGAATAATCACTCTCGTTAGTGATCCGGACATAGCACTCCGCGCCGAAAACAAGACAGCTGCACTAGCCCTGGAGGCACTATCCGAAGCCCTAGCGGCAGAAGAACTCACCGCGCTGCGCTCTACGGTGAACAGGGACGATGTGATACTCGATAAAAGATCCAAGTCCACCTCCTTCAAACCAGCAGATGAAATAGTAAAATTCCAGGTCCATCCAACGGACCCAACAAAGACGGCCTCCATTGGGGCACAATTGAACCCCAAGGTAGACGCCGCACTGCGAGAATTCCTTCGGGAAAATTGGGACATTTTCGCCTAGCATCCTTCGGATATGCCCGGAATCCCGCGCAGATTGGCAGAACACAGCCTAAACAGCCTAAAAGGATTCAAGCCGGTCAAACAGGCTCTTCGATGATTTTCCGAACCCAAAAGACAGGCAATGGGAGAAGAGCTAGCCAAACTATTGGAAGCCGGATTCATCAGAGATATCAAACATCCGGATTGGCTAGCAAATCTGGTAATGGTACCAAAGAAGGACAAATCCTGGCGCCTATGCGTCGACTTTAAAGACCTCAATAAGGCTTGCCCAAAGGATCCCTTCCCCCTCCCCCGCATCGACCAAATTATCGATGCTACCGCAGGGCACGATTCGTTGTGTTTACTCGACGCATACTCTGGCTACCATCAAATTAAGATGGCGGAAGCAGACCAAGCCGCAACGGCATTTATCACTCCATATGGACCATTCTGCTTCAACACGATGCCCTTCGGACTTAAAAACGCCAGCGCAACATAAGCGCATGATTCAAACATGTCTGGCCACCCAGATCGGCAAAACAGTTGAGGCATACGTAGACGACGTAGTCGTCAAAACCAAACACGTCGAAACTCTAGTCGACGATTTGAGGCTCACATTCGACAACCTCGGAGCATATGACATCAAGCTGAATCCGGAAAAATGCGTTTTCGGCGTACCAGCCAGAAAGCTGTTGGGCTTCATTGTATCCGGTAGAGGAATTGAAGCAAACCCGGCCAAGATCCAAGCTTTATCACAGTTGGATATTCCAAAAGACCTCAAACAGATACAAAAATTGACCGGATGCGTGGCAGCTCTAAGCCGTTTTATCTCCCGCTTGGGAGAAAAGGCACTGCCCCTTTATCGCCTCCTTAGGCGCACCGAACACTTCGAGTGGACGGATGCTGCCACTGCCGGACTCGAAGAAATAAAGGCCATATTAGCAACAAATCCGGTCCTAGCTGCGCCAAACCTAGGCGAACCTATGTTGTTATACATCGCAGCAACACATCAAGTTGTAAGTGCGGTACTCGTTGTTGAACGAGAGACAGAAGGGCATAAATTCCCTCTTCAAAAACCAGTGTACTATGTATCCACTGTGTTAACCCCCTGCAAGTCCCGTTACCCGCACTATCAAAAGATAGCGTACGCGGTGTTCATGGCATCCCGGAAGCTCCGACACTACCTTCAAGAGTGTTCGATAACAGTGGCCTCCGAAGTACCACTCAATGACATTATAAACAACCGCGACGCAACAGGCAGGATTGCAGAATGGGCCATTGAGCTCCTACCATTCGATCTAACCTACAAACCTCGACGAGCTATAAAGTCACAAGTTTTGGCTGACTTCGTCGCTGAATGGACAGAAGCCGAACTCCCTAAAGAGTACGGCGCATACTCCAATTGGACTATGCACTTCGACGGCTCCAAAATGTTGGCCGGACTGGGGGCTGGCGTCGTCTTGACGTCCCCAACCGGGGACACAGTCCAATACATACTTCAAATAATGTACACGGACTCCAACAACGCAGCCGAATACGAGGCCCTTCTACATGGTCTCCGGATGGCAATCTCCATGGGCATTCAACGCCTAGAGGTGCGCGGGGATTCAAACCTTGCAATATCCCAAATAAACGGAGACTTTGACGCCAAGGATCCGAAAATGGCAGCATATCGCAACACTGTCCTAAAAATGTCAGCTCGGTTTGAAGGACTTGAATTCCATCACGTAGCCCGAGAAAATAACCAAGCAGCCGACGTACTGGCACGCATCGGCGCAAAACGTGACGCTGTCCCTCCAAATATCTTCCTGGAACGGCTCTTCAAGCCGTCCGTACTATGGGAAGGGGAGTTCGGAAATGACAAACCGGAAACAACCGCGCCAACCGGCGATTCAGCCGATGACATAACACCTTCAGCCCACGACATAATGGCAGTAATCGCCCCGTGGACAGAACCATTCCTAGCCTACATGCTTAGGCAGGAACTTCCCGAAGACCAAAATGAGGCCCGCTGCATAGTCCGGTGATCGAAAGCCTACAAGGTCCATGAGGGAGAACTTTATAAGAAAAGTACAACCGGAGTCCTTCAAAGGTGTATCTCCGAAGAGGAAGGGCGAAACCCCCTGGCTGAAATTCATGCCGGACTAGGCGGACACCACGCAGCAGCCCGGGCCCTTGTAGGAAAGGCATTCCGTACAGGATTTTATTGGCCGACAGCCCGGGCAGATGCCCAGGACTTAGTCCAGAGATGCGTCGGTTGTCAGCTCTTTGCTAATCAGAGCCATATGCCACCCACCGCCCTCAAAACTATACCCATTACCTGGTCGTTCGCGATCTGGGGGCTTGATATGGTTGGACCCCTTAAAGGGGGAACCCACAAGCAAAGGTACCTATTGGTCATGGTGGATAAATTCACCAAATGGATAGAGGCCAAACCAGTCAAAACGGTAGAATCCGGACCAGTGATAGACTTTATATCCGGGGTCGTACACCGTTACGGTATCCCCCACAGCATCATCACCGACAACGGCACGAACTTCACGGCCGACGAGGTTAAGTCATGGTGCAAAAACATGGGCATTAAACTCGATTACGCTTCAGTCTATCACGCTCAAACCAACGGTCAAGTGGAATGAGCAAATGGTCTAATAATGAGCGGCATTAAACCCAGACTACTGCGGTCACTTACAAAATCCGACACGCACTGGGTAGAGGAGCTTGACTCCGTACTCTGGGGGCTGCGGACAACGCCCAATCTACTACCGGATTTACACCATTTTTCATGGTATACGGCGCAGAGGCAGTTTTGCCCTGCGACATCATTCATGACTCACCTTGAGTGCGCATGTATGAAGAAAGAGAAGCCGAGCTGGATCGGCAGGACAGCTTGGACACATTGGAGGAGGAACTCGACGTTGCCAAGGCTCCTTCCGCATTTTATCAGCAGCAGGCTTGAAGATATCAAAGCAGTGAAGTACGGGCCAAGACCTACAACATTGGCGAACTAGTTCTACGCCTGCCGGACAAGAAAAAGGACAAGCTCAAGCCCAAATGGGAGGGCCCCTTTATCATCGACCAAGTCCTGACCGGCGGGGCGTACCGTCTGCAAAATGCATCGGACAACCGACTCGAGCCGAACCCATGGAACGCAGCCCGCCTCCGAAGATTCTACGCCTAGCGTCGGACTAAGAGTTCGTCCCCTTCCCCCGTCCAAATTTTACACTCCAGCTGCACTTTGTTTCTCTTTCTTCTCTTAACCTTTTTTCATAAAAAGCCCTTAAGGGCCTAATTGCGCATTGTTCGCACACACTTGATGTGCCATCCACACTCATTATACCTGGGGGCTTCTTTTCAAGAAGCTCAATTGTAAGGGCTTCACGCCTAGCACATGTGTCAAGCTTCCACATGTACCTTTTACTCACCATTATATGCATCGATATGACTTAAGTTTTGGCCAAGCTGGGTTGCCTAGCTCCTGTGCTTACCCCTACGTTCCCGATTGTTCCGCTAGGAGGTAAAGGGAGCACCTCTGCGATTGTTACTGCCGGGTCAGCCGGATGTGTACCTCAGACTGGGTGAAGCCGAAAGCTAGCGTTCTTAAGGGAATATTCGGTCGGTGACTCAAAAGATGATTTTTTACCTATCTATTTATCTGCCCCCAGATGTTTTTCTGCTTTTTTCGCAGTCCGAACATGCACTTTAGGGCATGCCTCCCAGGGAAAGGAACTCTTAACGGAACTATTCTCCCTGGAAGATGTTTCTTACTAACCATGTAATATAACATAACTAGTTGGGCACTTGTCTGATAAAGCACTAATGAGCCCTACGCCTGGTCTCCATGCATACCCCGGTTGTTTCTTAACCAAAAAGGTATTCGGACACACTCCAGACTCTAGGGTCCCGAGATCGAAGCGAAAAGGTCGGCAAAGACAAACGATCTACAATCCGGCTAGAGGGCATTTCACATGTCATTTTAAAATATATTGTCAAATTTATTGATTGTATTCCTCCTCAATCCCGTCTAACAGGCTGTCCAACTTACAGTCCCGTTGGGAAAATTTAGCAGCCAACTCTACTTGGCTGTACACTAAACTCACAGGGATCTCCTTCCCATCGGGCCCCACTGGTCCAACCTCGGCCATGTGGTTGGGATCCGCCTTCTTGTACCGCGTCTTCACCATGGCCCAGGCCTCCCTGGCACCTTGGCGGCAGGCCGAAATCTTCCATAAACGGAAGCGCTGCCGCACTCCCTGGAGTTTCTCCGAAAGCTCCCCAAGGCCCTTGGGTAGGGAGACGGCTGGCCATAATGCCTGGACGACGCCGCTCATCGCCTGCCGAACTCGTTCAAGCAGTTGCAACAGCTCGGGAAGTTGATCACCCGTTGATACGGGCATCTCCTCCACAGGGCGACCTGTGAGTATACCTACAAGACATATTCTGTCAATTGACTTCCTCGCTGAACTCTTCTTTTCAAAGGAGTTCGCTCAAGCACTTACTATAGATGCCGCGACGAAGCCGCTGATTCTCCTTAACGGAGCCGGACAGCTCGACCCGAACGCCTTTCAGCTCTTCTCCAAGCTGGGTGTGGGCATCTTGGAGCTTGTTCCTTTCCTGCTGTACTCTATTTAGCACCCTCTCGCCGGCCTTCAGATGGCGCAGCAGTTCCTGCCTGTCCGGATCTTGTCCGGCAGCACCTGCAATGTCATTATTAGACTTGCGTGCACGCCGCACAGCGCTTATATTTAACAAACAAATGTGTTACCAGGAGGGGCCTCTGTGTTTCCTCCTGCGGCAGCAAGTGCGGCCTCAAGTTGGGCCTTGCATTCTTGCAGCTCCTGAGACAGCTGGGCATTCTTCTCGGTAAGAGCCTGCGTTTCAAATGATCCTTAAATCAGTTAACATAACTACTTTAAGTCTCGGGGGCTACTGGCATATATAACCATTAAATTCCCTTACCCGTATGTCTTTTACATACTGCTCCGTGGCTGTGGTAAAACCATCTTGAGCAGCACGGAGGTGCGCGTCCCCCGTGTTAAAGGCGTCCAGCGCCTCAGGGGAGAAGCATGCTTCACGAAATACTGTCCGGCGGCGCCTATGGTTCATGGCGCTCTCCACCTCAGACTTGGTGGCGGACAGTCTGTCGGCATCCTCCGTTGGAGGAGTATCCGGCCCGCGCCTTGCGCTTGCCTCCCCCTCCTGACCGGGCGATGGAGCCTGGCTGGTATAGGTCGGATCGGCAACCTCTACGCCCGCAGTCCGGCGGGCGCTTTTTCTCCTATAAGGATCATGAGCACTCAGACGCTTCCTAGGAACGTTGCTCTGAATATTTAAATACGAGCTATACCTTTGCGGCGACATTTCAGTCCGTGCCGCGCTCCTTTTCCGCCTGCTGGTCCGGACTGGCCTTTGTTGGTCAGCCGCCGTAGGCTCGGCTTCCTGCCTTGAAGGCGCTTCCTGTAAAACACCATCGTTCGCGAAGGTCAGAAATGGGCAAGGAAGAGATAATGGTGTCCGGACCTCGGTCACAATCACCTGGAAAGCCGGATATAATCCGGGGTAGTCCGCCGTAATGGCGACTAAAGCGTTATCCATGCTGAGCTGGTGGAACACCCCGTCGATCAGCTCCACCTTGATATCCGGATCCTCTTCGGAGGCCGGATCCTGGGATCTCTCTGGATCCTCAGGTTGCGGAGCCGGACTTACCATGTCCTCCACAATCCGGCGCAGTTCCTGCGCCGAAGACATAATGTAAGAAGCTTAAACTTTGAAAGCACGGGTTGAGCCCTTAAAAGTGTTTGCTTACCCAGCCCCGAGGGTTATTCATGGAAAACCCATTCAAGGGGTTCGTTCGGAGGAAGTCCTCCTTCTCCCCCTTGTACAGGCCGGACAAGATCTGCACCAGGTCCTCGGTCGAATCCGACCCTTTGCAGCCATGGCGGGTGGCATCGTCCTCCCCGTTGAAATCCCACATGGGGTGGCCCCTGTATTGCAATGGCTGTACCCCCCGCATGATGCATGATGCCATGATTCCAATCATGGTCAATCCGGAATGGGCTAGTAATTTTATTCGGCCCATCAGGTAATGGGCGCTCTTGTATTCCTCCAATTGGGGACTCCGCGGGCGCCAACTAAGGCGTTTCTTCAGAGGAGCAGCACTGAACTCCGGGAGGCCGACCCGGACTTGGTCCGGCAGCGGAGCGTCTTCTATGTAAAACCATTCCGAAGGCCAGTCTTCGGACGCCTTCTTAGGGGTTCCGGATGGATATCCGGTCCCGGCAATGCGCCATACTTCGGCGCCGCCCACTTGATATATAGATCCCTCGTGAGAACGGGGTACGAGGCAGAACAACCTCTTCCACAGTGCAAAATGGGGCCCGATGCCCAGGAACAGCTCGCAAAGAGCTACGTAACCCGCGATATGCAGGACAGAGGCGGGTGTGAGGTGATGGAGCTGGAGTCCGTAGAACTCCAGGAGCCCGCGAAGGAACGGATGTATAGGAAATCCGAGTCCCCTTATCAGATAGGGGATGAAGCATACCCGCTCCCCTTTGTTGGGACTTGGGGTAGCCTCCGCTTGCTTCCCACCTTGGTAGGTGGCCAACCCGGCTCGAACCGGGACCATGAAGGCCGGAGGGAGATATCCCCCCGCTTGGAGCTTCACTAGCTCATTGTGTGGAACAGAGCATCTCCTCCAATCTCCTGGCAGTGGGCTGGGAGCGCGAGAAGAGGAGCCGCGCCGATGGTCCATGATGGAATGGATTTTTGGGTCAAAGGCGCTCCGATGAGTATTCGCGGAAGGAAGATGGTGTGATTTGGATCTGGATTTTTGC
Source organism: Triticum timopheevii (assembly GCA_963921465.1). Taxonomy (NCBI): domain Eukaryota; kingdom Viridiplantae; phylum Streptophyta; class Magnoliopsida; order Poales; family Poaceae; genus Triticum; species Triticum timopheevii. The sequence continues at coordinate 552,235,038 of OY997272.1, read as the reverse complement.
CTCTTTTGTAGGTGGATGACTTGCACGACTAGGGGGTGAAACATAAAAGACACCCTGGCTTTTCGCATTCGTGCGACGCGTGGAAGAAGGCCATTATTGGGCGTAGAAGCCAAGAAGCACAGCATTTATGAGAAAGCCGGACACTGTTCGGCAGGTACATGGAACTTAAAAGGAGAACCCGCCTTGCAACGCCGAAGACTATATACGCGCTGGACTTATCGGCATTGAAGCCTGGTTCGGGGGCTATTGAGGGAGTCCTGGACTAGGGGGTGTCCGGACAGCCGGACTATCATCGTCCGCCGGACTCCAAGACTATGAAGATACAAGATTGAAGACTCCGTCCCGTGTCCGGATGGGACTTTCCTTGGCGTGGAAGCAAGCTTGGTGATACGATATGTAGATCTCCTACCATTGTAACCGACTCTGTGTAACCCTAGCCCTCTCCGGTGTCTATATAAACCGGAGGGCTTTTAGTCCATAGGACACAACATACATTACAACAATCATACCATAGGCTAGCTTCTAGGGTTTAGCCTCCTTGATCTCGTGGTAGATCCACTCTTGTACTACCCATATCATCAATATTAATCAAGCAGGACATAGGGTTTTACCTCCATCAAGAGGGCCCGAACCTGGGTAAAACATCGTGTCCCTTGTCTCCTGTTACCATCCTCCTAGACGCACAGTTCGGGACCCCCTACCCGAGATCCGCCGGTTTTGACACCGACAGCGGTCTTGTCCAAGATGCTCATTGCAACAAACTCATCCAACACTTCACTTGAGGTCATCGAGTGGAAGTCCGGTCTTTGATGGATGACGGAGGACATGGCCTTGTTGTAGGGCATCATGGCCTTGAGGAACTTGCGCTTGATCCAATTGTCATCCGTGTCCTTGCTTCCATGATCTCGGAGTGAGACCGCGAGTTTGGTCACTCTTCGAAAGAGCTCACGAGGTTCTTCATCTTCTTTCATTGCAAACTCATCGGCCTCATATTGCACCACTTCATAGTTGGAGCGTTGAATGCTAGCACTACCTCGATAGAGAGACTCAACACATTTCCATGCTTCTTTAGCCATGGCATGAGGTCGAAGATGAGGGAGATCTTTGGGAAGGATTGCATCTTGGATGATGAAAAGAGCACTCTCATTGAATTGATTGTCCACGTCTTCTCGAGGGGTGAAGTTGCTTGGGTCATGAGGATAGAAACCTTCTTCAATGATTCTCCAAAGGTTAGTGTTCACATGTTTTAAATGACGCTTAAAGCGATAGACCCAAGAATCAAAATCTTCATGTTTCTCATATTTAGGAGGAGGACCGGCATGATTCAAATGAGTGAAGGGGATTGGCCCTCCATAAATTGGGGGTTCCACATGGGCAAAGATGCCGGTACCATTTCTACCACTAATAGAAGGACTCTTTTCAATGTTAGCTTCCCCCTTGTCGGAGGTAGCATCCGTCACCTTGTTGGTGGGATCACCCACTTTCATCGGCGAGGTAGATTGTTTAAGTCCTTCTAGGAATTCCTTAAACATGTCCTTGACCTCGGTCGTCATGGAGGTTTTCAATGTTTCCAAAGCCACATTGAATTCCTCACATGAGATTGAGTTACCCCCATCTCCCGTAGATGAGATCGGATTCGCACCGGAGTGCCCTCCCACCTCATCTACGACATCAACCATACTCTTCGGGCGGTAAAGCCCTTAAAAAGAGACGAGGCTCTGATACCAATTGAAAGGATCGATATGGTTGACTAGGGGGGTGAATAGGCAACTAACAAATTTTAAGCTTTTCTTTACCAAATTAAACTTTGCAACAAAGTAGGTTGTCTAGATGTGCAACTAAGTGAGCAACCTATATGATGCAATGACAACTAGCACAAAAGCAAGCAATGGATGTAACACAATTAAGCTTGCAAAAGTAAAGGCACGAAATAACCAAGAGTGGAGCCGGTGGAGACGAGGATGTGTTACCGAAGTTCCTTCCTTTTAAGGAGAAGTACGTCTCCGTTAGAGCGGTGTGGAGGCACAATGCTCCCCAAGAAGCCACTAGGGCCACCGTATTCTCCTCACGCCCTCACACAATGCGAGATGCCATGATTCCACTATTGGTGCCCTTGAAGGCGGCGACCGAACCTTTACAAACAAGGTTGGGGCAATCTCCACAACAATTGGAGGCTCCCAACAACACCACGAAGCTTCACCACAATGGAATATGGCTTCGAGGTGACCTCAACCGTCTAGGGTGCTCAAACACCCAAGAGTAACAAGATCCGCTAGGGATAAGTGGGGGGAATCAAATATCTTGTGGTGGAAGTGTAGATCGGGCCCTTGTCACCCAATCCCGAGCAAATCAACAAGTTTGATTGGCTAGGGAGAGAGATTGGGCGAAAATGAATTTTGGAGCAACAATGGAGCTTAGAGGTGGAAGAGGTAGTCAACTAGAGGTAGAAGACGCCCCTTATATAGTCATGGAAAAAATCCAACCGTTATCCACATGTTCAGCCCGCAACACGCGGTACTACCGCTCCAGGAGCATGGTACTACCGCGAGGCCGCGCGGTACTACCGTGGCGGACCACGGTACTTCCGCGACAGCAGCACAGGCCGGGACTTACCTGACTAGGGGGCAGTACTACCGCTTGCGCGGTACTACCGCTCCCCCTTGCGGTACTACCGCAAGGCAGGAAAGTCATTGCTTGGGAAGGGCGCGGATGAAATAAATTACATCCGTGCCTACTTGCGCTGAAAATGAGGTGGTGCAAAAATCCGACGCGGTACTACCGCTCGCGAGGCACGATACTACTGTTGCAGGCACGGATGTAAATAATTACATCCGCTCCTACTACCGTGACGCTGCGGTACTTGGTAGGAGGGCCACGGTACTACGACTCCTGGGGAGCGGTACTACCGTTGGCACCCGCGGTACTACCGTGCTGGAAGAGCGGTACTACCGTGGGTGGCGCGGATGTAAAAAATTACAGCTGCCCCTACTACCGTGCCGGAGCGGCACTAGGCCTGGGAGCCGCGGTACTACGGCTCCAGAGGAGCGGTACTATCGTGACCCACAGCGGTACTACCGCTGGTACTTGCGGTACTACCGCAAGTACAGCAGTAGTCGTCAGATTTCAGCACAACCAAGATAACGATGAGAAGCTCCAAAGTGCAGGGAAAGGTAGGACAAGTGTACGTGTTGATTTCACCCAAACCTTTCCGACGCGGACCCCCTCTTAATAGTACGGCTCTCCTACGACTCAAATCCACCAAAAAGAAATATAGAACAACGTCGACTTCAATAGTCTCCGAGGGGCACGGAATCGTCTCGTGCCTAGTGATGAAGTATCTGAGAAACTCAAGGCACATGATTAATCTGCAAAAGCATTATCATCAATCATCAAAACACCTAAGGGATAAATATGCCCTTACAATTTTGATACACAATGCTGCCCAACTTCCTTTTTGAAATAACAGAACAACTTACTTACTACGTTAGGGGAACCCGGTTCGAAAACTGATGGTGTATATCACATATGATTTCTTGGGATATCATGCGACATCTGCCAAAGAGCTCAAGAAGAATTCATGTTCCGTCTTCCTTCACTCATTTTTTTAGAAAGAAGGCTGGCTTCCTTCACATATAAATACAAGTAGCGCGTATACCTGCAGGCGTACGCTTTCACACACAAAAATAGAAATTCAGATTACATGTCTATCTTGTTACTACTGACAAAAGCATAGAGCCTGAGTCACTCGGCGGCAGCGGCGGCAGCCTTTTCGAGGGTGCTGCCGATGTCGATGACGAATCGATACCTGACGTCGGCCTTGGCAAGGCGCTCCATTGCCGTGTTCACGTACTCGGCGCCGATCACCTCAATGTCAGCCGTCATGTCATGCTTGGCTGCCAGGTGCAGCATCTCCTGTGTGTCCCTCATGCCGCCGATGCAGCTCCCGGCCAGGGTCTTGTTCGCTGCCACACGTACAATGTGTGTACATAGTGTTGTGAGATTGGAGAGGACATATAGCTAGATAGCCAGGCTTGTGAGGTCGGAGGACTTACCGGCAACCAGAGCGAAGGGGGAGATCTCCATAGGCTTGTCTGGGAGACCAACCAGGATCATTTTGCCGTTGGGTTTGAGTAGCCTCAAGAGAGGGGCCATGGGGATGTTTGCAGACACGGTGTTTATGATGCCATCCATGCTACTCATCACAGCCTGCAAAGACGACACATTCATTGTTGAGAAAATCGTTAACTGGTAGCTGCTCGGTTGGCTAGCGAGTAGGGGATTAATCGACTAATTGACAAGTTAATCGGCCATTTAATCAATTAATCGGACGATTTATCGGTTAATTGGCTACTCGGTGACCCTACAAGTAGGGATTAATCTGCAAGTTAACTGGTTAATTGGATGAATTCTTGAACGGGGGACACATTTAAATTAAGCAGTAAGCAGACCAAAACTCATGTTTTGATCTCTGTCGGAGAGAGAAAAAAATCTATGGGTGTGGCTAGGTCTCACTCGACTGAGACTTATCAAGTGACATAACAAGGAAGAAAAGAAAAGAAAACAGATTTGTTTCACAGATTTCAATGTAGGATCTCATGAATATAACCAAGCCTCGGTCACTGAGATTTAGCAAGACTGAAAATCTATATACGCGGTCTTGTCTTATTGGTACCTTCATCTCGTCGGCGCTCTTGCTGAAAATGAAGGCGTCAGCACCTAGCTGCTCGAGGGCCTCCTGCTTCTTCCCCGGCGACGAGCTGATCACGGTCACCTTCATCCCAAAGGCCTTGCCGAATTTGACCGCGATGTGGCCCAGCCCGCCCAGTCCCAGCACGCCGAGGTGCATCCCGGGAACGTTCAGCCCATGGTACTTCATGGGGCTGTACATGGTGATGCCGGCGCACAGCAGCGGCGCGCCCTTGTCCAGCGGAATAGTGTTGGGGAACCGGACAACGAACCGCTCATGCACCACCACCATGCTGGAGTAGCCGCCGTAGGTGATGGTGCCATCAAGGTCGACCAAGTTATAGGTGGGGATTATGCCCGGGCAGTGGTTCTCGAAGCCCTTGTTGCAGCTCTCGCGGGACTGGCATGAGTTCACCATGCACCCGACGCCCACACGGTCGCCAGTCTTGAACTTGGTCACATTCTTGCCGACCTCAGTGACCTCGCCGGCGATCTCATGCCCAGGGACCATGGGGTACTTGGCGTTCTTCCATTCGTTCTTGATGTTGTGTAGGTCAGAGTGGCAAATCCCGCAGTACAGAATCTTGATCACCACATCATCATCTCCAGTGGTCCTGAAGGAAACATGAACATCATAAAAAGAAACGCTATTACGTACTACCTCTGTTCCAAAATATTGAAGTTCTAGGTTGCCTGACCAAGTTATAGGAAAATTTTCCAATAACTACAAAGTCAAATGTATGTAGTATGAAACTGTATTTTGTGATGAATCTAAATAAACTAAATTGGTTATGAAAATGTTTGTATATTTTTCTATAGATTTGGTCAAACTTAAAGAAGTTTGAGTTAGACTAAACGTAGAACTTCAAATATTTTGGGATGGATACATGCAAGTGTGTAAAACAGGTTGATAAATCTCACAAGTAAATCATGGTTTTGTCTATCAACTCAATTCAGTGCTAGCTGATGCAACTAGTCTCAATTTTTTTTATTTTTTGATCAAGAGGCAGATGTCTGGCTTTAGATAACTGAATCCCTCAAGAACAAGGTTCACAACACCACTCACACCCACCCACACGATCAACTAGGTTCAAAAGCCAAACAATCAGTCATACATGCAAACGACCAATTTTCTTTTTGATGATTGTTGTTGTCTAATCAATCTGCTGAATTTTATCATTCCTACAAATGATTTCACTCGTTTAAGCAAATCACGTAATGCAGCCTATTATTACTCTTTAGAGCATTAGAGATATTACAAAATAATTTGCAAAGCAAATTCTGGGACTGCATATCCTAAAACCATCCATCAACCACCTTATACAGCTCATAGCACACTAGCGCATCTAAGATAACAACATAAAACCACTAGCACCATCTACGAATTCCAAGAGTCTTTCATTTCCCACTGCAAACTATTGCTTCGTAATGGGCATGGTGTGCCCACATGTTGGTACCATTACTTTCTATGGATACGTAAGTAAAATAAATATATCAAATGAATTTTATGACAAACTAAATGAGCCTAAATAGCTAGGTATTCACTATTTACGAAAGATGTGATGACGATTAAATTGCTTAGCTTATTCTCTAGTAGAAGTTCTAGGAAACTAAATCCTCTTCTGATCAAGATCTTCTAATCCAAATAAGCTAATGAGTAATAACAAAAAGAAAATCAAAATCGCTACAACCTCTTTGCCAACCAGTCAAGTCCTAGCAAAGTACTAATCAATGAAGTTAACTAAAACAGGTGTGCCGTTGAGGTTTGCCCACACGACTACATGAGCCACTTGATTCATACAACACATTGGAAGAGCAAAGGCTACATGCACGAAGGCGAAGGAATTGTACTCCCCCAATTTCCTTATGCAAAGTCACTATGAAAAATACATTTTGCATTTATACAAGGCCACTAATAGTAATCGAGGCAAAAATTAATGATGTTTTTTCCTACCAGCAACTTGTTTAATACTTGCATGCATGTAGTCATAATGACACTATGCCACTTCTTTCTCATTCCTTCCTTGCATGCATGCGGGCATATTAATGATCCCGATTAATGAGTAAAAAAGTTGGCTTGCAAAGTAGTCATTAAATTTTATCTTGATACCTGTAATCCGAGTTTGTGGCCTTATATAAGGGAATGGAGGGCGTACTACAAGCTAATAGTGACAAGTAACTGAGGGTGACACATCACATGTATATGCCTTTACAACTAACAGCGGCGTTGCCTAAAGATTCCAATATTGAAAAAGGCTAATGTCGACGTTAATGACAAATGTATTCACTATTTCTTTGATTCAGTCCATATATAGTTTATATTGAAATATCCAAAACATCTTATAATAGTGAAGAGAGAAAGAGAGTACTAATCGATTAAGTTACTGAAACAGGTGTGCCGTTTAGGTTTGCCCACATGAGCCACTTGATTCATACCACATATACAAAGAGTAAAGGCCACACGTGCGCAGAGGCAAATGAATAGTACCAGAAGCTAATAGTGACAGAATCACTGGGAGTGACACATCACATGTATACGGCTCTTACAAGTAAGGCCTTATACAATGTAAGGGGCTTAAAAAAATAAATCAGGCTTTTTTTTAAGTATCAATGCTTATTTGTATAGGATAGACGTTTAATTAGACACCTTTCTTATGGAAATAAGCACTGGTTCTAAAAAACTTGGTTTATTTTACTAGGCACCTTCCTAGTACAAGGTCTAACAGTGGCGTTGCCTAAAACTCCAAAACGAAAAAAAAAGACAGGGTGTCGATGCTACGGTTGTAGTACTGGACACATGATAATTCACACTTTTTGTTACGGCTGTACTGGAAAAATGACTTCATGCTATTTGCAAATTAAGGCCGAATCTCACAAAAATAGCACAGAAAGCAACCCAAAAACCAGCACGTAGAAATCTAGGGAAAATTCACATGCCACGGAGACTATTTTGAGAATCTGCATAAAAAAGGATAATATATACGGGATAAATAATTTGGGCTAGGCCACTGCTCCCTAGGCGGATCGGAGCAAGTGCTTCGGGTAGAAGAGGTTGGGCTTGGCCCGGGATGTGCTCGCAACACACTCAACCATGATAGGAAGAGCGACGGGTATGTTGCTCGATGGTGGTGCTCATGTTAGCTTTGCGTTAGTGCGCGGATCAGCGCCCGTGATCATGGACATAACGTCGTGCAAGTTCGCCTGGCCAAGGGCTGGGGCTGTCTCGCCGGCGGCCATTGACGGTCTCAGAGTCGTGTCCCTCCGAGTCCACCAGGATTGGCTAGGAACGCAGGTGTTGATGCCTCGTACGGTGGAGGTGCCAACCCAGGCTCAGAGACTGATGCCGGGATAGGAGTGGATATTGTGTCGTCGCTCTTCCTATCATGGTTGAGTGTGTTGCGATGTGGGTGGCGCACGCTTTCTCGCGACAGGGATGCCGGGGCGGCGCCCCGGATGGCGCTCCGCATGGTTGCTCTTCGGCGGGCATCATTGCGGTGGTTGTGGCTCTCCTCCCGGGTTGCGTGTGCAACGGGAGGTGTTGTGATGGGTAGCTCGGACGTGCCCTCTCCCACGGAGGGCCGCGTCCTGATCTAGATCTGGGGATCTGAGATCATCGTGTTCCTCATGACGGTCTCGTGGTGGCACGGGTGAGTTGTCGAGCGAAAGCTCTGTGCCATGGCACCGACGACGGCGGCACCCATGTGTGTCGCGTTCTTCTTGAAGACGTGGTTGTGGTTCTTCTCTTTGTGTCAGGGCTCTGGGTGAAGATCTTTGTCCGTGTGGACTCGACAGCGGCGACGCTATGCGTTGTTCTCCTTCTTGGGGCGTTGTCGTGGAGTTTAGATGTGCTATGTCGTAGCGTGGGGTGTGTTAGTTCTCCCGGTGCTCTTTGCTGGTATCATAGTCGCGTGTGTTCTGTGTCTGCCGGTAATCTCAGGATTGGCTTTGTAAGAGGGCTACCTCACTATCTTGCATCGTTCAACGGTGTACTTTCTCGAATGTTTCTTTTATATAACGGGCCAAGAGTCTCTTTCGAGATTATTCCACGGAGGAACTATGGAGATTATTCCACGGAGGAACCATGCATGGCGCATGCGACCAAGGGCCGGGGCATGATCGGACGGCGGCGCCGCATAGACGCGTCTCGCGCGAACGTAGCGACGGCAAAGACGCTGTCTCCAGATGCGGAGGCGTGCTAGCTACACCGCCGGCGCAGAGAGAGCGGCTGGCCTGCGTGCGTGCGTACGTACCTCCGGGTGATGGCGAACGGGAAGAGGTGGCCGGAGGCGTCGCGCGCCGCCAGACCCACCGCCTTCCTCGTGTGCTGCTGGCTCTGCTCCGCCGCCGTGGGTGCCATCTCTGTCGTGTTGTCGTGGATGAAACGGCGATCGATGAGGCGAAAGGAGGTTCCATGGCCGCCTTTTATACTACAAGGCCTGCACATCTCGATGTGCCAAGTGCGTCATCGCTGAGCCGGTCGGCCGAGGTCTGACGGTTGTGGTGAGCGCGGCGTGGGTGTGAACAGTGCCACTGTCCCGTCGGTGTGCATCTCCGCCTACCTACACATCTCCGTCTCCAGTTGTACTATAATGCCATTGCCAGACTTTTCTTCCCCTCTCCGTCTCATCCCGAGGGGGTGAAAACAAAACAAGACTGCGACGTTTTCGTTGTTTTTTTGCTGTTCTTTCCTTTTCAAAAACATATTAGTCAATATAGACGTAAACGATCACGCACACTGAGGCGCACGCACACGTACTCAAACGTGTGCACACATATACCCTATATGGATGAGCACCTTCGAGAGAGAACAAGCAGACATATCTTTAAATTCATGAAGTCTTGTTAATGCGCGCGCCATACCAAATCGAGGAACATACGAGCATCCGCCCAAAGTTTAAAACTTGAACTCAGGTGTGCAAGTCCCATCGTGAGTAATCTAACCAACTAAATTAAGCACAATTCATTGTTTTCATATCCTTTTAACTACCAGATCAAAAAACCTCGAATCAAAAGAAGACTGTTGTGATTCCTCAATATTTTTTTATGTATATCAAATCCCAAACAGAAATAAGGATCGTACCAATGTATAATTTCCAACACACAAAACTCCTACCCCGGTAAGCCACTTACTTTTAAAAAATAGGATTTTCCCCCGCTTTATAGATAAAGCATCACCGAACAACCGAATCGTGCCGATACAAACACACACACCACACCACACACACCCAAGGCTGGATACAAGGACGCTGATAGCAGCAACACTACCCCAACAAAATCCTGGCCAACATCAGATGAACACAATAAGCACTACTACGGAGATGTCGGGGCCCTCAACCGTGGGCGGGCCACCGCAAAGAGGAGAAGCCGTGTAGGACGAACAATGAGCTGCAAAGCAGTGCCTTCAGCAAGGGAACGACACCATCGTGTCGCCACCGCCCAATCCAAGGATTAGAGTTTCCCCGGAGCACTCCGACGACAAATGAGATACCGCGACGACGCCTTCAAGAAGGAGACGACGCTAGAACGCCACCGACGTCGGCCTGGCAAAGCAGAACGGGTTTTCACCCGGCCAACACTCATAGTCACCAGATTGGGTGAACGGCCCACCCCGGTCAACACGCCGCCCACACGACCATGCTGACCGAACAACGCCCGAGCCGCATGCTCCGCCCAAGAGCACCCCGGCTACCACCAACCGGGCCGCCGTCACGGCATCCGAGCCCCACCCTCAACCAGGACACACCAAACAGACGCAGTCGACCGGAACAAAGCGGAAGCTTGCCTTCCACCCCCAAAGCCGACACCTTGGCATGGTCGATGACCTCGGCGGCCGGATCAGGGCCAGGGGAACTCTGGCGGCCACCCGCAACAGCCTCCAGATGCAACGGAGGGGGCACCCTGCCCCTTCCCGAAGTCCCTTGCCACCAGCAGCAGGCCTCGCGCACACCACCACACCATGGCGCCACCCCGGCCTCACGAGCCCGTCGCTGAGTTCAAAGAAGAGGGAGGGAGCTCACCTGAGTCTGATGCAGACGAACCACCGCCAGAAAGACCCGCCGTTGCCGCGTGCAGATCGGACCTCCACGAGGCCGCAGCAGCGCCGCTGCAGACCACCCACTCCGAGGTCAAGACCGACCTTGGCCACCGCCCCGTGCCGCCCGCCGCCATCCAGGAACCGGATCCGGGAGGATCGGGCCGGATCCGCGTCAGCACGCCACCACCCAGATCGGGAACCCCCGCGGTTGCCACGCCGCAAACGAGCCCGCTGCTCGACGTCGCGTCCCCGCCAGGCAACCCCGCCGCCGAACTCTGAGAACGCCGCCACGCCGCCGGCCCCGACAAAGCCCAGCGCTCCCACTCGACCGGTCGTCTCGCGCCAGCCGCGGAGCACGAGGGGTGAGGAAGAAGAGGCCCCGCCGCCCCCCCCCCCCCCCGGCCGGGCTTCGCCCGACGGCGTTGCTAGGCGGCGGCGAGGGAGGAGAGCAGAGAAGAGGGAGGTCGGGTCGCGGAGGCTAGGGTTCCCCTCGGTCGCTCGCGAGAGCGACGCGGGAGGGGAGGGGAGAGGCAGGTCCACCTAAGCCACTTACTTTTTGCAGATGATAGCCTGTTGTTCGTCAAGGACAGTACAAGTAGAGCTAATAAGTTATCCTCACTTTTGAAAAACTATTGCAATGCTTCTGGTCAAAGGATAAATTTGTCAAAGTTCTCTATCTTCTTTAGCAAGGGTTGTTCTGACAATCTGAAATTGAAGTAGTGGTCAGGGCTACTTTCCAGGATGGGCGGCCTAGCTGTGTTTTTTTCTTTGTTTGGGTGAGCATCCCATGTCTCTCTGCTCCGGGCATCATGTTCACGCCCTTGCGTCCGTGTTATGTGTTGTACCACTTCTTGTACTTATTCTAACTCCTTCTATCAATGGAATGATATGCAAGCTTTGCGTATTCGCGAAAAAGACAATGCAGTGGTCAGTTCATTGCATGCAATGATATTAGTTAGCTAATAAACTTTAAGTTGTCTCGTTTTCTCCTCCGTCTTGATCGCGGTGCACAATGTAAGATGACTTATGCACCGACACGATGGGAGTAAGACAGGTGTGGCGTGTGCTCGTGGAACCTCATTCATTAAGTGCACGGGTCCTTTTTTATCAAAGGGCTTGCCCCTTCCGATTTTCATTACTGAAAACCACTAAGGTTCACAACCGAGTTCAAACTAAAAGGAAAGACTAAAACGCTACCATCACGACGTCGCCACATCCTAGAAGGCCAACACAGGCCAGCCAAACCGCGCAAATACCCAAAACAAGTTCACCAACTACGACAGAATTCAACCTACAGCGATCATCATTACATCAAAAGTAGCCAAGGAGCTGAAGGAGCCTAGCAACAAGAACAGCAAACTTCAGGTCCACCACCACAAGGGTTTCTTCATTCCAGCCTCGCTACATTCCACCCTTGCTTGGCTGTGAACACCTCACTTGCTGCCCGTTCTAGCACCCTTGCTCCCAGCTCCAGCATTTTTTTGACGACTCCTTTATCTGCAGAATGGACCAGTCAGTTAACCACCTGCACATCATTTTGACAATACAGAAAGGATCATTTATCCTTTTCTTTTCAAAAATAATCGCATTCCTGCTTTTCCAAATTGCCCAAAACAGGGCTGAAATCGCCACCAGAACCATTTTCTTGTCTTCTTTATTAAATTTCCTAATCCAGTCCCCAAAACAGTCTTTTACATTTGATGGAACAGTTTTAAATCCACACACACACCTGACCAAACTCCATAACAATGAAGCAGCAGGACAAGAAAAAAGCAGATGATCAATCGATTCATCTTTCCCACAAAGAACACAATCTTTTCCTCCCTTCCAACCTTTTTTTAACAACACATCTCTTGTTAGAATACTTTTTTTATTAACTAACCATAAAAACACTTTCAGTTTTGCAGGTATCTTCGATTTCCATAGGTATTTCTGTGGGAATTTCACCCCTACAGTAACCAATTTCCTATATAGGGACCCCACAGAGAACCTATGATCAGCAGTGAGGGTCCAGAGTATTTTGTCTACCCCTCCCTGCATTTGAATTTCCTCACATCTCTTTTTGAGGCAATTCCAAAGTCCTAGAGTCTCCCCATATAAGGTCCTTCTAAACTTGAACCCATGCCATCCTTTCTGTATGGCCTCTTCCACAGTAATATTGTGGTCAAAACTTATATCATATAATCTAGGATAAGCCTCTCTTAAAGGTTTATCATCAACCCAGGGATCTTCCCAAAACCTAGTGTTTCTCCCATCCCCCACTTTTTTCTTAACAAATTTTTAGAAGATCTCCTTAATTTTCAGCAAGTTGGCCCAAAATTGGGAGTCCCCAGGCCTCTTGCTCACTAGAGCCAAACAACCACCTTTTCTATATTTTTCATCCAATATATCCTGCCATAGACCTTTTTCAGTCTCCATTTTCCAAAACCATTTAGAAAGAAGTGTAGTATTCATTATTTCAAGATTCAATATCCCTAAACCACCTATTTCTTTAGGTAAACAACATTCTTTCCATTTCACTAGGTGATATTTTTTGACATTCTCATCTTCCTGCCATACCAATCTAGATCTAAAAAAATCTGCTTTCTTTATAATCCCTTTGGGCACAGCATAGAAGGACATCATGAATAAGGGTATATTGGTCAGGCATGCTTGCACCAGAGTGATTCTACCTGCAATGGAGCCCAGCAACTTTCCTTGCCAACATCCACATCTTTTTTCAATTTTGTCAGTCACACAATCCCAGTGTGTGTTCCTGATTCTTGTTTCTGACACAGGCATTCCCAAGTATTTAATGGGTAAACTCCCCATCTTACATGTCAGAATTTCCTGATAGATCATTTGTTTCTCTTTAGCCTTGCCAAGTAACAACAATTCACTTTTATGAAAATTGATTTTGAGCACAGACATTTGCTCAAAAGTCCCTAGAATAAGTTTGAGATTTTTCACACTTTCCACCTCATCTTTGATCAAGAATATAGTATCATCAGCATATTGTAACATATTAATTCCCTTTTCTTCTTTTTTATTTAACACCCCCTTGACCAAATCATGCTTCAGGGCATTACTCATTAAAATGGCTAAGGCATCAGCAGCTATGTCAAATAGTAAAGGTGACATAGCATCTCCTTGCCTTAATCCTTTAAAAGTTTTAAAATATGGGCCAATTTCATCATTCACTTTAATTCCAACATGCCCCCCTCTCATAGTTTCCATTACCCAGTCACACCATTTATCAGGAAATCCCTTCGTTTTCAAGATTTGAATCACAAAGGGCCATTTTATTTTATCATACGCCTTCTCAAAGTCTACTTTGAATATGAGGGCATCTTCTTTATTCTTGTGGAAAGAATTCAGGGCCTCATGCAAAATTACTATCCCCTCCATTATGTATCTGCCTTTAATAAAGGAAGTTTGGGTTCTAGAGATCACAGGGGCCACACATTTAGCCAGCCTATTCATCAATACTTCAGTAATGATTTTAAAACTAACATTTAGCAGGCAGATAGGTCTAAACTTCTGAATTTGTTTAGCATCATTGGTCTTTGGTATTAAAGTAATTATGCCATAATTAAGTCTGGCAATATTGATTTTCCCTTTTGCAAAACTATCCACTAGAGCTTTAAGATCCCATTTAACCACTTCCCAGAAGTCTTGATAGAAGTCAGCAGGGAATCCATCAGGACGTGGGCTTTTGTTTCTTTTCATCCCAAAGACAACCTGATGTATTTCAGTTAGGGAAAGAGGTGCCAGAAGTTCCTCTCTCTCTTGTGTATCTATTTTGTCCATCTCCATCTCTCTCAATGAAATGCTAGACTCTTCAGGATGTCCAAATAATTCTTTATAAAATTTGGTTATATACTCCATTAACTTCTCATCCCCTTATATAATCCCTTCCTCCTGCTCCAGGGAGACAATTCTATTTTTCCTTCTCCTCCCATTCACCTTAGCATGATAATACCTGGTGTTTCTATCTCCATCTTTGATTTCTGTATCTTTATATCTCTGCAACCATTTCATTTTCTCTTGTAACATCACTCTTTTCAATTGAGCTCTGAGCTCCTTCTGTTCATTTCTGTCCACAGCACTTAGCCCCATAGTCTCAGCTCTCTTGTCTAAATCATCAAGCTCCTTTATTATCTCCATTTTTATTTTTCTGTACCAAGCATCCATATTTCTATTCCAACCTTTAGCTTTCTTTCTCAGTTTTCTTAATCTTGATTGCCATCTATCCAAAATGTCCCCAAAATATCTCTCATTCCAGGTGTTATATACCAACTCTCTAAAACCCTCTCTCAGCAACCAAGCATTTTCATATCTGAAAATATATTTATGTTTATGTGCCTCCCCTGTATCCAAGAACAAGGGGGTATGATCAGAGATTTCTCTAGCAAAAGCTTGCAATATGGTTAGTGGATACCTCCCCTCCCAAGCTGGGCACATTAACACCCTGTCCAATTTTTCAAAAGTAGGGTCTTCCTGATTATTGGCACAAATGTATTTCCTCCCATTCAGAGGCAATTCCCTTAGCCCTGCTTGTTCAATAATAGCATTAAACATAAAGGGCAATTGTTCATTAAGCATAGGCTTGTTTTTCTCCTTCCAATTTCTAATAATGTTAAAATCTCCCCCAACCAAGCAAGGCAGGGGATTATCATGATATAATCTTGCCAATTCAGCAAGAAAGCTGGCTTTCCCTTCCTTCTGTGCATCCCCATAGACACTTATCAGGTTCCAGTGCATTTTGATATTCTTATCAAACACTAACATTCTCAAAAAATATTGTCCTTTTTCAATGGCCTCAATATCAAACACATCTTTATTAATTCCCACCAGGATCCCTCCAGACATGCCTCTAGGTGGGTTCCAACTCCATTGGTAATCCCCCCCCCCCCCCACATAGATTGTGTAACTCATTTTTTGTGAAGTCTTGCTTTATGGTCTCAGAAAGCCCAATAAAGTTTAGCTTCTGATCTAGAATCATTCCTCTAATGTATCTTTTCTTGTGATCCTGTCCTATACCCCTTACATTCCAAAAAACTCCTCTCATCTTTTTGACAGCTTTGTCCTAATTAAGAATCAGTAAAAACTCTACTAAGTCCTTCTTCCTTTTCTTCTTCTTTGGAGGACCCCAATCCCAACTGATTGCTTCACACAGTCAAGTGCTGGTGAGCTTTTTTTGCCACTTTTTTCCCTTGAGAGCATCCCTCTCAATTTCTTAATCTGTTGTTCCTCAATATCCACATCAAAATGTTCATAATCTGAACAGAGTTCCTCTAAGTTTATATCTCCAGTATTAATATATATTGGGACATCTTTTTTATTATCTCCTTCCTCCTTACACTTCTCTTCTCCTCTACCACTTTCTTCTCTTTTTATATTTTGTAGGTATAGTTCTTTTCTGTCTATATCCATCTTATTAATAATCTCTATGTTTTTATCAATCATCTCTATTGAGCAACCCAAATCAATTCCCACCAAAGAACTAATATGCAATAAAGAAGCATCAGCAATTACCATATCAGGGTTCTTACCATAGTTATCTCTCTCCTCTGCTCTGATTTTTGCCATATCTTCAATTTTCTTGTACTCTTTTACTTTATTTTTGAGACTTCTCTTGATCTCAACATCTTTTTCCTCCCGCTCCTTATCCAAGATCTCACTCCCATGTATCTCAGCCATTTTCTCTCCCAATGTCCCAATTGACTCTTGACTAGCATTGTAATCAGTGGGCTCATTATATTTCCCAAAATCAGTCTCTTCTTTTTTCTGCTGAGTTTCTTTCTCATAATCTTCAAGGTCCATGTTTGCTAATTCCATTTCATATTCCTCTCTATTGGCAGCCTCTTGTGCTAGCTTCTCAATTTCTTCTTGTTGTTTTCTACTTACCTCCTGCAACTCCATCTGAATATTCTCCAATTCTTTGATTCTTTTCTCACTTTTTGCCCAAAGTGCATTGTTTCTGACTTTGTCTTCCTCCAGGGTCTTTATTTTACTGAGCATGATTTTACTTTCTTTTTGCCATTTTCTTCTCTCTGAAGCCATCTCACTTTGCCATTGCATCATGTTTTCTTCCAACTGTGACCTCATTCTCTCAATTCTCCCATCTATCTCCTCACTCTGTTTCAGGGATAAGCATCCCAGAGAAACCCCTTTGTGATTAGTGTCTTCCAACTTAGTCCTCTTCCTGTTTTCTATCTCTTCCTCTCCCACTTCTGAGATATTATTGTTGTCATTCTTTCTCTTCTCTTCCTTGTACCAACCAATTTCCACCACCTTCTCAGCTTCTACCCTAATTCTGAACATAAGGAGATCAGGGGAAGTAATCTCCACTTGAGATGGTATTTTATTTTTATCCACATCCCTAATCCCACATTTTGCTCTAACTTTCTCCTCACTTATAGTGTCCATATCAATCTCCAGGACAGGTCCAACTGCAGCAGCAACCTCACAAATGCCTAAGAAGTGTCTAAAACAATCAGGAACCTTGGCCAGCTTGATCCATGTGGTGTGCATTTTCCCAACAGCCTGATGATCTAGAGACCAGGGTTGAACTTTGATTACCACCCCTGTCCCCAGCAGGTTGAAATCATTGAACTTGGCCAACTCCACCAATTTTGCCTTATTGGGGAATCTCATCATGTATCCATTTTTCCCAAATTCCCTCACTGTCCATTGCCATCCCCAATCAAACATTTCTCCCAAAGCTTTCACAAGCTCAGCCTCATTGATCCTCCCTTCTCTTATGACCACCACCCCCAAAGGATTGGTGTGCTCAGCTACCAGGACATCCTTATAGCTCTGCGCCAGTAGAATCCCTAATCCTTTAGCAGCATATCCTACATATTTTGGAACTGGCTTAACTTGTTTCAACAAATTGCATTCTCCAGTAATATGGTTCTCTCTGCCACATATCAAGAAATGTCCCACCCTGCATTCCTTGGTGGTATGTCTAGGATCTTTACACTTACCACACACCTATTTACTAAACCTGTCAAAGTTTTTCTTGCTCTCCTCAAAACCTTGTTGCCAGCTGCTTCTTCCTCCCTGTTTCTTCATTTCTAGACCAGCACCCTATTCAGCCCCCTTGTCAACTCTTTGTTGCCCATCAGGTCCTCTTTCATCTTTCCTTTGGCTCTCTTTCCCAAGCAATTTCCCAGCCTGATTTCCAAGCATCCATTCAACCTGATTCTTCTCATTGTTTTTCATCCCCTGTACCAACTGAGAAAGTAAAGAAGTCAGCAACAGTTGCTGCTGATGTTGATCTGGCTGAGTCATCTGATCTTTGTTCCTGTCTTTTTCCAGCACAACACCTCCTGCAACTCCACTCGCCATCCTTGCGATCTCTTCCCCTTCATCCTTTTTCCCTGCCTTAGCTTGCCACACCAAATTCTCTCCATTCCTCTCAGCCCTAGGGTCCTCTTCTTCTGAATCTCTGCCCACTCCATTCGCAGCACCAAATCGACCATCTCCTCTCCCAAAACCACCAGATCCCCCTGGGAAGGCATGTCTGCCTCTTGTCCATCCCCCTCCCCTGTCAACATTGTTGAACCTCCCTCCTATGTGCCCATTCCCTCCTCGATTGAATCTATGAGCTCCAAATCCTCTGCCAAAATTTCCTGACATAACTTCTTCTTGTGGCGGCGAGGGGAAGAGAGGAGGAAACCCTAAAAGATGGGATTGCTTCCCATGCCTGATACGTCTCCAACGTATCTATAATTTTTGATTGCTCCATGCTACTTTATCTACTGTTTTGGACTATATTGGGCTTTATTATCCACTTTTATATTATTTTTGGGACTAACCAATTAAGCCCAGATTTGCTGTTTTATGCCTATTTCAGTGTTTCGAGGAAAAGGAATATCAGACGGAGTCAAAACAGAACAAAATCAACTGGAGAAGTTATTCTTGGAAGGAAACCCACCTGATGGACTTGGACTCCACATCAGAAGATACAGGAGGTGATCACGAGGGTGGGGGGCGCGCCCACCCCCCTAGGGGGCGCCCCCTGCCTCGTGGGGCCCCCGTAGCTCCACCGACGTACTCCCTGCACCCATATATACCCACGTATCCTAAAACTTCCAGAACAGAGATTAGATCGGGAGTTCCGCCGCCGCAAGCCTTTGTAGCCACCAAAAACCAATTAGGACCCTGTTCCGGCACCCTGCCGGAGGGGGGAACCCTCACCGGTGGCCATCTTCATCATCCCGGCGCTCTCCATGACGAGGAGGGAGTAGTTCACCCTCGGGGCTGAGGGTATGTACCAGTAGCTATGTGTTTGATCTCTCTTTGTCGTGTTCTCTCTTGTGTTCCCTCTATGGCACGATCTTGATGTATCCCGAGCTTTGCTATTGTAGTTGGATCTTATGATGTTTCTCCCCCTCTACTCTCTTGTGATGAATTGAGTTTCCCCTTTGAAGTTATCTTATAAGATTGAGTCTTTTATGAGAACACTTGATGTATCTCTTGCCGTGATTATCTGTGGTGACAATGTGATATCATGTGCCACTTGATGTATGTTTTGGTGATCAACTTGCGGGTTTCGTGACATTGGGAACCTATGCATAGGGGTTGGCACACGTTCTTGACTCTCCGACAGAAACTTTGGGGCACTCTTTGAAGTACTTTGTGTTGGTTGGATGAATCTGAGGTTGTGTGATGCATATCATATGATCATGCCCACGGATACTTGAGGTGACAATGGAGTATCTAGGTGACATTAGGGTTTTGGTTGATTTGTGTCTTAAGGTGTTATTCTAGTATGAACTCTTTTATAGATTGATCCGAAAGAATAACTTTGAGGTGGTTTCGTACCCTACCATACTCTCTACGTTTGTTCTCTGCTATTAGTGGCTTCGGAGTGACTCTTTTTTGCATGTTAAGGGCTTGTTATATGATCTATCTATGTTATTATTGTTAAGAGAACTTGCACTAGTGAAAGTATGAACCCTAGGCCTTGTTTCCTATCATTGCAATACCGTTTACGCTCACTTTTATCATTAGTTACCTTGTTGTTTTTATTATTTCAGATTACAAAAACCTTTATCTACCATCCATATTGCACTTGTATCACCATCTCTTCGCCGAACTAGTGCACCTATACAATTTACCATTATATTGGGTGTGTTGGGGACACAAGAGACTCTTTGTTATTTGGTTGCAGGGTTGTTTGAGAGAGACCATCTTCATCCTACACCTCCCACGGATTGATAAACCTTAGGTCATCCACTTGAGGGAAATTAGCTACTGTCCTACAAACCTGTGCACTTGCAGGCCCAACAACGTCTACAAGAAGAAGGTTGTGTAGTAGACATCAAGCTCTTTTCTGGCACCGTTGCCGGGGAGGTGCGCTGCTTGAAGGTATATCTTTAGATCTTGCAATCGAATCTTTTTGTTTCTTGTTTTATCACTAGTTTAGTTTATAAAAGAAAACTACAAAAAATGGAATTAAGGATGCCTCATATGCTTCATCTTTTTAATGTCTTTCGTGAAAATGACGGGAAGGAAAATTGTGCTCAAGTACTAGAAGAAGAATTACATAGAATGCTTGGCATAAAATATGTGAATGATGAGCGTGATTGCAATGTTGTTAGTATGAATTCCTTGAATATCCATGATGCTAATGATATGCAAAGCCACAAGCTTGGGGAAGCTATGTTTGATGAAGATGATACTTTTTGTCCCCCAAGCTTTGATGAGCAAATTTACTATGATGAAAGCATGCCTCCTATCTATGATGATTATTCTGATGACACGTATGCCTTAAAGAATAATGATAACCATGAAACTTGTCATCTTGATCCTAATTTTAAATCATATGATAGTTATTTTGTTGAGTTTGCTCCCACTACTATTCATGAGAAGAATTTTGCTTATGAGGAGAGTAGTAAATTTTCTATGCTAGTAGATCATGAAAAGAATGCTTTAGGTGCTGGTTACATTGTTGAATTCATTCATGATGCTACTGAAAATTATTATGAGGGAGGAACATATGATTGTAGGAATTGCAATAATATCAAGTGTCCTCTCTATGAGCTTCAAGTTTTGAAGCTATGCTTGTTTTACCTTCCTATACTAGTTGATTATCGTTCCCATAAGTTGTTTGCTCACAAAATCCCTATGCATAGGAAGTTGGTTAGACTTGAAAGTGTTAGTCATATGCTTCATGATGCTCCCGTTATGTTTCAGTTCTTATCTTTTATGTGAGCATCATTGTCATCATCATGCCTAGCTAGAAAGGCATTAAAGAAAAGCGCTTGTTGGGAGATAACCCAATACTTATCCTTACTGTTTTTGTGTGTTCACATGATTATGCTACTGTAGTAATCATGCTTTATAGCTTTTGTTTCAATAAAGTGCCAAGTAAGACCTTTAGGATGGCTTACAGTGATAGTTGTGTTGATCCTGCTGAAAATCAGAAACTTTTGCACCCAGTAATTTAGTTTTGTTAATTCACAGAAACGTGCTTATGGTCTGATTCGTTTCTCTAAGGATTGGTACACGGATTTCTTAGGACTTCCTAATTTGGTAGGATTTTTGGAGTTCCATAAGTATACGTTTGATACAGATTACTACAGACTGTTCTGTTTTTGACAGATTCTGTTTGCTATGTGTTGTTTGCTTATTTTGATGAATCTATGAGTAGTATCGGAGGGTATGAACCATAGATAAGTTGGAGTACAGTAGATATTACACCAATATGAATTTAGAATGAGTTAATTACAGTACCAATGTGGTGATTTTATTTTCTTTCACTAACGGAGCTTATAAGATTTCCTGTTGAGTTTTGTGTTGTGAAGTTTTCAAGTTTTGGGTAAAGATTCGATGGACTATGGAATAAGGAGTGGCAAGAGCCTAAGCTTGGGGATGCCCAAGGCACCCCAAGCTAATATTCAAGGACAACCAACCTCTTTCGTCTTCGTTCATTGGTAACTTTACTTGGAGCTATATTTTTATTCACCACATGATATGTGTTTTGCTTGGAGCATCATTTTCTTAGTATTAGCTTGTTGTTATTTATAATAATGTTTTTCATCTTTAGTTTCAATAAAGAAGTCAAGGATAGCCTTTGCCATGCTTATTTTGCTTGTATACATGTTGCTGTTTGAAAAACAGAAAGTTTACCGCTGTTGCAAAAATTCCCTAGAAAAGTCAGAGAGTGGTATAATGTTGAATATTTTTGCATATTGAGCTCTGATAAATTTATTACAGTGGGAATTTTAGTTCATAATTTTTGGAGTTAGGGAAGTATTGATACTCTTGCTTTCTTTACAGACTGTACTGTTTTGGCAGATTGCCGTTATGGTTGCATTGTTTGCGTATGTTTGCTTGATTAATGATTCTATTTGAGGATAGGAGTATTAAATATGCAGAGGCATTTAGTATAAAATGTTGAATAATTATTTAAGTGATTTGTTACAGTAGAAAATGATAAGGTTTTGCATTGGTTTATACAAACCTATCTCATGAGTTCTTGTTGAGTTTGTTGTGAATGAAGCTTTTGATAAAAAGAGAAACCATGATATGAGAGAAATTAAGGAGACACAAAAGCTCAAGCTTGGGGATGCCCAAGGCACCCCAAGATAATATTTCAAGAAGTCTCAAGCATCTAAGCTTGGGGATGCCCCGGTAGGCATCCCACCTTTCTTCTTCAACAACTATCGGTTAGTATCGGTTGAGCCTAAGTTTTTGCTTCTTCACATGAGTTGTG
Organism: Triticum timopheevii; assembly: GCA_963921465.1. Lineage (NCBI taxonomy): Eukaryota > Viridiplantae > Streptophyta > Magnoliopsida > Poales > Poaceae > Triticum > Triticum timopheevii. The sequence continues at coordinate 552,212,608 of OY997272.1, read as the reverse complement.
CTATCCTTGCATTGTCGTTTTATTTAGCTTTGCCTGCTGTTTGAATAAAGTATCAAGATCTGAAATTCTTAAATGGGAGAGCCTTCATATAGTTGCATAATTATTTAGCTACTCATTGATCTTCGCTTATATCTTTCGAAGTAGTTTGTCATTTGCTCTAGTACTTCACTTATATCTTTTAGAGCATGGTGGTAGTTTTATTTTGAAGAAATAGATGAACTCTCATGCTTCACTTATATTATTTTGAGAGTCTTAAATAGCATGGTAATTTGCTTAAATAATCCTAATATGCTAGGCACACAAGATTTGTAAGAATTCTTATGAGTGTGTTGAATACTAAGAAAAGTTTGATACTTGATAATTGTTTTGAGATATGGAGGTGGTGATATTAGAGTCATGCTAGTTGAGTAGTTGTGAATTTGAGAGATACTTGTGTTGAAGTTAGCAAGTTCCGTAGCATGCATGCATGGTTAAAGTTGTGTAACAAATTTGAAACATGAAGTGTACCTGGCTTGTGCATCCTTATGAGTGGCGGTCGGGGATGAGCGATGGTCTTTTCCTACCAATCTATCCCCCTAGGAGCATGCGCTTAGTACTTGGTTTTTGATGACTTCTAAATTTTCTCTACTACTATGGTACATAATTTTTTGAATTTTGCTTTGTGCTGGTTTCCCGCCATAGTGCCATAATCTGCACCACACATTTGCTGCATCCAACAGTTAACACATGCAGCGAATCCCACAAACACTGGCCGTCCATTCACATTCATCCGACGGCAATCGTTTGCTAGCTCTCTGCCGTCCTGCAAAAAAGCTGCTATGCACGAGCCCCTGTTTGTTAAAAAATCAATGACCAAAGGGACACGACACCCAGATGGGCCCCATCATCTTCCAGAATTCTCTCAATCTTTCTGTTCTTTTTAATATATAAAATCCCTTGTATTAAATTAACATGCTTCATTCTGGTGTCTCCGCTCTGCAAGGAGCTATCTGCAGCGCAAAATTTCTAATGCCATTAATATTGTTAATTCGTTTCTGTTATACTATTTTCCAATACAACTTTACAAATTTGCGGAAAAAAGAACTGAAATATTACAAGGCTTTTGAGTGTGTGTTTTCAAGACGGTACAATCGAAGTCGCTCACATACACAAGCATAAACTCAGAACGCATGCACGTACACTCTACCCCTATGAGCACCTTCGAGAGACTAGACCGGCATAGCATTCTGAGATTTTATGAAGTGACTATATGCGCCTCGTAGTCGACGGGAACGTCTCCTCTCACTAAATTAACATCGCTGAAAGCATGAAATAAATCCATAAACAATACAAGCACCAAAGTCAAGTCTAAGAGTTAAGCTCTGGTGGGCTGAGAATACCACTATCTTCCTAATCATCCAATTACAGATTGGTTTGTAGACCTTTGAGTGTTGGTACTTGGTATAACCAAACTAATTTATGCAAAACAAGATTTTTTTTTCCTTCTCTCGCAAAATAATACATTTTGTGACTTGACGTGCAAAGCACGTGCTGTTAACTAGTTGCAATAATTATATGAGTTCTTTTGACTAATGTTGAGTCCATGGATTATACGCACTTTTACCTTTCCACCTTTGCTAGCCTCTTCGGTACCGTGCATTGCCCTTTCTCATCTTGAGAGTTGGTGCAAACTTCGCCGGTGCATCCAAACCCCGTGATACGATACGCTCTATCACACATAAACCTCCCTATATCTTCCTCAAAATAGCCACCATACCTACCTATTATGGCATTTCCATAGCCATTCCGAGATATATTGCCATGCAACTTTCCACCATTCCGTTCATCATCATCATAACATACTTTACTTTTGTCATATTTCTATTTCATGATCATGAAGTTGACATCGTATTTGTGGCAAAGCCACCATGCTTTATTTTTCATACATGTCACTCTTGATTCATTGCACCATCCCGGTACACCGTCGGAGGCATTCATATAGAGTCATATCTTGTTCTAGTTTAGAGTTGTAATCCTTATGTTGTAATCAATAGAAGTGTGATGATCATCATTTAATAGAGCATTGTCCCAAAAAAGAAGAGAAAGGCCAAAGAAAAAAAAAGAAGGCCCAAAAAAAACAAAAAAGGGGCAATGCTACTATCCTTTTTTTCACACTTGTGCTTCAAAGTAGCACCATGTTCTTCATATAGCGAGTCTCATATATTGTGCTTCAAAGTAGCACCATGTTTTTCATATAGAGAGTTTCATATGTTGTCACTTTCATATACTAGTGGGAATTTTTCATTATAGAACTTGGCTTGTATATTCCAACGATGGGCCTCCTCAAGTGCCCTAGGTCTTCGTGAGCAAGCAAGTTGGATGCACACCCACTTAGTTTCTTTTGATGAGCTTTCATACATTTATAGATCTAGTGCATCCGTTGCATGGAAATCCCTACTCCTCATGTTGACATCAATTGATGGGCATCTCCATAGCCCATTGATTATCCTCGTCAATGTGAGACTTTCTCCTTTTTTGTCTTCTCCACACAATCCCCATCATCATATTCTATTCCACCCATAGTGCTATATCCATGGTTCACGCTCATTTATTGCGTGAAGGTTGAAAAAGTTTGAGATTATTTAAGTACGAAACAATTGCTTGGCTTGTCATCGGGGGTATATAAGTTGGGAACATCTTTGTGTGACGAAAATGAAGCATAGCCTAACTATATGATTTTGTAGGGATGAACTTTCTTTTGTCATGTTATTTTGAGAAGACATGATTGCTTTGATTAGTATGCTTGAAGTGTTACTATTTCTTTTATCAATATAAACTTTTGTCTTGAATCTTTTGGATCTGAATATTCATATCACAAGTAAGAAGAATTACATTGAAATTATGCCAAACTATCACTCCGCATCAAAAATTCTCTTTTTATATTTACCTACTCGAGGACGAGCAGGAATTAAGCTTGGGGATGCCTGATACGTCTCCAACGTATCTATAATTTTTGATTGCTCCATGCTACTTTATCTACTGTTTTGGACTATATTGGGCTTTATTATCCACTTTTATATTATTTTGGCACTAACCTATTAACTGGAGGCCCAACCCAGATTTGTTGTTTTATGCCTATTTCAGTGTTTCGAGGAAAAGGAATATCAGACGGAGTCAAAACGAAACGAAATCAACTGGAGAAGTTATTCTTGGAAGGAAACCCACCTGATGGACTTGGACTCCACGTCAGAAGATACGGGAGGTGCTCACGAGGGTGGGGGGTGTGCCCACCCCCTTGGGCGCGCCCCCTGCCTCGTGGGGCCCTCGTAGCTCCACCGACGTACTCCCTGCACCCATATATGCCCACGTATCCTAAAACTTCCAGAACAGAGATTAGATCGGGAGTTTCGCTGCCGCAAGCCTCTGTAGCCACCAAAAACCAATCGGGACCCTGTTCCGGCACCATACCGGAGGGGGGAACCCTCACCGGTGTCCATCTTTATCATCCCGGCGCTCACCATGACGAGGAGGGAGTAGTTCACCCTCGGGGCTAAGGGTATGTACCAGTAGCTATGTGTTTGATCTCTCTTTGTCGTGTTCTCTCTCGTGTTCCCTCTATGGCACGATCTTGATGTATCCCGAGCTTTGCTATTGTAGTTGGATCTTATGATGTTTCTCCCCCTCTACTCTCTTGTGATGAATTGAGTTTCCCCTTTGAAGTTATCTTATCGAATTGAGTCTTTTATGAGAACACTTGATGTATGTCTTGCCGTGATTATCTGTGGTGACAATGGGATATCATGTGCCACTTGATGTATGTTCTGGTGATCAACTTGCGGGTTTCGTGACATTGGGAACCTATGCATAGGGGTTGGCACACGTTCTTGACTCTCCGATAGAAACTTTGGGGCACTCTTTGAAGTACTTTGTGTTGGTTGGATGAATCTGAGATTGTGTGATGCATATCGTATGATCATGCCCACGGATACTTGAGGTGACAATGGAGTATCTAGGTGACATTAGGGTTTTGGTTGATTTGTGTCTTAAGGTGTTATTCTAGTACGAACTCTTTTATAGATTGATCCGAAAGAATAACTTTGAGGTGGTTTCGTACCCTACCATAATCTCTACGTTTGTTCTTCGCTATTAGTGGCTTCGGAGTGACTCTTTGTTGCATGTTGAGGGCTTGTTATATGATCTATCTATGTTATTATTGTTGAGAGAACTTGCACTAGTGAAAGTATGAACCCTAGGCCTTGTTTCCTATCATTGCAATACCATTTACGCTCACTTTTATCATTAGTTACCTTGCTGTTTTTATTATTTCAGATTACAAAAACCTTTATCTACCATCCATATTGCACTTGTATCACCATCTCTTCGCCGAACTAGTGCACCTATACAATTTACCATTGTATTGGGTGTGTTGGGGACATAAAAGACTCTTTGTTATTTGGTTGCAGGGTTGTTTGAGAGAGACCATCTTCATCCTACGCCTCCCACGGATTGATAATGTTGGAAATATGCCCTAGAGGCAATAATAAAAGCATTATTATTATATTTCCTTGTTCATGATAATTGTCTTTATTCATGCTATAATTGTGTTATCCGAAAATCGTAATACATGTGTGAATAACAGACACCAACATGTCCCTAGTGAACCTCTAGTTGACTAGCTCGTTGATCAATGGATAGTCATGGTTTCCTGACTATGGACATTGGATGTCATTGGTAACGAGATCACATCATTAGGAGAATGATGTGATGGACAAGACCCAATCCTAAACATAGCACAAGATCGTATAGTTCGTTTGCTAGAGTTTTCCAATGTCAAAGTATCTTTTCCTTAGACCATGAGATAGTGTAACTCCCGGATACCGTAGGAGTGCTTTGGGTATACCAAACGTCACAACGTAACTGGGTGACTATAAAGGTAGACTACGGGTATCTTCGAAAGTGTCTATTGGGTTGACATGGATCAAGACTGGGATTTGTCACTCCGTATGACGGAGAGGTATCACTGGGCCCACTCGGTAATGCATCATCATAATGAGCTCAGAGTGACCAAGTGTCTGGTCACGGGATAATGCATTACGGTACGAGTAAAGTGACTTGCCGGTAACGAGATTGAACGAGGTATTGGGATACCGACGATCGAATCTCGGGCAAGTAACATATCGATTGACAAAGGGAATTGCGTACGGGGTTGATTGAATCCTCGACATCGTGGTTCATCCGATGAGATCATCGTGGAGCATGTGGGAGCCAACATGGGTATCCAGATCCTGCTGTTGGTTATTGACCGGAGAGTCGTCTCGGTCATGTCTGCTTGTCTCCCGAACCCGTAGGGTCTACACACTTAAGGTTCGGTGACGCTAGGGTTGTGAAGATATGTATATGCAGAAACCCGAATGTTGTTCGGAGTCCCGAATGAGATCTCGGACGTCACGAGGAGTTCCGGGATGGTCCGAAGGTAAAGAATTATATATAGGAAGTGCAGTTTCGGGCATCGGGACAAGTTTCGGGGTTATCGGTATTGTACCGGGACCACCGGAGGGGTCCCGGGGGCCCACCGGGTGGGGCCACCTGTCCCGGGGGGCCACATGGGCTGTAGGGGGTGCGCCTTGGCCTTCATGGGCCAAGGGCACCAGCCCCTATAGGCCCATGCGCCTAGGGTTCCCACCATGGAAGAGTCCATGTGGTGGAAGGCACCCCTAGGTGCCTTGGGGGGGAGGGAAACCTCCCCTTGGCCGCCGCCCCCCCTAGTAGATCTCATCTACTAGGGCCGGCGCCCCCCCCATGGCACCCCTATATATAGTGGGGGGGAGAGGAGGGAAACACACCAGCCCCTGGCGCCTCCCTGTCCCCCCGTTACGTCTCTCCCTCGTAGTATTGGCGAAGCCCTGCTGCTGTGACGCCCTGCATCCACCACCACGCCGTCGTGCTGCTGGATCTTCATCAACCTCTCCTCCCCCCCCTTGCTGGATCAAGAAGGAGGAGACGTCTCCCATCTCGTACGTGTGTTGAACGCGGAGGTGCCGTCCGTTCGGCGCTTGGTCATCGGTGATTTGAATCACGTCGAGTACGACTACATCATCACCGTTCTTTTGAACGCTTCCGTGCGCAATCTACAAAGGTATGTAGATGCATCTAATGACTCGTTGCTAGATGAACTCCTAGATGATCTTGGTGAAACGAGTAGGAAAATTTTTGTTTTCTGCAACGTTCCCCTATAGTGGCATCATGAGCTAGGTCTATGCGTAGTTCTTCTTGCGCGAGTAGAACACAATTTGTTGTGGGCGTAGATTTGTCAACTTTCTTGCCGTTACTAGTCCTTTCTTGCTTCAGCGGTATTGTGGGATGAAGCGGCCCGGACCAACCTTACACGTACGCTTACGTGAGACCGGTTCCACCGACTAACATGCACTAGTTGCATAAGGTGGCTGGCGGGTGTCTGTCTCTCCTACTTTAGTTGGAGCGGATTCGATGAACAGGGTCCTTATGAAGGGTAAATAGAAGTTGACAAATCACGTTGTGGCTTTAACGTAGGTAAGAAGACGTTCTTGCTAGAACCCTAATTCAGCCACGTAAAACTTGCAACAACAATTAGAGGACGTCTAACTTGTTTTTGCAGCAAGTGGTTTGTGATATGATATGGCCAAAGTTGTGATGAATGATGAATGATCTATATGTGATGTATGAGATGTTCATGCTATTGTAATAGGAATCACGACTTGCATGTCGATGAGTATGACAACCGGCAGGAGCCATAGGAGTTGTCTTTATTCTTTTATATGACCTGCGTGTCATTGAGAAACGCCATGTAAATTACTTTACTTTATTGCTAAACGCGTTAGCCATAGTAGTAGAAGTAATAGTTGGCGAGCAACTTCATGGAGACACGATGATGGAGATCATGATGATGGAGATCATGGTGTCAAGCCGGTGACAAGATGATCATGGAGCCCCAAGATGGAGATCAAAGGAGCTATGTGATATTGGCCATATCATGTCACGTTTATTATTTGATTGCATGTGATGTTTATCATGTTTTGCATCTTGTTTACTTAGAACGACGGTAGTAAATAAGATGATCCCTCATACTAATTTCAAGAAGTGTTCCCCCTAACTGTGCACCGTTGCGACAGTTCGCTGTTTCAAAACACCACGTGATGATCGGGTGTTTTATTCAGACGTTCACATACAACGGGTGTAAGACAGATTTACACATGCAAACACTTAGGTTGACTTGACGAGCCTAGCATGTACAGACATGGCCTCGGAACACAGAAGACCGAAAGGTCGAGCATGAGTCGTATAGAAGATACGATCAACATGAAAATGTTCACCGATGTTGACTAGTCCGTCTCACGTGATGATCGGACACGGTCTAGTTAGCTCGGATCATGTAATACTTAGATGACTAGAGGGATGTCTAATCTAAGTGGGAGTTCATTATAATTTGATTAGATGAACTTAATTATCATGAACTTAGTCTAAATATTTTACAATATGTCTTGTAGATCAAATGGCCAACGTAGTCCTCAACTTCAACGCGTTCCTAGAGAAAACTAAGCTGAAAGACGATGGCAGCAACTATACGGACTGGGTCCGGAACCTGAGGATCATCCTCATAGCTGCCAAGAAAGATTATGTCCTACAAGCACCGCTGGGTGACGCACCTGTTCTCCCTGCAGAACAAGATGTTATGGCAGGCACGTTCCGATGACTACTCCCTCGTTCAGTGCGGCATGCTTTACAGCCTAGAGCCGGGGCTCCAAAAGCGTTTTGAGAGACATGGAGCATATGAGATGTTCGAAGAGCTGAAAATGGTTTTCCAAGCTCAAGCCCGGGTCGAGAGATATGAAGTCTCCGACAAATTCTTCAGCTGTAAGATGGAGGAAAATAGTTCTGTCAGTGAGCACATACTCACTATGTCTGGGTTACATAACCGCTTGACTCAGCTGGGAGTTAATCTCCCGGATGATGCGGTCATTGACAGAATCCTCCAGTCGCTTCCACCAAGCTACAAGAGCTTTGTGATGAACTTCAATATGCAGGGGATGGAAAAGACCATTCCTGAAGTATTTGCTATGCTGAAATCAGCAGAGGTAGAAGTCAAGAAGGAACATCAAGTGTTGATGGTCAATAAAACCACTAAGTTCAAGAAAGGCAAGGGTAAAAAGAACTTCAAGAAGGACGGCAAGGAGGTTGCCGCACCCGGCAAGCAAGCTGCCGGGAAGAAGCCAAAGAATGGACCCAAGCCCGAGACTGAGTGCTTTTATTGCAAGGGAAGCGGTCACTGGAAGCGGAACTGCCCTAAATACTTAGCAGACAAGAAGGCCGGCAAAACAAAAGGTATATGTGATATACATGTAATTGATGTGTACCTTACTAGTGTCCGTAGTAGCTCCTGGGTATTTGATACCGGTGCAGTTGCTCACATTTGTAACTCAAAGCAGGGGCTGCGGAATAAGCGGAAACTGGCAAAGGACGAGGTGACGATGCGCGTCGGGAATGGTTCCAAGGTCAATGTGATCGCCGTCGGCACGCTGCCTCTGCATCTCCCTTCGGGATTAGTTTTAAACCTTAATAATTGTTATTTAGTGCCAGCTTTGAGCATGAACATTGTATCGGGATCTCGTTTAATTCGAGATGGCTACTCATTTAAATCCGAGAATAATGGTTGTTCTATTTATATGAGAGATATGTTTTATGGTCATGCTCCTATGGTGAATGGTTTATTCTTTATGAATCTCGAACGTGATGCTACACATATTCACAATGTAAGTACCAAAAGAAGTAAGGTTGATAATGATAGTCCCACATACTTGTGGCACTGCTGCCTTGGTCACATAGGTGTCAAACGCATGAAGAAACTCCATGCTGATGGACTTTTAGAGTCTCTTGATTATGAATCATTTGACACATGCGAACCATGCCTTATGGGAAAAATGACCAAGACTCCGTTCCCAGTTACAATGGAGCGAGCAACCAACTTATTGGAAATCATACATACTGATGTGTGCGGTCCAATGAGTGTTGAGGCTCGCGGTGGCTATCGTTATGTTCTCACCCTCACTGATGATTTAAGTAGGTATGGGTATATCTACTTAATGAAACACAAGTCTGAAACCTTTGAAAAGTTCAAGGAATTTCAGAGTAAGGTTGAAAATCAACGTGACAGGAAAATCAAGTTTCTACGATCAGATCGTGGAGGAGAATACTTGAGTCATGAATTTGGTACACACTTAAGAAAATGTGGAATAGTTTCACAACTCACGCCGCCTGGAACACCTCAGCGTAATGGTGTGTCCGAACATCGTAATCGCACTCTATTAGATATGGTTCGATCTATGATGTCTCTTACCGATTTACCGCTATCTTTTTGGGGCTATGCTTTAGAGACTGCCGCGTTCACTTTAAATAGGGCTCCGTCGAAATCCGTTGAGACGACACCGTATGAATTATGGTTTGGGAAGAAACCTAAGCTGTCGTTTCTAAAAGTTTGGGGATGCGATGCTTATGTCAAGAAACTTCAACCTGAAAAGCTCGAACCCAAGTCGGAAAAATGTGTCTTCATAGGATACCCAAAAGAAACTATTGGGTACACCTTCTACCTCAGATCCGAAGGCAAGATCTTTGTTGCCAAGAATGGGTCCTTTCTAGAGAAAGAGTTTCTCTCGAAAGAAGTAAGTGGGAGGAAAGTAGAGCTTGATGAAGTATTACCTCTTGAACCGGAAAATGGCGCAACTCAAGAAAATGTTCCTGAGGTGCCTGCACCGACTAGAGAGGAAGTTAATGATGATGATCAAGATACTTCTGATCAAGCTCCTACTGAAATTCGAAGGTCCACAAGGACACGTTCCGCACCAGAGTGGTACGGCAACCCTGTCTTGGAAATCATGTTGTTAGACAACGGTGAACCTTCGAACTATGAAGAAGCGATGGCGGGCCCGGATTCCGACAAATGGCTAGAAGCCATGAAATCCGAGATAGGATCCATGTATGAAAACGAAGTATGGACTTTGACTGACTTGCCCGTTGAACGGCGAGCCATAGAAAATAAATGGATCTTTAAGAGGAAGACAGACGCGGATGGTAATGTGACCATTTATAAAGCTCGGCTTGTCGCTAAGGGTTATCGACAAGTTCAAGGGGTTGACTACGATGAGACTTTCTCACCGGTAGCGAAGCTGAAGTCCTCCGAATCATGTTAGCAATTGCCGCATTCTACGATTATGAAATATGGCAAATAGACATCAAAACGGCATTCCTTAATGGTTTCCTTAAGGAAGAATTGTATATGATGCAGCCGGAAGGTTTTGTCGATCCTAAGAATGCTGACAAAGTGTGCAAGCTCCAACGCTCGATTTATGGGCTGGTGCAAGCATCTCGGAGTTGGAACATTCGCTTTGATGAGATGATCAAAGCGTTTGGGTTTACGCAGACTTATGGAGAAGCCTGCGTTTACAAGAAAGTGAGTGGGAGCTCTGTAGCATTTCTCATACTATATGTAGACGACATACTTTTGATGGGAAATGATACAAAACTCTTGGACAGCATCAAGGCCTATTTGAATAAGAGTTTTTCAATGAAGGACCTTGGAGAAGCTGCTTATATATTAGGCATCAAAATCTATAGAGATAGATCGAGACGCCTCATAGGTCTTTCACAAAGCACATACCTTGATAAGATATTGAAGAAGTTCAATATGGATCAATCCAAGAAGGGGTTCTTGCCTGTGTTACAAGGTATGAAATTGAGCTCAGCTCAATGTCCGACCACGGCAGAAGATATAGAAGAGATGAGCGTCATCCCCTATGCATCAGCCATAGGTTCTATTATGTATGCCATGCTGTGTACCAGACCTGATGTAAACCTTGCCGTAAGTTTGGTAGGAAGGTACCAAAGTAATCCCGGCAAGGAGCACTGGACAGCGGTCAAGAATATCCTGAAGTACCTGAAAAGGACTAAGGAAATGTTTCTCGTTTATGGAGGTGACGAAGAGCTCGTCGTAAAGGGTTACGTCGACGCTAGCTTCGACACAGATCTGGATGACTCTAAGTCACAAACCGGATACGTGTATATTTTGAATGGTGGGGCAGTAAGCTGGTGCAGTTGCAAGCAGAGTGTCGTGGCGGGATCTACATGTGAAGCGGAGTACATGGCGGCCTCGGAGGCAGCACATGAAGCAATATGGGTGAAGGAGTTCATCACCGACCTAGGAGTCATACCCAATGCGTCGGGGCCGATCAAGCTCTTCTGTGACAACACTGGAGCTATTGCACTTGCCAAGGAGCCCAGGTTTCACAAGAAGACAAGGCACATCAAGCGTCGCTTCAACTCCATTCGTGAAAATGTTCAAGATGGAGACATAGAGATTTGTAAAATACATACGGACCTGAATGTAGCAGATCCGTTGACTAAACCTCTCCCTAGGGTAAAACATGATCAACACCAGAATTCCATGGGTGTTCGATTCATCACAATGTAACTAGATTATTGACTCTAGTGCAAGTGGGAGACTGTTGGAAATATGCCCTAGAGGCAATAATAAAAGCATTATTATTATATTTCCTTGTTCATGATAATTGTCTTTATTCATGCTATAATTGTGTTATCCGGAAATCGTAATACATGTGTGAATAACAGACACCAACATGTCCCTAGTGAACCTCTAGTTGACTAGCTCGTTGATCAATGGATAGTCATGGTTTCCTGACTTTGGACATTGGATGTCATCATTAGGAGAATGATGTGATGGACAAGACCCAATCCTAAACATAGCACAAGATCGTATAGTTCGTTTGCTAGAGTTTTCCAATGTCAAAGTATCTTTTCCTTAGACCATGAGATAGTGTAACTCCCGGATACCGTAGGAGTGCTTTGGGTATACCAAACGTCACAACGTAACTGGGTGACTATAAAGGTAGACTACGGGTATCTCCGAAAGTGTCTGTTGGGTTGACATGGATCAAGACTAGGATTTGTCACTCCGTATGACGGAGAGGTATCACTGGGCCCACTCGGTAATGCATCATCATAATGAGCTCAGAGTGACCAAGTGTCTGGTCACGGGATCATGCATTACGGTACGAGTAAAGTGACTTGCCGGTAACGAGATTGAACGAGGTATTGGGATACCGACGATCGAATCTCGGGCAAGTAACATATCGATTGACAAAGGGAATTGCGTACGGGGTTGATTGAATCCTCGACATCGTGGTTCATCCGATGAGATCATCGTGGAGCATGTGGGAGCCAACATGGGTATCCAGATCCCGCTGTTGGATATTGACCGGAGAGTCGTCTCGGTCATGTCTGCTTGTCTCCCGAACCCGTAGGGTCTACACACTTAAGGTTCGGTGACGCTAGGGTTGTGAAGATATGTATATGCAGAAACCCGAATGTTGTTTGGAGTCCCGGATGAGATCCCGGACGTCACGAGGAGTTCCGGGATGGTCCGGAGGTAAAGAATTATATATAGGAAGTGCAGTTTCGGGCATCGGGACAAGTTTCGGGGTTATCGGTATTGTACCGGGACCACCGGAGGGGTCCCGGGGGCCCACCGGGTGGGGCCACCTGTCCCGGGGGGCCACCTGTCCCGGGGGGCCACATGGGCTGTAGGGGGTGCGCCTTGGCCTTCATGGGCCAAGGGCACCAGCCCCTATAGGCCCATGCGCCTAGGGTTCCCACCATGGAAGAGTCCATGTGGTGGAAGGCACCCCTAGGTGCCTTGGGGGGGAGGGAAACCTCCCCTTGGCCGCCGCCCCCCTAGTAGATCTCATCTACTAGGGCCGGCGCCCCCCCCCCCCCCATGGCACCCCTATATGTAGTGGGGGGGAGAGGAGGGAAACACACCAGCCCCTGGCGCCTCCCTCTCCCCCCGTTACGTCTCTCCCTCGTAGTATTGGCGAAGCCCTGCTGCTGTGACGCCCTGCATCCACCACCACGCCGTCGTGCTGCTGGATCTTCATCAACCTCTCCTCCCCCCCCCCCCCTTGCTGGATCAAGAAGGAGGAGATGTCTCCCGTCCCGTACGTGTGTTGAACGCGGAGGTGCCGTCCGTTCGGCGCTTGGTCATCGGTGATTTGAATCACGTCGAGTACGACTACATCATCACCGTTCTTTTGAACGCTTCCGTGCGCGATCTACAAAGGTATGTAGATGCATCTAATGACTCGTTGCTAGATGAACTCCTAGATGATCTTGGTGAAACGAGTAGGAAAATTTTTGTTTTCTGCAACGTTCCCCAACAGATAAACCTTAGGTCATCCACTTGAGGGAAATTTGCTACTGTCCTACAAACCTATGCACTTGCAGGCCCAACAACGTCTACAAGAAGAAGGTTGTGTAGTAGACATCACTCCTCTCCACTTCCTCTTTTATACCAACCAGGGCCCTCTCCCCTTTTTGGGTTGGGCTGGGCTCCAAACCACCAGGCCTCCACCATGGTAGGCCCACATCCACATCCAGGTTTAAATCTTTCCCAACCGAGTCCCCAAAAATGATCAGGGGTCTCACCTTTTCCTCAGGACTAAATCCCCCCAATTTTCCCTCTTTTGAAACCAAATAGGCTGCAATTGGGGTTTTTTGCATTTCAATTTCCCCAAAATCCAAATCCTCATCCCCAAATAAAGCGGTTATGGGATGTATATTATTTTTCCCCATATGTTTTTGCACAGTCCTAGCATCTACACCAATACACTGAGTATTATTACTCAACCTCATACCCTTATTCTTATCCCAATTCCCCCCATGTTCTGAGCTAGTAACAACAGAAGAAATCATACCCCAATCCTCATTCTTCTGAGATTTAGGTCTTTTTCGAACTCTATTTCTATTATCAAGCCTAAATCCCCCCAGTATACTACCATTACAGGCATCATCTACCTCAATTGAAGCAGTAGATACCAAGTACTTAGCAGCTTTAACCATACCTGAACTGGAGATGAGGGCCTCCCCCTCCCCCTCCTCCTCGGAGCCCTCACCGGCTAGCAACCAAAAGCGATTGCCAGCCGGTGAGCGCCCTACTGGCGGCGGGAGAGAGCCAGGAGGCGATGCGAGCGCCTCTGGAAGTGCGAGGAACGACGAGGGAGTGAGGTCGGGGTCGGAGGCACCCTGGCCCTCCGCCGCGGCGGCACCACCACCTCGTCCTCCATCTCCTCGAGCTCCGCATTGTTGTTGCCGAGGCCTTCTCGCTCTCCCTAGCCCTAGCTCGGCTCTACCTTTCCCTCTCTGTGTCTACGATGAACCAAGGAAGAAGAAGACCAAGGTAGAAGAAGGACACGGGACGGGGTGGTTTTTTCCTGGCGCAACTACGCCCTCCATGAGCTCATACTCGTCACACCACCGCAGCCATTACAACGCGCCCCTCACGGGCTTTATACCCGGGCTAGACACTGGGCACAAACCCCACGTCTGCACCCACCCGAGCGCACGGTCCGGCCCGCTCCAGCCGCGTCCACTACACGCACGAACGCGCCCAGGACGCGGCGAGCCCCGGCCCCGACTCGGTCACCCTGACCTGCGCGCCAACAGCTGCACCTGGTCCGGTGTCGCGCATGCACACACACACACACTCCTACCCTAGTCTACGCACGCACACACGCCATGCACCCGACTCGTCCCGCGTGCACACACATGCACACCCGACGCAGTCGCCGTGGCCACCGTGGCTTATTTCCTATCAATCACCCCCTAAGCCACGACATTGCCGCACGGCCTACCGACAGGAGCCCTGCCTCGTCGTCGTCGTCGTCGTCTCGGCGCCATGGACGCCGCACCGCACCGCTGCGGCCTCCGCCGCGCCGTCGACGTCGTTGTAGCCGCCACCGTCCCGACGTCGCTGCCACGCCTACCATCGTACCGCCGTGCCCTTCGCCGCACACACCCCACGTCCTCGCGCTCCCGGCCCGCGCTCCCGCCGCGCACGTACGCGATCTGCGCACCAGGTCCAGCGCCTCGACGTGGTGCGCACCCGCGGTCTCGACGTGCCCACTACGTCTGGCGCGCGCCCATACACGAGCCCGACGCGGTGAGCTCGTCACCGCGGCTTGTTCTGCCACGCTCCGCATGCCTCCAGCCCGCGCCATGATCACGCTCTGACGCGACCAACGCGGCCGATCCGGCGTGTCCCGGAGCTTGGCCTTCTCTCCGCCGAGCCACGCCGCGCCATCGCAACCTCTGCGCCACCGCGCAGGTCCGCCGCGGCCGCCGCGCTCCCCGCACGCATGGCATCACCGTGCTCCGCCGCCGCACGGGACGAGCGCCATCGCCGGCGAGCTCCTCCGAACCCGATGCTCCGATACCAATTGTTGTTGCCGAGGCCTTCTCGCTCTCCCTAGCCCTAGCTCGGCTCTACCTCTCCCTCTCTGTATCTACGATGAACCAAGGAAGAAGAAGACCAAGGTAGAAGAAGGACACGGGACAGGGTGGTTTTTTCCTGGCGCAACTACGCCCTCCACGAGCTCATACTCGTCACACCACCGCAGCCATTACAACGCGCCCCTCACGGGCTTTATACCCGGGCTAGACACTGGGCACAAACCCCACGTCTGCACCCGCCCGAGCGCACGGTCCGGCCCGCTCCAGCCGCGTCCACTACACGCACGAACGTGCCCAGGATGCGGCGAGCCCGCAATGGCCCTGACTCAGTCACCCTGACCTGCGCGCCAACAGCTGCACCTGGTCCGGCGCCGCGCATGCACACACACACGCTCCTACCCTAGTCTACGCACGCACACACGCCATGGACCCGACGCGTCCCGCATGCACACACATGCACACCCGACGCAGTCGCCGTGGCCACCGTGGCTTATTTCCTATCACGCGTCCTCCTCGATCTCGATTGGTAGCCACCTGGATCCGGGGGCAGGAATCCCCATCATCGCCGCCTGCGGTGGCGCCTGCCGAGCTAGGCAGTTCCCCATCGCAAATCTAGAGGTCTATCTTGGAAGGCCCAGAGACCATGTCTTAAGGATTGATAAAACGTGTTCGCAATGACCAAACGACTGCTATCTGGAGGTATCCTTGGTCGTCGTGGGATTTCAATATGAGAGCAATTACTGCCCTAGTGAGCAACCCGCCTTAGCTAGTCAGCGAACTCATTTTGTCCACTTGCGAATGAAATCGGACAAAGGATATGGAAGTATTTCTGCCCACGGATGCCGAAACGATCCTATCCATAGGCAATTGATGACTTCTAGTCTTGGGTGCACGAACGGAACGACATCTTTTCAGTATGGTCAGCATATCAGATGTTGGTAGACACTAAAATCCGTAGCGAAACATGGCTCGAAGGGCGATCTGGTTCACCAAACTCTGAAAGAGAGAACAAGGAGTGGTCCAAGATGTGGAGTGTCGATGTTCCGTCCAAAATAAAAATCTTTCTGTGGCGTCTCTCCCATCAATCCATCACAACTTCTGATCTGTTACACCACCGGAAGATGTCAGCTCAGTCAGTCTAAGTGGTTTGCGGCTCCGAGGATTCATGACGGCACTCTCTCGTCGACCGCAACATGGCTCGCTGCATCTGGGCCCTTAAAAACGAGGATCTGGTCGAGGTGTTGATGAGTAACAGAGAACTTGATGCCAAACGCTTCATATTCAGTTTGATGGATTCTCTCTCCCATACAGATTTTTCTTTTCGATAAACGGTGAATTATATTAGCTCAAAAGGGAGCATCAAAAGGGTAGAAAACACAATAAGCACACACCCGGCCTCTACATAGATAGGAAGCACACAATCAACAACAACATATAAAAACGCACCAGCAAATAGCAAAGTCATATAAGACCAAAAAGCTATGCGTGGGCGGGAAAAAAAACCAAAGCAATCATACCCGTTTTTGCCAAACCGCAACAATGACCATATGCACACCAACCATCTCATGAAATCACACGGACGACGAGGTTTTTCAACAACAATGTCTTCAGAAAGGGAGAGATACGTCTCAAATGTATCTACAATTTTTTATCATTTCATGCAGCTATATTATCATTTATATATACTTTTATTACCATTTTACATTATTTTTATGGTGTAACTCTTACGATGTGTTTATTGGGATCCAAGAATTATGGATTTGTGATCAGAATGTTCATTGAATATTATTGAATCTTTTGAAGTTTCTTTGCTGTATAATTGAGTAGCTATGTATGCCTTCTGAGTTATTTGTCTTCTCTTGCCAAGATTGATGGATAATTCTTCAAAGAGAGTTATGCATAGTAGTAGGTTCAATCTTACAATATCCTATATACCGGTCATAGAATGGGGACACAAGACATGTATTTGTATTATTGCTACTAGGATAAAATGAAGCAGTTTAGTATTATTGCTAGATTTCTTTCTTTCTACCTTATGTCATCTTTTTTATTGCGTTGCTCTGTTTTTATAGACTTAATATCTTGAGATGTATGTTGGATAGCGATTTCGGGGCTTTGTAAGGTCTTGTGAGAATAATTAATAAAGTGGCCGTATGTATCGCCTAATGCAAGATGCAGAGGCCGGGGGTCATCCTCCTTTTCTAAAAAAAATAAAAAAAAATCTAGACGTCTCAGCATGGCGCTCCTTTGCTACATCCATAGAGATGAGAGCTTCATATCATAGGATACCAGACGTGCTACTTCCTTTCCGCAAAGATACAATTTTGTTGTGAGGCACTGACATACATTTTCAGCCTAGTAAAAGAACGAAAAATACACTCACAAATATCTATCCTTTGTATCTCAGCGAAAAGTAGATGAACATCAACAGGTTCAGCACACTGAGACCAGCCATCATCCAGAAGAAGTAATCGAGGTGGCCTTCGTTGAGGTCATCCGGGATCCACCCGGGTGCGCCGCCACGCCCCGTCGCCGACGCGACCACGCCGAGCACGGCGGAGTTGAGGTAGTTCCCGGCCGAGATGGCGAGCTGGGCGAGCGCCGCGCCCATGCTCTTCATGGACTGCGGGGACTCGTCGTAGAAGAACTCCATGATGCCGACGCTGGTGAACACCTCGGCCACGCCGAGCACGACGTAGGACGGCGTCTGCCACATGATGTTCACGCTCCGGCCGGCTCTGGCCGCCGCCAGCCGCCTCGTCTCGACCGACGCGGAGTAGGCCATGCCAAGCACGGACAGCGCGAGGCCGACGCCGAGGCGCTGCAGCTGCGAGAGGCCCCGGTCCCTCCCGGTGGCGCGCCGCACGAGCGGCACCAGCACGAGGTCGTAGACGGGGATGAAGGCTGCCACAGCGAGGATGTCGAACGTCGAGAGTGAGGCCGGCGGGACCGTGAACCGGCCGACGTGTTGGTCCATGGCCATGCCCTGCTCGATCAGGGTCGACGACATCTGCGCGGTGACCGCGAAGAAGAAGAGCAGAGACGCCCAGATGGGGAACACCCGCAGCAGCATCTTCAGCTCCTCGACCTGCGACACCGTGCATGTCCTCCATGGGTCCATCGTCTCCACAGCCTTGCCCGAAGATGGCGGTACTACAATGGCGGCCTTGTCAAGGAACCTGAACTGACTGGTACGCTCAGTGCTGCAATTCACCTGACTCGGTGACAGTTCCTCCTCGTGCAGCAGGGCCGAGTCATCATCAGGCAACTTGAGGCGATAATTCCTTGCAGCGGCGACGACCACCTGTGACAACCTCTTCAGAGGGCTTCCACCCAGTTTCTTGTACCTGTAAACCCTCCTGCCGGAGACGAACACGACGAGCCCGAAGCCCATCAGCACCATCGGGATCGCGTACCCGACTCCCCACCCGACATTGTCCTGCACCCACACAAGCACGGTCGTCGACAGCAGGGAGCCGACGTTAACCAGGAAGTAGTACCAGTTGAAGAAGGAGCCCTTGGTCACCCGCTCCACGGGGTCAGCGCTGTCGAACTGGTCCGCCCCGAGGGCCGACGTACACGGCTTGATGCCGCCGGTCCCCAGGGCGACGAGGTAGAGCCCTAGGTAGACCATGGCTCGCTGGATTTCGCTGGTGCTTAAAGATGGCATCAGCACCGGGAGCGACGCTGACAATGTCATAACCAGCATCCCCTACCAGCACAACTAGTATTCAGAAATGTTGTGCATCGCAGATAATTACACATTAAACATTTTTTTAGATAAATGGAAAAATCCTTTCTTTATGTATTCAGAGAAAAACTTACAACGGTATAGACTGAAAGGAAGACTACTATTGCCCGGTATCTCCCCCAGTATGTGTCGGCCAAAAAGGCTCCGAGGAGCGGCGTGAAGAAGCAACTGCCGATCCAGGTCGACACGTTCCTCGCGGCGTCGACATTGCTCTCGTGCAGCACGCTTGTGAGGTACGTGACCAGGTTCTTCTGGATCCCGAAGAAGCAGATGCCTTCGGTGAATTCAGCGCCTAATATGAATGTGATGTGCAAGAATGAACTGATTAGTTTGGAAGGGCCAAGCTGGGAAAATGAGGAAGATTGTGAGAACATTTTGCCTGTACCTAAAATGAAGTAGCATGCCCTCCAGTTCCCTGTACTACGCCTCCTGGCAGGCTGTTTGTTGATATCAACTGTTCCATCACTTGTATGCTCTGAACCTTCATCCTGATGAGCATTGGGCAGTACAAACAAAAATTTCAGTAATACTAACCGTAAGTTTAATAGGAAACACCAAGCAGTAAGTGTCTCTGTTCTTTCAAAACAGAAGTGGCAAGATGCAGGATTATGCACATTCAGATGAAAAAAAATTTGTGTTCAAATGAAAACTTTAATTGCAATCCTCAGCTATACAAGGAAGTGTAGAAATTAGAAAACACCAGCAGCTTCGACATCATACGGTTCATTTTACTCTTCTTGTAGTACTGAAAATTATCCGTCTTGTATTGATTCTGAAGCGAGCAAAATTTTGAGTTGAGAATGTTTTGTTCCAATAGCTGATGATCGCTAAAAAGAAAATGACTAGCTAGAGGGATAAGGCATGGTAAGGAGAAGAAATGTGACCTGAGGAGGCAGGCGGTGAATCAGCGGCTTCTCCTCATCTGCTGCTGCTGCTTCCATGTGAGCTCCAGATATGTTGGTCCTCACTGCTCAGCAGCAATACAAGGATTGTGTGCGACTCAACTCCCCATACATATATACATCAGGTCTGGCCTGGATTGCACTATCATGGAATTTATCACCTTTGATAGTGAAAGCATGCGCCGTTGCTTCTTAAAGAGAAAGGTTCATCTGCAGAGAAATGTAAAATTTCAAATAAACTTAGAAAGAACAGGAGAGAGAGAGAGAGAGGGGAGAGATGAATACAGACCTGATGGATGGAGCAGAGGATGGGAGAGATTCGGAGGCCCTCTTCCTCTTCTTCTTCCTCCGTGACTGAATCTGATATGAATGTCGCCGGCCGGCCGGGGCAACAATTGTTCCAATTAATCAGCAGTTAAGAGTAGTGAGTGAGCTGCCATGGTGGAGGTAGGTTGAGGTGTCACATACAGGGCCACTCGTCTCACCAACCAACGACCCAACATAGCCCAATCAATGGCTCACGTCCTCGCGCGTCATCGTATCATGAGATTTGGCTCCGCATCAGCGGAAGAAAAAAACAACTTCGTACTTACAAAGACGCGGACAGGACAAACGCCGAATTTACATCAGGTGATTATAATAAGCCGGGCATATTTCCATTTAACACCAGGAATCAATGACCGTACATACTTTCAGTTCATAGTTACACCATCCTCGGAGATGAATATACAGGTGTGGGTGACGAATTCATAAGAAATACTCCCTCTGTCAACTAATATAAGATCTTTTAGATCACTACTTATAGTTACCTAAAAGAAGATCACTACACATTTACAGAGAGATCACTAAGTAGTGATCTGAAAGATCTTATATTAGTTTACAAAGGGAGTACTACAGTAGTACAAATGATGGGACCAGACAGAGAGAAAACAAAAACACTGCAGGCACTAAAACAAGGTTCAGGTTCAGGTCCAACATCTCATCCAAACACATGCCTTTCTGCTGAAACTAAATAGAGCGATAGTCAGGATAAGGGCAAATGATACCAACTTCCATTACCGATAACTGATCTAAATCGAATTGCATAGTCACACCAGACAACACACAAATCCAAGTTCCAGCACTGGGCCGAAAGATCGAAAGCGAGAAATTAAAACTAAACGATACAGACTTTTTTTTTGCTTGAAAAAACGATACAGACTTATTAGGGGAAACACACAAGATATCGTGACTGTTAGGAAAGCAACTTATCTTTATTGAAGGCCCAAGGGGCATATATATATTACACAAGACTTGAGGTGCAAGGAAACTAAACATAGACTAATAAGGACTCCTAGACCAATACTAATACTCGTTAACACCACCCCCCCCCCCCCCCCCCCTCAAATGCAAAGCGTATGCAATAGCATTGCATTTGAAGAAGTGTAGTACTAGGAAAAAAATGATAATCCAAATCCGCGTCTTGAGAGTGTTGTCTTAGCATGAAGAGTCTTCAAAACCTGTCAAGTCGCCAAAGGGGATAACGAAGAGATGGCACATCAGAGGAAGACACCGCATCAATAGAAGATACAAGAGAAGTATCAAGAGAAGATGGGTTGTCAAAAGAAGATGGCACATCAAGAGAAGAAGCATTGCTTAAAGAATCATGGCCCATGAAAACCGACGGCGAAAGAAGCACGGCGGCAAGAGAATGGGCTTAGATCAACAATGCAAAGAGAGGCCATAGAAATCTTATACAGAGGACAATGACCAGAAAAAGGCTACGGACATAAGTATGATGGATTCACATGACATGAGAAAACACAAAATATCAACGGATTTGATGGACACAGCGAAAATTATAAACCTAGAAGAAAAGCACACACGAGAAAACGATGCAAAAGCCATCATGCATGCAGAAGACATTGGACTTTTTTGTTGTTGTTGAAAAAAAAAAATCAAGATCGGAACGGAGCAGAAGCTAGCACGCAGATGGACGTGCAAGCGCAGAGCACGCAATCGGGAGCAGAGCAACACAGGTGCAGAGACATAGCTAGGCAAGCAGCATACGCTGGTAGAGCCCCACATGGGGCAGCACTTGAATCGGGCAAGGAAGCAGCCGGGCAGGACGGTAGCCGGTGGATTGACAGAGTTGACCAGCGGATTGGTGACCTTGGACGGGATCCACGAGCAGAGAAGGCAGCCGGCGGCCCGACCTGGCTGACGCATTGACAACGCCAAAGAGATCGACATGTGCAGCCGCTCCTGGCTGAATCAACGGATGGCCTTGTCCATCGCGTGCAGCCGCTCCCGCCCTTGTCCAGCGGAGACGTGCAGCCGCACCTGCAGCGGGGGCTAGGTCAGGGTGCTGACCAGCAGGCTGGGGTGACGTGCATGTGCAGATCAGGAGGGTAGCACACACGCAGCACGTTGATGTAGATTGAAGCATTCTGTAACAAGAGGGAGCAGCGACGACCATCGGGGGAGAAGGGCAGCAGCCCGAGCAAGATTGGATCGGGAGATCGAGAGGAAGAACCCGATCGGGAGGGCGAGTTGCGGTGCCCAAAAAAAACCTAAGCTCTAATACCATGTTAGGAATAAGCAACTTATCTTTATTGAAGGCCCAAGGGGCGTATATATATTACACAAGACTTGAGGTGCAAGGAAACTAAACATAGACTAATAAGGACTCCTAGACCAATACTAATACTCCTTAACAGTGACTAGGCATACGTCTCGGGCGCCGTCGGTGGTGGAGGCTGCTGCGGCCGCGAGGCGCTTTTCGGAACTGAAACCTGCACGATACATGACGATGCACTGTAAGTTTGGTTTTGGCATGTCCTCACTTGATGTAGACACGGCAATAGCTTGGCAAACAGAAATACTCCCTCTGTTTTTATTTAGTCTGCATATTAGGTTTGACCGAAGTCAAACTTTGTAAAGTTTGACTAAGTTTATAGAACAATATATAAACATTTATCATAACAAATCTATATGATATGAACGTACATTCAATAATGAATTTAGTGGAATTGATTTTTTATTGTATATATTAATATTTTTGCTTATAAACTTAGTCAAAACTTATAAAGCTTGACTTTGACCAAAGCTAATATGCGGACTAAATGAAAACGGAGGGAGTATCACACATTTGATCCAATTTCCCTTTGTTTTTCCTAAATATGCCTTGACCGGATTTATTTGTTAACACAGAGTTTAGCCTCGTGAGAGCAAAACATGTATGACCATTCAGACGCCTCAAGACTCGGCGGGGCTTTAGACTTACGCCAGGCTACGAACAACGGAGAAGCAAAAATAAAAAAATAACGAGGCAAAGGCAGTTTGCCCTTGCTATATATCCGAGGAACTACACTCTATCCCCTATCAGTTTAAGATTATTAGTAAAATAGAATCTAACAACTGCTATTTTTTCCTTTTCATAAATAGAAAAAACAAAGCAGAGGACCAATCTCAAATTAGTTTGTCTGGATCGTAAAGATTTATGGGCACCAAAGTAATGCGTGGCAATCATTGTATGGCCACCAGAAATAACATACAGTAGTAATTAGTATTGGTGAATGTTACAAGCCATCCTGAACTCCACCAGCAATGACATCCTTTTTTTACGAAACAATAATTGATATTGAATATAATGGCTTTGTAATGGTTTCATAGACTAAAGTTGATGTGTAATTACAGCAGAACATGACAGACGAAGCAGTGATGAAATTGCAAAAACATATGAGACTGAAGAACGACAAAGGAACTTACACTCTGAGCGAGAACATGGATCATTGACGCTGATTTGCTTACGACATACGCCACACATAGTCAAGACCTTCAAAATTTCACGAATTCCCTCGTCAACTTTTCCACATTCAATGTTCACAACCTTGAGGTGTGCACACACAACTGATTCTTTTACTGTTTCTTGTGCTCCTGTTGTTCCAACGAGTTTCTGCATCATACAACAAATTTAGTAAGATAATAGAATATACATGAAAATTCTTTTAAAATAGAGCAAAATATTTGTATAAAGAGGATCGGTATACCTCAGTGTTACCCAGCTGAAGAGTGAGCATCAGTGGCGTAGCTATGTTGAGGCCGGGGGGGGGGGGGGGGGGGGGGGGCCTGCCCCCCCAGCCTTGGATAATTTTCTGAAGATTTTTTTTTAAATAGGGCTTAGATTGTAATTTTTTTAAAAGAAGTCTGAGGCTCTAAAAGACAAAATAATTTCAGTTAGTGGGAATTTTGGGTAGGCAAACATTGCACCTTGAGCCCTGGGAATATCAATTCTTTATCCAATTAAACCACTATGTTATTTATTCATTTAGGACCCTTTTTTGTGAAGTTGGGAGGGCAAGCCCCTACCTATATTTTATAAAAGCCTACAGTGGGGAAAATACATCACATGTTTCAGCACGATGCACGAGGAAGAGAGATAGAAAAAATTAGAGACCTACTACTGGTGAAGGTAAAACTATAAAAGTACCAAACTGTAGTACCAAACTGAGGTAATGAAAATAAGCGATTTGCTTATGCAGCTCTATCAATAGTCAGAGGCATTACAAGAAAAACTGTGGGTGACAAAAGAAAAAAGACGCGGTAAGATCAAGCATACCTTTTCAGGTTCAGCAATCAACTCCTAATTCACAGCATGGGTCAAGCCATTGAGAAGCACACCCTCATCAACAGGATATGTATGACAACCACAGCAAGGAACATCACAATCCCCCTCCATGTTAATGTTACAGAACGTGAAATCGAAGCATCCCTTGCCAAGGCGAACATAGGCTGTTACTAGAAATGGCATGTTTTCAAGGTAAGGGGTCAAACCATGAAAGTCATCAAGTTGGAGTTAGACAAGGGCCGGGGTGGAGATCCTCATGTGGGAATCATCAAGGAAGGAACAAAAACCAGTAGTGATGCACAGATACTTGAGCGATTCGGATGATATCTTGTGTGCATGAGTCCAACAATGTGTCATCTTCAGACCCTCTGATACCGGGCAGCCAGAGAAATTCAGGGCGGAGCATTCTAGGTTAACCCGTTCAAGCTCTATGGTCTTCAAGTGCTGGGAGATGGGAGGCGCATCGAATGTCAGCGGGTAGACCTCAGATTGAACAGCTCCGAGTAGCAGGTCCTTGACTTGGCACTTCAGAGCGTACTCGATCAACCGCATGGTGTTTGTGTATGTGCCCTCCGTCTCGTCGTCAGGATGGGCAAGCTGACAAGAGGAGAGTCTCTCCCGAGGCGGATGACCAGCTTCACCAGCTTTTCAAAACGCGCGTCCGGAAATCGTATTGCTTAGTCACACCTGACAAACCACAAATTCAAGTTCCAGCACCGGACTAAAAGATCGAAGGCAAGAAACTAAAAGTAGCAGTACAGACTTATTAGGAGAAACGCAGAAGTCTATAGACCAAATATCATGACCGGGCACACATCTCAGGGGCCATCCGTGGTGGAAGCTGCTGCGGCCGTGGGGCACTTCTGGAAACTGAAACCTGCACGATACATGACGATGCACGGTAAGTGTGGTTTGGGTGATGCATGACGATGCACGGTAAGTTTGGTTTCAGCATGTCCTCGATTTCTATGGATGCGGCAATAGCTTGGCAAACAATTTGATGCATAGGACCTATCACGCATTTGAACAATTTTCCTTTGTTATTTTCTTTCTAAAAATGGCCTTAGCCTACCCCAACTTGTTTGGAACTAAAGGCTTTGTTGTTGTTGTTGTTTCCTAAAAATGGCCTTGACCAGATTTATCTGTTAACAGAGTTTAGACACGTGAGAGCAAAATATGTATGACCATTGAGATGCCTTGAGACTCGGCAGGGCTTTAACGAAACGATGATTGATACTGAATCATAGACTAAATTTGATGTGTAATTACAGCAGAACATGACAGACTAAGCAGTGATGAGATTGCAAAAACATACTGAGACTGAAGAATGACAAAGGAACTTACAGTCTGAGCGAGAACATGGATCATTGATGCTAATTTGCTTACAACGTACGCCACACGTACTCAAGATCTTCAAAATTTCATGAATTCCCTCGCCAACTTTTCCACATTCAATGTTCACAACCTTAAGGTGCGCGCAGACAAATGATTCTTTTCCTGTTTCTAGTGCTCCTGTTGTTCCATTGAGTTTCTGTATCATACAACAAATTTAGTAAGATAACAGACTATGCATGAAAATTCCTTTAAAATAGAGCAACATATTTGTATAAAGAGAATCGATATACCTCAGTGCTACCCAGCTGAAGAGTGAGCATCTCAAGAACTGGAGAGTGTTGGAGAATGCAAACTAAGTCAATAGTCGTGAACCACTCATTTAGAAGCAGAGTCTTTAAGTTGGCAAATATAGGGTGCCGTTTTAAATCCCAGTTGTAGATAATCTGCACAAAATGCAAAGGAAGAAAAAAGAAGCCTGAGGCTCTATAAGAGAAAATAACTTCAGTTAGTGGGAATTCTGGGTAGACAAACATTTCACCTTGGGCCCTGGGAATATCAATTCTTTATCCAATTAAACCACTATAGTATTTATTCATTTACGATCTTTTTTAGTGAAGTTGGGAGGGCAGGCCCCTAACTAAATTTTATAAAAGCCTACAGTGGGGAAAATACATCACATGTTTCAGCACGATGAACAGGGAAGAGAGATAGAAAAATTTAGAGACCTATTGGTGAAGGTAAAACAATAAAAGTACCAAACTGTGGTAATGAAAATAAGCAATTTGTTTATGCAGCTCTATCAATGGTCAGAGGCATAGGCAATACAAGAAAAACTGTGGGTGACAAAAGAAAAAAGACGCAGTAAGATCAAGCATACCTTTTCAGGTTCAGCAATCAACTCCAAATTCACAGCATGGGTCAAGCCATTGAGAAGCACACCCTCATCAACAGGATATGTATGACAACCACAGCAAGGAACATCACAATCCCCCTCCATGTTAATGTTACAGAACGTGAAATTGAAGCATCCCTTGTGTGCATGAGTCCAACAATGTGTCATCTTCAAACCCTCTAAGACCGGGCAGCCAGAGAAATTCAGGGCGGAGCATTCTAGGTTAACCCGTTCAAGCTCTATGGTATGGTCGTCAAGTGCTGGGAGATGAGAGGCGCATCGAATGTCAGCGGGTAGACCTCAGTTTGAACAGCTCCGACTAGCAGGTCCTTGACTTGGCAGTTCAGTGCGTACTCGATCAACCGCATGGTGTTTGTGTATGTGCCCTCCGTCTCGTCGTCAGGATGGGCACTGATCTCGCACCTGACAAGAGGAGAGTCTCCCCGGAGGCGGATGACCAGCATCACCAACTTTTCAAAACGCTCGCAGCGCGGGAACTTTGAGCTCTCGTCCAAGATGAAGCGCAGTCTGGTTGTACGCCTCCACAGGCCGCACCAGTGGGCGCCAAGAACGCAAGTCTGCAGAGCATCATCCTTGGGCAGGTAGGAAAGCACATGCCGGAGCAGGTCGTTGGTGAGGTCGCCGAAGCGGTCCTTGCCGCTCGCCGCAGCCTTCTTCGGCATTCCGTCGAGCACGTGGCGGGCGCTGCGGGAGCAGTGAAAAAATCAGCGCAAACAGAAGAGCGTAGCCTAAGGAAAGTCGGGGGTCTGGATAAAGAGAAGAAGAATGCAGCGTCACCTGAGATCGTCTGGTGTACATGCGGAAGCTCCGGCCGCCGGCAGCCGCGGGGAAGAACAGGACGAGCAAGACGCCTCCTGCCACCCCTCCTGTATTTAAACCACGAAGGGGCGAGCAGAGGGCTCGCCGCCGTCGGTCGACCTCCCTTGGCGCGTCATTATTGCCGTGTTAATCTCCCGGTGAAAACCGACGGAGGTGGGATATGAGAAGACCGCCGCCACGAACGCGAGACGTTTCGAGTGTGTGGGGCTGGCAGATTATTACGAGTAATTTCAGTTTTCAAGTGTATCAATGTTTTCTTTTCTAACCACATTACTCAATTTCAGCTTTCTACGGTGAGTTCGTCAGCTGTAAAAGTTGCAACTTCATGGACGTGAAGTTTCTGCACCCAACCTCACTCAGGTGAACAGTAAAATAAATAATAAACTGAATGTTTTTATGGCAAACTTTACCAAATGTTCTAAAGGCTTACAAAGTTTCATCGTGAAATTACATTTGTGGAAGTCATGGCAACAAAACAGAATCGATACTCTGAAAATGTTATTTTCAAAAATATTTTAGAGCACTGATTTCGTTTTTTTGTCACACTTCCACAAATGTGATTTGGGTCGGTGCGATTCCAATTAATCAGCGGTTAAGAGCATCTACAGCCGGGCACCCTAAGCCGTTCTCAAACGCTCTGACGGTCCGTTCGGTCACGATTTTTTGACCCAGACGGACCCCTCAAACGATCGGGCTGACCGGCACCCCTCATATTCAGCCCAAATATGGGGTGGATATGGGGGCAACCAGGCGCGTCCGCCGACCCCGCTGCAGGTCTTAGTGGTCTCACCTGCAGCGATTGAAATTCCGTCATCTCTCATCGGGGCACCAAAAATTTAGTTCCACATCGCCGGGCGAGGCGGACGCCGGCCGACCTAAATAGCCATGCCGGCGAATGGTGGCCAACTTCTCTGTTGTTGTGTAGGTCTATCAATTATCGTTGCTGCGAGATAACTCGACACTAGCTTGCATTTCATTAGTTGATGATTGTTCGTTGAGTATCAAGTTCTTCTCGTTCATGTACGTTGATACCCCTACTACAATGACAATAGAATTTTTTTTGTTCATCGATTTTTTTTTGACAAATTGGGATGATCGTCGACCTAGTGCCAAGCTTCTGCACGACCCGGCTATTTAAGTCGGTCGACTAGCACGTCACACAGCAAGGTGAAACTAATACATGTGTGAAAAATCTTAACTATAAGCAATTTTCGGTCTGTTTTGACAGCCCAGCCGGCCCAAGACAGACGGGATGATCGTTGTGCATGGCGCTGCATGTAATAGGTGTTTCGAAAATACGATATGTGATTGCAAATGATTAATTTTAAGGCCCACCCGCTCGGACGCGTCCGGATGCTGGTCCGGGTTTGAAGGCCCACATTTGCAAACTGGGGCTGTAGATGCTCTAAGAGTAGGGAGCGAGCTGCCATGGTGTAGGTAGGTCGACCCACTAGCTTTGAGCCCCACTTGCTTTTGCCCACTCGTTTCTGACTCTTTCTGCAAACGTGGACAACTTTCTAACTTTACAGTGGACCTCAAATGAATAAATTAAATAACAGTTGCTGGATTGGATAAAATGTGACAGTTCAAGTGCATATGGTGTAGTTTTTCTTTCCCCTAGTTTTAAAATTAAATTATCTAACCGAAGTTTCTAGTAGATTGTAATAGAGTCTCAGATTTTTTTCTGTTCATTTGCAATTTGGCCAGCTTATCTTCAAACAGGATTTGGAATGGTGCCCTAAGTTTGACAGATTGAAGACTCTCATACTCAATGAGTGGTTTACTGCTATTGACCTATTTTGCATTCTCAAACACTCTCCAATTCTTGAGAAGCTCATTCTTCAGCTCGGTAACACTAAGGTATATCATGTATATATAAAGATGTTGTCGTGTTATTAATTCAAATATGTTGATGTAAGTAAAGGTATTATCTTTATGTCTTTTATAGTAATGCATGTTTTGTATCTTGTAGAACTTTTTTGGAGCAACAAGATCCAAACAATAATTCAACGTGCGTGTCCAGTTTGGCTGTCAACATTAAATGTAGAAAAATTGATGAGGGTGTTCGCAAAAGTATAGAGGGTAGAATGCACAGTATAGTGCTCTGCATCCATCCACCAAGGACTGCCCTTGCCTCGCTTTATTTACGGTTGTCCTAGCCTGTTGTTGATTTGATTAACAGAGATTGGTAGCCAAATTACATAGGTTTCAACTTCTTTTAAGCCAAGCCCTCGCGAGTCTTGAAGCCTGCCAAACTATTTCTAACAACAACCGAAATTTATCGGGATGCAGTATATTTCCTCTATGTCAAAGTGCTATTCAGTATATTTGAAACTCATGTATATATCAACTAAGTACATCTTTGAGCCAAACTTATTGTGCCTTGTCTTGTTTCTGCAGCTTCCAACATATGAGCTCAGCTCGGTCATGATGTTCGTATGAGGATTTATGTTTCTCTAAAGAGTCGTCTATAATGGTGCCATGTGCTGGCGGTT
Organism: Triticum timopheevii; assembly: GCA_963921465.1. Classification (NCBI taxonomy): domain Eukaryota; kingdom Viridiplantae; phylum Streptophyta; class Magnoliopsida; order Poales; family Poaceae; genus Triticum; species Triticum timopheevii. The sequence goes on along the minus strand of OY997272.1, from coordinate 552,182,475 downwards.
AGCCTGTTACCGTGATGTTTTAGTTTCTCCTTTCCATCTATTGTCTCTGCTGGAAATATGTCGTTGTGGTTTCTTTTGTGCAACTTAGCAAAACGGCCTAAACTTTGTTGAACCGGGAATATGCAACTCTTGATTTTTGTGCATGCATCCTTTATGTCCCTTTGCAGTGCTCAAACCCAGTGATTGTCGTCTGATCCTGGGTGTCCATGTGTGCTAATGCAGTTGCTTTCCTGTCGCCATGCCTGGTATGTATATACTGAACGTGAAGCGTAATCAGCGCAAGACGCAATATGAGAACCATTCATACATACGCCCTCCGTCCCATATTGTAAGACGTTTTTTGACATTAGTGTAGTGTCAAAAAAACGTCTTACATTATGAGACAGAGGGATTAGATTCTATTGATGGGTAATACTGCACTTAGATAGTCCCTCCGTGCCAAAATAAGAGTCTCAACTTTGTATTAAAGTTGGGACACTTATTTTAAGACGGAAGGAGTATCTGCCTAGTAGCCTCTGTATGGCCATTGCAATCTGCCCACGCACGGTCTAACCTTGGAAGACATGATGTAGCCATGCATGTTTTCACTCAGTTTAATTTACGTTTCTGAAAAAATCAGCTTGGCTATTATCAGGTTCTAGAGCTCTATTATCATCTTGTTTCAGGGTCACGGTTTCATTACGAATACCAGAGTAGGATAGATGATATCTAAACTAACATTAATCCCTTTTGGTAAAAATTTCGATCGCCAAAGTCATAAGCATGTGATGTTATTTCTAGCCTTGTTGACGAAGAAAATAGAAGTACTTTCTTGGGCTTATTCATTTAACAATTAGTTAATTAATTTTTGGCAACACTTATTTTCTTTTCATCATGTGCTCAAAATCGAGCGACCAAGATTGCACGTCCTTGCCGCTTCAATGTCGGCGTCAGTGAGAGGTCATGTTTGCGTTGGGCCGGCGTCAATACGGAGCGCTCGCTCTATAGCGGCGGGAGTGCGGGAACTTGCGTGGGACGGGAACACACGCAGGCGTGGGATAAGAGTTTTTTATGGGCCAGGGTAGTTATGAGTGGACGTGGCAGCGGCCTGCCGCCTACAAAACCCCCACTTTATCCGATTTACGAGAAAAAAGCGTTCGGACCGGATTGGATTGCCAATCTACACAGGACCATGTTGGATGGCAAAACACGTCTGAACCATAAGATCCAGATTAATTGTGAGCAGTTTAAAGGTCGATGTGGGAGATGCCCGGGGAATGAATCGTTCGCCCAGATCCTCCGGGAGCTGATCAATCAAAAGGAAAACGAAATTCTTGTTTTGTTTTGACCCCTTCGAAACGGAGAAGGAAGAAAAGTCTGGCAATGGCATTGGGAGACCCAATGAAGTACGAGTGTTTTGTTTCCTCTAGGCACGCACAGCACACCTACGGGACAGCGGCACTGTTACACCCACTCGGCGCTCACCACAACCATCGTTTCCTGCACACCGACGGGACAGCGGCACTGTTACACCTGGGCCGGCCGGCTCAGCGATGACGCGCTTGGCACATCCGAAATGCGCGGGCCTTGTAGTATAAAAGGCGGCCATCGGAGCTCCCATCGCCTCATCGCTCCCCGTTGCAAACACGACACCACAACACAGACGCAAGAACTAATTCTCCGGCCGGCCGGACCTCGAGCGCGTCAGTCGGGATGGCACCCACGGCGGCGGAGCAGCACACGAGGAAGGTGGTGGGACTGGCGGCGCGCGACGCCTCCGGCCATCTCTCTCCGCTCGCCATCACCCGGAGGTACGTACGCACGCACGCACGCACGCAAGCCAGTCGCTAGCTCTCTCGTGCTTAAGGTTTAACACTTTGTCCGGCGGTGTAGCCAGCACGCGGCACGCCTCCGCATGAGGCAGCGCCGCCGTACGTCGTGCGACTATGTGTGGCCGGGCGCGCCGGCGCCGTCCGGTCCGGTTTGGTGTTCGCTAGTTTTCCCTCGTGCCCAGGCCGGTTGCATTGCATGCATGGTTCCGTGGAATAATTTAATTTGTTCTCATCATCAAATTGTCTTGTAACGGACGATGATCAACGGTCCACTGGATCTGGATTTCGCGAAATTAATCTGAAATCAACAATCCTTCAATGTTCTGAACTACTATGATTTCAGTGAATTTCTGCGATCAACGGTGGCCTTGCTCAACTTCTTTATCCCGTACATATCTCCTTTGTTCCGATGCAGATTCTCAAAATAGTCTCTGTGGCATGTAAATTTCTTTCCCTGGATTCATACATGGACCATGGTGGTTATTCTGCTGCTTTATGTGTTATTTTTAATATGAAATTCGGCCTTCACTTGCAAATAGTATGAATTGTCATGTGTCCAATACAACCGTAACAAGTAGTGTAAATTATCATGTGTCCAGTACTAAAACCATGACGTCGACACCCATCTTTTTCTTCGTCTTTGGAGTTTTCAGGCGACACCGCTGTTAGTTGTAAAAGCCACATACTTGTGATGTGTCACTCCTACTGACTTGTCACTATTAGCTTGTAGTGCAATTCCTTTGCCTCTGCGCCCTTGTGGTTCTTACTCTTCCTATGTGTGGTATGAATCAAGTGGCTCATGTGGGCAAACCTCAATGGTACACCTGTTTCGATGACTTCATTGATTAGTACTCTCCCCGTTCACTATTGTAAGATGTCTTGGATATTTCAATATAAGCTATATATGAACCGAGGCAAAGAAATAGTGAATACATTTGCTATCAACGTCGACACCAACTTTTTTCCATGTTGTAATCTTTAGGTGACCCTACTGTTAGTTGTAAAGGCACATACATGTGATGTGTCACCCTCAGTTACTTGTCACTATTAGCTTGTAGTACAATTCCTTTGCCTTTGTGCGTGTGGTCTTTGCTCTTCCTATGTGGTGTATGAATCGAGTGGCTCGTGTAGTCATGTGGGCAAACCTCAATGGCACACCTGTTTCAACAACTTCACTGATTAGTACTTTACTAGGACTTAACTGGTCGGCAAAAAGGTTGTAGCGATTTTTTTTTTGTTATTACTCATTAGCTTGTTTGGATTGAAACTACTTGATCAGAAGAGGATTTAGTTTCCTAGAACTTTTTCTAAAGAATAAGCTATGCAATTTAAACATCATCACATCTTTTGTAAATAGTGAATACCTAGCTATTTAGGCTCATTTCATGCAATCATGCAAAGGTACCATCACAAGTTTGTCATAAAAATATTTTGATATTTTTATTTTACTTACATATTCGTATAAAGCAATTCTACCAACACGTGGGCATACCATGCCCATTAGGAAGCAGTAGTTTTGCAGTGGGAAATGAATGACTCTTGTAATTTGTAGATGGTGCTAGTGGTTTTATGTTGTTATCGTAACCGCGCTAGTATGGTATGAGCTGTATAAGGTGGTTGATGGATGGTTTTAGGATCTGCCGTCCTAGAATTTGCTTTGCAAATTCTTTTCTCAAACCTCTATTTTTCTGAAGAGTAATAATATGCCGAATTATGTGATTTGCTCAAAGGAGTAAGATTATTTGTATGAATGATAAAATTCAACAGCTTGATTAGACAAGGAAAATAGGAAAACAAAAATTGATCCTTTTGCATGTATGACTGATTGTTTGGATTTTGAACCTTGTTGACCGTGTCGGTCTGTGTGTGAGTGTGTTGTGAACCTTGTTCTTGAGGGATTCAGTTATCTAAACCAGGCATCTGCCTCTTTGATAAAAATAAATAAAAAAACTGAGACTAGTTGTGTCAGCAAGCACTGAATTGAGTTGATAGACGAAACCATGATTTATTATCCTGATTTACACACTTGAATGTACTCCCTCCATTCCAAAAATTTTGAAGTTCTATGTTTAAGTCAATCTTCTTTAAGTTTAACCAAATCTATAAAAAAATATACACCAACATTTTCAAGACAATTTAGTTTATGTAGATTCATCATAAAATATATTTTCATACTACATACTTTTGACTTTGTATAGTTATCAAAAAATTTCCTATAACTTGGTCAGACAAACCTGGAACTCCAAATATTCAGGAATAGAGGTACGTAGTATGTAAGGGCTTCTCCAAAGAGGACCCTCAAACCTCTACTATATGTCCGGACCACTTCTGTCATCCAACGGGAATCTGTATATGTCCGCTTAGCAGTCTGCACGTATGGATTTCGGTATCCAAGAGACAAACGTGGGATGAGGGTGGTGGTGAGGGGGCTTTGCCGGAGTCCGGACATGCATTTGACCAATCACATGCATGGTCCCTCTCTTCTCTCTCTCGTCCCAACCAGACACTAAACACAAATATCCCATCACATGCATGGTCCCCACCTACTTTTTCTCCTTTCAACAGGATACTTTGTGATTAGCATTGGATGGCTCCCTCATGCATCATGTCCGCGGACCATGCCCGGTCATAAAAACAGACATATACCAGAGACATTTACGGCTCAACTTTGGATATGCCCTAATAGCGTTTCTTTTTATGATGTTCATGTTTCTTATGGTTCTTGCTTCAGGAGCACTGGAGATGACGATGTGGTGATCAAGATTCTGTACTGCGGGATCTGCCACTCTGACCTACACAGCATCAAGAACGATTGGAAGAACGCCAAATACCCCATGGTCCCTGGGCATGAGATCGCTGGCGAGGTCAATGAGGTCGGCAAGAATGTGACCAAGTTCAAGATCGGTGACCGTGTGGGCGTCGGGTGCATGGTGAACTCGTGCCAGTCCTGCGAGAGCTGCAACAAGGGCTTCGAGAATCTCTGCCCAGGCATAATCCCCACCTACAACTTGGTTGACCTTGATGGCACCATCACCTACGGCGGCTACTCTAGCATGGTGGTGGTGCATGAGCGGTTCGTGGTCCGGATCCCCGACACCATTCCACTGGACAAGGGTGCACCGCTGCTGTGTGCTGGCATCACCGTGTACAGCCCAATGAAGTACCACGGTCTAAACGTTCCGGGGATGCACCTCGGTGTGCTGGGACTAGGCGAGCTGGGCCATGTTGCTGTTAAGTTCGGCAAAGCCTTCGGGATGAAGGTAACAGTGATCAGCTCTTCGCCGGGGAAGAAGCAAGAGGCCCTCGAGAGGCTAGGCGCCGACGCGTTCATTGTCAGCAAGAACGACGAGGAGATGAAGGTATGCAAATGTTTCCGATCACCAATTTTTTTCAACTCAAATTGATTTATATTAGACCAGCAGAATATTGGACACGACCAAGATATATGGTACTAAACTCAAAGACACAAGAACAACCCTAAGGCCTAAACAAAGGACCTACGACCATTGAAGTACCTGCAAAGACCTATAAAGGAAGAATTGCCACAATAGCACATCGCAGCATACCATGGAGATTTGCAACAACACCAAGCATATCGGCACGAGGATCACCCTGATCTAGGCAGACATCAGGATACTATCGCTCGAAAACAATGTTACCGCAGCCGATGCAGCGTCGACAAACAACACACAAAATCAACCCGTCGTCAACAAGTAACAAACAAGAACAAAATCTTCCAGGCTCCTTGATAACAACGCAAGAAGCTTCATCGAGACCGGATTGTAGTAGGGCGACTTTTATTTTAGATGACGCCATCATCCATTGGAGTGATGTCGCCGCGAGACCAAAACCTGCTACACAAAGACGAGAGACGAAAATCCCCTCCCCTCCAACCCGCGATCCGGAGCGGAGTGAAGAGGATATATTTTTTTGGCGGCTAAGGTTTCTTCACGGGTCTTTTGTTTAAATTGTTTCCAATCACCAATTAATCAAGCAAGACTATAGATTGTTCTTTTAGTTCATGTGTGCTTACTGCTTACTGCTTACTGCTTTAATTTAAATTTAGACGTGTCACCTTTGCAGGCCGCAATGAGTAGGATGGATGGCATCATAAACACGGTGTCTGCAAACATCCCCATGGCCCCTCTCTTGGGGCTACTGAAACCCAACGGCAAGATGATCATGGTTGGTCTCCCAGAGAAGCCTATGGAGATCTCTCCCTTTGCTCTGGTTGCCAGTAAGTCATCCGACCTCACAGACTTAGCTATATACTAGATTTTTTTTTCAAAACTGTGATCATTTTTATAGCAACTTCGGAATCTATAGGTGCTTACGCAAGAAAATCAAAACTAGCACCTGGTCAGCCTCCAGTTGGCCGAAGAGGGGCTTTTCAGCCTACGGTTGACCGAAGTGGGCTCTTCGGCCTCGCGTTGGCCGAAGAGTCGCCCAACTGGGCCGAGAAGGACTCTTTGGTCAACCGTAGGCCGAAGAGTACTCTTTGGTGAACCGTTTAATTCAGATGTACTTGTATCTTAGTTATCGGTTGTGAACATTGCACAGAGTGTCGTGGTTCTGGACGCTGCACAGAGGGATGTGGGGGACTATGTGCCAGACGAGGAACGAACAACACCAACGCCACCCCCTCGGCAGCACGAAGCTGCACCTCCTCCTCACCAGCCAAACCGCCTCCTCTTCCTCAGCCCACCACGGCTTCTCCTCCTCCTCACCCCACCATGACTCCAACTCACTTGTACGCACAAATAACTATCCCATAGGAAAAAAAATGACCGTAGGCCGGTGGAGATGGCTACGATCTACCGTTTCTGTGGTTTGGATTCGAAAATAGGTGGAGAAACGAAGAGATCAGAGAGGGGGCGACGTACAAAGAGGAACCAGAGAGAGAGAGCAAGAACAGCGAGAGGAAAAAGAACCAGCTCGGGCCTTGTCCAAAGGTCTTCGGCCACTGGTTAGCCGACAAGGTTTTCGGCCGCGGGCTGGCCGAAGAGGCCCGTCTTCGGCCCAGCTCACACACTCTTCGGCCTACGCGTAATCGAAGAGGCCTCTTCGGGCTTCGGCTGGCCGAAAAGACACTCTTCCGGCAATGGCTGACCGACGGGTTGCTAATTTTGCAAATAACGTGTTAGCACTGCTAGTTTTCGAAGTTGCTACAAAAAATGTCCTTTTTGAAAAAACAAATCTATATGCCATACCCTCTCTGGTCTAACAATTTTAAGAAACCATGCATTGCATTATTGACCACAGATATTTAGTTGTGTGCGTAACTAACTGGTACACATCCTATCGTACGTGTGGCTCATTGTATGTACAGCGAACAAGACCCTGGCCGGGAGCCTCATTGGCGGTATGAGGGACACCCAGGAGATGCTTGACCTCGCTGCCAAGCACTGCGTGACGGCGGACATCGAAGTGATCGGCGCCGAGTACGTGAACACGGCCATGGAGCGCCTTGCCAAGGCCGATGTCAGGTATCGATTTGTCATCGACATCGGCAACACCCTCGACAAGACCGCCGCCGCCACCACCGAGTGACTCTGCCTCTCTGCTCTTGTCAGCAGTAGCAAGAAACAATCTAAAATCACTTTTTGGGTGTGTAAACCCTCGTGTACGCGATGCCATATTTATTTCTCTAATAATAAAACGGCTATCGCTTCTTGCTGTACATCACTGTAATTACTCTCAAAGTTGTCATAAATTACCTACTATGACATCCATAAGTGAAGAAAAAACAACTCGTTTTTCTCTCGAAATCGCACCCGGGCTCTGTAGTTCTTATACATACTGCTGCACAAAAAGGAAGTAAGCACACAAGCAGTGCAGTGGCTATGACCTTCTTGCTCCTCACGGGGGTTCGATCCCTTGTTCCCTACTCTTTTCTCTCCTTTTTTCCACTCCCAAGCGCGCCCGCTCCTCCCTCACATGCTGATTTCTGTTTTCTATTTTATTTTATTTTACTTTCTCATTTCTGTTTTAGTTTTTTCTTATTTAAATTAATTCATGATTTTCAAAAGAACAAAATTTCAAAAGGTTTAAGTTTTTCTAAAAATATTGAGAAATCATGAACTGTTTGTGATTTCAAAATCAATTTGGAAAATCATAAAATGATCATGATTTCAAAAAAAGTGTTCACATATTATAGAAAACATAATTTAAAATAAATGTTCATGATTGTTTTAAGGATCCAGTATTCAAACAATATTCAGGAATTTAAAGATCCAGTATTTTTCTCTCCTTTTTTCTCTCGCAAGCGCGCCTACTCCTCCCGCACGTGGTAATGGGCCGGCCCATTTGCAGGTTGCAGCGCCCTGTTTTCTATTTCATTTTTTGCTTTTTACGTTCTTATTTCTGTTTTTGTTTTTTCTTCTTTAAATTAATTCATGATTTCCAGAAGAACCAAATTTCAAAAGGTTGTGAGTTTAAAAAAAAGGTATTGAGAAATCATAAACTGTTTGTGAATTCAAAAATCATAAAATGATCATGATTTCGAAAAATAGTTCACGTATTATAAAAAATATCACGATTTCAAATAGATGTTCATGATTTTTTTAAGATCCAGTTTTCAAAAAATATCAGGGAATTATATAAAAATGTCCATGAAATTTTAGAATATTTTTGCTATAATTAAAACAGATACGTAAATAATTGACATAGAACCGCCGCTTACATAGATGTTTTATTAGGGGATCTGTAGAGGTCGTTTTATGATTTTATTTAGTCCCTCGCTTTGGGTAAAAAAATGGTTTTCGTGTCTTGTACAACGCCGAGGCCCCAAAAATTGCACAACTTCTTATGGGTTAGTTTTTGTAAGCTATATAAAATTGACTAAATTTTTATTTTGCCTCGATAGTCCATACACAGTTACGTTTATTCTAGTGTCAGCTACGCTAGGTCAAGGCGAAAAACGCATTCATCAGTCTAGCTCAGGCAGGGTCCATCAATGCAGTCTGCTCAGCGACATTTTTGTTGTTGTGACGCTTTAGGAAATCAAGTGAGACCATCACATTTTTTTAAATGACTTTCTAAAAGTCCCTTATCTCGTCATGACATCACTCAGACATAATTTCTGAAATGACATTTTCAAAGTCCTTATCTCACCCTGGCATTTGATTCAGACTTCTTTTATATCTATCACACGTGCATAATCTAATAGTTTTTCTTCCGTTGCAACGCAAGGGCATATTTGCTTGTGTATTTATATGCAATGTAATGATGAAAGATAGTAGTACATGAATTCTTCTTCCTATTGGCAGATGTTGCATGATATCCAAAGAAATCATATCTTCTACACACCATCTGTTGTGTCATCTTATTGCCTAACATTTTTCTAGTACAAACATGGTTGGATTTTGCTGATGATCTAGATGGTATTTTCTTTCTCTCCGATTTACGTAGCGATGTGGCAAATATGCTGAGTAACGTACATTTAAAAAGGGTATGATCTTTTCAAAATTTTCATGATATTTCTATTGCCCCTTTGATAGAATGGGCAGGTGCGGAAACACACGCTGTCATTAAACCCACATTATAAATACACTTGTATTTAATTATACTCCGGGCAAAAGCTTAGCTCGACCGCGTTCGATGCATGCCGACGGCATCCTATCCTAGGATATCGTTTCCTCCTTGGAGGTGGCGTCATGGAGCCCCTTCACCTCCCTTGTCGTTTCAGTCTCGGGCTTCCGGGTGAAAACCCAATTTCCAACCTTGGTTGGAGCGGGCGTCGATGGCGTTCGTGCTTCCCTCTTAGAGGTCTGGTCCTTTGACGGTGGCTCCCGTGGCTCTGTGATATCGACGTCGGCCAGGCGGGTGCGCGGCCTTAGGGTTAGTGTGGAAGTTGGAGCGGCGGCTCCACAAATGTCATGTGTGTTTGGTGTTGACTTTGGTTGCCTAGGTGATAGAGCCATCGACTCGACTGGTTCGTGGCCTCGAGGCAAGAGTGGAAGTCGGAGCGGCGACTCTGGTATTCTCCTGTGTTTAGTGTTGGCCTTGGTCGCTTGGGTGGCAGTGTCATCGGCTAGTTTGGTACGCGGCCTCAGGGTTGATGTGGAAGTCGGAGCGGCAGCTCCGGAGCCCTTTATAGTGTTGTAGGGTGTCGTCTCCGGCCTGGCAGGGTCGTTTGCTCGACTGGTGCGTAGACTCGGGGCTGGCGTGTACGTGTCTCACAAATGTATTGGTTTTCGTCCAATTTTCCTTATTAACTAGTGTACGTGTCTCGCAAATGTATTGGTTTTTTAACATGCTCGCTCTTACCTTTTTTTTTCACAGGAGAGGTAAGAGTATAAAATAAATCTGAGTCGTTGATTACATTAACTAGTGAGTTTGATTAACTCTTACTTTTTTACCTTCCATGCAAAAAAGAGAAGGTAAGAAGGAGCATGTTTAAAATTGCTCAAAATACATACATCAGTTCATGCCTGAATTGTATTATTAGGAAATTCAGCCGGAATTCAACTAAAATTGATTCCACCCATGTTACTTGTTACAGAGAACGATTCATTTGCAACAAAATGTGATATTTTTTAAGAAATAATGCAAGAACGAGAGAGAGTGAGAGAGATACGTTTTTTTTAGGCAAACTCCGAAGCTTTATTACGTCGTTACAATGTTTACATGGACGAAAGAAAGTCCGTCCGGCTGTCCCAATCAAACATTTCGGCCAGCCGGAAGGGATAAGGCATGCTTCGCGAGTTTGTGAGCTTCGATATTCGAGCTCCTAAATTCATGGCAAAAATTACACAAAAGGAAATTTGATCTATGCTCTACTATTTCATGTATGATCGCCCCATAAGCTGTAGGATTGTTGGCTCGGATGTCCTCGAACCTTCGAATCGGACGCCACTTGTATGAAACATTGAGGTCATCCGCAAGGGCCAACGCCTCCCTGATCGTCATGCACTCAAGAGTGGCCGGATCGGAAATTCCTGCAAAAACCACAGCCGAAGCTCCCAGAAAATGACCATCAGAGTCTCTTGATATTGCCGCAACAGAGCCATGTCTCCTACCCCTCCCCACTGCAGCATCCACATTCAGTTTTGTCAGCCCTGTTGGTGGGGGAATCCAGCTTGTCGGGCGAGGAATGGTGAAGCCACCCCGTCTCGTTTTAACAGTTTTGATAGTTTCCAGTTCCCTTATGTAGGACTGAATAAATCCATGTACCTGAAAAGGACTTTGGTATATCTGCTCATGGATCGCTTTCGGCACGCTCCCCACAAGGCCCATAGTGTGACCACGAGTGTTGTAAAACTCTCCTGGGATAGTGCATCATGCATGGCGGAGAGCCATCTCCTCGCGTCCCCTTCTTCATTCTTACTCAGTGCATCGATGATATTCTCAGATGACAAAGCCCACGTACTCCGGGAAACCATGCAGTTACGTAATGGAGGAAGAGGCGCTGGATGGAGAGAGATTCCGAGGCCTTGTTCCTCCGCAACTGAATCTGAATGGGCCGGGCGGGCGGGTGAGAGTTAGTTAGAGCTATACTGGAGTGAGCTGCCATGGTGGTAGCAGGTTGGGATGTCACATCCACACTCGATCCACAACCATTCGTCCCACCAACACAGCTCAAATGGCTCACGACCTCGTGCTTGTCCCGCTCATGAGTTTGGCTTCATTCATGCATGTTACAATTGTAAAGTTTACATTAAGCTGCGAAAATTCTCAAGTGTACGTGCTCGGTCTTGCGTCGATTCTCGCGTCGTCCTAGCTACTCATGAGTTCGGCTTCGTTCATATTGTTAACGCAGACAAGACAGGCGTGTACATCAGTTGATTAAGCTGCGAAAACTCTTTAAATGTACGTGATTGGGCTCACGTCCTCGTCCATCATCCCGCTCATGAGTATGGCTTCATGCATATTGATGATGTAGACATAACAAGCGCAAAGTTTACATCAGGTGATTACCTGCGAAAACTTTTAAGTGTGTGTGCTCGAACTCATGTCCCTGCGTGTCGTCCCACTCATGAGTTTGGCTTCGTGCATATTGATGATGCATATAGAACAATTAAGCTGCGAAAACTCCTAAGTGTGTGTGCTTCGGCTCACGTCCTCACGTGTTATCCCTGCCCATGCATTTTGTTTCGTGCATATTGATGATTCAGAGAGGACAAGCGCAAAGTTTTCATCAGGTGATTAAGCTGTGAAAACTCTTAAGCGTGCGTGCTCAGGCCCATGTCCTCGTGCATCGTCCCGCTCATGGGTTTGACTTCGTGCATATGTATGATGAAGACAATCACGAAGTTTCCATCAATGATTAAGCTGGGAAAACTCTATTGAGCTATGCCGGTGGCCAAGATCCATCCATTGGCCATGCACGGCCCCCGCGTCGCCTAGGTTAGTCGACACATGCGGCAACTCAACCCCCGCCGCCAGGAGCGCCCTCCGCTTTCCCCTCTCCCCTCGCAGCCGGTGGCCACCTCCGGCAAAGCCCGCGTGGTGGTGGCGGCAGCGGGGTCTTCTCCGTCACTCGGTGCTAGTCATAGCTGGTGGCGGCGGGTGATAACAATGCTTCTGCATTGTTTTCTTTTTGGAGGCGTTGCTTTTGAAGAACATTTTTTGTAGTCCGGGTGTTGTCTTTGGTAGTGGTTAGTGTTGTTGTTACTGTTTAATCACTACGAGATAGTCTTTGTTTTTAAATTTCTTTCTTTTTTTGTTGTTGACTGTATGCATCCTTAATGTCTTCCGATATCTTGTTGGTGCAGAGACTGGTATAACTGATATCTTCGTGATATTAATTTATTTCTTTTTCCCAAAAGAAAAAGTTGTGAAAACTCTCAAGTGTTCTTGATCGGCTCGCTTTGTTTATATCCACTGAGCATCTCCTTATCCCGGCCTCTCCGTATTAAATTTATAATCCAGAGGTATGAAGTGCTGATATAAAAAGATATTGCCTTCGTAATTTAATATAAGATGTTTTAAGTGCTACAATATGTCTTATATTATTTTTGCAAAAAAAGTCTTATATTAAATTACAGAGTGAATGGTACGTAAAGTAGGTGGCGACTTGCTTGGGACAGGTTGCACCAACTTTATTATACTATTAAAAGTGAAAAATTACCACATCCGGTGGTGAAGCATTTCCGCCTATATGTACCACTATCCCCCTTATAGAAAAAACAAACAAACAAACCAACTCTTGCCTCGCTGAGTCCAGAGCGAATTGTTGGTATAAGAATCCTGTTAGACACCATGACTCCAAAAATTGAATCTTTAGACACTCCTTGCATATTAACTGCCATGAGACTATCAGGTGATACTACATCATAAATGCTCCTATGATACCAACTTTGAAAAACTAACTTTAATTGTTTAAAAAAGTTCTAAAAAAATGAATATTCACAGCGTATGTGATTACAACCCCCTAAAAAACCAGATCCAAATTTAAAATACACATTGAGAAACAAAAATGACAAATCTAACATGAATAGTGTCACACAAAGTCAAAAGCAGAATTGACATTATTCACATCTCGATTTGTCTTTTTCCTTTCTCAATGTGCATTTCGAGTGTGAAGCTGGAAGGGGTTGTAGACACATTCCTTGTGAACATTCATGATATTTTTTCAGATGATTTTATACATTTAGAATTGGCTTTTTTAAGGTATCATGGGAGCATTTAAGGTGTGGTATCACTGAGTATTCTCTCGTTACGTACCCTCACTGTGAGATTTACCAGTTCTCCAAATATGTGTTTAATTCATTTCAAATTCTAATAATTACACTTTTTGGCGGACCCTAATCAATCATACTGGGATCAAATGTCCACTTGAACAACAAACTTAGGATTAAATTTTCATTTGGAGATCGTACACAAATTAATTTCGTTGTGGTACGACTCCATGTGAGCACCAACCAGAGCCTGCTTCCATGATCACTAGCTAGGCAAGCACAACCACCTACACTGGCACACAAAAAAAGACCCGAATATCTGGTGACTGATTATCTGGGAGCTGCTCCCATCGAACGATTCATTCGCCAGGGAAGCTGCTCCCAGCGATCATTTTTGGTCGTTCGTTAGGGGGCAGGCCAGGGCGACCTCGTTTGACGGTTAACTATTTTTATTTTTAAAAATGTCAAGAACCAAAAATATATATTTTATAAGAAAATAGAGAAAACCTGATTTTTATGAAACTCCATTCTCCGAGTTATGAAATATGGCATGTTACTCTACAAAACTGTCATTTCTCTCATTTATGAATTTACAATGTGTATGATAAAAAAGGTCTTGTGGTATAGAAAAAAACTTGCCATGCTAAACTTTAAAACTACATCCTCTAGATAAATATGCCATGGACAAAAAGTACACATTTTCTTATATAAACCGAGAAAAACATAAATTTATAAATGACACACTCTGAATAATATGAAAATTGCCATGCTACTTTACAAAATTGTCATTTCTATAATTTATAATTTACTATGATAATAAAAAATGCCATGCCAACAAAAATGAAATTGCCATCGTCTTAATAATAAAACTATGGCAATGATAAATCCCGAATGTTCGGATTTTAAGCATGGCAACCCGAACATTTTTTATGGCAACTTTAGTTCATGTGAGGTTGGCAAACATTGCAATTTTCTGAAAAAAAAAACGAACTGGGACAAAGTTGGCATGTCTTAACAACTAAAGTTGCCACCTCGAGTCAACTAAAATTGCCATGTAAAAACGTTCGGGGTGAAATGCTTAAAATCTGAATGTTCGGATTTTATCGGGGTCCTAAAACTAGCATCCTCTTAATAATATAAATGGCATGCTCTCAATAATAAAACTACCAACCTGTTAATAATAAACTACAATCCTCCTAATAATAAAAATTTCATGTTCACCCGCAAAAAAAGTTTCCATGTTATTAATAATAAAAATGCCCTGATCTTAATCATAAAAGTTCTATCCTCTTGACCATAAAAAAGCCATATTACTAATAATTAAAATGACATGCATAAGAAAATTTCCATCCTCTTAATAATAAAAATGAGATGTTACTAATTATTAAAATGACATGCTCTTAATAAAAAATTGCCATGATGGCATTAGAAAAAGAACCTGAAAAGTGACATCTACATTTAATAAAAAGGCACATGGGACATTTGGAAAAATTCCCATGTAAAAGAGGATATTTTTTTTGTTCTATCAATATTGGGGGAAATACTGGATTTTTTAATTAAAGTTAAAAAAAAGAATTCAGCTTCAAAATATACACAAAACAGTTTTAGTCCAGTGCGCACGCAGTTGCTTCAGTCCAAGTGGTGAAAGGGGGTCTTTGGTTAGAGTCCCCTGGGTACATTTTTTGAGAGAGAAAATAAAAGAGATTGTTTGCCAAAAAAAAAATGCTTCACAGCGAACAACTGCAGCTGGTCTACGATCTCAAAGAAAAAAAAATGCAACTGGTCTACGCGGCGTTGGCCATGTGCCGGCACCCGTGTGACGGCCACCGTGGTTGCACTCCAGGAGAGCGTTCGTCAGATAGCATTTCACACCGGCACGGCCGTTACTTACAATCTTGGGCGTCAATATATCTACCATTCCCTCTCGTCTTAAAGTTAGTTAGCTATGCCATTTCCTCATGGATAAAATGCATGCTTTCTACTAACTAATTCGACCCTGACACGGCTGGTCACTGTGGTAAGCAGCAATCTCAAACTAAAGTAGTAAAGTACGTACCACGTACTTGGATTCTGGCTGTTTGAAGAGGGAATGGTAGATTGCCGGTCGGCATGGCCACGACAGGGAACGGTAGGTCGATTGACAAAGTGTAGGAACGGTAGATGATTTTACGAGGGAGTCGCGCACTCAAATTTGCCCTATAAAAGCCTTCACTTCTTGTCTGCACGTCGATCGATCAGCACCGCAGCACGACACGAGATCGACCATCACCATGCTTCAAGAGCTCGTAGTACTAGCGATCCTCTACGTCCTTCTCCACTACCTCACGCGCACCATCCTCCGGACCAAGCGCGCGTCGCCGCTGCCGCTGCCTCCCGGCCCGAGAGGCTACCCGGTGGTCGGCGCGCTGCCGCTGCTGGGCCGGGCGCCGCACCGGGCGCTCGCCGCTCTGGCCAGGCTGCACGGGCCGATCATGCACCTGACCCTCGGCAGGCAGGGCGTCGTGGTGGCCTCCACGCCGGACGCGGCGCGCCTCTTCCTCAGGGACCACGGCGGCAGCTTCCTCGACCGGCCCGCGGACGACGTGGCGCCCACGGTGCTCGCGTACGGCGCCCAGGACCTCGTCTTCGCGCCCTACGGCCCCAGGTGGCGCCGCCTGCGCCGGGAGTGCAGCCTCGGCCTGCTCGGCCCCCAGGCGCTCGCCGACTGGGCCGACGCGCGCCGTGAGGAGGTCGGCCTCATGGTCCGCGCGATGAGCCGGCGGGGCGCGGCGGTGGAGGTGCCGGAGTTCCTGTTCTGCGCGATGGCCAACATGATCGGGCAGGCGGTGGTGGGCCGGCGGGTGCTGGACGAGGCCGGGGGCGAGGAGGCGACGGAGTTCAAGGAGATGGTGGTGGAGCTGATGACCACGGCCGGGCTAGTGAACCTCGGTGACTTCCTGCCGGCCTTGGCGTGGATGGACCTGCAGGGGCTCGGCCGGAGGATGCGCCGGCTGTCGGCGAGGCTCGACAGGGTCTGGAGCCGGCTGCTGTCCGAACACGAGGCGGCCGTGGCCCACAGTGACAGGCAGCACGGCCGCCATCCGAACCTTGTCGACCGGCTGATCGCCTGTCGTGGCGATGCCCGTGCCGGAGAGGACGGCGTCACTGACCTCAACATCAAAGCTCTACTTAACGTACGTACACTCTCGATCCCTCCTCTCTCTGTAAATAACCAGACATGCTGCTCACACATGCATGACACTTGCATGCGTGCATGCAGAACCTGTTCACGGCGGGGACGGACACGTCGTCGAGCACCATCGAGTGGGCGCTGGCGGAGATGCTGGCGAACCCGGCGATCCTCCGACGAGCACATGCGGAGATGGACGGCGTGGTGGGCCGAGACCGCCTCCTCCAGGAATCCGACGTCCCGCACCTCCCCTACCTCCACGCCATCTGCAAGGAGACGTTCCGCATGCACCCGTCGACGCCGCTCAGCCTGCCCCGCCTCTCCACCGAGCCATGCACGGTGCAGGGGTACCACATCCCGGAGGGCACGAGGCTGCTCGTCAACATCTGGGCCATCGGCCGGGACCCCGCGGCGTGGCCGGAGCCGGCGAGGTTCGACCCCGACAGGTTCACGACGGAGGAGGGGAGGAAGGTGGAGCCCCTCGGGAGCCACTTCGAGCTCATCCCGTTCGGCGCCGGCAGGAGGATTTGCGCGGGCGCGCGCATGGGGGTGGCGCTCGTGCACCACATACTGGGCGCGCTGGTGCACGCCTTCGACTGGGAGATGCCGGTGCCGGAGGGGGCCGGGATGGACATGGAGGAGGAGTTCGGCCTCGCGCTGCAGAAGAAGGTGCCGCTCAGGGCCGCCGTGCGCCCGCGCCTCGCACCCGCCGCGTACCAGTGATCTCATGACACGAACGTGCTGCTGTGCTGTATCTGCTATGTAGAATAATAAATGAAGTAAAAGTCCCTGCAGAATGAACTCATGGACTCAAACCGTATTGCTGAGGGCATCTCCAATAGTTGTACTCCCTCCGTTCCTAAATATTTGTCTTTTAAAGATTTTAAATGGACTACTACATACGGATGTATCTAGACATATTTTAGAGTATAGATTCACTCATGTTGCTTCGTATATAGTCACTTGTTGAAATCTCTAGAAAGACAAATAGTATTTAGGAACAGAGGGAGTATCATGTATGAATAACCATGATCGATGGCTATGGCGCGGATTGAGTCCAATGATCGACTCCTGATTTAGTATAGTAGAAACATTTGACAAACTATTAGTAATTCAAATTATGGTGCACTGACGCACTCCCTCCTTCTTAAATACAAGTCTTTTTAGAGATTTAAATAAGAACTACTCGCTCCGTCCCCGTAATATAAAAGCGTTTTTTAAGCTAACACACATATTTTAAAATGTTGATTCACTCATTTTGCTCTATATATAATCCACATTGGAATCTCTAAAATGACTTGTATTTAAAAACTGAGGGAGTAGATGCCAATTGAGGTACATTTGTTCATAATAGGTGAATTATCACAAGCAAATTGATAGAAGTATTGTACAAATCATCATTGAGCATAATGTTGCACAAAAGCAGGGAAGCAACATCGTTTGAATCAAGATTTGGCCACATATTTGGCTACCAAAATGTTGATGCATGTCAGCAGAAATTTCATGCAAATATGGAAAGAAAGGCTAATGATATCGTCACCTTCATTGGTGTGGTCGGTATCTTTTTTAGTGGATGTCATTTAAGTTAATGTCATCTCTATAAATACTCCTACCATTAACCCCGACCTAGCGCTCACCGTTGATGCCTTGCATCTATCATTGGTGTCGTCTCCAGCACAACATGTCTTTGTAGGCCATGGTACCTCTTATTGGCATGTAGCCTTGCATGCCAATACGGAAAGAAGGGCAAATGATATCATCACCTCCGTTGGTGCCGACACCACATCTAACTCGACGTCGTTGGAATAGGAAAGGACAAATGGTACTTCTTGCTGGGGATAAAAGGATTGCTACAAAATTGGTGAAAACTTTTGTACTATTTGTATTTTCTTAGGGAGTAAGTAAACTGCTATTTGAATAAGGTGATATTAACCGAGTCATAACTTAGATTTTGATTTATGTTTTTGCTTATCTTGAGTTGCTTGAAAAGCCTTTGGTGTTTCGGTCAATTTGAAGATGGCGCTGAGGAGCACCAAGCCAGAGAAGGAGATGGCACGACGGGCCGTGATGTGGCCATCGAGGGCGAGCCGGGGACAGGGACGACACGGTCGGCTGCAAAATCACTGGCGACGAGAAGTCCGAGGATTGACGGGATGGGAGTGGGAGGGGGAGGGGGTTTCTTGGCATATAAAAAGGAATGTGGGAAGGGGTTAGAGGATGGTACGTGGGCTTTGCAAGTTTTCATCATCAAATATGATCGAACTTTATAGGTGCTTGCAAGTTTTCATGCCAAAAAACATTCGAGGAGCTCTACACAAGAAAAATATTTCAATGCTTGAAGTTTTGAGTACTTTTGGCACTGACATCTGAAACTCATGATATTCGAGGAGCTCTACATGATTTTTGACGAAAACTTGCAAGAACCTACAAACTTTGACCATATATGATGTCGCAAAGTTTCAGTTTTTTTGGATTTTTTCTACTTTTTTCGATTTACTGTTCATAGAGGGTGTAGAGTATACCTGGCCATACCTCGGGCCAGGCCGGGCCTAGCTAAGACCGACGCAAAAAACCCAGGCCCGGGCCCGGCCCGGCCATCGGGCCTGTTTTCTAGGCCCGAGCCCGGCCCGAACACGTAAAAGCCCGTCAGGCTTCGGGCCGGCCCGGCCCGACCTTTAGAAAAACGTGAAAACGATGGGCCCAGGCCCGGGCCCGGCCTTCGGGCTCAAAATCTAGGCCTGAGCCCGGCCCGGGAGCAGCGTCGGGCCGGGCCGGGTCGGGCTTTTTCGGGCCGGGCCGGGCTTCCCATGGCCAGGTCTAGTGTAGAGACCCAGGAGTTATCACATCTTTCTCATTCTTATATTATAAAAAATAAAATGATTGGCTACAAACTGATATGTATATTATATTCGAGACAAATTAGGCATCGCTATTTTGTCCTAGTCAAAACACATTTCATAATTGATATATGTGTCATCGTCTGCGAAAGCACATCTTACTGCAATTGTGATACATGTTGTTATTGTAATGATCAGGAGCTGGCAAGTCGTGGCGAGCTTGGCCGAAAGTGGTCTCTGTCACTCGCCATAGCATGTGGTACATCCGGAGCGGAGTGAAATTAGCAAACCAAGAGGTTGAATGCGACATTGCCAAATCGGGGAGATCATCTAGATCAATATTGGAGTATCATCTAGCAAAGGGGATTTCTCTGGTCCTCACTTACTGGATGTTGGCAGATCCCAAGTCGATCCTCCCCCCACATCGTGCCCGCCGATGAACCCATCACTGGCTCCACATGTGATGGCTATAGGCAAGGACGCGACGTGTGGGGAGGGGAACGCCGGAGGCCGGAGCAGAGGAAGAAGGAGCGGCGGCTGGGAGGCGGTCGCCGGCACGGGGGACGGAGTCGACGACGTGCCTTGACCCGTCGCCTCCACGCCGCGCATCGCCGTCGCTAGCCTCATCCCTGGCCTTTCTCGATCGGGCGGTGGCTGCAGGAATAGATGAACAGACGAACGGAGGTCGAGCGAAGAGGAGGAGGCCCGCTTTGCTAGTTCTATTTTCTCCAAGGCCGGAGCGGGCTTCGCGCGAGAGTGCAGGCCCAATGAACCAGAAGGATCGCTTTTAGCCTCTAGAGCAGCAGCCCATTAGGACAACTTGACTAGAAACGACCAGATCTGATGATTAGAAACGACCCGATCAAAAGAATGGACGGCCAGAACTGCATAGTGCGTGAGAGGGCAGGAAAGCGGTGCGGTTTTACTGTCCTAAAAAAAATGAGCAGGGCAATAATGACGCATGGGGAATCGAGATCTAGGGATTGCTCCGAACCCTCGTGGTTTAAGAGCATGATTGGTCCGATGCCAAAAGTTGGCATGCCAAATTTTGGCAACTGCCAAATATTGGCTAGAGATTGATTGCTTGCCAATTCTCGTTGCCAATCTCATAAAAAGTTGCCAAATGTTGGCAACTTTTAACTTTGCCAAATGTTGGCTTGCCAAATATTGGCAATGCCAAATGTTGGTACCAAACCAATTATGCTCTAAATACCGTAGGGATGGGATGGGAAGAAGTGTCTTCCCCTCCTTGTTCTTCCCCGCAGCCGGCGGCGGCCAGAGCTTCGACCTGTCCAGGAGTCATGCTCAGGTGATGCTACAGTCCTTTTCTTTGTCTCCAATACCCCAATCGACTTTGTGTTTTCCACTTTCCTCATGTTTCTGTTGATTTCGTTCCTGCACCCGCAGAACCCGCCACCTGTTCGACGAAATGCACGAGAAGGCTGTTGACACAGGCACGGATCCTTTCCGCGTCCTCTCCGACGATGTGCTCGAGCACATCCTTTCCCTTCTGCCGGGGGATGAAGCCCTACAGACTTGCGTGCTCGGTACCCAGTGGCGTGACCTCTGGAGGCGTAAAACCAGCTTGCGCTTCATCTTTGAGAACTGGTGAAGTTTTAGTCACAAGCGTTTCAATAAATTGGTGAAGCTGCTAATCCATCTTAGGGGGGATGCATCTCTGACCAATTGCCAGATCAATCCCTACAGTGACGAGGACTATATCAATTTCACAGAAGCCAAGCCATTGGTCGAGTACGCTCTAAAGTGCCGGGTTGAGAAGCTCTCGATTTGTGCTAGTGATATTTTATATGAACCATTACTAGTCAATGATTCACCTCTCATCTCCCGCCACTTGAGGACCATGGAATTTAGATTCCTTGACCTCGTAGGTTCCTTAGTAGCAGGCTGCCCAGTATTAGAGGAGCTAACAATAGAAAGATGCTATGTTGACGCAGGGAAGATATGTTCTAATTCACTAAAGCATCTAAGGTTAATTGGGTTTTGTACCTTCTCCGAGGATAACCACATTCCTATTACTGCCCCGCGCCTTATCTCACTGGAACTAGGTAGTTTTCAGTGCTTGACTCCTTCCCTTGAAGAGATGCCATTACTGGAAAAAGCATCTATTTTGCTTGGCAATGGGTGTTACAATGTCTGTCATAGTGACCGTAAATGTGGTGGATGTTCTCACAAGAAGTGTCTGCTTCTCAATGGATTATCCAATGTTGTTGATTTGAAATTGATTGCTACGCCTAAATTGGTATACTTTCCACTATCTTACTCCTACTATTATTTGCCAGTTACCACCCGTGGTTTCTCTTGTACCTATAATATCTATATCCATTGTTAGTGTTGCATATAGTCAAGTTGTTTATTTTCATCTCCACATATTGCTAACTCTGTCTTCACCCGGTGGCCCTTAAATCAATATATTAATAACATGATTTCCTAATAAAATAAAATGTGACAGTTCAAGGCCTATGGCGTAGTTTTCCTTTTCCCTAATTTTGTAATTGGAGTACCCAACTGTATTTCCTAATATATTGTATTAGAGTCTGAATTGTTTTCTGTTCATTTGCAATTTGTCTAGCCTATCTTCAAACGAGATTTGGAATGGTGCCCTAAATTTGACAAATTAAAGACTCTGAAACTCAATGATTGGTTTACGGCTACTGACCTAGTTTGCATTCTCGAACACTCTCCAAATCTTGAGAAGCTCACTCTTAAGATCGATTTCTCCGAGGTATTTGATTCAAATATGTTGATGTACTATAAAGGTTTTATCTTGTATGACTTTTTGTCGCAATGAATTTCTGTATCTTGTAGAACTTTGTAGGAGGAGAAGGATCCAGGCAATCATTTGTGTGTCCCCCTCATTTGGTTGTCAACATTAAATGTAGAAAAGTTGATAACGGTGTTCACAAGATTTTGGACATCTTGAGGACATGTGGCATACTTCCTGAGCAGATTAGCATCAAGTGTCATGATCGCACTTAGATTGTAAGTTACCTCCATCCATATTTGGTACCCCTACCTACTTGTTCTAACCGGTCCGTTGTAATTAAACATCAATTAGAATGTACGACAAACCATTGACATCCATCCATATTGTGGGTTTGCATGCCGATGGAGGGTAAAACAATGTCAGATTTAACACAACTTATTATTTAGTAATTTCTGGTGACAGTACAGTAGTTAGCACACATACATGCAAGTTCTTTATTCTCTTACCTTCTATTATTTTCGGTTCACAATTTTCCTTTTGTTTTTTAGTTATTGGTGAAAATAGCATCTCTTAAAATCCAGCTTAGCTCTTCTCTCGTATTCCATTTGGTAGAATACATTTTATAAGAATTCATAGTGGGTAGAATGCAGACTATAGTGCTCTACATCCATCCAGCAAGGACCGCCTTTGCCTCGCTGTTTTTACTGTTGTCCAAGCCTGTTGTCGGTATGATTATCAGAGATCGGTAGTCAAATTGCATGGGTTCCAACTTGTTTCAAGCCTAAAGCGCTCTTGGGTCTTGAGGCCTCTCTGAATGGTCATATTTGTCATAGAGTTGCCTCACAAGGCTAAACTATTCAACTACCCAATTTTGCTTAGGATGTAGTCTATTTCTTCTACATCAAAGTACTATTCAGGATATTTGAAAATTTTCGTTTACGTCATCTGGGTAAATCTTTGAAGCAAACTTATTGTGCCTTGTCTTGTTTGGGTAGGTTCCATCCACCGATTGGGACTAAGATGTGAGCTCGGTCATGATGTTTGTCTGCACATTTATGTTTCTCTAAAGAGTCATCAATAATGGTGCCATGTGTTGGCGGTTAGCATGTTATCATGATGTTTTAGTTTCTCCTTCCCATGTATTGTCTCAGCTGGAAACCTATCGTTGTGGTTTCTCTTGTGCAACTTAGCAAAACAGTCTAAACTTTGTTGAATTGTTAATGTGCAACTTAGCAAAATGATGGTCGTCAGAACATTGTTTTTTTATGGAAGTTTGGAAGCGCATTGACATTTCATGTTCTTGTCATATTTAGTAGATCATTGATATTATACCGGAATTTTCTGGTTAGCAGAATTTTAGTTTATGTGCGTGCATCCTTTCATGTCCCTTTACCCTGCTCAAACCTAGTTCTTGTCGTCTGATTGCACATCACCCAGAAATCCTAGGTGTCCATGGCTAATGCACTTTGCTTTCATGTTTCTTAAGAGAAAAAACCTTCTTGAGGGAAACAAAGGCCGACAAAAACCTTTTGTCTAAATCGGCTAGTATGCATACTAACATTGGCACGTTATCACCCGAAGACAATTAATTGGTACATAGATTTTGTTGATGGGTAGTATACTGCACTTACATATTTGCCTGGTAGCCATTGCAATCTGGGCATGCACGGTTTGACATTGGGAAGTCATGATGTAGCCATGTTTTGACTTAGTTTAGTGTACACGTCTAACAAAAAATAGTTGGGATATTATCAGGTCCTATAGCTCTATTGGCATCCATTGAAAGCATGTTTAATTTCCTCCTCGAAGAAATGTCTAGTTAACCATAATTATCATCACTTTGTCAAGGTCATGTTTTCCTTCCAAATTTCAGCATAGGATAAATGATATCTGAACTAGCATTAATCGCTTGCAGCAATTTTTTTGATCCTCAAAGTCATAAGCATATGATGCTATTTCCATCCTTGCTGACGAAGAAGCGAATGTGCAAATCCTCTCCACCACCCTAGTTGTGGCCCAAGGTTCAAATGGAAGTACAGAAGTATAGTACTTTCTTGGGATTATTTATGTATTAATTGATTAATTAATTTTTGCCAACACTTATTTTATTTTTGCCATGTGATCAAAATTAAAAGAGCATTATTTTGTTTTTGCCATGTGATCAAAAGCAAAAGACCAAGATTGCGCGACACTTACTCTACAGCCTTCCACCCGCCCACAAATATTCATGATTGCTCATTGGGAACACCCTTTGGCCCATCCCCATATGACCCCAATGAGCCCCCTCTAGCAAACCTCCCCTCCCGTCCATCTTCCTCTCACGTCCTTGCACAACAAGTTGCCTCTTTCTGTGTGTCCATCGCTATCTTTTTAGTGAATGTCATCGTAAGTTAAGGCCATCTATCTAAATTTTCCTACCCTTAACCTTGACCTAGCGCTCACAGTCGACGCCTCCCGATCAAGTCCAATCTTGCATCCATCGCGGGCATTGTCTCCAGCTCAACATGCCTTTGTAGGACATAGTACCTCTTATTTGGCATGTGACCTTGCATGCCAATATGGAAAGAAGGGCAAATGACATCGTCACCTCCATGTCGACACCCCCTCTAGCTCGATGCCGCTGGATGAAAAAAAGGACAAGTGATAGTTCTTGTTGCGAATAAAAGGACTGCTACTGAACTGGAAAGCTTGAAACATTTTGTACCTTTTCTAAACTGCTGTTTGTAGAGGGTAAATATTAAGCGAGTCAAAACTTGGATTTTAATTTAGTGTTTTGCTTATCTCGAGTTGCTTGAAAAATCTTTGATGTTTCAGTCAATTTGGAGACGACCTTGAGGAGCACCAAGTCAGAGACGAGGATGCATGACATGGTCAGCCGTGATGTAGCCATCAAGGACGAGCCCGAGACAGAGACGATAGGACCGGCTGCAAATCACTGACGAAGAGAAGTCCGAACATTGACTGGATGAGAGGGAAGGAGGGATCCTCGACATCTAAAAAGGAAATGGGGAAGGGGTTAGAGGATGGTCGACCGGCTGAGGAAATGGGGAAGGGGTTAGAGGGAAGTCCGAGCATTGAACCGGATGGGAGGGAGGGAGGCAGGGGTGTCATCCGAAAATCATTTGACGCTGCAAAACATTTCAGTCGCCGGAACAACAGACGTCCCTTTTGTTCTGAAAAAAACAACGGCTATCCGTTTCGTATCTAAACCGGCCGGTTCAGCGTGGGCCGCCCATGTCAGCTGCTAGGTGGGGGACGCCTTGACCTGTTGCGAGTGGAGAGCCTCCTCTCCTCTGTTCGTCCCTCCCCTCCCCTCCCTGCTGCAGCCGCCGCCCGGCCCTGCGACGGCGCTGTGCTGCTGCGTCGAGGCGACGGGTCAAGTCTCGCCGTCAAACCCCGTCCCCCGTGCCCGCGACCGCACCCTTGCCGCCGCCCCTTCTTCCTCTGCTCCGGCCTCCGGCGTTCCCCTTCCCCCTCGGCGCCAAGGAAGCCCGCTCGCTCCTCTCCTGTACCCATCGCGCGTGGAGCCGGCGAGGGGCTCGTGGGCGGCCGCGACGTGGGAGGAGGACTTGGGATCCGCCACCATCCAGCAACGGAGGAGGACGGGAGAAATCCTCTTACTCTCCCACTTCGGCTGATCCCCGCGGTTGCCGGCGACCGGCGCCTTCATTTGTCCGCGAGTTGAGGTGAGCTCTCTGTGATGATACTCCAATATTGATCTAGTATTGATCTAGATGATTTCCCCCGATTCGGTGATGCCGCATTCGACCGACCTCTTGGTTTACTAATTTCTCTCCGCTCACGCAGTGCCCGCCACCTGTTCGACGGAATGCTCGAGATGGCTGCTGCCAGTGACAGAGACCCTTTTGGAGACCTCCCTGACGAGCTCCTATGGCGAGTGCTGTCCTTCCTGCCGGCGGAGGATGCCGTGCAGACCTGCGTGCTCGACACCCGGTGGCGCGACCTCTGGAGGCGCTTGACCAGCTTGCTGTTCGTCTTTGATGGGCCAACATTTCCGCGATACAACCGTTTCAAACAGTTGGTGAAGCTGGTCATCTGTCTCCGCGGGAACTCGCCTCTCGTCAGGTGCGAGATCGATGCCTACCCTGATGATGGGCCGGAGAACACGTTCACAAACACCAGGCTGTTGATTGATTACGCTCTGGCGTGCGAAGCTGAGGAACTCGTAGTAAGAGCAGCTGACATTCAGTACGACCTACCGGTGTTCGATGTGCCCCTTAGTCTCATCTCCCAACACTTGAAGACCCTGCACCTTGAAGGGGTCAACCTCGATCACTCTGCTTTGAACTTCTCAGGCTGCCCGGTGTTAGAGGACCTAAGGATTCAACTTTGCAACATTCGTGCATGTGAGATATCATCCATGTCACTAAAGCGCCTGTGCATCGCCGACTACTGTTTGTTACCGGACAATGTCCGTCTTCTGATTTGTGCCCCGAGTCTTATCTCGTTGCATCTAGAGGATTTCGAAGGCTTGACACCTTCTCTCGAAAACATGCCATTGCTAGAAACAGCCCATGTTAGCCTTAAAGAAGGATGCCATGATTTCTGTCGCAAGAACAGGCGTAATTGTGATGATCCTTTCTGTGGTTGTCATGCCTATCCTATCAACAAGGCGGTGCTTCTCAATGGTTTGTCCAATGCTGTCAAGTTGGACTTGATTGCTTCACCTAAAATGGTATGCTTGCACTACTCTTGTTATTTGTCACCTGAAAGTTTCTCTTGTAGTATATCTATCCGTTGTTAGAACTGCAGATAAGCAAGTTGTTGTTTACTTTCATTGTCACATTTTGGTACTTTATCTTCATCTAATGCACCCCAAATCGATGGCTAATAACACCGTTTGGATAAAATATGATATTTTAGGTTCTTATAGCATAAATTATTTAATCTTCTAGAGTCTCAGGTTGTTTGTTCTTTGCAACTTGTTCAGTTTCTCTACAAATGGGATTTGAAATGGTGTCCCATCTTTGGCAAATTGAAGACTCTGTTACTCAATGAGTGGTTTACGACTGCTGACCTTGTTTGCATTCTCCGACAGTCTCCAGTTCTTGAGATACTTACTCTTCAGCTTGACAACACCGAGGTATATGCTGTATATAACGATGTTACTGTATTATTTAAGGTGTTATTGTGGATGTTGTATTTGTCTTACAAGTGCTCTTATCTCATAGGACATTGTAGGAGCATCAGGAGCCCAAGAAACAAAAACACAATCATTTGTTTGTGCATGCCTTAAGTCCGTTTATATTGAATGTGAAGAGGTTGATGAGGGAGTTCTTGCAGTCTTGAATATCTTAAGTACATGCGGCATACTTCGTGATCAAATTAGCATCAAGGAGGATCCACATACGGACTCAGATTGTAAGTTAGCTTTGTCCATGTCTTGTATTCACTGCCAATTAGAATGTATGACAACCCTTCCTACTTGTTTTAACATGTCTGCTATACTTACATATCAATTAGAGATCTCCACAGCAGACCAAAAAACTGTCTTAGCCTCTTAGGTGTGGATGGTCTCCAGAAAATTTTCCGCTTTTGCAGTAGACCAAAAATTTCAACTTTACTTCTGCCACACATATTTGTGCATATGCAATGTTGTAAATAATATCAAACTCATTTCAAATTAATCCGAAACAAATAAAGCACAAATAGTACTACGTCCGTCCCAAATTACAAGACATTTTGGTAGGCTATTTTAGCCTACCAAAACATCTTATAATTTGGAATAGAGGAAGTACTTCTTTATTACATAGTTCATCAGTCCACAACCCCAAATTCAACACACTTATTCATCAAACATAACACAAAGTGCATCAAACATAACACAAAACATAGAAGTAGAAGTGTAGAACTAGTGGTCTTGTTGCCCATTCCATGTTCACCACTCCTCGATGAGATCTTGTTGAAGACGTTGATGGGTATCCGCATCTCGAATTTCTTGATGAACTTGAAGAAACTGTCGGATGCGGTTTTCCCTTCTACGCGGATGCACTACCCTTCCCGTTAAGTCATAGGAGTAATCCAAATCTTGGCCACACTCATGCTCAATGATCATGCCGTGCAAGGTCATGGCGGCAGTCATGATGTACTAATGGATTTCTTGCTCAAAAAACCGAGCCAGTCCCTGCAAATTAGCAAACTGGGCTTGCATAATCCCAAATGTCCTCTTTACATCCTTCCTATCATCTGCTTGAGCACTATGGAAACCAAGTTGTTTCTTACCTTGGGGGCTGGGAAATGGCATCACAAAGGTTGCCCACTTTAGGTATATCCCACCTGCTAGGTAGTACCCCTTGTATGTGTGGCCATTTGCTTGGAACTCCACCGGTGGTGATTCCTCATTGGATAACCGTGCAAATAGTGTTGATCGGTGGAGCACATTGATGTCATTGCAAGCTCTAGGCATCCAAAGCCATGTCTCCTGATCTACAATGGCTTCAAGAATGACGGTGGTATCCTTCGCATGGCATTTGAGCTGCAGGGCAGTTCTTCCACCTCCAGTGCGTGCAACCAACTGAGCTGAGCATACCTGGAACCCCCCATCCCCCATGCTTTGTTCATCTCCAAAAGCCGAGTGTCCAGAGCATTGGGTGCTCTCAAATACTGTGGCCTAAACACTTGAACCACCGCCTTAGCAAATCACTTCACACACTTGATGGAAGTGCTCTCTCCCATTGCCAAGTGATCATCAATCTAATATGCAGGAATGCCATAAGCCATCATGCGCAATGCCGAAGTCATCTTCTGGATAGTATTGTGTCTAAGATCTCAGGCACAATTCCTCCTCTGCACGAAGAATCGATCATGCCCTTTGACGGAGTCGGCAACATGGAGGAACAAGTTCGAAGCCATTCTTAATCGGCGTCGAAAGTGTTGTGTCCAAGATCTCTGGCACAATTCCCCCTCTGCATGAAGAATTGGTCATGCTCTTTGACAGAGTTGGCAATGTGGAGGAACAAGTTAGGAGCCATTTTGGATCGGTGTCGAAAGTATCGCTCTGGATGCACCGGATTTGCACTCTTGACAATGGAACCTCCATGCTTTGGCCTCTTGTTCTTCTCCATGCCGATCAACGTGGTCATGGCAATGTCATCATCTTCATCCCACTCATTCCTCTTTGAAGCAGGAATCATCATACGGGGAGGATTCACGCTCACAACGTATGACAAGAAAAGGCAACAAAAATTAACTTACAGAACTTCCATCGAACACTTTGTGGGCACCGAGCTCAAGTTCGGCTAAGAACTTCCATCGAACACTTTGTGGGCACCGAGCTCAAGTTCAGCCGATGTAGCTCGTTGGTGGCCTAGTAAAGGCGTCAGGATGGACCCAGGGGTCGTAGGGGAGCCGGGGATGCAGCCAACTTCGGCGGTGGCGTGCCGCCTTGTATCGAGAGCTCGATATGGAGTGGTGGCTCGGCGCTGGTCACCCGGCCGATAATCGACCTCACAGGCGACGGTGAGCATATCATCCATCGGGGGGGGGGGGGGGGGGGGCAGGAAAACGGTCGAAATCGATGACTTCGGACGGCGGTGTGTCGAGCTTCTGCGGCGGCCGAGGGGGTCATGGCGGTTGTCTCCAACAGCAGGAACGGGTGTCAGGGCTCGGCGTGGCCAATAGAGTGGCGGCGGCGGCGAGAATCGGCGGCAGCGAGATGGGGAGGGACAGCGGTGATGAAATTTCAGGTTGGGGTTCTCAGTGTTTTGCGTTTTTTTGGTCTGTCGCTAGTGGATTGGTATACTTACCAATTCGATAGCAATTTTTAGGCTATAGCCTAAATTTTTTTTTGGTCGCCATGCAGGTTTTGGTCTGCTGTTGGAGCCTTTTTTTGGCCTCAAAGACCATAAAATTCTGTTTTTTTTTTGTTTCAGCTACATTTTTTGGTCTGCTATTGGGGATGTTTTTAGAATGTATGGCACACCCTCCAAATCCATTCATATTTTGTATTCATTATCCTTCAGTATAAATTGTATCTGCATGCTGATGGAGTTTAGAGTGGCTGTTATATTTTAAGGTTGTTTATTATTTTGTAATTGTTGGTGACACTAAAATAGTAGGCACACATTTCTGATGTACTTATAGATCTGTACCATCCATGCAAAATCATTTTTTATTCTCTTCTGTTTTTTTCAGTTCAAAAAATTATTTAATCCTTTTACTGTAGTGTGTGATGAAAATAGTAGTTGTTCTCATCTTGAAATTCAGTTTAGGTCTTCTCTCGTATTCCATTGGTAGAATACATATCACTAAGAATTCAGTTTAGGCCTTTGCCTCACTGTATTTACTGTTGTTCAAGCATCTTGTCAGTTTTATTAACAGAGACTGAAAGTCAAATTGCATGTGTTCCACACTTGTTTAAGCCTCAAGCAGTCCTGACTCCCGAGCCCTCTCTGTAAGGTCATATTTGTGTTGGTGTTTTGCTCTTGTAAGGCTAAACTCTTCTGTTAACAACTACAAAATTTTTGTCAGGCTGCAGCATAGTTCCTCTACATCAAACTGCTACCCAGGATATTTGAAGTTCCCTTCTATGGTTCTGACTTGCTTTGTTTGTGCAGATTCATCCGCTGATAGTGACTCCACTGATAGCGACTAAGATGTGTGGTCGGTCATGATGTTCATCTGAAGACTTCTGTTTCTCTAAAGAATCTGCAATGGTGGCCATGATGTTAGCCTGTAACCGTGAAGTTCTTCTGTTTCTGCTTCCCGTCTTCGGTCTCTGCCAGAATTCTGTCTTTATGGTTTGTTTGGTGCAAATGCAAGACGTTCCACTTCGTCAGGAATCTGCGTCATCAATATACACCGGAATTGCAGATGCACCTCTTATGTCCCTGTGCGTCATCAATGTAGACCGGAATTGTACATGTATCAGAAATCCTGGGTGTCCATGTGCGCTAATCCTGGGTAAGGTAGCGACGTAAGTTTCCTCTTGATATGTTGAAGATTGTGAGAACAGCAGTGTCATTTCGATCTGAAGAAATGGTCGCGTTGCTGCTTGAGTGTCACCTCAGAAAGAGTCGATGCTAAGTACATGTTCATTCCGTTTCATCTTGGTCCCCTTTTTTTGCGAACAATTTCAACCTTCCTGTCTTGAAGCCAGTAAGGTCGTTCTGTACCTCTTGCTTTTGTCTAGTCTGAAACTAACTGTATTTGTTCTGACTCTTGTCATCTTGTGTTGAGCATGAAGGTTTGTAAGTCTCTGCATATACGGCTTCTGAATTTGCATCTCAGATTTGATATCTACAGATATACAAGGGCAAAATCGGTCAACCAGATGATACTACTATAGAATTGTTTGAACATTCCAGCATATCCTTATAAACGGTGTCAAGAAATAGCATATCAGGGAGAGATTGCCTGGCCAATTAATTCACTAGGTTTGGTTACATTATCTGGCCAGTTAATCCACTAGTTTTAGTGTGCATATTGCTGTAGCACTGCAGATGTTCTGAATAGTAAAATTTTGCATGCTGCAGAGCATGGTAGCTTCATCCCTCTGAAATGCTGAACCAGTACTGGAGCAGTTTAAGTTGAGACTCATGAGTTCGACCGCCAAGTCTAGCAAGGTTAACAGCGTATGAACATGTTCACTCCCCCACCTCTGAAACTTGTGGAACGATCTCGACAAACGTCACGTCGGAACAAAATGTCGAGGCCAGTTGGAGTAATTGATTCACTAGGTGTGCTGTGTAACACTGCAGAGAGCGACTTGACTCTTGACTGAAGAAATTTTTGCAAGATGCAGAGCATGGTAGGCCTTGAACTTCATCCCTCTGAAACAGTGATGAACTGTCACAAGAGCAGTTTAGAATCTGCTTGCAAGGGGACACAATCACACAAGAAAATTCACTGGTACTTGAATCACGTGGCGCAAGGTCTCGCCGCCTGAAACGGTCGGTGCTCCTCTGCTTCCGAGTGCCATGGATCGGCGGCGTGCTCGCCTAGTTGCCTTCTCCATCTTCTTCCTATGTTCGACGAAATGCATCTATTGGAACTGGGAGGAGGAAGGAAAGCGTGTGAAAACTCGACGCTGATTTGTGTATGACTCCAGATCCCGCCTGCTTCTGCTGTATGCATATTTTGTACTTGAACATCAATATATTCTGGCACCGTCCTGGAAAATGACGCAAATTTGCTCACAGTGCATCCATACGCTACCCACAAGAGGCATCAAGAGTTAGCCTCGTGCTCATTGATGCATTTGCAAAACACACACCACGTGGGTGAGTAGCAACAGCAGCAAGGCCTGATGCTAGCTACAAGTATCATGATAACATGAGATACAATTAACATCCATGCGATGCGCAGGGTCACATGCAAAAGATCAGCGCATCACCGTCGCAACCGGCCTACTAACCGCTGCCACCATGATGTTATCTAGGCTTCGTTTAAAGATTTCTACATCAGAAACTTGGATAATAAGCAGCATTGTCCATGAGTTGGCCCTCAGACCGTTGATAGTAGTGGCATAACAACAAATTTCAACACAAGAAGTGGCTACCAGGGTGGAAGCAGGCAGGCCCTTGGATTTGCTGCATGTGACTACGAGTAAACTGCATGATCAGATCCAGCCCTTGATTTCCGCAAAGGCAACCGCCGCGACTAGGGCACCCCCTAGATGAGAAGAGCCTGACACACGACTCCCACTCTACAAAAATGAACGGGCAAAAGTTAGTTCCATTCTAGATCGGAAAAGGCCTGAAGAATTAATGGTTATCAAAACATGAATAGTCCTTGGGTACACGATTATCAACGACAATAGTTATGCAGAAATGAGAGGTTTCAGACAGATAGAGATCTTTAAGGAATGGTGTAGTTTGACATGGCTTGACTAGCATATTAAATGGTTGATGCTGTCAGGCGAGACATTGACTTGAAGCAGGTCCATTGCATTAAAAAGTAGTAGAATCAATTATCACCAAAAAGGTGCAAGAATTACAAGAACAAACAAGGAAAACTACAACCAGCCTCCCTAGGTGTGAATATTGAGCCGTATTCCAACCACAGGTCGATTAAAGACCGGGAGTTGTATATATCTTATGCTTAGGAACCATACATGTGCAATTCACAAAATCTTCAAGTTCCAAGTAACAATACATGAAAGTAGCAGTTACACTGTCAAAAAATCATGGCCAATGAACGTAAGCAACTGTCGCACAAATCACATTCACTTATTCCTAGATTTTTCTTTTTGGTACCCGGATTTAGTAAAGAATAAATACTATATAAAGAAAACCAAACAAACAATAAATGAAAGTTAGATAAATACCTTCTTGACCCTCCACAAATCAGCACCAATCAAACCAACTCCCTGAAATAAGTAAAGTCAGAGAAATTATGTCCTCACTACCTAGCACACCCACATGTTTATCAGATTTCTTTTTAATAAAAACAAAATTCTTCTCACCACTAATGCAGCTGGAACGGGAATGAAAAGGTGTAAGTATAGTAGCTTCGTCGGATGCAAAAATATCTCAAGAAGAATAATTGCATTAACTGCAGCACTTGCACCCTGAGTGACATGAAAGGATCATATTTAGTGTGTAACAACCGACACCTTCTGTACAAATTCACTAATGATATCCATTGTATCGCCTCTGATCACCAAATTTTCCATCCAAATAATTTTTTTTTGGGTGTGCGGTGACAAATAGTTGGTTGATTGGGGCAAATTTCACTGTGATACATGATGTAGTTATAAGGCAGGAAATCACTTACAAGACAGGGAGTTTTCCATCCTCCAAAAACCTGCAAGAGAAGCATTACTTATTGGATTAGTAAGATTACCATGCAGCTTAGAAAAAGGAACTTAAAAAAGGATCTTGATCCCAGAAGTTTTGCTGGCATCAAGTAGCTAGCATGGGCAGCAAGGTGACTGAATACCAGTCTTCTCACATGAAAGTAACAGGAAAAAAATATGCACTAAATCAGAGATAATATAATTGTATCATAGGATTTTGTTTGATAACCAGAACTAATTGATGCTCAGGATTTGGAATCCAGTTCACTGATGTATAAACATATTACCTCCTTTCGTGGAGCTAGAAAAATCTTTTCTGCCAGGTAGAATACAGACCCAGTAAGTGCTCCAGTCACGTACAGTTGGAAAAGAAAACCAGGACCGAACGTGCGGGCAATCTGATGCACAAAGAAAAGAAAGAGAAATTCAACTTGAGCAAGAAAGGTAATAATTTGTCATCACAGAAACATATCAAATGATAGTACTGATAATAACCATAAGGTTGGTGATAAAGTATCATTGCTCTTCGTTAATCCTAATATAAGGAATCTGACTGAAGTTACGAAAAGTCAGTCCAACAGAGTATATAACTCCAAGTCTCATATACGACAGTACCACTTGTATAGTTATAAGATGACATTGTTGCTTCGCATAGAAGATTTAAGGTAAACTAAGTGCTTTTGTTAGAGTAATGTTTATTGTTAGTTCTACTGGGTAAAAAACAGTGAGTAGATAAAAAGCATGGTAGGGCCAATTCCCTCCTATCAAACATGATATTATTTCTTTAACACGGTCATATGATTTCAGCATCTCCTTGAGGAACAAATGAGCAGTACTGCACACTTGTTTGGAATGTAGATTACATATTTCCAGTCCAACAAAAAGGCATTTTCCAGAAGCATATACTACTGCAGCAACTCCTAGATCATGTAGTATAATGTTGGTGCCAGTGCTAATACAGGAAAGATAACAAATACTTGCATACTGGAAAGCAAATTCACTCCTTTTTCAGATAAAGGAAGCTTTATTGATCTTCGACAAGTACATGAACCAAAGTTAGTGCAAGTGAATTTATACATTTAATAACTGATACAACTGAACCAAGACCACTCCCGGTTGAGAGATCGGTCCGCTAATTCAGTAATCGTCCTATCAACCAAAGTCATGCAATTTCAGCCTGACAAACAAATATGTGCTCCATTTCTGTATCGTGAACAGAAGAGAAGAGATGAAAGAGCGACAAGAGTGAGTGTCGTCTTACGCTCGAGCCGAAGAAGTAGAGGCCGACCATGTTGTTGAAGAGGTGCTTAAGGTTCATGTGGCTGAAAGAACTGGTGAGCATCGTGTGCAAACGCCCACTCATGAAATTGTCCAGCGAGGTCTGCTCATCAGCAAAACCATCAGGTGTGTAACAACCTGACACCTTCTGTACAAATTCACTAATGATGTCCACTGTCTGTATCGCATCTGATCACCAAATTTTCCATGCAAATAATTTTTCTAGATTTACGGCGACAAATAGTTGGTCGATTGGGGCAAATTTCACTGTAATATATGATGTAGTTATAAGACAGGAAACCACTTACAAGACAGGGAGTTTTCCATCCTCCAAAAACCTGCAAGAGAAGCGTTACTTATTAGATTAGGAAGATTATCGTGCAGCTTAAAAAAAGGATCTTGATCCCAGAAGTTTTGCTGGCATCAAGTAGCTAGCATAGGCAGCAAAGTGACTTAATACCAGTCTTCTCACATGAAAGTAACAGAAAAAATTATGTACTAAATTAGAGATAATATAATAGTATCATAGGATTTTGTTTGATATCCAGCTCACGTGATGTATAAAGATATTACCTCTTTTCGTGGAGCTAGAAAAATCTTTTCTGCCAGGTAGAATACAGACCCAGTAAGTGCTCCAGTCACGTACAGTTGGAAAAGAAAACCAGGGCCAAACGTGCGGGCAATCTGATGCACAAAAGAAAAGAAAAAGAAATTCAACACGAGCAAGAAAGGTAATAATTTGTCATCACAGAAACATATCAAATGATAGTACTGATAATAAATCACAAGGTTGGTGATAAAGTATCATTGCTCTTTGTTTATCCTACAAAGGAATCCGGTTGAAGTTACAAAAAGTCAGTCCAACAGAGTATAGATCTCCAAGTCTCATACACAACAGTACCACTCGTAGAGTTATAAGACGCATTGTTCCTTCGCATAGAAGATTTAACGTAAACTAAGTTCTTTCGTTAGAGTAATGTTTATTGTTAGTTCCACCGGGTAACAAACAGTACTCCCTCCGATCCATATTACTTGTCACTCATATTGATATATCTAGAATTGAAATGCGTCTAGATACATCCATTTTAGTGATTAGTAATATGGTTCGGAGGGAGTAGATAAAAAGCATGGTAGAGCCAATTCACTCCTATCAAACATGATATTATTTCTTGAACACGTTCATATGATTTCAGCATCTCTTTTAGGAACAAGTGAGCGGTACTGCACACTTGTTTGGAATGTAGATTACATATTTTGAGTCCAACAAAAAGCAGTTTCCAGATGCATATACTACCGCAGCAACTCCTAGATCATGTATAATGTTGGTCTGAGTGCAACATTCAGATAAAGGAAAGATAATCTAGAGGAAAGCCAATTCACTCCTTTTTCAGATAAAGGAAGCAACATTCGACAAAGTACATGAAACAAAGTTAATGCAAGTGAATTTCTACATTTAATAACTGATACAA
The DNA here is from genome assembly GCA_963921465.1 of Triticum timopheevii. Lineage (NCBI taxonomy): Eukaryota > Viridiplantae > Streptophyta > Magnoliopsida > Poales > Poaceae > Triticum > Triticum timopheevii. The sequence goes on along the minus strand of OY997272.1, from coordinate 552,145,807 downwards.
TTGAACCAAGACCACTCTCGGTTGAGAGATCGGGCCGCTAATTCAGTAATCGTCCTATCAACCAAAGTTATGCAATTTCAGCCTGACAAACAAATATGTGCTCCATTTCTGCATCGTCAACAGAAGAGAAGAGATGAAGGAGTGACAAGAGTGAGTGTCGGTCTTACGCTCGAGCCGAAGAAGTAGAGGCCGACCATGTTGTTGAAGAGGTGCTTAAAGTCCATGTGGCTGAAAGAACTGGTGAGCATCGTGTGCAAACGCCCACTCATGAAATTGTCCAGCGAGGTCTGCTCATCAACAAAAACCATCAGGTGTCATAGACTCAAAGTACCACTGTCTCCAGAGTGCAGTCCAGACCACCACATTAGAAATTAACAACCAACCAAGCACCAACCATGAAATGTTTCCTCATGAACATGGGATCCACGTTGCTGGAGGCGCTCGTGAGCAGCGTGTGCAGCCGCCCGCCGAAATACATGTCCAGCCAAACCTGCTCGTCCGTCCACAGAATCATCAGGTGACAGTGTCATACGTAGTGAATTAGTGAAATCATGGCCAGCACTTGCGAAATCAAAGCAAAAGAATCCACTTGGGTAAGCCACTAACCATGTGAGGATCCGTGATGAACCTGGGATACGCGAGCACGCGCCAGAGCATGAAGACGGACAAGTTGGCGCCGATGAGCGCGCCCACCATGTCATCAGCCGCGGCCGAGGTCCAGAGCGCCCTAGGGAAGGAAGGAAGGGGAGACGCCAGAGCAGAAAGGCACCAACTTTCTTCTCCCCGGGCGGAGACGGAGCAAGGACGTACGGTACGGTACGGACGGAAAGCTTACCAGGGCGCCGCGGCGTGGAGCAATGCCGACGACGGAAGGGGCCAGCCTGGGATGGTCCGGCCTCGCTGCAGAGCGGAGATCTCGAGGCCGGGGGACCCAGCGCCGCGCGCGGCCGGCACGACGGCCGCGGCGCTCGTCGGCAGGAGCGAGTCGGACGGGGAGCGGGGGCCGGGTGCGGGCGGGGAGGCGGAGCCGAGGAAGCGGCAGCGGGGGATGGGCGGTGGGACGGCACGGCGGAGGGCTTGCCGCGCGAGGAGGGGGAGGAGGAGCCTTCTCCCCTGCAGGGCCGCCATTCTGTTCCGGCTAGCTTCCACGCCGAGCTCGGGTTGCTGTCCCCGCCGGACCCGCCCCTGGGTTTTGATTTGGTGGAGTGGAGTTTGGGAAACGGATTTCCTCGCATCACAAAATTACACATTTGGTTTTTCAAGTCTCTGGCGCTATCAATTGGTCTCATAACTCGAGAAATGTTACAATACGATCTTTATACATGTGGATACATAACACCCTATAATACATTTACGGTCCCCTAGACGGTAGAGCGCCCTGGTGCCGCTGAGTGGCGCCGCACTTTTGTAGAAACCCCCCTCCTTTTTCACGGAAACCACCCGCGCTCCCCCGGTCCACGCGCCCTGCCACCCGTTCCACCGTCCACGCGCCCAATTCTAACCTATCATGATGTCAGGCGGTTCCCAGTTCCCACCGCTCCCCAGGTCTGTTGGCACTTCTAGCTCACCTAGTTTGGCGCGGGTGGGCTCATGGAGGGTGGCCCTTGTGCACGCGTTCGACTCGGAGGTGGCTGATGGGGTGGCCGGGATGACATGGACATGGATGAGAAGTTCAAACTGGCACTTCAGGAAAAGGTGCGTGAGGGCCATCGTGCCGTGCGCCGGTGCCTGTTACCCGGCGCGTAAAAATGAAGGTGATGGCCCGACCTTGCTGCTACTGCTAGAAATATGTATACACAAAAACTATGAGTTCACTACTTGTGACTCCTTATACCAGGTTCAGGTCCAACATCATCATTTAACTAAAACTCCAGTAGAACTCATGGACTCAAAAAAAGGGCATGCCAGCCCTCCGTTACCGATAACTGAAACGATGCAATGTTCTGAGTTTTGACCAACCATGACATTAAGAGTTCAACAAGCTGAAAACACAACAGGTATGGACGAATCACACCTAATAACAACTAACAAAAGGTTCCGACACAAGACCAACAGATGGAAGCGAGAAACTAAATGTAGCAAGTAGTTATAATGGCCACCATTATAAATTTACTCATCAGAGAAACACAAATAGGCTTTACATGAACATCATGGCTGAGCACACACCTCAGGCGCCACCCGTGCTAGAAGCCCCCCATGCTTCTGGAAACTAAAAACTGCAAAAAGGAAGGGAAAAAAGCGACAATAAAGAATAAGTTTGGCTTGAAGATGTCCCCGATTGATATACTAGATAGGAGAATAGCATGGCAAGCAGTTTGATGTAGATGAATGCAGCTTGACCAAATTCCTTTTGTTTGAAATCAAAGTGCCTTGACCAATTTTCTTTGTTAATAACATGGGCATATGGCCATCAGACGCCTAAAGAGTTAAGACTCACAAAAGCTTCACAGTGACGATAGGCTGGGAATAACAGTAAAACTGAAAACAATGAGTCAAACACAGATAAACAACATTTAAACCTTGCTGAATAGAAGTGCAATCTACCAACTGGAAGCAGAGTTAAACTACATTTAGGAACAGTAACAATCTGCTATCTTCGTCAACCTTTCTACATTTATTACTATAGGATACTGGATACTGGATACAAATATGTTTTGCAAAGGGTTTCATACATGGGTTAATGTGTAAGTACAACAAACTTGTTAGAACAAGTAGGAAAACTGCATAAACATACTAAAGATGAAGTATGACAAAAGGTAACTTACAATTTGAGAAAGACCATTTTTCCTTGATGCTAGTAGCTATTATATTGCCATCACTAACTATGGAAACTTAGCGGCCGTTCTGAACTCCACCAGCACACAATTAAATTATTACTATCGAGTAAGGACTAAATGGATTTGCCACACACTCTAGTACATGCGTAAGCAGAACAAAAAGGAAAGAATTGAGTAGGAAAACTGCAGAAACATACAAAGCATGAAGAATGACAAAGATAACTTACAGTATGAGCAAGAACATGGGTTCTTGATGTTAATTTGCTCACGAAGTATGCCACATGTACTCAAGATGTTGACAATTTTGTGAATCCCCTCATCAATCTTTCTACATTCAATGTTGACAACCTTGAGGTGCGCACACACAAACGATTGTTCTGCTGTTTCTTGATCTCCTGTTGCGCTAACGAGTTTCTATATGGCAGAAAAAATTTCAGTAAGATTAGTACAGTATATATGATAATTCCTTTAATAACACAATAACATATTTACACACACAACATATACCTCAGTGTTCTCAAGCTGAAGAGTAAGCATCTTAAGAATTGGAGAGTGTTGGAGAATGCACACCAGATCAATAGGCGTAAACCACTCATTGAGTAATAGAGTCAGTTTGTCAAATATAGGGCAGCATTTTAAATCCCAGTTGTAGATAAACTGGAAAAATAGTACCCATCAAGTGGAACTCTAAGACTCAAGAAGACAAAATAATGTTTGACCATATGAACTTTGGGCAAATACTTTAATTCGAAGCTGGATAAATAGAAAACGGACCAAAAAGAATTCTGAGATTCAAGAAGACGAAATAATGTAGGTTCACTGGAACTTTGGGTAGATACTTTAATTCGAAGCTGGATAAACATCAAACAGACCCCAAAAAAACTCTAAGACTCAAGAAGACAAAATTATTTAAGTCAGTACGGTACATAGTTTGATTTGAAACATAAATAATTTAGATCTGACTTTAGAGACCCATGGGCGAAGACCAAACTGTGGTAATGAGTATAAGTATATGCAGGTCTAACAATGGATAGAGATATTTACAAGAGAAACTATTGGTAGCAGATAACAATAAGAGTGAAAGGAAGTAGTGCAAGCATACCGTTTCAGTTCTGTCATCAGCTATCAACTCCAAATTCACAGCATTGGACAAACCATGGAGAAGCACGCCCTCGTCGACTGGATATGAATGACAACTGCAGTCCTTAACATCATAACCCCGGACGATACATCGGCACACATCACGGCATAGAGCGCCAAGCTCAACATAAGCTGTTACTAGAAATGGCATGTATTCAAGGGAAGGGGTCAGGCCAGTAAAATCATCGAGTTGCAGTGAGATAAGACCCGGGGCAAATATCCGAACGTGGAACTCCTCAGGGAGGTTACAATGGTTCGTAATGCACAAATGCTTTAGTGATTTGGAGGATATCTTGCGTGCTTCAATGTAGCAATTTTGCATCTTTAGATCCTCTAAAGCAGGGCAGCGCGAGAAATTCAGAGTGGGGGTTTCTAGGGTAACCTCCTCAAGATGTATGGTCTTTAAGAGCATCTCCAGCCGCGCCCCCAACAGGCCCTTCCCAGGCATTTTTGCCGCGCCGGCGCCGAAAAAACGGCCCAGTCGCCCCCCCAGAAGCCCGTTTTTCACCGGCTCGGGCCGAATCTGGTGCCGGCGGACCCAGGCAGAACCCGGCGCCGGCACAAGCGAAAAGGCGCGCGTGGGTCCGCCCTGTCGGCGAGTCGAGCGCCTCTTCCCGCCGTTTCTCCCCACTTTTCCCCCAGTTCCCTCCCATTTTCTCCTTTCCTCCCGCCATTCTCTCTCCCGCTCGCCTCCCAGCCGGTCGCCATGGCACCGAAGAAGTATGTCGTCCCCCGCGCCGCGGCAACCGCGACCGCCTCCGTCGCCCAGCCGAAGCAGAGGAAGCCGAGGGCGCCGCCGTCCAAGCCACCGGGCATGACAAACGTCGATTGGAGGGTAGAAGTACAACGACGGGAGGCCGTCACCGCCGACCGGCGGAACAGGGCCCTCGCCAAGAAGGCACGTGACAACGCGGCACGCGCGGCTGCGGGTGCCGCTGCCGCCGCCGCTTCCGCGGACCAGGCCGAGGCCGAGGCGGCACGCGCGGGGATGATGAATCCCCCCGGCAACCACGCGCAGTACGCGCCCTGGGGCCAACAAGGTGTCGGGTCTCCGACGCCGCAGCCATGGGGATCGCCGGGCTACGCCGGCGGGGACGTGCACGGTGGGTTCAACCCAAATTTCACGTTCCCCCATGGATACCCGGCCCAGCGCACGCCCTCGCCCGCCTTCACCGGCGTGCAGTACCCTCCATACAACTACTCGCCACCCGCGTACGCGTCCTTCCCGACGCCCCCTCTCTGCCATTGCGCACTGCCCTTCTCGCACCTCGGCGACGCCGACAAGACCGAGGCCGACATGGATGACATCATCGCGGAAGGATCGGCCGCGGCCGCCGCGTCTCCCGGGTTCACCGCGGATGAGGTGGTGGATCTCAGCGGGGGCATGGACGGCAAGCTCGGCTACGTCTACGGCGACAAGGAGCAGGAGGAGCAGGAGGAAGAGGACGAGAAGGAGGACGAGGACGAGGAGGAGCCGGCGAGGAGGCGCAAGAAGAAGAAGCGGACAACCAGGTCAGCCGAGCCGCGCATCAAGTGGGCGTCCAAGGAGGAGGAATGCCTCGCCGAGGCATGGAAAGTCGTCTGCCTCGACCCGACCACAGGTGCGAACCAGAGCATCGAGACGTACTGGGCGCGCATCAAGGCCGAGTTCGACGAGCGCAAGCTCGTCGACCCCTACTTCAAAGGCGTCTACATGCAGCGCGGGTCGAAGGTGATGGCCAACCATTGGGGGGGGCGCATCCAGGGGACGTGCAACAAATGGCATGGTGTCATCGAGGAGGTGGCCGCTCGCCCGGAGAGCGGCGCCAGCATTGAGGATCAGGTATGCCATGCCGGTCTCCCGTCTCTCTTCGCCGTGTGCGCCCACCAACTGTTTGTTCGTCCCCACGCAGTTGCTGCGCATGTTCGACCTGTATAGGGAGAGCAACAACGACGCCATGTTCAAGTACCTTCAGGTTTACAAGCGCATTGACAAGTGCGACAAGTGGGCGGAAGTCCGGCGCAACCTCGAGAAGGCCAAGGAGACATACAAGCCGGACGCGCCGACTCCGGGCGCGTTAGAAGGGCGGCCGGACGGCAACAAAGGTGCCAAGAAGGGGAAACACGCCGACACGGCCACCGCTCGCGTGCAGGAATCCATCCAGCACTGCCTCGCCGATGCACAGGCCCGGGTCGTCCTTTGTGAATAGAAGACCAAGGCGCGGTGGTCGGCATTGATGTCGACAAGTGCCGTCAAGCTCGACCTACTCCGGACCAACGTCGCCGCGAAGAAGAGGAACACCGACCTGGCTTTCCTGCTGGGCGGGGCGGACATGCTCCAGAGCACCGACGAGGCGGTCAAGGCGTGGTACAGGCGCATGTCGGCCTCACCTGGACCAGCTTCCCTCGAAGACGACGCCCACACCCACGCCCACGACGATGCCGCCCACGCCCACCCACACGCCGAAGCCGTCGCCAAGCCCGACCGATGATGCCGCCGAGACTGCCCGTAGCGCAGAAGCCACGCCGCCAAGCACAGAGACCCCGTCAAGCCTGCGCACGCCGACTCCGCCGACGCCGGAGACCGACCTCGCCGTCTGATGCGCGCTTCCGTTCTGATTTTTGTACGTCGAACTTTTTATCGATCGCCGATCACCGGTTGATCGCCGGATTGTGGCGTTTATTTTTGGGCGCGGGAATGAACTACGTTTGAATTTGCCAAGGCTGAGGGGGGGGGGGGGGGGGGCGCCTGGGGGCGTGGCTGGGAGTTAGGCCACCCCCAGGGGCCGAACTAGCGCCGGCTCGCCCCCAGGGCGCAGTTTTTCGGCGCCCTGGGGGGCCGAACGGCTGGAGATGCTCTAAGTGCTGGGAGATGAGAGGCACATCCAGTGTTAGTGAGGGGTAAAAGTAATCGACACCGAGGAGGAGCTCCTTAACTTGGCACTTTAGGGCGCACTCGATCAACAGCATGGTGTGTGTGTATGTGTCCTCCTCATCCTCGGGATAGGCACAGATGTCAAGTTTGTCTAGAGGCGAGTTCCCACGGAGGTGGATGAAGAGCTTCACGATCTGTTTGCAGCGCTCGGACTCGGAGCTTGGGAAACTGGACTCGTTAAAGTAGAGGGGCAGGTCGGTGGTGCGCCTCCAGTGGTCGCCCCACCGTGTGTCGAGCACGCAAGTCTGCATAGCATCACCCAGCGGCAGAAAGGACAGCACGTGCTGAAGGAGGTTGTCGGGTAGGTCACCAAAGCGATCCATGCCGCTCATCGTTGCCTTCTTCTTGTGTATTCCGTCGAACAGGTGGCGGGTGCTGCGTGGGCGGCAACAAAGAAGATCAGACGAAACAGGAGACAATGAGGAAAATCCGTTGCCGAGTGTAGCAACAGCAAGTACAGGAATCAGGTTGGGTTGGAGTGTGGTTTTCTGTAGCTCAGGCTACACGGTACCCCTTATCTTTGCCATTCATTTTTGCATCGCGATCCGTGCAGACGCATTTGTTTTTTTTTTGTTTCTCTCAAACGGCATAACATATAAACTTCAAATTTTGCAGAACAACAATACATTCTAACTCAGAGAAGATGATGAAGAAGAATGCAGAGTCACCTCACATTGAGTCGTGGACTGGCGGACGCTCCAGCTGCCGCTGGCCGCTGGGAAGAACGGGAAAGGCGTGACCCCTCCTCCGCTATGTAAGGAACTGTTTTATTGTTGGAGTGAGATCCCATGCCCCGCTCAAGGCAGGGGACGCTGTGCCCTGAGGCCCACGATCCACCATCCGCTCCCCATCCGATGGACTGCAGCGAGTCAACCTAAAATTGGACCAGTCCGCTCGATCCTCGCACGCGAGACAGCCTAAACGGCGGGAAACGAAGCGCACAGCGAAGGACTCTCGCGCGGGAACTGCCGTGGAGCTGTGCCATCGTCGCCGCAGTGGGGAAGGGCGCCATGGGATCTTCGGCGGCGGCCACTGGATAAACGGCGCCGGCAATCCCCTCCGCCCCACGGCTTTCTCCTCCCTGCCCCGCTCCGACGAGCCCTCAGCTCCGACGACCGCGTCCCCTATGTTGTCTCCATGTCATTGGGTTGTTACTTCAATACTGAAAATAGTGCTTGAAAAATTTTTGGTTGTGTGTTTCTTTACCCTATATTGTCTCCATTGTCATGCATTAATCTGACTTGATAAGAGAGGTTCAATCAAAAAAATTGAGGAGAAAGAAAGGTTGGCTTGATAAGTTACTCAGGGGGAAGCGCAAACTAACTAAAGGTGCCTCATCCAAAAAAAAGCAGCAAAGGTATGTTCCCATCTATACATGATATATTGTTACCACTCATTCCTAGACTAAATACTGGAATTTTCATGGTAGCAACAAAAGAAAAATGATGGTGCACAGCCTCAAGTAAGAGTGGAGAAGGATGATGGTGTACAGCCTCAAGCAAATATCAGTTACACACAACTGTTGATAGCTCCCCCTGGTGGTGTTTATGATGAAGATCTATTCTAACATGTACAAGCTTGTTAGATAGTATTTTGGACATTTTGACTAGTATTTTGGACAAAGATGACTATAGTATTTTGGATTTTGGGGGCTGACTATAGTCTTTCGTGGCCTAAGTGTCCAAGTAGATTGGCCTAATTTATGTACTTCAAGGATTATGTAAGAACAGATTGTTGTTGCCAAATTTGAGTTACTAATGCTCAAAGTTTGTACATTGTTCAATTCATTTTGATTTTATTTTCTAATTGATTGTATAATGAATGCCCCAGTTCAACTCTTCTTCAGATCATTTTTGGTACTAAATTCTGCAGATTAAACACTTTATTGATGCTGTCTCTATTTTCATTTTACTGAATTTTGCATCCTGGAGTTGTCCAGTGCTAACTGCTAACTGAATTTGCTGTTTGTGTGTAGTACAGACATGTCCTCGCTGCTTCCCTCCAGGGCGCCCGTGGCAGTCCGAGCGGGCGGGCGGGGACTGAGATCCCGTGCCAGAGGTGGGCGGCCGTCGAGGTCATTTCCTCATGCCTTCCCCTCGGCGACGGGACCAGCAGCTCGCCTCGCGTCGTCGCGCGTGGAACAGAGGAAGGGGGCGCCAGCGAACCATGGACGGCGGCGGGTGCCTCCGCCGCGGACGAACCTCGGGACGCTAGGGTGATTCAGGAGTTCCTCCGCTCGATGGGGCTCGGCGAGGGCGAGTACGAGCCGCGCGTCGTGCATCGCGTGCATGAGAAAGAGGAAGGATCGAGCGGACTGGTCTAATTTTAGGTTGACTCGCTGCAGTCCGTCGGATGGGGAGCGGATGGTGGATCATGGGCCTCAGGGCACAGCGTGCCCTGCCTTGAGCGGGGCACGGGATCTCAGTCCTTTATTGTTGCGGACAAAACGGATGGGAGTGTAACGGGAAGCCCACTTTTTAGCCTGGACTGGACAACACGAGTACACTACAACGTATATACTGGTAAACTAGTTACCGTTCAGATAAAAAAGCACTAGTAATCGTGAGTTCATGACTCTTTTTTTCATTTTGTACTCCAAATTAAGTGGGTTTTAGCAAGCCAACAGAACGGTGTTGCGTATGATGAAATGGGAACAGATGTCCAACAAAGTTAAGTAAGGTTGCAAAGCTCAAACGGTGTTATTCACCGTTTGTACCACCTACATACCATCAGCACCGATAAGTTTGATCAAATACCGATCACAATGTCGCAAAAAAAGAAGAAGAAAAATATACCGATAACAAGAACTTTGTAGGCTGTGGTATCAATCTACAGGGAGAAAGAATTACAGCTGAAATCATGCCTACGATCAAATAGAGAACATCACTAAATTAAGCGGAAAAAACTCCTTTTCATTTCCTTGTCTTCAAAGCCAACAGTTATCGCACATGGCATCGTTAGCAAATTAAAAGGTTAATGTCGCTTCATCGTACACGCCCTTAAGTTCACGAGAACCACCAGGACATATTCAGCCAAGGTACTAGGTAGGCATAATTTCAGATGTAATTCTTTCTCCTGTAGCATGAAACCGCTGCATAAAAATTTCTTGTTATCTAAGGAATAAGGATGCAGTGGCCGGGAGGTTCAACCTTCCTTTTCGAAGGAAAAAAAAAAGCAAGTTTCTTACTATCGGTTCTGCCACTATTGACTCACTCCATACGATCAAGTAGAATCTTGAAGTCCTATTTAACACCTTCAGTCCTCTTTATCTTGCCACAGATCAACTATCCGGCGCGGTCATGAGTCAGTTTGCAAATTGCAAGTCCTTCCTTCTCGCAACTTCCAGACCTTCACGTTCACGGATTGCCGACCACACCCTTGTCAGTGGCAAAGAAAATGCGCATGGAATTCTCGTCCGCCACGAAGCCAACCTTAATCGTCTCACTGCTCTTTAGTCTTTACCATTCCTCATCGCCATACCCTTCTCACCATCAGAGCTCGTTCTGTGCATGAAGTCTAGAATCTAGATTGAGGATGCCGACTGCCGAGCCCCCCATCGCCTTTGGTCTACAGCAAGTAGACCAATTGACTAAACAATGTCCAGCAGCAACAGTGTCAGTCCTTTTCCAGAGAAAAGCCCGTCTAACTTTGTCAACGGCTATGAAAAACCAAGGAGGTGGCTCAATCGACATTAACTGAAAAATAGGAATGGCGGTTTAAACGGCTTGGAGCAGAATAAGTCTTCCACCTTCAGTAACTAACGACCAGGTAAAGCGAATATCCATTTCTAAGCCCGGCCTCATCTGCATCTGGTAAACAGTAAATAAATAAAATACTAAACAAATTTTTAAAAAATCATTTTTAATGGAAGACGTTTCAGTGCATGAGATGCGTTCCAATTTCAGCTCATTCGGACATCTGATACGTAGCTTTAAAAAAAAAGGTCTAAACAGTAATTAGAGTTACTCAGATGTCCAAACAAGCTAAAATTTGGAACGGACCTCACTCACATAAGCATCTTATAGGCAAAAAAATCAAATGGGTTTTTTGAATTTTTCTTATATTTTTTATTTTACTGCTCATGGCGGGAGCAGATGAGCTAGGAAGCCAAATGCCCTCCCTGGTAAAGATCTTAACTTTGGCAAGAACTTTAATCTTCCACAAACATTTCTAGACCGAATTTTTCTCATGCATTTTTAGTATCCTATGCACTTAAATAGTTGATCCACACTAACTCAATTAACTTAACATGCAACTATGCCAACTCATCATCCTATCATGCATGCCCTATTAAATTTAGTTTTCTTAACATGCTATTATGTCAACTCACTATGCCAGTATGCATGAGAAAAGACCCACTTTAACATGCATCATGCATGTTACTTATATTAAATAAATTTTCTACAACTATGTAATAATCAAATATATTAAATTATATGTGCTGGAGTTTCAATTCTTATATTGCTAATCAGAATACTAAAGTTTCATACCGCCTCATAAAAATCACCGCATCCAATTCCCGTAGCAATGCGTGGGTATTTCTAATGGTTAGGTTTAAATAAAGCTGGGGAAAACTGGTGAATGGGGATTTCAAAACTGAGAGTACTGACTGCCATGTGTGCCTGGGTAGCATACATAGACGTCGTGGTCATGTTTGTGCTCCTATGCCATACATATATGGTAGCTCCAGAAATGCAGTTTAACGCACATGCGCCTGATATTCTATGCGCAAATCCCTCGACCATGAATTTGTTAGGTCTAAGTAGTTTCTGTGAGATAATCCAAGTAAAAATTTTGTAGAAAGAACTCATCGAGTCAAACAGACACACCAGCCAAATCTCCATTATCGATAATGGAAACATAGTAATGTTCTGACCATCAATGACATATGACAGGTTCAACGAGCTGGCAATATCGCTGAGTCGCACCAAAAACCAACAAAACCAATTTACAACACGTGACCAACAGATCGAGAGCGAGAAACTAAAGGTTGTGATAACTGCCAATACAGGGCCACCATTACAGTCACTTCACGGGAACACACAAGGCTTTAGACCAACATCACGACTGAGCACACATCTCAGGTGCCAGTGGTGTACGCCACCGCGGTTGCTCGTGCTTCTGGAAGCTGAAACCTACACAAAATATGACAATGCACAATAAGTTTGGCTACACATGTCCTTAGTTAATTGAACACAATTAGGCAGTGGCAGCTCTGCTTGCTGAATAGATGACAATGGACTAAAAAAAGAGGACAATTGACTCTAGCAACTAGAAGCAGAGATAGACTCCATTGCAAGGCGAGAACATCTGCTATTTTGAACAGTAATTAGTTAGTAAAAGAAGCATAGGACCAAACCCAAATAATTTTGCATGGATAGTACTCCCTCCGTCCTAGTGCATAGGGCGTCTGCGTAGTTCAAGGTCGTCTATTTAACTAACTAAAAATATGTTATATGTCATCAAAAGCATATCATTGGATCCATATGCGAATATAATTTCTAAATATTTTTTTGTTACATATAAGACACATTTAGCTAGTTAAATTGATGACCTAGAACAACGTGCATGCCCTATGCATTTGGATGGAGGGAGTACAGATTTATCGGCACAATAGCAATATGTACTCCTCTGTTACAAAGTACACCGCACAAAGGTTTTGTTGATTTTTTCCCTAATGCACTGGATGTTTTTTTGTCCAAACTTTCCTACTCTGCCCTCATTACCCATGTCCCATGTAACCACTCTTAGCTTCATCACCCACATCCCATGCACCACTCTTAGGCCATGTACAGTGATTGATAAGATAGTCTTATCTTAAGCCTTGCATGTGATTTAGAGATGACAATAAAAGCATGGCTACAAAGGGTCATCTCTTAGCATTATCTTCAATAACTAGTTATTCCTAAAAACATGGTGAGACATATTGTGCTAAGAGATTATCTCTTTAATAAGAGACGACATGCCTTTTCTTATAATATCTCTCTCCTTCACGTCAATATTTATCCTATGTGGTACTCCTAAGACATCACTATTGTACATGCCCTTAGGCATACATTAATTGCGAGGCTGGAATCGAGGAGCATATGCACACATGCGGGTTGGAGGCTATTTCATAAGATGAGCCAATCGACTGCATTCAATTAATAACAGCTCGACATCCCATCCACCCACAAGCGAGGGCAAATTGGTCAAGAATTAACAGATCTATCATTTTCATGGTATGCAGGTGGGAAGTTATACACAAATTAAAATAGGATGGAGGGAGTACTAACTAAATAGTATATTGCCATCACTAATGACATAAACTTAGCAGACATTCTCAATTCCACCAGCATGCAATCCAACTGCCATACAGTAGGATAAAGGATATTGAATTGATATGGTTTTGTAAATGGGGTCATACATTATAATTAACTAGATGATACCCCACATGTTCCCGTGAAATAGCTTACTATATATTACAACGAGATTTTGGTTTATGAACGTGAATATTTGGATCAAATAATACAAGAACTTAAATTAAAAACACATACGAATATGATTACTGTTATATGAATATAAATAGCATGATAAAAGAAAAACATTTGAGCCTTTTTTCATTCATAGTTGAATGCTGAGGTGGAGCTTTTCCCATACATGGTTGCATGTTGAGGTGATATAGTTGCATGTTGAGATAAAAAAATTAGTGCAGATCACCTACTTAGTTACATAGGATGTGTAATCATAACAAACATGATAGAACAAGTATGAAAACTGCACAAACATACAAAGCATGAAGAATAATGAAGGTAACTTACAGTTTGAGTTAGCATGTGGGTTCTTGATGCTAATTTGCTGACGAAGCACTCCACATGTAGTCAAGATGTTGACAATCTTGTGAATTCCATCATCAACCTTTCTACATTCAATGTTGACAACCTTAAGGTAGGCACACACAAATGATTGTTCTATTGTTTCTTGAGCTCCCGTTCCACTAATGAGTTTCTGTATGACAGAAAACATCCAGTAAGATCAATAGAATATACAGGATAATTCCTTTAATAACATGACAACATATTTAGGTACACAACATATACCTTAGTGTTCTCAAGCTGAAGAGTGAGCATCTCAAGAATTGTAGAGTGTTGGAGAATGCACACCAGGTCAATAGCCGTAAACCACTCATTGAGTAATAGAGTCTTTAATTTGTCAAATACAGGGCAACATTTTAAATCCAGGCTGTAGATAAACTGGACAGATAGCAAACCCCAAAAAAGGAAATATGAGACTCTAGAAGATGAAATTATGTAGGTTCATATCCTCAGGAAAAAGTTATGTAGGTTCATAGGAAGTTTGGGTTGATAATTTAATTTGAAGCTGGACAGACAACAAATGAACAAAAAGAAATCTGGGACTCAAGACGATGAAATAATTTAAGTTACTACGGTGTGAAAAAGGTAGTAAGTGCAAGCATTACCTTTTCAGTTCTGTAATCAGCTATCAACTCCAAGTTGACAGCATTGGACAAACCATGGAGAATCACACCCTCTTCAACAGGATAAGCATGAGAACTGTGGTCCTTGAGTTCAGGGCATAGAATGCCAAGCCCAACATAAGCTGTTACTAAAAATGGCATGTATTCAAGGGAAGGGGTCAAGCCGCGAAAATCATCAAGTTGCAGTGAGACAAGAGCAAAGGCAAATATCCAAATGTGGAAGTCCTCAGGGAAGGAACATTGGTCGGTAATGCACATGCGCTTTAGTGAATTGGAAGATATCCTGCGTGCATTAATTCTACACAGCTCTATCCTTAGATACTCTAACACCAGGCAGTGCGAAAAATCTAGTGAGGAGCTTTCTAGGTAAACCAGACGAAGATGTATGGTATTTAAGTGCTGGGAGATGAGAGGCGCACTGAGTACGAATGTGTCGTAAGAGTAATGACTAAAGACCATGAGCTCATTGGCTTGGCACTTTAGAGCGTACTCGATCAACAACATCGTGTTTGTGTACGTACGTGCACTCGCAATCTCGGGATAGGCGATGATCACAAACTTGTCGAGAGGTGAGTCCCCGCGGAGCTGGATGAAGAGCTTGACCAGCCGTTTGAAACGCTCGAAGCTCAGGTCGTCAAAGACGAGGCTCAGGTCGGTGGTGTGCCTCCAGTGGTCGCGCCACCTGGTGTTGAGCACGCAGGTCTGCGGGGCATCGTCCAGCGGCAGGTAGGACAGGACGTGCCGGAGGATGTCGTCGCCGAAGCAGCGATTCGTGCCGCTCGCCACGGCCTTCTTCTTGGGCATTCTGCCGAAAATACGGTGGGTGCTGCGTGAGCGGGGAAAACAAACAATCAGAAGAAACATGAGGAAAAGATGGGAATCGGCCCCTAGACTACAGCAACAAGAAGTCCAGGAATCATTTGATCTTTCCCCCTTCCTTTTATAAAAAATAAAGAAAAAGAAGAAGAAGAAGAAGAAAGAATACAGCGCCGCCTCACCGCTGGTCGTGGACCGGCGGACGCGGACGACGGCCGCGGGGAAGAAGAGGAAGGGAGAGACGACTCCTCCCGAGTCCTCTCGTATTTGTTGTTGCGTGCGAAACGGAGGAGATAAAAATCGGCAAACCCACTTTTTATGGGTATAAACATGCATCAAGGCCGGTAAGGGCTCTATTTTCAATTTTTACTTTACCTAAAAAAAGGCTCTCCTTTCCTTATCAAGGCCGGTATCCGTATCCCTGCAAAATATTTCTTCGAGTCCTGGTCTTTTTCCTCATCAAGTTAGGCCTCTTTGAGAGAGCGCCACGTGTATGCACGAATCACAAAGCACCATTGGCCTTCTTCCTCCTCCTGCCCGTTGTTTCCTCAAACTCGACTCCGCTGGTCCGACGAGAACCATTCACTGCCGTACATACTACGTACCCAGACTTCACCCCGGTGGGATGCTAAAAGCTATGGCGTCCTCGTGTGTCTTTTGCTCTACGGTGAGAACTCACAGGTCACAGCATCGAACTACCATATCCGCTAAAGTATTGCTCTGTAATGTAACCCTCCTTTTTTATTGTTTGGCTATATATACTTGTTAGTTGGAAAAGAAGGGAATTTTTCACACCAATTGCCTCAATCTCAAATCTACACTCGTGCCAAAGAATTGGATCGAGACATTGGTGAATAGTGACAGTAGACCTGCATATATTTTTGTTTAAAAAAATAGGAAATGATTAGGATAATTGGTGAATAGTGCCAAAGAATTAAATCAAATCCGTTGGGTGATCCTAATCAAATCCGTCGTCTGCCAAAGATGGAAATGGGAAATGAATAGTGACAGTCCGACGCCTCCATGGCCGTTGGATTTGATTTTAATCAACGTATTATCTAAATTAGGTTTTGCAACTGAGTCGTTGTTGCAATCTCCCCCACCGCAGCAACTGGTGTGTTGCAGGATTTGGATTTGGATGCCGTCCAGAGCAATGGCCACCCGTGCTCCTCCCAAACTCCCCTTCAAGTCTGACGCCTGCTTGCACTGCTTGGACCTCCGCCACCGACGCTCGCCACCGGCAGCACTACCGCTACTGCTCGCTTCCACCATGAACGCCAGCCGTCACGCTGCGCCCAAACTCAAGTTGCATCCGCCGTCCCAGGGGAGCATCGGCGTCCGCATCCACCGCGAGAAGCTGCGTTCCCGTTGCTCCGCCACCCCAAGGGAGCACTGGCCTTTCTTTTGGGTGACATGGTCACTGCTTGCTTGCTGCTTGCTATAGCGAGTTTCTGCAACAAGGTCTTTGTTGCTAAATTAACTGTAACAAGACCTTCAATACAAAAAAGTAAATTCAAACGAGACCTTTGTTGCAAAAAATTAATTTGCAACAAGACATTTGATGCAAAAATAATCTGCGACTTGATTTATGTTACAAAAAAATTTGCAACATAACTCAAGTTCAAAAAAAAAAAAACTGCAACATGGCATGTGTCGCAATGGTAGAAGGTGACCCTCGCCCACTCAATCCGCAAGATACGACCGCTCATGAGGCAGCGGATCTTTTAAACAGATAAGTTGGCCGACGCATACCAGCTCCCTTAAAAAAGAAGAAAAACAAGGTATAGCCAGCTTTTTTCGGAAACTAGTATGCATCTTAATTAGTATTTAAGTTGATTTGTCATTGACCCCCCCCCCCCCCCCCCCAACCACCACCCCCACCCCCACATGTCCAAATCCTGGCCCCGCCCTGACCTAAACGAATCATCGATTGACATATCCTGGACATAGAAGGAACATAACTTGTTTGGCTTCAAAATCGCTACGCTGGCATTATGCATGCTTGGGCAGTCCAAGGAAGATGAAAGATATCGCCAATTGAGCTACATTAAAGCAAAGATTTAACTGACATATCTTCATGTTTGACAAAAGAAAGCACCCTGGAGGGGGGGGGGGGGGGGGGGGAGTCAGAGAGAAGTTATGCCAGAGATCCTTCCAAAAGAGGGTAGTTCGGCCATCTCCCACCTGGACCTTTGTGACGTCCTGATAAATGTCAGATAGTTGCAATACATCACGCCACTAGAACAACCCACACATCTCCATAGAATGTGGAATGCCCTCAGCA
The DNA here is from genome assembly GCA_963921465.1 of Triticum timopheevii. Taxonomy (NCBI): domain Eukaryota; kingdom Viridiplantae; phylum Streptophyta; class Magnoliopsida; order Poales; family Poaceae; genus Triticum; species Triticum timopheevii. The sequence goes on along the minus strand of OY997272.1, from coordinate 552,128,399 downwards.
TACAATTTTGACCAGACTAGGTGCACCCATGGCACATCCATGAGGTTATAGGTAGACCTGTCACTTATAACCTTGCATCCACAAGATTGTTATATAATTCATATGTATTTGGCATGTTAATTATATTGTATATATGCTTATTTAAGTTTATTGATATAACTACAGATTGTCGCGTGTTACTATTAGTGGAGCTGGATAGCTTGGCATGAGATTCCTATTTGTCAAATAATGTTAAAATACCCAACTATATAACAGGGGTTTAGGATTTATATGGTTCTAATAGGGTTAGGGTTAAAATGAAACCCATATCCTAATCTTCTTATTCTGAAATGAGTATAATAGTGAGTTGTATATATTTGACTCAATTTTTAATTTCCTCGTATGTATAGTAATATATCTAAACCGATGGTTTATGCAAATGACCCTAACTATTGTTGAATGCACAATTATATGGTGCTTACATTTTGGTTGATGTTTTATACTTCTGTATTCAATACAAGTAGGGCCTTTTTTCAGTTATCGTGTTGCTATAAATAAAATTCTGAGGCCACCAAACAGAGGCACTAAGTAAAATAAACTCTTACGTATAAGAGCAATGATCTCATTAAACCCATCCAGAGGCACTAGAATGATGGCCAACCAGCTACGCCATGTGGCGCATGCTGGTTGGGCACGGTGAGAATTTTTTTTAGTGTTTTTAAAATGGTAGGGAGACCTTTTTTTGAGAAAAGTTTTTCCAGGCCTTTTCTTTTTCCTTTTAAGATGGCTGTGATGTCCACGTGACGCAAGAATATTTTTTAAAAAGTTTAACATGATGGTGAGGTGCGTATAGCTTCCTTTCAAGCGGCCCGCAATGGCGGGCCCCAACTGCTAGTACATATATATTTATTCCACGTTAAATCATCTTCAACTCGGTATCCTTAAAAAGGGGGTGTAGGGGGGCACGCGCGGGGTGGGGGGGGGGGGGGGGGTCCCTTCTTCTTGAGCCAAAGATCATCATTTCAACGTGATATCCCAATTTAAATGAGCCATTTCAACATGATATCCCAATTCAAATGTGATGAAATGTTAATACAAGCCGATGCATTAGAGATTTTGCAGATAAAGGTTTGTCGTGTTTTCTTTTAATAGGTAACATCAAAATACAGGGTCTTAAAAGCACATGACATGATATAGTGAATTTGCAAAGATCGTCCCTTGCATTGCTAAGTATGATTAAAAGAATATGTCAAACTTACTTCACTTCATCTCTCTCGTCTTTGTGATATTTTGGTACACTCCTCAATACATGTTTTTCTAGTCCCTTGTGTTACGTTACCAAAATATCCCAAACAACACAAGAGAAGTTGCTTGGCTTGTACTAGATACGAACAAGATTATCATCCGACTATAACATAACAATCCACTGAACTCAACAACTTCTCACTGGAATTATAGATCATTAATGCAGTGTGTTTTGCAGAATAAATAATACTATCAAAATTTGCTTCACAGAATAAACTAGGGGCACGAATTTTTCCCAAACTAAATGAACAATAGAGAATGATGGAACAGAACTGTGCCATCAGTCAAAACAGAGTTGAATCGTTTTTACCCAGCCTTGATAAGAAGCTATGATCTCTTTACAATGGGGAGACTTATATATGAGATCACGCATTAGGTGAGATCATGAGATCAATACAAAAATTCATATTTAGATATTTAGAAAAAATCTGAAATTATTTGACAACATCCATATGGCGTATATCTACAACTCCGAAAAAAGTCAGCTCAACACTCTATGGACATTTAAAAATTTAGAAAAGAAAATTTTGAATGTGAATAGTGGCAGCTTTGGGTGAATAGTATTTTGACACTATTCACACCTGATTTTGTCTTTTTTGTTTCTATTAATGTAAATTGAATTAGGAGCTGAAACTTTTTGAGATTGTACATCAAACATTGATGTTTGTCTAAAAAAAAATTAAGAATATTTGAACATGTATTTTTTTCAAAAATAAATCGACCTCATTGATATTACCTTTTTTTTTCACGAATACGCAAAGCTTGCGTATCATTTCGTTGATAGAAAAAGTTAGAACAAGCAGGCCCATGTTTTAGGGGATATAAACATCAGTGATTACCCCCCTTAATTCCCGCTCCCACGCCATTCTTTCTTAACCGGAGATGGTATCTTGGCCTGGACAACATGAGTAGTAGTACTCCCTGTAAAAAAATATAGAAGTGTTTAGATCACTAAAGTAGTTACCTAAACACTCTTAATATTTTACGAACCAACCTGTGGTTGGTTGGTTAGAGGGACTGTGGTATGCCCAGCCCACCATGATATGCCGGCTCAGTCTTTCGGAGGTGCTCATAGTGGTAAGGTGTGCGTGTGTGAGTTCATAGGGGTGAGTATATGCGCGTGTATATGGCTTGCGTCTATACTGTGTTAAAAAATGCTTTTAATATTTCTTTTCGGAGGGAGTAAATGACAACGCTTTTACTCTCGCTCTTTTTTGTTTACCTCAGACATAGATTTTATTAGTAGTTTTTTTAAAGTTGTGGGCTTTATTAGTTCGCTTTTGCTAAACATCAGGCGCTTCAAAAATTTACACATGTCAGTTGATTTTGGCTTTGCCACGAGCGCGAGATGGGTAGGCCGCAGACTCCATGGCGAGTGTGAGCTGTGAACGAGCAGGAGCAGGCCATGTCGCGACTCGCCATGACATCAACGACAGGAATGAGTCCGAAGGTTGACTGTTCAGATCCGAGGTGCGGGGATCATCGCCGACACTGGAGAACGGGATGGTCGGGGCACCATCAACATGATGGTGAGTAGCAGCAGTTCTAGTTTTTTAAAAAGGCTACTCCCTCCGAAGTAGTAGTACTCCCTATGTAACATTGGGCCTGGACAACATGAGTAGTAGTACTCCCTATGTAACATTGGAACGCAGGAGGATTCTAGGTCAGACCCCTTAAAAAACCAAGAACAATATATCGGAATCTGAAAAAATTACAAATGTACACATAGATTTATAGTTTACAAATATGATTTTCCCCCAATATGTCTTTTCATCCATGGTTTACACAGAGAAGACATATACGCGTCTAAGTCTGATGCCTGTATTTCTGCGTGAGACACATCTGAATATAGCTAAGGCAGCGAAACTGAGAAAAAAAAGTGAAGATGGATCGGGTGGAGGTTGTAGAGAGTGTGGGTGCTAGTGGAGGCTTGCTTCTTTTCTGGCGTCGACCAGTGATCATACATGTGGAAAAAAAAATCATGATTAAGCCAATGGAGGTTTGAAGTATGAAGGGAGCAAAATGGTGAATGATCCTCGTGATATCATATTTGATAATGTTCCAACATTTCTTGAGGAAAGCTCATGTGAAGCCATCCAGCCTGGGCGCCTTACCACACGGCATATCATTGATGGCCTCCTTAACCTTCTTCCTGGTGATGGGGGTTCGAGATCACCCAAGTCACGTGTCTCAAAATTTAGCTCCTCTCAACTAAAGTCGATGACGCTCGGGCCCCCTTTTCTCATGACCATGAAGAAATGGTCACAGATAATTTCCTCCTTGAGATCATCCTTGATGACCCACCCTTGTTCCTCCTTGAGATCATCCTTGATGACCCACTCTTGTTCCTCCTTGAGATCATCCTTGATGACCCACCCTTGTGCATGTTTGAGCCTACGGATGTGGTTATTTCCTTCTTCTAGCGTTGATTCATCGATGGAAGAATTTAGTGTTTGTGTCTCCTTCCTTCAAGGAAGACATTCTTGCATATTGCTTCTTTCTAGCCCTCTCAAGCATCGCCAAGCTAATAACCCTTCTTTTAAGCCTTGCCGAATGTCGTGCTCCTCGGCAGATAAAAGACACGTTCTTAGGCAATGCCAAGGCATAGTATGACTGTATGACTAAGAGGGCAAAATGGAGGTGAAGTTTCACTTTGGAGAATAAAAGTCCCTACTGCATTTGGCGAGACGAAGGCTGGTTTTTTTAGCTTGTGAAACAACACTTGATATGGCTCTGAGTGTATGTTAAGCTCATTTCATGCCTTGAGGACCACCTGCTCGAAGCCCGACATTTTTGTTCAAAAAAAAATTCAAACTTGACGGTCCTTTGTTTTCTTGGCCCTTCTATCAATGGTGAGCAACATCTGGCAATGGTTGAAGAGAAAGGATGAAAGGGAATGCAACACATGGGTGTTGAACAATGAATCCCATTCGGCATTAAAAAAATGCATCAAGCTTGCTGAGTGTGGGATTTTCCCTCTAATTACTCTATGTGAACCGCCTATTTTGGAGGTGGATTTCCTTCAACTCGCAACTTTGCAGAGCGGTTTAGAAATGATTGATTCGACTTCTATCAACATTGCGCTTATTCTAGCCACGCACCCAATGAATATGCTTGAAATTACCGGAGGAAAGCCACATTACCCCACTATGGGGGTTTTGGTTGAGAAGCTCTGCAAAGAAAATGTCTTCGAGAGGTAGGACCATACACAAAAGTAATCTTTAAGTTCACCTTTGGGTGTCTAATGTGCACCATAGCCGAAAGCTAGTAGGTTGGGGGTTGTAATATTGGATATCGGATACACCCACCATCTGATCATCCCACAGCAGCACAATCCTTCCTCTCAATATTGGACACATCCACCATCCGATCATCACACGAAATAGCATTGATGGCCTCCTTCACCTCCTTCTCGGCGACGGGGGTTCGAGATCACTCAAGTCATGTGTCTCAAAATTTAGCTCCTCTATACTTAAGTCGATGAGACGCTCGGGTTCCCTTTTCTCATGACCTTGAAGAAATCGTCATGGATAACTTCCTCCTTCAGATCACGCTCGGTGACCCACCCTTGTGCATGCTTGAGGGTTGTGCATGTGGTTTTTCTTCTCTAGCGTTAATCCGGTTATGGGAGAATTTAGTGAGCAAAATTTGCTTCACAGGATAAACTGGGCACATGAGCTTTTCCCGGAATTGCTATATCCTTCCTATTATCTAAAAAATCGTTACATTCATGAACCTAAGAGGGCTTTGCACAAACTAATTGAACAATAGAGAATAACGGAATCGAACTGTGCCATCAGTCAAAGGAGAGTTGAATCATTTCTAACATGCCTTAATAAGGCCAACTCGAACCGACCCCCTATCCGGCTATAAGAAAGGATAAATTAAGTTTTCCTCCCTATGCCACGCCTATCCGATCCCCTAAACCGAATAGAGGAGAACAATTTATCCTCTGCCGCCTATCCAATCCCTAAATATACTCCGTATGGAGGCGGCCGAGGATAAATTTTCTTCATGCAAAGGCCTCCTTGTGGCTGGCCAGCAACTCATGTGAAGCTCCCTTGTCGACGACGGCAACCTCGCCAGCGACCCCTGCACGTACTACTACAGGTACAGCCACTACGTGCTGTTGCTGCTCGCCGCCGCCGGTGCATGCTGCTGCAGCTCGCCTTTGCTGGTGTGTGTTGCTTGCCGCTACTCCTCCTCACTGCTGCTGGCTGCCGCCGGCGCGTGCTGCTGCTCCTTCTCCCCGTTGCGTGCTTCTGCTGCTGTCCGCTGCTCCTCCCCGATGTGTGCTTCTGCTGTTGCGGCTTGCCGCCACTGACTTGTGCTGCTGCTGCTCGCCGCCGCAGGTTCATGCTGCTCGCCGCTCCTCCTCCCCGCGGCATGATGCTGATGTTGCTGTTGCTCGCCGCCGTCAGCTTAAGCGTCAATCAGTGCACGCCGATGTGCAGTGTCCGGCATGGTCTCCAGCTTGTCGGCGTGGTCACCATGGTCGCATAGCAAGTGTTCGACGAAATGTATGAGCCAAATGTAAGTTTACTCCGTGATATATAGGGGATCCGCTAGGTTCGGCCACAATTTAATGAAGTAAAAATACTCCACTAAAGGTTTACTTCGCCGGATCCTCCTTTATTTTTAGGGGATCGGTTAGAAATGCCATAAGAAGCTATGATCTCTTTACAACTACAACCACAAAGTGCTGGTGGTGCGTAAACTCAAACGAAGTGCTCAGCAATGGATCGCCAACCACCAACATGGTTGATGATGTTTATAGCTATCCTATTGTGCTCGGCAACCTATTCGATCTTGCGGAGCACTGCAAGCTTTTCTGGTTTGCTTGCAGAAGTGCCTTTCAAGGAGGAGATTATGTTCTCAATTTCCTTGAAAAAATTGTTAACATAACTAGAAGGAAGAAATCAGAAGATATCAATTACTTGATTTACAAATATATGTAACTAGATATAGACTCCGGATAGTTACCAAGGCGGTTGTCCGCCTACAAATATGTAATCACCCCCGTCAGGGAGCATATGGTGCGCATTGCTAAATCCTAGCAACACGCTCCTCACCACATCAATACACACCACACTGGACGTCCTCCGAGAGGTCCGAACCGGTATAAACCCTCACTCCCTGTGATTGGTCTCGATCGGCTTGCTGCCCTGTCCTGGACTAGATATCTGCCCTATCAAGGATGGTCTACTATGACCACATACTCCACGTATATGCTCTTCCTCGGGTCAGATACGTCCTATATCATGAGATACACAAGTAGGAGTAGCTAGATATAACATAGATATCTCATGCTCCGGGGTAGGTGAATTTCCTGCAGCTGAGCTTTAGCTCACTATCCGGCCTCCACCACTGCATGAGATCGTGCTTGCCGAATGTTGTGTTGGAGTTCTTCCACAGCCTCGCGGAGGGCAAGAGGTGCGGCTGCTCCTTGCTGCTGCCGATGAGGGAGGAGAGCATGTCGCGATAGGACAGCTTCATGGCTGCCCTGCCGAGGCCGGCCATGCGCTCCTCCACCTTCTGCCGCTGCTCGAAGTAGTCGATGAAGCCCTGGCAAATGATGTCCCTCTCGTTCACGTACAGCTCCGGCACCCACGGCGACAGGCGCTGGAACAGTTTCTCCATGCGAGTGCAGTAGGACCTCATGACCGTGGCCCCGAGCGCCGCCTTCACGAGGTAGCTCCCCGTGAACACGTCCTTCTTCGCCACCTCCGACGCGTTGAGGAGGTTCAAGGCCGGCATCGGTGACACGTTGGGCGGGTTGAAGAGGAAGGTCGGCAGGTACGCCTGATGCTGCTCCGCCATGTCCCGCCCCACCTCCAGCGCCAGCGACGCGCCCAGCGAGTGCCCCGCCAGCCACAACACGCACCGCTCCGTGCCCTTGCTGATAAGCATGTTGGCCACCGCCTGACGCGCCTTCTGGGTCCGTCTGCAGCATGGCAGATCGCTGAGGAAGACCTTGATGTCGTTGTACAGGTCGTGGGCCGACTTTGGGTGCCGAGGCATGGTGCCGCGCAGGGCGTAAACGTAGTTTGGGGCCGACGGGTGGCGCTGGCACCCCGCGGGGGGGCAGTACTCGAAGACAGCGCCGAAGATGAACTCGTCCGCGTTCTCGGTGCCGCACTTGAGCAGATCCCGCAGCTCGAAGTGGAAGCTCTGCCACCACGGCGGCGCCAACCCCATGTCATACACCCTGCACTTTGGCCGGTCCTCCTCCATGATGTAAGTAGCTTTCACAAGGCAAGCGGCGATGCAACGCCGGTGCTCCTCGTTGCTCCTGTAACGAAAATTTATTCACCGTTTGTTAAATGACAATTCATTCATGCATGCAAAATACTATATACTCTACTTCTTTTGTAACAACTAATCCAATTATATAAGATTTTATATTGTACTCCCTATGTCCCGAAATGTAAGACGTTTTTGTAAAATAATATAGCTTGAAAAAACGTCTTACATTGTGGGACGGAGAAAGTACTTCTATAATCTTATAATGAAATAATTTCGTTTGACCTAGCTACTTGAATCATTTGTCACTCTAAAAGACCACCCTGCAGTCGACTATTTGGAATCCTTGGTTCTCCATGATGCAACACGGACAAATTTCAGCTCCCAACTTTGCACTTAGTTCATCCATATTGCCACAATATATTACGATACGTACCAGTCAACGGATTGAGCTATGTGTTTGGGACCGCTGATGCAGAAGCAGTCACGGCCATGAGGTCCAGCATGTGGTGAGTTAAACGAGGTACCGCCTGCATAGTACTGCATTTTGCTCTGCTCTGCTCTGCTCTCCCACTGAGAGACGAGCCCTCGGAGGCACAGATATATATATACATACGTGATACATGCACGCATGGCAACCTGCAGATTTTAGGATTACCACGCATCTGCAGATGCGGAACAAAAGCATGAACTAGGAATCCAATAATAATTAATCCATGAATCATGACCCCTGAGAAAAAAAAGAGAGGAGAATACGAATAAATTGGCTGCGCTCCACGTCCATATCCATTAGGATGGCAAGGGCCTTTTTAATTTCCGTACTGATACACAGATTTTCCTGCCAATAGTTGTTTGCATATATAAGGACAATTAGGGCTGGAATTCGAGCCGAGTCGAGCCCGACTCGCTAGAGCTCGTTTCGTTGACGAGCTAGCTTGACTCGACTCGTATAACTCGTGAGCTGCCTTGTTTAGTTTGTTAAGCTCGTTGAAGATATGAATATAAAACCCTCAAGTATGATAAAAATGATCATGTGTATATTAAACATATACATCACCAAACAATTGTAATCTCCTTGTAACGCATGAGTCTCCTTGTGTTGTGCGCGAACACAGTGTGCTGAGCACATGATCTTTTTTTGGATTGGGAGTTGCTGATCTTTTGTACCAAGCCTAACGAGTTACACGAGTACTCGTGAGATTGACTCGTTTAACTAGGTCTATAAACGGTCTTAAAGTAAAGCTCGGCTCGACTCATTATTCTTCGAGTTCGAGTCGATTCGAGCCGAGTCACGAGCTACTCATTTAGCTTGCGAGCTTCAAGCTTTTTTTTTCAGCCCTAAGGACAATAATAAGGTACTACTATTACCTTGCAGATATGTATTATATGATTTTTAAAAGTGGATTATTCGCCATAATATGAAATTATCGGCTCTGTATCTGCATCCATTTATTATCAGCTACATATGGGGGAAGGGAGAGGAAAAATATCGGACAAGGTTTAAGTGTTATGTATCCATATATGCTCTGCTTTCGTACCTGTAGGTACTAGGAATATATTTACCTGTTAACCAAAAATTTAACAACAAAAAGATTTATAACCATATATGTAGGTTATCTATACCTTCAACCGTCTCCATTCATGACCATAGATGCAGCAACCAGAAGGGCACCGTCGGGGAGCACTGGTGCTACTATATAGTTGGAGTTAATTGCCAAAGATATTTTTATGAAATATGGTGCAGTCGCAGGCGCTCACATATACATGGGCATACTCACTCTTATAACCTTGAATGCACATACACCATATCCCGATGAACGCCTATGGAATATTGGCCGGTTGATCTTTAGAGTCGAAGCCACACAAACACATTATTGTCGCCAACCAGCTACTCCCTGCGTTCCTAAATATTTATCTTTTTAAAGATTTCGAATGGACTATCACATACGGATTTATATAGACATATTTTAGAGTGTAGATTCACTCATTTTTGCTCCGTATGTAGTCACTTGTTGAAATCTCTAAAAAGACAAATATTTATAAACGGAGGGAGTACCACAGGAAGAACATAGCAATTACAAGAGTTTATTACTTGTTTTCTAGCTATTTGGCTGGTGTGCGGTTCGCGTGTCTTCGATTCTGCATGGGGATTGCCCATGACTCTTTCCATTTTAATTTGCCATGAGTGAGATCTAACGGCTGTGCACCGCACGATGCAGAGGGCGGGGATCTGATTCCATGTAACATCATCATCTTAGGAATATCTAATAAACCAAAATCATGATTCAGGAAAAATACAAATTTCTGGTTTGTTGGGTGTGGAACAGTGTGACCTTGAATGGAACTTTTGGTTTGTTATGTGTGAAATAACATGGCCAGGAATCTCTCTTTACCCGAGCATCTAATGAACCGAGACCATGACTTATGTAAAGGAGCATCTAATGAACCGAGACCGAGATCAGTACAGAACAAAGCAAAAGCTTTTAGACAAGATCATAGTAGCTAGCAAGTTGCAAAATTCCGATGCCATTTTCATATGTGGACGTCTGCCGAACACAAAAAGCATTTATTGACTTGACTTTGCTTGACTTGCCTAAAGATCTTTTTGCTTGACTTGATAGACCCAGAAAGTTGTTGGCACCAGGCACTATCTATTATATAAAGAGATCTCTTATATAAATGATATCCAGGTCCCTGTTGAATTCACGTTTGCAGAGTGGGCATGCGACCCACCCCTGCTTTTCAAAGGTAGAAACTCATTGCAGGGTCAGTTCGTGCTATCACCCGCTCCTGCAATATTACTGCATTTTAATTGAATTTTGTTTTCCATGAAATTTGTAATTGCTATTTCCTGTTAAAGTTTTTGTTTCCCAACAGTTTCAATTATTTTTTCACCAAATCTAGGAGGAACTTATCAGCATTTAATATACATATTAAATAAAAACTAAGCATTATTTCAATACAAACCACGAGGGTATTCATCTTCGAAGTGCACATTATTGCTACATTACACACATTGGACAGATTTGTTTGTACTCATGAATAATACTTTCACTTTTGGTCCCACTACTCATGAAGAGGATGCTGTCTTCTTCTGTCGCTAATTCACGGGAAGGGTCGACCCTATGGTTGACAATTATGAACTAAAGGGATGTTTCTCTTCTAGCTCGCGACTCACTTAAGGGATCGGAGGCAACTGCAATAAACACAAGGAAAAGTAATTGTGAGAGACGGTGCAGCGTACACATATACATATACTCCCTCCGTTTTTTTAGTCTGCATATAAGATTTGGTCAAAGTCAAATTTTGTAAAGTTTGACCAACTTTGTAGGAAAAAATATCAACATCTACGATTCTAAAGCTATATGGTATGAAAATTAATTTCATGATGCATCTAACAATATTGATTTCATATTCTGAATTTTGATATTTTTTTGTATAGACTTAGTCAAAGTTAAATCTTATATGCAGACTAAAATAAAATGGAGGGAGTACATATGATGAGCTGATTGAATATTGGCTTACTTATTCGTGGTTCGTTCTGTACCTTCTGGGTTCATTCTACACGAGTTAGGGTACGCACTTGTGCTGGAGACGAGGGACCGGAGCGTTAATTGCAAAGAAAGATTACTGTATCAAAGTCTCCGCTAAAATTGATGTTGATCTCGCTGGCGGCCTATCCTATCCGTCTCCACTCCGATGACCTCGAGCACGGTGGCATGCTTCGTGTCCGTTCTGGCGTACGTGGTGGCGTTTGAAGGATTTCTAGGTGGCCTGCACACCCTAGCACAACCCTACGTATGCTTGCCCGGCAGGATCTTGTACGGGCTCGTGTTCTTAGGTTTTTAGGGTTTCCAGAGGAAAATCAGCCACCTGTTTTTGCGAAGGCAACCGCAGGAAGATCCGAAGCTTGATATGTGTTCTAGCACATCGTGTGTTGGCCTGAATTTGCGTCAAAACAATGTATTCACTTAGGTGGGGTGGTGGATAGCTATCCGATTGGAGATCGGACGGCCTGCATCACATAGTCTGAAAGATGCTGGTGGGGAGTCTGGGCCATTTTCAGACTGAGATGAGGTTGTTTGAAGTTTGAACTAGATACTGTTTGAGTGTTTTTTTGTTTTTATTTTTTAGTGCTGTACAGTGTACACAAGTGGTATTCACAGCTCGTTCTGTAGTCCAATGTATGTCTGCTTAACTTCAGCGGTTTACGTATGTTCCTAGGTATAAGTTGTAGATCTAGCTTGCACGCTAATGGAGTGAGTGGGTGAGTGTGTACGTGTGGTGTGAGTCATGCGCGTGAGTGAGTTCAGATACTACTACAGCTTGTACTTGAAGGGTGATGCAATTAACAAAAAACTTCAATGTAATGTTCTATTCCCCGTGAATGTTGTGTTCCCATATGGCAGTGGGACGTAAAAAGAATAATCGATCGCTAAACCTCCTGATTGCGGGAACAAAGATACAGCACTGAACTACAACTTGCAAGCTAATCAATTGATCGACGGAAGGAACGTATTGGAATTTTGACGAAGTCGCCGTGTGATGGAGCTGCGTATCCATGCTTTCTTGTTTTTCTCATCCAAACAAAGTATTGTATGTGCTCACCTTAACAGAATAACTAACCAAAACTGGCTTTCCTAAAAATTCTCTAAAAACTCGTTTTCTAAAATACCACATCTATTTCCCTGTATGCAAACAACCACTAAGGCCTTGTTTGGATGCGGGGCTAGCTATTTCCAGGTAAAATACGACCTGGGTGGAATGTTCTTGGCAAAATTAATACCCCGTGGAGACTCACCTGACCGTTTGGGAGAGAAGGGGATGCTAGCATCTTCTTTCCTAGCCGGAGCAGAGCAGGCCGCGAGACTGAGGGCAGCGCAGAACTTCGCGAGCGGTGCGATAGTGAGAATTTTTCCGATGTGACAAGGCGAGGGTTTCCTAGCCGGGGAATCGGGATGGGTTGGGGATGAAAAGGCCTCTCCCTCTCGAAACCAATTGGGCCTGCGTAAATACCTGGGCGAAATTAAGGGCTCTTCCCACCCAGGGAAACGACGGGGATCCCGGGGGGATCCCTTGCTACCAAACTAGGCCTAAGCGTTTGGTGGTTCCGCCACAACATTACCATCACGGGCTAGGAGATCCTTAGCTTGGCACCTGAGAGCGTACTCGATCAACATGGTGGCGTTTGTGTATGTGCATTCCTCACCATCAACACAGGCACAGACCTCAAACTTTTCCAGAGGTGAGTACCCTCGGAGCTGGATGAAGAGCTTCACCAGTTGTTTGAAATGCTTGGAGATACCGAACCGGTGAAAGGAGAGAGGCAAGTAAGTGGTGCGCCAAGCGATTTCAAAAATTTCTATGTGCCAGTCGATTTCGGCTTTGCCCCGAGCATGAGACGGGAGGCCGCGGACTCCACGGCGAGTGTGAGCTGTGAACGGGCAAGAGCAGGCCATGTCACGGCTCGCCACAACATCAACGACGGGAATGAGTCCGAAGGTTGAATGTTTGGGTCGGAGGTGCGGGGATCATCGCCGACACTGGAGAACGGGGTGGCCGGGCTGACAACACGATGTTGAGCAGGTTCTAATCAAAAAAAGAGGTATGTAACATCGAAAAGCCAGAATGAGTTCTTGGTTGGAGACCTTAAAAAAAACAAGAACAATACTCCCTCCGTAACTTAATACAGTACTCCCTCCATCTTAAAATAAGTGTCTTGACCTTAGTACAACTTTACACTAGATTTACTATAAAGTTGAGACACTTATTTTGGGAGAAAGGGAGTATAAGACATTTTTTACACTCATAGTGTCGAAAAACATCTTATATTAAGTTACAGAGGGAGTATATCAGAATCTGGAAAATTTACACATGTACATATAGATATATGGAACAACATATGGGAGTCAAAAAACAAGGCAACATCATGCGTTGCAGCTTTCAAGCAATATCCAATTTCCATAAAAGGTTTATAGGCAATCACGATGCTAGGTACAAATAGTTCTCAACTTGTGATGATGGCCACGACAATGTCAGTATCAATATACGAAGAGCAAACTTGCGCTGAGCTCAGCAGACCATTCATTGCCAGTACTCTGTTTCTGTTACGCCAGTTATTTCTCCAGCAAACTCTGTTCTCCTCCCAACAATGGACGGACAAGCAGGTTCCAGCACAGTACAACCGTTACAGACTTGTTCGTAGAGACACAGAAGGCTCTAGACCACCATCACAAGCGAGCACGCATCGCATCTTAGGTGCCTTCACGAATGGAAACTGCAGCGTCCGTCTGGTGCCACAGTAGACCGAGGCAGGGGCCGTGGATGACTCTGGAAACTGAAACCTACACAAAACATGACAGATGCAATAAGTTTGGTTCGGGATTCCAGGAACTGAACTGATATAGGCGGGAGAATAACTTAACTAGCAGTTTGATGTGAAGGAAATATGCCCTAGAGGCAATGATAAAGTTATTATTTATTTCCTCATATCATTATAAATGTTTATTATTCATGCTAGAATTGTATTTACCGGAAACATGATACATGTGTGAATACATAGACAAACATATAGTCACTAGTATGCCTCTACTTGACTAGCTAATTAATCAAAGATCGTTATGTTTCCTAACCATAGACATGTGTTGTCATTTGATTAATGGAATCACATCATTAGGAGAATGATGTGATTGACATGACCCATTCCGTTAGCCTAGCACTTGATCGTTTAGTATATTGCTATTGCTTTCTTCATGACTTATACATGTTCCTGTAACTATGAGATTGTGCAACTCCCGTTTACCGGAGGAACACTTTGGGTACTACCAAACGTCACAACGTAACTGGGTGATTATAAAGGAGTAATACAGGTGTCTCCAAAGGTACATGTTAGGTTGGCGTATTTCGAGATTAGGTTTTGTCACTCCGATTGTCGGAGAGGTATCTCCAGGCCTTCTCGGTAATGCACATCACTATAAGCCTTGCAAGTAATGTAGCTAATGAGTTAGTTACGGAATGATGCATTACGTAACGAGTAAAGAGACTTGCCGGTAACGAGATTGAACTAGGTATTGGATACCGACGATCGAATCTCGGGCAAGTAACATACCGATGACAAAGGGAACAACGTATGTTGTTATGCGGTTTGACCGATAAAGATCTTCGTAGAATATGTAGGAACCAATATGGACATCCAGGTTCCGCTATTGGTTATTGACTGAGAATAGTTCTAGGTCATGTCTACATAGTTCTCGAACCCGTAGGGTCCGCACGCTTAACGTTACGATGAAAGTTTTATTATGAGTTTATAAGTTTTGATGTACTGAAGTTTGTTCGGAGTCCCGGATGTGATCACGGACATGACGAGGAGTCTCGAAATGGTCGAGACATAAAGATTGATATACTGGACGACTATATTCGGACACCGGAAGTGTTCCGGACGTTTTCGGAGAAAACCGGAGTGCCGGAGGGTTACCGGAACCCCCCCCCCCCCGGGAGAAGTAATGGGCCCTATGGGCCTTAGTGGAGAGAGAGAGGGGCAGCCAGCATGGGCCGCGCGCCCCCTCCCCCTCTGGTCCGAATTGGACTAGGAGGGAGGGGCGGCGCCCCCCTCTTTCCCTCTCCCTCTCCCCCTTCCTTTCCCCCTCCTGGTAGGAGTAGGAAAGGGGGAGTCCTACTCCTACTAGGAGGAGGACTCCTCCTGGCGCGCCCTCTAGGGTCGGCCGGCCTCCCCCCTTGCTCTTTTTTATACGGGGGCAGGGGGGCACCCTAGGACACACAAGTTGATCTATGGATCGTTCCTTAGCCGTGTGCGGTGCCCCCCTCCACCATATTCCACCTCGGTCATATCGTCGCGGAGTTTAGGCGAAGCCCTGCGCCGGTAGAACATCATCATCGTCACCACGCCGTCGTGCTGACGGAACTCATTCCCGAAGCTTTGCTGGATCGGAGCCCGGGGATCGTCATCGAGCTGAACGTGTGCTGAACTCGGAGGTGCCGTACGTTCGGTGCTTGGATCGGTCGGATCGTGAAGACGTATGACTACATCAACCGCGTTGTCATAACGCTTCCGCTTACGGTCTACGAGGGTACGTGGACAACACTCTCCCCTCTCGTTGCTATGCCATCACCATGATCTTGCGTGTGCGTAGGAAATTTTTTAAAATTACTACGTTCCCCAACAGTGGCATCCGAGCCTGGTTTTATGCGTAGATGTCATATGCACGAGTAGAACACAAGTGAGTTGTGGGCGATACAAGGCATACTGCTTATCAGCATGTCATACTTTGGTTCGGCGGTATTGTGAGATGAAGAGGCCCGGACCGACATTACGCGTACGCTTACGCGAGACTAGTTTCACCGTTACGAGCACTCGTGCTTAAAGGTGGCTGGCGGGTGTCTGTCTCTCTCACTTTAGCTGAATCGAGTGTGGCTACGCCCGGTCCTTGCGAAGGTTAAAACAACACTAACTTGACGAACTATCGTTGTGGTTTTGAAGCGTAGGTAAGAACGGTTCTTGCTAAGCCCGTAGCAGCCACGTAAAACTTGCAACAACAAAGTAGAGGACGTCTAACTTGTTTTTGCAGGGCATGTTGTGATGTGATATGGTCAAGACGTGATGCTAGATTTTATTGTATGAGATGATCACGTTTTGTAACCGAAGTTATCGGCAACTGGCAGGAGCCATATGGTTGTCGCTTTATTGTATGAAATGCAAACGCCCTGTAATTGCTTGTGACGCCCGGATAATTAGACTACAGTAATCCCAAGCTAATGATGCCACGTCACCTCCATTACTGTGATTAAACTCACGTTGATTCGAACCCGATTCAAATTCAAATTTAAAACATAGGCAAACAACAAAAGTTTCCAAACTTTAAAACTAAAATGTTCGGAGTGAACTAAATAATGCAGCGGTAATTATGGTGGAGAAACCAAACTTTGATAAAGTGTTTAAACGCTCTAAGATAATTAAAACAGTAGTTAAAACAGTTAAATAAATGCCTATTGAATTTTATAAAATATTAAACTATTTTATTTTTGGTTGAGAATTAAGGTGGCAGTAGTATATTTATAAATACAAATTTAGGTGCTAGTGTTTTTATAAAGCTGTAATAAAAGGGAACTTAAAATAAAACAAAAAAGAAAATACAAAAGAGAAAAACTAAACAGACAAAAAAAAGAAAAGGGAAAAGAACCCCCCCCCCCCCCCCGGCTCCGGCCCAGCAGGCCATCAACCCCACTGGGCCACCCACCAGGCCCAGCCGGCCACACCTTATCCCCTCACCCCCCCCCCCCCCCGCAAACCCTAACCCGTAACCCCCCACTCCACCCACTCGCCCCCCCTCCTCTCGCCCGATCTGGATCGGGATCCAGAGGAGACCACCGCCGTCCCCCCCCCCCCCCCCCCCCGATTCACCCAACGCCGGCGCTCCGCCGGCCCCCACCCGCATCGCCGCCGTCACCTTGTCCCGTCACCATCCCCGAGGTCGCCGGATTGATCTGCGCCGCCCCTCGCCGAATTGGCGCCGCCGCCCGAAGCCCGTGCAACCACCGCCGAACGCCTCCTCGTCCTCCTCCTCGTCGGTCCTCCCCGACCGCCCCCGAGCCCACTGCCCCGTTGCCCTACTCCCCCCGTGAGCTCCCCCTTCGCCCTCCTCTCCCCCTAGGTCGCCTCGGCCGTCGCCGCTCGACGCGCTCCGGCGCCACCGTCGCCCGCGCCGGGCCGTCCCGCCCCCGACCTCTCCCCTCTCCCCCTCGCTCACTCACCGAGCGGTCCGCGCTCCGGCGCCCGCGGCCACCCCGCTCAGCCCCTGGTCGGCTTCGTGGCCACCGGCGCCAGCGCTGCTGGTCACGCCCGAGGCCAGCGCCCGGGCTCGCCCCGTCGGGCGCTCACGCCCGCACCCGCCGTCGCGCCCTGGCGCCCTACTGCTTCCCCCCTCGGCGTTTCCCCTCCGGTGGCCGCCCGGCCATGCCCCGGTCCTCCTCGCCCGCCGATTTGGGCGAACGCCCAGTCGGGCGCCGCAACGCCCGACCCGCTAGCCCCCCCCGGGCCACTGACTACGGGGCCCCGCCCCATAGCGTTTAAAAAAAAGATTTATAAAAATATATATTAAATGAATAAATAAATAATAATTTAAAAAATTAAAATGTTAATTAATTAATTAATTAAGTTAATTAATCCTGATTAGATTAACCTAATCACTAATTAAATTAACTAATTTGTAACTAAACTAAACAGAGAATGACAGGTGGGTCCCACTGGACCCACACGTCAGGTTGACCAGGTCAATGGTCAACGTTGGCTGCTGACATCACTCTGATGTCATGCTGACGTCATCATTTACTATTCTAGATAATGTTGGATTTAAATAATTAATTAAATTCCAGAAATTAATAAAATCTTTAGAAAATCATATCTTTTAATCCGTAACTCGGATTAAAATATTTTTAACATGAAAGTTGCTCAGAACGACGAGACGAATTCGGATACACAGCCCGTTCGTCCACCACACACCTCTAACATACCAAACACACAACTTTCCCCCTCCGGTTCATCTGTCCGAAAACGCGAAACACCGGGAATATTTTCCCGGATGTTTCCCCCCTTCGTCGGTATCACCTACTACCACGATTGAGCACAGCTAGCATCGTTACTTGTCTTGTCATGCATCGATATGCATTTGTTTGCATTGTATTCATTGTTTCTTCCCCCTTTTCTCTCCGGTAGACCACGAGACCGACGCTGCTGCTGCCCAGTTCGACTACGGAGTTGACGACCCCTCTCTCTTGCCAGAGCAACCAGGCAAGCCCCCCCCCCCCCCCCTTGATCACCAGATATCGCCTATTCTCCTCTATACTGCTTGCATTAGAGTAGTATAGCATGTTACTGCTTTCACTAAATCCTATACTGCTGCATAGCCTGTCCTTGCTACTACTGTTGTTACCTTTATCTGCTATCCTACTGCTTAGTATAGGATGCTAGTGTTCCATCTGTGGCCCTACATTCTTGTCAGTCTGCCTTGCTATACTATTGGGCCGTGATCACTCGGGAGGTGATCACGGGTATATACTATACATACATACATACTATACAGATGGTGACTAAAGTCGGGTCCGCTCGAAGAGTACCCGCGAGTGATTCACGGATTGGGGGCTGAAAGGACCTTTGTCCCGGTGGCCCTCTGGATGGATCTTTGTGGCGGAGCGACGGGGCAGGTTGAGACCGCCTAGGAGAGAGGTGGGCCTGGCCCTGTTCGGCGTTCGCGGATACTTAACACGCTTAACGAGATCTTGGTATTTGATCTGAGTTGGCTACGAGCCTATACGCACTAACCAACTACGTGGGAAAGATATGGGCACTCGGCGTCGTGGTATCAGCCGAAGCCTTCTTGACGTCAGCGACTAAGTGGCGCGCGCCGGGTTGGACTGCGTTAACGCAACTTCCTTTGTAATGGAGGTTGCTAGGTCTGCTCACCGGCCGCGTACGCAACGTGCAGGTGTGCAATGGGCGATGGGCCTAGACCCTTGCGCGCATAGGATTTAGACCGGCGTGCTGACCTCTCTGTTGTGCCTAGGTGGGGCTGCGACGTGTTGATCTTCCGAGGCCGGGCATGACCCAGGAAAGTGTGTCCGGCCAAATGGGATCGAGCGTGTTGGGTTATGTGGTGCACCCCTGCAGGGAAGTTAATCTATTCGAATAGCCGTGATCTTCGGTAACAGGACGACTTGGAGTTGTACCTTGACCTTATGACAACTAGAACCGGATACTTAATAAAACACACCCTTCCAAGTGCCAGATACAACCGGTGGTCGCTCTCTCTCAGGGATACGGGGAGGGGATCGCCGGGTAGGATTATTGCTATGTGATGTTACTTGGAGGACTTCAACCTACCCTCTTCTACTTGTTGCAAGACGAAGGTGACCAGAAGCGTAGTCTTCGATAAGACTAGCTATCCCCCTCTTATTCTAGCATTCTGCAGTTCAGTCCACTGATATGGCCCTTTACACATATACCCATGCATATGTAGTGTAGCTCCTTGCTTGCGAGTACTTTGGATGAGTACTCACGGTTGCTTTCTCCCCCCCTTTTTTTCCCCCTTTCCTTTCTTCCTGGTTGTCGCAACCAGACGTTGGAGCCCAGGATCCAGACGCCACCTTCGACGACGACTACTACTCTAGAGGTGCCTACTACTATGTGCAGCCCGCTGACGACTACCAGGAATAGTTAGGAGGATCCCAGGCAGGAGGCCTACGCCTCTTTCGATCTGTATCCCAGTTTGTGCTAGCCTTCTTAAGGCAAACTTGTTTAACTTATGTCTGTACTCAGATATTGTTGCTTTCGCTGACTCGTCTATGTTCGAGCACTTGTATTCGAGCCCTCGAGGCCCCTGGCTTGTATTATGATGCTTGTATGACTTATTTTATTTGTAGAGTTGTGTTGTGATATCTTCCCGTGAGTCCCTGATCTTGATCGTACACATTTGCGTGCATGATTAGTGTACGATTGAATCGGGGGCGTCACATTGCTTTACTTTATCACTAAGCGGTAGCGATAGTCGTAGAAGCAATAGATGGCGTAACGACAACGATGCTACGATGGAGATCAAGGTGTCGCGCCGGTGACGATGGTGATCACGACGGTGCTTCAAAGATGGAGATCACAAGCACAAGATGATGATGGCCATATCATATCACTTATATTGATTGCATGTGATGTTTATCCTTTATGCATCTTATCTTGCTTTGTTTGACGGTAGCATTTTAAGATGATATCTCACTTAAAATTATCAAGAAGTGTTCTCCCTGAGTATGCACCGTTGCCAAAGTTCGTCGTGCCCAGACACCACGTGATGATCGGGTGTGATAAGCTCTACGTCCATCTACAACGGGTCCAAGCCAGTTTTGCACACGCAGAATACTCAGGTTAAACTTGACGAGCCTAGCATATGCAGATATGGCCTCGGAACACGGAGACCGAAAGGTCGAGCGTGAATCATATAGTAGATATGATCAACATAGTGATGTTCACCATTGAAAACTACTCCATCTCACGTGATGATCGGTTATGGTTTAGTTGATTTGGATCACGTGATCACTTAGATGACTAGAGAGATGTCTGTCTAAGTGGGAGTTCTTAAGTAATATGATTAATTGAACTTAAATTTATCATAAACTTAGTACCTGATAGTATTTTGCTTGTCTATGTTTGTTGTAGATAGATGGCTCGCGCTGTTCTTCTGTTGAATTTTAATGCGTTCCTTGAGAAAGCAAAGTTGAAAGATGATGGTAGCAATTACACGGACTAGGTTCGTAACTTGAAGATTATCCTCATTGCTGCACAGAAGAATTACGTCCTGGAAGCACCGCTGGGTGCCAGGCCTGCTGCTGATGCAACTGACGACGTTAAGAACGTTTGGCAGAGCAAAGCTGATGACTACTCGATAGTTCAATGTGCCATGCTTTACGGCTTAGAACCGGGTCTTCAACGACGTTTTGAACGTCATGGAGCATATGAGATGTTCCAGGAGTTGAAGTTAATATTTCAAGCAAATGCCCGGATTGAGAGATATGAAGTCTCCAAGTTCTACAGCTGCAAGATGGAGGAGAATAGTTCTGTCAGTGAGGATATACTCAAAATGTCTGGGTATAATAATCACTTGATTCAACTGGGAGTTAATCTTCCGGTTGATAGCGTCATTGACAGAGTTCTCCAATCACTGCCACCAAGCTACAAGAGCTTCGTGATGAACTATAATATGCAAGGGATGAACAAGACAATTCCCGAGCTCTTCGCAATGCTAAAAGCTGCGGAGGTAGAAATCAAGAAGGAGCATCAAGTGTTGATGGTCAACAAGACCACTAGTTTCAAGAAAAAGGGCAAAGGGAAGAAGAAGGGGAACTTCAAGAAGAACAGCAAGCAAGTTGCTGCTCAAGAGAAGAAACCCAAGTCTGGACCTAAGCCTGAAACTGAGTGCTTCTACTGCAAGCAGACTGGACACTGGAAGCGGAACTGCCCCAAGTATTTGGCGGATAAGAAGGATGGCAAGGTGAACAAAGGTATATGTGATATACATGTTATTGATGTGTACCTTACTAGAGCTCGCAGTAGCACCTGGATATTTGATACTGGTTCTGTTGCTAATATTTGCAACTCGAAACAGGGACTACGGAATAAGCGAGCACTGGCCAAGGACGAGGTGACGATGCGCGTGGGAAACGGTTCCAAAGTTGATGTGATCGCGGTCGGCACGCTACCTCTACATCTACCTTCGGGATTAGTTTTAGACCTGAATAATTGTTATTTGGTGCCAGCATTGAGCATGAACATTATATCTGGATCTTGTTTGATGCGAGACGGTTATTCATTTAAATCAGAGAATAATGATTGTTCTATTTATATGAGTAATATCTTTTATGGTCATGCACCCTTGAAGAGTGGTCTATTTTTATTGAATCTCGAAAGTAGTGATACACATATTCATAATGTCGAAGCCAAAAGATGCAGAGTTGATAATGAGAGTGCAACTTATTTGTGGCACTGCCGTTTAGGTCATATCGGTGTAAAGCGCATGAAGAAACTCCATATTGATGGACTTTTGGAATCACTTGATTATGAATCACTTGGTACTTGCGAACCGTGCCTCATGGGCAAGATGACTAAAACACCGTTCTCCGGTACTATGGAGAGAGCAACAGATTTGATGGAAATCATACATACAGATGTATGTGGTCCAATGAATGTTGAAGCTCGTGGCGGATATCGTTATTTTCTCACCTTCACAGATAATTTGAGCAGATATGAGTATATCTACTTAATGAAACACAAGTCTGAAACATTTGAAAAGTTCAAAGAATTTCAGAGTGAAGTGGAAAATCATCGTAACAAGAAAATAAAGTTTCTACGATCTGATCGTGGAGGAGAATATTACAAGTTTGGTTTACATTTGAAACAATGCGGAATAGTTTCGCAACTCACGCCACCTGGAACACCACAAAGAAATGGTGTGTCCGAACGTCGTAATCGTACTTTACTAGATATGATGCGATCTATGATGTCTCTTATTGATTTACCGCTATCGTTCTGGGGTTATGCTTTAGAGACGTCCGCATTCACGTTGAATAGGGCACCATCAAAATCCGTTGAGACGACGCCTTATGAACTGTGGTTTGGCAAGAAACCAAAGTTGTCGTTTCTTAAAGTTTGGGGCTGCGATGCTTATGTGAAGAAACTTCAACCAGATAAGCTCGAACCTAAATCGGAGAAATGTGTCTTCATAGGATACCCAAAAGAGACTGTTGGGTACACCTTCTATCATAGATCCGAAGGCAAAACATTCGTTGCTAAGAATGGATCCTTTCTAGAGAAGGAGTTTCTCTCGAAAGAAGTGAGTGGGAGGAAAGTAGAACTTGATGAGGTAACTATACCTGCTCCCTTATTGGAAAGTAGTTCATCACAGAAATCAGTTCCTGTGACACCTACACCAATTAGTGAGGAAGCTAATGATATTGATCATGAAACTTCAGATCAAGTTTCTACTGAACCTCGTAGGTCTACCAGAGTAAGATCCGCACCAGAGTGGTATGGTAATCCTATTCTGGAAGTCATGTTACTTGACCATGATGAACCTACGAACTATGAGGAAGCGATGATGAGCCCAGATTCCGCAAAATGGCTAGAGGCCATGAAATCTGAGATGGGATCTATGTATGAGAACAAAGTATGGACTTTGGTTGACTTGTCCGATCATCGGCAAGCCATTGAGAATAAATGGATCTTTAAGAAGAAGACTGACGCTGATGGTAATATAACTGTCTATAAAGCTCGACTTGTTGCGAAAGGTTTTTCGACAAGTTCAAGGAGTTGACTACGATGAGACTTTCTCACCCGTAGCGATGCTTAAGTCTGTCTGAATCATGTTAGCTATTGCCGCATTTTATGATTATGAAATTTGGCAAATGGATGTCAAAACTGCATTCTTGAATGGATTTCTGGAAGAAGAGTTGTATATGACGCAGCCAGAAGGTTTTGTTGATCCAAAAGGTGCTAACAAAGTGTGCAAGCTCCAGCGATCCATTTATGGACTGGTGCAAGCATCTCGGAGTTGGAATAAACGCTTTGACAGTGTGATCAAAGCATATGGTTTTATACAGACTTTTGGAGAAGCCTGTATTTACAAGAAAGTGAGTGGGAGATCTGTAGCATTTCTGATATTATATGTAGATGACATATTATTAATTGGAAATAATATAGAATTTCCGGATAGCATAAAGGGATACTTGAATAAAAGTTTTTCAATGAAAGACCTCGGTGAAGCTGCTTACATATTGGGCATCAAGATTTATAGAGATAGATCAAGACGCTTAATAGGACTTTCACAAAGCACATACCTTGATAAAATTTTGAAAAGGTTCAAAATGGATCAGGCAAAGAAAGGGTTCTTGCCCGTGCTACAAGGTGTGAAGTTGAGTCAGACTCAATGCCCGACCACAGCAGAAGATAGAGAGAAAATGAAAGATGTTCCCTATGCTTCAACCATAGGCTCTATCATGTATGCAATGTTGTGTACCAGACCTGACGTATGCTTAGGAATAAGCTTGGCAGGAAGGTACCAAAGTAATTCAGGAGTGGATCACTGGATAGCGGTCAAGAACATCCTGAAATACCTGAAAAGGACTAAGGATATGTTTCTCGAATATGGAGGTGAAAAAGAGCTAGTCGTAAATGGTTACGTCGCTGCAAGCTTTGACACTGATCCGGACGATTCTAAATCGCAAACCGGATACGTGTTTTTATTAAACCGTGGAGCTGTAAGTTGGTGCAGTTCTAAACAAAGCGTCGTGGCGGGATCTACATGTGAAGCGGAGTGCATAGCTGCTTCGGAAGCAGCAAATGAAGGAGTCTAGATGAAGGAGTTCATTTCCGATCTAGGTGTCATACCTAGTGCATCGGGACCAATGAAGATCTTCTGTCACAATACTGGTGCAATTGCCTTGGCAAAGGAATCCAGATTTCACAAGAGGACCAAGCACATCAAGAGACGCTTCAATTCCATTCGGGACCAAGTCCAAGTGGGAGACATAGAGATTTGCAAGATACATACAGATCTGAATGTTGCAAACCCGTTGACTAAGCCTCTCTCACGAGCAAAACATGATCAGCACCAAGACTCCATGGGTGTTAGAATCATTACTATGTAATCTAGATTATTGACTCTAGTGCAAGTGGGAGACTGAAGGAAATATGCCCTAGAGGCAATAATAAAGTTATTATTTATTTCCTCATATCATGATAAATGTTTATTATTCATGCTAGAATTGTATTAACCGGAAACATGATACATGTGTGAATACATAGACAAACATATAGTCACTAGTATGCCTCTACTTGACTAGCTCATTAATCAAACATGGTTATGTTTCCTAACCATAGACATGTGTTGTCATTTGATTAATGGGATCACATCATTAGGAGAATGATGTGATTGACATGACCCATTCCGTTAGCCTAGCACTTGATCGTTTGGTATATTGCTATTGCTTTCTTCATGACTTATACATGTTCCTGTAACTATGAGATTATGCAACTCCCGTTTATCGGAGGAACACTTTGGGTACTACCAAACGTCACAACGTAACTGGGTGATTATAAAGGAGTACTACAGGTGTCTCCAAAGGTACATGTTGGGTTGGCGTATTTCGAGATTAGGTTTTGTCACTCCGATTGTCGGAGAGGTATCTCCAGGCCTTCTCAGTAATGCACATCACTATAAGCCTTGCAAGCAATGTAGCTAATGAGTTAGTTACGGAATGATGCATTACGTAACGAGTAAAGAGACTTGCCGGTAACGAGATTGAACTAGGTATTGGATACTGACAATCGAATCTCAGGCAAGTAACATACCGATGACAAAGGGAACAACGTATGTTGTTATGCGGTTTGACCGATAAAGATCTTCGTAGAATATGTAGGAACCAATATGGGCATCCAGGTTCCGCTATTGGTTATTGATTGAGAATAGTTCTAGGTCATGTCTACATAGTTCTCGAACTCGTAGGGTCCGCACGCTTAACGTTACGATGATAGTTTTATTATGAGTTTATAAGTTTTGATGTACCGAAGTTTGTTCGGAGTCCCGGATGTGATCACGGACATGACGAGGAGTCTCGAAATGGTCGAGACATAAAGATTGATATATTGGACGACTATATTCGGACACCGGAAGTGTTCCGGACGTTTTCGGAGAAAACCGGAGTGTCGTAGGGTTACCGGACCCCCCCCCCCCCCCCCGGGAGAAGTAATGGGCCCTATGGGCCTTAGTGGAGAGAGAGTGGGGCAGCCAGCATGGGCCGCGCGCCCCCTCCCCCTCTGGTCCGAATTGGACTAGGAAGGTGGGGCGGCGCCCCCCTCTTTCCCTCTCCCTCTCCCCCTTCCTTTCCCCCTCCTAGTAGGAGTAGGAAAGGGGGAGTCCTACTCCTAATAGGAGGAGGACTCCTCCTCGTGGCGCGCCCTCTAGGGTCGGCCGGCCTCCCCCCTTGCTCCTTTATATACGGGGGCGAGGGGGCACCCTAGGACACACAAGTTGATCTACGGATCGTTCCTTAGCCGTGTGCGGTGCCCCCCTCCACCATATTCCACCTCGGTCATATCGTCGCGGAGTTTAGGCGAAGCCCTACGCCGGTAGAACATCATCACCGTCACCACGCCGTCGTGCTGATGGAACTCATCCCTGAAGCTTTGCTGGATCGGAGCCCGGGGATCGTCATCGAGCTGAACGTGTGCTGAACTCGGAGGTGCCGTATGTTCGGTGCTTGGATCGGTCGGATCGTGAAGACGTACGACTACATCAACAGATTGTCATAACGCTTCCGCTTACGGTCTACGAGGGTATGTGGACAACACTCTCCCCTCTCGTTGCTATGCCATCACCATGATCTTGCGTGTGCGTAGGAATTTTTTTGAAATTACTACGTTCCCCAACATGATGTAGAGGGAAGCATCATGCAACTTGAACAATTGTTTTGGCCTAACCAAATTTCTTTGTTAACACGAAAGTTAAGCCTTGTGAGACCTATATGTAATATCACTAGGACACCTCAAGACTCAAGAGGTTTTCAGACTTCAGCTAGCAGTGCGACATGCATGCTATATGACCATCAATCTCTATTCATCAACCTCAAAACAGTCTAGGAGCAACAGTGAAAGCAATGAGGCACTACAGACTACACTATCACCCCTCAGTTCGAGCTTTTTAGTAAATTGCAATGTACCAACTAGACAATATCAAAGGTAACCAAATTTCAAGACTAAAAGGGATTTCCATCAGTAATCAAACACTAAAAAAGCACAGAATCAAACCCAAAGGATTTTGCATGGATGGAACAGATTCACAGGCATAACAGATTTATAGGCACAACGAGAATGTACGGTAACTATTGTATTATCATCAGTAATAACAAAGCAATCAATTTTGGTGAAACCTAACAGTCATTATGAACTACGCCAGCACACAGTCCAATAATGGATACATAATATAAATAATTTCAAAAGGGTGTCACAAACTCTAATTGTTATTGAATTCCAACAGAGACGATAAAACAAGTAGGAATATCACAGAAAAAAAAACATGAAGAATGAAAAAGTTTACTTACGGTATGAGTAACGTCAATACTCCATGATGCTAATTCGATCACGAAGTATGCCACATGTAGTCAAGAACTTCCGAATTTTGTGAACTCCCTCATCAACCTTTCTACAGTTAATGTTCACAACCTTAAGGTGCGAACATACAAATGATGGTTCTATCTTTTCTTCTGCTCCTGTTGCTCTAACGAATTTCTATGATACAAAACATTTAGTAAGATCAACATAATATACATAATAGTTCCTTTAACAATACAACAATGTGTTCATATATATGAGATATACCTTGGTGCTAACAAAGTGAAGAGTGAGCATCTCAAGAACTGGAGAGTGTTGGAGAATGCACAGTAAGTCAACAGTCGTGAACCACTCATTGATTGAGAGAGTCTGTAGTTTGTCAAATATGGGGCAGCATTCTAAATCCCATCTATAGATAAACTGGGCAAATGGCAAGCAAACAAAATGGAACTTAGAGACTCAAGAAGAAGAAATAATTTCTGGTACTAGGAACATTGGGTAGATACTTTAATTTCAAACTACCAAATAGCAAAGGAACAAAAGTAACAGTGACACCCGAGAAGGTGAAACAATTTAATTAAATGGGAAGGTTGGGTACATAATTTAATTTCAAACATAAGTAAGGATAGACAGAATTGCACCTCAAGCCCTGGAAATACATTTTATCCAATCAAGCTACTATGTTATTAAAATCATTGACTTAAAACCCATTGGTGGAGATAAAAGTAGCGATCTGTGGCAACACGAACAAGTATATGCAGGTCTAACAGTGGACAAAGATGCTACAGAGAATCTGTAGGTGGCAAATAACAATAAGAGTAGAAAAAGAAGTGCAAATGTACCACTTCAGTGTTAAGATCAGCAATCAACTGCAAATTCACAACATTGGACAAACCATGGAGAAGCACACCCTCGTCAACGGGATAAGCATGACAGCTACAGTCATCATACTCACAGTCCTGTCGGTTACTACGATAAGAATGATAGCAAACATGGCCTAGCCAAACATGAGCTGTTTCTAGAGATGGCATGTATTCAAGGGAAGGTGTCAAGCCATTATGAAAATCAAGTTGCAGTGAGATAAGACTCGGGGCAAATATCCGAATGTGGAACTCCACAGGGAAGGTACAATAATCGGTAAAGCACAGATGCTTTAGTGATTTGGAGGATGTCCTGCGTGCATCGATGTTGCAATGTGCCATCACTAGATCCTCTAGTACCGAACAGCGTGAGAAATTCAGAGTGGAGCGTTTTAGGTCAACCCGTTTAAGGTGTAGGATCCTCAAATGCTGGGAGATGAGAGGCACATTGAGTATTAGTGGGTTATACTCAATGCCATGATCGCCTTCTTCAACAGCAACACTGAGTAGGAGCTCCTTAACTTGGCACTTTAGAGCATACTCGATCAACAGCGTCGTGTTTGTGTATGTGCAATCCTCATCATTATCAACACAGACGACGATCTTGCACTTGTCAAGAGGTGAGTTCTCGCGGAGGTGGATGAAGAGCTTGACCAGCTGTTTGAAACGCTTGGAGCTTGGGAAACTCGATTCGTCAAAGACAAGGGACAGGCTGGTGGTGCGCCTCCAGACGTCGCGCCACAAGTTGTCGAGCACGCAGGTCTGCAGGGCATCATCCAGCGGCAGAAAGGACAACACATGCCAGAGCCCAGAGGAGGTCGTCGGTGAGGTCGCCGAAGTTACCCTTGCCGCTCGCCGCTGTCTTCTTGTGCATTCCGTCGAACAGGTGGTGCGCCCTGCTGGAGGGGACACGAGAATCAGCAGAAACACGATATAAAAGAGGAATATAGCATTCCAAACCGGGGAACCCAGCAGGCAGACCTGAGCTCGACTCTTGAATCCAGGAGCAGGCGCGCACCGATCTCCGGTCCCGCAGCTCGTCGAGGAGCTCCCACGGCCAGGCCCTGACCCTGGCGTTCACTCCCCTCAGGCTCAGCGTCTTTGGCCAGGACACGCCGGAGCTCGGCGCGTCCGTGAGCGATAAACAGAGAAGGTGGCGGCGCTAGTAGATGAGCAGTGCGATGGTTGAGGGTGGAGCAGGTGGGCTTCGAGGATGGGGGGAGGGCGGCGCGGGCTGGAGAAATGGCAACCGCGTAGAGGTGACGGACACACCACTGAAGAAAAAATTCCTCACACGAGTGGTTTATTTTCCATCTTCTCATATAAAAAAAGTAGTTTTTGTTAAGTCTCAATTGACGGAGACTTCGTTATGTCTCCGTCGATACTAACTTCCTTTAGTTTTGCATGAAGATTCATAAAAAGAATTCTTTTCATTTTTTTCTTTTTCCTTCTTACATACTACTACCTCCGTCTTGGTTTATTACTCCCTTTATATTCTGTGCCAAATTTTGATCTAAAATTTAATTATCAAAATGTTAATGTGTGTCATAGAAAAATAATATAATGAGAAACTATGTTTAAATATGAATCCAACATATAATTTTTAGTGACATGCATTATTATTTTGTTAGTTAAATCTTCAGTTAAAATTTGACACAAAATACAAAAGGGACTTATAAATCAGGACGGAGGTGGTATATCACTTGGCTGAGACTTGATTAAGTCTTAGTCGACTGAGGCATGGCCACAACCAAAAAGAAATAATTTTCAGGGACAGGCTATTTGTACAGTGGATTCCCCTCACTCCCCTGTTACTGCAGCCCTCCACCATGGTTGATCCCCCCTCTGGCCCAATTGCCGCCTCACGCCACCTACCGCTATCTTCACCAACTCACCATCTGCTCACCCGCCCCAGTCATATCCTTCGTCAGTTCGCCGTTGCCTTAGTCATCCCGCTAACCTTCTAGGTCGGTGAATCCACCCGCACCATCAACTCTCGTACTCTCCTCCGGCAGCTACACTGGCAGAGCTTTGTAGAAGCAAAACCGGCCTGCTCAATTTTGCAGCAACATACCAGGCCTGAAAGATAAACCGGACAACCATTTTATTCTCGTCTCTTGGCACATTCCAGGCTCATCGCTGCGATGCCGCCGCGTTCACGGCTCAGTGTTGCACGGAATCGACTATTGCTTAAATAATTATCAGGGAACTTACAAATAGAAAAGTGTTAATTTTCAATCACTAATATTGGTTTGTTCTTTCTCGGTTTTTACTATGGTTTTCTCGAATAAAGACCTTTGAGCCAAAGAAAAGCACCACTTCTGTGGTGTAACATATTAGTAACATACATAAAGTCCCATCACTTTTTTATTGATAAGTAGAGGTCGCGTCATTCCTTACAATACTTATAAGAGTGAACAAATGTTTACTTGACCAGGTCGAAATCGAGGCAGAATCATGAGTGGCATTTTTTCTTTAAAGACAAGTAGGCAATCAAGATCCAGGCATACACAAATGCCTCTCATCTTGTGATTCACTATCAACATATCAAGAAGAATTTTGAACAAATGTTAACTATTTTTCTCATTCTTTTCTCCAAAGTACCACTCTGGTTTTAGGAACAGAGGGTGTAGGTTTTAGTCTCTTAGCTAGCCAGAACAACGGTGTGACGATGAAATGGGTATAGACGTTCAACAAAGTTTAGACGGTGTTATTCACCATTTGTACCACCTCCATACAATCAGCGCCGATAAGTTTGACCGAAGACCGATTGCAAGAAACTTGTATGTTGTGGTTTCAATCTACCTGGAGAAACAATTAGTACATCTCAAATCATGCCTAGGATCAAATAGAGAACATCACTAGCAATTAAAAGGTTAACGTCACCTCATTGTGCACGCCCTTAAGTTCAACCAAGGAACTAGGCAGGCATGATTTCCGATGTAATTCTTTCTCCTCTAGATTGAAACTGCCACATAAAAATTTCTTGTTACCAAAGTATGAAGTGGCCGGGAGGTTTAACCTTCCTTTTGGAAGAAGCAGCAAAAATAAGTCGGTTGTTATCGGCACTGCCATTATCCAGGCCGGGTATCTTACTAGCACTGCACAAAAGCTAGGCGTTGAGCCGTTGACGACTTGGCTCCATAAACCATGTCCAGGTCCAACATCTCATCCAGAAAAGAAGCCAAATGGTTCTAAAAAAAGCCAAACACTTAGGCAGTTTCTGCTAAGATAATTGAAGTACAACTCCTCCAGAAAGACCCCATGGATTCAAACAGGGCACAACAGCCCTATTTAGATTACTGATAATGGAAACACAGCAATGTTCTGACCAAACCATGACATTACGAGTTCAACGAGCCAAAAACCGTATTGCTAAATCACACCAAACAACCAGCAAAGCAAAGTTCCAGCATATAGGACCAAAATGTGCAAGGCAAGAAACTAAACATAGCGGTAACGGCCAAGACAGAGCCACGGTTACAAACTTATTGAGAGACACATAAGGTTGTAGACAAACATCATGGAGAAGCACACATCTCGGGCGCCACCAGTGATAGAAGCAACCCATGCTTCTCGAAACTGAAACCTGCAAAAAAACATGACAATAAACAACAAGTTTGGCATGAAGATGGCCTCAAGTTTTATAGATAGATAGGAGAATATCATGGAGCTTGACCAAATTTCTTTTATTTCAACCAAAAAGTGGGCTTGACCTTTTTTTTGTTAACACAGAGTTACTCTTGCGAGAGCAAGACACATATCCGAAAAAGGGTTTCCCCCCGCTTTATATTATAAAGCCAACGACCAAGCATCCAACATAAGAGTACAGGCATCGGACAAGTCAACAAGTCATGCTGGGGGCACAGCGGAACAAGCCCCAAAAGAAGAAGACAGAAAAAGAAAGCTAATCCGGCTCGGGTGGGGGTGGCGGAGGAGGAGGTGCTGGCGAGAGGGCAGCGGCCGAAGATCGAAGGCCTGCACTGATGCTGTCAAGGATGTCCCGATCACGCCGCTTGCTAAGCGGTCTCCAGAGCTGTAAGAGGCCGCACATTTTAAAAAGCGCGTCAGTCGCACGGTTGGGAATCACACGCTCAATGACAAGCTTATTGCGGGAGCACCACAAGGTCCAAACAAGGGTCCCCAAAGCCACCCAAGTGGCGGCTTTCCGGGGACCCGGGAGGCTAAATGCCTCCCCAAACAAGTCCGGGAGGTTATCGTGGCACCAGTTGCCACCCACGACCTCCCGGAAGCAACTCCATAGGAACTGAGCTGCAGGGCAACGGAAGAAAATGTGGTTGCAATCTTCCGGGACCAAACAGAGGGGGCAAAGGCCATCCTCAGGGCCACTACGGTTGCGGACCTCCGTGCCCGAGGGTAATCGGCCTTGAACCCATTGCCAAAGGAAGATGCGGATCTTCAGGGGAAGTTTGATTTCCCAAAGAACGGATAATTCCACCGGTCCCGGAGTGGGTACAATTGCCTGATAAAGGGACCTAGTTGAGAAGCGGCCATTCGGCTCAAGATGCCAAGATAGCGAGTCCGGCTCGGGAGAAGGAGAGCGGAGTGCAATACATTCGACTAGCTCGTCCCATTGTTTGCGTTCCGCCACCCCAAAGGTGCGGCGGAAGGTAACTGCCCCCAAGTCTACTAGGGCAACCGCAACCGATAAGAGTGGGCGGGTGCAGATCAAAAATAATGAAGGAAAGCGCATCGCAAAAGAGCGGGGCCCTGCCCATCGATCTAGCCAAAAGAGGGTACCAGCACCGGACCCTACAGAGATCGCGGTCCCAATGCATAGGACCGGCATCAGACGGATCACTGACTGCCAGAACTGGGACCCGCCTGTCCGAGAGGCAAAGGCCAAAGGTTGACCATGAAGGTACTTAGCGCGGATAATCTCCAGCCAAAGGCCGCCCTCCTTAGTCTGGATCCGCCAGAGCCATTTCGAGAGGAGGGCGATATTCATCCGCTTGGATGAGATGACCCCAAGACCACCTTGGTCCTTAGGCTTACAGATTTCAGACCACTTCACCATGTGGTATTTCTGTTTATTATTCTCACCAGCCCAGAAGAACCGAGAGAGGATTTTGGCTACCTCCTGATGGAGGGATTCATGTAAACTATAGAATCCCATGAGATACATCAGGAGGCTAATAAGGGAGGAATTCATCAGAATCACTCTAGCGGCCTTGGATAGCCATCTCCCCTGCCAAGGCTCCATCCGTGGTTGGAGCCTGGCAACTATGGGGCGGAAATCTTTCTCTAGTAGACGGTTATCACTAACCGGCAAGCCAAGGTAAGTAGTCGGAAATGACCCCAACCGACAATTCAAGCGGTTGGCAATGTGCTGGGCTTCCGACGGTGAGTACCCGAGCACCATGACCTCACTTTTGGCAAAGTTGATCGTGAGGCCCGACATCTCCTGAAAAGAAAGGAGGAGAAATTTGAGGTTCCGAATATCCTCATCTGAACCCTCTACCATCATAATGGTGTCGTCGGCATATTGGAGGTGGGTCAGGCCTCCATTGGCCACAAGATGGGGGCAAATCCCCCTGATGTGGCCTGCCTGCCTTACCAAATCAAGAATCGAGGCTAACGCATCAACCACAAGGTTGAAAAGGAAGGGGGAAATCGGGTCCCCTTGACGGACACCTTGTCCCATAGTGAAATAGGGCCCAATTTCCCCATTGATATTAACGGCAGTGCGACCGCTCGTCACAAGCTGCATCACCCGAGCCACCCAATGGGGTCGAAGCCACGCTTAAGCAATACTTCCCGAAGGAAGGACCAATGGACGGTATCATATGCTTTGTGAAAGTCAATCTTGAAGAACCCCGCATGAAGGTGTTTGGTCTTGACCTCATGAATGATTTCATGGAGGATAAGGACCCCGTCAAGAATATATCTACCTTTCGTGAAGGCCGATTGGTTCGGGTGGTGAATCCGAGGAGCGATCAGGGCCGCCCTAGTGGCGTACCCTTTGGCCAGAATCCGAAATATCACATTAAGGACGGTGATGGGGCGGAACTGCCTAATGTCGGCAGCTCCGGGGACTTTAGGAATCAGGGAGATGACCCCATAGTTGAGATGAGACATGTCCAATGTCCCCCTGGCAAAGTCCCTAAATAATTCCAGAATGATCTCCTTGACCATCGGCCAGAAGGCCTGGAAAAAACGGACTGGAAGCCCATCGGGGCCTGGGGCCGAAGCCGGGTTCATCGATTTGACGAACGCTTCCAGCTCTGCGGCATCAAATGGGGCCAACAATGCCGCATTCTCCGCCGGGGAAACTAGCTGGTCATGTGACCAAATATGGTCGGCCAGAGCGACACCGCCCCTGGCACGGCCCATAAATAACGACTTATAAAAGTCATCCACCAAGGCGCGAATCGCTGGTGGATCCTGAAACAGATGGCCGCCCTCCCATAAAAGGGGGATGGAGCAACGTCTTCTGCGGCCGTTGGCGATCGCCTGGAAGTAAGCTGTATTGGCATCACCAAACAGTACCCATTTTATGGATCCACGTTGGCGCCAAAATTCTTCCTCCTTAGAGTAGAACTCCATGAGGGACTCTTCCAGGTTGTATCTATAGGCCCATTCCTTAGCGGAGATCCCTGAGGTATCAGCGCGCAGGTCCAGCGCGCGGATTCCTTCGAGAAGGGAAGCCTTTTGGACCCGAAGGTCCCTCCCAACATTGGCACCCCACCCCTTCATGAATTGCCTAGAGCGCTTGGACAGGTGATGCCACTCATCAAGGAGCGACATCGCCCTATGGGGTTCCACTAAAGCCGAGGCCTAGTGGGACTGGACGGCGGCCATGAAGCCCGATTGCCGAAGCCAAAAGGTTTCGAAACGAAACCGCGGTGGGGGGCGAGGCCTCTCATCACGAGAGGACAAGGGAAGGGGTACATGGTCCGACCCGATGCGCGTAATGGCCTGGAGAGAGGCTAGGAGGAACCGCAACTCCCAGTCGGGGGAGACAAATACCCGATCAAGCACACTAAGGGTTGGGTTAACCTGTCTATTGGTCCAGGTGTATCTCGCCCCAACCCTATCTAACTTGAGCAGCCCTAAGTCTGCTACCCAGTCGTTGAAATGATGGATTTCCGCCAGGTCAACCCTTGCGTTGCTCTTCTCCTCCGCTGAGCGAAGGAGGTTGAAATCTCCACCAACCACAACCGGAAGCGTCGCGGAGGCAATCTTAGTGTGGAGTTCGTCTAGGAAGGCAGCCGACCTACTATGATCGGCAGGGCCATAGACCACAATAACCTCCCATTTGAAGTTAACATCACGCTCCCACAGCTCCATACTAACAAAGTGGGATCCACGATCCATGGATCCCACCTTAAAGGTGGCATCCTTCACACCTACAAGGATCGCACCGGAGTGTCCAGCCACTCCACTAGACGGCAACCAATGCCAGGCGAATAAGTGACGGCTCAAGCGCTCAAGCTCGGCCAAAGAAAAATCCAGCAACATCGTTTCCTGAATCGCAACCACATCCACAGATTCGTCACGCATATAATCAATCAGTTGCCTACGGTGGCCATCATGGCCGAAACCCTGTAGGTTCCAGAATAACGCACGCATAACTATTCGCAAACAGGGTCCTCTAGGGACCCCACTGTGGACTTGGCACTCAGGGCACGACGTAACTGAGCAGTCCGCGAACGGGTCCGGCCACAGACCTCCTCGGGGGCTAGGTCCCGAGTCGATGAACTATGCGTCGGGCGCGGAGTCGGGGGTGCTATTTCATCGGCCGCAGCCGCCGCACGAGCCCGAGCTGCCGCGAGCCGCCCCTCCAAGACCTCCTTGGCTTGAAGGGAGGCAATTTGTTCTAAGGGGGGACCTTTCTCCCCCCGGAAAACTATGGCGGAATCCACTGCGACTTTCGCTAAGTGACCCAACGGAACGCCCGCAAGGGCCGAAAAGGAAGTATCCTCAAACATCACATCCTCATTGCAGAAAGGAGCCGGGGTAGGGTGGGAAGACGGACCTGCATCAAGGTTCCGTGCCGCGGCACGGCGGGAAGCCTTCTCCACAGCGGTAGGGGAAGAACCCACTAGAGGGGTCGCCGACCCGAGCCGCGCACTCTTCCGAGCCAACGTCGCCGGATGGAAGTCGACCGCGGGCGCCGCTTGGCCGCGGGAGGGCGGGGCGGGGCGAACCGCGCCGAGGGACCCGAAGCCGGCACCGGTCCGGAGAGCTCAGGCAGGGTCGGGGGCACGATGATGACGGCACCGGGCAGTTCCTGGGGTGGGGCAGGAGAGGAGGGACGGGGCGAAGATGCCGGGATCACCTCCATGCCCACGCTGCTCGTGTCGCTGACGCCACCGTCAGAGGAGGAGACCTGCGCCTTCATGAAGATTGGGATGGTGGCACCAGGAGGAATGGAAGCCGCCTCATCAAGCATGGCAGCGATTGTCGCGATGTCATCCTCCCCCTCACCCGAAGCATCCGCAGGGAGGACCGGGGTGATGGTCTTGGTGCGAGCCGGAGGGACCGCCGCAACAGTCCGGGGCGAGGCACCACGGTCCTCCTCGGATTCTTCGGGGAACGGCTCCGGGGGCGGCGGCGCGGATCGCGCCCAGGGGGGTCGCCTTCACCCTCACAGCCCGGGTCGTCCTCTGGGTCAGAACCATCCACGGGGTCCACAGGGGAAGCGGACAGCGCCTCTTCGACGGAGAGGCGGAGGTCGTAACCAGCATCGTTGAAGAACATCCTGAAGGTCATCTGGAGCTTGGATGGGTCCGAGGACTTGAGCTGGACACGCACGGCCGGCCCCTTGAGCAGCGAGAGAGGATCAATCGACACAATCTTGCCCAGGAGCCGGGACAAGCCCCGGATAGCCCTCTCCACACGAGCGATGGGAGGCAGCCCACGAATCTGAACCCACACAGTGGAGAGGGAGGCCACGGCGAGGGGATCCACTGATGGCACCGATATGCGCACCTTCAGTTGATGAAGAGCTAGGGTCAACTCCGCACTGTGAGTGCCGTAGCGAAGGCTGACAGGATCAGGGAAGACAGCGGTGAACTCCCGATCAGAAATGGGAGCCACCTCCCAGTCCCAATCCGGCTTGAACAGGTGGCGAAGCTCTTCATCAATGATCCCCGGGGACGCCGTCTTGCCGTCAAGGACGGAGATGAGAGCAGTCAGGGAGGGGGAAGCTGCCGGCACTGGGAGATCCATCTGGAAGAAGCCCAAATCATCAAGAGCGTAGCCAAAGAGGCCAAGGACCCCTGTTGATGGGTGGTCAGGGCAGAGCGCGGCAGGGTGGTCGGCGCGCTTGCACTTGAAGCAAGCGGGCGGCCGAGTGCAGTCGACCTGGCAATGCCCCTCCTCCCCTCAATTCAAGCACGTCACCGCCGTGGCCGGTGGATGGGGAGTTCCCGCCGTAGGCACAATGGGGAGGGGGGGGGGGGTTGGAGAATGAGGATGCCGGGGCGGATGCGGCCGTGGCTTGGTAATTCGCGGCGCGTTTCTTCTTTTTCTTCACAAAGGCACCACGTCCATTGCGGTTGTTGGGGCCAGAAGGCGGAAAGTGCGCCTGACGACGCGGGGGATCGTAGCGCCGCGGGGGGTGTCGGTGTCAAAACCGGCGGATCTCGGGTAGGGGGTCCCGAACTGTGCGTCTAGGCGGATGGTAACAGGAGATAAGGGACACGATGTTTTTACCCAGGTTCGGGCCCTCTCGATGGAGGTAAAACCCTACTCCTGCTTGATTGATATTGATGATATGGGTAGTACAAGAGTGGATCTACCACGAGATCAAGGAGGCTAAACCCTAGAAGCTAGCCTATGGTTTGATTGTTGTTCGTCCTATGGACTAAAACCCTCCGATTTATATAGACACCGGAGAGGGCTAGGGTTACACAGAGTCGGTTACAATGGTAGGAGATCTACATATCCATATCGCCAAGCTTGCCTTCCACACCAAGGAAAGTCCCATCCGAACACGGGACGAAGTCTTTAATCTTGTATCTTCATAGTCTTGGAGTCCGGCCGATGATGATAGTTCGGCTATCCGGACACCCCCTAGTCCAGGACTCCCTCAGTAGCCCCCAAACCAGGCTTCAACGACGATGAGTCCGGCGTGTATATTGTCTTCGGCGTTGCAAGGCGGGTTCTCCTCCAAATTCCATGTGCTTGCCGAATAGTGTCCGGCTTCCTTATAAATGTTGCGCTCCTTGGCTTCCACGCCCTAATAATGGCCCTCTTCCACGTGTCGTACGAATGCGAAAGGCCAGGGTATTTTTACGTTTTACCCCCAAGCTGCGCGAATAAGCTGCCTATAAGAGAGGCAAGAATCTAGATCCAAATCACACCATCCTCCTTCCGCGAGTATTCATCGGAGCGCTTCTGACAAAAATCCACTCCATCATGGACCGTCGACGCGGATCCTCCTCTCGCGCTCCCAGCCCTCAGCCAGGAGATTGGAGGAGATGTTCAGTCCTGCACAGCGAGCTGGTGACGCTCCAAGCGGAGGGATACCTTCCTCCGTCCTTCATGGTCCCGGTTAGAGCCGGGCTGGCCACCTACAAAGGTGGAAAGCAGGCGGAGAACACCCCCAGTCCCTTCAAAGGAGAGCGGGTGTGCTTCGTCCCTTATCTAATAAGGGGGCTCGGATTTCCCATACATCCGTTTCTCCGGGGGCTTTTGGAGTTCTATGGACTCCAGCTCCAGCACCTTACGCCCGCCTCCATTCTACACATTGCGGGTTTCGTAGCTCTTTGCGAACTGTTCTTGGGTATCGAGCCCCATTTTGCGTTGTGGAAGAGATTGTTTTGCCTCGTACCTCGTTATCACGAGGGGTCGATATATCAAGTGGGCGGAGCCGAAATATGGCGCATCGCCGGGACCGGATATCATCCGGAACCCCGAAGAAGGCATCCGAAGACTAGCCTTCGGAATGGTTTTATATGGAAGACGCTCCACTGCCGGACCCAGTTCGGATCGGCCTCCCGGAGTTCAGCAACGCTCCTCTGAAGAAAAGCCTGAGTTGGCGCCCGCGGAGCCCTCAATGGGAAGATGACAGGAGCGTCCATTATCTGATGGGCCGGATAAGGTTGCTGGTTCATTCCGGATTGACCATGATTGGAGTCATGGCCACGTGCATTATGCGAGGGGTGCAGCCACTCCAATATAGGGGCCACCCCATGTGCGATTTCAACGGGGAGAATGACGCCACCCATCATGGCCGCAAGGGGCCGGGATCGGCCGCCGATCTGGTGAAGATCCTGTCCGGCTTGTACAAGGGGGAGAAGGAGGACTTCCTCCAAACGAGTCCATTGAACGGATTCTCCATGAATAACCCTCGGAGCTGGGTAAGCGGACATTTATCTATCCGATCCGTGCTTTCAAAGTTAAGTGTCTTACTTTATGATTTCGATGCAGGAACTGCGCCGGGATGTGGAGGGCATACACAGTCCGACTCCACAACCCGAGGATCCGGGAAGATCCCTTGATCCGGCCTCCGAAGAGGATCCGGACATAAAGGTGGAGCTGATTGACGGGGTGTTCCACCAACTTAGCATGGATAATGCTCTAGTCGCCATTACGGTTGACTACCCCGGTTTATCTCCAGCTTCCCAGGTAACTATGACCGGAGCCCTGACACCATTACTTCGTCCGTGCTTATTTCTGACCACCGTATACCACCGGTGTCTCGCAGGAGGCGCCTTCAAGGCGGGAAGCTGATCCTGCGGCGACTGACCAACAAGGGTCAGTTCGGCCCAGCAGGCGGAACAGGGGTGCGGTGCGAATTGAAACGCCGCCGCAACGGTACGGCATGCCCCCGTTTTTAAGGAAAAGACTCATGTGAAGTATATTAATGTTTATGACTTTTCCAGGAGAAAGAGAGCTCGCCGGACTGTGTCCGGAGAGGTTGCCAACCAAGCCTCCGCCAGCCAGGCTCCAACACCTGGTCCATAGGGGGAGGCGAGCACAAGGCGCGAGCCGGATGCTCCTCCAACGGAGGATGCCGACAGGCTGTCCGCCACCAGGTCTGAGGTGGAGAGCGCCATGAATCATAGGCGCCGCCGGACAGTTCTTCGTGATGCGTGTTTCTCCCCAGAGGCGTTGAATGCCTTTAATGCGGGAGACGCGCACCTCCGTGCCGCTCAAGATGGTTAAACCAGAGCCATGGAGCAGTATGTGAAAGACATACGTGTACGGAATTTTAATAGTTATATATGCCAGTAGCCCCCGAGACTTAAAGTAGTTGGAATAACTGGTTTAAGGATCATTTGATATGTAGGATCTTACGGAGAAGAATACCCAATTGTCCCAGGAGCTTCAAGAGTGCAAGGCCCAACTTGAGGCCACACTAGCCGCCGCAGGAGGAGACACAGAGACCACCTCTGGTAACACCTATTTCAAAAAAGATAAGCGGTTTATGAAGGGCAGCGTGCATATAAGTCTGGCAATAATATTGCAGAGGGCGCCGGACTAGATCCGGACAAGCAACATCTGCTACGCCAGCTGAAGGCCGGCGAAAAGGTGCTTATGAGGGTGCAGCAGGAGAGAAACAAACTCCAAGATGCCAACACCCAGCTGGGCGAAGAACTAAAAGATGTTCGGGTCCAGCTGTCTGACTCCGTAAAGGAGAATCGGCGGCTTCGTCACGGCATCTACAGTAAGTGCTTGAGCAAACTCTTTTGAAAAGAAGAGTTCGGCGAGGAAGTCGATTGACAGAAATGTGTCTGTAGGTGTGCTCACAGGTCGCCTTGCGGAGGAAATGCCCGGTTCAACGGGTGACCAACTTCCCGAGCTGGTGCAACTGCACGAACGTGTTCGGCAGGCGATGAGTGGCGTCGCCCAGGCCTTATGGCCGTCCGCCTCCCTACCCGAGGGCCTTGGAGGGCTTGCGGAGAAGCTTCAGGGAGCACGGCAGCAGCTTCCGTCTGTGGAAGATATCGGCCTGCCATCAAGGCGCCAGGGAGGCCTGGGCCATGGTGAAGACGCAGTACAAGAAGGCGGATCCGAACCACATGGCCGAGGTCGGACCTGTGGGGCCCGATGGGAAGGAGATCCCTGTGAGCTTAATGTACGGCCAAGTAGAGTTGGCCGCTAAGTATTCCCAATGGGACTGTAAATTAGACAGCCTGTTAGACGGGATTGAGGAGGAGTACAATCATTCAATTTGACGAT
The DNA here is from genome assembly GCA_963921465.1 of Triticum timopheevii. NCBI lineage: Eukaryota > Viridiplantae > Streptophyta > Magnoliopsida > Poales > Poaceae > Triticum > Triticum timopheevii. Next base: position 552,087,197 of record OY997272.1, on the reverse strand, counting down.
GTATTTTAAAATGACATGTATAATGCCTTCTAGCCGGATTGTAGATCGTTTTTCTTTGCAGACCTTTTCGCTTCAACCTCGGGACCCTAGAGTCCGGAGTGTGTTCGAATACCCTCTCAGTTATGAAAAAACCGGGGCATGCATGGAGACCAGGCGTAGGGGTCATTAGTGCTTTATCAGACAAGTGCCCAACTAGTTATGTTATATTACATGGTTAGTAAGAAACATCTTCCAGGGAGAATAGTTCCATTAGGGGTTCCTTTCCCTGGGAGGCATGCCCTAAAGTGCATGTCCAGACTGCGAAAAGAGCAGAAAAGCATCTGGGGGCAGATAAATAAATAAATAAGAAATCATCTTTCAAGTCACCGACCGAATATTCCCTTAAGAATGCTAGCTTTCGGCTTCACCCAGTCTGAGGTACACATCCGGCTGACCCGGTAGTAACAATCACAGAGGTGCTCCCTTTACCTCCTTGCCGAACAATCGGGAACGTAGGGGTAAGCACAGGAGCCAGGCAACCCAGCTTGGCCAGAACTTAATTCATATCGATGCATATAATGGTGAATAAAAGGTACATGCGGAAGTTTGACACATGTGTTGGGCATAAGGCCCGTATAAATAAGCTTCTGTTAAAGAAGCCCCCACGTATAATGAGTGCGGGTAGCATGTCAAGTGTGTGCGAACGATGCGCAGATCAGCCCTCAAAGGCTCTATGAAAAAGGGAGGAGAAAAGAGAGAAACAAAAGACAACTGAAGTATAAAATGTGGACGGAGGAAGGAGACGAACTCTGAGTCTGGCGCTAGGCATAGAATCTTTGGAGGCGGGCTGCGTTCCATGGGTTCGGCTCGAGTCGGTTGTCCGATGCGTTTCGCAGACAGTATGCTTCGCCGGTCAGGACTTGGTCGATGATGAAGGGACCTTCCCATTTGGGCTTGAGTTTGTCCTTTTTCTTGTCCGGCGGGCGTAGAACTAGTTCACCAACATTGTAGGTTTTGGCCCGTACTTCTCTGCTTTGATATCTTCGAGCCTGCTGCTGATAGAATGCGGAACGAGCCTTTGCCACGTCGCGCTCCTCCTCCAATGCGTCCAAACTGTCCTGCCGATCCAACTCGGCTTCTCTTTCTTCGTACATGCGCACTCGAGGTGAGTCATGAATTATATCGCAGGGCAAAACTGCCTCTGCGCCGTATACCATAAAGAATGGCGTGAATCCGGTAGTACGAATTGGCGTGGTCCGCAGCCCCCAGAGTACGGAGTCGAGCTCCTCTACCCAGTGCGTGTTAGATTCCGTGAGGGACCGCACTAACCTGGGTTTGATGCCGCTCATGATTAGACCATTTGCTCCTTCGACCTGACCGTTAGTTTGAGGGTGATAGACTGAAGCGTAGTCGAGCTTGATGCCCATATTTTTGCACCAGAGTTTAACCTCGTCGGCCGTGAAGTTCGTGCCGTTATCGGTGATGATGCTGTGGGGGACGCCATAACGGTGTACTACCCCGGATATGAAGTCTATCACAGGTCTGGATTCGGCCGTTTTAACTGGCTTGGCCTCTATCCATTTGGTGAATTTGTCCACCATGACCAATAGGTACTTTTGCTTGTGGGTTCCCCCTTTAAGGGGTCCAACCATGTCAAGCCCCCAGACCGCGAACGGCCAGGTGATGGGTATAGTTTTGAGGGCGGTGGGTGGCATGTGGCTCTGATTAGCAAAGAGCTGGCAACCGACGCATCGTTGGACTAAGTCCTGAGCATCTGCCCGGGCCGTCGGCCAATAAAATCCTGTACGGAAGGCCTTGCCTACAAGGGCCCAGGCTGCAGCGTGGTGTCCGCTGAGTCCGGCGTGAATTTCAGCCAGAAGATTTCGCCCTTCCTCTTCGGAGATGCACCTTTGAAGGACTCCGGTTGTGCTTTTATTATAAATTCCTCCCTCGTGGACCTTGTAGGCTTTAGATCGCCGTACTATGCAGCGGGCCTCATTTTGGTCTTCGGGGAGTTCCTGCCTGATTAGGTAGGCTAGGAATGGTTCCGTCCACGGGGCAATGACTGCCATTATTTCGTGGGCTGAAGGTGTTGTTTCATTGGCTGAGCCACCGTTTGTGTCAGAATGTTCGTTGTTGGGTGGTGCGGTTGGTTCCGGGTTGTTATTTCCGGACTCCTCTTCCCATAATACGGATGGCTTAAAGAGCCGCTCCAGGAAGATATTTGGAGGGACGGCGTCGCGTTTTGCGCCGATGCGTGCCAACACGTCGGCTGCCTGGTTATTATCCCGGGCTACATGGTGGAACTCGAGTCCTTCGAACCGAGCTGACATTTTTAAGACGGCGTTACGATAGGCTGCCATTTTCGGATCCTTGGCGTCAAAGTCTCCATTTACTTGGGATATTGCGAGGTTTGAATCCCCGCGCACCTCTAGGCGTTGAATACCCATGGAGATTGCCATCCGGAGACCATGTAGAAGGGCCTCATATTCGACTGCATTGTTGGAGTCCGTGTACATTATCTGAAGTACGTATTGGACTGTGTCTCCGGTTGGGGACGTCAATACGATGCCAGCCCCCAAGCTGGCCAACATTTTGGAGCCGTCGAAATGCATGATCCAATTGGAGTATGCGCCGTACTCTTTAGGGAGTTCGGCTTCGGTCCATTCGGCGATGAAGTCAGCCAAAACTTGCGGCTTTATAGCTCGCCGTCGTTTGTAGGTTATGTCAAATGGTAAGAGCCCAATGGCCCATTTTGCAATCCTGCCCGTCGCGTCGCGGTTGTTTATAATGTCGTTGAGAGGTACTTCAGAGGCCACTGTTATCGAACACTCTTGAAAGTAGTGTCGCAGCTTCCGGGATGCCATGAACACCGCGTATGCTATCTTTTGATAATGTGGGTACCGGGACTTGCATGGAGTTAAGACGGTGGATACGTAGTACACTGGTTTTTGAAGGGGGAATTTGTGTCCTTCTGTTTCTCGTTCGACGACGAGTACCGCGCTGATAACTTGATGTGTTGCCGCGATGTATAATAACATCGGTTTGCCCATGTTGGGCGTGGCCAGGACCGGATTTGTTGCCAGTATGGCCTTTATTTCTTCGAGTCCGGCCGTGGCAGCATCCGTCCATTCGAAGTGTTCGGTGCGCCGGAGGAGGCGATAGAGGGGCAGTGCCTTTTCTCCCAAACGGGAGATGAAGCGGCTTAGAGCTGCCATGCATCCAGTCAGTTTTTGTATTTGTTTGAGGTCTTTTGGGATATCCAATTGTGACAGAGCTCGGATCTTTGCTGGGTTTGCTTCAATTCCTCTACCGGATACAATGAAGCCCAAGAGCTTTCCGGCCGGTACGCCGAAAACGCATTTTTCCGGGTTGAGCTTGATGTCATATGCTCGGAGGTTGTCGAATGTGAGCCTCAAATCGTCTACTAGAGTTTCGACGTGTTTGGTCTTAACGACAACATCATCTACATATGCTTCCACCGTTTTGCCGATCTGTGTAGCCAGACATGTCTGAATCATGTGCTGATATGTTGCGCCGGCGTTTTTGAGCCCGAAAGGCATTGTGTTGAAGCAGAATGGTTCGTATGGAGTGATGAATGCCGTTGCGGCCTGGTCAGTTTCTGCCATCTTGATTTGATGGTATCTGGAGTATGCGTCGAGGAAGCACAATGAATCGTGCCCTGCGGTGGCATCGATGATTTGGTCGATGCGGGGAAGGGAGAAAGGATCCTTTGGACAGGCCTTGTTAAGGTCTTTAAAATCGACACAAACGCGCCAGGATTTGTCCTTTTTTGGTACCATCACCAGGTTCGCTAGCCAGTCCGGATGTTTTATATCTCTGATGAATCCGGCTTCTAATAGTTTGGCTAGCTCCTCTCCCATTGCCTGTCTTTTGGGTTCGGAAAATCGCCGAAGAGCCTGTTTGACTGGCTTGAATCCTTTTAGGATGTTTAGGCTGTGTTCTGGCAGCCTGCGTGGGATTCCTGGCATATCTGAAGGGTGCCAGGCAAAAATGTCCCAATTTTCCCGAAGGAATTCTCGTAGTGTGGCGTCTACATCAGGGTTTAATTGTGCCCCAATGGAGGCCGTCTTTGTGGGGTCCGTTGGATGGACCTGGAATTTGACTATTTCGTCTGCTGGTTTAAAAGAGGTGGACTTGGATCTCTTATCGAGTATCACATCGTCCCTGTTCACCGTGGAGCGCAGCGCAGTGAGTTCCTCTGCCGCTAGGGCTTCAGATAGTGCCTCTAGGGCTAGTGCGGCTGTCTTGTTTTTGGCGCGGAGTGCTATGTCCGGATCACTGACAAGAGTGATGATTCCATTGGGCCCGGGCATTTTAAGCTTCATGTACCCGTAATGGGGTATGGCTTGGAAAATTGTGAATGCCTCTCGCCCTAATAAAGCGTGATATCCGCTGCTGAACGGGGCCACTTGGAATGTGACCTCCTCGGACCTGTAATTGTCCGGCGCGCCGAACACCACATCCAGTGTAATTTTTCCTGTGCAGCGTGCTTCCCGACTAGGGATTATTCCTCTGAAAGTTGTGCTGCTTCGCTCAATGCGGCTCCAGTCTATTTCCATTTTTCGAAGAGTTTCCTCGTAGATGAGGTTTAATCGGCTGCCGCCATCCATGAGTACCTTGGTAAGACGAAAGCCGTCCACTATTGGACTGAGGACCAATGCGGCTGGTGCTCGGGCTGTTCGGAGTTTTGGTTCGTCGCTGGCGTTGAAGGTGATAGCCGTGTTGCTCCATGGATTTGTTGTTGCTACTTGGTAGACTTCGGCGAGGCTGCAGATTGTTCGTTTCCGCACATTATTTGATGCGAAAGTCTCGAAGACTGTTAATACCGTACTGGTACTGTTGGTCTGGTTCTCCGGGGCTAGAAGCTCTTCGCCACTTTTGGCCACCTGCCGTAGTATCCAACATGCTCGAAGGCTATGTATTGGAGTGGCGCCCTCTGTACTATGGATTTTACAGGGTCCGCTGAGCCATCCCTCTAGTACGGTTCCGTGCCCTTTAGGGGGTTTTTGCTTTTTGGTTTTTGTCCCACGTGCCTGAGCATGATGCACCCTTTTATTCCGGACTAGGGTTGTGTTCGGAGCCGGATTGTCCCAAAACTTAGATTCAGTTTTCCAGGCACTCTCCATGGCACTGTACTTTCGTACTATGGACGCCAGGTCGGCGAAGAGTGTAATTTCGCGACGACTTACGGCATTCAAGATTCCCTTGTCCGTGCAATTGTTGCAGAAAATTGAGATTGCGTTTTCCTCACGGCAGTCCTTTATCATGTCCATAACCAGGAGGAATCTGGCCCAGTAATGATGTACTGTTTCGGCGGGCTCTTGCCGGATTTGAGATAGATCTCTTATGTTTGGGTGGGCGGGTGGTATTAAGTCCGGAACCCTGCCCAACTTGAGGCTCAAGGGCCGAAAAGTTTCCGAATTTGGAAGCTTGGATTGCTGGATGTCGTCCAACAAATCTGGTCTGCTGCCTGACTTTAGGTTCAATACTTGATTGACGTCTGTCCCTCCGCGAGAATCCGGCATGGAGGGATCCGGAATCCGGACATAGCTGGTCTTTAATATAGAAGAAGAGTCGATGCGTCGTTCCTCCACCACAGCAACGTGGTGGGTAGCTTGGGGAGAGTTGATCTCTCTCAGATCGGTTTTAAGCCCAATCTAATCGTAGTCTGTAGCGACTCCCAGGGCGGCGAAGCGATCCAAGAGCTCGTTTACAGAGGAGAGCTCCATCAGATCTAGCTGCTCGGCGAATTCCGAGTTGACGTGAAGATCGCTTTTGATGACCCGAGAGGTCACCGTCGGAGCGGCGGCCGAACATGCGGTCATAAGAAAACCACCTAGCCGGACAGTTTGGCCGGTGGCCAAAGCTCCCTTGGCAATAGTACCGTCTTTAAAGACGGGAAGAGGCATCCTTCCTGATTGCGACAGCACAGAGGAACTCTCAATGAAAGCACCAATGTCGGTGTCAAAACCGGCGGATCTCAGGTAGGGGGTCCCGAACTGTGTGTCTAGGCGGATGGTAACAGGAGACAAGGGACATGATGTTTTTACCTAGGTTCGGGCCCTCTCGATGGAGGTAAAACCCTACTCCTGCTTGATTGATATTGATGATATGGGTAGTACAAGAGTGGATCTACCACGAGATCAAGGAGGCTAAACCCTAGAAGCTAGCCTATGGTTTGATTGTTGTTCGTCCTATGGACTAAAACCCTTCGGTTTATATAGACACCGGAGAGGGCTAGGGTTACACAGAGTCGGTTACAATGGTAGGAGATCTACATATCCGTATCGCTAAGCTTGCCTTCCACGCCAAGGAAAGTCCCATCCGAACACGGGACAAAGTCTTCAATCTTGTATCTTCATAGTCTTGGAGTCCGGCCGATGATGATAGTTCGGCTATCCGGACACCCCCTAGTCCAGGACTCCCTTAGGGGGGATGCCTCAGAGCGGCCAGAACGAGCTGGAGAGCGGGAACGGCGAGGTGGTGACCGGCGGTCCCGGTCATGGCCGCGTCCGCGCCACTGCTCCGGCGAGCGGTCCCGCGGGTCACCACCACGCCACCCCCCATCAGACGCGGACGCCGCCCCCTTGCCCTTGAGCATCGAGTCGCGGAGCTCGGCCTCCCGGTGGGCCCCATCCGGCGAGGGACGGCGCAAGGCTTGGGCCGCCCCACCATCGCGGCCATCGGCACGCCGTTTGGGCCGAAGGGCGCCGTCACCTTGCTCGCGAGCCATGGCGGAAGGGACCCGAGAGGGCGAGCGGGAGGGCGGGGAGGGAGGGGATGGCGTCGGAGATGGGATCGGGGTGGGGAGGGGAGGAGGTGGGTCGAGCCCTAGCGAGATGGCAGGGGCGAGCTCTAAGAGTGGCCCGACCGCCTGGGCCAGGGAAAGAGGCAGTCCAGCAAGGGCAGGCCGAACGGCAGAGGCCCGGGACGGCCCAGGATCCCCGCCTCCCCCCACAGGCCTCCCCCCATAGGCCGAACCACCGAAATCGACGGCCCACCTAGGCCCAGCTCACAACCCAACCGAGGGAGGGGAGGAAATAGGGTTTCCCCCCTAGGAAACCAGGGCGCCGGCGGCGGCGAGGCATCGCCCGCCGGAGACGCCGATGGCCGGAAAGGCCGAAACTTGCGGCCGCGAGGGACAACCCCGGACGAGGTCGCGCCAGTCAAGCCACCCGCAACCAACGTCGGCGGGAATGGAGAGACGACCGCCGAGGAGGCGCGCCATGAAAGCGCCGCCCGTCCCAACTCCAACCGGCCGGCCACCCCCCAAGCTCGCGCTCAGGCCCCTCGGCCACGACGACCAGCCGGACGGCCAGCGCCCTATGGTGGAGGGCAAGGTGGTGCGTGGTGGGCCTCCGGCCGCACCCGCAAAGGTAGAGGGAGGGGAAGGGAAGGGGAAGGGACCAGGGCGGAGATGGACTCGTTGGCCGCCACCGCCGCCGCCAGCCGGTCACCGAAGCGGCGAGGAGGCTGTGGCAGCCTGGCGCCAACCACGTCGGCGTCCAATTGGTCCTCCTCCGCCGCCAGGTCGGCCCAACTGCAAGCGCGCGTCGCTGCAGGGGCGGACGGGGGCAGAGCAGGGGAGGGCGAGGGGCGAGGGGACAGGGGGAGGGCGACCGCCCCGGCCAGGCGCGAAGCGCCGGCGGGCACGGCGGGAGAAGAGGGGGTGGGGGAGAGGTGGCGGAGGCCGGCGTTGTCCCCGGCGTCGTCCCCGCAGTCGCCATCCATGTCGCCCGGTGGATGCCTCGAGCAAGACACATATGACCGACTATTCAGACGCCTCATGCGACTAAAGAGGGACTTCAGACTGACAACAGGCAGGGAGTAACAGTAAAACTGAAAACAGGGAGGCAAAGACAATTCTCAATTCTGAATAGATGCCAAGCATAATCTTCCAACTGGGAGCACAAATAAAGTTAATTCCAAAGCGGGAGCTTTTGTTGTCTTCATTAGTAATGAACAGTAAAAAAGAAGAGAACCAAACCCAAATAATTCTGCATGGATGATACCGAGCATTTACCGGCATGAACGGCAGCATGTGGTTACCATTGTATTTGCTACCACTAGAACTTAGCAGCAATTCTCAACTCCACCAGCATGTAGTAAGTACAACATAAACAGGTTGTAAAGGGTTTCATAATGGATGCTGAATATAAATGGGTACTAAATGTACTCTAGTTAATGTGTAAGTGCAACAAACATTTTCTTACAAGAAGGAAAATTGCAAAATTATACAAAGGATGAGGCATGACAAAGGTAACTAACGATATGAGTGAGAACATTTTTCCTTGATGTTGATTTTCTTATCATCTACGCCAAATGTACTCAAGATATTCAAAATTTTGCGAATTCCCACATCAACCTTTCTACATTCAATCTTCACAACCTCCAAGTGGGAGCAGACAAATGATTGTTCAATTGTTTCTGGGGATGTTGTTGCTCCTACGTGGTTCTGTGAGATATAGAGAACATTTAGTAAGATCAGTTGAACACACATGATATTTCCTTTAGTAACACAACAACATCGTTATATATACATGATATACCTTAGTGTCACAAAGCTGAAGAGTGAGCCTCTCAAGAAGTGGAGAGCGTCGAAGAACGCAGACTAGATCAATAGTCGTGAACCACTCATTGAGGAGCAGGGTCTTTAATGTGCCAAATAGGGGGCAACATTCTAAATCCCATCGGTAAATAAACTGAAAAAATTACAAGTGAGCAAAAAGAGAAGTCAAAACTCAAAGATAAAATAACTTAAGTTAGTAGGAACTTCAGGTTGATATTATTAATTTCGAAAGTGTAACGAAGAAAAGAGAAATTACACCTCAAGCACAAGAAATACCACACTTTATTGATTAAGATTATATGTTATTAGATCATTGATATGAGAACCATTTGTACAGATAAAATTACCAAACAGTGGTAAAGAAGAAAAGCAAGTTGCTTTTACGCGACTACACCGGTCCAACAGTGGATATTACAACAGAAACGGTTGGTGGCAAATAACACTAAGGGTAAAAAAGGCAGTAAGTGCATGCGTACCATCATAGGATAAGCTATCAACTCCAAATTGACAGCATTGGACAAACCATTGAGAAGCACACCCCCCTCAACGGGATAAGCATGACAATCACACTCATCAAAATCACAACCCCTCATGTTCTTCTCACAGGAATCATGACATCCATCACAAAGACCAATATGGGCTGTTACTAGAAATGGCATATCCCCAAGGAAAGGGGTCGCACCATGAAAATTGCTAATTTGCAGTGAGATAAGATCCGGGGAAAAAATCCGAATGTGGAATTCCTGAGGGACACTACATTGTTTTGTGATGCAGAGACGCTTTAGTGATTTAGATGATATCTTATGTGCATAAATGTCGCAATGTTCCATCTTAAGTTCCTCTAATACTGGGCAACCCGAGAAATTCAGAGCATAGCATGTAACATCTTCAAGGTGTAAGATCTTCAATTGACGGGAGATGAGAGGCATATCTAGCATCATTGTGCCATCATCAATGTGACCAGCTCTGAGCAGGAGCTCCTTAACTTGGCACTCTAGAGCGTAATCGATCAACAACTCTGTGTTGGTGTATACAAAGTCGGCATGATGCGGATGATCATCAGAGGAGGTACTGATCTCGCACTTGGGGAGAGGCGAGTTTCCACGGAGTTGGATGAACAACTTCACCAATTGTTCGCATCGCTCACAATGGGTAGCATCAAAGTGCATGCTGGTGGTGCGCCTCCATAGTTCGCGCCACCTGGTGTCTAGCACACAAGTCTTGAGGGCATCTTCTGGCGGAAGAAGGGACAACACATGACGGAGGATGTCGTCGGTGAGGTCACCGAGGCGGTCCTTGCTGCCCTTTGCAGCCATCACAAACTTTCCATCGAATAGGTGACGGGTGCTGAGGGAGCGGGCCAAAAAAATCAGTAGGAACATGAGAAAGGAGGGAACCGCAAAGTCGATCGAGGTCTAGAGAAAAAGGAACCTGGGCAGCAAGCTTGGTCCGCCAATGGCAGCATGAATAAACAAGGAGAGGAATACGCCTCCTACCATTCCTCCCGTATTTAAACCACAAGGGAAGAGCATAAGATTCGGCGCCATCCCTCAATTCCCCATGTGCCATTATTGCCGAGATCATCCCTCGCAATCGTACTATAATCCGCTAATAATTGTCGTGATCTGAAAAAATTCGTATCAGATAAGGGCTTTTTCCTCTAGACCCATCTAAGCACATGACGTGTGTCCCCACTGATTTCAGAGCAGCTTTTTTCTACAAAGACTATGTTCCACTTTTCTCTTTCTCCCAAATCCACAAGATCGTGGTTCAAAAAACAAAATCCAAAAGATCGTCGGTGCTATTTCCGCAAGATCTTCAACGGTAAGGCACTTATCGGCCAGAGCAACCTTCAGCAAGACAGGTCCGACGAGCGAGGTGTTATCATCTAAGAACCACGACCGTGTGGTCTATCCCCGACATGACGCCGTGGGCTCCGGCGTTCACTGTGTGCAGCTAATTTCAACATCTCATCCAAAAGATAGTCCAGTGTCTAAAACATTTCTAGTAAAACTAAATAGAGCGAGAGATGATCTATACAACAACAACAACAACAACAACAAAGCCTTTAGTCCCAAGCAAGTTGGGGTAGGCTAGAGGTGAAACCCATAAGATCTCGCAACCAACTCATGGCTCTGGCACATGGATAGCAAGCTTCCATGCACCCCTGTCCATAGCTAGCTCTTCGGTGATACCCCAATCCTTCAGGTCTCTCTTAATGGACTCCTTCCATGTCAAATTCGGTATACCCTGCCCTCTCTTGACATTCTCCGCACGCTTTAGCCTTCCGTAATGCACTGGAGCTTCTGGAGGTCTGCGCTGGATATGCCCAAACCATCTCAGACGATGTTGGACAAGCTTCTCTTCAATTGGTGCTACCCCAAATCTATCTCGTATATCATCATTCCGGACTCGATCCTTCCTCGTGTGGCCACACATCCATCTCAACATACGCATCTCCGCCACACTTAACTGTTGAACATGTCGCCTTTTAGTCAGCCAACACTCAGCGCCATACAACATTGCGGGTCGAACTGCCGTCCTGTAGAACTTGCCTTTTAGCTTTTGTGGCACTCTCTTGTCACAGAGAATGCTAGAAGCTTGGCGCCACTTCATACATCCGGCTTTGTTCCGATGGTTCACATCTTCATCAATACCCCCATCCTCCTGCAGTATTGATCCCAAATACCGAAAGGTGTCCTTCTGAGGTACCACCTGACCATCAAGGCTAACCTCCTCCTCACACCTAGTAGTACTGAAACCGCACATCATGTACTCGGTTTTAGTCCTACTAAGCCTAAACCCTTTCGATTCCAAGGTTTGTCTCCATAACTCTAACTTTCTATTTACCCCCGTCCGACTATCGTCAACTAGCACCACATCATCCGCAAAGAGCATACACCATGGGATATCTCCTTGTATATCCCTTGTGACCTCATCCATCACCAATGCAAAAAGATAAGGGCTCAAAGCTGACCCCTGATGCAGTCCTATCTTAATCGGGAAGTCATCAGTGTTGACATCACTTGTTCGAACACTTGTCACAACATTATTGTACATGTCCTTGATGAGGGTAATGTATTTTGCTGGGACTTTGTGTTTCTCCAAGGCCCACCACATGACATTCCGCGGTATCTTATCATAGGCCTTCTCCAAGTCAATGAACACCATATGCAAGTCCTTCTTTTGCTCCCTATATCTCTCCATAAGCTGTCTACCAAGAAAATGGCTTCCATGGTCGACCTCCCAGGCATGAAACCAAACTGGTTTTTGGTCACGCTTGTCATTCTTCTTAAACTGTGCTCAATGACTCTCTCCCATAGCTTCATTGTATGGCTCATCAGCTTAATTCCACGGTAATTAGTACAACTCTGAACATCCCCCTTGTTCTTGAAGATTGGTACTAATATACTCCATCTCCATTCTTCTGGCATCTTGTTTGCCCGAAAAATGAGGTTGAAAAGCTTGGTTAGCCATACTATCGCTATGTCCCCGAGACCTTTCCACACCTCAATGGGGATACAATCCGGGCCCATCGCCTTGCCTCCTTTCATCCTTTTTAAAGCCTCCTTGACCTCAGACTCCTGGATTCGACGCACAAAACGCATGCTGGTCTGATCAAAAGAGTCGTCCAGTTCAATGGTAGAGCTTTCATTCTCCCCATTGAACAGCTTGTCGAAGTACTCCCGCCATCTATGCTTAATCTCCTCGTCCTTCACCAAGAGTTGGCCTGCTCCGTCCTTGATGCATTTGACTTGGCCAATATCCCTCGTCTTCTGTAACACCCCGGATTCGTTGCGCCAGGTGTCTGCCAGTTATTCGTAGTTGTTGCCATGTCATTTGCTTGCATGTTGCATTTTATCATGTCATCATGTGCATTTCATTTTGCATACGTGTTCGTCTCATGCATCCGAGCATTTTCCCCGCTATCCGTTTTGCAATCCGGCACTCCTATGTCCTCCGGCGTCCCCCTCTTGTCTTTTTTCGTGTGCGGGTGTTAAACTTTCTCGGAATGGCCCGAGGTTTGCCAAGCGGCCTTGGTATAGTACCGGTAGACCGCCTGTCAAGTTTCGTGCCATTTAGAGGTCGTTTGATACTCCAACGGTTAACCGGGTAACCGCAAAAGCCCTCTTTATGTTGCAGCCCAACACCCCTCCAAAGTGGCCCAAAACCCAGCAAACTCCCCTCCATGCTCTTGGTCGTTCGATCACGATCGTGTGGGCGAAAACCGCACCTCATTTGGACTCTCCTAGCTCCCTATGCCTATATAAACGTCCTCCCCGTCCATTTTCGCGGAGCAAACCCTAGCAAACTCCTCCCCGCGCCGCCGGACATGTCCGCCGCCGTCCGGACGCGTCCGCCGCCCCGCAGCCACGTCGCCCGGACCAATCCGGGGCCGACACGTCATCGCGCCGCCACCCCGGACCAACCCCGTGCCGCCACCTGTCCGCGCCGCCGCCCTACGCCGCCGGCCCGCGCGAGCCCGTCACGGGCCCGCACGAGCCCATCCGGGGCCCGAGCACCGCCGCCGCGGCCCGCGCCCCGCCTCGCCCCGCGCCGGTGCCCCTCCGCCGCCTCGCCGGCCGGAGCCGCCGCCGCCCCGAGCACCCGCTGCCCCGCCGCCGTATGCCGCCCGGCCGCGTGCCGCTCCGCGGCTCCCGCGCCCTCCGCTCCGCCCTCTGCCGTCCGCGGCGACGCCCGTCACCCGCCGCTCCACCTTCCCCGGCCTGCAGCGCCGCCGTTCGCCAGAGCTCCTCCACCAGCGCACCTCGCCGGCGCCGCCCCACCGCCTCTCTCCGGCGCCGTCGCACCCCGCGCCCTCCGCTGCCGTCCCATCGCGCCGCCGGCCGGATCCGGCCAGATCCGGGCCGGGGCCGCCTCTCGAGCTCCCTCGACCTCGCCGGCGACTTCCCGGCAAAAACTCCGGCGAGATCCGGCCCTGCCTCGATGTCCGTGCCCGGGTCAACTCTAGATCCGGAGGTGATTTTCGCCCAAGTCCCGAAATATTTTGCATAATCATGCCATGTTCATCGCATCATAACTCCATGTATACTGCTCCGTTTCGTGCGTGTAATATGTCAAATTGTTCGCCTCGACGAGTACATCATTTCATTCCATTGTGTCATTTTCATTTGAGCTCATATTGATGCCCGAAATGCTGTTGAAAGAGTGCATGTTGCTGTTAATCTGCTGAAACTGTTATAACATGCTCATTTGTCATTTTTGCCATGATTGATGTATGCATCCTATGAGGTTGATGTCTACATTTGTTTTAATCTATGACATGCCATCTTTCCAGTGGTGCCACCCATATATTTTTGTGAGTTGTGTGCTGAGTGCATCAAGCTTGTTAAGGAGGGTACTTGCTGTTACTGTTTTGCTAGGCTGATTCTGTTATATTTTGTTGCTATGTAAACATGCTTCTACAAGTCATTTCGTGCATTATTCAGGAGATGTTCACTAAGGATGTTTTGTTATACATGTCTTGCTCTATCCATTCATGCCCCTGGTTGCATTTATAGACTACTGTAGCTTGTTGTAATCTTGCTCCAAAGTTGCTAAATAATGTTGTTGTCAACCTGTTAACATTAAGTTCAGTTTTGGTCATGTTATTTTCTAGTGATCCATGCACCCTATGAACTTGCTATTGCCATGTTTAACTTCATAAACATGTCTTCTTACTGTTGGTTGCCTTGCCATGCCATGTATTGCTCTGTGGTGAGTGCTTCAAGCTCACCAACATGCCTACTTATCGTTGTTCCTGCCATGTATGAGTCTGTAATATAACTTGCCATGTTTACATGGGTGACATCATATTTTCTATGCCTTTTTGGCTCATGGTCAGTAAGGGACTTTTATTCTATGCAATTAGTAGATTCATGTCATGCCTTTTTTTGTCATGATATGTTCCTGTAACATGTTGTTTGCTTGCTCTAAACATTGCAACCTGATGTTATTTCTGCAAAGTCTGAAACTGTTATTATTTGCAATATTTCCATGTGTGTTTGAGCATGTTCTAGTTGTTTCTGGAGATATCTCAGTGTTCATGTTTTGTTGTGCTTTACCTGTACATCATGCTCACGCCTTTTGTTCTTATGTTGGGGTGTTGTAGCTTGTTGTTTTGATGCTTGTAATATGCCTAGTTGCTGTTATGGACAGATTGTTGTTATGTTTTATATAGAGTGTATGTGTTGAACCGTTGCTCCGTTTTGAGTGTACTCTATATGAAACTTGCTTGATTTTGCATGTAGTTTCATATTATCATGTTGCATCCTTGTTTTGAGGTGTTTGCTTAATGTTGGCATGCATATTGCATCAATGTCATGTTTAACTTGTTTTGTTCATATCTTCTAGGCCGTAGCTCTGAGCTAAATGAACTTTATATGTAACTTGACTAGAATCTCGTGTAGATCATCTTGGTGCATCTTAACTTGCTGTTTAACAACTTGAACATAAGGTTTATTCAGATCTGGACCAATTTCGAAATATGCATATGAGGACTTACCGGAATTGTTATATGTTGTTTCCGGCCTCATTTAAACTTGCCTTGATGTGTTGGTCTTGTATGCATCATCTCTTGCCATGAGTAGCTTCATGTAGCCTTGTCATGCATCATGCTTGGTTGAGCATCATGTCTTTTTCATGTGTGGTGTGTTTACCATGTTGTATGCTTCTTCTCGATAGTTCCCGTTTCGTTGCGATCGTGAGGATTCGTTCGTCTACGTGTGGTTCGTCTTCGTGGCTTCATCTTCTTCATGGACTCGTTCTTCTTCCTTGCGGGATTTCAGGCAAGATGACCGCTACCCTGGATCTCACTACTATCATTGCCATGCTAGTTGCTTCGTTCTATCGTTATGCTGCGCTACCTATCCCTTGTTCTATCAAGCCTCCCAAATTGCCATGAACCTCTAACCTTTGTCACCTTCCTAGCAAACCGTTGCATGGCTATGTTACCGCTTTGCTCAGCCCCTCTTATAGCTTTGCTAGTTGCAGGTGAAGTTGAAGATTGCTCCATGGTGGACAGGGTTATGTTGGGATATCACAATATCTCTTATATTATTAATGCATCTATATATTTTGGTAAAGGGTGGAAGGCTCGGTCTTATGCCTGGTGTTTTGTTCCACTCTTGCCGCCCTAGTTTCCGTCATACCGGTGTTATGTTCCCGGATTTTGCGTTCCTAACGCGGTCGGGTGATTTATGGGACCCCCTTGACAGTTCGCTTTGAATAAAACTTGTCCAGCAAGGCCCAACCTTGGTTTTACCATTTGCCTCACCACCACCTATACCCTTCCCTTGGGTCGGCCAACCCAAGGGTCATCTTTATTTTAGCCCCCCCCCCCCCCGGGCCAGTGCTTCTCTAAGTGCTGGTCTGAACCGGGCAGACTGCGGGGCCCCCTCGGGGCAACTCGAGGTCTGGTTTTACTCGTAGGCTGACCTATCCGGTGTTGCCCTGAGAACGAGATATGTGCAGCTCCTATCGGGATTGTCGGCGCATCGGGCGGCTTTGCTGGTCTTGTTTTACCATTGTCGAAATGTCTTGTAGACCGGGATTCCGAGACTGATCAGGTCTTCCTAGGAGAAGGAATATCCTTCGTTGATCGCGAGAGCTTATCATGGGCTAAGTTGGGACACCCCTGCAGGGTTTAAACTTTCGAGAGCCGTGCCCGCGGTTATGTGGCAGATGGGAATTTGTTAATGTCCGGTTGTAGATAACTTGACACCAGATCCGAATTAAAACGCATCAACCGCGTGTGTAGCCGTGATGGTCTCTTCTCAGCGGAGTCCGGGAAGTGAACACGGTCTTTGGGTTATGATTGACGTAAGTAGGAGTTCAGGATCACCTCTTGATCATTGCTAGCTTCACGACCGTTCCGCTTGTTCTCTTCTTGCTCTTATTTGCGTATGTTAGCCACCATATCATGCTTAGTCGTTGCTGCAACCTCACCACTTTACCCCTTCCTTTCCCTTTAAGCTTTGCTAGTCTTGATACCCATGGTAATGGGATTGCTGAGTCCTCGTGGCTCACAGATTACTACAACAACAGTTGCAGGTACAGGTTATGCGATGATCATGACGCGAGCGCGATGCTTGCTTGTTTTGGAGTTCTTCTTCTGCTTCTTCTTCGATCAGGGGATAGGTTCCAGGTCGGCAGCCTGGGCTAGCAGGGTGGATGTCGTTTGAGTTTCTGTTTGTGTTTCATCCGTAGTCGGATAGTGCTCTTATGTAATATGATGTTGTATTCGTGTGGCATTGTATGCCTTTTGTATGTATCCCCATCTATTATGTAATGTTGATGTAATGATATCCACCTTGCAAAAGCGTTTCAATATGCGGGTCTATCCTTGGTGGGACCTTCGAGTTCCTTTTGGATAGGATCGCATATTGGGCGTGACATCTTCCTCTCTCGGATCTTGGCCATCTTATAGATGTCCCTTTCGCCTTCCTTCGTGCCTAACCGTTGGCAGAGGTCCTCATATGCCCGACCCCTTGCTTCACCAACAGCTCGCTTTGCGGCCTTCTTCGCCATCTTGTACTTCTCTATGTTGTGTGCACTCCTATCCAGGTATAGGCGTCTGAAGCAATCTTTCTTCTCTTTAATCGCCTTCTGGACATCATCATTCCACCACCAGGTATCCTTATCTTCGCTTCTCCTTCCCCTGGACACTCCAAACTCCTCTGAGGCCACCTTAGGAATGCAAGTCGCCATCTTCATCCACACATTGTCCGCATCCCCTCCTTCCTCCCAAGGGCCCTCCTTAATGACACTCTCCTTGAATGCCTGAGCTACCACCCCCTTGAGCTTCCACCACTTCGTTCTAGCGACTTTAGCCCGCTTATCCCGCTGGACACGAATCCGAAAGCGAAAGTCAGCAACCACCAACTTATGCTGGGGTACAACACTCTCTCCAGGTATCACCTTACAGTCTAGGCACGCACGTCTATCTTCCCTTCTCGAGAGGATGAAATCAATCTGGCTAGAGTGTTGGCCACTACTAAAAGTCACCAGATGTGATTCTTTCTTTCTAAAGAGGGTGTTGGCTACAATCATGTTGTAGGCTAGAGCAAAGCGAAAGATGATCTATAAAGAAATAAAACAATACTCTGGGGAAAATAACCAGTCAAAGGGGGGCGCACGGACCCGATTTCCATTATTTTGACCAACCATTACGACTTCAACGAACTGCAAACCATTTTGCTGAGTTGCGCCACACAGTCAACAAAACATTTTCTAGCACATCACCAAAAGACAGAAAGCTAGAAACTAAATGTGGCGATAACAGCCAACAGGACCACCATCGCATTCTTATTCAGAGAGCCACAAAAGGCTTTAGACCAACATCACACGCGAGCACGCATCGCATCTCAGCTCTCAGGTGCCGTCACTGGTGGAAACTGCAGCTAGCTAGTGCCACAGTAGACCGAAGCAGCGGCTACAGAGGCTTCTGGAAACTGAAACCTACACACAACATGACAATGAAATAAGTTTAGTTCCTACTTCCAAGATCTCAACTATCAGGTGACATTGAACAGATTTTTGTCCCCTCAAAGTGGACCGACCAAATTTGTTTGTTAGCTTGGCAGTCTAGCCTTGTGAGAGCAATATATAAATATGACCATTCAGGCGCCTCAAGACTCAGAGGGCTTGAAGCCTTGAAACTTCAGAGGTAGTGTGGTACTGTGGTATGCATGTAATTTGGCCATCAATCTCTACTCATCAAACTAACAACTTTCTAGGAACAAAAGTGAAAACAATGAGGAACTATACTATCGCCCATCAGTTGAAGATTCTTAGTAAAATGGACTGCACCAACTGGAGAGCAAAGGTAAAGCTAAATTTCAAGAGAAGAAGAACTGCTATTTCCATCAGTAGTTAAACGGTGAAAAAAGCACAAGATCAAGACCAAACGATTTATCATGGATGGAACAGATTTACATGCACACAGATTTATAGGCATAGCAGCAATGTGTGGTGACTATTGTATTATAACCAGTAATAACAGAGCAATTAATTTTGGCGGAATGATAACCACCTGAAACTTCACGACATGAGACTCTTGTGTTGCGCCGAGGCGCCACCATCGGGCGACGCCATGTCGGGCTGCCACCACCACGCCATCGCCAGCCACCGCCACGCCGGGTCACCAACTTGCGGGATCTGGGCCATTTTCTAGGCTAGTTTAATGAAAAATGGAAAGTAGAGGAAGATGTTTACGGGAACCGAGAAAAGTTGTCATCATAAAAAATTCCTTAATTTTGCGGTCATCCCATAAAAGTGGTTTTACAAGAAGTTTCTTAGGGGAGCTATTGGAGTGGTTCTTAGTGGATTCCTCCCGTCCTGTTTCCCGATAGCCTTCCACCACCGTTGACCTGCCTTCCACTACCGGCCCAACCGCCATTCCACACCACCTGCGGCTGACATCATCAGCGCCCCACCCCGCCTTTTCAGGGTGGGGCCTCCTCCCCGTTGTTTCTCAATCATACGTTGCCAACTGGCCCCTTAACTTACATCTTGTAAAAAGATGACTGTAGGCGTAGCAAAGCTCCTAAAAACATATCTTCTTTGGGGTCAGCGAGCAACCCCCCCCCCCCCCCCCCCCTCCTCCTCCTCTCCACACACCCACCCACCCACCTGTCAACCATCGTACTCTCGCCGTGTTCCAGGTGGCATTGTGCTCCCTCTTTGCCTCAATGTTGCACGGAATTAACTGGCACTTAAATTATTTGAAGTAACTTACATGTAGCAAACACATTATTTTTCACAAGGTCAAGTCAACATGCAAATTCTAGAGTTTCATTTGTTTTGTTCTTCCTTAGCTCCTTTTTACGTGGTTTTCTGCCGACGGTGTTGTGGCGAGTGATGGATGATTTTGCCTCACATAATAAAGCTGTTTGAGCCAAACACACCACTTACCACTTGTATTGCTTTTGCTTTCCTTTGTGGGTAAACTTGCATCTCTGTTGTAAGTGTAACATCGATAAGTACAGATCGCCCTAGTCCTTATAACGAGATAAGAAATGTTTCCCCCGCAAAAGAAAAAAGAGATAAGAAATGTTTGCAAAAGAAAAAAGAGATAAGAAATGTTTGCTGAACCAAGTCGGACATGAAGCAGCATCATGATTACTACGAGGCAGTCACGACCTAGGTGTAAATAGATGCTTCTCATCTTGTGATTCAGTATCAAATATATCAAGAAGAATTTTGCATCAAGCTGACCAGACCATTTAGACAAAAAAATGTTTTGCCTTGCCTTTGTTTCTGTCACAGCAGTTATTTTCTGCAGCAAACTTCCTGGATGGCGCGATCGGACCGACAAACTCAGAGATCTTAAACACAAACACTGCAACGGGGGCAAAGAGAAGATGCAACAAAAGGTGTTACCCCCTGGTTGTAAACCAAGTTCAGGTCCAACCACTCATCCAAAAGAATGCCCAGCAGCTAAAATCCATTTTCACGAGTTTCACCAAACAACAAACTCGCAGGTTTCCAGTACAGTACCAAATGATAGAAAGCTGTAAACTAAATATGGTGGTAACACCTAACAGGACTGTCATTACAGACATATTCAGAGAGAGATGAGGCTTCAGACCACCATCACAAGCGAGCATGCATCACATCTTAAGCGCTCAGGGGTGCAAACTGGAGAGTCCGCCTGGTTCCGCGGTAGACCGAGGCAAGGGACGCATAGGCTTCTGGAAACTGAAACCTATACAAAACATGACGATGCAATAAGTCTGGTTTCGAATTGCAAGATCTCAACTGACATAGACGGATAATAGCTTGGCTAGCAGTTTGACTGTTTTTTTCTCAATGTGGCATCGACCAATTTTTTTTCTGTTAGCACAAAATTTAGCATTGTGACAGCAACATATATGATCACTCATATACATCAACACTCAAGATTGTTTCAGACATCAGACACTAGTGAGACATGCATGCAATTTGGCCATCAAATTCTATTCATGAAACTGACGACAGGCTCGTAATAACAGTGAAACCAATGAGGCAGTACACTATCACCCCTCAGTTGAAGATTTTTAGAAAATTTAATGTGCCAACCAGAATGAGAGCAAAGATAAAACTCGATTTCAAGACGAAAATGACTACTATTTCCATCAGTAATTAAACAGTAAAAGAACACAGGATTAAACCCAAATGATTTTGCATGGATGGAACAGATTTACAGACACAACAGATTTATAGGCACAACGGCAACGTGCGGTAACTATTGTATTATCAACAGTAATAACAAAGCAATTAATTTCGGTGAAACCTAACAGTTGTTCTGAAATATGCCAGCAAACAATCCAATAATGGACACTGAATATAAATAGATTTCAAAGGGTCTCATAAACTCTAAGTGTTATTTAATTCCAACAGATATGATAAAGCAAGTAGGAATATCACAGAAAATAAGCATGAAGAAATGACAAAGGTTACTTACGGTATGAGTAATCATTGCTCCGTGATGCTAATTTGATCATAAAGTATGCCACATGTATTCAAGAACTTCAGAATTTTGTGAACTCTCTCATCGATCTTCCTACATTCAATGTTGACAACCTTAAGGTGCGAGCATAAAAATTATTGTTCTATCTTTTCTTCTGCTCCTATTGCTCTAACCAATTTCTATGATACAAAACATTTAGTAAGATCAACAGAATATACATAATAGTTCCTTTAACAATACAACAATGTCTTCATATATATATAACATACCTTAGTGCTATCAAGCTTTAGAGTGAGCACCTCAAGAACTGGAGAGTGTTGGAGAATGCACAGTAGGTCAATAGTCGTAAACCACTCACTGAGTGATAGAGTCTTTAGTTTGTCAAATATGGGGCAGCATTCTAAATCCCGTCTATAGATAAACTGGACAAATAGCAAGCAAACAAAATGCAACTTTGAGACTCTAGAAGAAATAATTTCCAGTAGTAGGAACACTGGATCATTTTAATAGCAAAGGAACAAAAAAGAACGGTGAGACTCAAGAAGGCAAAACAATTTAAGTAAGTAGGAAGTTTAGGTAGATACTTTAATTTCAGACATAAGGAAAGACAGAACTACACCTCAAGCCCTGGAAATACATTTTATCCAATCAAGCTACTATGTTACTAAAATCATTGATTTAAAACCGATTGGTGGAGATAAAAGTAGCAATGTGGCAATGAGAACAAGTATATGCAGGTCTAACAGTGGACAGAGATGTTACAGAGAATCCATGGGTGGCACAGCATAACAACAAGAGTAAAAAAAAGGAAGTGAGAGTTAACGTACCAGCTCAGTGTAAGTATCGCCTATTAACTTCAAATTCACAGCATTGGACAAACCATGGAGAAGCACACCCTGATCAACAGGATAAGCATGACAGCTACAGTCATCATACTCACAGTCCTGCCAGTTACCACGACAAGAGTGATAGAAATTATTGTGAAGCCAAACACAAGCTGTTTCTAGAAATGGCATGTATTCAAGGGAAGGGGTCAAGCCATTATGATCATCAAGTTGCAGTGAGATAAGGCTTGGGACAAATATCTGAAAGTGGAACTCCTCAGGGAAGTAACAAATGTCGGTAATGTAGAGACGCTTTAGTGATTTGGAAGACATCCTGCGTGCATCAATGTTGCAAAGTTTCATCTTTAGATCCTCTAATACTGAACAGCGCGAGAAATTCAGAGTGGAGCGTTTTAATTCAACCCGGCTAAGGTGTAGGATCTTCAAGTGCTGGGAGATGAGAGGCACATCGAGTATTAGTGGCTCAAACTCAATGCCATCATCGCCTTCTTCAACAGCAACACTGAGTAGGAGCTCCTTAACTTGGCACTTTAGAGCATACTCGACCAACAGCATGGTGTTTGTGTATGTGCGCTCCACGTCATCAACACAGCCAACAATCTTGCACTTTTCAAGAGGTGAGTTTCCACAGAGGTGAATGAAGAGCTTCACCAGCTTTTTGAAACGTTCGGAGCTCGGGAAACTCGACTGGTCAAATATGAGGAGCAGGCTGGTGGTGCGCCTCCAATGGTCACGCCACCCGGTGTCGAGCACGCAAGTCTGCAGGGCATCAGCCGGAGGCAGAAAGGACAAGACGTGCCTGAGGAGGTCGTCGGTGAGGTCGCCGAAGTGACCCTTGCCGCTCGCAGCTGTCTTCTTGTGCATTCCGTCGAACAGGTGGCGCGCCCTGCTGGAGCGGAAGAGAAAGATTCAGCAGAAACAGGAGAAAAAAGGGGAATGCAGCATCCCAAATCAGGGAATCGAGTAGGCAGCATCACCTGTGAATCCAGGAGCAGGCGCGCACTGATCTCCGGCGCAAGTCCGCGCCGGCCGCCGTCTCCCGGCTCCCGCGGCCAGGCCCTGCCCCTGGCGTCCACTCCCGTCGGAGTCTTCGGTATTCTTCCGGGGCCGCCGGAGCTCGTCGTGTTCGGGAGCGAGAGGGCGGCGGCGCTAGTAGACGAGCAGCTCGAGCGGGGGAGGAGCGCGGCGCCGGTGCAGGGTGGATACTGGAAATGGCAGCTGCGTTGCGCTGATGGACACACTTCTTCTCTCTTTTTTGATAATTAATATTTTTCGTTTCTCCTAAAAACAAAACAGGTTTATTTTTCAGGTTATTTTTAAGTTATCCAGAAAATAAATTGTGTGTTAGAGCACCCTATAAAAAGTGTCAAAAACACTCTTATACTAGTATTATGGAACGAAAAGAGTACCGTTTACAAGTTGAGGCAAAACAAAAATGCCTCCAACAGCTCCCGTAGACCCGAATATTTTACGAAATCCTGTATAATCACCGGCAAGTTTACGAGAAGAAAGTTTTTTCCGTATAATTTTGATGGATGGATAACCGCTTGAAACTTCACGACAAGGAGATTCTTGCGTCACGTCGGCTCGCCGCCGGTCGCCGCCGCGCGGGGTTGCCATTGTGCGCCCCCGGATCAGGCATTGTCGCCACACCCCGCCACCACCGCCACACACGTCCACGACGCCGTCGCCACGGCACCACACCGCTCCCAGGTGCTGACATGTCGAGCTACCACCACCACGCCATCGTTGGGCACCGCCACACCGGGTCACCTCTTACAGGTCCTAGGTCATTTCTAGGCTAGTTTAATGGAAACAAAACAGAGAAAAATGTTTACGGAAACTGAGAAAAGTTATCATTGAAAAAGTCCCCCTCAAATTTCACGTTCATCCCATAAAAGTGATATTAGAAAAGTATTTTAGGGGAGCTATTGGAGTTGCTCTTAGTGGATCCCCCTCTCTCGTCTTCCGATGGCCGGCCCAACCACTGTTCCACACCACCTACGACTGGCATCATCATTGCGCCACCTCGCCTTTCCAGGTCCCCCCCCCCCCCCTCCTCTTCAACCCTTGTACTCTCGTCCATCGACAACACTGTGGACAACCGTGTTGTATCCATCTCTGGCGTGTTCCAAGTACGCCATTGCACCCCCTCTTTACCGTTGCACAGAAATAATTTGAGTTAACTTACATGTAGCAAACACATTATTTTTCACAAGGTGAAGTCAACATGCAAATTCTAGTGTTTTATTTGTTTTTTTCCTTCTCGGCTCCTTTTTACATGCTTTTTTCTGTCAACGGTGTTGTTGCGAGTGACGGATAATTTTGCCTCACATAATAAAGGTGTTTGAGCCAGAGAATCAATCTCGGGTTTATCTATCCCTCCCCTATCCCTTAGCAGCTAGGGGCAAACTTCCCCCTCCAAGCTTCATCAGTGAGCCCGTGGATTCCTCCCCTCCGCCTGCCGCTCCCGTGGGCAGTGGCTGGTGGCGGGAGGGGAATCTCGGTGCCTCTGCTCTAGTTAGTAGTTTAGGTTAAGGTTTTTTAGTCCTTGCAGGTGCGACTCTCGGGCGGATGGCGGCGCTTCTTCTTCGAGTTTGTCTTCCGAACTCCGATCCTCCTTGAGTTTGTTCATCTTGACATAGTCGACGGAGCACCGACATAGATTCCTGTCGTCTCGTTGGGACGGTGAGGTTAGGGTTTCTCGTCATGTTGTGAGATTTGGTGCCAAGTGTTTCAGATCTAGTCAAGGGTTCAACGACAATGGTTGCAGCTCTAGGGCGCCGGTCCTTAGGGGCACGTGCATAAAGACTTCCCGGCTGTCATCAACAAGGTCAAGCCAGTTCCGATAGGGGAGCGATGACAACAACGCGTCGGCGGCTCATTCTGACGGCGGTAGTGGTTGTTCGGTGGTCTCGACATCTCGGTGCAATTTTTATTATGTCTAAGGTGATTTGTACTTCCTATGAACTTTAATAATAGATCTGGAGCATTTTTGCAAAAAGAAGTTTTTTTGAGCCCAACACACTACTTGTATTGCTTTTGTTTTTCTTTTGCGGGGAAACTTGCATGCCTGTTGTAAGTGTAACATCTAAACTCTACCATTTCCTTTATGATCGATAAGTACAGATCGCCCTAGTCCTTATAACGAGATAAGAAATGTTTCCCCCGCAAAAAAGAAAAGAGATAAGAAATATTTGCTGAACCAAGTCGGACATGAAGCAGCAGCATCAGTTGCAATTTTCAAACCATGCATGGCCAGAATGCAAGTGACATAAAGTTTACTACTAGGCAGCACGACCTAGGTGTAAATAGATGCTTCTCATCTTGTGATTCAGTATCAATATATCAAGAAGAATTTTGCATCAAGCTGACCAGACCATTTAGACAAAAATGTTTTGCCTGGCATTTGTTTCTGTCACGGCGGTTATTTTCTCCAGCAAACTTCCTGGATGGCGCGATCAGACAGGCAAACTCGAAGATTTGAAACACGGACACTTAATCAGGGTAAAGAGAAGATGCAACAAAAGGTGTTGCCCCCTGGTTTTAAACCAAGCCCAGGTCCAACTACTCATCCAAAACAACGCGTAGCAGCTAAAATCCGTTTTGATGAGTTTCACCAAAACAACAAACACGAAGGCTTCCAGTACAGTACCAAAGGATAGAAAGCTGGAAACTAAATATGGTGGTAACAACTGACAGGAGTGTCGTTACAGACATATTCAGAGAGACATGAGGCTTTAGACCACCATCACAAGCGAGCATGCGTCGCATCTCAAGCGCTGTCAGGGGTGGAAACTGGAGAGTCCGACTGGTTCCGCAGTAGACCGAGGCATGGGACGCATAGGCTTCTGGAAACTGAAACCTATACAAAACATGACGATGCAATAAGTCTGGTTTCGAATTGCAAGATCTCAACTGACATAGACGGATAATAGCTTGGCTAGCAGTTTGACTGTTTTTTTTCTCAATGTGGCATCGACCAATTTTTTCTGTTAGCACAAAATTTAGCATTGTGACAGCAACATATATGATCACTCATATACATCAACACTCAAGAGGGTTTTAGACATCAGACACTAGTGAGACATGCATGCAATTTGGCCATCAAATTCTATTCATGAAACTGACGACAGGCTCGTAATAACAGTGAAACCAATGAGGCAGATCACTATCACCCCTCAGTTGAAGATTTTTAGAAAATTTAATGTGCAAACTAGAATGAGAGCAAAGATAAAACTCAATTTCAAGACGAAAATGACTACTATTTCCATCAGTAATTAAACAGTAAAAGAACACAGGATTAAACCCAAATGATTTTGCATGGATGGAACAGATTTACAGACACAACAGATTTATAGGCACAACGGCAACGTGCGGTAACTATTGTATTATCAACAGTAATAACAAAGCAATTAATTTCGGTGAAACCTAACAGTTGTTCTGAAATATGCCAGCAAACAATCCAATAATGGACACTGAATATAAATAGATTTCAAAGGGTCTCATAAACTCTAAGTGTTATTTAATTCCAACAGATATGATAAAGCAAGTAGGAATATCACAGAAAATAAGCATGAAGAAATGACAAAGGTTACTTACGGTATGAGTAATCATTGCTCCGTGATGCTAATTTGATCATAAAGTATGCCACATGTATTCAAGAACTTCAGAATTTTGTGAACTCTCTCATCGATCTTTCTACATTCAATGTTGACAACCTTAAGGTGCGAGCATACAAATAATTGTTCTATCTTTTCTTCTGCTCCTATTGCTCTAACCAATTTCTATGATACAAAACATTTAGTAAGATCAACAGAATATACATAATATTTCCTTTAACAATACAACAATGTCTTCATATATATATAACATACCTTAGTGCTATCAAGCTTTAGAGTGAGCACCTCAAGAACTGGAGAGTGTTGGAGAATGCACAGTAGGTCAATAGTCGTAAACCACTCACTGAGTGATAGAGTATTTAGTTTGTCAAATATGGGGCAGCATTCTAAATCCCGTCTATAGATAAACTGGACAAATAGCAAGCAAACAAAATGCAACTTTGAGACTCTAGAAGAAATAATTTCCAGTAGTAGGAACACTGGATCATTTTAATAGCAAAGGAACAAAAAAGAACAGTGAGACTCAAGAAGGCAAAACAATTTAAGTAAGTAGGAAGTTTAGGTAGATACTTTAATTTCAGACATAAGGAAAGACAGAACTACACCTCAAGCCCTGGAAATACATTTTATCCAATCAAGCTAGTATGTTACTAAAATCATTGATTTAAAACCGATTGGTGGAGATAAAAGTAGCAATGTGGCAATGAGAACAAGTATATGCAGGTCTAACAGTGGACAGAGATGTTACAGAGAATCCATGGGTGGCACAGCATAACAACAAGAGTAAAAAAAAGGAAGTGAGAGTTAACGTACCAGCTCAGTGTAAGTATCGCCTATTAACTTCAAATTCACAGCATTGGACAAACCATGGAGAAGCACACCCTGATCAACAGGATAAGCATGACAGCTACAGTCATCATACTCACAGTCCTGCCAGTTACCACGACAAGAGTGATAGAAATTATTGTGAAGCCAAACACAAGCTGTTTCTAGAGATGGCATGTATTCAAGGGAAGGGGTCAAGCCATTATGATCATCAAGTTGCAGTGAGATAAGGCTTGGGACAAATATATGAAAGTGGAACTCCTCAGGGAAGTAACAAATGTCGGTAATGTAGAGACGCTTTAGTGATTTGGAAGACATCCTGCGTGCATCAATGTTGCAAAGTTTCATCTTTAGATCCTCTAATACTGAACAGCGCGAGAAATTCAGAGTGGAGCGTTTTAATTCAACCCGGCTAAGGTGTAGGATCTTCAAGTGCTGGGAGATGAGAGGCACATCGAGTATTAGTTGTTCAAACTCAATGCCATCATCGCCTTCTTCAACAGCAACACTGAGTAGGAGCTCCTTAACTTGGCACTTTAGAGCATACTCGACCAACAGCATGGTGTTTGTGTATGTGCGCTCCTCCACGTCATCAACACAGGCAACGATCTTGCACTTGTCAAGAGGTGAGTTTCCACGTAGGTGAATGAAGAGCTTCACCAGCTGTTTGAAACGTTCGGAGCTCGGGAAACTCGACTGGTCAAAGATGAGGAGCAGGCTGGTGGTGCCCCTCCAATGGTCACGCCACCGGGTGTCGAGCACGCAAGTCTGCAGGGCATCAGCCGCAGGCAGAAAGGACAACACGTGCCTGAGAAGGTCGTCGGTGAGGCTGCCGAAGTGACACTTGCCGCTCGCCGCTGTCTTCTTGTGCATTCCGTCGAACAGGTGGCGCGCCCTGCTGGAGCGGAAGAGAAAGAATCAGTAGAAAAAAGGGGGGATGTACCACCCCAAATCGGGGAATCGAATAGGAAGCATCACCTGAGCTTGACTCGTGAATCCAGGAGCAGGCGCGCACTAATCTCCGGCGCAAGTCAGCGTCGGCCGTCGTCTCCCAGCTCGTCGAGGAGCTCCCGCAGTTAGGCCCTGTCCCTGGCGTCCACTCCCCTTGAGTCTTCGGTCTTCTTCCGAAGCCGCCGGAGCACGTCGTGTCCGGGAGCGAGAGGGCGGCGGCCGCTAGTAGACGAGCAGTTCGAGCGGCGGAGCAGGTGGGCTTCAAAGATGGGGAGAAGCGCGGCGCCGGCGCGGGATATTGGAAATGGTAGCTGTGATGCACTGACGGGACACACAAGAGGTTTATTTTCCTTTGGTTTATCTTCGGGTTTGTTTTGCCGGAAAACTTTAGATCTATTCATCTTCAATCATGGCTGTGCAATAACAAAAACTACATTTAAATTCATAGACCATCTAGCGACGGCTACCAGCACTGAAGCGAGCCGACGACGCGCCGCCGTCATCACCCCTCCCTCGCCGGGGTCGGGCAAAACTTATTGTAGAAGAAAACAGTCGGGAAGTCGTCATGTTGTCCACATAGGAGCAACACACTAGAACAACAGCCTCGCCGATGAAGATTGATGGGAAAGATCAAACGTGAAGACACACAAACGTAGACAAACGACGAAGGGATCCACCAAAGACAGATCTACCGGAGACAAATCTCCGCACGCCCACCGACGATGCAAGACGCACCACCGGAACAAGGACTAGACGGGGAAAACGTTATTCCATCTGCAAGAAGCCGCCGCCGTCTCGCCTTTTTGAGCAGGACACAAACCCTGACAAATCTCAAAATAACATTTAAAACGGAGTCCTCCCACTGGCAAGGGCCAGAATCCACCGCACCTCCGTTGCCCTAAGGCCACTGAAGATGAGGTGGACCGGCGGCGACGCTGGCGAGAGGTAGAGAAACCCTAAACTTTTCCCTGGAGAGGACACAAAGGCTAAAGGGACACTGTTATTTGTAAGTTGCAAGAAATTTGCGTCAGTGAATTTCTCGCCTCTCCCTGGCAGCCCTCCACCACCGTTGAGCCGCCCTCCATTGCGAACCCAACCACGGTTCCCCTCCACTTGTGGCAGGCACCGGGTTTACCCTACCCGAGACTCATCTCCTTCATTATCCCGATCCCACGGGGCACTCGTCTCACCCCCCCCCCCCCCCCCCCCCCCCGCCGCCTGGGCGACATGAGCGAGCAAACACAAGGTTTCCGTTGCCTCATGTCGACGCCACTGTGGATCCGCCTCGTCTCCTGTGTCTTTAGGGCCATGGGGGAGTGATGGATCTGGGAGGACTCCATTTCTTCTAGGTATTCTTTTAAGTTTGGTTAGGCTTTATGTCCTGCTGATTCTTTTACATGTGGTCAAGTCTATATGCCTACCTTGTATTGTTGAGTTTTTGCCAGCTGACTCTAACTCTGAACAAATGGAATAAAACTCTTTTCACCCCTCAAAAAAAGTCTATATGCAAATTTTAGTGTCATTTGCTTGTTCCTTCTCAGCTCCATTTTACGTTTTTCTGATGACATAATAAAGCTGTTCGATACAAACACACCACTTGCATGGCTCCTTTTTCTTTGTGGGAAAACTTGCATGTCTGTTGTAAGTGTAACATATAAACTCTTATCATTTTCTTTATGATCAATTTAAGAAATACAGTATTTGCTGAACCAAGTCGAAAACGAGGCAGCATCATGAGTTGCAATTTTCATGCCATGCATGGTCAGAATGCAACGGCCATAAAGACTACTACAAGGCAGTCAAGATCTAGGGATAAATAGATGCTTCTCATCTTGTGCTTCAGTATCAATATATGAAGAAGAATTTTGCATCAATCTGACCAGACCATTTAGACAAAAAATGCTTTGCCTGGCATTTGTTTCTGTCGCGGCAGTTATTTTCTCCAGCAAACCTCCTGGATGGTGCGATCTGACGGACAAACTCAGAGTTTTAAACGCAAACACTGCAACAGGGCAAAGAGAAGATGTAACAAGGCGTTGCCTCCTGGTTATAAACCAGGTTTAGGTCCAACCACTCATAAAAAAAATGCCCAGCCGCCAAAATATTTCTGCTAAAACTAAATTAAGGGATACTTCAACGGAATGGAAACATTTTTTCTGAGTTGCATCACATCACCAACAGGCAGGCTTCCAACACAGTACCAAAAGATAGAAAGTGAGAAACCGAATGTAGCGATAACAGCTAACAGGACCATCGTTACAGACTTATTCAGAGAAACACATAAGGCTTCAGACAACGATCACAAGCGAGCACACATCCCATCTCAAGCACTCTCACGGGTGTAAACTGGTGTGTCCGTCTCATTCCGCGGTAGACCAAAGCAAAGAACGCGGAGGCTTCTGGAAACTGAAACCTACACAAAACATGATGATGCAATAAGTTTGGTTTCGAATTCCAAGACCTCAACTGACATAGACGAGACAATAGCTTTGCTAGCCGTTTCATATCAATGATATCATGCAACTGGAACAATGTTTTTTTTTTCTCAAAGTGCATCAACCAAATTTCTTTGTTAACACAAAAGTTTAGCCTTGTGAGAGCAACATATATTATCGCTCAGATACCTGAAGACTCAAGAGGGACTTCAGACACAAGTGAGACATGCATACAATTTGGTCATCAAACTCTATATCTATGAAACTGACAATAGGCTAGGAGCAACAGTGAAAACAATGAGTAACTATACTCACTACTGAGTTGAAGATTTTTAGAAAATTTAATGTGCCAACTAGAATGAGAGCAAAGATAAAACTCAATTTCAAGACGAAAATGACCACTATTTCCATCAGTAATTAAACAGTAAAAGAACACAGGATCAAACCAAATGATTTTTGCATGGATGGAACAGATTTACAGACACATAGATTTATACGTGCAACGGCAATGTGTGCTAACCATTGTATTATCAGTTTATCACCAGTAATAACAGAGCAATTAATTTTGGTGAAACCTAACAGTCATTCTGAACTAACCAGCACAATCTCCAATAATGGATACTGAATATGTATAGATTTCAAAAGGGTGTCATAAACTCTAATTGTTATTTCATTACAAAAAAGATGATAGAACAAGTAGGAAGATCACAGAAAAAAAGCATGAACAATGACAAACGTTACTTACGGTATAAGGATCACAGCAAAAAGGCATGAAAAATGACAAACGTTACTTACGGTAGGAAGGCCATTGCTCCATGATGCTAATTTGATCACGACGTATGCCACATGTACTCAAGAACTTCAGAATTTTGTGAACTCCCTCATCAACCTTTCCACATTCAATGTTGACAACCTTAAGATGCGAGCATACAAATGATTGTTCTATCTTTTCTTGTGCTCCTGTTGCTCCAACAAATTTCTATGATACAAAACATTTAGAAGATCAACAGAATATACATAATAGTTCCTTTAACAATACAACAATGTCTTCATATATATATATATATATATATATATATATATATATATATATATATATATATATATATATATATATATATATATATATATATATATATATATATATATATATATATATATATATATATATATATATATATATATATATATATATATATATATATATATATATATATAGTAACGCTAAACTAAGCGTGAGTGTAGAATAGCTTATTCTACACCCCAGTAATGGTACATACAAAATATAGTAACGCACTATGTAAAATATAGTAATTTTTGTAAAAATGTAGTAAATTCCAAACTTGGGTGATAAAAATTTTATTTTCCGAATTACTACATTTCGTACACCGTTTTACTAGATTTTGTATATAGCGTTACTAGGGGGTGTAGAATAAGCTATTCTACACTCACGCTTAGAATAGCGTTACCCTATATATATATATATATATATATATATATATATATATATATATATATATATATATATATATATATATATAGGACATACCTTAGTGCTACCAAGCTTGAGAGTGAGCACCTCAAGAACTGGAGAGTGTTGGAGAATACACAGTAGGTCAACAGTCGTAAACCATTCATTGAGTGAGAGAGTCTTTAGTTTGTCAAATATGGGGCAGCATTCTAAATCCCATCTATAGATAAACTGGACAAATAGCAAGCAAACAAAATGGAACCTTGAGACTCTAGGAGAAATAATTTCCGGTAGTAGGAACATTGGGTAGATACTTTAATTTCAAACTACCAAATAGAAAGGAACAAAAAAGAACAGTGAGACTCAAGAAGGCAAAACAATTTAAGTAAGTAGGAAGTTTGGGTAGATACTTTAATTTCAGACATAAAGAAAGACAACTAAACCTCAAGCCCTGGAAATACATTTTATCCAATCAAGCTACTATGTTATTAAAACCATTGATTTAAAACCCGTTGGTGGATATAAAAGTAGCAATCTGGGCAATGACAACAAGTATATGCAGGTCTAACAGTGGACAGAGAATCCATGGGTGGCACATAATAACTAAGAGTAAAAAAGGAAGTAAGTGTTAATGTACCAGTTCGGTGTAAGTATTGCCTAACAACTCCAAATTCACAGCATTGGACAAACCATGGAGAAGCACACCCTCCTCAACGGGATAAGCATGACAGCTACAGTGATCATACTCACAGTCCTGCCGGTTAATACGACAAGAATGATAGCAATCATGGTCTAGCCAAACATGAGCTCTTTCTAGAGATGGCATGTATTCAAGGTAAGGGGTCAAGCCATGATGATGATCAAGTTGCAGTGAGATAAGACCCGGGGCTAATATCCGAGTGTGGAACTCCTCAGGGAAGGAACAAAAATCGGTAATGTACAGATGCTTTAGTGATTTGGAAGATATCCTGCGTGCATCAATGTTGCATTGTTGCATCTCTAGTTCCTCCAATACCGAGCAGCGCGAGAAATTCAGAGTGGAGCGTTTTAGGTAAACCCATTTAAGGTGCAGGGTCTTCAGGTGCTGGGAAATGAGAGGCACATCGAGTACTAGTGGGTTATACTCAATGTCATAATCTCTTTCAATAGCAAAACTGAGTAGGAGCTCCTTAACTTGGCACTTTAGAGCGTACTCGATCAACAGCATCGTGTTTGTGTATGTGAACTCCTGCTCGTCAAACACAGCCAATGACTGTGCACTTGTCGAGAGGTGAGTTCCCGCAGAGGTGGATGAAGAGCTTCACCAGCTGTTTGAAACGTCCGGAGCTCGGGAAACTCGACTGGTCAAATATGAGGAGCAGGCTGGTGGTGCGCCTCCAATGGTCACGCCACCCAGTGTCGAGAACGCAAGTCTGCAGAGCATCAGCCGCAGGCAGAAAGGACGGCACATGCCGAAGGAGGTCGTCGGTGAGGTCGCCAAATTGACCCTTGCCGCTCGCCGCGGTCTTGCTGTGCATTCCGTCGAACATGTGATGCGCCCTGCGGGAGCGGAAGGAAGAAGGAATTAGCAGGAAAAGAGAAAAGGGGAATGCACTATCACCAGATCGGGGAATCCACAGGTAGCAGCACCTGAGCTCGACCCGTGAATCCGAGAGCAGGCGGGCACCGATTTCTCCGGCCCAAGTCAGCACCCACGTCTCTGTCAGACTGTAAGACTCTCTGACGCGATAATTACTCGAACTAGCCCCGATTATATTGATGCAGCGGATAATTCTCTCACAATTCAGGGTACAAGTCAAGGATCGACCGAATTCTACCAAGTATTTCTAGGGTTCTAAGGTAGTTCTAGCTATTACAACTTGGAGAAAGGGAGAAGATGCTGGGGATCCCGATCCGCGGAGGCTTAATAGCTGGCGAGGAGGTGGCTGCGCACGTGAGCGCTGTAGCTGTCTTGGCGTAACGGCAACGACTGGAAAAGGAACAGCGTTCCGTGACTAGTGCCAGCCATTGATCTTCAGGCGATCATTTCATCGTAGCCGTCCATTTCCCAGGTACGTAGCTCTTCATCAGTGTCGCTGTCTTCAGGCTGGGTGTCCATATCTTCAGTTAAGTGTTGTTGATCATCAGGGTCCTGACAACTGCCTCCTCCAGAAGATGATCCTAGTCCTCGAGGATCTGTGGATGGAAACCAGGAGCGAATGGTCGCATTGAAGAATTCTGGGAAAGTGGACTTGATGAAATCGGCGTGTTCCCATGTTGCTTCTTCGGGTGACATGTTAAGCCACTGCACCAGCCACTGTGTCACGAGCCTAGGGGGCCGTGGAACAGCTCGAGTTTCCAGAACCAGTACAGGAGCTACTTTGATCTTGCCTGTCGAATCCACTAAGGGAAGACCCGGAGCTGCAACTGCATTAGGTCCCAAATGTTGCTTCAGTTGGCTGACATGAAATACATTATGTATCTGTAGTCCTATAGGTAGCTGTAGCTTGTAAGAAGAATTGCCAATTTTCTGTAGCACTCTGTATGGTCCATAGAACTTTGTTGCTAATTTCAATCCTGTTCTTATACCAAAAGCAGCCAATCTGTAAGGTTGCATTTTTAAATAAACCATATCTCCTGCTTGGAACTGTCTGTCACTTCTGTTTCTATCTGCATACTTTTTCATTCTTTCTTGTGCTATTTCCATGTTGTGTCTGAGCTG
The DNA here is from genome assembly GCA_963921465.1 of Triticum timopheevii. NCBI lineage: Eukaryota > Viridiplantae > Streptophyta > Magnoliopsida > Poales > Poaceae > Triticum > Triticum timopheevii. Next base: position 552,052,324 of record OY997272.1, on the reverse strand, counting down.
CTGTTGTATGTTTTCCTTCTGTTCTAAGAATGACTTTGCTTCAGTATCTACAGGACCAGGGATAGAAACCTCCCCAATTTGAGGAGGGGGAAAACCATATAGACACTGGAAGGGAGTGAACTTAGTAGCTGTGTGGTATGATGTATTGAACCACCATTCGGCCAGTGGTAACCAGGAGTACCATTTCTTGGGTTCATTGAAGGCCATGCATCTCAAATATGCTTCTAAACATTGATTAACCCTCTCTGTCTGTCCATCAGACTGGGGGTGGTGAGCTGTGCTCATGTTCAGTTTGACTCCCAGTGTTTTGAACAGTGACTGCCAGAAATTGCTGGTGAATATTGCATCTCTGTCAGACACTATGGATACTGGCAGTCCATGCAGTTTGAAAACATTGTGGATGAATGCCTGTAGGACAGTAGTGACAGTGAATGGGTGGGACAGAGCAATGAAGTGTGAATATTTGGTAAACCTGTCCACTACTACTAGGATCACATCTTTCCCTTGAGACTTAGGTAATCCTTCCACAAAATCCATGGTAATGTGCCTCCAAGCCATATTAGGTATTGGCAGAGGGTCTAATAACCCAGCATAGTGGCAGTGTTCCCCTTTAGCTCTCTGGCATACAGGGCACTATTTAATGAATTCTTCTACTGAACTTTTCATGTTAGGCCAGTAGAAAATTCTTTTGATTCTATGATAAGTGGCTCTAATCCCAGAGTGGCCACCCATTGGAGAAGAGTGAAAGGTTTCAAGCAAGTGCTTTAGGAAACTCTGGTTTGCTCCAATGTAAATTCTGCTTTTATATCTGATGACTCCTGAATGATAGGAGTAAGACTTACTACCCATAGGAGTAAGACTTACCACTGTTATCTCTGGTTATTACAGTAGTAAGACTGCTCAGTCCAGAGAAAGGAGTCTTTCTTTAACAGATTATGGAGTGGCCTGCAAATCAACCCATAATCTTTGATGAATCTTCTGTAATAACCAGCCAATCCCAAGAAACTTCTCAGCTCAGTGATGTTAGTTGGTACTGGCCATTGCTTGACAGCTGATATTTTTGCAGGGTCCGTTACTACACCCTGAGCAGACAGTATGTGGCCCAAATATTCTACAGAAGATGTTGCAAAAGTGCATTTGGAGTAATTTAGAAAAAGGTTGTTTTTCTTGAGTATTTCCATGACCAGTGCTAAATGCTCCTTGTGTTCCTCCATGTTTCTGCTGAAAATTAAGATATCATCAAAAAATACCAAAACAAATTTCCTGAGATATGGAGCAAAAAGCTTGTTCATGAGAGGTTGGAAAGTAGCTGGGGCATTAGTCAATCCAAAGGGCATGACCAGAAACTCATAATGCCCTAAATATGTCCTGAAAGCAGTTTTATGCACATCCTCAGGTTTCATCCTGATCTGATGATAGCCTGATTTCAGGTCCAGTTTGCTGAAAACAGCTACTCCATGTAGTTCATCCAGTAAATCTTCTATCACTGGTATGGGAAATTTGTTTTTGATAGTTTGGGCATTTAGCTTCCTATAATCGATGCAAAGTCTCCAAGTTCCTCCCTTCTTTCTCACTAAGATTGCAGGTGAAGCATAGGGACTCATACTATGCTGAATTATGTGTCTGTTCAACAAGAGTTTAATCTGCTGTTCCATTTCATTTTTCTGCAAATGAGGAACTCTATATGGTCTGACATTAGGAGGAATGGAATTTTCTTTGAGGGGAATAGTGTGATCACATTCTCTGGAGGGTGGCAGTTCAGTTGGTTCATTAAACAGCTCCTTGTAGTTGTTTAAAACTGGTAAAACTTCAGCTGCAGGTTTAAGAGGTTCCTGTGCTACCTGTTCCAAGGGAATTTGGATGTGTGTCATATAATGCAAACTCATAGTGAAACCCACAGCCCCTTGAGAACACAACTTGTCCAGCTTTTCAGCAGATATCAGTTTAGGAGGTTCACTAGCAGTGCAGTCTACAAATGTGACCAGCTTGGTTTTGTCTTTATTGAGAGTGACAGTTCTTGCTTCAAAATCCAGAGATATGGGGCCGTGCTGTTTGAGCATATCACAACCCAGGACTACATCATACCCTTGCAGATCAAGCACTGTTAGGTCATTGGAAAATGTTTCATTCCCTATTCTGAAACTTGCATTTGGTGCAATTGCTCCAGAATTCAATGATCCTCCTCCAGCAACTTTTACTCTTTTTGTGGGTGTGTTCAAGAGGGAACAATTGACCTTAAGAGCAAATTTCATGTCAATGAAGGTGTTTGTACTTCCTGTGTCAATTAGTGCCACTCCTTGTTTGTTCCCAATCATGATTTTCACAGCTAGTGTTCCTTCAGAAGTGTTGCCTGAAACTGCTTGTGCGGATATTTGCATGCATTTGTCAGAACTGTCAAAAAATTGCCCTTCAACAGCTAGAACTGCTAGTTGTGCTTCTTCTTCTTGGAACATTTCTTCACTTTCATTTTCACTAGCAATAGCATGAATGCTTGGAGATTGCTTGCATTTGTGCCCTGGGACCCATGGTCCATTACATCTCCAGCAGACACCAGGTTTCCTAGTTGCAGGTGCTGCTGGTGGAACTGAGATATTTGTAGCTGTAGTAGTAGGAGTCTTGCTCTGAGTAGTATGGAATTGCAACTGCTTATCCTGTTGGGTGACATAAGCTTGGTACTTAGCTTGAATACCACTTTCAAAATCCTTAGCCATGCAGTAAGCTTGGGTGAGGAGTTTGGGTCTCTGAGGTCTTAGGTTACATCTGATCGTTGGTTTCAGTCCATTGATGAAACTCACAACATAGTAGTGCTCTTGCAGGTAGGGGTGTTCATCTCTAAGCATAGTCCAATGTAAGCTGCCACTGTCAATGTTCCTTGCTTGACATTGTGGAATTTTTCTAATATCTCATAGATACTAGAATCGGCAAAGCGATCACATAACAACCTGCAGAAATCTTTCCAGGGTATAGCACAATTCTCTAACTGTGCACTTCTGACCCAGTTATCAGCTCGCCCAATGAAATAGGTGAGGGACAGGTCCACCTTGCATTCGTCAGGAACTTGAGCCAGTTGGAAATACTTATTTGCTTGTATGATCCAGCCCAGAGGATTGTCACCATTGAAACAGGGGAAATCAATCTTAGGGCCTTTGGAGATGTTTTTGAGAAACTGAGTTGCGCGTTCAGATCTGTGCTGCTCACTTGTGGTCAGATGAGTTTCTGTTGTTTTTGGCTGTTGCTCCGCTTGTTTCAGATGTGTTTGTACAAGAATTTCCACTTGTTTTTGCAGATCTTGCACTGTGAACTGTTGACTGGGAGCAGAGTCTTGTTGCACTGCTGTGTTGCGCGACGACGAAGGTGAATCAGGGATGGGAGGGCGGGTATTTTCACCTTGCATTTGTCTCAGGAGAGCAAAAATCTCGGTCTGAATCTTGGAATTATTCTCGACCAGTGTTTCCACCTTGCCGATCTGGGATTCCAAGGCTTCTACCTTGGACAGGCGGGAGTTGATTTCTTCCACTTGATCTTGGATCTGACCTTGCTTGTGCGTCATCGCCGTGACCTCGGCGCGAAGAACGTCTAGTTCTTCTGAGATCTCCTCCATGTGCTTGGTGCGCGACGGCATGGTGGAATCACTTGTAGCTCCGGAATTTTACCACGGGAAGAACCCGGAACCCTTGCTAGAGATCACCCTGATCGGTTGCCAACAGTGGGATTTTACCGAGCCGAAACCCAACCACTGCAGCCTCGATCTGAATTTCGCCGAGATTCGACTGGCTCTGATACCAATTGTCAGACTGTAAGATTCTCTGACGCGATAATTACTCGAACTAGCCCCGATTATATTGATGCAGTGGATAATTCTCTCACAATTCAGGGTACAAGTCGAGGATCGACCGAATTCTACCAAGTATTTTAGGGTTCTAAGGTAGTTCTAGCTATTACAACTTGGAGAAAGGGAGAAGATGCTGGGGATCCCGATCCGCGGAGGCTTAATAGCTGGCGAGGAGGTGGCTGCACACGTGAGCGCTGTAGCTGTCTTGGCGTAACAGCAACGGCTGGAAAAGGAACAGTGTTCCGTGACTGGTGCCAGCCGTTGATCTTCAGGCGATCATTTCATCGTAGCCGTCCATTTCCCAGGTACGTAGCTCTTTGTCAGTGTCGCTATCTTCAGGCTGGGTGTCCATATCTTCAGTTAAGTGTTGTTGATCATCAGGGTCCAGACAGTCTCCAAGATCGTCGAGGAGCTCCCGCGGCCAGGCCCTGCCCCGACTTCTTCCGGAGCCGCCGGAGCTCGCCGCGTCCGTGAGCGAGAGGTGGGCGGCGCGAGCAGACGAGCAGTTCGAGGGCGGAGCAGGTGGGGCGGGATTCAACAATGAGGCCTCGTTTGGCACAAGGGGGTCGGAGGGGTTTTCAGGGGATTATCCCCGCGAGGCCCAGAATCCCCGCGAGGCCCAGGCAGCCCGTTTGGTACACGAGGGTTAGATGGGCCAAACCGCTCAGTTCCCCTTCGATCCCCTTCTACCCACGCGCTTCAGAAGACCCGAGGGGGGATGCAAGGATTTGGTCGCCCGACTCCTCGAAAGACGCCGCCGCCGCCGACTCCTCCCCAAGACGCCGCCGCCGACTCCTCCCCGCCGCCCGACGCCTCGACGCCGGCTATCTACTCCGGCGTACTGGACTTCTACCCGGTGGTAAGTCATCGTCTCCCCTCCTTTCCCTCGTCGTTAGGGTTTGCCATCGGCCATGGCTGCTGCCGGAGTTGGTGCCGTCCCAGGAGGCGGGGTCGTGGCCGTACATGGCGCCCTGCTGCAGCTGCAGGCACGACCTACTCGGCATCTTGGGGTTCTCCTGGTCACGCTCGACGGTGTTGTTGGTGGCGTCGGCGTGCCACGTCGCGGCTATGCTGGTGATGGCATGCGTCTTGTGCGTGATCTTTACGGCGCTGTGCAGGCAGATGAGCAGAGCTAAAGAAAATATGCTACTAAAATAATGTGTTATGCTACCTGTTTGTTGTGTCCTGTGCGTCAATGTGCTGTTCTTGTTCTGGCTTGGAATTCGTGGAATTGGGCCTCTGGTTTAGTCCCGTCTTGGAGAAATAGGTAGCTCACGCCTTTGGTTCGATGACGAATTAGATCCAAGTTTTGCCCAATCGTCCAACAAAGAAAATATATCTATCCTTGTTCCACTGTATATTTGGGAGGAATCATCACCAGTGCTTAACTCCGGTAGATTTTGATGCATCGTGTGCTAAGCCGGATGACTGATTCTAGTATTGAATCTGTGAGCTGCTTGGGCATATAGAAATCAAATGCATTGAATCGAAATTGACGGAGGTAGGACTAGATTGTGCATACGGGATCTCACTTGATGCCAATTAAGACTTCTCCCAGTAGGAGTAGAAGTAGGATCAATCAAACAGTGAATACTTGTAAATAGAGGCTTGCTCGATTTAAAGCAGACATTCCACGTATTTTTCCTCTCTAGTGAAGCTGATCGAGGCTATTTTGAGATGACTGTAGAACATAGCATACACAATCACTGTCGATTGGTACCAAATTTAGACATGAAAAACATTGTTATAAAACAAGCCTACCCAGACCACATAAGCGCTGGGGGACACCCTCACGGGACTAAACAGTTTTGTCATGTGGTTTTCAGTAGAAAGTACACATTTTATTTTGGAACAGTAGCAACTACATGTAGTTCTGAAAATGAAATACATGAACATTCGTAGTTCCAAGCAAACTTGGAATCTTGGATGTACTCCAATTCGTAGCTACTTTTAATTGTTGTTGGCTGGCTCGTCGTCGAGTACTTATTAGATTGTGCTAGTAGTTACATGACGCAACTATCTGTCGTGTCATTTCTTATGTGGAGTCAAGTCAAGTGGAGCTGCGTTTTGAACCATTTGTTTTTACCATGGAAATCGTGCACTTACTGTAAGCCATGAATATCTACTGTTGATTAATTCAGGTTAAGAGGATGATTTGTGCTCACACTGTCTTCCTGTCCAACCACCCGTTGTACATGTCAATCCCGATTAAGCAGGATTACAAATACAAATAGGCCTCTTGATTAGATAATTCCTTGTCACTATTCCTTGTATTTGATTAGCCTAATGGCTGATGCTTTCCGTTTGAGGCACAGCTTGACTCAAAACTGAATAATGCAGTAGTATATTATCTTTGTATGTCATATATTATCTCCTCCAAATACTATGGCTGGAAAAGACTAAAGCCTCTTCCGATTTAACAAGTTGGTACTATGCTTTATGCCCAGTGATGGTTATGGTGATGGTCTGATGTTGTAACTGTTATCCGTATGTGCGGTGAGCCTGTGACCATGGACAGCACAAGTTACAAGTCTAATTTCTATGCACTTTTAGTGAAGCAAATAGTCCTCTAGCTAGCTAGCTAACTTGGTCTTGTATTGATGGTATCACGCAGATTGGTTCTTATTTCTGTCATTCATTTATTATCTAGCTAGATAGCATTTCCATTGAACTGAATCTATGTAATGGACCTTGCTAACTTGTTCTCCCTCCATGGACCTTGCAGCCTCTTCCACGCTCAACCACCATCAGCCTCCTTAACCCTGACCGAAGAGCTGACCTTTTCCCCGGTAAGATGTAACTTTTGGTTAATTCTCCGTGAGTGTTGGTGGAACAATGCAGTAGGGATGTTTGTTTCTATAGTATATATGAATGATTGTGTGTCATCTTACATGCTGCTGGTATGTTCTTATTTTGACAGAGGCCTGCTGCTTGGATTCTTGTTGGGGTGGACGAGTTGCCTCCATCTTGGGATCCAGTTGTCACGCCTAAATTCGGTAATATACACCAACTTTTTGGCCTCTTGACCTTATTTCTATCATGTCTTAACCGAAGTACTATATCCTACTTGATGGCTCTTGTAGTCTTACTATGTGTGTATGTCTTATTAATAATTTGCTTCAAGTCAAGTAAACCATTAAAATGTAGTTCTTATTTGTTGCTTCCTGATTCTAGTTTTAGTGCTGAGATGAACTCGGAGATTATCGATCGAATTAGGAAGAGGAGAAGTGAGGATGATGAAGATATGATGTCCTTTATTCTGCCCGTATTGCATCGAATGCGTAGTAGAGGGCCAATCGAGAGAACTCAGCGACATAGCTCCATTTTATATGGCAAGAAGCGGGTTGATGATATCCTTACAGGCCATGTGAAGAATTGCCTAGTAGCTTATAGGATGGAGCCACGTATCTTCCGGGCTTTGGCATCTTACCTTAGAAGAGAAAAATCTGATATCGGATAAAAGAATTAAGGTGGAGGAGAAGTTAGCCTTTTTCTTGTACATGGTGTCTCACAACGCATCTTATGAAGATCTTCAGCTAGAATTTCAGCATAGTGGACAAACATTTCATGAGTACATCAATGAGTTCTTCAACATCGTCCCCATTTTAGCTAGTCGATTTTTGAAGCCCCTGAACATTGATGAGCCACATCCAGTAATCTCCACCGACACAAGATTTTATCCTTACTTCCAGGTTTCCATTTTTAACGCTTCCACAATTTCTTTTCTTATCTAACTTATAGTTCTTTATTGACCTGCAATCTTTGCTTCCAGAACTGTTTAGGAGCCATTGATGGGTCACATGTTCCTATAACGGCAACACCTGGAATTGTTGCTCAATTTCGGAATAGGAAGGGTACCTTGAGTCATAATATTATGGTTGCCTGTGACTTCGATCTGAGATTCACTTTCATATCATGTGGTTGGGAGGGTTCAGCTACGGATGCGAGGGTTCTTCATTCTGCAATTAGCAAAGGATTTAGAGTACCCGAGGGAAAGTTTTACCTAGTTGATGGGGGTTATGCAAACACTCAGTCATTTCTCGCACCTTATCGGGGTGTCCGGTATCATTTGAAGGAATTTGGTCATGGACACCCTCGACCACAAAACCACAGGGAATTGTTCAATCATCGGCATGCTGTTCTACGGAACCATGTGGAAAGGTCTCTAGGAATTCTTAAGAAGCGCTTCCCAATTCTTCATGTTGGCACACTGCATTCAATCGAGAACCAAGTGAAACTTCCCGCAGCTGCCGCAGCTCTTCACAATATCATCAAAATGGAGAATGGTGATGAGACTTGGCTTGACAACCAGCCCGATAACATAGCGCCAAATGTTTTTGTTGATCTCCCGAATGGCGGCGAGAATAACTATCACTAGTAGAAAAAGGGTCAAACGTGCAGCACATTAGTGCCGGTTTGTATTAGAGCCGGCACTAATGTATACATTAGTGCCGGTTCCAACGGCTAGCCGGGCCGCTCTCATTAGTACTGGTTCGTGGCTAACCTTTAGCACCGGTTCGTGCCACGAACCGGTACTAATGAGGGTGGTGGCAGGATGTTGTCAGTCTGGGCCCCCTCCAGCACCTTTAGTACCGGTTCGTGGCACGAACCGGTACTATAGGTCCTCCTGCATATAAACCCTTCGTCCAGCTCGCTCTATTCTTCCCCCTTTCCCCTCTCCTCTCCTCTCTGTTCTTCCTCTTCCCCTCGAGCTCATCACACATTTTGCCCAAAAATTTTCAAGATTTGAAGGCCCCCATCCATTCAAGTGATCACAAAGGTTAGCAACTTTGTCCTTTCATCTCTCATTGCTAGATTAGCTCTTGCAATGCTTTATATAGTTACTAATTTGTGAGTTTAGTAATTTGGGAGGAAATATATATATGCGCTAGTATTTGATTTATATGCAATTTGAGGTCAAAAATAACACTTAGTTTGCATATGTAGGTGTGGTTTACTTAGTGCCTTCTAAATCTCCGTCGTAACCACCGTCGATCGCCCGCACCGTCCAGTCAACGGCACCACCTTGTGGTGAGCCTCTTGTTCATGAAATTTTATATAAAAAATTGATGTTTGTGTGATTTGGATATATAGTTAATCATGTAATAATTATCTTACCCATACGTTGTTTGTTATACATAGTGCCATGGTTTTGATATCCGTCCCCGTCGGCCCTCGTCCTTGTTATGATTCGGATGTGGTATATTCTCTTTTAAAACTATTTGTTACATTTCGTGTTTATGACAAATTATGCCCATCAAGTTGACATAGATATTTTTATCTAGGAGGTATGTGAACCGAAAATTCCAACCGACCCTATTGTCGAGAGGTTAAATTTAGTTGAAAGAGAAAATGAGTACTTGAAAGAAAAATTGAAAAGAATTGAGGGGGTGAAGATGGAATTGGAGTTGCATGTTGCCGATGTCGTCGATGATCACAAGATCAAGATGGAGAAAATGCGCTTGAACAATAGAAAGATTAGAAAATATGCCATCGATAGTGAGGCTTGGTATCATTATGCTGTTGGATCAATTGTTATCTTAGTTGCGATCTTGATCGCATTTGTTGTTGCATTTAAATGCTTTAGCTAGAGAGTTATTTGTTTGTTGCATTTAAGTGTTGTATGAACTTTATGTATGAACTTGTATTAATTTGGTCTATTCGGTGTTGTGTAATGAAGATGAGCCGACAATGGATGTACGATGACCGATGCTCTCCCCAGTTCGTTGAGGGCGTGCATACTTTTCTGCTTGCAGCTGAGGCAAACAAGCGGGCGGATGGTTTTATGCCTTGTCCATGTGCTAGCTGTAAGAATGGTCACAATTACTCTACGTCAAGAACCATACACGTCCACCTGTTTGAGTCCGGTTTCATGCCCCACTATAATGTTTGGACCAAGCACGGAGAAAGAGGGGTTATGATGGAAGACAATGAAGAAGAAGAGGACGACGACAGCTAGCCTGGCCATGGGTTCCCTGAATATGATGATACAACAATGGGGGAAGAAGCTGAGTCGGTAATGCGGGAAGAAGCTGAGCCGGCAATGCGGGAAGAAGCTGAAGAAGAGGCATCAGATGAGCCCGTTGATGATCTAGGTCGGGCCATTGCCGATGCAAAGAGAAACTGCGCAAGTGATTTGGAGAAGAAGAAGTTGCAGCGCATGTTAGAGGATCACAAAAAATTGTTGTACCCGAATTGTGTAGGTGACAAGAAAAAGCTGGGCACCACACTGGAATTGCTTCAATGGAAGGCAGAGAATGGTGTATCTGACAAGGGATTTGGAAAGTTGCTGGTAATGATAAAGGATATGCTTCCAAAGGACAACGAATTGCCCGAGAGTACGTACGAAGCAAAGAAGGCTGTCTACCCTCTAGGGTTAGAGGTGCAGAAGATACATGCATGCCCTAATGATTGCATCCTGTACCGCGGTGAGTATGAGGATTTGAACGCTTGCCCGGTATGTGGTGCATTGCGCTATAAGATCCGCCGCGATGAGCCTGGTGATGTCGAGGGCGAGCGCCCCAGGAAGAAGATTCCTGCCAAGGTGATGTGGTATTCTCCTATAATACCACGGTTGAAACGTTTGTTCCAAAACAAAGAGCATGCCAAGGCGATGCGATGGCATAGAGAAGACCGTAAGGAAGACGGAAAGTTGAGAGTACCCGCTGACGGGTCGCAGTGGAGAAAAATTGAAAGAAAGTACGGGAAGGAGTTTGCAGATGACGTAAATCACAAGCAGCTGACGGGTCTAAGCGCAGATGGCATTAATCCTTTTGGGGAGCAGAGCAGCAACCATAGCACCTGGCCTGTGACTCTATGTTTGTATAACATTCCTCCTTGGTTGTGCATGAAGCGGAAGTTCATTATGATGCCAGTGCTCATCCAAGGCCCTAAGCAACCCGGCAACGACATTGATGTGTACCTAAGGCCATTAGTTGAAGAACTCTTACAACTGTGGAATGGAACAGGTGTAGGTGCATGGGATGAGCACATGGGGGAAGAATTTGACCTAAAGGCATTGCTGTTCGTGACCCTCAATGATTGGCCTGCTCTCAGTAACCTTTCAGGACAGACAAACAAGGGATACCGCGGATGCACGCACTATTTGGATGATACCGACATTATATATTTGAATAGTTGTAAGAAGAATGTGTACCTGGGACATCGTCGATTTCTTCCGAGCAGGCATCCCGTAAGAAAAAAAGGCAAGCATTTCAAAGGTGAGGCGGATCACCGGACGAAGCCTCGCCACTGTACTGGTGCTGATGTACATGATATGGTCAAGGATTTGAAGGTGATATTTGGAAAGGGTCCTGGCGGACAACCTGTTCCGAAGGACGCGGACGGACGCGCACCCATGTGGAAGAAGAAATCTATATTTTGGGACCTGCCATATTGGAAAGACCTAGAGTTCCGCTCCGCAATCGACGTGATGCACGTGACGAAGAATCTTTGCGTGACCCTGCTTGGCTTCTTGGGCATGTATGGGAAGACAAAAGATACACCTGAGGCACGGGAGGACCAGCAACGTATGCACGGAGAAGACGACATACATCAGGGTCATGCAAGCTACGCTCTTACCAAAGAAGAGAAGGAAATCTTCTTTGAATGCCTGCTCAGTATTAAGGTACCGTCTGGCTTCTCGTCGAATATAAAGGGAATAATAAACATGGCAGAGAAAAAGTTCCAGAACCTAAAGTCTCATGACTGCCACGTGATTATGACGCAACTGCTTCCGGTTGCATTGAGGGGGCTTCTACCGAAAAACGTTCGATTAGCCATTGTGAAGCTATGTGCATTTCTCAATGCAATCTCTCAGAAGGTAATCGATCTAGAAATCATACCAAGGTTACAGAATGATTTGGTGCAATGTCTTGTCAGTTTCGAGTTGGTGTTCCCACCATCCTTCTTCAACATCATGACGCACGTCCTAGTTCACCTATGCGAAGAGATTAACGTTTTGGGTCCTGTATTTCTACACAATATGTTCCCCTTTGAGAGGTTCATGGGAGTCTTAAAGAAATATGTTCATAACCGTGCTAGGCCAGAAGGAAGCATCTCCAAGGGCCATCAAAATGAGGAGGTCATTGAGTTTTGTATTGACTTTATTCCTGACCTTAAGCCGATTGGTGTTCCTGAATCGCGGCATAAGGGCAGACTGGATGGAAAAGGCACGCTAGGAGGGGAACAAATAATATGTATGGACGGACATTCTCTCACTGAAGCACACTACACAGTTCTACAGAATTCCACCTTGGTAGCTCCGTATATGGATGAACACAAGAATTTGCTATGCTCTAAACACCCGGAGCGGTCTGATGACTGGATTACACGTGAACAAACCAGGAGTTTCGCCAACTGGTTGCAGACACGTACCATGCATGACACCTCTATTGAAGATGACCTGTACTTGCTGTCCCAGTTACCATCTTCGAATATAATGACTTTCAAAGGGTACGAGATAAATGGTAATACATTTTACACGATCGCCCAAGATAAGAAGAGCACCAACCAAAACAGTGGTGTCCGCTTTGATGCAGAAACCAAGACGGGAAAGGAAACATATTATGGTTATATACAGGACATACGGGAACTTGACTATCAACGTGGTTTAAAGGTCCCTTTGTTTCGGTGCAAATGGGTCAATATGACACGAGGCGGGGTAACGGAAGACCCGCAGTACGGAATGACAACAGTGGATCTCAACAATCTTGCATATGCAGATGAACCATTCGTCCTAGCCAATGATGTGGCACAGGTTTTCTATGTGAAGGACATGTCTACCAAGCAAAGAAAAAGAAAAGATAAGAAAGCGAATGCATCGTACGATGAGCCAAAGCGGCACATAGTTCTTTCTGGGAAGAGAAACATCGTGGGAGTGGATGACAAGACAGACAAGTCAGAAGATTATGAAAAGTTTGATGAAATTGCTCCATTCACAGTGAATATTGACCCGAGCATCCCGTTAAATGATGAAGATTTTCCATGGTTACGGCGCAAAGGGACACACGCGAAGAAAAAGTTTCACACCCAAAGATCTGGGATGTGATCGGCTTCACTATCATCACTTTCTTCTGTGTTTCACACCCAGGAGGGAATGTCTGTAATAGTTAGGGTAGTTATGTGTTTTGGCATTTGAAACGCGAAGAAATTTTATGTGCAAACAAATTCTTTTCATGCATTTACTGATTTTTTTCTCAGCTAAATGACCCTGAAATTGAAAAGCAATTCAAATGAACTCAGAAAAGGTTGAAAGTTGGCATGGTATCATAATTTCATACAAATAGCATGTGCAAGAAAGTAGAGAGGGTTACAGCAAAAACTGGATGCACTTCGTGTACAAAATGGACAATCTCTTTCGAAGTATCAGGGTTTCCGACGAAAACTGAACTGTTACAAAGGCATTTCATTTTTTAAATAACCTAAGCATTACTAAATTGAATATAATGATAAAACACACTAATATTAAACATAAGAAAAAAGAATCACTGAAAAAACTTTTTTCAAAGTTAAGTTATTCACAAACTAGTGATTCACACAAATTTCAAATAATTCAAAATTTAAACTATTCAAATTTGAAATCTACTGGCACTAACAGAAAGTTTGCAATTTTTTGTACCTAAAGCAAAAATATTCACAAAGAAACACTAAATACAGCAAAAAACAACTCAAAAATAAATAAAACAAAAAAAATAAAGCAAAAAAAATTAAGAAAAAAAAAGCCGCCTACTGGGCCAAAGCGGCCTGCATACGACTAGCGACACAACCTTTCGTTGGGCCAGGATGCAGGCCCACGAAGGCCCAGTAGGCCCACTAGGCGAAGAGGACAGGTAGGCCCAGTAGGCCTGGTTAGGAGAGGAGCTCGAGAGAGCTACCGCACTGGGGCTTATAAACCAGTGCGGTAGCCCCTCGACTAGCGAGGTGGGACTAAACTTGCCGCACCGCACCTGCGCCAGCGCACCCCCTTTAGTACCGGGTCGTGGCACAAACCGGTACTAAAGGGGGGGCCTTTAGTACCGGTTTGTGCCACCACCCGGTACTAAAGGGGGTCGCTTCCCGCCGCTTGGCCTAGCCAAAACAGGCCTTTAGTACCGGTTGGTGGCTCCAACCGGTACTAAAGGTGCCTTCTATATATACAATAGCTACGAAAATTTCAGTTTCCCTCTCTGTTCGTTCCTCTGTTCCGTCGTCTTCGTCGCCGTCGCCGCCGCCCTCGATCGTCTCCGTCGCCTCGCCTCGCCGTCACCTCGCCGTCGCCGTCGCCCGCTGTGAGCCCTCCGGCCCCGAGCCCGTACACACACACACAAGCATGTTTAATTAGTTTAGATAATTAGTCTTTAATTAGTTTAGATTATTTAGATTATTATTTTGTATGTTTAATTAGTTTAGATAATTAGTCTTTAATTAGTACACACACACACGTATTTTGTATGTTTAATTAGTTTAAATTATTTAGATTATTATTTTTTCACTATTATATATGTATGAATGCATGTTAGATGGATATAATTAGTCCTTAATCAGTTAGAAATTAGTGTTATATAGAAATGTTAGAAATTAGTGTTATATAGAAATGTTAGAAATTTTAGTGTTATTTAGATTATTTAGATTAGCATAATTAGTGTTATATAGAAATGTTAGAAATTTTAGTTATCAAAATCCAATCATTAAAAAAATGTTACTTTTTGCGGGCATATAGCTAGTATTTGTTCTCGACGATGCCCGGCCCGCATCCTCGCCGTCGACCCGTCCGCGACGACGTCCAGCCGACCCATGTCCGGGACTGGGCTCCGTCGGGCTGGCACTGGGAGGTGCTGCTTGGAGGGGCGCGCCGCTTGATGAGGAACCCGGCCCCGGGTCCCGTCGTCGACCCTGATCTCGTTTGGTGGCGTTCGCGTGGGCCAGTTTCGGTGCGGACGGACCCGGCCCAGCCGGAGGTGGTACGTCGCCGTGTCAGGGAGGAGGACGAGCACGTCCATCGCTACATGGTTGCGTTAGAGGGCGGCAGGTTCTCCAATACGTGGCAGTATCTTCGGGGATCTCACTTCAGCTATGATCCTGTGAGGGTTCCTTCTCTTTGGGTGTCCACCGCCCGCGCCGGAGGAACCGCGAGTGTCCTAGATTCTTCTGTAGTATTCGATCTTTATTAGCTAATAGCCAGTGATGTACTATTCAATATTATATATTATTCGAGACGATGTATTCGAGATTATATCTATTATTCTAGACGATGTATTCGAGATTATATCTATTATTCGAGACGATGTAATTTGAATACTAAATTGTTTTATATTTCTTTTGGATTAGTTAAACAAAAGCTATGGCAGACAATACCGACAGAGAGGGAGAACAGACCATGTTCGATATGATACGCGGGCCAGATGATAATCAGAATGAAGAAGATTATGACGGCTCCGAATTTCTAAACAACACCGGAGAGGGTGATATGATATTCGATCGCGACGACGAAATTGATGAAGTCATGAACTATGATTATGACGATGACAAAGAACATGTTGATCCTGAAACAACAAAGACCGGCGAGGTATATATATTTATATAAGTAGGCATCTGGTGATCATCACATGTTTTAAATGACTTGAAGATATATTAACGAATCGATCTTTGTTCTTTCAGCCATCCGGATCGAGCAAATCTTTAGGCAAAATGACGAAACGAGGCCCGAACAAAAAGTTGAAGCCGGGCGTAAAGTACAATATCGAGGCATGCAGCCCTACTGGCAAACCATTAGCGCCTAAGAAGATTGCGGACAAGTTCGTTCGTTAGTGCGGAGTTCTTTTGAAGGACCAACTCCCGATCAAACTTCAAGAATGGAGAGGGCCAGCAAAGCCACGTCCAGATGTTACTTTTGTCGACAAGAATCAAAAAGATCTGCTTTGGGATACTCTCATGGAACATTTCACTCTACCAGATCATTTCACAGAAGCAGATGTGCAGAAAGTCAAGGAGGCTGCTCTTAGGATGATGGCGATTGCATTCAAGAACTACAAGAATCGTGAATGGAAGAAGTACGTCAAGGGAGGAAGGAAGACTCCAGTATTCAAGGGAACACTAGAGAACCAACGTGATCATTGGGACGATTTCGTGAAATTCAAGGATTCGGAATTAGCTAAGGAACGGTCAAGAATAAACAAGAAGAATGCCGAAAAAAAGGATAAGTTCCATAATCTGGGCCAGGTGGCTATGCGGTGGCAATGCCTAAGTGGGATAAGTCTAAGAAAGAGATGGAGGATGCAGGTGTCACTCCGGCTACTAAGAGCTGGGCCCCCCAGGGTCAGGACTTGGTTCTATGCGCATGGGAGGGAGTTGGACCCGGAGACAGGCAATGTTTCGACGAGGGCAAGTCTGAAGGGAGCCGACGATGCGATACTTGTTGCAATAGAAGAGGCACGATCGGGGGTGTTCCAGCCCAACAGAGAGAACGACGAGCTTACGCGTGCCTTGGGAAATCCTGAACACCCGGGAAGAACACGAGGCAAGGGCGCTATGCCGTGGTATGAGGGGTTTTCAGAATGGAACACCGACAACAGAACCCGTGCGAGAAAGAAGATTGCGGAGGAGAAGAAGAAGAAGATGGAGGAGGAGCAGAGGAAGCGGGACTATGAACGCCCTCAAGGCCTAGAAGCAAGTCAAGCAGAATTGGCAATCAAATTCCAGTGGCAGCAGGAGCAGATCGACTCACTTACCCATCAAAGGGGGTCTCAGCAGCTGCAGCAGCTAGCGGATGATCCAACATTGGATAGCACCGGCCCATCCATGCCGAGAAGCAGCGTGGGTTCCGTCCCGGACGACGCAATGCTGGGTAGATACCCCGTGGATGACATCATGGAGAACACTAACTGCGAGCTACACGTCAAAATGAAGAACATATCCATGAAGGTGGCGGACGGCTTTGCTTTCACAAATCCCCCCGAGGCAACCTTCCATTGCAACCCGATTCCAGCGGGCTATGCTCGTGTCTTGGTTGATGAGGTGGTGGACCCACCATATTTGGGGCTACAGCTTGACATTGCTGGAGGTGACGACGAGCGCTTTCTCGGAGAGGCCAAACATCGTATCATCCTATGGAAAAAGGATTGCATCATCTTTCGAAGGCCACCGACACCGTGTCAGCCAAGTCCTCGTCGAAGTCCGCCACCGAGTCAGCAGACTCCCGCTCCTGCAAGTCCACCAAGTCCGACAAAGTGTCAGGCCACTCCTCCTCCTCCAAGTCCGGCAAAGTGTCAGGACAATCCTCCTCCTCCAAGTCCACCACAGCGTCAGACATCCACTCGTCCTCCAAGTCCGGCACAACCTCAGGCCACTCCTCCTCGTCCAACTCAGCCCCGTCAGCCGTCTCCGCCGCCTCAGCAATCGCAGAAGAGACACCCCGCAGCTATGGTGCGTAGCGGTACGAGTCGAGGTAGTACAGGAAGTACAGGCGGAGGCAAGCGATATAAATATGGTCCAAGCCTCAAGCCTCTTCCGCAAAGGTCTTATGAAAGGTCCGAGGAGGAAATCACAGCCATATCGAAGGCCGAGGTGGAAGCCCATTTTGCACCGAAACCGCCACCGCCGCCAAGGGAGAAAGTGCCTGAGGAAACGATTGACCACTTCATTCGTATGGCTCAACCACCAGCTCCCAAGCCTGTTGACACAGACTATGAGCGCAACATCAGGAAGTTAAATCGAGCACGTCTACAAAGGGAGGTGAGCACGTCTACATCAAGATCGAGCAAACAAGAAGCAGCTGCCAAAAATGCGGGAAAACCATTCCCCAGCTGGGAGAACAGGCGGCGCAATCGATCCCCTTGCTTGTTGGCCAACAACAGGTGACAGTACGCGCGCCCAATATTATTGTGGGCAAACAGTGCACGTTTCCGAGGTGGGCAATGTGGTAATAACGGAGGAGCATATAATGCAGGCTGAAGTTCTCAACATCACTGTTGGACAACTCATCGAGATCGAGCCCATGCCTTTTCTTAGAGAGGATGAAATAAAACGGAAATATGTCCGGGGCCAACCTTTGGTCGCGCCAGACAAGGTCAAGAACCTCCCAACGAGAATGTATGAATTGCATCAATGGTACATGAACATTACCAAGATTTTAGATCGATTGTCCCTCATGGTGAATGTCAAGAAGGACCATTACTACCATGAGAAAGCTGTGTCCGTTGAGTATTTAGAACTGTTTCAGTTATACAATCAAGACGCACTCGACAAATCTATCGTCAGTTGCTATTGTCTGTAAGTGATTTCTTTCTATAATTTAAGTCTCAAGCTAGCTGTAGTGATCCTTTTGATCAATCATTACCTGTAATTATCCTCACTATATTCTTTTCTGTGGTATTATGCAGGATGAAGATATATGAAATGAGAAAAGGTGGACGCTTTGGCATTGGGTTCATTGACCCAAACACCGTTAATGAATACACCTGGAATATAAATGAACGTCAGCAAAAGTACGTAGAGGACAGCATGCTAGAGTTCTTGAAGCGCCTCAAATACAATGAAGATATACTACTTCCTTACAACTTCCAGTGAGTCACACTGTCTTGTACTACAAATTCTCTGTTTTTGCCTACTAGCTAGTGACATATTTTTGCTTACATATGCCTGCTTAATTAAGACATGCAAACGTGTGTGCATGCAGATTTCACTGGGTCTTGTGTATCATTAAAGTTGACGCCGGAACAGTTGAAGTACTGGACTCACTAATCTCAGAAAAAACTGACTATAACATCTTGTATGGGATAGTCAACAGGTAATTTCAATCATTATTAACTATATATCTCGGCCTATTTAGTTCGTCATTTCATGATATGAACTATTTAATAACCCCTTTATTCATTTTCTTTGTCGGCGGGCAGGGCTTGGGCAAGGTTCATCGCCGTCACGCCCGACGAATGGAAAAAAAGCTTAAATGGTTTTGACCCAAGGTAAGCAATTAAGTAGTACTAGCTAGCTAGCTAGCTGCCATCTCTTTAATTATCATGCTTGATTAATTTTTATCTAATCAAATTCCATTCTCGTAAAGGCCCTGAAGCAGGCGCAGGGGACTGATCTGTGTGCATTCTGCGTTTGCGAGAACATTCGCATGATGGCGTCCGAAAGGAGCAGATCTCAAAGACAGGAATGGGTACGCTTGTCAGAACACTATTCACAATTTTTACACCATTATCGATATCTAGTCACACAACTAATACACATGCATATTGATCTCCTTCTTAACAGTTCAAAGAGGTGCGGGAGAAGCTCATAGAAACGGAGCGCGTAGAAGCACTTCAAGAGGAAATAGCGGGATTTTTGCTCGACCAGGTCATAAATCCGAAGGGAGAATTCTATTACCCGCTACCGCCCCCATGAAAACCACTTCCAATTGTCATCGTGCTCCGAAGGCACCAATTAGGCTAATGCCACTGGCTCTGAAGGCAACATTCATATGTAGGAGAAATTGCATAGAGCTATACATGTGTGTATGTGTGAATTAATTAATATGGTGGTTTGTGAGACATTGATGATATATATATGCATGATTGGTTCTACTAGAAATTCTATTTATATATATATATATATATATATATATATATATATATATGCATAACGTGTACAATGTGTAGTATCGTAAAATACCAGCAAACGAAAAAGAATTAAAATGGAAACACAAAATTAAATGAAAAAGAAATCATAAAACTAAAAACCCCCCAAACCTTATAGTACCGGTTGGTCTTACCAACCGGTACTAAAGGGCTCCAGGCCCCCGGAGCTGGCTCGTGCCACGTGGTTGCCCTTTAGCACCGGTTCGTGCTGAACCGGTACTAAAGGGGGGGGGAGGGGCTTTAGTGACCACAATTTAGTGCCGGTTATGTAACCGGCACTACAGGGCCTTACGAACCGGTGCTAATGCCCGGTTCTGCACTAGATTATGGTAGCAACGACTTAGGGAACACTCTAAGGGATGAAATAGCAATGCAAATGTGGGAAGCATACCATCCTGAATAGCCAACATGATGGTGTGTGTTTTAATCATATATATATATATATATATATATATATATATATATATATAAAATTAACTTCATCATCTAATAATGTAGTGTGTGTTGAAATGAAGATATGTATCCAAAGGGGTCTCCAAAGTATAATGTGATGAAAGCAAGTGGGAGAAAAGCTTCACACGGTACCAAGAAGCCATCACCCAAAATTAAAAAGACACCTCCAAGAGGTATTTGGTCTACTTAATCTCCATTTCTCAGATCTTGTGCTGGAGTTTTGAAGTTTGTGATTGTTCTACTTAATATTTCTCTTTTTGAATATTAGCTAGCTCATGATAGTTCATCACTATTTGTTTTCAAATTGAATGATAGTAACTCCTCTTATCATGTTGAGCATTAAGTTTGAACAATGTAAATTTGTGTTGGTGTAGTTAAAATGTTGGGGAACGTAGTAATTTCAAAAAATTTCCTACGCACACGCAAGATCATGGTGATGCATAGCAACGAGAGGGGAGAGTGTTGTCTACGTACCCTCGTAGACCGAAGCGGAAGCGTTGACACAACGTAGAGGAAGTAGTCGTACGTCCTCCCGGTCCAACCGATCCAAGCACCGTTACTCCGGCACCTCCGAGTTCTTGACACACGTACAACTCGATGACACACCCCGATCTCCGATCCAGCAGAGGCACGGGGAGGAGTTCCGTCAGCACGACGGCGTGGTGACGATCTTGATGTTCTCCTGTCGCAGGGTTTCGCCTAAGCACTGCTACAATATGACCGAGGTGTAATATCGTGGAGGGGGGCACCGCACACGGCTAAGGAACGATCTCAATGATCAGCTTGTGTGTTTAGGGTGCCCCCCCGCCCCCGTATATAAAGGAGGGAGGGAGGAGGAGGCCGGCCTAGGGAGGAGGCGCGCCATAGGGGGGGCAAACCTACTCCAAGTAGGTTTGGCCCCCCTTTCCTATTAGGAGTCGGAGAAGGAAGGAAGAGGGGGGAGGAGAGAAGGAAAGGGGGGGCCGGCCCCCTTCCCAATTCGGATTGGGCTTGGGGGGGCGCGCCCCCTCCCTTGCTCCTTCTCCCTCCTTTCCACTAAGGCCCATATACTTACCGGGGGGTTCCGGTAACCTCCCGGAACTCCGGTATATTTCCAATCTCACCCGGAACCTTTCCGGTGTCGAAATATATCCGTCCAATATATCAATCTTTATGTCTCGACCATTTCGAGACTCCTCGTCATGTCCGTGATCACATCCGGGACTCCGAGCAACCTTCGGTACATCAAAATACATAAACTCATCATGAAACTGTCATCGAAACTTTAAGCGTGCGGACCCTACGGTTCGAGAACTATGTAGACATGACCGAGACACATCTCTGGTCAATAACCAATAGCGGGACCTGGATGCCCATATTGGTTCCTACATATTCTACGAAGATCTTTATCGGTCAAACCGCATAACAACATACGTTGTTCCCTTTGTCATCGGTATGTTACTTGTCCGAGATTCGATCGTCGGTATCCAATACCTAGTTCAATCTCGTTACCAGCAAGTCTCTTTACTCGTTCCGTAATACATCATCTCGCAACTAACTCATTAGTTGAAATGCTTGCAAGGCTTAAGTGATGTGTATTACCGAGAGGGCCCAGAGATACCTCTCCGACATTCGGAGTGACAAATCCTAATCTCGAAATACGCCAACTCAACAAGTACCTTCGGAGACACCTGTAGAGCACCTTTATAATCACCCAGTTACGTTGTGACGTTTGGTAGCACACAAAGTGTTCCTCCGGTAAACGGGAGTTGCATAATCTCATAGTCATAGGAACATGTATAAGTCATGAAGGAAGCAATAGCAACATACTAAACGATCGGGTGCTAAGCTAACGGAATGGGTCATGTCAATCAGATCATTCAACTAATGATGTGACCTTGTTAATCAAATAACAACTCCTTGTTCATGGTTAGGAAACATAACCATCTTTGATTAACAAGCTAGTCAAGTAGAGGCATACTAGTGACACTCTGTTTGTCTATATATTCACGCATGTATTATGTTTCCGGTTAATACAATTCTAGCATGAATAATAAACATTTATCATGATATGAGGAAATAAATAATAACTTTATTATTGCCTCTAGGGCATATTTCCTTCATAAAAAGCCAAGAGCTCAATGGAACCCAGCTTTGGAGAAGGGTTTAGTGGAGATACTTCAGGAGCACAACACTCCGTATCATCTAGGACAAAATGGTTGGTCAACTGAAGCATGGAATAGGATGGCGGATTTGTTTCATGAAACATATGGCCACACAAATTTTACAAAGTCACAGATTCAGGAAAAACAGAAAGACTTGAAAGGTCAATATAGAATTCTTAAGGATGCCCGCAAACAGAGTGGTGTCAGCTGGAACTATCATACACACATGATAGATGCGGACGCTAATCTTTGGCAAAACTTGATGACTCTAAGTTCTAGTGTAGTGCATTTTGTCTTTGCAAAACTTGATGACTTGTATTCCATTCTTTTGTAATCAATCTTATTTTTGAGCAGTCTAAGTTTGATAAATCATTTCTTTTATATATACAGTCGTGGCCAGAAATAGCTAAGTTCCAGAATAAGCCCTTTCCCCTCTACGATAAGCTTGGTGATCTGTATGATGGTGAGTTACTGAGTTGAATGGATTTTCATTTCCTCTCTTTTTGTTGTCCTTTATAATGAATTTTCATTTCATTGTTGTGTGGCCTTTAATGATAACTTGGGTGTTTGTGCAGGGCATATAGCAGAAGGTAACTTCAATTTCACATCAACTGAGGTTACAGAAGTGAGTGATGGTGATCTCGAAGTTGAAAGAGAGAAGACTGCCTTCTCTTTTGACCTGAATCAATATGGTGATGATTTACACATGTATGATGATCCAAGAGATGTCGCCCCAAGTGATGGTCCAAGTGATGCTGCCCCAAGTGATGGTCCCAGAGATGCTGCTCCAAGTGATTGTCCAAGAGGTGCTGCCCCAAGTGATGGTTCAAGAGATGCTACACAAAGAGGTGGTGCTGCTACTTCAAGCAACAAGCATGTGAAGGAATCAAAGAAGGGTAAGAAGCGTGATGATCCTATGGTGGAAGTGATGGCACAATATGTGGAGATCAAACGAAAGCAAGCGGAGGAGGAGTCTGCTCTATTGGTCGGGGCAAAAAATGCCCAAGAATTCTCCATCAGCAAGTGCATTGCTGTTTTGCACAAGATGGAAAGCATCCGCCGCGATGAACGAGCCACTGCCTACAAAGTGTTCAAAAGTGTTGAGAACCGTGACATCTTTCTTAATTCTGCCGCCGAAGATGAAGAGAGTGTTGCAGTGTTTCTTCGGAGCGAAATGGCAGAGTTGACTCAACGTACTTAAGGTAAGCTACCTTACTCCATTTCTCTTGTGACATTTTGCCCCACTTCATGAAAACTAAGATTGTTATTCCGTATTTCGGGCCGGGCTTTCGGGCTTCGGGCCGGGCTTGCACGTGCAAGTACTAAAAAACAGCATTCGGGCCGGGCTTTCGGGCTTCGGGCTCGGGCTTGAAAATATGGAGTATTTCGGGCTTGAGAAATGAAGGTCGGGCTTTTATAAGCCCGGCCCGAAACCCGGCCCGGCCCAACGTTTGCCCAGGTTTATTTACAACTATTGACCTACTGTGCATTCTCCAACACTCTCCAGTTCTTGAGGTGCTCACTCTTCAGCTTGGTAGCACTGAGGTATAACCTGTATATATATATTCTGTTAAAGGAACATTGTTGTATTGTTAAAGGAACTATTATGTATATTCTGTTGATCTAACTAAATTGTATCACAGAAATTCATTAGAGCAACAAGAGCAGAAGAAAAGATAGAACAATCATTTGCATGCTCGCACCTTAAGGTTGTCAACATTGAATGTAGAAAGGTCGATGAGGGAGTTCACAAAATTCTGAAGTTCTTGAGTACATGTGGCATACTTCGTGATCAAATTAGCATCACTCATACCGTAAGTAACCTTTGTCATTTCTTCATTTTTTCTATGATATTCCTACTTATTTTATCATCTCTGTTGGAATTAAATAACACAACAGTTTATGAGACCCTTTTGAAATCTATTTATATTCCGTGTCCATTATTGGATTGTGTGCTGGCGTAGTTCAGAACGACTGTTAGGTTTCACCGAAATTAATTGCTTTGTTATTACTGGTGATAATACAATAGTTGTTGCTGTGTCTGTAAATCTGTTCCATCCATGCAAAAATCATTTGGGTTTGATCCTGTGTTCTTTTACTGTTTAATTACTGATGGAAATAGTAGTCATTTTCGTCTTCAAATTGAGTTTTGTCTTTGCTCTCATTCCAGTTGCCACATTAAATTTTCTAAAAATCTTCAACTGAGGGGTGATAGTGTACTGCCTCATTTGTTTTACTGTTGTTACTAGCCTGTTATTAGTTCCATGACTAGTGTTTGATGGCCAAATTGCATGCCTGTCTCACTGGTGTCTGAAGTCTGAAACCCTCTTGAGTGCTGACGTATCTGAGTGATCATATATGTTGCTGTCACAATGCTAAACTTCTGTGTTAACAAAAAAATTTGGGCGGTGCCACATTGAGAAAAAAAAGCAGTTGTTCAAGTTGCATGATAGTTCTTTTTCATCAAACTGCTAGCCAAGCTATTATCCATCTATATCAGTTGAGATCTTGGAATTCGAAACCAAACTTATTGCATCGTCATGTTTTGTATAGGTTTCAGTTTCCAGAAGCCTATGCGTCCCTTGCCTCGGTCTACCGCAGAACCAGGTGTCCCCTGACACCGCTTGAGATGTGATACATGCTCGCTTGTGATGGTGGTCTGAAGCCTCATGTCTCTCTGAATATGTCTGTAACGACACTCCTATTAGTTGTTACCACCATATTCAGTTTCCAGCTTTCTATCCTTTGGTACTATATACTGGAAACCTGCGTGTTTGTTGTTTGGTGAAACTCATGAAAATGCATTTTAGTTGCTGCGCGTTCTTTTGGTGAAACTTGGTTTAAAAGCAGGGGGCAACACATTTTGTTGCATCTTCTCTTACCCTGTTGCAGTGTCCCTGTTTCAAATCTTCGAGTTTGCCTGTCTGATCGCACCATCCAGGAAGTTTGCTGGAGAAAATAACCGCCGTGACAGAAACAAATTCCAGGCAAAACATTTTTGTCTAAATGGTCTGGTCAGCTTGATGCAAAATTCTTCTTGATATATCGATACTGAATCACAAGATGAGAAGCATCTATTTATACCTAGATCGTGTCTGCCTAGTTGTAGTAATCTTTATGGCAGTTGCATTCTGGCCATGCATGGCTTGAAAATTGCAACTCATGATGCTGCCTCGTTTCCGACTTGGTTCAACAAACATTTCTTATCTTGTTCGATCATAAAGAAAATGATAGAGTTTAGATGTTACACTTACAACAGACATGCAAGTTTCCCTGCAAAGAAGAACAAAAACAATACAAGTGGTGTGTTTGGCTCAATCAGCTTTATTGTGTGAGGCAAAATCATTCGTCACTTGCCACAACAATGTCGACAGAAAACCGCATAAAAAGGAGCCGAGAAAGAACAAAACAAACGAAACACTAGAATTTGCATGTTGACTTGACTTTTGTGAAAAATAATGTGTTTGCTACATGTAAGTTACCTCAAATAATTTAAGTGCTAGTTAATTCCATGCAACACTGAGGCAAAGACGGGGCGCATTGGCGTACCTGGAACATGTCGGAGATGGACACAACATGGTTGTCGACAGTGTCACCGATGGACGAGAGTCCAAGGGTTGACAGGTGCCCCCCCCCCCCTAAAAAAACCCCACCAGAAAAAAGATAGGAGTTCAGGAGCTTTGCTACACCTACAAGCAACTTCTTACAAGATGTAAGTTAAGCGGGTGAGTTGGCAAGGTATGATTGAGAAATGACTGGGAGGGGGCCCACCCGAAAAAAGGTGGGGTGGTGTGCTAATGATGCCAGCCGCAGGTTGTGTGGAATGGTGATTGGGCCGGTAGTGGAAGGCAGGTCAAACAGTGGTGGACGGCTATGGGAAGATGGGAGAGGGGGAATCCATTAGGCCTCGTTTGGTAGGAGAGGATCGATGGGGTTTGAGGCTTCATGGGGTTTTGAAGGGAATTTCCTCGCGTGGCCCAGAAACCCCGCAAAACCTCGTGGGCCTATTTGGTACACGGAGTTTCGGTGGCCCAACCCCCTCCGAACCCCTCCTATACTCTTCTTTCCACGCGGTTCAGAGCCCTCGAGGGGGGACGCGCGGATTTGGAGAGGAAACGACACCGCGCCGCCGCCTGCTCACAGTGCCGCCGCCTGACCCCTCTTCAACGAGCCGTCGACCAACTCCTCGACGCCGGCATACCTCCTCCGCCATACTGGGCTTCTTCCCGGTGGTAAGCCCTCGCCTCGTCTCCCCCTCTTTCCCCTGGTCGTCTAGGTTTGTTCCATCCGCCCGGCCATGGCTGCCGCCTCGTCTTTCCCGGCGAGCTCACGCCATCTCCGAGGGCACCAGGGTCGTCACCAAGTTCACTTCGTCTTAGACTGCCGCTGCCTGAGTCTATTTAGTCTGGTTCGGTCTGTTCGTGATGCTTTTAGTGATGGATGGAAGTTGCTGAATGATTCCAGAACTGAATTTCTGATGCTTTTTGGTAAACTGGGACTTTGAAAGTAATGATTCATTTCTATTGTGTTGTAATTATCACTATAATCTCTGCCATGCGATTGTTCCTTTTAGTAATACACACAGATTCTAGATAGGTGATTGATCCACCCACAAGGGTGTACTTCTAAGTTAGGTGCAGTACCCACCAGATTGTTCAATGGCCCCGTTTAATTGCGTGTTGTCACTGAGCATTGCCGTTGTGATGATCATTAACCTGGTTTGCCAATGCTTTGTTGGCTCGTTGGTGGTCACTGAATTTGTGCTGCTCTTGCAACTTGAGATTTTCAAAGCAGCAATACAACTTCACCTCCTCTTAGGTTTAGTTACTTTGGTTGTTGACTCTAGTTATCTACAAGTCATTGAAGTACTGGTGCTGGATGGAAGTTGTCCAGTTATCGCTTGGCTCTTTGGTTGTAAGAACTGAATTTGTGATTCTTCTTGTAAACCGAGACTTTGAAAGTAATGAAATTATTTTTGTTGTGATATATAGTTGTTAGTTGTTACTAATCTCTGCCATACAGTTGTGCTCCTTATAGTAGTAGTAATAATAATGTGCAGTAAGATTTTAGACCGATGATCCACCGACAGTAGGCCGATGATTCATTTTGCTGATTTTCTGCTGCAATTTGATGGTTACTAGATGGTTCTCCTAATCTCTGCAAAATGATTCTACTGTTGTAGCAACGTAAATGTAAATTTTGCAGTTTCTTGATCTACTGACAGTTGATTTGTGCAAAACCGAGTGTCATGGGCACTGATTGTTGTTATTGTTCCCTAGTGTCATGGGCTGGGGTGTTATTTTGATTCTAGTTTAATTTATTGCAACATTGGTTCTCCGCACTCAGATTGTACATCGACATTTTACAAACATTGGTACTCACATGACTTGGAGATGTACCGACTACAGATTGCCGTATGGATGGAAAGTTGTATTATATCAGATTTGTCAAGTTTTTACTGAATTTTGTTTCCAGGGCAATATTTCATTCCGAGCTTTTAACACATTCTAAGAATTTTAGAAGTACTGTCGTATTCTAGTTAGTTTCAAATGTGCTTTGCTTCACTTTGGAAGATGGCAGTTGTTTGAATTTTAATTCTGCGATCTGCTCGAGATTTTTTTTGTTTTGTTCTGAACCTTGTGCTTCTTCCTTTGTCGATTTCGTTGAATTTTGTTTGACCAGACTGATAACAGGAGATGTACAGACTTAGGATAGAAAGTTTTTATTTGACCAAGTTGGGTAACTAAACACTGAATTTTGTTTTCAGGGGCAAGATCTCATTGCGAGCATTAACACCATTTACTCGTTCGAAAATTCCGAAAGTCAACCCTATTCTAGTGATTCTGTACACAATCTAACCCAGTGCTGATGGTGACACTTTCATGGTCTGATGTGAGGTTGTGGAACTTCGAAATATACCTAATCGCCGCTGTCTCATTTCATATAATTTCTTGTAACTATATCGGTTGATGAGATATTGATTTCAGTCATGCAAAATTATGTTTCCGATGGAAAAAAACTGTTACTAAATTATTCCCCTGCAGCAACTTTGTCTCATTTTTATTAGGCGATCTTTACAATTGTGTAGCAAGGATATAAGGGGAGTTAGTTACATTGTAAAGATTGAATTTTTAAATGTTCTACGCCATGTTATGTCAATATGACAAACCCTGCCTACCAAACAGAAATTTTGAACAAAGAGGACTGTGGATGGAGGGGTTTTGGGTATTCAAGGGGTTTTGAGGGGATTTGGTGGAAGGAAGGGAATCACCCAATCCCCTGAAATCCCCCCTCCCCAAAGCTCTGCAATCCACTTCTACCAAACAAAGCCTTAAGAGCAACTCCAATAGCCCTATTAAAAAAAGGGACATTTACATCTGTGCGCCTAACTCGAACCCACTACTCGGATTTGCCCCTAATTTTGAAGCATGCTCAAACTTCGCCGTTAAGTCACTACTCAGAAATGCCCTTCCGTACAGTACTGTAGCACTTTCCGTCCAATACTGTAGCACTTTCCGTCTGCTATAGTACACGTGGGCCTTTGATGGTCAAAGGCCTTTGACTGGACGGAAGGGCATTTCTGAGTAGTGACTTAACGGCAGAGGGGCAAATTTGAGCATGCTTTGAAATTAGGGGCAAATCTGAGTAGGTGGTTTGAGTTAGGGGCAGAAATGCAAATGGCCCTTAAAAAAACTCCTCATAAAACCATTTTTATAGAATGGTCATAAAATATATGGGAAGTTTTCCATTGACAACTTTTCTCGGTTCCCATAAACATCTTCCTCTATTTTCTTTAAAATTTTCATTAAACTAGTCTAGAAAATGGTTCAGGGCGCGCATGTCGGTGACCTGGCGATGGCAACCCGGCACGACCCAAGAGTTTCCTGTCGTGAAGTTTCAGGCGGTTATCCGCCCGCCAAAATTATATGAGAGGGCCCTTTTCTCGTAAACTTGCAGGACAGAAGAGGTGATTATATGAGATTCGGTATAAAATAAAAATCAAATTTACGGGAGCTGTTGAATGGGTTCTTGTTTAGTACTAGCTTAGATCGCTCGGTTTATGGTCATTTATTTGCTGAGATTAAGTCCTAAGTCCTTAATGATTGATAGGGTGTTTATTCCTCAGAAACTTCATAGGTCTCAGAATAGTGTTGCAAATTGCCTGACAAGGTATAATCGCTCTGAACGAGCTACGGCTGTGTGGCTCGACAGAGGACCCCATGAATTGAGAAACTCTTGCCGTTGGATTGTATCTCTACCCTTTTGGAATAATAACTACTTTTGATCTCACAAAAAAAAAACTTTGTCCCGTCGGTAGTTTTTATAGGTATACAAAAGCTATTGAAGTTGCTCTAACGCTAATTTCTTTTCCGGGCAACTTAAAAATAACCTGAAAATAAACCTCTTTTGTGTATATTTAAGAGAAAAAATATTAATCTTTACCTAATAATAAAGAGAATTGGGTTTCTGTCCGTACGTCATTTAAATTGCCCCCAAAGCTGGCAGAAAATTACCCACCATGCCATTCGTAAGTAAAACGATTCGCTTTATTTCAACATCGCCGCCAGGTTTGCTTCTTAAAGTATAATACACTCATGCTACAGAAGAACTCAAACAGCCCGATGGCTAAGGCAATGGTCTACCACGCAGGCAATCCAGGTTCGATCCCTGCTTCCCTCCCCTTTTTTCTCTGTACGTGCCTCCTCCTCTCGCACGCACTAACGGGCCGGCCCATGTGCAGAAGGTGGCGCCCCCTGTTTTGTTTTTTGCTTTTTACTTTTTCATTTTTATTTTTCACTTTTCTTCTTTAAGTTAATTAGGGATTTTCAAAAGAACCAAATTTCAAAAACTTGTGAGCTTTAAAAATATACTAATAATCATAAATTGTTTATGAATTCAAAAAATATTTGAAAATCATATAATTGGTCGCATATTATAAAAATGTTCACAAATCACAAATAGATGTTCATGAAATAAAAAAATGTTCACAATTTTTTAAAAATAATCCAGTATTTAAAAATATTCTGGAAATAGAAAAACATGTACATGAATTGTAGAAAATGCTCCCAAAAATTGAAACATATCTATAAATAATTAACAAAACGAACCGTCGCTTGCATAGAAGTTTTATTAGGGGATCTGTGGAGGTCGTTTTATGATTTTATTTAGTCCCTTTGCGTCCGGTTTAAAAATGGTCTTCGTGTTTCATACAACGCTGAGACCAAAAAAATAGACATAGCTTCCTATTGGTTAGTTCTTGTAAGCTATGCAAAAATGATAAATGTCTATTTTGCCTTCATACACAACTATGTTTATTCTGGTACCACGGTATTGGTATGGTAAACACCCCTACGCTAGGTCAAGACGAGGCACATCATTCATCACTCTAGCTCAAGCAGGGTCTATCAATGCAGTTTGCTCAGCCAATTTTTTTTCGTTGTGCCGCCTTAGAAAATCAAATTGTGATCAAACCATCACATGTTTAGTTTTTTAAATGAATTTTTAGAAGTCCCTTATTTCATCATGACATCACTTAGACATAGTTTGTGAAATGATATTTTAAAAGTTCTTATCTCATCCTGACATTTGATTTAGACTTTTTTTTATATCTAGCACACCTACACAATCTCCTGTTGCAATGCACGGGCATATTTGCTATAATAAAGCAAATTGGGTTTATTCTCGTCCGTCATGGCATTTTTCAGAAAAGTTCCTCTATTTTAGATAATTCAACCTGCAATCATGTTTTAAGTCTAACCGTTATTTTACATTTTTTGAAAAAACCTCCCTTATCTTTTAGGTAATTCATCCTCGGATCATATTTAAGTCAAACAAATGCTTTTCTAAATCATCCATATATTTTAAACCGTATCTCCGTTTTAAACATATTATATATGAAATTTGATTAGAAAAATACGTAGAATATGAATATGAGATTATTTTTACCTGTTAAGTATTTTTAAATATTATTTTGGAAGATAGTTAAGTCAAACAAATGAGTTTCTAAATTATACTCCATCCGTAAAGAAATATAAAAGCATTTAGAACACTACTTTAGTAATCTAAATGCTCTTATATTTCTTTATAGAGGGAGTACGTATCTTTTAAACCGTAACTCCGATTTTAACAGTTATATATGAAATTTGATTAGAAAAATATGTGGAATATGAATATGATTTTAATTGTACCTGTTAAATATTTTTAAAATATTGTTTTAGAAGCAAACGTATAATTTATAGCGCATGATCCTTTTTCTTTCGTACCGGCGGCGATCCGAATTGCAAATAAACACCCCACTATAACCATATAGGGAAAAGAAAACATCAATAACTACACATGCATACCTCTGAAAAACGTCGCAGGGGAAAACAACATAATTCTCATCGCGAGAGTGAGAGAATGCGAGAGAGAGAGAGAGAGGAAGAGAGAGACGCCTTAGGATTAACCATATTTGAACACGTTTTATTTTGTTTGTGTGAACACCGAGGCCATCGCCGGCGAGGGTGAGAAGGAGGATAACCGGCAGCACAAATATGATGCCTCGCTACAATAAAGGGGATGGACGTATTGTGGTCTTCAGTGATGGTTGTCGGGTAAAGAGCGTGTGTTATGTTTTCTCTCCCGTTGCAACGCACAGGCTCTTTTGCTATCTTTACCTAATAATAAAGCTAATTGGGTTTTTTTCGTCCGTCATGGCATTTTTTAGAAAAGTCCCTCTATTTCAGAGAATTCAACCCGTAGTCCCGTTTTAAGTTAAAACGAATCATTTTTTCATATTTTACACAAAAGTTCCTGTGTTTTATTGAAATCAACCCACCGTTCGGTTTTAAGTCACACACGAACCGTTATTTTACATTTTCTGAAAACCCCCTGATGTTTTAGGTAATTCATCCACGGATCATATTTAAGTCAAACAATGTTTTTTTTAAATCATCCATATCTTTTAAACCGTAACTCCGATTTGAACATGCTATATATGAAATTTGATTAAAAAATATGTAGAATATGAATACGAGATTATTTTCACCAATTAAGCATTTCTAAATATTATTTTAGAATATATTTAAGTCAAACAAATGATTTTCTAAATTATCCGTATCTTTTAAACCGTAACTTCTATTTTAATATATTATATATGAAATTTTATTAGAAAAATATGTGGAAACTAAATATGATGTTAATTTTACCTGTTAATTATTTTTAAAATATTGTTTTGGGAGCAAACTTATAATTTATAGCGTAAGATCCGTTTTCCTTTCGTACCGGCGGCGACCCGGATTGCAAATAAACACCCCACTATAACAATATAGGGAAAAGAAAACATCGATAACTACACATGCACACCTGTGAAAAATGTCGCAGGGGAAAATAATAGATTTCTCACCGAGAGAGTGAGAGAAAGCGCGCGCGCGAGAGAGAGAGAGAGAGAGAGAGAGAGAGGGAGGGAGGGAGGGAGGGAGGGAGGGAGGCCTTATGATTAAACATATTCAAACATGTTTTTTTGTTTTGTGTGAACACCGAGGCCATCGCCGGCGAGGGTGAGAAGGAGGATAAGCGGCAACACAAATATGATGCCTCACAAAAATAAAGGAGATGGACCTATTGTGGTCTTGAGTGATGATTGTTGGGTTAAGAGTGTGTGTTATGTTTTCTCTCCCGTGGCAACACACGGGCTCTTTTGCTAGTTATATATAAATAAACTAACCTCTTGTGTGTCCGTCAGCGCAACGCAGCTGCCATTTCCGGTATCCACCCTGCACCGGCGCCGCGCTCCTCCCCCGCTCGAATTGCTCGTCTACTAGCGCTGCCGCCCTCTCGCTCCCGGACACGACGAGCTCCGGCGGCCCCGGAAGAATACCGAAGACTCCGACGGGAGTGGACGCCAGGGGCAGGGCCTGGCCGCGGGAGCCGGGAGACGGCGGCCGGCGCGGACTTGCGCCAGAGATCAGTGCGCGCCTGCTCCTGGATTCACAGGTGATGATGCCTACTCGATTCCCCGATTTGGGATGCCGCATTCCCCTTTTTTCTCCTGTTTCTGCTGAATCTTTATCTTCCGCTCCAGCAGGGCGCGCCACCTGTTCGACGGAATGCACAAGAAGACAGCTGCGAGCGGCAAGGGTCACTTCGGCGACCTCACCGACGACCTCCTCAGGCACGTCTTGTCCTTTCTGCCTCCGGCTGATGCCCTGCAGACTTGCGTGCTCGACACCGGGTGGCGTGACAATTGGAGGTGCACCACCAGCCTGCTCCTCATATTTGACCAGTCGAGTTTCTCGAGCTCCGAACGTTTCAAACAGCTGGTGAAGCTCTTCATTCACCTACGTGGAAACTCACCTCTTGACAAGTGCAAGATCGTTGCCTGTGTTGATGACGTGGAGGAGCGCACATACACAAACACCATGCTGTTGGTCGAGTATGCTCTAAAGTGCCAAGTTAAGGAGCTCCTACTCAGTGTTGCTGTTGAAGAAGGCGATGATGGCATTGAGTTTGAGCCACTAATACTCGATGTGCCTCTCATCTCCCAGCACTTGAAGATCCTACACCTTAGCCGGGTTGAATTAAAACGCTCCACTCTGAATTTCTCGCGTTGTTCAGTATTAGAGGATCTAAAGATGAAACTTTGCAACATTGATGCACGCAGGATGTCTTCCAAATCACTAAAGCGTCTCTACATTACCGACATTTGTTACTTCCCTGAGGAGTTCCACTTTCAGATATTTGTCCCAAGCCTTATCTCACTGCAACTTGATGATCATAATGGCTTGACCCCTTCCCTTGAATACATGCCATCTCTAGAAACAGCTTGTGTTTGGCTTCACAATAATTTCTATCATTCTTGTCGTGGTAACTGGCAGGACTGTGAGTATGATGACTGTGGCTGTCATGCTTATCCCGTTGATCAGGGTGTGCTTCTCCATGGTTTGTCCAATGCTGTGAATTTGAAGTTAACAGGCGATACTTACACTGAGCTGGTACGTTAACTCTCACTTCCTTTTTTTACTCTTGTTGCTATGTTGTGCCACCCATGGATTCTCTGTAACATCTCTGTCCACTGTTAGACCTGCATATACTTGTTCTCATTGCCACAGATTGCTACTTTTATCTCCACCAATGGGTTTTAAATCAATGATTTTAGTAACATAGTAGCTTGATTGGATAAAATGTATTTCCTGGGCTTGAGGTGTAGTTCTGTCTTTCCTTATGTCTGAAATTAAAGTATCTACCTAAACTTCCTACTTACTTAAATTGTTTTGCCTTCTTGAGTCTCACTGTTCTTTTTTGTTCCTTTGCTATTAAAATGATCCAGTGTTCCTACTACTGGAAATTATTTCTTCTAGAGTCTCAAAGTTGCATTTTGTTTGCTTGCTATTTGTCCAGTTTATCTATAGACGGGATTTAGAATGCTGCCCCATATTTGACAAACTAAATACTCTATCACTCAGTGAGTGGTTTACGACTATTGACCTACTGTGCATTCTCCAACACTCTCCAGTTCTTGAGGTGCTCACTCTAAAGCTTGATAGCACTAAGGTATGTTCTATATATATGAAGACATTGTTGTATTGTTAAAGGAACTATTATGTATATTCTGTTGATCTTACTAAATGTTTTGTATCATAGAAATTGGTTAGAGCAATAGGAGCAGAAGAAAAGATAGAACAATTATTTGTATGCTCGCACCTTAAGGTTGTCAACATTGAATGTAGAAAGGTCGATGAGAGAGTTCACAAAATTCTGAAGTTCTTGAACACATGTGGCATACTCCGTGATCAAATTAGAATCACGGAGCAATGATTACTCATACCGTAAGTAACCTTTCTCATTTCTCATGCTTATTTTCTGTGATATTCCTACTTGCTTTATCATCTCTGTTGGAATTAAACAACTCTTAGAGTTTATGAGACCCTTTTGAAATCTATTTATATTCAGTGTCCATTATTGGATCGTGTGCTGCCGTAGTTCAGAACAACTGTTAGGTTTCACCGAAATTAATTGCTTTGTTATTACTGTTGATAATACAATAGTTACCGCACGTTGCCGTTGTGCCTATAAATCTGTTGTGTCTGTAAATCTGTTCCATCCATGCAAAATCATTTGGGTTTAATCCTGTGTTCTTTTACTGTTTAATTACTGATGGAAATAGTAGTCATTTTCGTCTTGAAATTGATTTTTATCTTTGCTCTCATTCTAGTTGGCACATTAAATT
Source organism: Triticum timopheevii (assembly GCA_963921465.1). Lineage (NCBI taxonomy): Eukaryota > Viridiplantae > Streptophyta > Magnoliopsida > Poales > Poaceae > Triticum > Triticum timopheevii. Next base: position 552,017,089 of record OY997272.1, on the reverse strand, counting down.
TTCTAAAAATCTTCAACTGAGGGGTGATAGTGTACTGCCTCATTGGTTTCACTGTTGTTACGAGCCTGTCGACAGTTTCATGAATAGAATTTGATGGCCAAATTGCATGCATGTCTCACTAGTGTCTGATGTCTGAAACCCTCTTGAGTGTTGATGTATATGAGTGATCATATATGTTGCTGTCACAATGCTAAATTTTGTGCTAACAGAAAAAATTGGTCGATGCCACATTGAGAAAAAAACAGTCAAACTTTGGAATTCGAAACCAAACTTATTGCATCGTCATGTTCTGTATAGGTTTCAGTTTCCAGAAGCCTATGCGTCCCTTGCCTCGGTCTACCGCAGAACCAGGCGTCCCCCTGACACCGCTTGAGATGCGATACATGCTCGCTTGTGATGGTGGTCTGAAGCCTCATGTCTCTCTGAATATGTCTGTAACGATAGTCCTGTTAGTTGTTACCACCATATTTAGTTTCCAGCTTTCTATCCTTTGGTACTGTACTGGAAGCCTGCGTGTTTGTTGTTTGGTGAAACTCATGAAAATGGATTTTAACTGCCGGGCATTCTTTTGGATGATTGGTTGGACCTGAACTTGGTTTACAACCAGGGGGTAACACCTTTTGTTGCATCTTCTCTTTGCCCCCGTTGTAGTGTTTGTGTCTAAAATCTCTGAGTTTGTCGGTCCGATCGCACCATCCAGGAATTTTGCTGCAGAAAATAACTGCTGTGACAGAAACAAAGGCAAGGCAAAACATTTTTTTTGTCTAAATGGTCTGGTCAGCTTGATGCAAAATTCTTCTTGATATATTGATACTGAATCACAAGATGAGAAGCATCTATTTATACCTAGGTCGTGACTGCCTCGTAGTTATCATGATGCTGCTTCATGTCCGACTTGGTTCAGCAAACATTTCTTATCTCTTTTTTATTTTGCAAACATTTCTTATCTCCTTTTTTCTTTTGCGGGGGAAACATTTCTTATCTCGTTATAAGGACTAGGGCGGTCTGTACTTATCGATGTTACACTTACAACAGAGATGCAAGTTTACCCACAAAGGAAAGCAAAAGCAATACAAGTGGTAAGTGGTGTGTTTGGCTCAAACAGCTTTATTATGTGAGGCAAAATCATCTGTCACTCGCCACAACATCATCGGCAGAAAACCGCGTAAAAAGGAGCTAAGGAAGAACAAAACAAATGAAACTCTAGAATTTGCATGTTGACTTGACCTTGTGAAAAATAATGCGTTTGCTACATGTAAGTTACTTCAAATAATTTAAGTGCCAGTTAATTCCGTGCAACATTGAGGCAAAGAGGGAGCACAATGCCACCTGGAACACGGCGAGAGTACGATGGTTGACAGGTGGGTGGTTGTGTGTGTGGAGGGGGGGGGGGGGGGGGGTGCTCGCTGACCCCAAAGAAGATATGTGTTTAGGAGCTTTGCTACGCCTACAGTCATCTTTGTAAGTTAAGGGGCCAGTTGGCAACGTATGATTGAGAAACAATGGGGGGGGGGGGGGGGGGGCACAATGGGGGGGGGGGGGGGGGCACCCTGAAAAGGCGGGGTGGGGCGCTGATGATGTCAGCCGCAGGTGGTGTGGAATGGTTAGGCCGGTAGTGGAAGGCAGGTCAACGGTGGTGGAAGGCTATCGGGAACAGGACGGGAGGAATCCACTAAGAACCACTCCAATAGCTCCCCTAAGAAACTTCTTGTAAAACCACTTTTATGGGATGACCGCAAAGTTAAGGAAATTTTTATGACGACAACTTTTCTCGGTTCCTGTAAACATCTTCCTCTACTTTCCATTTTTCATTAAACTAGCCTAGAAAATGGCCCAGATCCCGCAAGTCGGTGACCCGGCGTGGCATTGCCTGGGGATGGCGTGGTGGTGGCAGCCCGACATGGCGTTGCCCGACGGCACGCGGCGACTCAGCGCAACACAAGGGTCTCATGACGTGAAGTTTTAGGTGGTTATCCGTCCGTCAAATTTATCCGGAAAGACTTTTTTCCCGTAAACTTGCAGGGTGGAGGAGGTTATTATATGAGATCTTGTAAAGAAAAAAAATCAGGTCTATGGGAGCTACTAAAGCTTTTTATTTTCTCAACTTTGTCATGTAAATGGTAGTTTTTAGGGATACATGAGCTATTGGAGTTGCTCTAACGCCAATGTCTTTTCCGGGCAACTTACAAATAACCTGAAAATAAACCTCTTTTGTATTTAAGAGAGAAAAAATATATTAATTATATCAAAAAAGAAGAAGAAAATTTTAACCTCTGGTGTGTCCGTCAGCGCAACGCAGCTGCCATTTGGAGTATCCACCCGCGCCGGCGCCGCGCTCCTCCCCGTCTTTGAAGAACACCTGCTCTCCCGCTCGAACTACTCGTCTACTGGCGCCGCCGCCCTCTCGCTCCCGGACACGACGAGCTCCGGCGGCCCGGAAGAAGATCGAAGACTCCGAGGGGAGTGGACGCCAGGGCAGGGCCTGGATGCGGGAGCCGGGAGACTACGGCCGGCGCTGACTTGCGCCGGAGATCAGTGCGCGCCTGCTCCTGGATTCCAGGTTCGAGCTCAGGTGATGCTGCCTACTGGATTCCCCGATTTGGGATGCCACATTCCCCTTTTTTCTCCTGTTTCTGCTGATTCTTTTTCTTCCGCTCCAGCAGGGCGCGCCACCTGTTCGACGGAATGCAAAAGAAGACAGCGGCGAGCGGCAAGTGTCACTTCGGCGACCTCACCGACGACCTCCTCAGGCACGTCTTGTCCTTTCTGCCTCCGGCTGATGCCCTGCAGACTTGCGTGCTCGACACCCGGTGGCGCGACCTCTGGAGGCGCACCACCGACCTCCTCCTAGTCTTTGATGAGACCGGTTTCCCGAGCTCCGGGCGTTTCAAACAGCTGGTGAAACTCTTCATCCACCTCCGGGGAAACTCATCTCTCGACAAGTGCAAGATCGTTGCCTGTGTTGATGATGAAGAAGGGCGCACCTACACAAACACCATGCTGTTGATCGAGTATGCTCTAAAGTGCCAAGTTAAGGAGCTCCTACTCAGTGTTGCTGTTGAAGATGATGACACTGTGTACGACCCAATAATACTTGATGCGCCTCTCATCTCCCAGCACTTGAAGCTCTTACACCTTGAGCAGGTTAACCTGAAATTCTCCGCTCTGAATTTCTCGCGCTGCCCGGTATTAGAGGGTCTAAAGATGCAACGTTGCGACATTGATGGACGCAGGATATCTTCCAAATCACTAAAGCGTTTGTGCATTTCCGACTTCTGTTACTTCCCTGAGGAGTTCCACGTTCGGATATTTGCCCCGGGTCTTATCTCCTTGCAACTTGATGGTTTTAATGGCTTGACCCCTTCCCTTGAATACATGCCATTTCTAGAAATGGCTTATGTTGGGCTTCGCGATGAATGCTATGATTTCTGTCGTAGTAACCGGCAGGATTGTGAGTTTGATGACTGTGGTTGTCATGCTTATCCCGTTGGCGAAGGTGTGCTTCTCCATGGTTTGTCCAATGCTGTGAATTTGGAGTTGATTGCTGATCATGGATCTGAAAGGGTATGCTTGCACTTGCTGCCTTTTCACTCTTATTGCTATTGGCACCCATAGTTCTTTTGTAATATCACATCCATTGCTAGACCTGCAAATACTTATTCTCATTACCACAGTTTGCTATTTTTATCTTCACAAATTTCAGATCAACAATTTAATAACACATAAGCATAATCGGATAAATGTAATATTTTCAAAGCTTGAGGTGCAGTTTTGCCTTTACTTACTTACGTCTGAAACTAAAGTATCTATCCAAACTTCCAACTTAAATTAGTATTTCATTTTCTTGAGTATCATGGTTCCTTTTTGTTCTTTTGCTATGGCAGTTTGAAATTAAGATTCTACTACCCTAAATTATTTTGTCTTGTGGAGTCTCAGAGTTCCATTTTGTTCGCTTGCTATTTGTCCAGTTTATCTACACATGGGATTTAAAATGCTGCCCCATATTCGACAAACTAAATACTCTATTACTCAGTGAGTGGTTTACAACTGTTGACTTGGTGTGCATTCTCCAACACACTCCAATTCTTGAGATGCTCACTTTTCAGCTGGATAACACTAAGGTATCTCCTATATATATAAAGACATTGTTGCATTATTAAAGGAATTATGACATATATTCTGTCAATCTTACTAAATGTTTTGTATCATAGAAACTCGTTAGAGCAACAGGAGCCCAAGAAATGATCGACCAATCATTTGTGTGCTTGCACCTTAAGGTTGTCAACATTGAATGTAGAAAGGTTGACGAGGGAGTTCGCAAAATTTTGACGATCTTGAGTGCATGTGGCATACCTCGTGAGCAAATTAGCATCAAGGAGCAGTTACCTTACTCAGACCGTAATTAACCTTTGTCACTCTTCATGCTTTGTTTGTGCGATCTTCCTACTTGTCCTATCATGTCTGTTGTGACACTCTTCTGAATTCTATTTATATTCAGTATCCTTTATTGTATTGTTTGCTGGTGTAGTTCAGAATGGCCGTTAAGTTTCACCAAAATTAATTGCTGTGTTATTAGTTATTACTAGTTACAATAGAATAGTTACCACACATTGCTGTTGTGCCTATAAATCTGTGTGCCTGTAAATCTGTTCCATCCATGATAAATCATTTGGTTTTGATACTGTGATTTTTTACCATTTAACTACTGATGGAAATAGCAGTTCTTCTGGTCTTGAAATTTAGCTTTATCTTTGCTCTCCAGTTGGTGCAGTCCATTTTACTAAGAATCTTCAACTGATGGGCGATAGTATAGTTCCTAATTGTTTTCACTTTTGTTCCTAGACAGTTGTTAGTTTGATGAGTAGAGATTGATGGCCAAATTGTATGCATACCACAGTACCACACTGCCTCTGAAGTTTCAAGGCTTCAAGCCCTCTGAGTCTTGAGGCGCCTGAATGGTCATATTTATATTTTGCTCTCACAAAGCTAGACTGCCAAGCTAACAAACAAATTTGGTCGGTCCACTTTGAGGGGACAAAAATCTGTTCAATGTCACCTGATGGTTGAGATCTTGGAAGTAGGAACTAACTTATTTCATTGTCATGTTGTGTGTAGGTTTCAGTTTCCAGAAGCCTCTGTAGCCACTGCTTCCGTCTACTGTGGCACTAGCTAGCTGCAGTTTCCACCAGTGACGGCACCTGAGAGCTGAGATGCGATGCGTTGCTCGCGTGTGATGTTGGTCTAAAGCCTTTTGTGGCTCTCTGAATAAGAATGCGATGGTGGTCCTATTGGCTGTTATCGCCCCATTTAGTTTCTAGCTTTCTATCTTTTGGTGATGTGCTAGAAAATGTTTTGTTGGCTGTGTGGTGCAACTCAGCAAAATGGTTTGCAGTTCGTTGAAGTCGTAATGGTTGGTCAAAATAATGGAAATCGGGTCCGTGCGCTCCCCTTTGACTACATGAGTTTATTTTCCCCAGAGTATTGCTTTATTTCTTTATAGATCATCTCTCGCTCTATTTAGTTTTGCTAGAAATGTTTTAGACGCTGGACTATCTTTTGGATGAGATGTTGAAATTAGCTGCACACAGTGAACGCCGGAGCCAACGGCAATGTCGGGGATAGACCACACGGTCGTGGTTCTTAGATGATAACACCTCGCTCGTCGGACTTGTCTTGCTGAAGGTTGCTCTGGCCGATAAGTGCCTTACCGTTGAAGATCTTGCGGAAATAGCACCGACGATCTTTTGGATTTTGTTTTTTGAACCGCGATCTTGTGGATTTGGGAGAAAGAGAAAAGTGGAACATAGTCTTTGTAGAAAAAAGCTGCTTTGAAATCAGTGGGGACACGCGTCATGTGCTTAGATGGGTCTAGAGGAAAAAGCCCTTATCTGATACGAATTTTTTCCGATCACGACAATTATTAGCGGATTATAGTACGATTGCGAGGGATGATCTCGGCAATAATGGCACATGGGGAATTGAGGGATGGCGCCGAATCGTATGCTCTTCCCTTGTGGTTTAAATACGGGAGGAATGGTAGGAGGCGTCTTCCTCTCCTTGTTTATTCATGCTGCCATTGGCGGACGAAGCTTGCTGCCCAGGTTCCTTTTTCTCTAGACCTTGATCGACTTTGCGGTTCCCTCATTTCTCATGTTTCTACTGATTTTTTTGGCCCGTTCCCTCAGCACCCGTCACCTATTCGATGGAAAGTTTGTGATGGCTGCAAAGGGCAGCAAGGACCGCCTCAGTGACCTCACCGACGACATCCTCCGTCATGTGTTGTCCCTTCTTCCGCCAGAAGATGCCCTCAAGACTTGTGTGCTAGACACCAGGTGGCGCGAACTATGGAGGCGCACCACCAGCATGCACTTTGATGCTACCCATTGTGAGCGATGCGAACAATTGGTGAAGTTGTTCATCCAACTCCGTGGAAACTCGCCTCTCCCCAAGTGCGAGATTAGTACCTCCTCTGATGATCATCCGCATCATGCCGACTTTATATACACCAACACAGAGTTGTTGATCGATTACGCTCTAGAGTGCCAAGTTAAGGAGCTCCTGCTCAGAACTGGTCACATTGATGATGGCGCAATGATGCTAGATATGCCTCTCACCTCCCATCAATTGAAGATCTTACACCTTGAAGATGTTACATGCTATGCTCTGAATTTCTCGGGTTGCCCAGTATTAGAGGAACTTAAGATGGAACATTGCGACATTTATGCACATAAGATATCATCTAAATCACTAAAGCGTCTCTGCATCACAGAACAATGTAGTGTCCCTCAGGAATTCCACATTCGGATTTTTGCCCCGGATCTTATCTCACTGCAAATTAGCAATTTTCATGGTGCGACCCCTTTCCTTGGGGATATGCCATTTCTAGTAACAGCCTATATTGGTCTTTGTGATGGATGTCATGATTCCTGTGAGAAGAACATGAGGGGTTGTGATTTTGATGAGTGTGGTTGTCATGCTTATCCCGTTGAGGGGGGTGTGCTTCTTAATGGTTTGTCCAATGCTGTCAATTTGGAGTTGATAGCTTATCCTATGATGGTACGCTTGCACTTACTGCATTTTTTACCCTTAGTGTTATTTGCCACCAACCGTTTCTGTTGTAATATCCACTGTTGGACCGGTGTAGTCGCGTAAAAGCAACTTGCTTTTCTTCATTACCACTATTTGGTAATTTTATCTGTACAAATGGTTCTCATATCAATGATCTAATAACATATAATCTTAATCAATAAAGTGTGGTATTTCTTGTGCTTGAGGTGTAATTTCTCTTTTCTTCGTTACACTTTCGGAATTAATAGTATCAACCTGAAGTTCCTACTAACTTAAGTTATTTTATCTTTGAGTTTTGACTTCTCTTTTTGCTCACTTGTAATTTTTTTAGTTTATCTACCGATGGGATTTAGAATGTTGCCCCCTATTTGGCACATTAAAGACCCTGCTCCTCAATGAGTGGTTCACGACTATTGATCTAGTCTGCATTCTTCGACGCTCTCCACTTCTTGAGAGGCTCACTCTTCAGCTTTGTGACACTAAGGTATATCATGTATATATAACGATGTTGTTGTGTTACTAAAGGAAATATCATGTGTGTTCAACTGATCTTACTAAATGTTCTCTATATCTCACAGAACCTCGTAGGAGCAACAACATCCCCAGAAACAATTGAACAATCATTTGTCTGCTCCCACTTGGAGGTTGTGAAGATTGAATGTAGAAAGGTTGATGTGGGAATTCGCAAAATTTTGAATATCTTGAGTACATTTGGCGTAGATGATAAGAGAATCAACATCAAGGAAAAATGTTCTCACTCATATCGTAAGTTACCTTTGTCATGCCTCATCATTCGTATAATTTTGCAATTTTCCTTCTTGTACGAAAATGTTTGTTGCACTTACATATTAACTAGAGTACATTTAGTACCCATTTATATTCAGCATCCATTATGAAACCCTTTACAACCTGTTTATGTTGTACTTACTACATGCTGGTGGAGTTGAGAATTGCTGCTAAGTTCTAGTGGTAGCAAATACAATGGTAACCACATGCTGCCGTTCATGCCGGTAAATGCTCGGTATCATCCATGCAGAATTATTTGGGTTTGGTTCTCTTCTTTTTTTACTGTTCATTACTAATGAAGACAACAAAAGCTCCCGCTTTGGAATTAACTTTATTTGTGCTCCCAGTTGGTAGATTATGCTTGGCATCTATTCAGAATTGAGAACTATCTTTGCCTCCCTGTTTTCAGTTTTACTGTTACTCCCTGCCTGTTGTCAGTCTGAAGTCCCTCTTTAGTCGCATGAGGCGTCTGAATAGTCGGTCATATGTGTCTTGCTCTCGCAAGAGTAACTCTGTGTTAACAAAAAAAAAGGTCAATCCCACTTTTTGGTTGAAATAAAAGAAATTTGGTCAAGCTGCATGATATTCTCCTATCTATCTATAAAACTTGAGGCCATCTTCATGCCAAACTTGTTGTTTATTGTCATGTTTTTTTGTAGGTTTCAGTTTCGAGAAGCATGGGGTGCTTCTATCACTGGTGGCGCCTGAGATGTGTGCTTTGCCATGATGTTTGTCTACAACCTTATGTGTCTCTGAATAAGGTTGTAACCGTGGCTCTGTCTTGGCCGTTACCGCTATGTTTAGTTTCTTGCCTTGCACATTTTGGTCCTGTATGCTGGAACTTTGCTTTGCTGGTTGTTTGGTGTGATTTAGCAATACGGATTTCGGCTTGTTGAACTCGTAATGTCATGGTTGGTCAGAACATTGCTATGTTTCCATTATCAGTAATCTAAATAGGGCTGTTGTGCCCTGTTTGAATCCATGGGGTCTTTCTGGAGGAGTTGTACTTCAATTATCTTAGCAAAAACTGCCTAAGTGTTTGGCTTTTTTTAGAACCATTTGGCTTCTTTTCTGGATGAGATGTTGGGCCTGGACATGGTTTATGGAGCCAGGCCGTCAACGGCTCAACGCCTAGCTTTTGTGCAGTGCTAGTAAGATACCCAGCCTGGATAATGGCAGTACCGATAACAACCGACTTATTTTTGCTGCTTCTTCCAAAAGGAAGGTTAAACCTCCCGGCCACTTCATACTTTGATAACAAGAAATTTTTATGTGGCGGTTTCAATCTAGAGGAGAAAGAATTACATCTGAAATCATGCCTGCCTAGTTCCTTGGTTGAACTTAAGGGCGTGCACAATGAGGCGACCTTAACCTTCTAATTGCTAGTGATGTTCTCTATTTGATCCTAGGCATGATTTCAGATGTACTAATTGTTTCTCCCTTTAGATTGAAACCACAGCATACAAGTTTCTTGCAATCGGTCTTCGGTCAAACTTATCGGCGCTGATTGTATGGAGGTGGTACAAATGGTGTATAACGCCGTCTAAACTTTGTTGAACGTCTATACCCATTTCATCGTCACACCGTTGTTCTGGCTAGCTAAGAGACTAAAACCTACACCATCTGTTCCTAAAACCAGAGTGGTACTTTGGAGAAAAGAATGAGAAAAATAGTTAACATTTGTTCAAAATTCTTCTTGATATGTTGATAGTGAATCACAAGATGAGAGGCATTTGTGTATGCCTGGATCTTGATTGCCTGCTTGTCTTTAATGAAAAATTGCCACTCACGATTCTGCCTCGATTTCAACTCGGTCAAGTAAGCATGTGTCCACTCATATAAGGAATGGCGCGACCTCTACTTATCAATAAAAAAGTGACGAGAGTTTATATATGTTACTAATATGTTACCCCACAGAAGTGGTGTTTTTTTTTGGCTGAAATGGCTTTATCTGAGAAAACCGTAGGAAAAACTGAGAAAGAACAAACCAATATTAACCATTAAAAAAATTCACTTTTCTATTTATAAGTTACCTGAAATTTTTTTAAGCGCTAGTCGATTCCGCGCAACACTGAGCCGAAGGTGTGGAGACGAGCCTGGTACGCGCAGATGATAACATGATTGTCCGGCTTATCTTTCAGGCCGGTCTGGTGTGTTAGTGCAAAATTGGACGGGCCGGTTTTGCTTCCACAAAGCCCCGCCAGTGTCATCGGAGGAGAGTACGAGAGTTGATGGTGCATGTCGATTCATCGACCTAGGAGGTTAGCGGGATTTACGAGGCAACGAAACAAACTGACGAAGGATACGACTCGGGCGGGTGAACAGATGGTGACGGCGGCGGCAGGTGGCGTCAGGCGACAGTTGGGCCGGAGGGGAAATCAACCATGGTGGAGGGCTGCCGATAACAGGGGAGTGAGGGGAATCCACACTGTACAAATAGCATGTCCTCGAAAATAATATTTTTTTGATGTGGCTAGGTCTCAGTCAAGTGATATACTCCATCCGTTCTCAAATATTTGTCTTTCTAGAGATTTCAACAAGCAAAATGATTGTATCTACACTCTAAAATATGTCTACATACATCCGTATATTGTAGTCCATTTGAAATGTCTAGAAATACAAATATTTAGGAACGTAGGGAGTAGTATGTAAGAATAAAAAAGAAAAACTGAAAAGAATTTTTGTGTATGAGTCTTCATACAAAATCAAAGAAAGATAGTATCAACTGAGAGTCTGAGACATAACGAAGTCCCAGTCGACTGAAACTTAGCAAAACTGTTTTTTTTTATATAAGATGGAAAATAAACCACTCCCGTGTGGAAAAAAAATTATGTGGTGTGTCCGTCACCTCTACGCGGTTGCCATTTCTCCAGTCTCCACCCCGCGCCGGCGCCGCCCTCCTCCCCATCCTCGAAGCCCACCTGCTCCACCCTCCACCATCGCATTGCTCATCTACTAGCGCCGCCACCTTCTCGTCTTCTCGCTCACGGACGCGACGAGCTCCGGCGTCTCCTGGCCGAAGACGCCGAGTGGAGTGAACGCCAGGGTCAGGGCCTGGCCGTGGGAGCTCCTCGACGAGCTGCGAGACCGGAGATCGGTGCGCGCCTGCTCCTGGATTCAACAAGAGTCGAGCTCAGGTCTCCCTGCTGGATTCCCCGATTTGGAATGCTACATTCCTCTTTTATATCGTGTTTCTGCTGATTCTCGTGTCCCCTCCAGCAGGGCGCACCACCTGTTCGACGGAATGCACAAGAAGACAGCGGCGAGCGGCAAGGGTAACTTCGGCGACCTCACCGACGACCTCCTCTGGGCTCTGGCATGTGTTGTCCTTTCTGCCGCTGGATGATGCCCTGTAGACCTGCGTGCTCGACACCCTGTGGCGCGACCTCTGGAGGCGCACCACCAGCCTGTCCCTTGTCTTTGACGAGTCGAGTTTCCCAAGATCCAAGGGTTTCAAACAGCTGGTCAAGCTCTTCACCCACCTCCGCGGAAACTCACCTCTTGACAAGTGCGAGATCGTTGCCTGTGTTGATGATGATGATGAGCGCACATACACAAACACCATGCTGTTGATTGAGTACGCTCTAAAGTGCCAAGTCAAGGAGCTCCTACTCAGTGTTGCTGTTGAAGAAGGCGATCATGGCATTGAGTATAACCCACTAATACTCAATGTGCCTCTCATCTCCCAGCATATGAGGATCCTACACCTTAAACGGGTTGACCTAAAACGCTCCACTCTGAATTTCTCGTGCTGCTCGGTACTAGAGGATCTAGTGATGGAACATTGCAACATCGATGCACGCAGGATATCTTCCAAATCACTAAAGCATCTGTGCATTACCGATTATTGTACCTTCCCTGCCGAGTTCCACATTCGGATATTTGCCCCGAGTCTTATCTCACTGCAACTTGATTTTCATAATGGCTTGACACCTTCCCTTGAATACATGCCATCTCTAGAAACAGCTCATGTTTGGCTAGGCCATGTTTGCTATCATTCTTGTCGTAGTAACCGGCAGGACTGTGAGTATGATGACTGTAGCTGTCATGCTTATCCCGTTGACGAGGGTGTGCTTCTCCATGGTTTGTCCAATGCTGTGAATTTGCAGTTGATTGCTGATCTTCACACTGAAGTGGTACATTTCCACTTCTTTTTCTACTCTTATTGTTATTTGCCATCTACAGATTCTCTGTAGCATCTTTGTCCACTGTTAGACCTGCATATACTTGTTCGTGTTGCCACAGATTGCTACTTTTATCTCCACCAATGGGTTTTAAGTCAATGGTTTTAATAACATAGTAGCTTGATTGGATAAAATGTATTTCCAGGGCTTGAGGTGCAGTTCTGTCTATCCTTACTTATGTTTGAAATTAAATTATGTACCCAACCTTCCCATTTACTTAAATTGTTTCGCCTTCTTGGGTGTCACTGTTCCTTTTTGTTCCTTTGCTATTTGGTAGTTTGAAATTAAAGTATCTACCCAATGTTCCTAGTACCAGAAATTATTTCTTCTTCTTGAATCTCAAAGTTCCATTTTGTTTGCTTGCCATTTGCCCAGTTTATCTATAGATGGGATTTAGAATGTTGCCCCATATTTGACAAACTACAGACTCTCTCAATCAATGAGTGGTTACTTACTGTGCATTCTCCAACACTCTCCAGTTCTTGAGATGCTCACTCTTCACTTTGTTAGCACCAAGGTATATCGTATATATATGAAGACATTGTTGTATTGTTAAAGGAACTATTATGTATATTCTGTTGATCTTACTAAATGTTTTGTATCATAGAAATTCGTTAGAGCAACAGGAGCAGAAGAAAAGATAGAACCATCATTTGTATGTTCGCACCTTAAGGTTGTGAACATTAACTGTAGAAAGGTTGATGAGGGAGTTCACAAAATTCGGAAGTTCTTGACTACATGTGGCATACTTCGTGATCGAATTAGCATCATGGAGTATTGACACTCATACCGTAAGTAAACTTTTTCATTCTTCATGTTTTTTTTTCTGTGATATTCCTACTTGTTTTATCGTCTCTGTTGGAATTCAATAACAATTAGAGTTTATGACACCCTTTTGAAATTATTTATATTCTGTATCCGTTATTGGACTGTGTGCTAGTGTAGTTCAGAATGACTGTTAGGTTTCACCGAAATTGATTGCTTGGTTATTACTGATGATAATACAATAGTTACCGTACATTCTCGTCGTGCCTATAAATCTGTTATGCGTGTAAATCTGTTCCATCCATGCAAAATCCTTTGGGTTTGATCCCGTGCTTTGTTAGTGTTTGATTACTGATGGAAATCCCTTTTAGTCTTAAAATTTGGTTTTATCTTTGGTATTGTCTAGCTGGTACATTACAATTTACTAAAAAGCTCGAACTGAGGAGTGATAGTGTAGTCTGTAGTGCCTCATTGGTTTCACTGTTGCTCCTAGACTGTTTTGAGGTTGATGAATAGAGATTGATGGCCAGATTGCATGCATGTCGCTCTGCTATCTGAAGTCTGAAACCCTCTTGAGTCTTGAGGTGTCCTAGAGATATTACATATAGGTCTCACAAGGCTTAACTTTCGTGTTAACAAAGAATTTTGGTTAGGCCAAAACAATTGTTCAAGTTGCATGATGGTTCCCTCTACATCAAACTGCTAGTTAAGCTATTCTCCCGCCTATATCAGTTCAGTTCCTGGAATCCCGAACCAAACTTATTGCATCTGTCATGTTTTGTGTAGGTTTCAGTTTCCAGAGTCATCCACGGCCCCTGCCTTGGTCTACTGCGGCACCAGACGGACGCTGCAGTTGCCATTCCTGAAGGCACTTAAGATGCGATGCGTGCTCGCTTGTGATGGTGGTCTAGAGCCTTCTGTGTCTCTTCGAATAAGTCTGCAATGGTTGTACTGTGTTGGTTGTTCCCGCTGCATTTGTTTTCTCGCTTTCTATCTTCTGTTACTATATATGCTGGAACCTGCTTGTCCGTCCGTTGTTGGACCTGAACCTTAGCTCAAAACCAGGAGGCAACGCCCGGTTTTTGTGCATGCATCTTCTCCTTTTCCCAGTTGAAGTGTTCACTCTTGTATTTTATCTGTCTGATCGCACTATCAATGGAGGAGAACAGAGTTTGCATGAGAAAATAACCGGCATATATAACAGAAACAAAGTGCTGGCAATTTTTTTGTCTGAATGGTCTTCTGAGCTCAGCGCAAGTTTGCTCTTCATATATTGATACGGACATTGTCATGGCCATCATCACAAGCTGAGAACTATTTGTACCTACCATCGTGATTGCCTATAAGTCTTTTATGGAAATTGGATATTGCTTGAAAGCTGCAACGCATGATGTTTCCTTGTTTTTTGACTCCGATATATTGTTCTATATATCTATATGTACATGTGTAAATTTTTCAGATCCCGATATACTCCCTCCGTAACTTAATATAAGACGTTTTTCGACACTATGAGTGTAAAAAATGTCTTATACTCCCTCACTCCCAAAATAAGTGTCTCAACTTTATAATAAATCTAGTGTAAAGTTGTATTAAGGTCAAGACACTTATTTTAGGATGGAGGGAGTACTGTATTAAGTTACGGAGGGAGTATTGTTCTTGTTTTTTTTAAGGTCTCCAACCAAGAACTCATTCTGGCTTTTCGATGTTACATACCTCTTTTTTTGATTAGAACCTGCTCAACATCGTGTTGTCAGCCCGGCCACCCACCTTCAGACTCATTCCGTCGTTGATGTTGTGGCGAGGCGTGACATGGCCTGCTCTTGCTCGCTCACAGCTCACACTCGCCGTGGAGTCCGTGGCCTCCTGTCTCGCGCTCGGGGCAAAGCCGAAATCGACTGGCACATAGAAAGTTTTGGAATCGCTTGGCGCACCACTTACCTGCCCCTCTTCTTTCACCAGTTCGGTATCTCGAAGCGTTTCAAACAGCTGGTGAAGCTCTTCATCCAGCTCCGAGGGTACTCACCTCTGGACAGGTTTGAGATCAGTGTCTGTGTTGATGGTGAGGAGTGCACATACACAAACGCCACCATGTTGATCGAGTACGCTCTCAGGTGCCAAGCTAAGGATCTCCTAGCCCGTGATGGTAATGTTGTGGCGGAACCACCAAACACTTGGTGGTTGTTTGCATACAGGGAAATAGATGTGGGATTTTAGAAAATGAGTTTTTAGGAAAGCCAGTTTTGGTTAGTTATTCTATTAAGGTAAGCAGATACAATACTTTTTTGTTTTTGTTTTTTTTTGCGAAAGATGCAATACTTTGTTTGGATGAGTAAAACAAGAAAGCATGGACACACAGCGACTTCTCAAAATTCCAATACGTTCCTTCCGTCGATCAATTGATTAGCTTGCAAGTTGTAGTTCAGTGCTGTATCTTTGTTCCCGCAATCAAGAGGTTTAGCGATCAAATATTCTTTTTCAGCCCCACTGCCGAACACACCATTCACCGGGAATAGAACATTACATTGAAGTTTTTTTTTTAATTGCATCACCCTTCAAGTACAAGCTGTAGTAGTATCTGAACTCACTCACGCCCATGACATACACCACACATACGCAATCACCCACTCACTCCATTAGCGCGCAAGCTAGATCTACAACATATACCTAGGAACATACGTAAACCGCTGAAGTTAAGCAGACAAACATTGGACTACAGAACGAGCTGTGAATACCACTTGTGTACAACACTAAAAAACAAAAAACAAAAAACAAAATAAACACTCAAACAGTATCTAGTTCAAACAACCTCATCTCAGACTGAAAATGGCCCAGACTCCCCACCAGCATCTTTCAGACTACGTGATGCAGGCCGTCCGATCTCCAATCGGATAGCTATCCACCACCCCACCTAAGTGAATACATTGTTTTGACGCAAATTCAGGCCAACACACGATGTGCTAGAACGCGCATCAAGCTTTGGATCTTCCTGCGGTTGCCTTCGCAAAAACCGGTGGTTGATTTCCCTCTGGAAACCCTAAAAACCTAAGAACACGAGCCCAGACAAGATCCTGCCGGGCAAGCATACGTAGGGTTGTGCTAGGGTGTGCAGGCCACCTAGAAATCCTTCAAACGCCGTCACGTACGCCAGAACGGACACGAAGCATGCCGCCGTGCTCGAGGTCATCGGAGTGGAGACGGATAGGATAGGCCGCCAGCGAGATCAACATCAATTTGAACGGAGACTTTGATCCAGTAATCTTGTGTAGAACGAACCCTGAAGGTACAGAACGAGCCACGAAGAAGTAAGCCAATATTCAATCAGCTCATCATATGTACTAGAAGCATACACGTGCCTTGCCGCGTCGTTCTACTTTTTTACCGTTTGTTTGTATGTTACTGATGTCTTAGCAGCACTGCAAAAAACATATCCAAAGTAATGGTTGGCGTCACTCATGGCCCGGACCTGCATAGTTAAACCATATAGTACTGAATGGACATGATAATGTTGGCTTTAGATCGCTAGATCAATTCACCAGGAGTTGAAAACACGTACGTGCAAAACTTGCAAGCAAGCAAGCAACTAGCTTGATTGATCTACACGAGCAATTCGATGCTCGTGTAGCCGTACGTGAACCTGGATTGCTAGCTCTCCAGTGGATCGGATCGATCACAACGGAAGTTCTCTCGGCAACGTAGCGAACGTAAGAAACAATCGGAAGACTTTTGTATATAGCTACAGGAGCGTGTCGCTCCTGGGCTTTTCTTTTCTATTGCTTTTCTCGTTGGTTCAGATTATAGGGGATACCTTAAGTATATATACTAGCTAACCTGGCTAACTAGTAGTCCTACTCGGTGATGGATTAGGACACCTACACGGATACATGCATATACACGTGCAAGGAACGAACACGGCAAGCAGTCGTGTTTAATCCTAATAGATAATATTCATCTGCAAAACAAATTCAATAACTATGATGAGCATAACCGAGGCTTCTGATTATAGTATACATCTACAACAATCATACAACTCTAAGATTTGACCAACCGATATTTCATAACTTACCTCGGTCAGATACAAATAATACAAAACACCAACAACAATGGTCTGCAATAACAATAAAGGGGTAGTGGGAGTGAGAAATCTTGGAAGTTGCAACATTGCACCAAAGTATATGGCTTTTGGTTTTCAATATTGATCATTTAGATGCGTAGTCAGAATCAAAATACAAAGAACATATTTCAAATAAAAGCAATGCTTTGCACTGACTAATGATAGGAAAGGGAATGAAGCATGTTTATAGCGGCCTCTAAAAGGAAGAGACGGAAATTGGAGGATCAAGAGATAATAGTACAAGTGAATGATCTCAGCTTTCATTTAAACGCAACATTATTGATGCACTAAGGCCTGATCAGCTGTGTACATAAGCGACCCGGAGACAATTTAACCAAATTATCTTCACAGAATAACCTAGTTATCATCTTGTTTTATTATTTTAGTGCCAATTAAGTTCAGTTATAGATTGTGCTCCTTAGGCATGGAAACATATGCTAATTAGTACTCTCTTCTTTCTAAAATATAGTGCATACTTTGTTTTGAAAAGTCAAGCCTATCAATGTTTGACCAAATTTTAAAAAAAATCAACATCCACATGTACTTTTATAGTTCATTTATTTAGTACTTTAGATACTAATAGTTTATTCTAGAACTTGCTCAAAAATGGACATCTTTTGACTTTTAAAAAAAGTAATATGCACTGCATTGTGGAACAGAGGCAGCATAAAGCATGTCATGTATAAACTACCTGAGGTTGTTAATCCACAAGCACAAACATGGTAGTCAAGAAGTGCAGGATGAGGCTTTCAGATTGAAACCTTACACTGTGAGATAATCTGCTACTTGTTTAGCCCCGAAGCGAGCGAGATTGAATTTGAACCAGGCTACCAAAGAAAGGATGACAGAGGAAGGGGAATGATGTATCGAGAGTTGTACAACAGACCTTGTGGACCATGTCGTGTCAATGAAGGCGAGCAAGTTCCGAAGATGACAGACGTCCTTGTCAGCGCCATTGCTAGCTGTGGCGGCCTACCTTGTCACCTGCTCCTATAGGCCCCGAGCGCCGTCATCATTGGACGTTGATTACCGCATAAAATAACAGGAGAAATATGAGGCGATAGGCGGGGTGTGCGGCGTGGTGGTGGACATGCAAAGCCCGTGCAGCCTTGTGGTGAGGAGGAGGCGGTGTGGGCCGGGCGCTCGCAACTGTGTGGTGCAGAGGAGGCGGTGATGGACTTGCAGCACCCGTGCAACCATGTGACACGGAGGAGCAGGTGATGGGCCGGGTGCCTGTGTAACCGTGTGGTGTGGAGGAGATGGTGATGGCTCGGGCGTACCGAAATGAGGGAAGGGAGAAATATGGAGACATGGGCGAGCCATGAGGCGTGGTGATGGACTTACGGCGCATGCATCCATGTGACGCATAGGAGGCGGTGATGGGCCAAGTTGGCGGTAACCGTGTGCTGTGCGATGATACATCACTTTGATAGGCGTGGATATAGTTGGCCGCGTCATTAACTTCCCTCGTACCAGATGTGCATGAGCGACATGTAACCTTTTTTCTCGCAAAAAAGTTGCCTCTCTAATCCAAAATAAATGTCGTGGTTTTAGTTCAATGATTAAGCGACACGCAACCCATCAAGTGTTGGACACACGTAGTTGGATGGTTATCCCAAACAGTAAACAATACTTACTGTTGGATGGTTAGTAGGACATTGTTATCCCTAGCTCACCAAAGTTAAAGTCCCAGACTTGTCATTGATGCTCGCATTTTCCTAGATTTATTCCAGGCTTTTGGCGATGTACGTTCAATGGAAGGAGACACTCCCATCGACTAAGAAGGCATCTATGACGGCTTCGTCAATCGAAAGATGATGTAGCAGCTCTGTCACTCTGAGGAGCTCATATGGATAGGGTGTGCATGCATTCATAGAATGAGTGTATGCTTGTGTATATGAGCGATTTCGATTGTACCATATTAAAAAATAATAATACCTACTCGCCTAGTAAGAGACCGTGGTTCTCCTAGGAAAAGTAAGTGATTTTTCTAGAAAAAATAAGTGACGTGGTCACTTTACCCTCCCAGCTCCGGAGCGCTCACAGCTCTTCAATTCAAGGGAGCTTAGATATTGTAGTGATATGTATATGTGTACGTTGCACCGTCTCTCACAATTACTTTTCCTTGTGTTTATTGCAGTTGCCCCCGACCCCTTAAGTGAGTCGCGAGCTAGAAGGGAAACACCCCTTTAGTTCATAATTGTCAACCCTTCCCGTAAATTAGCAACAGAAGAAGCGATAATCTATTTCTGAGCCCAAGCTCATTTGCACCCGCGCTGACGGAAAAAATCAAAACAAATACTAGAAAAATTCAAAAATTCCATTTTTTTGTGTGGTAGATAATTTGATGCATGAGATTCACTCCAATTTTCAAATCGTTTGGACATCTGAGCAGCTCTCGGCAAAAAAGACAAATTCAGGGTCTGTAAAAAGGTTTAGTATTCATGCACTGTTCTGACCCGATCTGTCTTTTTTGCTGAGATCTACTCAGATGTCCAATGATCTGAAAATTGAGGCACACCTCACGCATCCAATTATCTAGTACACAAAAAAATTAGATTTTTTCTAATTTTTTCTACTAATTATTTTGATTATTTTTCCTGACCGGGTGCAGATGAGCGCAGGCACCGAAACACCGCAGTCTAGAAGAAGACAACATTCTCTTCATGAGTAGTGGGACCAAAGTGGAAGTATTATTCATGAGTACAAACAAATCTGTCCAATGTGTGTAATGTTGCAATGTGCATTTTGAAGATGAATACCATCATGGTTTGTATTGAAAAAAATGCTTGGATCTAACAATCCATTAATTACGTATGTGGATAGCTGCACCTTTTTTTTATCTAACGTACAGGCTAAGGACAGCTGCACCTTTTTTTTATCTAACGTAAAGGCTAAGTATAACTAAAGGATTTATATGCAGGTTTTTCTTTTTGAGTGTTAAAAAAAGAAAAAAAATTCTTTTCGACGCTTTTATAGATCTAATAAACCATTAATTAAGTACGTACAGGATTCCGGTAGCTGTAGTTTTTTTTTCTTTTTGAGATGGGGAGCTCTTAGATTGAATCCATTACGTCTTTTAAGTTATGGGCCCACCACATCAACGACCAAATGTTTTTAGTTATTGTGGTAATTTTCAGCTTATTTATCTTTTTTCTCATTAACCCGTCAAGCACTTTTTATATATAATATATAGATAGATAGATGCTGATAAGTTCCTCCTAGATTTGGTGAAAAAAGTTGAAACTGGTGGAAAACAAAAACTTCAACAGGACATAAAAGTTAAAAATTTACGGGAAACAAAATTCAATTAAAATACAGTAATATTGCATGAGCCGGTGATAGCACGAACTGCCCCTGCAATGAGTTTCTACCTTTGAAAAGCAGGGGTGGGCCGCATGCCGGCTCTGCAAATTTGAATTCAATAGGACCTGGATATCATTTTTTTTTAAAAGGACCTGGATACCATTTATATAATAGATAGTGTCAAGTCAAGTCAAGCAAAAAGATCTTTAGGCAAGTCAAGCAAAGTCAAGTCAATTACATGCTTTTTGTGTTCGGCAGACGTCCACATATGAAAATGGCATCGGAATTTTGCAACTTGCTAGCTACTAGAATCTTGTCTAAAAGCTTTTGATTTGTTCTGTATTGATCGTTGGGAAGCCCGAGAACACATTTTGTTATTCCAATTTTCAGGTAGGAAAATCTGTGTATCAGTACGGAAATTAAAAAATCCCTTGCCATTAATCCTTGTCCTAATGGATATGGACGTGGAGCGCAGCCACGTTATTCGTATTCTCCTTTTTTTTTCCTCAGGAGTCATGATTCATGGATTAATTATCGGCCTCCAGGTGCATGATGGTTGTTGAGTATAATGTTTATTAGGAAAGACGAGATAGAATAGGATTAGTTCCGGCTTGTTTTGTACTTCAAGTAGATGATTGTACTTCTATATATATGCCCCCGAGGCTCAAGCAATACAAGAACTATTCCACCAATCCCTCTCTCCCTTCTAACATGGTATCTATCGCAAGTCGATTCTAAACCCTAGCCGCCGCCGCTTCCGCACCTACGCGCCGCCCCCGGGGCGGTCGGCCTCCATGACCGCCGCCGGGGGCCGCGCCGCCCGTAACTAGGGTTCGTCCGCCGGCCGTGTCGGCCGGCTGCCCTAGAGAGTCTTTTTTTCCCCGATCTTTGATCCGGGTTTTCGCTCTCGCCGGTCGCTTTGATCGGCGTCTATTTTTTGGTTTTCCTGTCTATGTGATCCGGTTTGCGTCGCCCACCGCCGCCGTCGACCCCATGCGCCTCTACTCCAACACCGGCGCGATTGGCCAGCTTCTTCACCGACCCGGCGGCCTCGCGCGTCGTCCGCGCATCGGCCTGCCGGTCGCCCCGACCCGGCGACCTCGCGTCATGCGGCGGCCCTTCACCGCCGCCGTTTGCGTGACGGCCCGCCCGTCGATCTACGCCGGCCGTCACCGCCCTGCTCCGACCGGGACTCCTGCATCACCCCGACCCGGCGGCCTCGCGCCATGCGGCGGCCAATCATAGCCGCCCTGCCGCCCGCCGCCGCCGGCTTCATCTCGGACTCCGCCTCCACCGAGCGGCGTCCCCGACCTCGCGCGCGATCGGCTTGATCACCCGCTCGCCGCCGCGATCTGCCTCATCTACGCCGCGCGACCGACCTGGCCCGTTGGTTGCACGTGCCTCCGCAGGTCCCGTGAAGATCGTCCCCGAGTTCAGCGCGCCTCTCCACCGATCGAGCATCGGGCTGCCGTTGCGTCGCCCCGTCGGGCCGCAGCGCCGCCACCCCATGGTTCTTCTCTCGGCTGCACCGACCCGCGTCACCACTGCGTCGCCCCTTCGGGCCGTAGTGCCGCGGCCCGCGGTCCCCCGCCGCCCCGAGGGCGTCCGCTCTAGGCCGTCCCGTGGCTGCATCGACCCTCGCGCCGCCGCTGCGTCGCCCCGTCGGGCCGTAGCGAGCGTGGCACGCGGTCCACGCCGCCGTCCCGAGGCCGTCCCCGCGGTTGCACCGACTCGCGAATCGCCGTTGTGTCGCCCCTTCGGGCCGCAGCGTCGCGGTCCGCGGTCCCCGCTGCCGCCCCGAGGTCTTCCCGCCGTCACCCTGACCCGCCTACCGCCGTTGCGTCGCCCCTTCGGGCCGTAGCGCTGCGGCCCAAGGTCCACTCCGCCGTCACCGCGCGTCGACCTCCCGTGGTATGCGTCGCGTCGTCTCCCTTGGCGCGGGAATGCCACCGTCCGCGCTGGTCTTCGTCACGCCGTCAGGGTTCTTCGCCTACTTCGAGCATCACTGTCGCGCTCATAACCTAGCCGCCGCCGCCGCCATCTGGCCGCTGCCGCCGCTCTTCTTCGGCCGCTGCCGCCGCCTGTCCACCCCGTTCTTCTTCATCCAGCACTAGCCCGTCGCCAGCGTCGCTGTCATCTACCCTGACCGCTTCATCTACTCCGACAACCGCGTGCAACATTGGCCCCGCGCCGATTGGCGCCGCAACCGTCGTCGAGTCCTTCTCTGCTGGCCTCTCCGACTTCTTCGACATGGCGTACAGGTTGTGCAGGTCCCAGTCTACGCATGCCCGGTGCTGGCAACACCGCCGCGTGCCTTCGTTCACGACGTGTCCCCGGACCTGGCAAGCCTGGCGCGACGCTTCGTAAACTTCGTCTTCGTCCGTCTACGCATGCCCGGTGCTGGCAACACCGGTGCGTGCCTTCGTCCACGATGTGTCCCCGGGCTTGGCAAACCCGCCGCGACGCGTCGTCAACAACATTTTCTTCCCGGCGCACCCCTACTTCGACACCACTGCACCCATGCTAACTCGGCGCCCTCTTGCGCCCGCGGCTCCATGACAACTTCCTCGACACCGGCCACCCCGACTCGACATCGACCCCGGCATTCTTCGCACGGCTACCTCGACCACGGCTCCACCACACACGCTCTCGGCTACCTCGACAAACGGCACAAAGGGCTACCGCCTTGCTTGAGCAACCTCGTCGGTTGCCACTCCAGCCACAACTCCGCGATGCGTCGACCGTTCCGACTGTGGGGGGGTGTCCGTCGGCTTGCCTTCGGATTCTTCTCCAGTCTCACCGTCTGCGTCGCTACCGTTGTGACTGCGGGGGGATGTTGAGTATAATGTTTATTATGAAAGACGAGATAGAATAGGATTAGTTCTGGCTTGTCTTGTACTCCAAGTAGATGATTGTACTCCTATATATATGCCCACGAGGCTCAAGCAATACAAGAACTATTCCACCAATCCCTCTCTCCCTTCTAACAATAGTGATCGATCCTCATATATTCTCACGGATACAGATGTGGAGTGGAGTCTCTTTATTTGTTTCTCTCTTTTTTTCATGGGTCATGATTCTTGGTTGAATTACTATTGGATTCCTAGTGCATGCTTTCGTTCCGCATCCGCAGATGCGTGGCAATCCTAAAATCTGCTGGTTGCCGTGTGTGCATGTATGTATATATATGTGCCTCGGGCTCGTTACTCGGTGGCAGAGCAGAGCAGAGCAAAATGCAGTACTACGCAGGCGGTACATCGTTTAACTCGCCACATGCTGGACCTCATGGCCGTGACTGCTTCTGCATCAGCGGTCCCAAACACATAGCTCAATCCGTTGACTGGTACGTATCGTAAATTCGTAATATATTGTGGCAATATGGATGAACTAAGTGCAAAGTTGGGAGCTGAAATTTGTCTGTTTTGCATCATGGAGAAGCAAGGTTTCCAAATAGTCGACTGCAGGGTGGTCTTTTAGAGTGACACATGATTCAAGTAGCTAGGTCAAACGAAATTATTTCATTATAAGATTATAGATATGGACTGCAGTATAAAATCTTATATAATTGTATTCGTTGTTACAAAACAAGTAGAGTATATATTTTGCATGCATGAATGAATTGTCGCTTAACAAACGTGCGGTGAATTTTCGTTTCAGGAGCAACGAGGAGCACCGGCGCTGCATCGCCGCTTGCCTTGTGAAAGCTACTTACATCATGGAGGAGGACCGGCCAAAGTGCAGGGTGTATGACATGGGGTTGGCGCCGCCATGGTGGCAGAGCTTCCACTTCGAGCTGCGGGATCTGCTCAAGTGTGGCACCGAGAACGCGGACGAGTTCATCTTCGGCGCTGTCTTCGAGTACTGCCCCCCCGCGGGGTGCCAGCGCCACCCGTCGGCCCCAAACTACGTTTACGCCCTGCGCGGCACCATGCCTCGGCACCCAAAGTCGGCCCACGACCTGTACAACGACATCAAGGTCTTCCTCAGCGATCTGCCATGCTGCAGACGGACCCAGAAGGCGCGTCAGGCGGTGGCCAACATGCTCATCCGCAAGGGCACGGAGCGGTGCGTGTTGTGGCTGGCGGGGCACTCGTTGGGCGCGTCGCTGGCGCTGGAGGTGGGGCGGGACATGGCGGAGCAGCACCAGGCGTACCTGCCGACCTTCCTCTTCAACCCGCCCAACGTGTCACCGATGCCGGCCTTGAACCTCCTGAACCCGTCCGAGGTGGCGAAGAAGGACGTGTTCACGGGGAGCTACCTCGTGAAGGCGGCGCTCGGGGCCACGGTCATGAGGTCCTACTGCACTCGCATGGAGAAACTGTTCCAGCGCCTGTCGCCGTGGGTGCCGGAGCTGTACGTGAACGAGAGGGACATCATTTGCCAGGGCTTCATCGACTACTTCGAGCAGCGGCAGAAAGTGGAGGAGCGCATGGCCGGCATTGGCAGGGCAGCCATGAAGCTGTCCTACCGCGACATGCTCTCCTCCCTCATCGGCAGCAGCAAGGAGCAACCGCACCTCTTGCCCTCCGCGAGGCTGTGGAAGAACTCCAACACAACATTCGGCAAGCACGACCTCATGCAGTGGTGGAGGCCAGATAGCGAGCTAAAGCTCAGCTGTAGGAAATTCACCTACCCCAGAGCATGAGATATCTATGTTATATTATACTCCCTCTATCCTAAAATAAGTGTCTCAAGTTTAGTAGTATTACCTAAACGCGTACCTAGCTACTCCTGCTTGTGTATCTCATGATATAGGACATATCTGACCCGAGGAAGAGCATGTACATGGAGTATCTGATCATACTAGATCATCCTTGATAGTACATACATTGGGCAGATATTTAGTTCAGGACAGGGCAGCAAGCCGATCGAGACCAATCTCAGGGAGCGAGGGTTTATACCAGTTCGGACCTCTTGGAGGACGTCCAGCGTGGTGTGTATTGATGTGGTGAGGAGCGTGTTGCTAGGATTTAGCAATGCGCACCATATGCTCCCTCATGACGGGGGTGATTACATATTTGTAGGCGGACAACCGCCTTGGTAACTATCCGGAGTCTATATCTAGTTACATATATTTGTAAATCAAGTAATTGATATCTTCTGGTTTCTTCCTTCTAGTTATGTTAACAATTTTTTCAAGGAAATTGAGAACATAATCTCCTCCTTGAAAGGCACTTCTGCAAGCAAACCAGAAAAGCTTGCAGTGCTCCGCAAGATCGAACAGGTTGCCGAGCACAATAGGATAGCTATAAACATCATCAACCATGTTGGTGGTTGGCGATCCATTGCTGAGCGCTTCGTTTGAGTTTACGCACCACCAGCACTTTGCGGTTGCAGTTGTAAAGAGATCATAGCTTCTTATGGCATTTCTAACCGATCCCCTAAAAATAAAGGAGGATCGGGCGAAGTAAACCTTTAGTGGAGTATTTTTACTTCATTAAATTGTGGCCGAACCTAGGGGATCCCCTATATATCACGGAGTAAACTTACATTTGGCTCATACATTTCGTCGAACACTTGCTAATCGACCATGGTGACCACGTCGGCAACGCTGGAGAGCATGCCGGATGTCGCACCTCTCCCTGCACTGACCAACGCTTAAGCTGGCGGCAGTGAGCAACAGCAACATCAGCATCATTCCGCGGGGAGGAGGAGCGGGGAGCAGTAGCAGCACACATCAGTGGCGGCGAGCAGCAACAGCACAAGCACACGTCGGGAGGAGCAGCAGACAACAGCAGAAGCACGCAACGGGGAGAAGGAGCAGCAGCACGCACCGGCGGCGGCAAGCAGCAGCAGTGAGGAGGAGTAGCGGCAAGCAACACACGCCAGCAAAGGCGAGCTGCAGCAGCATGCAGCGGCGGACAGCAGCAGCATGCAGTGGCCGTACCCGTATTAGTACGTGCAGGGGTCACTGGCGAGTTCGTCGTCGTCAACAAGGGAGCTTCACATGAGTTGGTGGCCAGCCACAAGGAGGCATTTGCATGAAGAAATTTATCCTAGGCCGCCTCCAGACGGAGTATATTTAGGGATTGGATAGGTGGCAGAGGATAAATTATTCTCCTGTATTCGGTTTAGGGGATCGGCTAGGCGTGGCATAGGCAGGAAAACTGAATTTATCCTTCCTTATAGCCGGATAGGGGATCGGTTCGAGTTGGCCTTATTAAAGCAGGTTAGAAATGATTCAACTCTCTTTTGACTGATGGCACAGTTCGATTCCGTCATTCTCTATTGTTCGATTAGTTCGTGCAAAGCCCTCTTAGGTTCTTGAATGTAACGATTTTTTAGATAATAGGAAGGCTATAGCAATTCCGAGAAAAGCTCATGTGCCCAGTTTATCCTGTGAAGCAAATTTTGCTCACTAAATTCTCCCATAACCGGATCAACGCTAGAGAAGAAAAACCACATGCACAAGCCTCAAGCATGCACAAGGGTGGGTCACCGAGCATCATCTCAAGGAGGAAATTATCCATGACGATTTCTTCAAGGTCGTGAGAAAAGGGAACCCGAGCGTCATTGGCTTAAGTATAGATGAGCTAAATTTTGAGACACATGACTTGAGTGATCTCGAACCCCCGTCGCCGAGAAGGAGGTGAAGGAGGCTATCAATGCTATTTCGTGTGATGATCAGATGGTGGATGTGTCCAATATTCAGAGAAAGGATTGTGCTACTGTGGGATGATCAGATGGTGGATGTATCCAATATCCAGTATTACCACCCCAAACCTACTAGCTTTCAGCTACGGTGCACATTAGAGGCTCAAAGGTGAACCTAAAGATTACTTTTGTGTATGGTCCTGCCTCTCGAAGACATTTTCTTTGCAGAGCTTCTCAACCAAAATCCCCATAGTGGGGTAATGTGGCTTTCCTCTGGTAATTTTAAACATATTCATTAGGCGTGTGGCTAGAATAAGCGCAATGTTGATAGAAGTCGAATCAATCGTTTCCGGACCGCTCTGCAAAGTTTTGAGTTGAAGGAAATCCACCTCCAAAATAGGCGGTTCACATAGAGTAATTACAGGGAAAATCCCATGTGCTGCATTTTTTTAATGCCGAATGGGATTCATTGTTCAACACCCATGTGTTGCATTCCCTTTCATCCTTTCTCTTCGATCATTGCCACATGTTGCTCACCATTGGGAAAAGGACCAAGAAAACCAAGGACCTTCAAGTTTGACTTACTTTTTTGAACAAAAATGTCGGGCTTTGGTAGTCCTCAAGGCATGAAATGAGCTTAACATACACTCAGAGCCATATCAAGTGTTGTTTCACAAGCTAAAAAAACCAGCCTTTGTCTCGCCAAATGGAGTAGGGACTTTTATTCTCCAAAGTGAAACTTCACCTCCATTTTGCCCTCTTAGTCATACAGTCATACTACGCCTTGGCATTGCCCAAGAACGCGTCTTTTATCTGCCTAGGAGCACGACATTCGGGCATGGCTTAAAAGAAGGGTTATTAGCTTGGCGATGCTTGAGAGGGCTAGAAAAAAGCAATATGCAAGAATGTCTTCCTTGAAGGAAGGAGACGCAAACACTAAATTCTTCCATCGGTGAGTCAACGCTAGAAGAAGGAAAAAACCACATCCGTAGGCTCAAACATGCACAAGGGTGAGACATCAAGGATGATCACAAGGAGGAACAAGAGTGGGTCATCAAGGATGATCTCAAGGAGTAAATTATCCATGACCATTTCTTCAAGGTCATGAGAAAAGGGTGCCCGAGCGTCATCGACTTTAGTTGAGAGGAGCTAAATTTTGAGACACGTGACTTGGGTGATCTCGAACCCCCATCACCAAGAAGGAGGTTAAGGAGGCCATCAATGATATGCCGTGTGGTAAGGCGCCCGGGCTGGATGGCTTCACATGAGCTTTCCTCAACAAATGTTGGAACAATATCAAACATGATATCACTAGGATCATTCACCATTTTTGCTCCCTTCATACTTCAAACCTCCATTGGCTTAATCATGAAATTTTTTTCCACATGTATGATCACTGGTCGACGCCAGAAAAGAAGCAAGCCTCCACTAGCACCCACACTCTCTACAACCTCCACCCGATCCATCTTCACTTTTTTTCTCAGTTTCTCTACCCTTGCTATATTCAGATGTGTCTCACGCAGAAATACAGGCATCAGACCTAGACGCGTATATGTCTTCTCTGTGTAAACCATGGATGAAAAGACATACCAGGGAAAATCATATTTGTAAACTGTATATCTATGTGTACATG
This sequence comes from Triticum timopheevii, assembly GCA_963921465.1. Taxonomy (NCBI): domain Eukaryota; kingdom Viridiplantae; phylum Streptophyta; class Magnoliopsida; order Poales; family Poaceae; genus Triticum; species Triticum timopheevii. Next base: position 551,988,642 of record OY997272.1, on the reverse strand, counting down.
TGTAATTTTTTTGAGATTTCGATATATTGTTCTTGGTGTTTTGATAGGCTCCAACCTAGAATCCTCCTGCTTTTCAATGTTTCATAACATTTTTTTAAAAAAGAACTGCTGCTGCTCACCATCGTGTTGCCGGCGCCCCGACCACCCCGTTCTCCAGTGTCAGCGATGATCCCCGCACCTCCGATCTGAACAGTCAACCTTCAGACTCATTCCTGTCGTTGATGTCATGGCGAGTCGCGACATGGCTTGCTCCTGCTCGTTCACAGTTCACACTCGCCATGGAGTCTACGGCCTACCCATCTCGCTCTCGGGGCAAAGCCAAAATCGACTGACACGTGTAAATTTTTGAAGCGCCTGATGTTTAGCAAAAGCCCACAACTTAAACAAAACTAATAATAAAATCTATGTCTGAGGTAAAAAAAGAGCGAGAGTAAAAGCGTTGTCATGTACTCCCTCCGAAAAGAAATATTAAGAGCGTTTAGATAACTACTTTAGTGATCTAAACACTTTTATATTTCTTTATAGAGGGAGTACTACTACTCATGTTGTCCAGGCCAGGATACCATCTCTGGTTAAGAAAGAATGGCGTGAGAGCGGGAATTAAGGATGGTAATCGCTGATGTTTATAGCCCCTAAAACACGAAGGAGATAGCGTCCGACTCAATCTGGCCACAGGCAGCCAACACATGTGAGCAAGGTAGGTGCAACAACTTTGGTTTGTTGCATGTGCACTCACACATTGGATAAAATTCTGTTCCAATTTTTACCTCGTGCGTCTTCACCTCATTTGCAGAACCAAAACCATCGGTAGGAAGCTGAACCTCATACCTCCTTTCCTGATTACCTATCAGTCTGACAGTGTGCTTCTTTGCTTTCTCTATCTTCTTTGCCATGTACTCCATGACACGGCTACAATAAGGTGTGTACTGATTATCTGCAATATGCTTACTTGCTAACTCGTGCCTTTCTCTGAAATATCTCAAAGTGCCATGGAATACAGGCTCCACAATAGCTGTAAGTGGCAATGCTCTATTCCCTCTGAGTACAAAGTTATACACCTCTGCAAGATTGGTTGTCATGTGACCATACCTAGCTCCATGGATGTCATGCAGCAAAGACCAATTCATAGGAGGCTCTTTCTCTATCCATTCAGAAAAATTCTTTATTGCCCTCCCCTTCTTTCTCTTAGTATTAGGAGGGTTAATTGCTGGCAAGTCACAGAGACCTACTGGCTCCTCTAGCTCTGCGATGAGTGCTGCTAATTTAACCTGATCTTGTTCCATTTTCTTCCTTGCACGAACCTGCTTCTTAGTAAACTCATCTAGTTTTGACCAAATAAATCCATATTTGAGCTGCTGGTTCTGCTTGCATAATTTTTTGAACAAGTTCATCAACCGCTTGTTCTTGAACTGTGAGAAATTTTTTGCCCCAAGATGGCGCATGCACCACCGGCTCTGCAAGTCCTTTCAAGGTGTTGGTTTGTCAGCTATCGGATTACTTAATGTCTTCACGGCCTTCAATATACCAGCATGTCTATCATGAATGACACATACGTTTGGTCGGTCCTGCACGATGGCAATTTTCACTTGCCGGAAGAACCATACCCAGCTAAGAAAGTTCTCACCCTCCACAAATGCCATGGAAAGTGGGATGATTTGATTGTTCCCGTCCACACCAATAGCAGCCAGGATTTGCCCTCTGTATTGACCGGTCAGGAATGTACCATCCACAAACATAACAGGAGGACAATGCTGGAAAGCTTCGATGCACATATCAAAAGAGAAGAATACTCGTTTCAACACCTTGAAATCTAGTATACTTGGCAACCTCTTGTGTTGTACGTTCACATACGTGCCGGGATTCCTCTCCTTCAGTATGGCAAGGAGACGGACAACATTATCATATGAGTCGAAGAACGTCCAATCTTTCCTCCATAGACTTCTGCTTAGCCCTCCAAGCCTTCCCATAAGGAATGACATAATTCCATCTGACCTTCACTGCTGTCTGGATGTGTTTTGCTTCCATATCTTTCTTCTCTACTATCTCAGTATACATGAGTTGCGCAATGAGAGTTGAAGTCAGGTTAGGATGCTTCACTGGCAGGTTCTTCCTCACACAATTATGTGGGACGACATTGATGACAACCCAGTAGATGTCATACTTCGGCACGTGCCCGTGCACCTTCCCAGGACAACTTGTTTCAACACATTTCGCGGTATAATTTGTTGGACTTGATATGTGTGTCCGAAAAACCCTCTGTGTAGACATAGCCCACTTTATCACCGTATACTTCAATTTTTTCTTTGTATCAAACTTAGCCCCTATCTGGACTTGGTTCATATTATACTGCCATGGAGTCTCATGGCCATCATTGACCGTAAGGCCGGTGGATATGTCCTGATCCCATGCAGATGGAATCGGTACCTCCACTTCATCCTCGGAATTTTCAAAATCCAGATCCTCCGCCAATCCATCCTCGTCCTCTTCCTCCATCAACCTCTGCATTTCATCCCCTTGCTCATCCCCATCAGCAAAACCAGAACCAGCTAATATTATTGACTGACTACTTTGCCCAGTAACAGGACTACAAATATTGTGTGGCACGTAGTCCGACTCTTTCTCGGGTTGGCTAGCATCCACATCGGGTGGCTGTGACCCGGATAAATCAATCTCGTTAGCCACTTGACTGCCCTGGCCGGGTTCATACCCACTGTGGAGTTGTACGGTATTCTCCTCCAATGCCACAGGTTGCACAAGGGCATATGGGTGGATTCTTCGGTCTCGGCAACGTCTTAACAGGGCCAACCAATGCTGTCTCCTATCTATCGGCATCAACTCCCACTTGACATTTTTACAGGATTTGGTCCACAATGCATGAACACTGACGGAACATACTTGAGGATCCTGCCCGAAACTAGTTGTCAACCAGTACTTCAATTGTCTAATGTCCAGTCTGTCCGGGTCTGCTAGTGTCATGAGCCATTTTTAAACTCGCTAAGATCAACCCCCAACTCATTATATCGAACATTACCAGCGCCATAGTAAACAGTCAAATTTACTAAATCAGACATTTTCACCTGTCAGACATTGTCATCTTCTTATTAATCACAACGAACACTAATATTACCCGCTACACTAACTAAAATCCGCTAAAATGCCACCACATACAAATTAACACTAACATAATTTTTATTATCCACTACACTAACAACATTATTATTATCCGCTACACTATCACAATTATTACTCTGCTAAAATGCCACCACATACAAATTAACACTACAATTCGCAATATAATTTATCTACACTAACTAAATTATACAACTCAAAGAAAATTTGTGAGGACATGATTATACCTTTGCGGAGGTGCTTGCACCACCGAACAACGACAACACCACCGCCGCCCCCTCCACGACCGGAGGTTCAACTCCGGATACAACCCAAGCTGCACCTCCTCCTCACCACCTCCTCCTCCTCCACAGCTGCTCCTCCTCCTAAAGCACCACCTCTTTCTCCACCGCACCTCCTCGACCCCACCATGGCTCCTCCTCCCCAAATGCACAAAAAACTATCCCATAGCAAAAAAAACTATCGTAGACCGTCGGAGAATGCTATGATCTATCTATTATGTGCCTTGGATGTGAAAATGGGTGGAAAACGGAGGAGATCGAGGCGGGTTGGCTTCGTCTACAGAGAAGAATGAGAGAACGAGAGACAGAGGCGAGCACGGGAGGAAGGAGACGCCCGCGATGCTTATCCAGACCTTTTCGGTCCAGCGTTGGCCGAAAAGCTCTTCGGCCGCTGGCAGGCTGAAAACAGGCCTTTTCGGCCGCGCGCAGGCCGAAGCTACTATTTTTGGCCAGCCCACCACCGACGCCACCTCTTCGGCCCAGGCAGGCCCCTCTTCGGCCCACGGAAGGCCGAAAAGCCCTTTTTGGGCTAATGGAGGCCGAAAACTCCCTTTTCGGCCAAGTAGAGGCCGACAGGGTAATATTTTTATTATTTTTTTGCATTGTCTGCTATAGTTTCCGAAATTGCTATAAAATAAGTGATAGTTTTGAAAAAAAATCATCATTTGTCTACAAGTTTCTTGTTATTGGTATATTTTTCTTCTTTTTTGCGACATTGTCATCGGTATTTGATGAAACTTATCGATGCTGATTGTATGGAGGTGGTACAAATGGTAAATAACACTGTCCAAACTTTGTCTGACGTCTGTTGGCTAGCTAAAACCCACTTAGGAGTACAAAATGAAAATAAAAAAAGACACATCATTACTATTTTTGTATTTCACAAAAAAGAAAAAAGATTACTACTCTTCGATCCAAATTAATTGTCACTGCTTTAATATACAATTTTAAACAATTAATTTGGATGGGTGGAAGCATTTTTTTATCTAAACGGTTTTTTTGCATGGTAATACGTGTCTCATTCATATCATAAAGATTAAAGTACAAGTCACGTAAGGATCGACATGACAAAACTGAAAAGATAGTAGAACATCTCTGAGTTTGACACCAACGCCCGTCACCTGCCTCCGGCACCACCATAGCAGCCACTAAAGAAAAGAATGACGGATCACCTCCTCAATCGAGCTTGACGCGGCTCCATCGTTGATATGCAGCTTTGCGGACCTCCAAGGTGGCTCACCAAAAGTGAAGCCATTGTCGTTGAACGAATCAGACCGAGGCAACACCCCAGACACGCTATCGAACTCCAGATCTGGCACCCCACCACGACTAAGATGTCGAAGGAGGAAACCATACCTGCCATCCATGAACCACGAACCCAGCACACGTTCCATCTTCCAGATGTCGTCGATGCAGACCATAATCTGCATCTGCTCCTGGACTACCTCCCAAGCTCCACGCCGACGCTGGAGTAAACGTCATCGCAACAACGGAGCCCGAGAACACAGGTCCACCATGAGGATGCCGCCGCTAGGCCATCCTTGCTTGAACAGGCCGGTTTTCAAATCCATCCCCAACCATAAGACCGATGGCCTTGTCAGGGTATGATCTGAAGAATGTTTATTCAGCGATGTCATCGTCGTCACCGTAGGCAAGCCAATGAACAGCCTAAAAACCTAGACTACGAGAGGGTTAAAATGATCCACGTGCGTGGATCCGGCGACGCCCCTCACCAGCGACGACCGAGGTCGTCGATGGAGGAGAGTCGCTGAAGAACGGCACTGGAAGATTGGACTCTCCTGGGGGCGGCTAGGGTTCCAGCCGCTAGGAGCCAGAGACGTAACCCCGTACAAAGTCGATGAGATTTTTTTAGTACTACTTTTTTTAGAAGAACGTTGTCTTGTACTCGTGAGTCATGAGTCATATTGTCCAGATCGCGAAGCTCTTCATCCACCTCCGTGGGAACTCGCCTCTAGACAAACTTGACATCAGTGTATATCCTAAGGATGATGATGAGGGCACATGGACAAACACCATGCTGTTGATCGAGTATGCCCTAAAGTGCCAAGTTAAGGAGCTTCTACTCGGTGTTGATTACTTTTACCCCTCACTAACACTGGATGTGCCTCTCATATCCCAACATTTAAAGACCATACATCTTGAGGAGGTTACCCTAGAAACCCCCACTCTGAATTTCTCGCGCTGCCCTGCTTTAGAGGATCTAAAGATGCAAAATTACTACATTGAAGCACGCAAGATATCGTCCAAATCACTAAAGCATTTGTGCATTACCAACCATTGTAACCCCCCCCCCCCCCCCCCCCCCGAGGAGTTCCACATACGGATATTTGCCCCGAGTCTTGTCTCACTGCAACTCGATGATTTTACTGGCTTGACCCCTTCCCTTGAATACATGCCATTTCTAGTAACAACTTACGTTGGGCTTGGCATTATATGCCGTGATGTGTGCCGATGTATCAGCCGGTGTTATGATGTTAAGGACTGTAGTTGTCATTATTATCCGGTCGACGAGGGCGTGCTTCTCCATGGTTTGTCCAAAGCTATGAATTTGGAGTTGATAGCCGATTACAGAACTGAAATGGTATGCTTGCACTACTTCCTTTAACTCTTATTGTTATCTGCTACCAATAGTTTCTCTTGTAAATATCTCTATCCATTGTTAGACCTGCATATACATATGCTCATTACCACAGTTTGATCTTCGCCCATGGGTCTCTAGAGTCAAATCGAAATTATTTATGTTTCAAATCAAACTATGTATCGTACTCACTTAAATAATTTTGTCTTCCTGAGTCTTAGAGTTTTTTTGGGGTCTGTTTGTTGTTTATCCAGCTTCAAATTCAAGTATCTACCCAAAGATCCAATGAACCTACATTATTTCGTCTTCTTGACTCTCAGAGTTCTTTTTGGTCCATTTGCTATTTATCCAGCTTCGAATTAAAGCATTTGCCCAAACTTCACATGGTCAAACATTATTTTGTCTTCTTGAGTCTTAGAGTTCCACTTGATGGGTACTATTTGTCCAGTTTATCTACATCTGGGATTTAAAATGCTGCCCTATATTTGACAAACTAAAGACTATATTACTCAATGAGTGGTTTACGGCTATTGATCTAGTGTGCATTCTCCAACACTCTCTAGTTCTTGAGATGCTTACTCTTCAGCTTGAGAACACTGAGGTATATGTCGTGTGTGTAAATATGTTATTGTGTTATTAAAGGAATTATCATCTACTCCCTCCGTCCCAAAATAAGTGTCTCAAACTTAGTACAACTTTGTACTAAACCTAGTACAAAGTTGAGACATTTATTTGGGACGGAGGGAGTATATTGTACTGATCTTACTGAATTCTTTTTGTCATATAGAAACTTGTTAGCGCAACAGGAGATCAAGAAACAGTAGAACAATCATTTGTGTGAGCGCACCTCAAGGTTGTCAACATCGAATGTAGAAAGATTGATGAGGGGATTCACAAAATTGTCAACATCTTGAGTACATGTGGCATACTTCGTGAGCAAATTAACATCAAGAACCCATGTTCTTGGTCATACTGTAAGCTACCTTTGTCATTGTTCATGCTTTTTATGTTTCTGCAGTTCTTCTACTCAATTCTTTCCTTTTTGTTCTGCTTACGCATGTACTGCAGTGTATGACAAATCCATTTATTCATTACTCGATAGTAATAATTTGATTGTGTGCTCGTGGGAGTTCAGAATGGCCGCTAAGTTTCCATAGTTAGTGATGGCAATATAATAGCTACTAATATATCACCATTGTGCCTACAAATCTGTACCATCCAAGCAAAATTATTTGGGTTTGGTCCTCTGCTTCTTTCACTAATTATTATTGATGAAAATTGTGCTTCTAGTTGTTAGTCCATTTGTCATCTACTCAGAAAAGTTAGAATTGGATTTCCCTAATTGTTTTTAGTTTCACTATTGTTTCTAACCTGTTGTCAATCAGAAGCCATCGAGTCTTGAGGCGTCTGAATGGTCAAGTATATCTTCCTCTCAGAAAGCTAAGTTATGTGTTAACAAAGTTGCTCAAGGCCACCTTGACAAAATAAGTAAAGGAAGAAACTTGGTCAAGTTGCATGGTATATAGTTCCTCTACATCAAACTTCTTGCCAAGCTATTCTCCTATCTATGTCAACTGAGGACATGTTGTAGCCAAATTTATTGTGCAGGTTTCAGTTTCAAGAAGCTCGGCCCAGCCGCTGCAGTCTCCGCCATTGATGGTGCCTGAGAATGAGATGCGTGTTTGGCCGTGATCTACACTATATTTTGGCCCTGTGCTATGAACTGGCTGTTTGGTGTGACTCGGCGATACGGCTTTCAGCTAGTTGAACTCGTAATGTCATGGTTGTCAAAAAACATTGATATGTTTCTGTTATGGAAACCGGGCTCATGTGCCCTGTTTGACTCCATGAGTTCTTTCTGCACCAGTTTTACTTAGATTGTTTTACCAAAAACTTCTCTAATAAAACTATTTTTGCAATAAATGTTTAGATGATGGACTGTTTTTGGACGAGATGTTGGATTTGAACCTGGTTTAAGGACGGCAACGCATATTTGTTTCCTTCCGTTGCATTTGTTCAGCCTGTTTGTTCGTTTGATCACACCATCTATCCGGAAATGCTGGTTGTCCGTATCGAGCCAATGAAGAAAAGCAGAGTTTGCTGGAGAATATAACAACCATGTTAGAAACAAAGGTTGGGAAAAACCTTTCGTTTAAATGTTATTTGTGTGAAAATTACTGACTCAACTTCATAGCTGAGAGGAGTGAGTTCCGTGTGACGAATGGTCATAGCTTCACTTGTAGCTTCTTGATCCTGAGATGCCCTGGAATGACAGAGGAGATGGCTCTCCCCCTCTACTGCCCCCACCCCTCCCCTTGCTGTCTCGACGCCTGCATCGGCGCCATGGAGTTTGCTGGATCCGTCACGGTGGTCGTGCCTCTGGTCGTGGCTCTTCGCCCGCGGGCGGCAACCTTGGGCAGACGCTTGTCGTCTCCGGCCGGTCGCGGCGCACTGGTAAGTTCTCGTCCCGTTCGTCATCTCCTAGGGTCCTTTGGGTCGTGGCCCCCTCGCCGGGGTCGGCATCCCCTGTTTCCCCGCCACGGATTCAAAGATAACAGTCAGGATCATTGTGTTTCATTTCTCCCTCTGTATCTTTAGATTCAAAGACATAACGCTAAGAGATGCCGCAAGGTCTTGGCTATTTTACTTCTCCTCTAAGTTTGATTCTCTCTTGAAATGTAACAACAATGTTGTAGTAGTAATATAGTATTCAGGTAGGAAAGCTCCCCACTCCCTCCCGCCTCCTAGTGACCGTTAAACACCGGTGGAGCTATGTGGAAGTCTTAGGGGGCCGTAGCCCCCCCTCCCCCCCAGCTTAAAACTATGTACCGTACTGATTTAAATAATTTTGACTTCTTGAGTCTTAAAGGGTTTTTTGGGTCTGTTTGCTATTTATCCAGCATCAAATTAAAGTATCTACCCAAAGTTTCAATGAACCTACATTATTTCGTCTTCTTCAATCTCAGAGTTCTTTTTGGTCCGTTTGCTATTTATCCAGCTTCGAATTAAAGTATTTGCCCAAACTTCATATGGTCAAACATTATTTTGTCTTCTTGAGTCTTAGAGTTCCACTTGATGGGTACTATCTGTCCAGTTTATCTACAGCTAGGATCTAAAATGCTGCCCTATATTTGACAAACTAAAGACTCTATTACTCAATGAGTGGTTTACGGCTATTGATCTGGTGTGCATTCTCCAACACTCTCCAATTCTTGAGATGCTTACTCTTCAGCCTGAGAACATTGAGGTATATGTTGTGTGTGTAAATATGTTATTGTGTTACTAAAGGAATTATCATATATACTGTACTGATTTTACTGAATTTTTTCTGTCATATAGAAACTCGTTAGCGCAACAGGAGATCAAGAAAAAGCGGAACAATCATTTGTGTGTGCGCCACCTCAAGGTTGTCAACATTGAATGTAGAAAGATTGATGAGGGGATTCACAAAATTGTCAACATCTTGAGTACATGTGGCATACTTCGTGAGCAAATTAACATCAAGAACCCATGTTCTTGCTCATATTGTAAGCTACCTTTGTCATTCTTCATGCTTTTTATGTTTCTGCAGTTCTCCTACTCAATTCTTTCCTTTTTGTTCTGCTTACGCATGTACTACAGTGTATGACAAATCCATTTATTCATTACTCGATAGTAATAATTTGATTGTGTGCTGGTGGGAGTTCAGAATGGCTGCTAAGTCTCCATAGTTTGTGATGGCAATATAATATCTACTGATATATCGCCATTGTGCCTAGAAATCAGTACCATCCAAGCAAAATGAACTGGGTTTGGTCCTTTGCTTTTTTCACTAATTATTATTGATGAAAATTGTGCTTCTAGTTGTTAGTCCATTTGTCATCTATTCAGAAAAGTTAGAATTGGATTTCCCTAATTATTTTCAGTTTCACTATTGTTCCTAACCTGTTGTCAATCTGAAGCCCTCGAGTATTGAGGCGTCTGAATGGTCAAGTATATCTTGCTCTCAGAAAGCTAAGTTATGTGTTAACAAAGTTGCTCAAGGTCACCTTGACAAAATAAGTAAATGAAGAAACTTGGTCAAGTTGCATGGTATATAGTTCCTCTACGTCAAACTGCTTGCCAAGCTATTCTCCAATCTATGTCAACTGAGGACATGTTGTAGCCAAATATATTGTGCATGTTTTAGTTTCAAGAAGCTCCGCGCAGCCGCTGCAGTCTGCGCCATTGATGGTGCCTGAGAATGAGATGCGTGTTCGGCCATGATCTACAGCATTCTATATTTTGGACCTGTGCTATGAACTGGCTGTTTGGTGTGACTCGGCGATACGGCTTTCAGCTCGTTAAACTCGTAATGTCATGGTTGTCAGAAAACATTGATATGTTTCTGTTATGGAAACCGGGCTCGTGTGCCCTGTTTGAATCCACGAGTTCTTTCTGCACCTGTTTTACTTAGACTGTTTTAGCAAAAACTTCTCTAATAAAACTATTTTTGCAAAAAATGTTTACAAGATGGGCTGTTTTTGGACGAGATGTTGGATTTAAACCTGGTTTTCGGACAGCAACGCATATTTGTTTCCTTCCGTTGCATTGTTCAGCACTGTTTGTTCATTTGATCACACCATCTATCCAGAAATGCTGGCTGTCCGTCCAATGAAGGAAAACTCATTTTGCTGGAGAATATAACAGCCATGTTAGAAACAAAGGTTGGGCAAAACCTTTCGTTTAAATATTTTCTGTGTGAAAATTACTGACTCAATTTCATAGCTGAGAGGAGTGAGTTCCGTGTGACGAATGGTCATAGATTCACTTGCATCTTCTTGATTCTGAGATGCCCTGGAATGACAGAGGAGATGGCTCTCCCCCTCTACTGCCCCCTACCCCTCCCCTTGTTGTCTCGACGCCCCCATCGGCACCATGGAGTTTGTTGGATCCGTCACAGTGGTCGTGCCTCTGGGCGTGGCTCTTCGCCCGTGGGCGGCAACCTTGGGCAGACGCTTGTCGTCTCCGGCTGGTTGCAGCGCGCTGGTAAGTTCTCTTCCCGTTCATCATCTCCTAGGGTCCTTGGGTCGTGGCCCCCCTCGCCGGTGTCGGCATCCCCTGTTTCCCCGCCACGGATTCAAAGATAACAGTCAGGATCATTGTGTTTCATGTCTCCCTCTGTATTTTTAGATTCAAAGACATAACGCTAAGAGATGCCACAAGGTCTTGGCTATTTTACTTCTCCTCTAAGTTTGATTCTCTCTTGAAATGTAACAACAATGTCGTAGTAGTAATATAGTATTCAGGTAGGAAAGCTCCCCACTCCCTCCTGCCTCCTGGTGACCGTTAAACACCCGTGGAGCTATGTGGAAGTCTGAGGAGGCCGTACTATGTACCATGCTGATTTAAATAATTTTGTCTTCTTGAGTCTTAGAGGTTTTTTTGGGTCTGTTTGTTGTTTATCTAGCTTCAAATTAAAGTATCTACCCAAAGTTTCAATGAACCTACATTATTTCGTCTTCTTGAAGCTCAGAATTATTTTTGGTCCGTTTGCTATTGAGAGTGCAGTTTTTTGTAGCTCGAGCTCCGTAGGACCCACTATCCTATCCGTTTATTTTGCAATACTCTACATCGAGATATGTGCTATGTGAGCAGACCTTACCAGTAATTAACAGGGGAAACAGTACATTCTGGTGCACACGGGACCCACCGCATGCATGCCCGGTCTCTCTCTGAAACTCTCTTTCCTAACGCCGTCACGCCTCTATCTGTCGTGTCTTCTCACATGCTGCACATGCCCTCTGACCCTCTCGCACAACAAGTCCCTAGTGAGCCTCTAGTTGACTAACTCGTTGATCAACAGATAGTCATGGTTTCCTGACTATGGACATTGGATGTTATTGATAACGGGATCACATCATTAGGAGAATGATATGATGGACAAGACCCAATCATAAGCATAGCACAAAGATAGTGTAGTTCGTTTCACTAGAGCTTTTCCAAATGTCAAGTATCATTTACTTAGACCATGAGATTGTGCAACTCCCGGATACCGTAGGAGTGCTTTGGGTGTGTCAAATGTCACAACGTAACTGGGTGACTATAAAGCTACACTACGGGTATCTCCGAAAGTGTCTGTTGGGTTGGCATATGAATTTAGACTGGGATTTGTCACTCCAGTATGACGGAGAGGTATCTCTGGGCCCACTCGGTAATGAATCATCATAATGAGCTCAATGTGACCAAGTGTCTGGTCACGGGATCATGCATTACGGTACGAGTAAAGTGACTTGCCGGTAACGAGATTGAACAAGGTATTGGGATACCGACGATCGAGTCTCGGGCAAGTAACGTACCGATTAACAAAGGGAATTGTATACGGGATTGATTGAATCCTCGACATCGTTTTTCATCCGATGAGATCATCGAGGAGTATGTGGGAGCCAACATGGGTATCCAGATCCCGCTGTTGGTTATTGACCGGAGAGGCGTCTCGGTCATGTCTGCATGTCTCCCGAACCCGTAGGGTCTACACACTTAAGGTTCGGTGACGCTAGGGTTGTAGAGATATGAGTATGCAGTAAACCGAAAGTTGTTCGGAGCCTCGGATGAGATCCCGGACGTCACGAGGAGTTCCGGAATGGTCTGGAGGTGAAGAATTATATATAGGAAGTGCAGTTTCGGCCATCGGGAAAGTTTCGGGGGTCACAGGTATTGTACCGGGACCACCGGAAGGGTCCCGGGGGTCCACCGGGTGGGGCCACCTATCCCGGAGGGCCCCGTGGGCTGAAGTGGGGAGGGGAACCAGCCCCTGGTGGGCTGGTGCGTCCCCCCTTGGGCCCCCTGCGCCTAGGGTTGGAAACCCTAGGGTGGGGGCGCCTCTACTTGCCTTGGGGGGCAAGCCACCTCCCTGGCCGCCACCCCCCTTGGAGATCTCATCTCCTAGGGCCCGCGCCCCCCTAGGGGGCCTATATAAAGAGGAGGGAGGGAGGGCAGCTGCACCCCAAGTCTTGGCGCCTCCCTCTCCCCTGCTACACCTCTCCCTCTCGCAGAAGCTTGGCGAAGCCCTGCCGTGATCGTGCTGCATCCACCACCACGCCGTCGTGCTGCTGGATCTTCATCAACCTCTCCTTCCCCCTTGCTGGATCAAGAAGGAGGAGACGTCTTCCCAACCGTACGTGTGTTGAACGCGGAGGTGCCATCCGTTCGGCGCTAGGATCTCCGGTGATTTGGATCACGACGAGTACGACTCCCTCAACCCCGTTCTCTTGAACGCTTCCGCACGCGATCTACAAGGGTATGTAGATGCACTCCCCTCTCTCCTTGCTAGATGAGTCCATAGATTGATCTTGGTGAACGTAGGAAAATTTTATTTTATGCAACGTTCCCCAACAGTGGTATCAGAGTTAGGTCTATGCGTAGTTACTATGCACGAGTAGAACACAAAGCAGTTGTGGGCGTAGATGTTGTTAATTTTCTTGCCACTACTAGTCTTATCTTGCTTCGGCGGCATCGTGGGATGAAGCGGCCCGGACCGACCTTACACATACGCTTACGTGAGACAGGTTCCATCGACTGACATGCACTAGTTGCATAATGTGGCTAGCGGGTGTCTATCTCTCCCACTTTAGTTGGAGCGGATTCGATGAAAAGGTTCCTTATGAAGGGTAAATAGAAATTGGCATATCACGTTGTGGTTTTACGTAGGTAAGAAACGTCCTTGCTAGAACACCTATAGAAGCCACGTAAAAACTTGCAACAACAATTAGAGTACGTCTAACTTGTTTTTGCAGCAAGTGTTTTTGTGATTTGATATGGCCAAAGGATGTGATGAATGATATATGTGATGTATGAGATGATCATGTTCTTGTAATAGGAATCACGACTTGCATGTCGATGAGTATGACAACCGGCAGGAGCCATAGGAGTTGTCTTTATTTTTTGTATGACCTGCGTGTCACTGAAGAACGCCATGTAAATTACTTTACTTTATTGCTAAACGCGTTAGCCATAGAAGTAGAAGTAGTCGTTAGCGTGACAACTTCATGAAGACACGATGATGGAGATCATGATGATGGAGATCATGGTGTCGTGTCCGTGACGAAGATGATCATGGCGCCCTGAAGATGGAGATCAAAGGAGCAATATGATATTGGCCATATCATGTCACTATTTGATTGCATGTGATGTTTATCATGTTTTACATCTTATTTGCTTAGAACGATGGTAGCTTAAATAAGATGATCCCACGAAATAATTTCAAGAAAAGTGTTCCCCCTAACTGTGCACCGTTGCGAAGGTTCGTTGTTTCGAAGCACCACGTGATGATCGGGTGTGATAGATCCTAACGTTCGAATACAACGGGTGTAAGCCAGATTTACACACGCAATACACTTAGGTTGACTTGACGAGCCTAGCATGTACAGACATGGCCTCGGAACACGGAAGACCGAAAGTTCGAGCAAGAGTAGTATAAAAGATACAATCAACATGAAGATGTTCACCGATGTTAACTAGTCCGTCTCACGTGATCATCGGACACGGACTAGTTGGCTCGGATCATGTTTCACTTAGATGACTAGAGGGATGTCTGTCTAAGTGGGAGTTCATTGAATAATTTGATTAGATGAACTTAATTATCATGAACTTAGTCTAAAACCTTTGCAAAATGTCTTGTAGATCAAATGGCCAACGCTCATGTCCACCTCAACTACAACGCGTTCCTAGAGAAAACCAAGCTGAAAGATGATGGCAGCAACTATACGGACTGGGTCCGGAACCTGAGGATCATCCTCATAGCTGCCAAGAAAGATTATGTCCTAGAAGCGCCGCTAGGTGAAGCACCAATCCCAGAGAACCAAGACGTTATGAACGCTTGGCAGTCTCGTGCTGATGATTACTCCCTCGTTCAGTGCGGCATGCTTTACAGCTTAGAACCGGGGCTCCAAAAGCGTTTTGAGCAACACGGAGCATATGAGATGTTCGAAGAGCTGAAAATGGTTTTCCAAGCTCATGCCCGGGTCGAGAGATATGAAGTCTCCGACAAGTTCTTCAGCTGTAAGATGGAGGAAAACAGTTTTGTTAGTGAGCACATACTCAAGATGTCTGGGTTGCACAACCACTTGACTCAGATGGGAGTTAATCTCCCGGATGACGCGGTCATTGACAGAATCCTCCAGTCGCTCCCACCAAGCTACAAGAGCTTTGTGATGAACTTCAATATGCAGGGGATGGAAAAGACCATTCCTTAGGTATATTCAATGCTGAAATCAGCAGAGGTAGAGATCAAAAAGGAACATCAAGTGTTGATGTTGAATAAAACCACTAAGTTCAAGAAAGGCAAGGGTAAGAAGAACTTCAAGAAGGACGGCAAGGGAGTTGCCGCGCCCGATAAGCCAGTTGCCGGGAAGAAGTCAAACAATGGACCCAAGCCTGAGACTGAGTGCTTTTATTGCAAGGGAAGTGGTCACTGGAAGCGGAACTGCCCCAAGTACTTAGCGGAATAGAAGGCCTGCAAAACCAAAGGTATATGTGATATATATGTAATTGATGTGTACCTTTCCAGTGCTCGTAGTAGCTCCTGGGTATTTGATACCGGTGCGGTTGCTCATATTTGTAACTCAAAGCAGGAGCTGTGGAATAAGCGGAGACTGGCGAAGGACGAGGTGACGATGCGCGTTGGGAATGGTTCCAAGGTCGATGTGATCGCCGTCGGCACACTACCTCTACATTTACCCACGGAATTAGTTTTAAACCTCAATAATTGTTATTTAGTACCAGCTTTGAGCATGAACATTGTATCAGGATCTCGTTTAATTCGAGACGGCTACTCATTTAAATCTGAGAATAATGGTTGTTCTATTTATATGAGTGATATGTTTTATGGTCATGCCCCGCTGGTGAATGGTTTATTCTTAATGAATCTCGACCGTAATGTTACACATATTCATAGTGTGAATACCAAAAGATGTAAAGTTGATAACGATAGTCCCACATACTTGTGGCACTGCCGCCTTGGTCACATTCGTGTCAAGCGCATGAAGAAGTTCCATGCTGATGGACTTTTAGAGTCTCTAGATTATAAATCGTTTGACACATGTGAACCATGCCTCATGGGCAAAATGACCAAGACTCCGTTCTCCGGAATGATGGAGCGAGCAACCAACTTATTGGAAATCATACATACTGATGTGTGCGGTCCAATGAGCGTTGAGGCTCGCGGAGGATATCATTATGTTCTCACTCTCACTGATGACTTGAGTAGATATGGGTATGTCTACTTAATGAAACACAAGTCTGAGACCTTTGAAAAGTTCAAGGAATTTCATAATGAGGTAGAGAATCAACGTGACCGAAAGATAAAGTTCTTATGATCAGATCGTGGGGGTGAATATTTAAATCACGAATTTGGTACGCACTTAAGGAAATGTGGGTCGTTTCACAACTCACGCCGCCTGGAACACCTCAGCGAAATGGTGTGTCCAAACGTCGTAATCGCACTCTGTTGGATATGGTGCAATCTATGATGTCACTTACCGATTTACCGCTATCATTTTGGGAATACGCTCTAGAGACAGCTACATTCACTTTAAATAGGGCACCGTCTAAATCCGTTGAGACGACACTGCATGAATTATGGTTTGGGAATAAACCTAAGTTGTCGTTTCTAAAAGTTTGGGGATGCGATGCTTATGTCAAGAAACTTCAACCTGAGAAGCTCGAACCCAAGTCGGAAAAATGCATCTTCATGGATACCCTAAGGAAACCATTGGGTATACCCTCTACTTAAGATCCGAGGGCAAGATCTTTGTTGCCAAGAACGGGTCCTTTCTGGAGAAAGAGTTTCTCTCGAAAGAATTAAGTGGGAGGAAAGTAGAGCTTGATGAAGTACTGCCTCTTGAAACGGTAAGTAGCGCAACTCAGGAAGATGTTCCTGTGGTGCCTGCACCGACAAGAGAGGAGGTTAATGATGATGATCAATATACTTCGGATCAAGCTCCTGCTGAACTTCGAAGGTCCACAAGGACACATTCGGCACCAGAGTGGTACGGCAACCCTGTCTTGGAAATCATGTTGTTAGACAACGCTGAACCTTCAAACTATGAAGAAGCGATGGCGGGCCCAGATTCCAACAAATGGCTTGAAGCCATGCAATCCGAGATAGGATCCATGTATGAAAACAAAGTATGGACTTTGACAGACTTGCCCGATGATCGGCGAGCGATAGAAAACAAATGGATCTTTAAGAAGAAGACGGACGCGGATGGTAATGTCACCATATATAAAGCTCAACTTGTCGCAAAGGGTTATCGACAAGTTCAAGGGATTGACTAAGATGAGACATTCTCTCCCGTAGCGAAGCTGAAGTCCGTCCGAATCATGTTAGCAATTGCCGCATACTATGATTATGAGATATGGCAAATGGACGTCAAAACGGCATTCCTTAATGGTCACCTTAAGGAAGAACTGTATATGATGCAGCCGGAAGGTTTTGTCGACCCTAAGAATGCTAACAAGGTATGCAAGCTCCAGCGCTCCATCTATGGGCTGGTGCAAGCATCTCGGAGTTGGAACATTCGCTTTAATGAGATGATCAAAGCGTTTGGGTTTATGCAGACTTATGGAGAAGCCTGCGTTTACAAGAAAGTGAGTGGGAGCTCTGTAGCATTTCTCATATTATATGTGGATGACATACTTTTCATGGGAAATGATATAGAACTTTTGGACAGCATTAAGTCCTACTTGAATAAGTGTTTTTCAATGAAGGACCTTGGAGAAGCTGCTTACATATTAGGCATCAAAATCTATAGCGATAGATCAAGACGCCTCATAGGTCTTTCACAAAGCACATACCTTGATAAGATATTGAAGAAGTTCAATATGGATCTGTCCAAGAAGGGGTTCTTGCCTGTGTTGCAAGGTGTGAAATTGAACTCGGCTCAATGCCCGACCATGGCAGAAGATAGAGAAAAGATGAGTGTCGTCCCCTATGCCTCAACCATAGGGTCTATCATGTATGCCATGACCTGTACCAGACCTGGTATAAACCTTGCCGTAAGTTTGGTAGGAAGGTACCAAAGTAATCCCGGCATGGAACACTGGACAGCGGTCAAGAACATCCTTAAGTACCTGAAAAGGACTAAGGATATGTTTCTCGTATATGGAGGTGACGAAGAGCTCGTCGTAAAGTGTTACATCGACGCTAGCTTTGACACAGATCTGGATGACTCTAAGTCACAAACCGGATACGTGTATATTTTGAATGGTGGGGCAGTAAGCTAGTGCAGTTGCAAGCAGAGCGTCGTGGCGGGATCTACATGTGAAGAGGAGTACATGGCAGCCTCGGAGGCAGCGCATGAAGCTATCTGGGTGAAGGAGTTCATCACCGACCTAGGAGTTATACCCAATGCGTCGGGGCCGATCACACTCTTCTGTGACAACACTAGAGCTATTGCACTTGCCAAGGAGCCCAGGTTTCACAAGAAGACCAGGCACATCAAGCGTCGCTTCAACTCCATTCGTGAAAATGTTCAAGATGGAGACATAGATATTTGTAAAGTACATACGGATCTGAATGTAGCAGATCCGTTGACTAAACCTCTCCCTAGAGCAAAACATGATCAACACCAGAATGCAATGGTGTTCGATACATCACAATGTAACTAGATTATTGACTCTAGTGCAAGTGGGAGACTGTTGGAAATATGCCCTATAGGCAATAATAAAATGGTTATTATTATATTTCTTTGTTCATGATAATTGTCTATTGTTCATGCTATAATTGTATTATCCGAAAATCGTAATACATGTGTGAATGCATAGACCACAACAAGTCCCTAGTGAGCCTCTAGTTGACTAGCTCGTTGATCAACAGATAGTCATGGTTTCCTGACTATGGACATTGGATGTTATTGATAACGGGATCACATCATTAGGAGAATGATGTGATGGACAAGACCCAATCATAAGCATAGCACAAAGATCGTGTAGTTCGTTTCGCTAGAGCTTTTCCAAATGTCAAGTATCATTTCCTTAGACCATGAGATTGTGCAACTCCCGGATACCATAGGAGTGCTTTGGATGTGCCAAACATCACAACGTAACTGGGTGACTATAAAGGTACCCTACGGGTATCTCCGAAAGTGTCTGTTGGGTTGGCACGAATCGAGACTGGGATTTGTCACTCCGTATGATGGAGAGGTATCTCTGGGCCCACTCGGTAATGCATCATCATAATGAGCTCAATGTGACCAAGTGTCTGGTCACGGGATCATGAATTACGGTACGAGTAAAGTGACTTGCCGGTAACGAGATTGAACGAGGTATTGGGATACCGACGATCGAGTCTCGGGCAAGTAACGTACCGATTGACAAAGGGAATTGTATACGAGATTGATTGAATACTCGACATCGTGGTTCATCCAATGAGATCATCGAGGAGTATGTTGGATCCAACATGGGTATCCAGATCCCGCTGTTGGTTATTGACCGGAGAGGCGTCTCGGTCATGTCTGCATGTCTCCCGAACCCGTAGGGTCTACACACTTAAGGTTCGGTAACGCTAGGGTTGTAGAGTTATGAGTATGCAGTAACCCAAAAGTTGTTCGGAGTCCCGGATGAGATCCCGGACGTCACGAGGAGTTCCGGAATGGTCCGGAGGTGAAGAATTATATATAGGAAGTGCAGTTTCGGCCATCGGGAAAGTTTCGGGGGTCACCGGTATTGTACCGGGACCACCAGAAGGGTCCGGGGGGTCCACCGGGTGGGGCCACCTATCTCGGAGGGCCCCGTGGGCTGAAGTGGGGAGGGGAACCAGCCCCTGGTGGGCTGGTGCGCCCCCCCTTGGGCCTCCCTGCGCCTAGGGTTGGAAACCTAGGGTGGGGGCGCCTCCACTTGCCTTGGGGGGCAAGCACCCCCCTGGCCGCCGCCCCCCTTGGAGATCTCATCTCCTAGGGCCGGTGCCCTCCCTAGGGGTCCTATATAAAGAGGGGGGAGGGAGGGCAGCCGCACCCCAAGTCTTGGCGCCTCCCTCTCCCCTGCTACACCTCCTCCTCTCGCAGAAGCTTGGCGAAGCCCTGCCGTGATCGTGCTGCATCCACCACCACGCCGTCGTGCTGCTGGATCTTCATCAACCTCTCCTTCCCCCTTGCTGGATCAAGAAGTAGGAGACATCTTCCCAACCGTACATGTGTTGAATGGGGAGGTGCCATCCGTTCGGCGCTAGGATCTCCGGTGATTTGGATCACGACGAGTACGACTCCCTCAACCCCGTTCTCTTGAATGCTTCCGCACGCGATCTACAAGGGTATGTAGATGCACTCCCCTCTCTCATTGCTAGATGACTCCATAGATTGATCTTGGTGAACGTAGGAAAATTTTTATTTTATGCAACGTTCCCCAACAGTGGTATCAGAGCTAGGTCTATGCGTAGTTACTATGCACGAGTAGAACACAAAGCAGTTGTGGGCATAGATGTTGTTAATTTTCTTGCCACTACTAGTCTTATCTTGCTTCGGCGGCATCGTGGGATGAAGCGGCCCGGACCGACCTTACACGTACACTTACGTGAGACAGGTTCCACCTACTGACATGCACTAGTTGCATAAGGTGGCTAGCGGGTGTCTGTCTCTCCCACTTTAGTTGGAGCGGATTCGATGAAAAGGTTCCTTATGAAGGGTAAATAGAAATTGGCATATCACATTGTGGTTTTACATAGGTAAGAAACGTCCTTGCTAGAACACCTATAGAAGCCACGTAAAAACTTGCAACAACAATTAGAGTACGTCTAACTTGTTTTTGCAGCAAGTGTTTTTGTGATGTGATATGGCCAAAGGATGTGATGAATGATATATGTGATGTATGAGATGATCATGTTATTGTAATAGGAATCACGACTTGCATGTCGATGAGTATGACAACCGGCAGGAGCGATAGGACTTGTCTTTATTTTTTGTATGACCTGCGTGTCATTGAAGAACGCCATGTAAATTACTTTACTTTATTGCTAAACGCGTTAGCCATAGAAGTAGAAGTAGTCGTTGGCGTGACAACTTCATGAAGACACGATGATGGAGATCATGATGATGGAGATCATGGTGTCATGCCGGTGACGAAGATGATCATGGCGCCCCGAAGATGGAGATCAAAGGAGCAATATGATATTGGCCATATCATGTCACTATTTGATTGCATGTGATGTTTATCATGTTTTACATCTTATTTGCTTAGAACGACGGTAGCTTAAATAAGAGTATCCCTCGAAATAATTTCAAGAAAAGTGTTCCCCCTAACTGTCCACCGTTGCGAAGGTTCGTTGTTTCGAAGCACCACGTGATGATCGGGTGTGATAGATCCTAACGTTTGAATACAACGGGTGTAAGCCAGATTTACACACGCAATACACTTAGGTTGACTTGACGAGCCTAGCATGTACAGACATGGCCTTGGAACACGGAAGACCGAAAGGTCGAGCATGAGTCGTATAGAAGATACAATCAACATGAAGATGTTCACCGATGTTAACTAGTCCGTCTCACGTGATGATCTGACACGGCCTAGTTGGCTCGGATCATGTTTCACTTAGATGACTAGAGGGATGTCTGTCTAAGTGGGAGTTCATTGAATAATTTGATTAGATGAACTTAATTATCATGAACTTAGTCTAAAACCTTTGCAAATTGTCTTGTAGATCAAATGGCCAACGCTCATGTCCACCTCAACTACAACGCGTTCCTATAGAAAACCAAGCTGAAAGATGATGGCAGCAACTATACGGACTGGGTCCGGAACCTGAGGATCATCCTCATAGCTGCCAAGAAAGATTATGTCCTAGAAGCGCCGCTAGGTGAAGCACCAATCCCAGAGAACCAAGACGTTATGAACGCTTGGCAGTCTCATGCTGATGATTACTCCCTCGTTCAGTGCGGCATGCTTTACAGCTTAGAACAGGGGCTCCAAAGGCGTTTTGAGCAACACGGAGCGTATGAGATGTTCGAAGAGCTGAAAATGGTTTTCCAAGCTCATGCCCGGGTCGAGAGATATGAAGTCTCCGACAAATTCTTCAGTTGTAAGATGGAGGAAAACAGTTTTGTTAGTGAGCACATACTCAAGATGTCTGGGTTGCACAACCGCTTGAATCAGCTGGGAGTTAATCTCCCGGATGACGCGGTCATTGACAGAATCCTCCAGTCGCTCCCACCAAGCTACAAGAGCTTTGTGATGAACTTCAATATGCAGGGGATGGAAAAGACCATTCCTGAGGTATATTCAATGCTGAAATCAGTAGAGGTAGAGATCAAAAAGGAACATCAAGTGTTGATGGTGAATAAAACCACTAAGTTCAAGAAAGGCAAGGGTAAGAAGAACTTCAAGAAGGACGGCAAGGGAGTTGCCGCGCCCGATAATCCAGTTGCCGGGAAGAAGTCAAACAATGGACCCAAGCCTGAGATTGAGTGCTTTTATTGCAAGGGAAGTGGTCACTGGAAGCGGAACTGCCCCAAGTACTTAGCGGACAAGAAGGCCAGCAAAACCAAAGGTATATGTGATATACATGTAATTGATGTGTACCTTTCCAGTGCTCGTAGTAGCTCCTGGGTATTTGATACCGGTGCGGTTTCTCATATTTGTAACTCAAAGAAGGAGATGCGGAATAAACGGAGACTGGCGAAGGAAGAGGTGACGATGCGCGTCGGGAATGGTTCCAAGGTCGATGTGATCGCCATCGGCACACTACCTCTACATTTACCCACGGGATTAGTTTTAAACCTCAATAATTGTTATTTAGTACCAGCTTTGAGCATGAACATTGTATCAGGATCTCGTTTAATTCGAGACGGCTACTCATTTAAATCTGAGAATAATGGTTGTTCTATTTATATGAGTGATATGTCTTATGGTCATGCCCCGCTGGTGAATGGTTTATTCTTAATGAATCTCGAGCGTAATGTTACACATATTCATAGTGTGAATACCAAAAGATGTAAAGTTGCTAACGATAGTCCCACATACTTGTGGCATTGCCGCCTTGGTCACATTGCTGTCAAGCGCATGAAGAAGCTCCATGCTGATGGACTTTTAGAGTCTCTAGATTATGAATCATTTGACACATGCGAACCATGCCTCATGGGCAAAATGACCAAGACTCCATTCTCCGGAACGATGGAGCGCACAACCAACTTATTGGAAATCATACATACTGATGTGTGCGGTCCAATGAGCGTTGAGGCTCGCGGAGGATATCGTTATGTTCTCACTCTCACTGATGACTTGAGTAGATATGGGTATGTCTACTTAAGAAACACAAGTCTGAGACCTTTGAAAAGTTCAAGGAATTTCATAATGAGGTAGAGAATCAACGTGACCGAAAGATAAAGTTCTTATGTTCAGATCGTGGGGGTGAATATTTAAGTCACGAATTTGGTAGGCACTTAAGGAAATGTGGGTCGTTTCACAACTCACGCCGCCTGGAACACCTCAGCGAAATGGTGTGTCCGAACGTCGTAATCGCACTCTATTGGATACGGTGCAATCTATGATGTCACTTACCGATTTACCGCTATCATTTTGGGAATGCGCTCTAGAGACAGCTACATTCACTTTAAATAGGGCACTGTCTAAATCCGTTGAGACGACACCGTATGAATTATGGTTTGGGAATAAACCTAAGTTGTCATTTCTAAAAGTTTGGGGATGCGATACTTATGTCAAGAAACTTCAACCTGAGAAGCTCGAACCCAAGTCGGAAAAATGCGTCTTCATAGGATAACCTAAGGAAACCATTGGGTATACCCTGTACTTAAGATCCGAGGGAAAGATCTTTGTTGCCAAGAATGATTCCTTTCTGGAGAAAGAGTTTCTCTCGAAAGAATTAAGTGGGAGGAAAGTAGAGCTTGATGAAGTACTACCTCTTGAAACGGTAAGTAGCGCAACTCAGGAAGATGTTCCTTTGGTGCCTGCACCGACAAGAGAGGAGGTTAATGATGATGATCAAGATACTTCGGATCAAGCTCCTGCTGAACTTCGAAGGTCCACAAGGACACGTTCCGCACCAGAGTGGTACGGCAACCCTGTCTTGGAAATCATGTTGTTAGACAACGGTGAACCTTCGATCTATGAAGAAGCGATGGCGGGCCAAGATTCCAACAAATGGCTTGAAGCCATGCAATCCGAGATAGGATCCATGTATGAAAACAAAGTATGGACTTTGACAGACTTGCCCGATGATTGGTGAGCGATAAAAAACAATTGGATCTTTAAGAAGAATACGGACGCGGATGGTAATGTCACCATATATAAAGCTCGACTTGTCGCTAAGGGTTATCGACAAGTTCAAGGGATTGACTAAGATGAGACATTCTCTCCCGTAGTGAAGCTGAAGTCCGTCCGAATCATGTTATCAATTGCCGCATACTATGATTATGAGATATGGCAAATGGACATCAAAACGGCATTCCTTAACGGTCACCTTAAGGAAGAACTGTATATGATGCAGCCGGAAGGTTTTGTCGACCCTAAGAATGCTAACAAGGTATGCAAGCTCCAGCGCTCCATCTATGGGCTGGTGCAAGCATCTCGGAGTTGGAACATTCGCTTTAATGAGATGATCAAAGCGTTTGGGTTTATGCAGACTTATGGAGAAGCTTGCGTTTACAAGAAAGTGAGTGGGAGCTCTGTAGCATTTCTCATATTATATGTGGATGACATACTTTTCATGGGAAATGATATAGAACTTTTGGACAGCATTAAGGCCTACTTGAATAAGTGTTTTTCAATGAAGGACCTTGGAGAAGCTGCTTAGATATTAGGCATCAAAATCTATAGAGATAGATCAAGACGCCTCATAGGTCTTTCACAAAGCACATACCTTGATAAGATATTGAAGAAGTTCAATATGGATCAGTCCAAGAAGGGGTTCTTGCATGTGTTGCAAGGTGTGAAATTGAACTCGGCTCAATGCCCGACCATGGCAGAAGATAGAGAAAAGATGAGTGTCGTCCCCTATGCCTCAGCCATAGGGTCTATCATGTATGCCATGACCTGTACCAGACCTGATATAAACCTTGCCGTAAGTTTGGTAGGAAGGTACCAAAGTAATCCCGGCATGGAACACTGGACAGCGGTCAAGAACATCCTTAAGTACCTGAAAAGGACTAAGGATATGTTTCTCGTATATGGAGGTGATTAAGAGCTCGTCGTAAAGGGGTACGTCGACGCTAGCTTTGACACAGATCTGGATGACTCTAAGTCACAATTCGGATACGTGTATATTTTGAATGGTAGGGCAGTAAGCTGGTGCAGTTGCAAGCAGAGCGTCGTGGCGGGATCTACATGTGAAGCGGAGTAAATGGCAGCCTCGGAGGCAGCGCATGAAGCTATCTGGGTGAAGGAGTTCATCACCGACCTAGGAGTCATACCCAATGCGTCGGGGCCGATCACACTCTTCTGTGACAACACTAGAGCTATTGCACTTGCCAAGGAGCCCAGGTTTCACAAGAAGACCAGGCACATCAAGCGTCGCTTCAACTCCATTCGTGAAAATGTTCAAGATGGAGACATAGATATTTGTAAAGTACATAAGGATCTGAATGTAGCAGATCCGTTGACTAAACCTCTCCCTAGAGCAAAACATGATCAACACCAGAATGCAATGGTGTTCGATACATCACAATGTAAATAGATTATTGACTCTAGTGCAAGTGGGAGACTGTTGGAAATATGCCCTAGAGGCAATAATAAAATGGTTATTATTATATTTCTTTGTTCATGATAATTGTCTATTGTTCATGCTATAATTGTATTATCCGGAAATCGTAATACTGTTGGGGAACGTAGTAATTTAAAAAAAATCCAACGCACACGCAAGATCATGGTGATGCATAGCAACGAGAGGGGAGAGTGTAGTCCACGTACCCTCGTAGACCGTAAGAGGAAGCGTTATGACAATGCGGTTGATGTAGTCGTACGTCTTCACGATCCGACCGATCCAAGTACCGTACGTACGGCACCTCCGAGTTCAGCACATGTTCAGCTCGATGACGATCCCTGGACTCCGATCCAGCAGGGTGTCAGGGATGAGTTCCGTCAGCATGACGGCGTGGTGACAATGATGATATTCTACCGACACAGGGCTTCGGCTAAGCACCGCTACGATATGAACGAGGTGGAATACGGTGGAGGGGGGCACTGCACACGGCTAAGGAACGATCACGAAGATCAACTTGTGTGTCTATGGGGTGCCCCCTGCCCCCATATATAAAGGAGTGGAGGAGGGGAGGGCCGGCCCTTCTCTGTGGCGCGCCCTAGGGGAGTCCTACTCCCACCGGGAGTAGGATTCCCCCTTTCCTAGTCCAACTAAGAGTCCTTCCAAGTAGTAGGAGTAGGAGACAAGGAAGGGGAAGAGGGAAGGGAAGGAAGGAGGGGTGCGGCCCCTCCCCCTAGTCCAATTCGGACTAGGCCTTGGGGGGCGCGCAGCTTGCCCTAGGCAGCCCCTCTCTCTTTCCCGTATGGCCCAATAAGGCCCAATACTTCTCCTCCCGTAACTCTCCGGTACTCCGAAAAATACCCGAATCACTCGGAACCTTTCTGAAGTCCGAATATAGTCGTCCAATATATCGATCTTTACGTCTCGACCATTTCGAGACTCCTCGTCATGTCCCCGATCTCATCCGGGACTCCGAACTCCTTCGTTACATCAAAACTCATAAACTCATAATATAACTGTCATCGAAACCTTAAGCGTGCGGACCCTACGGGTTCGAGAACTATGTAGACATGACCTAGAACTATTCTTGGTCAATAACCAATAGCGGAACCTGGATGCCCATATTGGCTCCTACATATTCTACGAAGATCTTTATCGGTCAAACCGCATAACAACATACTTTGTTCCCTTTGTCATCGGTATGTTACTTGCCCGAGATTCGATCGTCGGTATTCAATACCTAGTTCAATCTCGTTACTGGCAAGTCTCTTTACTCGTTACGTAATGCATCATCCCGCAACTAACTCATTAATCACATTGCTTGCAAGGCTTATAGTGATGTGCATTACCGAGAGGGCCCAGAGATACCTCTTCGACAATCGGAGTGACAAAACCTAATCTCGAAATACGTCAACCCAACATGTACCTTCGGAGACACCTGTAGTACTCCTTTATAATCACCCAGTTACGTTGTGACGTTTGGTAGCACCCAAAGTGTTCCTCCGGTAAACGGGAGTTGCATAATCTCATAGTTACAGGAACATGTATAAGTCATGAAGAAAGCAATAGCAATATATTAAACAATCAAGTGCTAGGCTAACGGAATGGGTCATGTCTATCACATAATTCTCCTAATGATGTGATCCCGTTAATCAAATGACAACTCTTTTGTCCATGGCTAAGAAACTTAACCATCTTTGATTCACGAGCTAGTCAAGTAGAGGCATACTAGTGACACTATGTTTGTCTATGTATTCACACATGTATTATGTTTCTGGTTAATACAATTCTAGCATGAATAATAAAAATTTATCATGAAATAAGGAAATAAATAATAACTTTATTATTGCCTCTAGGGCATATTTCCTTCAGTCTCCCACTTGCACTAGAGTCAATAATCTAGTTCACATCGCCATGTGATTCAACACTAATATTCATATCTGTATATGATTAACACCCATAGTTCACATCGTCATGTGACTAACACCCAAAGGGTTTACTAGAGTCAATAATCTAGTTCACATAGCTATGTGATTAACACCCAAAGAGTACTGAGGTGTGATCATGTTTTGCTCGTGAGAGAAGCTTAGTCAACGGGTCTGTCGCATTCAGAGCCGTATGTATTTTGCAAATATTCTATGTCTACAATGCTATGTACGGAGCTACTCTAGCTAATTGCTCCCACTTTCAATATGTATCCAGATTGAGACTTAGAGTCATCTGGATTGGTGTAAAAGCTTGCATCGTTGTAACCTTTTACGACGTGCTCTTTTATCACTTCCATTATCGAGAAATATTTCCTTAGTCCTCACTAAGGATATTCTTGACCGCTGTCCAATGATCTACTATTAGATCAAAATTGTATTCCTTTGCCAAACTCAGAGCAAGGTATACAATAGGACTGGTACACAGCATAGCATACTTTATAGAACCTATGACTGAGGCATAGGGAATGACTTTTCATTCTCTTTCTATTTTCTGTCGTGGTCGGGATTTGAGTCTTACTCACTTTCACACCTTGCAACACAGGCAAGAACTCCTTCTTTGATTGTTCCATTTTGAACTACTTCAAAATCTTATCAAGGTATGTACTCATTGAAAAAACCTATCAAGCGTCTTGATCTATCTATATAGATCTTGATGCTCAATGTGCAAGTAGCTTCACCGAGGTCTTTCTTTGAAAAAACTCCTTTCAAATATTCCTTTATGCTTTCCAGAAAATTCTACATCATTTCCAATTAATAATATGCCACTCATATATACTTATCAGAAAGGCTGTAGTGCTCCCACTCACTTTCTTGTAAATACAGGCCTTTCCAAAAGTCTGTATAAAACCATATGCTTTGATCAACTCATCAAAGCGTATATTCCAACTCTGAGATGCTTGCACCAGTCCATTGATGGATTGTTGCACACTTTGTTAGCATCTTTAGGATTGACAAAACCTTCTGGTTGCATCATATACAACTCTTCTTTAATAAATCCATTAAGGAATGCAGTTTTGACATCCATTTGCCAGATTTCAAAAATGTGGCAATTGCTAATATGATTCGGACAGACTTAAGCATCGATACGAGTGAGAAAATCTCATCGTATTCAACACCTTGAACTTGTTGAAAACCTTTTGCAACAAGTCGAGCTTAGTAGATAGTAACACTACTATCAGTGTCCGTCTTCCTCTTGAAGATCCATTTATTTAACATGGCTTGCTGATCATCGAGCAAGTCAATCAAAGTCCATACTTTGTTCTCATACATGGATCATATCTCAGATTTTATGGCCTCAAGCCATTTTGCGGAATCTGGGCTCATCATCGCTTCCTCATAGTTCGTATGTTCATCATGGTCTAGTAACATGACTTCCAGAATAGGATTACCGTACCACTCTGGTGCGGATCTTAATCTGGAAGATCTACAAAGTTCGGTAGTAACTTGATCTGAAGCTTTATGATCATCATCATTAGCTTCCTCACTAATTGGTATAGGAATCACTGGAACTGATTTCTGTGATGAACTACTTTCCAATTCGGGAGAAGGTACAAATTACCTTATCAAACTCTACTTTCCTCCCACTCACTTCTTTCGAGAGAAACTCCTTCTCTAGAAAGGATCCATTCTAATCAACGAATGTTTTTTCCTTCGGATCTGTGATAGAAGGTGTACCCAACAGTTTCCTTTGGGTATTCTATGAAGACGCACTTCTCCGATTTGGGTTTGAGCTTATCAGGATGAAACTTTTTCACATAAGCATCGTAGCCCCAAACTTTAAGAAATGACAACTTGGGTTTCTTGCTAAACCACAGTTCATATAGTGTCGTCTCAACGGATTTAGATGGTTCCCTTTTAACGTGAATGCAACTGTCTCTAATGCATAACCCCAAAACGATAATGGTAAATCAATAAGAGACATCATAGATTGCACCATATCCAATAAAGTGTGGTTGCGCCGTTCGGACACACCATAACATTGTGGTGTTCCAGGTGGCGTGAGCTGTGAAACTATTTCACATTGTTTTAATTGAAGACCAAACTCATAACTCAAATACTCGTCTCCGTGATCAGATCGCAGAAACTTTATTTTCTTGTTACGATGATTTTTCCACTTCACTCTGAAATTCTTTGAACCTTTCAATTATTTCAGACTTATGTTTCATCAAGTAGATATACCCATATCTGCTCAAATCATCTTGTGAAGCTCAGAAAATAACGATACTTGCCACGAGCATCAACACTCATTGGATCGCATACATCGGTATGTATTATTTCCAATAAGTCAGTAGCTTGTTCCATTGTTCCGGAGAACGGAGTTTTAGTCATCTTGCCCAAAAGGCACGGTTCGCAAGCATCAAATGATTCATAACCAAATGATTCTGAAAATCCATCTTTATGGAGTTTCTTCATGCGCTTTACACCGATATGACCCAAACGGCAGTGCCACAAATAAGTTGCACTATCATTATTAACTTTGCATCTTTTGGCATCAATATTATGAATATGTGTATCACTACGATCGAGATCCAACAAACTATTTTCATTGGGTGTATAACCATCGAAGGTCTTATTCATGTAAACAGAATAACAATTATTCTTTAACTTCAAATGAATAACTGTATCGCAATAAACATGATAAAATCATATTCATGCTCAACGCAAACACTAAATAACATTTATTTAGGTTTAACACCAATCTTGAAAATATAGGGAGTGTGTGATGATGATCATATCAATCTTGGAACTATTTCCAACACTCATCGTCACTTCCCCTCAACTAGTCTTTGTTTATTATGTAACTCCTGTTTCGATTTACTAATCTTAGCAACCGAACAAGTATCAAATACTCAGGAGCTACTATAAACACTAGTAAGGCACACGTCAATAATCTGTATATCAAATATACCCTTTTTCACTTTGCCATCCTTCTTATCCACCAAATATTCAGGGCATTTGCGCTTCTAGTGACCATTTCCTTTGCAGTGTAATCACTCAGTTTCAGGTTTTGGTCCAGCTTTGGGCTTCTTCGCGGGAGTGACAACTTGCTTGCCATTCTACTTGAAGTTCCCTTTCTTTCCCTTTGCCCTTTTCTTGAAACTAGTGATCTTGTCAACCATCAACACTTGATGCTCTTTCTTGATTTCTACCTTCGTCGATTTCAACATCACGAAGAGCTCGGGAATCGTTTCGTCATCCCTTGCATACTATAGTTCATCACAAAGTTCTAGTAACTTAGTGATGGTGACTGGAGAATTCTGTCAATCACTATCTTATCTGGAAGATTAACTCCCACTTGATTTAAGCGATTGAAGTACCCAGACAATCTGAGCACATGCTCACTAGTTGAGCGATTCTCCTCCATCTTTTAGCTATGGAACTTGTTGGAGACTTCATATCTCTCAACTCGGGTATTTGCTTGAAATATTAACTTCAATTCCTGGATCATCTCATATGGTCCATGACGTTCAAAACGTCTTTGAAGTCCCGATTCTAAGCCGTTAAGCATGGGGCACTAAACTATCAAGTAGTCATCATATTGAGCTAGCCAAACGTTCATAACGTCTGCATCTGCTCCTGCAATAGGTTTGTCACCTAGCGGTGCATTAAGGACATAATTCTTCTGTGCAGCAATGAGGATAAACCTCAGATCACGGATCCAATCCGCATCATTGCTACTAACATTTTTCAACACAGTTTTCTCTAGGAACATATCAAAATAAACATATGAAAGCAACAATGCAAGCTATTGATCTACAACATAATTTGCAAAATACTACCAGGACTAAGTTCATGATAAATTTAAGTTCAATTAATCATATTACTTAAGAACTCCCACTTAGACAGACATCTCTCTAGTCATCTAAGTGATCACGTGATCCAAATCAACTAAACCATGTCTGATCATCACGTGAGATGGAGTAGTTTCAATGGTGAACATCACTATGTTGATCATATCTACTATATGATTCACGTTCGACCTTTCGGTCTCCGTGTTCCGAGGCCATATCTGTATATGATAGGCTCGTCAGTTTAACCTGAGTATTCCGCGTGTGCAACTGTTTTGCACCCATTGTATTTGAACGTAGAGCCTATCACACCCGATCATCACGTGGTGTCTCAGCACGAAGAACTTTCGCAACGGTGCATACTCAGGGAGAACACTTCTTGATAATTAGTGAGAGATCATCTTAAAATGCTACCATCAAACTAAGCAAAATAAGATGTATAAAAGATAAACATCATATGCAATCAAAATATGTGACATGATATGGCCATGATCATCTTGCGCCTTTGATCTCCATCTCCAAAGTACTGTCATGATCTCTATCGTCACCGGCACGACACCATGATCTTCATCATCTTGATCTATATCAATGTGTCGTCACATGGTCGTCTCGCCAACTATTGCTCTTGCAACTATTGCTATCGCATAGCGATAAAGTAAAGCAATTATTTGGTGCTTGCATCTTATGCAAGAAAGAGACAACCATAGAGCTTCTGCCAGTCGCCGATAACTTTAACAAAACATGATCATCTCATACAACAACTTATATCTCATCACGTCTTGACCATATCACATCACAACATGCCCTGCAAAAACAAGTTAGACGTCCTCTACTTTGTTGTTGCAAATTTTACGTGGCTGCTACGGGCTTAGCAAGAACCGTTCTTACCTACGCATCAAAACCACAACGATGGTTCGTCAAGTTGGTGCTATTTTAACCTTCGCAAGGACCGGGCGTAGCCACACTTGATTCAGCTAAAGTTGGAGAAACAGACACCAGCTAGTCACCTGTGTGCAAAGCACGGCGGTAAAACCAGTCTCGCGTAAGCGTACGCGTAATGTCGGTCCGGGCCGCTTCATCCAACAATACCAATGAACCAAAGTATGACATGCTGGTAAGCAGTATGACTTGTATCGCCCACAACTCACTTGTGTTCTACTCGTGCATATAACATCAACGCATAAAACCTAGGCTCGGATGCCACTGTTGGGGAACGTAGTAATTTCAAAAAAAAATCTTACGCACACGCAAGATCATGGTGATGCATAGCAACGAGAGGGGAGAGTGTAGTCCACATGCCCTCGTAGACCGTAAGTGGAAGCGTTATGACAACGCGGTTGATGTAGTCGTACGTCTTCACGATCCGACCGATCCAAGTACCGAACGTACGGCACCTCCGAGTTTAGCACACGTTCAGCTCGATGACGATCCCCGGACTCCGATCCAGCAGGGTGTCGGGGATGAGTTCCGTCAGCATGACGGCGTGGTGACGATGATGATGTTCTACCGACGCAGGGCTTCGCCTAAGCACCGCTACGATATGAACGAGGTGGAATATGGTGGAGGGGGGCACCGCACACGGCTAAGGAACGATCACGAAGATCAAATTGTGTGTCTATGGGGTGCCCCCTACCCCCGTATATAAAGGAGTGGAGGAGGGGAGGGCCAGCCCTTCTCTATGGCGCGCCCTAGGGGAGTCCTACTCCCACCGGTAGTAGGATTCCCCCTTTCCTAGTCCAACTAGGAGTCCTTCCAAGTAGTAGGAGTAGGAGACAAGGAAGGGGAAGAGGGAAGGGAAGGAAGGAGGGGTGCGGCCCCTCCCCCTAGTCCAATTCGGACTAGGCCTTGGGGGCGCGCAGCTTGCCCTAGGCAGCCCCTCTCTCTTTCCCGTATGGCCCAATAAGGCCCAATACTTCTCCCGGCGAATTCCTGTAACTCTCCGGTACTCCGAAAAATACCCGAATCACTCGGAACCTTTCCGAAGTCCGAATATAATCGTCCAATATATCAATCTTTACGTCTCGACCATTTCGAGACTCCTCGTCATGTCTCCGATCTCATCCGGGACTCCGAACTCCTTCGGTACATCAAAACTCACAAACTCATAATATAACTGTCATCGAAACCTTAAGCGTGCGGACCCTACGGGTTCGAGAACTATGTAGACATGACCTAGAACTATTCTTGGTCAATAACCAATAGCGGAACCTGGATGCCCATATTGGCTCCTACATATTTACGAATATCTTTATCGGTCAAACCGCATAACAACATACTTTGTTCCCTTTATCATCGGTATGTTACTTGCCCGAGATTCGATCGTCGGTATCCAATACCTAGTTCAATCTCGTTACTGGCAAGTCTCTTTACTCGTTACGTAATGGATCATCCCGCAACTAACTCATTAGTCACATTGCTTGCAAGGCTTATAGTGATATGCATTACTGAGAGGGCCCAGAGATACCTCTCCGACAATCGGAGTGACAAAACCTAATCTCGAAATACGCCAACCCAACGTGTACCTTCGGAGACACCTGTAGTACTCCTTTATAATCACCCAGTTACGTTGTGACGTTTGGTAGCACCCAAAGTGTTCCTCCGGTAAACGGGAGTTGCATAATCTCATAGTTACAGGAACATGTATAAGTCATGAAGAAAGCAATAGCAATATACTAAACGATCAAGTGCTAGGCTAACGGAATGGGTCACGGCAATCACATCATTCTCCTAATGATGTGATCCCGTTAATCAAATGACAACTCTTTTGTCGTTGGCTAGGAAACTTAACCATCTTTGATTCACGAGCTAGTCAAGTAGAGGCATACTAGTGACACTATGTTTGTCTATGTATTCACACATGTATTATGTTTCCGGTTAATACAATTCTAGCATGAATAATAAACATTTATCATGAAATAAGGAAATAAATAATAACTTTATTATTGCCTCTAGGGCATATTTCCTTCAAATACATGTGTGAATGCATAGACCACAACAAGTCCCTAGTGAGCCTCTAGTTGACTAGCTCGTTGATCAACAGATAGTCATGGTTTCCTGACTATGGACATTGGATGTTATTGATACCGGGATCACATCATTAGGAGAATGATTTGATGGACAAGACCCAATCAAAAGCATAGCACAAAGATCGTGTAGTTCATTTTGCTAGAGCTTTTCCAAATGTCAAGTATCATTTCCTTAGACCATGAGATTGTGCAACTCCCGGATACCGTAGGAGTGCTTTGGGTGTGCCAAACATCACAAGTAACTGGGTGACTATAAAGGTACACTACGGGTATCTCCGAAAGTGTCTGTTGGGTTGGCACGAATCGAGACTGGGATTTGTCACTCCGTATGATGGTGAGGTATCTCTGGGCCCACTCGGTAATGCATCATCATAATGAGCTCAATATGACCAAGTGTCTGGTCACGGGATCATGCATTACGGTACGAGTAAAATGACTTGCCGTTAACGAGATTGAACGAGGTATTGGGATACCGACGATCGAGTCTCGGGCAAGTAACGTACCGATTAACAAAGGGAATTGTATACGAGATTGATTGAATCCTCGACATCGTGGTTCATCCGATGAGATCATCGAGGAGTATGTGGGATCCAACATGGGTATCCAGATCCCGCTGTTGGTTATTGACCGGAGAGGCGTCTCGATCATGGGCCACCTATCTCGGAGGGCCCCGTGGGCTGAAGTGGGGAGGGGAACCAGCCCCTGGTGGGCTGGTGCGCCCCCCCTTGGGCCTCCCTGCGCCTAGGGTTGGAAACCTAGGGTGGGGGCGCCTCCACTTGCCTTGGGGGCAAGCACCCCCCTGGCCGCCGCCCCCCTTGGAGATCTCATCTCCTAGGGCCGGTGCCCCCCCTAGGGGTCCTATATAAAGAGGGGGGAGGGAGGGCAGCCGCACCCCAAGTCTTGGCGCCTCCCTCTCCCCTGCTACACCTCCCCCTCTCGCAGAAGCTTGGCGAAGCCCTGCCGTGATTGTGCTGCATCCACCACCACGCCGTCGTGCTGCTGGATCTTCATCAACCTCTCCTTCCCCCTTGCTGGATCAAGAAGGAGGAGATGTCTTCCCAACCGTACGTGTGTTGAACGCGGAGGTGCCATCCGTTCGGCGCTAGGATCTCCGGTGATTTGGATCACGACGAGTACGACTCCCTCAACCCCGTTCTCTTGAACGCTTCCGCACGCGATCTACAAGGGTATGTAGATGCACTCCCCTCTCTCCTTGCTAGATGAGTCCATAGATTGATCTTGGTGAATGTAGGAAAAATTTTATTTTATGCAACGTTCCCCAACAGTGGTATCAGAGCTAGGTCTATGCGTAGTTACTATGCACGAGTAGAACACAAAGCAGTTGTGGGCATAGATGTTGTTAATTTTCTTGCCACTACTAGTCTTATCTTGCTTCGGCGGCATCGTGGGATGAAGCGGCCCAGACCGACCTTACACGTACACTTACGTGAGACAGGTTCCACCTACTGACATGCACTAGTTGCATAAGGTGGCTAGCGGGTGTCTGTCTCTCCCACTTTAGTTGGAGCGGATTCGATGAAAAGGTTCCTTATGAAGGGTAAATAGAAATTGGCATATCACATTGTGGTTTTACGTAGGTAAGAAACGTCCTTGCTAGAACACCTATAGAAGCCACGTAAAAACTTGCAACAACAATTAGAGTACGTCTAACTTGTTTTGCAGCAAGTGTTTTTGTGATGTGATATGGCCAAAGGATGTGATGAATGATATATGTGATGTATGAGATGATCATGTTCTTGTAATAGGAATCACGACTTGCATGTCGATGAGTATAACAACCGGCAGGAGCCATAGTAGTTGTCTTTATTTTTTGTATGACCTGCGTGTCATTGAAGAACGCCATGTAAATTACTTTACTTTATTGCTAAACGTGTTAGCCATAGAAGTAGAAGTAGTCTTTGGCGTGACAACTTCATGAAGACACGATGATGGAGATCATGATGATGGAGATCATGGTGTCGTGTCGGTGACGAAGATGATCATGGCGCCCCGAAGATGGAGATCAAAGGAGCAATATGATATTGGCCATATCATGTCACTATTTGATTGCATGTGATGTTTATCATGTTTTACATCTTATTTGCTTAGAACGACAGTAGCTTAAATAAGATGATCCCTCGAAATAATTTCAAGAAAAGTGTTCCCCCTAACTGTGCACCGTTGCGAAGGTTCATTGTTTCGAAGCACCACGTGATGATCGGGTGTGATAGATCCTAACGTTCGAATACAACGGGTCTAAGCCAGATTTACACACGCAATACACTTAGGTTGACTTGACGAGCCTAGCATGTACAGACATGGCCTCGGAACACGGAAGACCGAAAGGTCGAGCATGAGTCGTATAGAATATACGATCAACATGAAGATGTTCACCGATGTTAACTAGTCCGTCTCACGTGATGATCTGACACGGCCTAGTTGGCTCGGATCATGTTTCACTTAGATGACTAGAGGGATGTCTGTCTAAGTGGGAGTTCATTGAATAATTTGATTAGATGAACTTAATTATCATGAACTTAGTCTAAAACCTTTGCAAAATGTCTTGTAGATCAAATGGCCAACGCTCATGTCCACCTCAACTACAACGCGTTCCTAGAGAAAACCAAGCTGAAAGATGATGGCAGCAACTATACGGATTGGGTCCGGAACCTGAGGATCATCCTCATAGCTGCCAAGAAAGTTTATGTCCTAGAAGCGCCGCTAGGTGAAGCACCAATCCCAGAGAACCAAGACGTTATGAACGCTTGGCAGTCTCGTGCTGATGATTACTCCCTCGTTCAGTGCGGCATGCTTTACAGCTTAGAACCGGGGCTCCAAAAGCGTTTTGAGCAACACGGAGCATATGAGATGTTCGAAGAGCTGAAAATGGTTTTCCAAGCTCATGCCCGGGTCGAGAGATATGAAGTCTTCGACAAGTTCTTCAGCTGTAAGATGGAGGAAAACAGTTCTGTTAGTGAGCACATACTCAAGATGTCTGGGTTGCACAACCGCTTGACTCAGCTGGGAGTTAATCTCCCGGATGACGCGGTCATTGACAGAATCCTCCAGTCGCTCCCACCAAGCTACAAGAGCTTTGTGATGAACTTCAATATGCAGGGGATGGAAAAGACCATTCCTGAGGTATATTCAATGCTGAAATCAGCAGAGGTAGAGATCAAAAAGGAACATCAAGTGTTGATGGTGAATAAAACCACTAAGTTCAAGAAAGGCAAGGGTAAGAAGAACTTCAAGAAGGACGGCAAGGGAGTTGCCGCGCCCGATAAGCCAGTTGCCGAGAAGAAGTCAAACAATGGACCCAAGCCTGAGACTGAGTGCTTTTATTGCAAGGGAAGTGGTCACTGGAAGCGGAACTGCCCCAAGTACTTAGCGGACAAGAAGGCCAGCAAAACCAAAGGTATATGTGATATACATGTAATTGATGTGTACCTTTCCAGTGCTCGTAGTAGCTCCTGGGTATTTGATACCGGTGCGGTTGCTCATATTTATAACTCAAAGCAGGAGCTGCGAAGTAAGCGGAGACTGGCGAAGGACGAGGTGACGATGCGCGTCGGGAATGGTTCCAAGGTCGATGTGATCACCGTCGGCACACTACCTCTACATTTACCCACGGGATTAGTTTTAAACCTCAATAATTGTTATTTAGTACCAGCTTTGAGCATGAACATTGTATCAGGATCTCGTTTAATTCGAGACGGCTACTCATTTAAATCTGAGAATAATGGTTGTTCTATTTATATGAGTGATATGTTTTATGGTCATGCCCCGCTCGTAATGGTTTATTCTTAATGAATCTCGAGCGTAATGTTACACATATTCATAGTGTGAATACCAAAAGATGTAAAGTTGATAACGATAGTCCCACATACTTGTGGCACTACCGCCTTGGTCACATTGGTGTCAAGCGCATGAAGAAGCTCCATGCTGATGGACTTTTAGAGTCTCTAGATTATGAATCGTTTGACACATGTGAACCATGCCTCATGGGCAAAATGACCAAGACTCCGTTCTCCGGAACGATGGAGCGAGCAACCAACTTATTGGAAATCATACATACTGATGTGTGCGGTCCAATGAGCGTTGGGGCTCGTGGAGGATATCGTTATGTTCTCACTCTCACTGATGACTTGAGTAGATATGGGTATGTCTACTTAATGAAACACAAGTCTGAGACCTTTGAAAATTTCAAGGAATTTCATAATGAGGTAGAGAATCAACGTGACCGAAAGATAAAGTTCTTACGATCAGATCGTGGGGGTGAATATTCAAGTCACGAATTTGGTATGCACTTAAGGAAATGTGGGTCGTTTCACAACTCACGCCGCCTGGAACACCTCATCGAAATGGTGTGTCCGAACATCGTAATCGCACTCTATTGGATATGGTGCAATCTATGTTGTCACTTACCGATTTACCGCTATCATTTTGGGAATACGCACTAGAGACAGCTACATTCTCTTTAAATAGGGCACCGTCTAAATCCGTTGAGACAACACCATATTAATTATGGTTTGGGAAGAAACCTAAGTTGTCGTTTCTAAAAGTTTGGGGATGCGATGCTTATGTCAAGAAACTTCAACCTGAGAAGCTCGAACCCAAGTCGGAAAAATGCGTCTTTATAGGATACCCTAAGGAAACCATTGGGTATACCCTCTACTTAAGATCCGAGGGTAAGATCTTTGTTGCCAAGAACGGGTCCTTTCTGGAGAAAGAGTTTCTCTCGAAAGAATTAAGTGGGAGGAAAGTAGAGCTTGATGAAGTACTACCTCTTGAAACGGTAAGTAGCGCACTCAGGAAGATGTTCCTGTGGTGCCTGCACCGACAAGAGAGGAGGTTAATGATGATGATCAAGATACTTCGGATCAAGCTCCTGCTGAACTTCGAAGGTCCACAAGGACACGTTCCGCACCAGAGTGGTACGGCAACCCTGTCTTGGAAATCATGTTGTTAGACAACGGTGAACCTTCGAACTATGAAGAAGCCATGGCGGGCCCAAATTCTAACAAATGGCTTGAAGCCATGCAATCCGAGATAGGATCCATGTATGAAAACAAAGTATGGACTTTGACAGACTTGCCCGATGATCGGCGAGCGATAGAAAACAAATGGATCATTAAGAAGAAGACGGACGCGAATGGTAATGTCACCATATATAAAGCTCGACTTGTCGCTAAGGGTTATCGACAAGTTCAAGGGATTGACCTCAATGAGACATTCTCTCCCATAGCGAAGCTGAAGTCCGTCCGAATCATGTTAGCAATTGCCGCATACTATGATTATGAGATATGGCAAATGGACGTCAAAACGGCATTCCTTAACGGCAATCTTAAGGAAGAACTGTATATGATGCAGCCGGAAGGTTTTGTCGACCCTAAGAATGCTAACAAGGTATGCAAGCTCCAGCGCTCCATCTATGGGCTGGTGCAAGCATCTCGGAGTTGGAACATTTGCTTTAATGAGATGATCAAAGTGTTTGGGCTTATGCAGACTTATGGAGAAGCCTGCTTTTACAAGAAGGTGAGTGGGAGCTCTGTAGCATTTCTCATATTATATGTGGATGACATACTTTTCATGGGAAATGATATAGAACTTTTGGACAGCATTAAGGCCTACTTGAATAAGTGTTTGTCAATGAAGGACCTTGGAGAAGCTGCTTACATATTAGGCATCAAATTCTATAGAGATAGATCAAGACGCCTCATAGGTCTTTCACAAAGCACATACCTTGATAAGATATTGAAGAAGTTCAATATGGATCAGTCCAAGAAGGGGTTCTTGCCTGTGTTGCAACGTGTAAAATTGAACTCGGCTCAATGCCCGACCACGGTAGAAGATAGAGAAAAGATGAGTGTCGTCCCCTATGCCTCAGCCATAGGGTCTATCATGTATGCCATGACCTGTACCAGACCTGATATAAACCTTGCCGTAAGTTTGGTAGGAAGGTACCAAAGTAATCCCGGCATGGAACACTGGACAGCGGTCAAGAACATCCTTAAGTACCTGAAAAGGACTAAGGATATGTTTCTCGTATATGGAGGTGATTAAGAGCTCGTCGTAAAGGGGTACGTCGACGCTAGCTTTGACACAGATCTGGATGACTCTAAGGCACAAACCGGATACGTGTATATTTTGAATGGTGGGGCAGTAAGCTGGTGCAGTTGCAAGCAGAGCGTCGTGGCGGGATCTACATGTGAAGCGGAGTACATGGCAGCCTCGGAGGCAGCGCATGAAGCTATCTGGGTGAAGGAGTTCATCACCGACCTAGGAGTTATACCCAATGCGTCGGGGCCGATCACACTCTTCTGTGACAACACTGGAGCTATTGCACTTGCCAAGGAACCCAGGTTTCACAAGAAGACCAGGCACATCAAGCGTCGCTTCAACTCCATTCGTGAAAATGTTCAAGATGGAGACATAGATATTTGTAAAGTACATACGGATCTGAATGTAGCAGATCCGTTGACTAAACCTCTCCCTAGAGCAAAACATGATCAACACCAGAATGCAGTGGGTGTTCAATACATCATAATGTAACTAGATTATTGACTCTAGTGCAAGTGGGAGACGGTTGGAAATATGCCCTAGAGGCAATAATAAAATGGTTATTATTATATTTCTTTGTTCATGATAATTGTCTATTGTTCATGCTATAATTGTATTATCCGGAAATCGTAATACATGTATGAATGCATAGACCACAACAAGTCCCTAGTGAGCCTCTAGTTGACTAGCTCGTTGATCAACAGATAGTCATGGTTTCCTGACTATGGACATTGGATGTTATTGATAATGGGATCACATCATTAGGAGAATGATGTGATGGACAAGACCCAATCATAAGCATAGCACAAAGATCGTGTAGTTCGTTTCGCTAGAGCTTTTCCAAATGTCAAGTATCATTTCCTTAGACCATGAGATTGTGCAACTCCCGGATACCATAGGAGTGCTTTGGGTGTGCCAAACGTCACAACGTAACTGGGTGACTATAAAGGTACACTACGGGTATCTCCAAAAGTGTCTGTTGGGTTGGCACGAATCGAGACTGGGATTTGTCACTCCGTATGACGGAGAGGTATCTCTGGGCCCACTCGGTAATGCATCATCATAATGAGCTCAATGTGACCAAGTGTCTGGTCACGGGATCATGCATTACGGTACGAGTAAAGTGACTTGCCGGTAATGAGATTGAACGAGGTATTGGGATACCGACGATCGAGTCTCGGGCAAGTAACGTACCGATTGACAAAGGGAATTGTATACGAGATTGATTGAATCCTCGACATCGTGGTTCATCCGATGAGATCATCGAGGAGTATGAGGGATCCAATGGTATCCAGATCCCGCTGTTGGTAATTGACCGGAGAGGCGTCTCGGTCATGTCTGCATGTCTCCTGAACCCGTAGGGTCTACACACTTAAGGTTCAGTGACGCTAGGGTTGTAGAGATATGAGTATGCAGTAACCCGAAAGTTGTTCGGAGTCCCGGATGAGATCCCGGACGTCACGAGGAGTTCCGAAATGGTCCATAGGTGAAGAATTATATATAGGAAGTGCAGTTTCGGCCATCGGGAAAGTTTCGGGGGTCATTGGTATTGTACCGGGACCACCGGAAGGGTCCCGGGGATCCATCGAGTGGGGCCACCTATCCCGGAGGGCCCCGTGTGCTGAAGTGGGGAGGGGAACCAGCCCCTGGTGGGCTGGTGCGCCCCCCCCTTGGGCCCCCCTGCGCCTAGGGTTGGAAACCCTAGGGTGGGGGGGCGCCTCCACTTGCCTTGGGGGCAAGCCACCCCCCTGG
This sequence comes from Triticum timopheevii, assembly GCA_963921465.1. Taxonomy (NCBI): domain Eukaryota; kingdom Viridiplantae; phylum Streptophyta; class Magnoliopsida; order Poales; family Poaceae; genus Triticum; species Triticum timopheevii. Next base: position 551,946,359 of record OY997272.1, on the reverse strand, counting down.
CCGCCGCCCCCCTTGGAGATCTCATCTCCTAGGGCAGGTGCCCCCTAGGGGGCCTATATAAAGAGGGGTGGAGGGAGGGCAGCCGCACCCCAAGTCTTGGTGCCTCCCTCTCCCCCGCTACACCTCTCCCTCTCGCAGAAGCTTGGCAAAGCCCTGCCGTGATCGTGCTGCATCCACCACCATGCCATCGTCCTGCTGGATATTCATCAACCCCTCCTTCCCCCTTGCCCACAACTCACTTGTGTTCTACTCGTGCATATAATATCTACGCATAAAACCAGGCACGGATGCCACTGTTGGGGAACGTAGTAATTTCAAAAAAATTCCTACGCACACACAAGATCATGGTGATGCATAGCAACGAGAGGGGAGAGTGTTGTCCACGTACCCTCGTAGACCGAAAGCGGAAGCGTTAGAACAACGCGGTTGATGTAGTCGTACGTCTTCACGGCCCGACCGATCAAGCACCGAAACTACGGCACCTCCGAGTCCTAGCACACGTTCAGCTCGATGACGTCCCTCGAACTCCGATCCAGCCGAGTGTCGAGGGAGAGTTCCGTTAGCACGACAACATGATGACGATCTTGATGTTCTACCGTTGCAGGGCTTCGCCTAAGCACCGCTACAATATTATCGAGGAGGACTATAGTGGAAGGGGGCACCGCACACGGCTAAGAGATCAAGAGATCAATTGTTGTTGTCTCTAGAGGTGCCCCCTGCCCCCGTATATAAAGGAGCAAGGGGGGAGGCAGCCTGCCAAGAGGAGGGCGCGCCAAGGGGTGAGTCCTACTCCCACCGGGAGTAGGACTCCTCCTTTCCTTGTTGGAGTAGGAGAGAAGGAAAGAGGAGGAGAGGGAAAAGGAAAAGGGGGCTGCACCCGTTGTCCAATTCAGACCAGAGGGGGGCGCAGGCCTCCTTCCTTTTGGCCTCTCTCCTCTATTCCCGTATGGCCCAATAAGGCCCATATACTCCCGGCGAATTCTCGTAACTCTCCGGTACTCCAAAAAATACCCGAATCACTCGGAACCTTTCCGAAGTCCGAATATAGTCGTCCAATATATCGATCTTTACGTCTCGACCATTTAGAGACTCCTCGTCATGTCCCCGATCTCATCCGGGACTTCGAACTCCTTCGGTACAAAACTCATAAACTCATAATAAAATTGTCATCGAAACCTTAAGCGTGCGGACCCTACGGGTTCGAGAACTATGTAGACATGACCGAGAACCGTTTCCGGTCAATAACCAATAGCGGAACCTGGATGCTCATATTGGCTCCTACATATTCTACGAAGATCTTTATCGGTCAAACCGCATAACAACATACGTTGTTCTCTTTGTCATCGGTATGTTACTTGCCCGAGATTTGATCGTCGGTATCTCAATACCTAGTTCAATCTCATTACCGTTAAGTCTATTTACTCGTTACGTAATGCATCATCCCGTAACCAACTCATTGGCCACATTGCTTGCAAGGCTTATAGTGATGTGCATTACCGAGAGGGCCCAGAGATACCTCTCCGACAATCGGAGTGACAAATCCTAATCTCGAAATACGCCAACTCAACATGTACCTTTGAAGACACCTGTAGAGGTCCTTTATAATCACCCAGTTACGTTGTGACGTTTGGTAGCACACAAAGTGTTCCTCCGGTAAACGGGAGTTGCATAATCTCATAGTCATAGGAACATGTATAAGTCATGAAGAAAGCAAAAGCAACATACTAAACGATCAAGTGCTAAGCTAACGGAATGGGTCAAGTCAATCACATCATTCTCCTAATGATGTGATCCCGTTAATCAAATGACAACTCATGTCTATGGCTAGGAAACATAACCATCTTTGATTAATGAGCTAGTCAAGTAGAGGCATACTAGTGACACTATGTTTGTCTACGTATTCACACATGTATTATGTTTCCGGTTAATACAATTCTAGCATGAATAATAAACATTTATCATGAAATAAGGAAATAAATAATAACTTTATTATTTCCTCTAGGGCATATTTCCTTCATTTTCAGATGGACAGAGGAAAACATCCTATAAAGCAGGGTTTGCACATTGTTTGGTTACCGTATATAGGTTAGCTGTATGAGGCAACAAATTTTGACCCGTTGTTCGGTTGGTCGCATAGCATTAAAAGCACATAGGACACGTTGTTTGTGCTATCACCACTTCTCACTAGTGGTGACCTTAACACACACAGTCTTAATCGTTTCACTCATAGCTACAAAACAAATTACGGTTCATCCTAACTACTATCAAATGGCAGTACACATTATTAAGACTCAGGCTGCAAGTGGGACTGATGTGGGAGTCCCACCAGGCCCACTTAGTCCCACCAAGGTTTGGTGGGTGATAACTAACAACCACCCACTAAAACTTAGGTGGATTAGCTGGGCATAAGTGGGGTTCCACAACAAACTTACATAGCTGCTGTCAAGGAGGGAGTTCGCCTGGTCCAAGATCCTGGACGAGCGGTTTAGGGACGGGACACAGCACTCGAGGTGGTCAAGGAGGAGGCACACCGCCCTCATGGCGTAGCGCAAGTGTTCACCGGCGCCGGTGGTCGGGGCCGGCCGCCGTGTGATCACTACGTCCAACAACTGGTCATGTGAGAGAGCAGCGGAGTCCAGGTGTCGTCACGGAGGCCAAGGCGAGGAAGCGCTGGAGGTCTATGCGCGCGTCGTCGAATTCCTGGACGGCAATGTCTGGCGCCGTCGCCGCCTCGCCTGGAGTAGCGTCATGATCTCCAGCATGTGGCTACACTCGTCGCGGAAGCCGACGGCGGCGCTCTCCATTGAGCGGAGCCTGGCCGCGTAGATGCTGGTCTCCCACGTCGCCATTTTTACCGTAAACTAGTACAATGTATTTCTATGGGAAACTTGGAGCCATGAGAAGATGCACAGGGTTCTTTATATAGCATTCTCGACTAGTAGCAGTGGGCCTGCGAGGAATCAAAATTGATACATCCGGCGACATGGGGGGCAGGTTTGGGGCGGCGACATGGGGGTTGGGTTGGGGCTGTCGGCGACCTGGGACATGGGTTGGGGCTGCCGGCGACCTGGGGTCGGGGTTGGGGCTGCCGGCGTTCTGGCCATTGCGTACTGCGCTGGGAGTCCATCATCGGCAGGGACGGAAGGAGGAAGGATGCGGCGGCGGCGAGCATCGACCAGCGGCGGTGGGAGTCCAACGGCGGTGGGCATGGGAGCGCATCTGAGCCGCGTCGCTTCCTCTTTTCTGTTCCACGAGAGTCAACGGCAATGGATTAAGTGGGTTAAGTGGGTTCCCAATGGTTTAATGGAGGTACCCCACTTAATTTTATTTTTGTCCAGTGGGAGCTCATTAAAGCATTTTAAGTGGGATGGGATAATAAGTCCCACCAAACCCCCGCTCCCACCTACAACCTGAATTAAGACCCAAATGGCTGGATGGGGGAAGTTCATCATCCCTCCTCTTCCTCTTACCTCTTCTGTTGTTGTTGTTGTTGTTGTTCCTCTTCGTCTTCCTCTTTTGTTGCTGCTCTTACTCTTCTTCTTCTTCTTCAGATCGTTGTCTAACCTCTGTTATCCCACATTGCCTGTGCCCACTCCAGCCTTTTGTTCTTCCAGGCTTCGTTGTCAAATGCCTCAACACCATCGCCACTGAGGTCAAGATCGTTAGGTGTCACCTCTTCCTCCTCGGGCACAAGTTCATCAACACCCCATTGGAGGATCCAGTTATGTAGAATGCAACATGCAAGAACAAGCTTGACCGGGTAGGGTAAGGGTGGAATGTCTTCTAATCCAGGATTTTAAACCTGTTCTTTAGAGCTCCGAATGCCCTCTCAACTGTTACTCTAAGGCTAGAGTGTCTGAGATTGAACAGTTCCTGAGGAGTCCTAGGATAGTTCTTACCAGAGAACCTGTTCAGATGGTACCTAGTTTTCCTGAAGGGTGGAAGAACACCTGGCCGACATGCATAGCTAGCATCTCCTAGGTAGAACTTGCCATCAGGGATGTTGATGCCATAAGGACGATTGATGTTGTCACTGAGTATGTTAGCATCATGTGATGACCCTTCCCAGCCAGCCAGCACATAGGTGAACTTTAGATCAAAGTCAACAGCAGCAAGCACATTCTGGCTTGTGTAGTGCTTCCTCCCCCTAAATGTTGCAGTTTGTGACCTCGGCACTCTGGCAGTGACATGAGTATCATCTATTTCCCCAATGCAATCCTGAAACAGCAATACAATATTGTGTTAGTTCTCACCTTGAACTATCCAAGCATATCAAGCAATGAACTACATACTGCAATGCTCACCTTGAAGTATGGATACCATATTGGGCTTGTGCGAATCTTGGTAGGAGTCCAGCCAGTTGGTGACTTGATCATCTCTCCTCTGAGCTCCCCAACAGCGTACAACACTTGCTTAAAGCACCTTGAGATGGTCTCCATTGACCTCCTGAACATGTTGTGGATAACCCTGAACCTATGGTTAAGGCCAACAATATGAAGGAACATGATGACTTGCTCTTTCACACTGGTGTGGATGCTATCTTCTAGCAGCCCCCTGGTCCTGAAGGTCTGAACAAGTCTGGCAAATGGTGCTCTTTTCATTCTAAGCATCCACGGAGCATGTGTGTCATTGCAGTTGGATATGTAGTTCAGATTAGCGATCCTCTCCTGCTCCCGCATAAGCATTCGAGCATATCTGATGACAGGTCTCTCAACACGACGAACAACTCGCTTGTGCATGAACATGACCCATGCCTGAATCACAGCTATCAATGCTCCTGCCTGAAGTACCAGCCGCATCCGTGCGTCCATAACCTAGTCTATATCGAAGGTGCGTTGAGAAACGGGGAAATTGATGCTACACCTTGCCTAACGGCCTAACAACGCACTTAACATAGGGGGAGAGGAGGTGTTGCTTGCCGGCATTAGACACGAGGACGACAAAGGAGGGGGGACGGTGGCCAAATGGAAGGGCAACATCAGCTCTTACTGTCGGATCTGCCGCCGCCGCCGCTTGCATAGATCCGAGTCGCCGTCGCCGATGGTGGTGAGGCTAGAGGAAGTCGTTGTCCTAGAGGCAGCGGTGACTGAATAAATGGGTGAGGGTGAGCCTAGATTTAGCATCGTGCCGCCGCGCCTGATTTCCATCTCCCGCCACCCCCACTCGCTTTCGCCTTGCCCTCCCCCCCCCCTCCCCCGGCGTGCGAGCCAGGCTAAGGACTTCTTTAAGCTTTGTGCGGATGCGAGCAAGCCCACTGCATTCGCCACCAAACGCACATCTCGTGGTCCAAGTGGGCCTGGTTGCGATTTTGTGGGCAACCAAACGCATCCTTAGGCTCGCATCTTACTTACACCAACTGGTCTCTAAGAGTGTTTTCATCCAATCCAAAAGCATAGAAGGCCACTATGGAATATATATTTTACATCTTTACAAGGCCACAAACAGTAATCGAGGCAAAATTAATGATATTTCCTTGTTAGCAACATGTTTAATACTTGCATGCATGTAGTCATAATGACATACAACCGTTTCCTTGCATGCATGCGACGTTTTAATGATCCCAGTAAATGAAAAGAAAAGCCGACTTGTAAAGCAGACATTAAATTTTACATTGATACATGTAATCTAAGTTTGTAGCTTTGTATATAAAAATGGATGGAGTAACTTTTTTGTTTGTTAAGAATGTCGTGTCTAACCCACATAAACACAATGAGCCCAGTCAATTCATACAGCTAGACATCACGGGCACCTTTAACTCGGCGTCTTGGATTTATTGACTGGAAGTTGGGAGATGTGCGGATTTTGGCATCTGGTGGTGTGATATCATTTGTCTGCTCCGGGCTACTACTTTCTCCTAGGTCATGGCTAATGGGGAACTGGGCCCGAGATTCTTTCACCGACGAGGCATCAGACAAGGCGACCCTCTCTCCCCGATGCTCTTCAAGATCGCAATGTTCCCTCCACTAGTTGTTCAACAAAGCTTGCTCGGTTGGCACACTTACCCCAATTCAGCTGCCAACTTCACTTCTGCGGGTCACGCTCTACACAGATGATGCAATAAGTCATGGGCATATCTTGTGGTTGAAACTTCACTTTTGCTAGACTTGTTGGGGACATTTCAACATGATATCCCAAATTCCACATGCCACGCATCCCAATTTAAATGTGATGACATGATAATACAAGCCGATGCAATGTAGATTTTATAGATAAATGAATTTGCAGAAACAGACCACTGCATTGCCATGCATAATGAAAAGAATATGTTTAATTCACTTTATCTATATCGTCTTTGTGATACATTGATGCACTGCTCAATATATCTTTTTCCGAAAGTGTCTTGTGTTATGTTACCAAAATATCCCATAAGAGAAGCTGCCTCCCTCCTAGATAACACAACAATTCCACTAAACTCAATCCGCCAATAACTTCTCGCTGGAATTATCGAACATTTGTACAGTGCGTTTTGCAGAATAAATGATATCAAAAATTGCTTGACAGAATAAAGCCAGGAGCGTGAGCCTTTCCTGGCATTTGCTATATTCTTCCTGTTGTCTACAAAATTGTCACGTTAGTGCAACCTAGAGGGAGATTTGCACGACCAAATGAACAATCAAGAATGACAGACCCGAGCTGTGCCATCACAAAAACAGAGTTGGGAAATCTTTTACCCTGCCTTGAGAAGAACCTATGATCTCTTTACAACTGCGACCGCAAAGTGGGGGTGGTGCGTAAACTCAAACGAAATCCTCAGTTTCGGGTCGCTAGCACCGACGTGGTTGATGATGTTTAGGGCTATCCTATTGTGCTCGGCAACCTGTTCAATCTGGCGGAGCTCCGCAAGCTTTTCTGGTTCGCTCGCAAAACTACCTTTCAAGGAGGGGATGATCTTCTGGATTTCCTTGAAAAAGTTGTATTTCATTACGTCCTGTGAAAAATATTGCACGGTTAGGTTCAAATAAGCAGAGGAAAAGACTAGTGAAAGGGGGAGTTCCAAGGCTGAGTACTGACTGCCATGTGTGCCTGGGCGGCCGCTTCCTGAAAACTGTAGTAGGTAATGCACTCGGGGATTTGTGCTTTCTGGAGAAGATCGAAATGCTGCATGAATCTCTGCAAAGAGTGGTTCAAGATTCGTCAAAGTCGTCTAAAGACATGTTAAGAAGGATATCGGAATTCACAAACACTAAATCTGACCCACCTCTTGTTCAGTATTGAAGACACTCGGTAACTGGAATGACTTGCTTTCCTTTCTCAGGGCAGCCAGCAACTGCATTAGCAAACAGAAAAATGTTGTTTAGTTGCAACAGGGAACGGTGGGACTTTCTCTGTCCGGAAATACTTGAAATGGATGTATCTAGATGTATTTAGAACTAAAATACATCTAGATACATCCATTTCAATGACAAGTATTTCCGGACGGAGGGAGTATATTATTATAATCTACGCTCTGTGACTGTTCTACGTTGCCGGGGAGGGAGGGGGCATTAGTGCCATATGTACCATTGAAAGTCCTTCTGATAATAGAACATAGCACTGAAGCAATAAACATGAAGGAGGAAATGGTGCATCTCGTACAGAGTCCTTTGAGTGATCCTTCTTCTTTTTCCCTTTTCTTCGCGCTGAACCAATAACAATAAGGACCATTTAGAAACCAACCTACTAAGAGAATATTGATAAAGATGGCATGGTATTTTATAGAAACTGGGTAGGAAACAACATCAAATGAATTTTCTCCATAATGGTTGTTACCACTTACCAGTAACAATATATGAATATTATAACCAAATATACCCCCAAAACAGGAGGTTTTGATTTGATGTAATTACATATTTCATTCTGTCTAATCTCCTTTTCAACTTCAGGATGGCAATGTGAGCTTATTTATTTATAAACTGTCTCCCGTTTGAATTCTGCAATTTATTTTCCTGTAGTCTTCTTGTTCTCTTAATTCTATTGTTTCCCAAATGGATTCTAAGAGGCAGATACATGAAGCAGTAAGATGCACAACATGCAACTCAAACCATCAAGGTGCTGACATATCTGATAGACATCCAGAATGCTACATGGTCATTTTTTTAATATCGACAACCCTTCTAGATTGGAAATCTACAAGCACATCATCTACCTGTAAGTCTAGTGACAATAATCTAACAAAAATTCTGAACAGGCATGATAACTTACAGTTTTCATTGCTAGCAAGGATTCGTAACTGCATCTTCTCTATCAGCTTTATAAACACCACATGCATATACCAGTACACCATACAGTATTCACTCGGAGAATAGAGGTCAAGCTCAAAACCCAATATGAGAAACCGAGAAGCAATCCAGTATGTATGTTCTTGAGACCAAACAAGTAGTTGCTTTGATACTCTCATGCACATGTTCTGCACCACCAACAAAACAATGTCAAAATATATGACAACTGATTACTACAGCAAGCACTTGAAACCAGAGATACCTCATCGGCCAAGACATTTCTAGTTTCACCAAACTCTCTTTTCAATGCAAGCTCCAGCTGCAATATGTATGGGTACAAAACAATATAAGTGTAAGATCTAGAGATGACCAATGGTCAAACTGTCACAATCATAGAATGCTCGGTCTCAAACTATTATAGAAGTATAATCATCATAAGCCCTTAACAGTTGGCTGAATAACAGTAGAATTAAAAAAACAGGGCACATTTGACACTACCAAAATTACTGCTTTCCCATGTGTGATTGATCCCTTTCTTTCACCTTGTCATAGTCCTAGTAGGGCATTCCTCTATTATTACTCAAGAATCAAGTTACTAACAGTGACAGAAACATGCAAGTGCTCAGTACCATGACGAAGTGAATACTCACTCAACCCAGTAGGGAAAGGTTAATTCAGAAATCCAGTTTTCCTTTTCTGCATGATTATGAAAGATATAGTGGCATTCATAGCTGACATAGCAATAACCAATTTTAGAGACAGAACTGCAGGTTAGCATGAAACTGCATTCACAATTTCACTAGCTAAGTGTGTTTGATCCAAGGTAAGTTTCGCTAGCTAAGTGTGTTTGATCCAGGGTCATGTTAGAAAACAAAGCAAGAAGACAGGTATTAATGATGTTTAACTTGTGGGAAACAGCAAAAGGGAGCAAGTAGAAAATTGTATGTGTAACAAACCTGTATGGAAATGGTACTCCAATCCTGCAAGCTCTTCCCAAGCTTGCGCCGTTGCCATGCAGTGTTTGTACAGAGAATTTTGAGCAAGTTGATAACCAACTACAAGGTCATTAATGCACTTAATCAATGATATGCACGGAACTCCAGATATTTATTTTTATGACTACATGAGTAATATATATGACGTAAAGGTTGAAAAAGGAATAATCCTGGTGGCTGACCTGACCTAGCTGCACTACAAACTCATTCGACTGGAATTCCTTATCTCCTATAATATCCGGTAATGACAAAGCCCTTGAAATTACATCGCAAAACAAGTCTCGCCCATAAAGCTTGCCATCTTGAACCAATAAAGTCTGTTTCAATGGATTTTCACATCATTGTTAATGTAAGTGGGAAACAACAAACTATAACATAAGTAACTCACTGAATACATATTTGCCAGGATGAGACTTAGGATTGGGAAACAAATCATATTTCTACATGAGAGGGCCTAATGGAACAGAAAATGAGCCAGCTAGCAGCAATTCAGTGTTACAACATAAATGAATCCTTTACTGGACTAAGAATACCTCAAAGCTATTTATATACCACTGAGGGATCAATTTATAAAGAAAAATAGTAATGAAACAGCAGTCTCCTAAAAATCAGTTATGGGTATAGGAACGAAACAAAGAAGGACACTCATAAAGTTGAAGTTCCCAAATCATACCAAATGAGAAACAAAATCCAAGAGTAGCACTTACTGCATAACTACAACGTATGACATACTACACAACCACAGAAAGCAATGGTTCATAACCAAATTTGTAGAACAATCAGTTAAAGAACAGTTCATACACATAAACAAATACAATTAAAAACAGATGTCATACGTAAATGATAGAATCTACAAAACCTTTTCTATATCTAACATAGCAGACAGATATTAGTCATTTTTTGCTATCCAGGGGAAATAAAACACTAGCGTCAGATGAGTCAAAACATCTACAGCATAACAGTGATAAAGATGGCCCTTGAAGCATGTCAGTGTGACCCACCTGAAGAAATGCTCTAGGAACCAAATCAGGTACAGATTTTTGGAACTGTGCAATGAAGTGAAGAACATTCTCAAGCACGGGATCAAGCGACAGAGCACAGATGATATCTAGATCATGCAGAAGCTTCTCAAAGTACCTAATTGCCTGCAACAATGAAGTTGACTCAATGCTTATGAAGTTGAAAAGGAGTATACAGAAACTATTCGGTAGTATGGAAGTTTAAGCATAATTTATGGCACCGATGTGAACTTACATCACTCCAGGCAAGTATTTGAACAGCACGCGGTGGTGCTGGACTCAGAAGTCTGCTATTCAGACTGACATCAAAGCCAATAGGGCGGCAACCTGATGCAGTGGTGCAGCTTTCATCACCTTTTTGCGATGTAATGTCAGACCGAGACTTGAGGAACTCTTGGGACTTCAGCATCAAACTAAGCTCAGCCAAGCATGATGTAACATGCTTGCGAGCCAAATCCAATCCTCTTCCTTGAGGTTTCCTCATGCACGTAACCACATGGTGAAAATGCTACATAACAACAAAAATGTGAAGACAGTCAGAAATCAATTAAAAACCTCTTATGTATCATCTTGCATGAGGTTTGCCCATGCACATGAATGCACGTGATGACATGGTAAAGTGCTACACGCCATACAGACGTGTGATGACATTTAGAAATTGATGAAAACCCCTCTTAAGCATCATTCAGATGATCATCCAGAACTAAACTTGGCAATCATTTATGCAATCAGCTATTGTGGTCCTTATTTTCACATTCCCATATACTGAAAGATCAGGCACTCCTAGGCGCATGCTTAAGAGCGCCTAGGCGCTGGGCTGGAGGCGAAACGCCTAGCGCCTAATTGTGCTTAAGCATGCGTTTTGGTCAGAAACGGTTAAGACGGAGGCAAAACGCTCGCTCAGCGCGTAGCGCTTAAAAGACACTTGTTTCCCTATGATATATACAACATAACATTTAGTTTTAGCAACAATATCATAATCACAATAAAAAAAGGCTTAGTTGTTGTTGTTGATAATAATCGCAATCAATGCATATAGCGGGTAAAGTGCTGTAATGCCGAAACAAACTCTATGTCCCTCCCCTCTCACTGACAAATTAAAGAGAAAAGTGAGAATTGCCACTCAATTCAATGACATTTCAGTCTCACTCAATTGTCTCAATGACAGTTGGTCAGAACCATCGAGTGGTAAATCAAGGTGCCAATGAATGCAGTGGCAAATTCTTAAAAACTTCCCAATTTAGATAGAACCAGTTTATAACTTGACTTCCCATTGATTAATTTGAAACCACCACGTTATCACAATAACAGAGCATAAGCTTAGATAACCAACATGATACACACATCAAGTATCAGCATTGACGAGATTAGACTGAACAACTGAAGTGAAGAATTGGAAAGGAAACATGGGTTAAGACCTTACGAAAACGTAATCTGCACAACAAGGCTCTGCAGTAACCCTCTTCCAGCTCAGGATTATCCTGCAGTGATTCAAACTCTGCAGTAATAAACTTTTTAGTTAATAACACAAAGCCTACAGCATATGTTCAAATCAAATAAGCAATTCAATAACTTCGCTTTTATTTCAAATGTCCAGCGTCCAAATTCTTTTATAATTTGGTGTCGTAATCCAAAGACTAAGTGGTACTCCCTCCGTTCCAAAATAGATGACCCAACTTTGTACTAAAGTTAGTACAAAGTTGGGTCATCTATTTTGGAACGGAGGGAGTATATATTTTAAGATGATGCACCAACTTACTTAGAAACTTCATATACAAAACAACTTGACGCAAACTAATCAGCAGTCAACAAATTTCCAAGCCGAAGGAAAGGTAGTTGTAAATTATTTTTTTAAGCAGGAACATATATTTAGTTGTATACTTGTATATTTTGTAAAAGGCTGCAATATCTCTTGGTATTGGCAAACTTATGTATCAGCTCAATATTACTACTGAAGCTAGGACTCCGGACCATGACATAAGCAAATTGATAAAACAAGGAACAAGGTTTTACAAAACGCAAAATAATGAACATTTAATTGAATCAAAGGATATCTGCAACGGCAATACAAGTACCTTCTAGTGTTTTTTTCTTGGATAATGCTTGGGATTTACATGCACGCAATTGACGAGATATTGTCTCTTCAACCGAGTTCAGAACTGACAAGCACTTATCATCACCTTCACCATTCAAAGGCAGTCCAAAAGACATCGTAAAGAGGTCTTCTTCCTACAAAAGCATACGATGAAGATCATATCTTATGTAATAAGTGGAAGTATGGGACTTAGATTAAAAACTAGATAAAATTGACTCGTATTAACAAGACCAACCTGTATTCTAATTCGATTTTCATGCCATCCTATAAGTTATGTGAACAGGTCTCAACCGACAAAAAACCCTAGGTTGGGCATAGCACAGGAAAGCCAAAATCGGAACAGGACACCGAACCAAAAAAGCCAAATTTCCAGTTAATTCAAGGTATGTTTTTCATTTCTTTTCGCAGTTAATGAAAAACAAATTCAGGTTTGCCAAATTTTGTTGTTTGGGCTGTCAGAAACCAAATTCACTGAAACAACCGAACTACCAGATTTACATCCTAATGAAGTTCACCAAGATGACAAATATCTTTGAATCACCTTTTTAGGTATAGTAGATGAAAGAGCAGAGCACATACACATTTCACTGGAAACATTGACTATACAGACAAAAAGATGAGAAGTGACGCATTACATATTCCGCTCATAACAATGGGGGGTGATGCTTTTGTTGCACAGGAATCTCCGCATTTCAACAATAACAATATGCACCTACTCGTCGTATATGAAATTAAATACGAGCATAAACCAACATGCACGGCTTCCTTATGTCAAGACTCGGAGTACATACAAATGAAATCAGGGGGGAATGGCGATAGAAAATTTCCAGCAAAAGTACCTCATGAGTTCGGGCGGTTGAAACGACAGAAATGACAGAATTACAAGTAGCACGCAAAATCCTGCAGAAGCTATTTAGGACAGCATGCGATGAAATTCTCTCCATTTTCATAAGGTAGATACATGTGAAGACGGTTTGTGCTAGAGTGTGACCCTTGTGCCAGGTTGCCTGAAAAATAAAGCAGTCCGATAAAGTAGTTTAGCCAAATTGAAACACATGCTTATTAGACATGGTTGCACTGAAGTACCTCACATGAGAAAAGATGGTCGATGACATCAAGAGTTCGTTGAATGTCAAGTGTTCTGTCCAAACTAAGTGGAACTGGGGCAATGCCATCTTCTATGGCTTCATCAATGGAATAATATCCACTTCTCTCGATTCCGGAATCCATTTTAGGGTCCATTATCTGTATCAAGATGCAATAGACGCAGAGAACCCAATTAAGCAATGGATCTAAATAATTAAATTGAAATCCCACAAACCAAATGGTAAATGAGCCACTCGACAGGCCTATAATACCAAAGTATCCTGAAATAATATAATCAGAATTCTGGTATTTGCCTTTCTCACAATGAACTTGAAAGTTTGTACAGAGTCGTGATCAGTTGTATAGTGAGGCTCAGCACTCAAGAGTAATTCCAAGCCTAAGGTGTACATCTAGAATTCAGATCAAAGCAACTCAAGTGCAAGTTTCATGCAACAAACTTGCATATCCAGAACTCAGTATCAAAGCAACTCAAGTTCAAGCTTAATAGGGAAAAGTTTAAAAGCATCTACCGGTGACTTAAAAAATACCATGTCTACTCCCTCCATAAAAACATCATTTGACACTCTGAAGTACGCAACATAAAAGTTGGGAGTTGAAACACAGCAAAAGAGCAGGGGAGATAATGAGGTCCTTACTTCCAATGCAGACATTGCGGCAAACAAACTGAAGTTCTCCCCATGTACAAGTTCCCCATCTTGGAGATCTACAAGCATGAAGAAATTAGAAGGAGAACAGTTGATAGATATAATAAATTCACTACCAGATATCAACGTCGACTCGATTTTCAGGCATCTGCTCAAATATGACAGTCCTAGATACATTCACATCAAAATTGTTTTGGAGTTATTTTGGGGAGACACACACCAGTGACGGTGCCGTCATGCACAGGGCTAATCGAACCCAAGAGTCCACAAATCCACAACACTAGCCATAATAAGTTATATTTCGTTTCTATAATCCAGTTGGGAAGCTATATATTATATATTACTCCCTCCGTCCCATAATGTAAGACGTTTTTTGACACTACACTAGTGTCAAAAAACGTCTTACATTATGGGACGGAGGGAGTATATCTTAATCTATCTTTTAGGTCCAAATTATTGGAATTCTCTCTTATCAGGAGTTCAGGACACTGGTCTATAAAGAGACACCATTCATTACAAGCTCAAGCAAAAATTTAACAGATAACTGCCCCCACATTGGCACACTATGCGCAAGTCAACTCAAAATAGGCACAATAAGTCAATAACACAGATCTAAGATAGATGCAAGCAAACAACGCGACTCCTAAGCCCTAAACTTAAGCCCAAGCTTATAATCCTAAATCCTAACATGAGCGAAATTCTCTATTCTCAATGAGGTTACTCACTTCCTGTCTGTCCAGAATAAATGTTCTCTCAAAAATGACTATTGTCCTGTCTATTCTCAATAAGGATTGCATCAACAGAGTAAATTTTCAGTTCCTCCAGTCAGCACTAGTAATATAATATTATCCTGACAACAAATTTCCCTGACCAACAATTCATATCATGTTGTTGAGAACAGACTTTGAACTCCTTACCACCAACATAAATAAAATGAGTGATCAATAGGTACGATTCACAAAAGTATTCATGTGTATCCTTCTAGGTAATCCTGGCTTGTGGACGATAGCTCCCTCCACCCCTCTAGCTCAACCCCAGGTAAGCCAAACCAGGGGCAGATCCAAGGGGGTAGATGAAAGCTCGGACACCACAAGCTTTGCCCCTTTCCAAATTCAGTGCATCCCTCGCTGCACTGAGCTACAGTTGACTTCCACAATGGGGCACCAAAGAATAAGAACTAGTATGAATAGGCAACCAGCAAGGTTTTTTATTCTAAAAATCCCCATTACCATGCACAAGGCAATCTTGTGAAACCACTAAATGATAACATGAGTAATGGTATTTATCTGTTTTCAGCATTTAACAAAAGGAAGACGTGCAAATGTGATGCTATTATGTCCCATTCTAATTGCATACCAAAGCAGAAGTCAAAATTTCAAAATATTAGGATCACGATCAGGGGACGTCACATAGTAGACACCCCAAACATGTTATCCATATGGCTATACCTCTCAAGTAGGGCAACATTTGGTCACACATTAAAATTCTCAAGGCACTGTATGCAGCAACCTGAGGGCTATTTGGGATAGGCATGGGTTACACTCAATCGCTTCAGATGAACAGGGATTTCGGTTCAATTTTCCAGCCCATCCAAAAGTTGATCCGAATCCATCCAAACAAGCACCAAATTGGTTTGAAGAACCAAATAGATGCATACTTGGCACAAATCACAATTTACACATCACCTAAAAATTACAAGAAAGCAACCTAGTGTCAGGCATGTCTCTCATCTTCCGGCCATTGGCCGATGCAAACCTGCTCCGATACATGAAACTGCATGCTCGCGGCAATGCATTCACGATATAAGATACCGCATAAACTGGCGCAAACAGGACCAACTCCTAGGGACCTTGGTAGTAATCGATTCTGTCAGGAACAGAGGAACGCATCGTCCCTCTGCTTGCAAAGGAAAGGAGGAGCCAACTGTACTCTGCTTGCAACGCGAGAAAATGAGTACAGGTCTAGGCAGTCCAATGCAAGCACGCATCTCACATTGCTGGGAACACACTGTGAGCTCGATCAAGCAGGCATCCACACAGACACACACAGCACGAGATCGATCGAGCCGCGGTCCGTAGGCCTGCTAACAACGCTCCCCGCTCTTCAAAACAGCTTGGTAGTAGTAGCTTTCAACGTGTCAGCAAATACGGCGGGCAGGCGGGTTACGGCTGCGGCTTACCAGCGCAGGCGGCGGCGATGAGCGGCGAGGCGTCGGCCCAGACGGCCTGGTCGCCGGAGGGGGGTATGGGGGGCGGCGGCCCCGGCGCGGGGCCCGCGGGCGAGGAGGAGGAGCCCGCCTCCATCGGATCTGGCCGGATGCGACTCGACGGCGGCCCGACGGCAACAATGGAGGTGAGCGCACCGGAGCGGAACCCGACGGCGGCCCGGGCAGGGCTAGGGCTTCCCTTACCAGCAGAAGATGGAGGGATCTTCGCTCCGCCGCGGCCCAGGCCAGCCGAGGGCTGAGGAGGGCGCGGTCGAGGTGGAGGTGGAGGCGCCGCCGCGCCTGGGTGGGGGGTGGGGGGGCGGGGAGGAGGGGCTTGTGGGGGCGGCTTTGGCGGCGCGGGGCGGGGCGGAGGGGTTTCGGCGGCGAGGCTTTTGCGTGCCGTGGAATCTGTGGGCGCAGTTGTTACGGATTTCGTCACTCTCCCACCCAGTGAATCTCCTTCCACCTTTTTGATGAGTACGCACTGTTTCTTTTTTCCAATTCCACAGAGATTTATTTACTGTATTTGATGCGCTTAGATTTATTTCGTCATACAAATATTGAAGTACTCCCGCCGTTTCATAATGCAAGATATGATAATAGAGCCGACAAAAAACTAGAAACCCTATATCTATTAGGGGTTTTTCAGCTGGTTTTTCGCCAAAGTGCGAGCAAGAAGGTTAAATAGAAGTATTAATTTGGGTGCAGTGCGATAAAAAAATTCTAACCATTGGAATGTTGTCCATGTTTACCCTCACAATGTCAAATCTTAGATCCGCCACTGCAAACGCGACAACATTGTATGAGGGCGAAGAGTGGGTGTTAGCTACGCGAAATCAGTCGGCGAATTTTTTTAAGCAAATTAGGGCATCTCCAATGCCGACCCTCAAACCGCCTGCATACATCCAGATCGCGTGGTCTGGACCTCGGAACCCATCCAACGCGGGCATGTATCAATCCATCGAGCGGTCCAGACCACATTTTTTTCCGCAAGCTGGAACCAAACGTGGGGGGCTTTGCGGGAGTCCAGACACGAGACAAGTCGGACTCTGACACCCATGGCCCACCCAAAAGGAAAGCGGAGCCCGCCCTTTTGTAGCTTCCCGCACTATTTCAGCGCCAAATCACCCACTCTCTTCTTTCGTCTCGCCGCTCTCCACCTAATTCCCGTCCTTTTCTCTCACTTTCTTCTTCACCGCCGCCACCGCTGCATGGAACTAGACGAGGACCTGGCGGAGATGGAGGTGAATAGAGGAGGCTGCATTCACGACGACAACGACACCTTGAGCGTTGAGAAGGCTCGGATTGCATGGACTGATATTCTTCTGTGATCGGGCATGTAAAACCTTAAACATACTTACCTGTTTTTGGTTGTGATCGAGCATGTGATCCAGCGCACACAATGGATCAAACTTGTATTTGAATTTCAATGTGGCCTTTACTTGCGTATCCGTGTTCACAGACTGGTCCTCTGTCCACCGGCATCCAACCAGCCTGCATACGAATGCCGGAGTAAATTTGTGGGTCGGCGTTGGAGATGCTCTTACAACATTTCCTTTCCACTGTTGATCAATTTGGATTGCAGACATGGCAAAGCAAACCAACAAGATAACAAACCCCCGTATATGATTAAATGAAGAAACAAGTAATCATCCCGTTTGTTACTCAATCCATTCGCCTGATAACAGGGCAGGGGAGAGCTGAGACCTAGGATCAACAAACATTCTGTTGCTACAGAACAAGAAAAACATGCAGCTATGTCAAGCGACTGGTTATTACAGAAGTGGATCAAAAAATTACAACACTGCAAAGACCGGGTCGGGCCGAGACATGTTGAGCCTCGGTGCCTGTCGACCCGATGGATTCTACCGCCAACGGAGTTCTCAAGGCCAAAGAGAAGGAGAAGAGTGTGGAAAATCATCATCTGTCCCGCGCCGCGGAGCTCTACGCCTTCATCTTTCTCTTCCTCTTGCTCTTGCTCTTGCTCTTCTTCGACTGCGCCTTGGTCGGCTGGGTCTTCTTGTAGTCGGGCGCCTTGTACTCGGGCGTGTCGCGGAGCCCCAGCTTCGACAGGACGAGGCAGTACGAGTCCCAGTCGGTCCTGCGCAGGTACTTGAGGTACTTCTTCCTCCTCTGGACCATGTCCTGGAGCCCCTTTCGAGAGTGCTTATCCTGCATCACAGCAGAGTCGACGGATCACTTGACCAAACTGATATTTGTGCGATTCCAGAAGTGTTGTGGAGGTAGAACACCGATACCGCATGGGTATGGACACGGGATGTTCAACATTGCATGTACCTTTTTGTGTAGAACAGATGACAAGTGCTTGATTTTTAGCGTCAGTTGGGCTACTGAAAACACAAAGACGCGGCATATCAGTAACACACACTATGCGCATACAAAAAGTGCAAGCAGAGCCTAACAACATAAAATGCTCAACAGAAAATAAATCATAACTGCTCAAGACCTCAAGAAGTAGAGGATCAAAAGGCATGAAAGCTCAAAGGTATTTAGTTCTAGGAGTACATGTACAAGCTGCTTCCTACAGCTATAAGGATAGCGAAAGAAGATTGCCAACTAGCCATAGAGAAGTGAACAAACTTAGGAGTGGTAGGTATAATGATATGCTTCGAAGTAAGGCAAAAATAAGAACTTGCACTAACCAAAATCTAGAAGAACCAGAATTTCAAAACAATATTCAGCCAGACTTCTTTTCTGACTAATCAATAACTAGCTACAGAAGAATATGAAAGATAACCTCTTACCGTCCAAAACGTAATGTTGAGGTTAACTGAACCATAGCTTCAGTTGAATCTAACAGAATCATGTCTCCATTATATTACATTACAGTTCACAAAAATACTAGGTGTTCAAGTGGAATTTTGAATACTCCTTACTGCTATGTCTAGCACAGGCTATATCAGCTATTCAGGCAAAAAAATAAAAAATTCCCTTGAGTTAGTCCTAGCCCTCGTACCAAAATCATGGCCGCCTTCTTTTCCAGACAGAAAGGTGATGCAAAGTGTAACAATCACTAATTATCAATATTACACTAGATATGGCACAACATTGTGACACTGCTGGCAAGTCTGTGTTCTACTATCTATCACCGTTTTCTGGTACATCATGCAAGTCCGTGTTCTATATTAGCAAGTCAGTGTGTTCTATCTATACGTCACAGTTTTCCGGTATTATGCAAGCAAGGGGTAAGAAATTTACTTTGAACTCGTGCAGAACCACAGTCATTCTCGGACATCTTGAACTCATCCCTCACCTTCTGAAGCTCCAATTTCATCTTCTCTTCGCCTGACATGTGGTCAGGATGGAAATACTGAAGACAGCAGGCACCGATAATCATCAGTCAATCGCACTCTCAGAGCAGATACAAACAGGGGAGAAGTCCTCCCACAACCAAAAAATAGATGAAAAGGCAAAAGGCCAATCTCACCCTCTCTAGCAACTCCTCCTGCGGCGGAAGATTGCTCAGCATGTACTCCGGCAGCGGCTTTCCACCGATGTTTGCAAATAGTGACATATGCTGGACTGCTCCCGATCAAGAACAATACAGCACAAGCTTATCAGTTCCATTGCCCTCGGAGGTAAAAGAGGTGAATGAAAAATGTTGGGCGGGATTACCATTTGCAACATGCTTCTTCTGCCCTTTCTGATCTTTATGGAGGCTCGCTAAGGTCTGCCGGAGATAACCAAACTCGCCGCCATACCGCGGGTCAGCCTGGGCCCTCTCCTGCTCCGCGATCTTGGCGATCCGCCCCTGCAGCTCCTGGAGAGAGAACCACTCCTTCCCGTCCTTCCCTGCATCCGCCGGCCGGAGCTCCCTGAGCATCGGCCCAAGCTGTTCGGGAGTGTATTCTTTCGCGAGAAAAACGCCGGCGTCCTCGTCTTCCTTCCCCTCCCCGGGCTGCGGCTTCCCGGCCCTCTGGCGCATCTCCCTCCCGAAGATGTTGTCCGGGGTGTTGTTGAGGAACCGCAAAGGCGGCTGGCGCTGCCTCTCCTGCTGCGGGTCGATCTTGCGGATGCTCTCGCGGATGGAGTCGAAGCTGAAGCTGAACGGCTTGCCGCCGCCGGCGTTGGGGGCTCCTCCTCCCTGGGGGCGACCCGCCGGGGAGGCGGCGCTGTTCTTGAGCAAGTCCTGGAACGACGGGTTGGCGCCTCCGCCGCCACCGCTGCCAACGCCGGGGCCGGATAAGCGGGGGGAGCCGGCGCGGAAGGACTCGAGGCTGCGCTTGATGTCGTCGAGGCCGACGGAGGGGGCCGCGGGCGGCCCGCCGGGGCGGAGCGGGTTGGCCGGGATCCGGCGCGGCGGGGGCGGCGCCGGGGACGACTTGAGGCGCTCGCGGATGTCGAGGAAGATCGAGGAGGCGGCCGGCCTCTGGGGGCCCTCGCCGTGGTTCGGGGGCGGGTGGGGGTCGTCGGAGGGCGGCGGCGGCGGGGGAGGGAAGGGAGGGCTGTTGTTGTTGGAGGAGGACGAGGAGGAGAAGGAGGAGGAGGAGGGGCGGGGCACGTGGAGGAGGGGTTTCCTGCTCGGGTTGATCAGCCGGAGCGCCATGGCGGCGGCGGCGGCGGCGGCGGGAGGTGGGGCTTCACTCCTTCCTCCGCCTCCTCCTCCGCGGTGGACGTGGAATAGGGTTTTGGGGGAGGGGAATGAATCAGTGGAGTGGTCGAGCGATCGGCCATTTGCGGCCTGCTGCGAGCACACGTGCGGTGGGCTGACATCGGCCCAATACGGCCGTACATAGAGTTTCTATGTCTTCGGGCCTTACAAACCCATCGCGTCAGGCGGCCCGGCAGCAAACTCCGGCGGCTTGTATGGGAAGGTCGGGGACGAGGTGAAGAAGGGCAGAAGACCTCAAAAAAAAAAAGATGAAGAAGGGCGGCAAATCAGCGACTATTGATCAGTCAAAAAAATATCAGCGACTAGCGGTGGAGCGAGCGATGCCAACGTATTGTCGCATCACAACATTCTCATCCAATGCCAGATGCTAACCGACCCCAACTACAACGTGTGCACAGTAAAGATGAAGATTATTCTCCAAATCAGGGAATGTGTGACGGTATGAAGGCTCGAGTCATGCGAAGCGTAGTGGACGCACCAAAAAAAGGCAAAGCCACGAGGTCATGGTAAGGCCGATCAATCTATGATGCGAAGCACGAAACTTGGATATTGTCCGGAGGGATCAAAAGAAATTTGGCGAAGCAAGAAGACGAACGTTTAGGTCTTCTAATGGTCGAAGTTTGCGATCTTGTCCAAGTGGTGATTGTGAAACCAAACCGAAGGTGCTCATTCTTTTTGAGAGAATGCCATCATGACTAGCTTTAACAAAAGGAAGTACATCATCTACGAGAGTAGAGACCAGACAGTCCGGGGGGGGGGGGGGGGGGCGCTCGTCTGTCCAATTCATCAAAGTGTTATTATAAAAACAAAAGTTAGCCAGCACATGCGTCGCTCGATTACTAGAACGATAGCAGTGTCTAAAGACGACCTTCCCGATCGAGGAGGCCACATCTACACACTTTGGCGAATAAAGTCGCTGTTGTATACCACCATATGGACTGCCCATTACAAAAAATGATCATGTTTAGGGAATCTGATTCAGGTTTCGCCCGACGAAACCCTACAGAATTTGCAAAGACATGACCATCTCGCATGGCCATTGCTTCAGCTATCACCACATCTGCCACCTGGGTGATGTACTTCCATTGTGCCGCTAGAAAGTTTCCTCTCTCGTGTCAAATAACAGCTGATGTAGCTCCCACACCTTCCTCCACAAAGAAGGCAGCGTCCACATTTACCTTCACACACCTGGGTTCTAGTTTGCACCATCTTTGCACTCTGGTAGATCTTTCTTTATTGTTAGCCTCATGGTAATTATTTGTAATTGCTAACACTGACATATGTCATCTCATAGGTGGTGGTGGAGTGCCATCATGAGAAGAAAGTAATACCAAAATTATCGGAAACCAGAACATGTGGTGGTATCTCGACATAGGTGCCAGTAATCACATGATGAGATATGTTGTTGAAGGCTCGGTAAAATTCGGTGATGTTCAGCTGTGAAGATTTGCGGGCAAGGTTCTGTCCTCTTTTGAGGGTCTCACGGGCGAACAATACAAGACAAGCTTAAGGGTGAAACTGGATCGGATTCGGATGGATAATACACATACTATATCCTATTTCTTTCGAAATGTGGTAGGGATGCGGAAATGAATACGGAATATGCCTATCAGAAACAAACACGGTACAATAACGAAGAGGCGGCGGACTGGAAGCGGATAAACATTATCGGACAATACAAAAAGGGAAACATTTGTAATCGGCGCGCCGACCGAACATTGGGCCGGTCGCGCTCGCTCGCGAATACTGGTGGGCCACCAATCATTTCTTATCCACTCACCAAGGGAGCGACGCATCCACTCGTTCCTTTTCGTTTCTTCTTCTTCCTTCGCGTCTTCTCCAATAGTTTCTTTTCCCCTCCCTCTTCCTCGTAGACACCCACCAGGGATCCACTTGATTGTGATCAAGCTTTTGTTCGTGTTGCGCCTCTCGCCTCCATATAGTACTCCACCATGGATCCCAAGAGGCGGATGCTGGAACTAGCATGTTTTTTTGCTGGATCCAACATGTGTTTTTGCTGGAACCACCTTGCGCCATTCATGGAGCCACCAGAGCATCGGTGTTGCGGCGGGGCGCATCACGAAGAAGCGCGTTGGATGTTGGAACCGGTGCCCGTTGTTGCTGGAAACCATCGCACACGGATGCTTCAAACGGGGAACCTCGATGTGTTGCGACGATCATGGGCGCGGTGACCGTCGCCAGTACAGGAGTTGCAACCAGCGGCAAATTTTGCTGGAACTAGCAGCAAAAAAAGCTACAACCGCCTGCAAAATAAGCTACTACCGGCAACTGAAAAGTCTTGCTTTGCTAGAACGCACCACTAGCGTCACAGTTTTGCTACCACCGTGTCGCCGTTTTGTTACAACCGGAGTTTCTTTTTGCTACAACCGGCGGCCGGCGATGCTAGAACTGGCAGTGCGACAAACTACAAGCGGCAGACAGGGAATGTTACAGCCACATCCTTTTTTTGCTACAACCACATCCTATTTTTGCTACCACCGGCGACTTTTTTGCTACATGCGTGGCAGACGACGGGCGCCGATGCTTCAACCTGACATGGAAAAAAGCTTCAACTCACCAAGGAGAAGTTACAACCGGTGGCGGAAAAAGCTTCAACCCCCATGAAAAAGCTTCACCCGTTGAAAAATGCTTCAACCAGCGTAACAAAAGCTTCAACAGAGGCTAAAAAAGCTTCAACCGGGGACGAGTCTGTGGGCGCATTAGCGGCGACAGCGACGAGCGGCGATGGAGAGGGAGAGGACGGGGGTGCTGCGACGGCGAGGGAGAGGACGTGGATGCTTCCTATTCTCTCCGGAGCACACGCACGAGGTGGCTGGGGCAGGGATACATCGCGCCGAATGGATCTGAAGCGTGGGGAGGGAGGAAGAAGATGTTATGACGTGGGGGGAAGGGGGATCGGACGGCTCCTGCCTGCCAAATCGCATGGTTGCAGGCTGACCGGCCCAAATTTGGGCCGGTGCGCCGGCGCGTATCACTGCCCATACAAAAAAACACACCACATCTCAACAGGACCAATGGTAATAAAAGGTTTTGCCTTCTCAGCCAAGTACAGATTAACTGGAATCAAGACAAATGGTTAGACCAGCAATGAAGGAAGTCTTTATATATTCAATCTGGTGAGCCATACTCGAGTAAACAAGAGATGTACAACATGGTGTGATCTGTAGTACAATGGCATGGGTCATTGGAGATCTCAACGGGAGATCGATATGTCTGGACAACTGTTTCTCCTAACAAATTTGAGCAGTTAAAACTGATGACAATACAACAGCGACAGTTGAATATATGAGTACAAAATCATGAGATGCCGAGAGCTTAGGTAGAGGCCACGCAAGAATTTCTGTAGTCAATCAGGGTTGTAGCAGTCTGCAATGCACTACACTCCACAATCAGCAATCCTAACTCAGCAGTGATACGCATGCATTTTGAAGGATAGATGCATTCCCCCCGCAGGAACACCACATTTTTAAGAACACACAATAGTAAACGAGTTGAGGATAAATGCATTTAACTAACATTAAACAAGTTTCTTACAGCTGAATCCGTTGTTGCTGGATAGATTTGACCAACATTAAACAAGTTTCGTAGTTGCAGCTAGCAAGTAACAGGAACGACATGGCGAAGGAAGGAACTAGAGGGATTATTACTACATCGAACAGGAAACGATCGAGTAACGGAGCATGAACCTCGCCCCGGCCGGATCAGTTCCATTGGCCCTCCAATGCAGAAGAGATGAACGACGAGGAAAAAACAAGCAAATGCTAGGCGGGATCACTAGTCTTTGACATCTTTCTTCTTCTTCTTCTGAGAGGGGGTGTAGAGGAGCCTGAGAGGTCCCTGCTCGTCCTCCCTTTTAGGGAGGTCCCGGAGACGAGCATAATTGGGACCCAACATGGGAGAGAACCGCTCCTCGTCAGTCGCATTCTTCATCCGCTCTTCGTGCTCTTTCCGCTCTTTCTGATATTTCTGGGAGGTCACTTTTAAGTTTTAACGCCATCTCCCGGTGAAAAGCATAATGGCAGCTCTGTTCAAGCTGCTCGGGGGTGAATGTTTTCCTGAGTAAAAGGTCGGCGGCGGCCTCGTGTTCCTTCCCCTCCGAGAGCTGCGGCTTCCCGGCCCTCTCGTGGTCCTGGAACGACGGGGTGGCGCCGGCGCGGGAGGACTCGAGGCTGCGCCTGATGTCGTCGAGGGAGATCGAGGACGCGGCCCCGGCCGGCCTCTGGGGGCCGTCGCCGTGGTTCTGGGGCGGGTGGCGCGGGGAGGCGCCCGGTCCGTCGGAGGGCGGCGGCGGCGGGGGGTGGAAGGGAGGGCTGCTGCTGTTGTTAGAGGAGGAGGAGAAGAAAAAGGAGCGGGGCACGTGGAGGAGGGGCTTCCTGCTCCGGTTGATCAGCCGGAGCGCCATGGCGGCGGCGGCGGCGACGGCGTGAGGTGGGGCTTCACTTCTTCCTCCGCCTCCTCCTCCTCCTCGGTGGACGTGGAATAGGGTTTTGGCTTTTGGCGGAGGGGAATGAATGGGTGGACTGATGAGTGTCTGCATGGAGGCCTAGTCCGATCCTACTTTCTAGGATCTCGCAACGCTCGTGCCGGCCTGCGTGCCGCCTTTGTAGGAGCGATTGCCTTCTCCCTCACCCTGCGTTTCTAATCTAGGGGGATGGAACGTGTTGATGGTTCGACCTCCTTCGATCCCCACCTCCCTTCCTACAACCACCTCCTCCTATCGATCGCCCCACGCCACCGATTTTTTTTTTTTGAAACTTCCCCACGCCACCGATTTTCTTTCATGGTGCGTCCCACTTCCACCTCCGGTTTACAGGAAAAAAACCACAAAACTAAACAGCCCTACCCCAGACACGCCTCACGAAGTCACGATCCCCAACTGTCGCTAGACCAAGCCAACGTGCACCAGGTCAAGGCGTTACACGTGTGATCGGGAGGCGATCACGGCTGCTAGGGTTTCGCTCACAGGGATGGTTTCTTGCTGGCGGCCGTAAGGATTACGACGGCGTGATCCATTGGCTGGCCAGATCGTGTGTTGGTCGTCTCGCTTGCTTGGCTGTCGCACGGGGGCGATGGCGACGCACAAGATAATGCATTCCCTATGAAGGGTGTCCCGATCCTCATTAGATATGACGTGGAGGAGGAGGATGCAGACCACTCGGCAAGGCTCGGAGGAGGAGCATGCAGGCCACACAGCAAGGCTGGGACAGGGAGGGCTCATCTTGACGGAGAAGGAAGACCAAGGGATGCTCTTTGAGGACGAGCCAGGTGATCAATTCCAAAACCTTAGATGGGTTGTTGTGGGCAAAGGTATGTTCGTCGAGAAAACTCAACATCACGGCGCTTGAAAAAGCCATTAAGAGTAGGATGGGTTTGGTCGAGGGGAGGTGGCAGTTTGTCGCTATTTGTACTTTTGTACAACTCATGATTCTTGAGTAAGGACTTTCAGCATGCTTGTAGCACTGCTGCTCTGCCTGAACATGACCTGGAGCGCCGGCCTAGCACTTATCGTGCTCAACTTCATGGACGCCGCCCTAGCAACTTACAATTGTCCTTTTTTGTTTTGTGCTGCACTTCTGCCTCTGGTTGTCGCACGTACAGGTTGCGGGCTGCGTGGAGGTGTGGCGGCAGCGATGACGAGGACTGCATAATTAACCATCCACGACGAGTACCGTTGCAGCTATTCCTGCTGTGCTCACAGCCTCACACGCTGCAGAGCCGGCCTGCCCTAGCCTTTCCAATCAGCTTCCCCGTGCACCTGCGCTTGGCTGATCCAACACGGGCGACTGCCTGCCAATCCCGGTAGAGCTTCTCTCTACCCACCATGGCCAAGAGGTGAGCAAAATCCAATGACCGGACCGGTAGGATGCATCCGTAAAGAACCTCCCAATCTGGGTAACTCACGAACACAATTTCTCATCATCTCATGAATACCAGATTTCGAAGTTCTCCTGGGTAGTTCAGTGGAATATTACTTCCAAATCGTCATATGTTTCCATGATATGCTGAGTTAATTGTTGAATATCCATGGAATTAGTATGACAAGTTTACAACGATTGGTATGTCCCTGTTTGAGGTAGCGAGTTCGTGTTCTACTTGGTGAACATCCACTGTACTTGAGTACGTTCTATTCTGAACTTGTCGAGGAGGAGATATAATTTTATACAACTATGACTAAGAAACTTTCTGATTGTTTCAGACCATGGTTTTGGTTTTTGAGAAGTACTCTTTAAGTTTTGTTGGTAAGTAATATTTCTGTATTAATTTCGTGATAACTAATCAGTTTGTATGATATCAGGCCCATTGTTCAAATGAAAGTTTTTTTCTAGGGAAATGAATTGGAGGAATTTTACTTGGGCATTACGCTCATCTTTTTATTAGGTGAGGTTAATAGTTAATACCCTGACATCATGGCGCTGGAAAAAGCCATGAAGAGTAGGATGGGTTTGGCCGAAGGGAGGCGGCGGTTTGTCGCTATTTGTACTTTTGTACAACTCATGATTCTTGAGTAATCTCTACTATTAAAGGGGGGTCGAACGTCGTGATGGTTCGACCTCCTTCGATCCCCACCTCCCTTCCTACAACCACCTCCTCCTATCGATCGCCCCACGCCACCGATTTTCTTTCATGGTGCGTCCCACTTCCACCTGGCTCGTGAGCGGCCAGCGGCTGTGCCATATGGTCCACGACGCCAGCCTGCGGCATGGCGCCGAGGATCGTCTCCAGACGGTGTTGGAGACCGGCTGGTGGATGGCCGCCGTCGACGCCAACTACGACTCTCAGTTGGACCAGATGATCGTTGCCACCAGCAACAAGTTCACCATCCTCAAGAAGCTCGCGAACGACATGGCCGTACTCCTCCAGCCCACGCTCCTTGCCTGCATCCTAATCGGCCTCCATGGCCGGAACCTCTTTCAAGCACTGGTGGCCCTGCGACTGCCCGCCGACGCCACGAAGAATGTCCACCTGGAGGTCGCGCTCGCCGCGAGGCGCCTCGCCCTGCAAGAATTCGTCGACCTACACATCCACGTGTACGAGCAAATCGTGTACATAGATATCTACAAAGGCCAGCTACGATGTTGGCCTTCCTCAACCGGCTGGAAGCCTTGGATGCCTTTGCTGAGAAGCACCTCGACCTCGCCACAAAAGCCGCCGCTCCTTAGCCGCCGGTCGGTGGTCTGGCGCACCAAGTTGAGGAGGAGGAAGTCGTACGTTCATGGATCCATCTTTCGTCTTGCCTTCTGTAACCACCACTGCGATGGCATCATCGTGGCCTTAATTCTTATTGTGTTGTTGCATTCTCGTTCTAGTCAATACCGACATGTGCGATCCCTTTGCTTAATTATATGCATCACTGTAACTAGTACTCCATCCGTCAATTTATAAGTTGTGCTTACCTTTTCCATCAACTTCGTGCAACGCGCGGGCGTCTTACTAGAAACACTAGAATATGTCTATATAATCCGTATGTGATAGTCCATTTGAAATCTCAAAAACGCAAATATTTAGGTACGGAGGGAGTAATATATTAGGAGTATATCAAAACAAGAGTGATTTCTTTCAAGTTTGTGAACAAATACTACTATTCTACTACCGTGGATCCGTCGCAATGCACGGGCACGTTGCTACTAAAAGGAAAAGGCCTGCCGCATTCGCGTCGCACCCCCACACGCCCGAGAATCGGGAGTACTCCACGGCCTGTCCGGCATGACACATAGCTTAGGGAAGGCGTGTTGCCTAGCATTTTCACTTTCATGTGGGACCACCATTGAGCAAATCGACTATTGGCAAACCGCACCCCACCAGCCGTCGGGTTGGAAAACAGAAACGAGGGGAAGATCTAGCTGTAGCATGGAAGCCAAGAAATTTGGTGTCAGATGGGGCTCGTTGATAGAGTAGGAGCATTCCGTACTAGTACTACTCCTACTAGCACCAAGTTTGTACTCCTAATAGTATATTACTAGTACTACCACTATACAACTAGTAGGTACGTGCACGGCACAACATCGTAGGAACAAAAAACGGGAAGATCTTGTTTTGGGTGATTTATCTTTTTTTTCAGTCAACGTAGTATGAATAATATGATGTTGGGGGCACCCATGAAGCTTATGTGGCTTGGTTGCATGGCTACGAAAGGTTAGAGAAAAATAAATAGATAATGTGTTTAGAGTGCACTCCACTAAATAGATATACTTTGGATCCATTGCAACGGACTGACACATCTATATCTATACCCCCTATATAGTGTGTCAAAAACTTTGAAAGTTTGTCGTTGGATATCATGTATAATCTAGAAGACTCCACAGTACAAAGATGGCAAATCCGAGCACTACCGGCCGTTGGATATCATCCACCAGATTCTGCCACATGTATAATCTAGAAGACTCCATGGTTGAACTTAATTCATGACTAACTTTGCCACAACTAAGCTTAGGCAAAGTTATTAGTTCTTCAAAATGAGAGCCACAAGTTGGCAAGCCTAAGGAAAATCTTGCCACATTTTTGTGTGTATGTCATGTGGGGCCTTAGTGTGGCTTGCCTAAGGTGTGGCTTGAACCAAACACTCACCTAAGTTAATCAAACTTGCCTAACCTTACGTGTGGCAATCTTTGGCAATCTTAGTGGCTGTTTGGTTCCTAGCCGCACCTTGCCACACTTTGCCACAACTAACCTTAGGCAAGTTTGACCAAGCTAGGTAGGTGCTTGGTTCTAGCCACACCTAAGGCAAAGATTTTTTTATGAGCAGTGAGCCCCACATGTCATAGATTCCCTTAGGCAAGCCAAAGTGTGGCTAGCAAAGGGTCTGTTTGGTTCATGATTAACTTTGCCACAACTAAGCTTAGGCAAAGTGCGGCTGCCACAAAAAGTGTGGCTAACAAAATGGCCACCACAAGTGTGGCAAGATTTGGCAAGAAGTTGAGTCAGGGCTGTTTGGTTCTAGGCCTAGCATTGCCACACTTTGCCACACTTTTTTGCCAAGCTTGCCTAAGGTTAGTTCATCAAAATGAAAGCCACAAGTTGGCAAGCCTAAGGGAATCTTGCCACACTTTTTGTGTGTATGCCATGTGGGACCTAAGTGTGGCTTGCCAAAGGTGTGGCTAGAACCAAACACTTGCCTAAGTTGGTCAAACTTGCCTAACCTTAGGTGTGGCAATCTTTGGCAAAGTTAGTCACAAACCAAACATATGACATGTGGACCATGTAACTAGAAAAGTATGGCAAGCCACAAGTGTGACAATGAACCAAACAGATGCCTAATATATTGTGGCACGCCTAAGCTTAGGCGTGGCAACCTTAGGCTGCAAACCAAACAAGCCCAAAGCAACTCAACTAAGGCAAGTGTGGCAAAAATCATGTGGCAATATATGGCAAAGATAGCCACAATTCAAACAGCCCTACTAACCAAACAACCCCTAACCTTAGGCAAGTTTGGCAACATTGTATGATAAAGTGTGGCATTGCTAGGCCTAAAACCAAACAACCCTTGTGTATGCCACAAAAAATGTGGCTAACAAAATGGGCACCACAAGTGTGGCAAGATTTGGTAAGAAGTTTAGTCTATGACATGTGGACCATGTAGCTAGAAAAGTGTGGCAACCCACAAGTGTAGCAATGAACCAAACACATGCCTAAGATATTGTGTCACGCCTAAGCTTAGGCGTGGCAACCTTAGGCTGCAAACCAAACATCTATATATCTATACCCCTATATAGTGTGTGAATAACTTTGAAAGTTGGTCATTGGATGAAGCCAATCCGACGGTACAAAGATGGCAAATCCGAGCACTATTTGCCGTTGGATATGATCTACATTCCACCAGATTTTGCCACATGTAGAATCTAGAAAACTCCACATGTAGAAGCATAATGCACAAACCACCAGAATCTCATGCGTGCAATGCACGTGTACCTTACTAGTACTAGTTGGTACTACCTCCGTCCTGGTTTATAGGTTCCCTTTATAGTTTGTGCCAAATTTTGACTACAAATTTAACTAACAAAATGTTAATGCATGTCAAGAAAAATTGTCTCATTAGATTCGTATTTGAACATAGTTTTCAAAAAAATATAATGTTTGGTGACATGCGTGAACATTTTGTTAGTTTAATCTATGGTCAAAATTTGACATGAAATACAATGAGGACCAATAAACCCGGACGGAGGTAGTAGTAGTGAGAAACAAATTCCAGTTTTGGCACGAGCTCGTACTGCGGGAGCACAACAAGGCCTGCGGCAGGTTACATTTCCCTCTCGGGGCCCACGGGACCGAACTTCAGTGGCTTAGTGCCCGGCATATGAGTCAATGACATGCGGACCTTAAATGCGGCTGGCACACATGTCATTCTCATGGTGGTGGCGTGGTTCGCGACTCACTCGTTCGAGATGAACCGACCAGTGGTGGCGTGGCCGTGGCGAGGGTGCCACAACTGGGCGTTAGGAGGCGTAGATGGCCGCACCGACGGGTACTACCTGTAGTACAGAAGTACTCCAGCTGAGGATTGATGCCCGGGACGAAATGTGTCACAGCCGCTGGATGAAAATTCGATGGTGCGGGAGTACGGATCGGAGCACAGCAGCGGAGCAGGCAAACCGCGTCCAATCGGGTGTGTCTGTGGTAGAAAGTTGATGGTCGCCGCAGTTCAGCTGGCCCGCATGTCATGCACACAAAGGTAGAGGAGCAGTGGGGCCGAGAGGGATGAGGGGCACATCGGGGGGATGAGGATCCCCTGACGCGAACAATCCTACCATTCTGTCACTGACATGTGGGACCCACAAGCATGGGTCCCACCTATCAGCGAAGGAAAGGCAGGGCAAGGCAGTGATAGTCATGTCAGAGTATCCATGTCCACGTCGGGGGACGTCGTGCCGTGGGTTGGAGCGGCGTCGTGGGAATCGCGTGTGGGTGTGGCAGTGGTAGAAACAAGAAACCTGATGGTCGCCGTGGTTCAACTTCCATGGACAAGCTGTCATGTCTGCTGACACATGTATATCAAAACTAGAGTGTTTATATTTCAAGCACGTGAACAAGTATTATTCTACTACTTTGGATCCATTGTAATGCACGGACCAGCACATTGGTAGTAGTAGTGTCCATCTCTATCTCTAGAGGCCTTCCCTCGTTCATCCTTTTCTCTCACAAGATAAACTACTCATACAAATGCATCTTGATGTTCCGTGGGACGCACGAGGATGTTTCCTTGGGGGTCTCTCCAGCGCGGCGTGGCCGTAGTTGCAAGTTGACGCCCCTTGAGATGCCGACGTTGAGGGGCACTCGGATTTCCTCCAATGACCAGGTAAGATGAGTTTGATCACGTAGTAAATGCATTCTAAAGACTACTTCTGTGTCCATTTCCTAATTCTCCCCCTGCCCACTGTTTCACAGGCTAGGCTCGGTGTGAGTGGAGATTGGCTTGCATATGTACGGGAGGGTACCAACATCAATTTGCACAACATTTACAACGGTGACACCATTCCTGTAGAACCTTTGTCCAACATTGGGATAAGCCATGCAACGGGCCACCGCATGAATTGGTACGATGGAACCATGGTGAGATTGAATAAGATAGCACGAACCTTGCACATGGCAGTCAAAGGCGGACCATGCTGTCTGCGGCCGATTTGTTGCCGTACGAGTACGAAGACGCTGTGCTCCTTTCTAACTGCATCTTCGTAGTGACAAACCAGGGGACTTATTTTGTATGGCACACATCATACGATATACTCCCTCTCTCCCAGTTTATTAGTTTTGAATCTTTTCGTTTTATAAGTTTCAAATTCAAATTTAGAGCTCCCCATCACATGTTGAGATTACAATGTCCATTAAATCGTTGGGTGCATGTATAGTAAAGAAACAAACCTCGAGTTTGGCACGAGTTCGTGCAGCGGTAGAACCACAAGCCCTGGCACAGGAGTTACATTTCCCTCTCAGGGTCGTTGAGACTGAGCTTCAGCGCCTTACTACACCTACCTTTGAGTCAATAACATGTGGACCCGATAGGTGACTGGTCCACATGTAATGCTCCCGAAGGCAGAGGGACAGTGGGGCCAAGAGGGGTGAGCCACAGGTCGGGGGAAGTGTGGTGTCATGGGTTCGAGCGTTGTCGTGGGAACCGCGTGTGGTTGTGGTAGAAACTTGATGCTCGCTGCATTTTAGGTGCCCCACATGTCATACACACAAAGGCAAAGGGGCGGTGCGGCCGAGAGGGGTGAGGCGCACGTCGGGGGACGTGGTGCCATGGGTTGGAGAGGTGTCGTGGGAATCACGATATGAAACATGATGGTCACCATAGTTGAACTTCCATGGACAAGCTGTCATGTCTACGGACACATGCACTGCATACCGATCACTGGAAGGAGTAGCAGCGAAAGCTATATATGCGGATAAATATTTCCTTATAGTCAAGCGGACCCACGCTACTACTCTGTTCCAAAGACATGCATACCATCGAAATAGTCCATCTATATCAATATACGTCGAGAGGGAATAGGTTTTTTTACAAGAGAGGAAATAGTTCATCCATCCATAATGCCCTCCTGCTGGTGCAGCCTTTTCTTCTTCTTCTTATTCTTCTTCTTATTCTTGTTCTCATTTTCTGTGGGAGACGGCTTCGCAACAAGCTCTTTGGACCTTGCAGCTATCTCGAAACTCACACGGGCATCCATTGCAACGCACGGGCCAACACATTGGTAGTAGTAGTGTCTATCTCTATCTCTAGAGGCCTTCCCTCGTTCATCCTTTTCTCTCACAAGATAAACTACTCATACAAATGCATCTTGATGTTCCGTGGAACGCACAAGGATGTTTCCTTGGGGGTCTCTCCAGCGTAGCGTGGCCGTAGTTGCAAGTTGACGCCCCTTGAGATGCCGACGTTGAGGGGCACTCGGATTTCCCCCGATGAGCAGGTAAGATGAGTTTGATCATGTAGTAAATGCATTCTAAAGACTACTTATGTGTCCATTTCCTAATTCTCCCCCTGCCCACTGTTTCACAGGCTAGGCTCGGTGCGAGTGGAGATTGGCTTGCATATGTACGGGAGGGTACCAACATCAATTTGCACAACATTTACAACGGTGACACCGTTCCCGTAGAACCTTTGTCCAACATTGGGATCAGCCATGCAACAGGCCACCGCATGAATTGGTACGACGGAACCACGGTGAGATTGAATCTGCAGCCGATTTGTTGTCGTACGAGTACGAAGACGCTGTGCTCCTTTCTAACCGCATCTTCGCGGTGACAAACCAGGGGACTTATTTTGTATGGTACACATCCTACGATATACTCCCTTTCTCCCAGTTTATTTGTTTTGAATCTTTTCGTTTTATAAGTTTCAAATTCAAATTTAGAGCTCCCCGTCACATGTTGAGATTACAATGTCCATTAAATCATTGTGTGCATGTA
This sequence comes from Triticum timopheevii, assembly GCA_963921465.1. Taxonomy (NCBI): domain Eukaryota; kingdom Viridiplantae; phylum Streptophyta; class Magnoliopsida; order Poales; family Poaceae; genus Triticum; species Triticum timopheevii. The sequence continues at coordinate 551,912,043 of OY997272.1, read as the reverse complement.
TAGTAAAGAAACAGATCTCGAGTTTGGCACGAGTTCGTGCTGCGGTAGCACCACAAGCCCTGGCGCAGGAGTTACATTTCCCTCTCAGGGCCGTCGAAACTGAGCTTCAGCGCCTTACTACACCTACCTTTGAGTCAATAACATGTGGACCCGATAGGTGACTGGTCCACATGTAATGCTCCCGAAGGCAGAGGTGCAGTGGGGCCAAGAGGGGTGAGCCGCAGGTCGGGGGACGTGTGGTGTCATGGGTTCGAGCGGCGTCGTGGGAATCGCGTGTGGCTGTGGTAGAAACTTGATGCTCGCCGCATTTTAGGTGGCCCACATGTGATGCACACAAAGGAGAGGGGCGGTGCGGTCGAGAGGGGTGAGGCGCATGTCGGTGGATGTAGTGCCGTGGGTTGGAGAAGCGTCGTGGGAATCGCGAGATGAAACGTGATGGTCCCCGTAGTTGAACTTCCATGGACAAGCTGTCATGTCTACGGGCACATGCACTGCATACCGATCACTGGAAGGAATAGCGGGGAAAGCTATATATGCGGATAAATAGTTCCTTATAGTCAAGCGGACCCACGCTAGTACTCTGTTCCAAAGACATGCACACCATCGAAATAGTCCATCTATATCAATATACACCGAGAGGGAATATTTTTTTTACAAGAAAGGAAATAGTTCATCCATCCATAATGCCCTCCTGCTAGTGCAGCCTTTTCTTCTTCTTCTTCTTCTTCTTCTTCTTCTTCTTCTTCTTCTTCTTCTCATTTTCTGTGGGAGACGGCTTCGCAACAAGCTCTTTGGACCTTGCAGCTATCTCAAAACTCACACGGGCATCAAGGGCAGCATATTTTATCCGCTCATACGTCAAGGGATAATTCTCCCATCCAGATGACCTTAATGCCAGCGTCTCGTCACCCTTCTGAAGATTTGTACCGAGCACAAAATTTGCTACGTCGTATAGGGATGGTGTCTGTTTATCACAATCTTCTACAAGAATTTTGATTATGGTTTGTAGGTCGGCGATGCTTTTCAAATCAAGGTTGTACGACTCCAGCTTCTGTTTGTCCCCTTCGATGGCTGCCCCACATAAGTATACGTCCTCCTGAGACAAGAAATCATGAAGCTCACCTGGTATGGAGGGCGAGTGTATGATGTGGTACACCAAAACATCATCTTCGAGGCACAGCTGAAGGACGGCGGCGCGTTGGATCTTCCCAGGGGCACACTCCGTGTACTCTGCGTCAAGATCGATGACCCTCGTCTCTACCTTTTCGAGGGAGTTGGATACATTGTTGATCCATTGCCGAACAACCCTTGGGTGGACGGTGACAGTGGCAACTATGCTCATCGAGCCTTCGACGAGGACAAGTTGGACGCTAAAAACCTGCATCTCGATCTCTTTCGCCATTTGGAACCAATGGAATGGAGGGCTATGGTTTGGAGAATTAGGATTAGATGGCTAGTCTAACTGAAGTAGTAGATGATTATTTAAAGAGGTTAAAACAATGTGAACGCAGTGGGGTTTGGATGCAAATGAAGACGAAGGGGGAGGTGAAGAAGCCGAGGAAAATCGGTTCCCGATGGAGAAGTAAATGGGAGAAGTGGCGTGCAGGTAGTTGATTAGACGGCTCGGTGGACTAAACGAAAAGGCTATGCGGTTAGACTGATGAGTCATACTTGTTCGTGTACGTGCCCATCCTTCCTGATAGGTGGGACCTATGTAAACAGATAAGAAAATGTGTCATAGCTGGTTCAGATGGATATTGGCGCGTGAGTGGGAGACACAACATTCTCTGGTTAAGGAATACTCCCTCCGTTTAGGTGAGTAAGTCACCTTATGAAAATTAGGTTTTCCCAAAACCTTTAGGCGTGGAGCATTAACTTCCTGCTCGATCCCCTCCTAGCCTCGTTAGCCAGTGTTCTCTTCCTCTGCTGCCGCGTTCTACCTTTCCATTTTTCCTCTTCTCAAGTGTGGAACGATCTGCATGCCGTCCTTGATGCACCAGAACGACCACTGCATGCATCACGGCAGGGCGTTGATTGGGCATGCATGAGAATTTGGTTCTGCTCGCAATATGGATGATACCTGAATGTTGAAGTGAACAGGCATGCTAGCACGGGAGACCTATTTCCGCTATACAATACTGGAGTACTCATGTTCCTACTAGTAGTAGTAGTAGTACAACTGTGGTACACTTGATGGTCAAAATACTATTCATTCGGTCCTCACAGTGAAGTGACAACACCCTACGCCTGGCATTAGTCCAGGTGGCGTGTTCGGGTTACCAAAGTCAGCCTCACCCTGTGCACTGTGCAGTCTGTCACCGCCGCTGTAAAGCACATTGGCGCCTCGCCTCGTCTCCCTCTCCCCTCCCATAGTACCACTCCATCTCCATCTCCGTCTCCATCTCACTATGCCCCCGCGTACCGTCGCCTCACTCGCCTCCCCCAGTACCACTATTCCCTCGCTAGCCGCTCTAGCACCGACAGCCTTCTCCCTCGTAAATCAAGCCCCAAAAAACCCCCACCTTCCAAACTCCACCATGGCCGAACACGAACCGCGCAACATCCATATGAGCCGCGATTGGAGCAATCTCCCCAGTGACATCCTCGACCTCTGTTGTTCGTGTATGGATATGTTGAGCGCCCTGCGGCTGGCTGCATGCTTGAGGGACATGCACACGGCCATTGTCGAAGCGAGGCCTAAGCTTTTCAAGACACCCTGCTTGCTGCTATCTGGTCTTGCGAGATTGGCTCACCATGATACGGAGGCATACATGATGCCCCTCAACTTCAATCCGATCTCCATTAGCCGAAACTTCTTTGCAGGTATGTAGTGGGTCGCCGTACATCATTTCCCTCGACTTCGATCCGATCACCATCGCCCGAAACTTCTTGGCAGGTATGTACTGGGTCGGCATGAACTCCCACTGGATGGATGCCTTCAGAGAAGACGGTAAAAAGTTGGTGCTTATGAACTTCCAGACCTCCCATGAGATTATCCTTCCTCCGTTGGATTACATAGAGTATTACCATCGCGGTCCAAGTCATCTAGATTACGACGTCAGTTGGACGGACCTTGCTTTGCAGAAGATTGTAATCTGCCAAGTGCCCACACGACATGCGAATTACGCAGACTTCAAACTAATTGCCTTGTTCGACCGTGGACTCGCCTATCTTTACGCCAGTGCCTTCTTTAGCTGGAGACAACTCAGCTCGTAGTAGATCATCGTCAAAGCTGATACACACTTCTGTGATGCTATTGAACACAATGGCATCATCTACGCGATCGACAAAGCAGATGGCACCACATATTGCTGGGACGGCGCGTGTAAGTTGTTTCCATCTCATGTTAATGATGACGCCATGACACTGTTTGAACTTTTTGTGATGATTGTCATATCCCTTTTTGAGCAGAATTTGAGTAGAACTATGGCAATGTATTAGAGATGCCGTAAATCAACTATAATTGGAATGAGTTAATTCATGCGATTGTGACCATGTCATTACAGCCAATTTGTACCCTGAATAATCAAACGGTTAGGAATATATGGATATTATCCTTATTTTACAGTAATCTACATACTACTACTAAATATGAGTGTGTATCAATGGCCATGTTAGTTTCCTCATTTTCATGATGTAGAAACATATGCACCACATTCTTGGTTTCATCTAACCATACATTAGGGACGTAAATGTGCATATGGAGAACTCTATATTTGGAAGTAGTGAAATCCTGCGATGCTTACCGTGTGTCCATACCTATATTCGCCCTTCAGCAATCAATGGCTAGAATAATATCCTCACAAAAATTTTGTCCACAGAACACGAGTATATAACAATGCATGGTCTGTTTGTTACCTTGAAAATTTTGTTTGTGAGGACAGAACATGATTACCACAACAAAAAAAAGACACATCCCTGACATTTTGGGCCGAACAAAACTTTCTTCTGTCATACATATGACACTTCTATGATGATAATTGTGACAAAACCCGGTATCATCATAGATGTGGTGGGCTCCTACTTCTATGACAAAAAATCATGACAGAAAATGGGCTTTTCGTCCTGGGCGGGCCGGAGACGCAGCTGCATGACATTCTTTGGGCCGTCCATGACGGAAAAAACCGTGGTAGAAGCGAGGGCGAGGAAAATTTCGGGGAGTTCCCGGTTACGGTGGGAGGTCAGGGGCCGAGCGATGCGCGTTTCTCTCATACACGTATGCACGTGTGTGCGAGGCGTTGGCTCTAACTGACCCCGAGCGAGGCGTTGGGCTCTAACTGAACCCAAGCGATTGCACTACAGGCGACGCGTTACTGAACCCGAGCGGTCGATCGATGGCTGTTAACTGAACCCGATCGAGCGATTCCTTCGCTACTGCTGCTAACTGAAGCCGATGGATGCTACCTCTCTGGATGAACAGTGAGCGTTGCGGGGGTGGGGGTGGGGGGTTGGATGAACAGTGAGCGGTGGCGTTGCCTCTGGATGAACAGGACCCCGTGGTGTGGAGCTGGATGAATAGTAGATGGTGGAGGGGTGCCCGTGGAGGGGTGGTTGAACAGTAGCCGGTGGAGTAGCGCGCGGTGGAGGCTGGATGAACAGGAGCCCGTGGAGGCTGGAGGAGGTCGACGGTAGCCCGTGGAGGCTGGAGGAGGTCGACGGTCGAGATGAACAATATCCCGTGGAGTCCTGTTTTGTGGTACGCCACACCCCTCCCGATGAACAGGACCCCCGTTTCGACCGTAGCGCTCCAACAAAAGTCCGTTTCGTTCGTTTTGCGGTACGCCACACCCCTCCCGATCAACAGGACCCCTGTTTCGACCGTAGGAGGTCCATTTCCTCCGTTTTGCGGTACGCAACACCCCTCCCGATCAACAGGACCCCCGTTTCGACCGTAGGAGGTCCGTTTCCTCCTTTTTGCGGTACGCCACACCGTTCCCGATCAACAGGACCCCCGTTTCGACTGTAGGAGGTCCGTTTCCTCCGTTTTGCGGTACGCCAGACCCCTCCAGATGAACAGGATCCCGTTTCGAACGTGGCTGGTCGAACACAAGGTCATTTCCTCCGTTCTGCGGTACGCCAGGCCTCGTTTCCATCGGCTGTTCCGTCCAAGCCTTCCCGATGAACACGACGACGCATTCCGTTCCGACCCAGCCGATTGGCTCCCCATGAACACGACGATGACGCTACTTCTCCGTTTCGACCCAGCCATGTACACGAGCCCTGGCCGTACGTATGCGCGAGTAGGCGTTCGAGACCCCGCCCGTATGTACACATACGAGGTCGTATTTTCTTTCTTGCACCCTGGCCGTCGTACGTACGTATACATGCTACGTGCGCGCCTATACAACGACCAGTATGTATGCACACGTTCGCGACCAGAATGACAACGCTACGTATGCTTCGACCAGGTGGGTCCCGACTGTGAGGCACTTCCTTGCGTGCGAAGATGTAGCTGATGGGTCCCAACAGTCAGGGGGGGGGGGGGGCGAATCATTTTTTTTGCCCGGACGCACTTCCTTGCGTGCGAAGATGTAGCTGGTGGGTGTTGGGGAACGTAGTAAGTTCAAAATTTTCCTACGCACACGCAAGATCATGGTGATGGCATAGCAACGAGAGGGGAGAGTGTTGTCCACGTACCCTCGTAGACCGTAAGCAGAAGCGTTAACACAACGCGGTTGATGTAGTCGTACGTATTCACAATCCGACCGATCCAAGCACCGAACGTATGGCACCTCCGAGTTCAGCACACGTTCAGCTCGATGACGATCCCCGGGCTCCGATCCAGCAAAGCTTCGGGGATGAGTTCTATCAGCACGACGGCGTGGTGACGATGATGATGTTCTACCGGCGTAGGGCTTCGCCTAAACTCCACGACGATATGACCGAGGTGGAATATGGTGGAGGGGGGCACCGCACACGGCTAAGGAACGATCCGTAGATCAACTTGTGTGTCTATGGGTGCCCCCCCGCCCCCGTATATAAAGGAGCCAGGGGGGAGGAGGCGGCCGGCCAAGGAGGGCGCGCCAAGGGGGGAGTCCTACTCCCACCGGGAGTAGGACTCTCTTCTTTCCTAGTTGGAGTAGGAGAAGGGGGAAGGAGGAGGAGGAGAAGGAAGGGGGGCGCCGCCCCCCTCTCATTGTCCTATTCGGACTAGGGAGGGGAGGGGGCGCGGCCCACCTCTTGCCTCCTCTCATCTTCTCCCTTATGGCCCATGTAGGCCCAATAACCCCCGGGAGGGTTCCGGTAACCCCCGGTACTCCAGTAAAATGCCGATTTCACCCGGAACACTTCCGATGTCCAAACATAGGCTTCCAATATATCAATCTTTATGTCTCGACCATTTCGAGACTCCTCGTCATGTCCGTGATCACATCTGGGACTCCGAACAAACTTCGGTACATCAAAACTTATAAACTCATAATAAAACTATCATCGTAACGTTAAGCGTGCGGACCCTACGGGTTCGAGAACTATGTAGACATGACCTAGAACTATTCTCGGTCAATAACCAATAGCGGGACCTGGATGCCCATATTGGTTCCTACATATTCAACGAAGATCTTTATCGGTCAAACCGCATAACAACATACGTTGTTCCCTTTGTCATCAGTATGTTACTTGCCCGAGATTCGATCGTCGGTATCCAATACCTAGTTCAATCTCGTTACCGGCAAGTCTCTTTACTCGTTACGTAATGCATCATTCCATAACTAACTCATTAGTCACATTGCGTGCAAGGCTTATAGTGATGTGCATTACCAAGAGGGCCCAGAGATACCTCTCCGACAATCGGAGTGACAAAACCTAATCTCGAAATACGCCAACCCAACATGTACCTTTTGAGACACCTGTAGTACTCCTTTATAATCACCCAGTTACGTTGTGACGTTTGGTAGCACCCAAAGTGTTCCTCCGGTAAACGGGAGTTGCATAATCTCATAGTTACAGGAACATGTATAAGTCATGAAGAAAGCAATAGCAACATACTAGACGATCAAGTGCTAGGCTAACGGAATGGGTCATGTCAATCACATCATTCTCCTAATGATGTGATCCCATTAATCAAATGACAACACATGTCTATGGTTAGGAAACATAACCATCTTTGATTAATGAGCTAGTCAAGTAGAGGCATACTAGTGACGTTATGTTTGTCTATGTATTCACACATGTATCATGTTTCCGGTTAATACAATTCTAGCATGAATAATAAACATTTATCATGAAATAAGGAAATAAATAATAACTTTATTATTGCCTCTAGGGCATATTTCCTTCAGTCTCCCACTTGCACTAGAGTCAATAATCTAGTTCACATCGCCATGTGATTTAACACCTATTCATATCTGTATATGATTAACACCCATAGTTCACATCGTCATGTGACTAACACCCAAAGGGTTTACTAGAGTCAATAATCTAGTTCACATCGTTATGTGATTAACACCCAAAGAGTACTAAGGTGTGATCATGTTTTGCTCATGAGAGAAGCTTAGTCAACGGGTCTGTCATATTCAGAACCGTATGTATTTTGCAAATATTCTATGTCTACAATGCTCGACACGGAGCTACTCTAGCTAATTGCTCCCACTTTCAATATGTATCCAGATTGAGACTTTAGAGTCATCTAGATCGGTGTAAAAGCTTGCATCGTTGTAACTTTATACGACGGGCTCTTTTATCACCTCCACAATCGAGAAACAACTCCTTAGTCCTCACTAAGGATATTCTTGACCGCTGTCCAGTGATCTACTCTTAGATCAAAATTGTATTCCTTTATCAAACTCAGAGCAAGGTATACAATAGGTATGGTTTACAACATAGCATACTTTATAGAACCTATGACTGAGGCATAGGGAATGACTTTTCATTCTCTTTCTATTTTCTGCTGTGGTCGGGATTTGGGTCTTACTCAATTTCATACCTTTGCAACACAGGCAAGAACTCTTTCTTTGACTGTTCCATTTTGAACTACTTTAAAATCTTGTCAAGGTATGTACTCATTGAAAATCTTATCAAGCGTCTTGATCTATCTCAATAGATCTTGATGCTAAATATGTAAGTAGCTTTATTGAAGTCTTTCTTTTAAAGAACTTCTTTCAAACACTCCTTTATGCTTTGCAGAATAATTCTACATTATTTCCGATCAACAATATGTCATTCACATATACTTATCAGAAAGGCTGTAGTGCTCCCACTCACTTTCTTGTAAATACAGGCCTTTCCAAAAGTCTATATAAAACCATATGCTTTGATCCACTCATCAAAGCGTATATTCCAACTCCGAGATGTTTGCACCAGTCCATTGATGGATTACTGGAGCTTGCACGCTTTGTTAGCATCTTCAGGATTGACAAAACCTTCTGATTGCATCATATACAACTCTTCTTTAATAAATCCATTAAGGAATGCAGTTTTGACATCCATTTGCCAGATTTCATAAAATGTGGCAATTGCTAACATGATTCGGACAGACTTAAGCATCGATACGAGTGAGAAAATCTCATCGTATTCAACCCCTTGAACTTGTTGAAAACCTTTTGCAACAAGTCGAGCTTAGTGGATAGTAACACTACTATCAGTGTCCGTCTTCCTCTTGGAGATCCATTTATTTAACATGGCTTGCTGATCATCGAGCAAGTCAATCAAAGTCCATACTTTGTTCTCATACATGGATCATATCTCAGATTTTATGGCCTCAAGCCATTTCGCGGAATCTGGGCTCATCATCGCTTCCTCATAGTTTGTAGGTTCATCATGGTCTAGTAACATGACTTCCAGAACAGTATTACCGTACTACTCTGGTCTGGACTGTACTTTGGAAGACCTACGAGGTTTTGTAGTAACTTGATCTGAAGTTTCATGATCATCATCATTAGCTTCCTCACTAATTGGTGTAGGAATCACTGGAACTGATTTCCGTGATGAACTACTTTCCAATTCGGGAGAAGGTACAAATTACCTTATCAAGCTCTACTTTCCTCCCACTCACTTCTTTCGAGAGAAACTCCTTCTCTAGAAAGGATCCGAATTTAGAAACGAAAATCTTGCTCTCAGATCTGTGATAGAAGGTGTACCCAATAGTCTCTTTTGGGTATCCTATGAAGACACATTTCTCCGATTTGGGTTCGAGCTTATCTGGTTGAAGTTTCTTCACATAAGCATCGCAGCCCCAAACTTTAAGAAACGACAACTTTGGTTTCTTGTCAAACCACAGTTCATAAGGCGTCGTCTCAACGGATTTTGATGGTGCCCTATTTAACATGAATGCAGCTGTCTCTAATGCATAACCCCAAAATGATAGTGGTAAATCGGTAAGATACACCATAGATCGCACCATATCCAATAAAGTACAGTTACGACGTTCGGACACACCATAACGTTGTGGTGTTCCAGGTGGCGTGAGCTGTGAAACTATTCCACATTGTTTTAATTGAAAACCAAACTCGTAACTCAAATATTTGTCTCCGCGATCAGATCACAGAAACTTTATTTTCTTGTTACGATGATTTTTCCACTTCACTCTTAAATTCTTTGAACCTTTCAATTATTTCAGACTTATGTTTCATCAAGTAGATATACCCATATATGCTCAAATCATTTTGTGAAGGTCAGAAAATAACGATACTTGCCACGAGCATTAACACTCATTGGATCGCATACATCGGTATGTATTATTTCCAATAAGTCAGTAGCTTGTTCCATTGTTCCGGAGAATGGAGTTTTAGTCATCTTGCCCAAAAGGCACGGTTTGCAAGCATCAAATGATTCATAACCAAGTGATTCCGAAAATCCATCTTTATGGAGTTTCTTCATGCGCTTTACACCGATATGACCCAAACGGCAGTGCACAAATAAGTTGCACTATCATTATTAACTTTGCATCTTTTGGCATCAATATTATGAATATGTGTATCACTACGATCGAGATCCAACAAACTATTTTCATTGGGTGTATAACCATCGAAGGTCTTATTCACGTAAACAGAATAACAATTATTCTTTAACTTCAAATGAATAACCGTATCGCAATAAATATGATCAAATCATATTCATGCTCAACGCAAACGCTAAATAACATTTATTTAGTTTTAAAACTAATCTCGAAAGTATAGGGAGTGTGCGATGATGATCATATCAATCTTGGAACTACTTCCAACACTCATCGTCACTTCACCCTCAACTAGTCTCTGTTTATTCTGTAACTCCTGTTTCGAGTCACTAATATTAGCAACCGAACAAGTATCAAATACTCAAGGGCTACTATAAACACTAGTAAGGCACACATCAATAACCTGTATATCAAATATACTCTTGTTCACTTTGCCATCCTTCTTATCCACCAAATATTCAGGGCATTTCCGCTTCCAGTGACCATTTCCTTTGCAGTGTAAGCACTCAGTTTCAGCCTTTGGTCCAGCTTTGGTCTTCTTCACGGGAGTGGCAACTTGTTTGCCATTCTACTTGAAGTTTCCCTTTCTTTCCCTTTGCCCTTTTCTTGAAACTAGTGATCTTTGTCAATCATCAACACTTGATGCTCTTTCTTGATTTCTACCTTCGTCGATTTCAACATCACGAAGAGCTCGGGAATCGTTTTCGTCATCCCTTGCATACTATAGTTCATCACGAAGTTCTAGTAACTTAGTGATGGTGACTAGAGAATTCCGTCAATCACTATCTTATTTGGAAGATTAACTCCCACTTGATTCAAGCGATTGAAGTACCCAGACAATCTGAGCACATGCTCACTAGTTGAGCGATTCTCCTCCATCTTTTAGCTATAGAACTTGTTGGAGACTTCATATCTCTCAACTCGGGTATTTGCTTGAAATATTAACTTCAATTCCTGGAACATCTCATATGATCCATGACGTTCAAAAACATCTTTGAAGTCCCGATTCTAAGCCGTTAAGCATGGTGCACTAAACTATCAAGTAGTCATCATATTGAGCTAGCCAAATGTTCATAACGTCTGCATCTGCTCCTGCAATAGGTCTGTCACCTAGCGGTGCATTAAGGACATAATTCTTCTGTGCAGCAATGAGGATAAACCTCAGATCACGGATCCAATCCGCATCATTTCTACTAACATTTTTCAACACAGTTTTCTCTAGGAACATATCAAAATAAACATATGAAAGCAACAACGCAAGCAAGCTATTGATCTACAACATAATTTGCAAAATACTACCAGGACTAAGTTCATGATAAATTTAAGTTCAATTAATCATATTACTTAAGAACTCCCACTTAGACAGACATCTCTCTAGTCATCTAAGTGATTACATGATCCAAATCAACTAAACCATGTCCGATCATCACGTGAGATGGAGTAGTTTCAACGGGGAACATCACTATGTTGATCATATCTACTATATGACTCACGTTCGACCTTTCAGTCTCCGTGTTCCGAGGCCATATCTGTATATGCTAGGCTCGTCAAGTTTAACCTGAGTATTCCGCGTGTGCAACTGTTTTGCACCCGTTGTATTTGAACGTAGAGCCTATCACACCCGATCATCACGTGGTGTCTCAGCACGAAGAACTTTCGCAACGGTGCATACTTAGGGAGAACACTTCTTGATAATTAGTGAGAGATCATCTTAAAATGCTACCGTCAATCAAAGCAAGATAAGATGCATAAAGGATAAACATCACATGCAATCAATATAAGTGATATGATATGGCCATCATCATCTTGTGCTTGTGATCTCCATCTTCAAAGCACTGTCGTGATCACCATCGTCACCGGTGCGACACCTTGATCTCCATCGTAGCATCGTTGTCGTTACGCCATCTATTGCTTCTACAACTATCGCTACCGCTTAGTGATAAAGTAAAGCAATTACAGGGCGTTTGCATTTCATACAATAAAGCGACAACCATACGGCTCCTGCCAGTTGCCGATAACTTTGGTTACAAAACATGATCATCTCATACAATAAAATATAGCATCACGTCTTGACCATATCACATCACAACATGCCCTGCAAAAACAAGTTAGACGTCCTCTACTTTGTTGTTGCAAATATTACGTGGCTGCTACGGGCTTAGCAAGAACCGTTCTTACCTACGCATCAAAACCACAATGATAGTTCGTACAGTTAGTGCTGTTTTAACCTTCGCAAGGACCAGGCGTAGCCACACTCGATTCAGCTAAAGTGAGAGAGATAGACACCCGCCAGCCACCTTTAAGCACGAGTGCTCGTAACGGTGAAACCAGTCTCGCGTAAGCGTACGCGTAATGTCGGTCCGGGCCGCTTCATCTCACAATACCGCCGAACCAAAGTATGACATGCTGGTAAGCAGTATGACTTGTATCGCCCACAACTCACTTGTGTTCTACTCGTGCATATAACATCAACGCATAAAACCTAGGCTCGGATGCCACTGTTGGGGAACGTAGTAATTTCAAAATTTTCCTACGCACACGCAAGATCATGGTGATGGCATAGCAACGAGAGGGAAGAGTGTTTTACATGTACCCTCATAGACCGTAAGCGGAAGCGTTAACACAACGCGGTTGATGTAGTCGTACGTATTCACGATCCGACCGATCCAAGCACCGAACGTACGGCACCTCCGAGTTCAGCACACGTTCAGCTCGATGACGATCCCCGGGCTCCGATCCAGCAAAGCTTTGGGGATGAGTTCCGTCAGCACGACGGCGTGGTGACGATGATGATGTTCTACCGGCGCAGGGCTTCGCCTAAACTCCGCGACGATATGACCGAGGTGGAATATGGTGGAGGGGGGCACCGCACACGGCTAAGGAACGATCCGTAGATCAACTTGTGTGTCTATGGGTGCCCCCCGCCCCCGTATATAAAGGAGCCAGGGGGGAGGAGGCGGCCGGCCAAGGAGGGCGCGCCAAGGGGGGAGTCCTACTCCCACCGGGAGTAGGACTCCCTTCTTTCCTAGTTGGAGTAGGAGAAGGGGGAAGGAGGAGGAGGAGGAGAAGGAAGGGGGGGCGCCGCCCACCTCTCCTTGTCCTATTCGGGCTAGGAAGGGGAGGGGGCGCGGCCCACCTCTTGCCTCCTCTCCTCTTCTCCCTTATGGCCCATGTAGGCCCAATAACCCCCGGGAGGGTTCCGGTAACCCCCTGGTACTCCGGTAAAATGCCGATTTCACCCGAAACACTTCCGATGTCCAAACATAGGCTTCCAATATATCAATCTTTATGTCTCGACCATTTCGAGACTCCTCGTCATGTCCGTGATCACATCCAGGACTCCGAACAAACTTCGTTACATCAAAACTTACAAACTCATAATAAAACTGTCATCGTAACGTTAAGCGTGCGGACCCTACGGGTTCGAGAACTATGTAGACATGACCTAGAACTATTCTCGGTCAATAACCAATAGCGGGACCTGGATGCCCATATTGGTTCCTACATATTCTACGAAGATCTTTATCGGTCAAACCGCATAACAACATACGTTTTTCCCTTTGTCATCGGTATGTTACTTGCCCGAGATTCGATCGTCGGTATCCAATACCTAGTTCAATCTCGTTACCGGCATGTCTCTTTACTCGTTACGTAATGCATCATTCCGTAACTAACTCATTAGTCACATTGCTTGCAAGGCTTATAGTGATGTGCATTATCGAGAGGGCCCAGAGATACCTCTCCGACAATCGGAGTGACAAAACCTAATCTCGAAATACACCAACCCAACATGTACCTTTTGAGACACCTGTAGTACTCCTTTATAATCACCCAGTTACGTTGTGACGTTTGGTTGCACCCAAAATGTTCCTCCGGTAAACGGGAGTTGCATAATCTCATAGTTACAGGAACATGTATAAGTCATGAAGAAAGCAATAGCAACATACTAGACGATCAAGTGCTAGGCTAATGGAATGGGTCATGTCAATCACATCATTCTCCTAATGATGTGATCCCATTAATCAAATGACAACACATGTCTATGGTTAGGAAACATAACCATCTTTGATTAATGAGCTAGTCAAGTAGAGGCATACTAGTGACGTTATGTTTGTCTATGTATTCACACATGTATCATGTTTCCGGTTAATACAATTCTAGCATGAATAATAAACATTTATCATGAAATAAGGAAATAAATAATAATTTTATTATTGCCTCTAGGGCATATTTCCTTCAGTGGGTCCCGGCAGTCAGGGGGGCGAATCGTTTTTTTTTGCCCGGACGCACTTCCTTGCGTGCGAAGATGTAGCTGGTGGGTCCTAGCAGTCAGGGGGAAATGTTTTTTTTGCAAAATACAGTGGCCCGTCCGGTGGGTCCCAGCTGTCAGGTGGAGGAATCATTATTTTCCGTGTAATAAGGAGGCACTTCCTTGCTGCGACCGTGGACCCAGCTGTCAGCCTCTCCACGTATAGTCCACGTTCGATGGAATTCGTTCCTTGACCACGTTGACCATGCCGCGCCGAGAGCACCACGGCGGTGGACGACGGCGAGGCCTAGTAAGGGGACGACTCGGAGCCGGGGAAGATGTGGCAGTGGAAGCTCGCACAAAGAGGAGTACGAGGGTTCACTGGTTCGGCTGCGGTGTGAGGCTGCCATCGCTGCAGGGCCTGGCCAACGGTGGGAATAGTAGGGAGCGGTGAGGCCTCCGTGGCAGCACAGCCGGCCACGGGAGGTAGGAGCATGCGGCACGACCAGCGCTGCTTTGGGCGGCTGGAGCAAGAAGACCACAGGTTGAAGAAGCACTACAGCAGTTGGATGGACATCGTACGGTCACTGGAGCTAGAATTGTTCATATTGACTAAAGTTGAGAAAGGCCCCCGTCCCAGTCAACTTAGTAGGCCCACAACTCAATCTCCCACCATGGTGGGTCCCAGCTAGCAGGGGGAGTATTCATTTTTTTGTGCGCAATAAGGAGGCACTTCCGGTGGGTCCGAGGTGACAGCGGGGGGAACGTTTTTTTTTTGGCGAAATACGGTAGCCGTCCGGTGGGTCCCAACAGTCAGGGGGGAAATGTTTTTTTTGCAAAATAAGGTGGCCCGTCCGGTGGGTCCCTGCTATCAGGTGGAGGAATATTATTTTGCACATAATAAGGAGGCACTTCCTTGCGGCCGCCTGGACCCAGTTGTCAGCCTCTCCACGTACAGTACTCTTCCGATGGAAGTCGGTCGTTGACCACGTTGACCACGCCGTGCCGAGAGCACCAGGGCGGTGGACGACTGCGAGGCCTAGGAAGGGGACGACGCGGAGCCGGGGAAGATGCAACAGTGGAAGCCCGCGCGGAGAGGAGTACGAGGGTTCACTGGTTCGGCTGCGGTGTGAGGCTGCCGTCGCCGCAGAATAATAGGGGGTGTGGGTGAGTAGAGGGATGGCCTGGCCAGCGGTGGGAGTAGTACGGGACGGTGAGGCCTCCGCGGCATCACAGCCGGCCATGAGAGGCAGGAGCACGCGGCACGAACGACGCTGCTTTGGGCGGTTGGAGAAAGAAGACCAGAGGTTGAAGAAGCACTACAGTCGTTGGATGGACATCGTACGATCATTGTAGCTAGAATCATTTATATTGACTAAGTTGAAAAAGCCCTTGGTACGCGTCAACTTAGTAGGGCCACAACTCGGATTTGGAAGAGAACATATAGCCCATTTGCGATTTGTAAGAATGCACAGCCCATTTTTTAATTCTAATGGAATTTACTACAACCCATTTACAGTTTGTTAAAAGTACAACCCAACTTCTAGCTAGAACAACGATTAATAATTTCAAACAACCGCTCAAAACAGAATTCAAAACAAATTCCCACATTTTGATGGGATCCGAAATATTTTTATCCGAAATTTCTAGTCAGGTTAAATATAATTTCAAAATAAAGTTGTATTACGTTAAAATCCAACGAAATATTGCGCACGCAACAACTAATGAAATTAAAATTTTCAAATTCCAAATATAATATATTTTTTAAACTAATTACGCTTTTGGTGCATAGTTACTGCCCAGTTATTATAATTATATCTCATATATCATTTCTTAAAGTCCATTTTCTTGTTAAGCCTAATGCATACCTCCTAGGAAAGTTTGCAGCCCAGCGGGGCGGAGAATAACAAGTTGACCCAGATATTGTGTACAACTGTCGGCCCAGTTGCATTGCTGATGTTGAAAAAAAGGCCTGTGTAGTACAGTACAACCTAACATGGCTACTCAGCCCACATTCTGCGACGCCGGAAAGGCCCAAACAAGGCTTCTGTACAACTTTTTGAAGTCACTGAGCTCAATTAATAACTTAAGAAAAAAGTTAGATTACAGTGGAACCTAATTAAAAGCTGTCACGAGCAAATAAATAATTCAACGGGTCCCACTTGCGCGCGCGCATGTGTGTGTGTGTGTGTGTGTGTGTGTGAGAGAGAGAGAGAGAGATAGAGAGACAGACCCATCGGTCGATGCTCGTAAATACATCTTTCAACCATATGCATTGCTGATGCTCAGTAGAAACTTATATAGTTGACACAATCATATAGAACATCATAGCACACTGAACTTGCATACAAAAATTTCACGCAGGCGGCACAATCAGGATGGAAGCAGTGGATTGCTACGGGTAGGGCTATGTTGAAACCAACGAAGTCGTACATAACGGTTCATCGTCTTATCAATGACGGGGAAATATCTTGAATGTTGTGCAAAGAAAACAGACAGACAACACAATAAGTTCTGCTAGCACATTAAGTTGACGCACAACCCTTTCTAAAAAGAGTTCAGGTATAAAATTAGAACAGGTCACAATCAAATGTACTGGCATATTAGTGCTTCACACCCATAGCTCGGATTTAACTAGTATCTGACAAGATTCAGTTGTTACCTCCAATTAGAGCACATCCAAGCAGCCAGCCCTGCCTCTTCTCCCAAAGAAGCAGTGGCCTCCGCCGCACGAGCGGACCCTGGCACCAGTGGCAGCGGCAGGACTTCGATTGATGGATTGATCACTTCTTCGACATGCACGAACACTCTATACAGATACATCCCTAACGTGGTCCGCGGTGGCCTTGGTGGCGACGAATAGTACAACCCCGGTTCCTGCACCGGTATCTCAACACCAATCACCTTCGGTATGGTGGAGGGCTTCTTCATCCATGCCATAACCGTCAGAGCCCAGCCGTCTGGAGGAACAAACATACTTACGAGCTCACCTCCAAGGTCGTTGATAAACTCGTTCATGGACTCGCTGTTCCAAGCACGTCGAGGCATGCCGTGGAAGGTAAGATTTGTTAAAAACTCAAGCTCAGAGGGCACCGAGCCCCATCCTGGGTGCCACCGATCAAAGCTCACCAGCGCGCCATCACAGAACAAACGCCGGGAAGATTTGAACACATGGCAGCAGTCGAAAGTTGTCCGGAACCTTAGAAAGAAATCAGCCGGTGGCGGACAGACTTCGACGAGCAAGTCACTTATTTGGATGTTGTGCGCAATGCCAAGAGCTTTGCCAAGGTCGTCCAGCGAGACGGCAGGCCGGTCGCCGTTGATGGTTACCATCAGCACTTTGCCGGCAAACTGGTCGTCAAGCGCCGCCATGCCACTGTTGAGCGACAGCATGCAGCGACCGAAGGCAGGACGGACCTTGGGATCTCCAGCTCGGAGATCCGCGTTGACCGGTGACATGATAGTGCACTTGAGTACAGGGAGTACAGGAGGGGGATTTGGGGGAACTGGAGTAGGAATCAAGATTCCAGAGGTGGGGGAGGGGCGGGAGACTGGGGATGAAAAGGTAGCATGAACTTCGAGCACGCGCCAATATGCTCTCGGCGCGCAAGCGCACGAAAACACTGGTGGCGCCCACATGTCGGCCTAAGAGTCCTTATTCTTTCTTTTTTGGAGAGCGCGGCCTTTTTTTCCAGGATGTTTTGAGAGCCCGGCCTGAGAGTCATAATTGACCTGTTTGGCATTGCGTTACTACTCGGCCCATATTCAACGACACCTCACTGGCCCAAACAAGTGTACATCATCGAAAAGACACTGAGCTCAAATTATATAACTTGAAAAAAGGAGATATACTCTGAACACTAGAGAATGGTGATGCCCTCATTTAGCCCACCAGTAGTTCGAGACAACAAACTGTTCGAAACAACAATATATACAACATGCAAACACTGACTAGTGACTACTACTGACATAAACAGCAAGACATGATAGTTCATAAGAAGTCTTGCTACACCACCAAAACGCACCCATCTGCAGCGCTCAGACTCTCGTGATCCAGACGAGAATGACATTCTAAACAGAAGCAACTATTACATAGTAAGAGTTACATAGACAAGGATGACCAAATGACAAGGAATATGCATAACAAAAGAAAGAACTACCCATCCAGAACCAGCAGCAAAGACAACAAAGTCATTCGAAGAGATGATCCAACACCATCATAATTTGCATCCCCGCTTCAACGGCAGTGATCCGGAGACACCAGTACTCCACCCTTTCGATGCAACAACCCAATTACCTATCAACCTGAAGGCTTGAACCACATCACTGCCTGTCGTAATTGAGATATCCAAGGATCAAAGTTAATCCGGATGCCTTTGTCATTCTCACCTTCTTTTGGCTGCACGCTGTATCGTTGACAATCAGGCGAGTTTGCTCCTGAACTCCTAGGGCTCGCCGTGTAGACACAGTTTTCCATAGCAAACAGAGCCTCTCTGCCATCAAGGTCCTTGCCAACGGTGATCTCCTGGTTAATCGAATAATTGAGTCCGAGAAACAAAGAGTGTGAACCAAGGCTGTTTACCCACCTACAACTAAAAAATCCTAAAGGCCCCAACAAGCTGGTATCCTCCTCATAGACGTAACAGCCACTGTCCGGATACTCACGTATTACACGGTGCTTGTATACAGTGGGGTTTTTGCAATATAACTTTTCCGGCTCATGTGTCTGAATGATCATCAGTCTTTTGCCGTCGTCTGATCGAGCGAGGAACCAGTTGTGCTTCCCTGTTTTTGGCAAAGATGGTGTGATTACAAAGGGCAGTATCTGTAGGGACACTTCATCATATCAAAAAGGACAGGCATTGTTAATGTAAGATCACCATTGTTCAGAGTATGAGTGGGATAATGCAAGAAACAACATTGATATGTCCCTGTTGGAACTGGGAAGAAAATACAGGGAAATGTATACTGGGTTAGAAAATATAGAAGTGCCATGCATGGTTATACTCATGTTATCTCGCAATCGATTCTTCACAGGAAACTACCATGTCATGCATGGTATGTAATCATGTTCTGTCCTCACAAACAGATTCTTCAAGGTAACTAACATACCATGCATTGTTATATACTCGTGTTCTGTGGGCAAATTTTTTGTGAGGATATTATTCTAGCCATTGATTGCTGAAGGGCGAATATAGGTATGGACACACGATAAGCATTGCAGGATTTCACTACTTCCAAATATAGAGTTCTCCATATGCACATTTACGTCCCTAATGTATGGTTAGATGAAACCAACAATGTGGTGCATATGTTTCTACATCATGAAAATGAGGAAACTAACATGGCCATTGATACACACTCATATTTAGTAGTAGTATATAGATTACTGTAAAATAAGGATAATATCCATATATTCCTAACCGTTTGATTATTCGGGGTACAAATTGGCTGTAATGACATGGTCACAATTGCATGAATTAACTCATTCCAAATATAGCTGATTTACGGCATCTCTAATACATTGCCATAGTTCTACTCAAATTCTGCTCAAACAGGGATATGACAATCATCACAAAAAGTTCAAACAGTGTCATGGCGTCATCATTAACATGAGATGGAAACAACTTACACGCGCCGTCCCAGCAATATGTGGTGCCATCTGCTTTGTCGATCGCGTAGATGATGCCATTGTGTTCAATAGCATCACAGAAGTGTGTATCAGCTTTGACGATGATCCACTACGAGCTGAGTTGTCTCGAGCTAAAGAAGGCACTGGCGTAAAGATAGGCGAGTCCGCGGTCGAAAAAGGCAATTAGCTTGAAGTCTACGTAATTCGCATGTCGTGTGGGCACTTGGCAGATTACAATCTTCTGCAAAACAAGGTCCGTCCAACTGACGTTGTAATCTAGATGACTTGGACCGCGATGGTAATACTCTATATAATCCAACGGACGAAGGATAATCTCATGGGAGGTCTAGAAGTTCACGAGCACCAACTTTTTACCGTCTTCTCTGAAGGCAGCCATCCAGTGGGAGTTCATGCTGACCCAGTACATACCTGCCAAGAAGTTCGGGCGATGATGATGGGATCGATGTCGAGGGAAATGATCTACGGCGACCCACTACATACCTGCAAAGAAGTTTCGTCTAATGGAGATCGGATTGAATTCGAGGGGCATCATGTACGCCTCCGTATCATGGCGAGCCAATCTCGTAAGACCAGATAGCAGCAAGCAGGGTGTCTTGAAAAGTTTAGGCCTCGCTTCGACGATGGCCGTGTGCATGTCCCTCGAGCATGCAGCCAGCCGCAGGGCGCTCAACATATCCATACACGAACAACAGAGGTCGAGGATGTCACCGGGGAGATTGCTCCAATCGTGGCTCATGTGGATGCTGCGCGGTTCATGTTCGGCCATGGTGGAGTTTGGAAGGTGGTGGTTTTGGGGGGCTTGATTTACGGGGGAGAAGGCTGTCGGTGCTGGAGGGGCTAGCAAGGGAATAGTGGTACTGGGGGAGGTGAGTGAGGCGACGGTACACGGGGGCACAGTGAGATGGAGACGGAGACGGAGATGGAGTGGTGCTATGGGAGCAGAGAGGGAGACGAGGCGAGGCGCCAATGTGTTGTACAACGGTGGTGACAGACTGCACAATGCACAGGGTGAGGCTGACTTTGGTAACCCGAACACGCCGCCTCACCTGGACTAGTGTCAGGCGCAGGGTGTTGTCACTTCACTGTGAGGACCGGATGAATAGTATTTTGACCATCAAGTGTACCACAGTTGTACTACTACTACTACTACTAGTAGTAGTAGTAGGAACATGAGAGCTCGAGTATTGTATAGCGGAAATAGGTCTCCCATGCTAGCATGCCTGTTCACTTCATCATTCAGGTATTATCCATATTGCGAGCAGAACCAAATTCTCGTGCATGCCCAATCAACGCCCTGCCGCGATGCATGCAGTGGTCATTCTGGTGCATCAAGGACGGCATGCAGATCGTTCCACAATTGAGAAGAGGAAAAATTGAAAGGTAGAACGCGGCAGCAGAGGAAGATAACGCTGGCTAACGAAGCTCGGAGGGGATCGAGCAGGAAGTTAATGCTCCACGCCTAAAGGTTTTGGGAAAACCTGATTTTCATAAGGTGACTTATACTCACCTAAACGGAGGGAGTATTCCTTAACCAGAGAATGTTGTGTCTCCCACTCAAGCGCTCAAAAAAAAAGCTATGACACATTTTTTTATCTGTTTGCATAGGTCCCACCTATCAGGAAGGATGGGCACGTACACGAACATGTACGACTCATCAGTCTACCCGCATAGCCTTTTCGTTTAGTCTACCTAGCTGTCTAATCAACTGCCTGCACGCCACTTCTCCCATTTACTTCTCCATCGGGAACCAATTTTCCTCGGCTTCTTCACCTCCCCTTTGTCTTCATTTGCATCCAAACCCCACTGCATTCACATTGTTTTAACCTCTTTAAATAATCATCTACTACTTCAGTTAGACTAGCCATCTAATCCTAATTCTCCAAACCATAGCCCTCCGTTCCAGCGGTTCCAGATGGCGAAAGAGATCGAGATGCAGGTTTTTAGCGTCCAACTTGTCCTCGTCAAAGGCTCGATGAGCATAGTTGCCACCGTCACCATCCACCCAAGGGTTGTTCGGCAGTGGATCAACAATGTATCCAACTCCCTCAAAAAGGTAGAGACAAGGGTCATCGATCTCAACACAGAGTACACGGAGCGTGCCGCTGGGAAGATCCAACGCGCCGCCGTCCTTCAGCTGTGCCTCAAAGATGATGTTTTGGTGTACCACATCATACACGCGCCCTCCATACCAGGTGAGCTTCACAATTTCTTGTCTCGGGAGGACGTATACTTCTATGGGGCAGCCATCGAAGGGGTCAAACAGAAGCTGGAGCAGTACAACCTTGATTTGAAAAGCATCGCTGACCTACAAACCAGAATCAAAATTCCTGTAGAAGATTGTGATAAACAGACACCATCCCTATTCGACGTAGAAAATTTTGTGCTTGGTACAAATCTTCAGAAGGTTGATGAGACGGTGGCATTAAGGTCGTCTGGATGGGAGAATTATCCCTTGACGTACGAGTGGATAAAATATGCTGCCCTCGATGCCCGTGTGAGTTTCGAGATAGCTGCAAGGTCCAAAGAGCTTGTTGCGAAGCCGTCTCCCATAGAAAATGAGAACAAGAATAAGAAGAAGAATAAGAAGAAGAAGAAAAGGCTGCACCAGCAGGAGGGCATTATGGATGGATGAACTATTTCCTCTCTTGTAAAAGAACTTATTCCCTCTCGATGTATATTGATATAGATGGAATATTTCGATGGTATGCATGTCTTTGGAACAGAGTAGTAGCGTGGGTCCGCTTGACTATAAGGAAATATTTATCTGCATATATAGCTTTCGCTGCTACTCCTTCCAGTGATCGGTATGCAGTGCATGTGTCCGTAGACATGACAGCTTGTCCATGGAAGTTCAACTATGGTGACCATCATGTTTCATATCGTGATTCCCACGACACCTCTCCAACCCATGGCACCACGTCCCCCGATGTGCGCCTCACCCCTCTCGGCCGCACCGCCCCTTTGCCTTTGCGTGTATGACATGTGGGGCACCTAAAATGCAGCGAGCATCAAGTTTCTACCACAACCACACGCGGTTCCCACGATAACGCTCGAACCCATGACACCACACTTCCCCCGACCTGCGGCTCACCCCTCTTGGCCCCACTGTCCCTCTGCCTTCGGGAGCATTACATGTGGACCAGTCACCTATCAGGTCCACATGTTATTGACTCAAAGGTAGGTGTAGTAAGGCGCTGAAGCTCAGTCTCGACGACCTTGAGAGGGAAATGTAACTCCTGTGCCAGGGCTTGTGGTTCTACCGCTGCACGAACTCGTGCCAAACTCGAGGTTTGTTTCTTTACTATACATGCACCCAACGATTTAATGGACATTGTAATCTCAACATGTGATGGGGAGCTCTAAATTTGAATTTGAAACTTATAAAATGAAAAGATTCAAAACTAATAAACTGGGAGAGAGGGAGTATATCGTATGATGTGTGCCATACAAAATAAGTCCCCTGGTTTGTCACTACGAAGATGCAGTTAGAAAGGAGCACAGCGTCTTCGTACTCGTACGGCAACAAATCGGCCGCAAACAGCATGGTCCGCCTTTGACTGCCATGTGCAAGGTTCGTGCTATCTTATTCAATCTCACCATGGTTCCATCGTACCAATTCATGCGGTGGCCCATTGCATGGCTTATCCCAATGTTGGACAAAGGTTCTACAGGAATGGTGTCACCGTTGTAAATGTTGTGCAAATTGATGTTGGTACCCTCCCGTACATATGCAAGCCAATCTCCACTCACACCAAGCCTAGCCTGTGAAACAGTGGGCAGGGGGAGAATTAGGAAATGGACACAGAAGTAGTCTTTAGAATGCATTTACTACGTGATCAAACTCATCTTACCTGCTCATTGGAGGAAATCCGAGTGCCCCTCAACGTCGGCATCTCAAGGGGCGTCAACTTGCAACTACGGCCACGCCGCGCTGGAGAGACCCCCAAGGAAACATCCTCGTGCGTTCCACGGAACATCAAGATGCATTTGTATGAGTAGTTTATCTTGTGAGAGAAAAGGATGAACGAGGGAAGGCCTCTAGAGATAGAGATGGACACTACTACTACCAATGTGCTGGCCCGTGCATTGCAATGGATCCAAAGTAGTAGAATAATACTTGTTCACGTGCTTGAAATATAAACACTCTAGTTTTGATATACATGTGTCAGCAGACATGACAGCTTGTCCATGGAAGTTGAACCACGGCGACCATCACATTTCTTGTTTCTACCACTGCCACACGCCCACACCCACACGCGATTCCCACGACGCCGCTCCAACCCACGGCACGACGTCCCCCGACGTGGACATGGATCCTCTGACGTGGCTATCATTGCCTTTCCTTCGCTGACAGGTGGGACCCACGCTTATGGGTCCCACATGTCAGTGACAGAATGGTAGGATTGTTCGCATCAGGGGATCCTCATCCCCCCGACGTGCCCCTCATCCCTCTCGGCCCCACCGCTCCTCTGCCTTTGTGTGCATGACATGTGGGCCAGCTGAACTGCGGCGACCATCAACTTTCTACCACAGACACACCCGATTGGACGCGGTTTGCCTGCTCCGCTGCTGTGCTCCGATCCGTACTCCCGCACCATCAAATTTTCATCCAGCAGCTGTGACACATTTCATCCCAGGCATCAATCATCAGCTGGAGTACTTATGTACTACAGGTAGTACCCGTCGGTGTGGCCATCTACGCCTCGTAACGCCCCAACGCCCAGCTGTGGCACCCTCGCCACGGCCACGCCACCACTAGCCGGTTCATCTCGAACGAGTGAGTCGCGAACCATGCCACCACCATGAGAATGACATGTGGGCTAGCCGCATTTAAGGTCCGCATGTCATTGACTCATAGGCCAGGCACTAAGCCATCGAAGTTCGGTCCCGTGGGCCCCGAGAGGGAAATGTAACTCCTGCGGCAGGCCTTGTGGTGCTCCCGCAGTATGCGCTCATGCCAAAACTGGAATTTGTTTCTTACTACTACCAACTAGTACTAGTAAGGTACACGTGCATTGCACGCATGAGATTCTGGTGGTTTGTGCATGATGCTTCTACATGTGGAGTTTTCTAGATTCTAACATGTGGCAAAATCTGGTGGAATATAAGGTTAGGCAAGTTTGATTAACTTAGGTGAGTGTTTGGTTCAAGCCACACCTTAGGCAAGCCACACTAAGGCCCCACATGACATACACACAAAAAATGTGGCAAGATTCCCTTAGGCTTGCCAACTTGTGGCTCTCATTTTGAAGAACTAATAACTTTGCCTAAGCTTAGTTGTGGCAACGTTAGTCATGAATTAAGTTCAACCATGGAGTCTTCTAGATTATACATGTGGCAGAATCTGGTGGATGATATCCAACAGCGAGTAGTGCTCAGATTTGCCATCTTTGTACCGTCGGATTGGCTTCATCCAACGACCAACTTTCAAAGTTGTTCACACACTATATAGGGGGTATAGATATAGATGTGCTGGTCCATTGCAATGGATCCAAAGTATATCTATTTAGTGGAGTGCACTCTAAACACATTATCTATTTATTTTTCTCTAACCTTTCGTAGCCATGCAACCAAGCCACGTAAGCTTCATGGGTGCCCCCCACATCATATTATTCATACTACGTTGATTGAAAAAAAGATAAATCACCCAAAACAAGATCTTCCCGTTTTTTGTTCCTACGATGTTGTGCCGTGCACGTACCTACTAGTTGTATAGTGGTAGTACTAGTAATATAGTATTAGGAGTCCAAACTTGGTACTAGTAGGAGTAGTACTAGTACGGAATGCTCCTACTCTATCAACGAGCCGCATCTGACACCAAATTTCTTGGCTTCCGTGCTGCAGCTAGATCTTCCCCTCGTTTCTGTTTTCCAACCCGTCGGCGGGCGGGGTGTCGGTTTGCTCAACGGCGGTCCCACATGAAAGTGAAAATGCTAGGCAACACGCCTTCCCTAAGCTATGTGTCATGCCGGACGGGCCGTGGAGTACTCCCGATTCCCGGGCGTGTGGGGGTGCGACGGGAACGCGGCAGGCCTTTTCCTTTTACTAGCAATGTGCCTGTGCGTTGCGACGGATCCAAAGTAGTAGAATAGTAGTATTTGTTCACAAACTCTAAAGAAATCACTATTGTTTTGATATACTCCTAATATATTACTCCCTCCGTACCTAAATATTTGTCTTTTTAGAGATTTCAAATGGACTATCACATACGGATTATATAGACATATTCTAGTGTTTCTAGCAAGATGCCCGCGTATTGCTTGAAGTTGATGGAAAAGGTAAGCACAACTTATAAATTGACGGATGGTGTACTAGTTACAGTGATGCATATTAAGCAAAGGGATCGCACATGTCGGTATTGACTGGAATGAGAATGCAACAACACAATAAGAATTAAGGCCACGATGATGCGATCGTAGTGGTGGTTACAGAAGGCAAGAAGAAAGATTGATCCATGAACATACGACCTCCTCCTCCTCAACTTAGTGCGCCGGGCCACCGACCGGTGGCTAAGGAGCGGCGGCTTTTGTGGCGAGGTCGAGGTGCTTCTCAGCAAAGGCATCCAAGGCTTCCAGCCGGTTTAGGAAGGCCAACGTCGTAGCGTCCTCACTGGCCTTGTAGATACCTATGTACACGATTTGCTCGTACACGTGGATGTGTAGGTCGACGGATTCTTGTAGGACGAGGTGCCTCGCGGCGAGC
This sequence comes from Triticum timopheevii, assembly GCA_963921465.1. NCBI lineage: Eukaryota > Viridiplantae > Streptophyta > Magnoliopsida > Poales > Poaceae > Triticum > Triticum timopheevii. Next base: position 551,885,547 of record OY997272.1, on the reverse strand, counting down.
GCGACCTCTAGGTGGACATTCTTCGTGGCGTCGGTGGGCAGTCGCAGGGCCACCAGTGCTTGAAAGAGGTTCCGGCCATGGCGGCCGATTAGGGTGGTAGGCAATGAGGAGCCCGGGCGCACGGGCTGGAGGAGTACGGAGATGTCGTCTGCGAGCTTCTTGAGGATGGTGAACTTGTTGCTGGTGGCAACGATCATCTGGTCCAACTGAGAGTCGTAGTTAGCATCGACGGCGGCCATCCACCAGCCGGTCTCCAATATCGTCTGGAGACGATCCTCGGTGCCATGCCGCAGGCCGGCGTCGTGGACCATCTGGCACAGCCGCTGGCCGCTCATGCGCATCGCCGCCATGGGTCTGGAGTGAGCTCTTTTGCGCTTAGTGTAGGTGCTTAGGCAAATGCTTAGGTGCGTACGATGTGGTAGATGCATTGGAAATTGGAATGGAGGGGCGCCTTTATATGAGGGCAATGAGGGCAAACTGCATTGCATTCACATCGTGCAACCTCTTTTCCCATACCTCCTCCCATTACTTCCCTCATGCATTAATTGAAGGAGGATGCATTGGCCGTTCAACATATCAGGAACCGCTACTCCCTCCCTCGTCTGCATTAAAGCCGTATCGGGAACTGCGCCGCCCGTTGTCAAATTGAATACTCCCTCCGTCTAGGTGAGTATTAAGTCATCTTACGAAAACCAAATAGTAAACACATAGGTGTGGTGCATTAACTCTCACATTGTTTCTTATTTTTTGACATAAATAGAGGAATCAACCAATAAGAGATGTGGTGGGCTTGTATGCTTTTAATGACTTGAGACTATCAAACATGACATGCAGTGGTCAGTTTGTTACACGCAATGATGTTAATAAGGGAGTACCTAGAACTTATCTACTCCCTCCGTTCCTAAATATTTGTCTTTTTAGGATTTCAAATGAACTACCACATACGGATGTACATATACACATTTTAGAGTGTAGATTCACTCATTTTGCTCCGTATGTAGTCTTTTGATGGAATCTCTAGAAAGACAAATATTTAGGAATGGAGGGAGTATATGAGATATAATTTGGTCTCATTCACTTTGAAAACAAGAAAAAATACAACCCACGTCAGCACACACGCAATTTATAGCATCACATCCAATGGCTATAAAAGATGAGTGAGACCAAATTATATCTCATCTAGATGAGTTCTAGCAAAATTGTATTAATAATACTTAGTACTCCTGTGCCATGTATCATATATTAGTATCACGTAGTACTTTATTTATTGCCATGTATGACACATAGTACTCAACCCTCTCTCTTTCTTCATTTAATTCTATGACACCTCATCAAAATTTCTAAGGCTAGTACCATTACAACCAGCCTTAGCAAATACTAAACATTAAGTTCTCTCGTTTTCCTCTCCACCTTGGTCACCTAGACGGAGGGAGTATACTGTGCGGGCTTTTCCTGCGTGGTAGGCAGGACAGTTCCGCCTAGTCGGTTCGACAGAGACGCGAGAAGATGAGGGAGTAGGCTGCTGCAAACGTAGGGCTGTGTGATTTGACATCGAGTTACTGCTGGACAGGTGGGGCCCCGTGATTTGACTTGCCATTATCATTTTAACTGCGGCGCTATGACTGGCGTGAATCTCCTGATTCCTGATCACCTCCATACAGGTGCCTCTCCTAATGCTCCACCATGTAGTAGAGGCTGGCTCTTGCATGAGAGCCCACTTCTCCACTTTTTCCTTGCCTCTCTTTCCTCCACATATGCAAAAATGCCATGTAAAGCACACTATTGTACTTACTTGCTCCTACAGGTGCTTAAGCTTGCCACAGAGGCATAAAGTCTGATGTGGCAAGTTAATCAAGAAGAGCGAGACTATTTTGGTGACCCAAGGAAGAAACGGTGCTAAGCACGTGTACCTAGGTGAAAAGACAATTTTGAGTCTATAGCTAATTAAATGAAGCAAACTTAGCAACACCATTTCATTGGAAGAGGTCACTCCTTGGCAAATGCAATAAATACTAGTACTCCCTGTGTCCCATAATATAAGAACATTTTTGGCACTACACTAGTGTCAAAAATGTTCTTATATTATGGGACGGAGGGAGTACGAAGAAAAAGATAGAGAGGAGTAAAAAAATAAATACACTTATAGCCAACTGTGATGTCAAAACCGGCGGATCTCGGGTAGGGGGTCCCGAACTGTGCGTCTAGGCGGATGGTAACAGGAGACAAGGGACACGATGTTTTACCCAGGTTCGGGCCCTCTCGATGGAGGTAAAACCCTACGTCCTGCTTGATTAATATTGATGATATGGGTAGTACAAGAGTGGATCTACCGCGAGATCAAGGAGGCTAAACCCTAAAGCTAGCCTATGGTATTATTGTTGTAATGTATGTTGTCCTACGGACTAAAGCCCTCTGGTTTATATAGACACCGGAGGAGGCTAGGGTTACACAGAGTCGGTTACAAAGGTAGGAGATCTACATATCCGTATCGCCAAGCTTGCCTTCCACGCCAAGGAAAGTCCCATCCGGACACGGGACGGAGTCTTCAATCTTGTATCTTCGTAGTCTTGGAGTCCGGCGGACGATGATAGTCCGGCTGTCCGGACACCCCCTAGTCCAGGACTCCCTCAGTAGCCCCTGAACCAGGCTTCAATGACAATAAGTCCGGCAAGCATAATGTTCGGCATTGCAAGGCGGGTTCCTCCCTTGAATAATCCAGAGAAGATCATGAACACCAGGATAGTGTCCGGCTCTGCAAAATAAATTCCACATGCCACCGTAGAGAGAATAAAATGTACACAAGTCCAATCTGCTGACGTATTATGCGGCATGACATCACACCACTACCAAGCCTTTATTTGAATCATTTTTTATTATACCACCTCAACACGTTTAGCGAAGCGGTTTCCTTGGCACGTCCTATCGAAGCAGAGATCGTGTTCCCCTTATTCCGTGATTCTCATCAATACGGACGTGGGTAACCCAACCGCGCCATTGATGGTGGCGCTTGGGAGATAAGAGAGTTTTACCAGGCTGGTGGGGGACGCATAGTCTCCGTCCGCCTATATATAAGGGATAAGGATTTACCTTCTCACCTATGCCTTCTTCCTCCTTTGCTTATCCATCTCCGCGCACTCAAGCTCCAACGCTCAAGCTCGCGCATCTCGCCTCGACCTTCTCCGACCATGTCCGGAGCGGGAGGCAAATGGTTGGCCTCCACCATTAAGGAGGAGCACATCATCAAGCTGCGTAGCGCCGGATACCTTTCCGGCGATATCGCGCATCGGCTGCCCGACGAGGGGCGGCTCATCCCCACCCCGGGCCCCATGAGAGGGTTGTTTTCCTCCCCCATTTCCTCCGCGGATTGGGCTTTCCTCTCCACCCTTTTGTCCGGGGGCTCATGTTTTACTACGGCCTGGATTTCCACGATTTGGCGCCGAACTTCATCCTCAACATCTCGGCGTTTATCGTCGTGTGCGAGGCCTTCCTCTGCATCCGGCCCCACTTCGGCCTGTGGCTCAAGACCTTCAACGTCAAGCTGAAGGTTGTGAAGGGCACGCAAGCGGAATGCGGAGGCGCCATGTTGGGCAAGTTGCCCAACATCCTTTGGCTCGAAGGGGCCTTCGTGGACTCCGTCAAGGGGTGGCAATCGGGGTGGTTCTACATCACCGAGCCGCGTGAACCCACGTGGGCGGCGGCCCCCGAGTTTAGATCTGGCATCCCCACGCAGCTCACCTCCTGGAAAGAGAAGGGCTTGTTGTGGGGCAATCCGAAGGAGCTGACGGGACTCCGAGCCTGCATCCAGAAGCTGGTGAGCAATAAGCTCAGGCTCGTCGACGTGGTCCAAGTCATGCTCATCCGCCGGATTCTCCCATGCCAAGAACAGGCATTTAATCTGTGGGAGTTCAATCCGGAACAGCACCGGGCGCTGAGCGGGCTCTTCGACACGACGTACGAAGGCGCCTGGAGGGTGCTGTTTAAGGGCGCTGAAGCCCCCGCATCCGCGATGAAAGATCGCGGATTTTTCTCGCAGCACAGCTGACGAGGTAAGTGATTCGACCCCTTTACGGGACACTTGTGGTAAATAGATTGATTCTAAGAGGGTTTCAATCTTTCTTTTCCTTTGGCAGGAATGGATGGAGAAGGCCGAGCAGCTCATCTGCCCGGCTCCCATGCCCGAAGACCCAGTGAACGCCCGTCTAGCGGGGCTGCTGGTTCCGGCACCGCACGTGGTGCCGGAGAAGAAGGCCAAGAAGGTGGCCACGGGGACTCGAAAGAGTTCCCGTAATCAGGCGTCCAACGACGAGGCGAACTCCTCCCTCGAAGACGAGGAGGAGGAAGAAGATTCTCTCCCGGAGGAGGGAGAGAGGAAGAGGAAGGCTTCCCCAATAGGGGAGGCCGAAGGGTCCAAGAGGGGGAGAACTATTCCCCCGGACAGCTCCGCCAACACCAACGTTGGCGGAGAGGAGTGGCCTTCAAGGGCCAGGCCTCCGGCGAGATCGTAAGTATCCGGATCCCAGATGTGCAATATCTTTCGTGTCACGTAGTGTCCTACTAATGCCGCATACTGTCCGTAGTCCGGCCGATGATGATCTCCCCGCTTCATCGAGCGGGTCGTTGGCCCCGTCGGATGTGGATTCACTTCCGACTGCCTCCACACCCCGTGCTGACGAGAACGCCGAGGTGGGATCCCAGAGAGGGACCCATCAGGAGGAGGCTCCGGAGGCGCCGCAAGGCAGCCTCCCGGACTTTGCGCCGGACTCTACGTCGGAACCTGCAGTGGTTCCAGAGTCCGGTAAGCAGCCCCTTCGGAAGAAGGGCAAGACCATGACACCAGCGGCCCCCGTCCAACCAGAGGCGCCGGACAACTTGTTGGAGGCGCTCAAAGGCGCTTCCATCGAGGAAGAACACCACACTATCATGAGTGCGGTGATTCAGAAGGTTCAGCTCGCCAAGAGCGGGCTGACCGAAGCCTGCAGCAGCCTTCTAACAGGGTTTGAGGTAAGAAGTTGAATTTATGTAATGTAATACCGCATAGACAGTAGCCCCTGATGCTTAGTCCGGTGTTCGGAAAGAAAAGCCGAACTGAGGATCTAAAAAGATATACGCAGGGTTGCTTAAAATATGTCAATATGGGTTTGCAGGCTGCGCTGCTGACCTCTGCCGCACTGACTGCGGAGGTCGGTGCGTTGAAGCAGGATCTCGAGCGGTCCGAGCAAGAGCTCGGCCATGCCAAGAAGCAGCTCGAGGACAAAGAAGGTGAGTAACACCACTTTGAACAGTTACCTTACAGAAAAGGATTTTGGTTGCAATGAAATTAACAAGGATAATATGGGTGTTGCAGGGGCCACGAACGAGGTGGCAGCCCTGAAGGAGGCTGTGTCCGCGGCCAAACGCAGTGCGGCCGCGGAACGGGCAGAGCGAGAAAAGCAGGAGGCGCAGGTGGCGGAAATATGGCAAGAGCTCCGGGCTCTCATGGAGAAGCATGAGAGCTTGGAGCGTGACTCCAAGACTCGAGAGTCCGAGCTTGCCTCGGCTCTCGAAAGTGCCAAGTCCGCCAAGGCCGAGGCCCGTAAGGCCCTTCAGGAGGTTGAAGATGTAAAGAAGATTGCGGCGGGTAAGGCATTTTTCATGCAAAGCAAGCATGTTAATGTAAACTACCTGACACTTACCCGCATTCGGAGCTCTCCAGGGGCGTTTGTAGATCTGCCGCGTAGTGTGTCTGATGCCGCCGCATTCTATCGTGGCGAGGAGGGGAGCTCGACGGAGAAGGTCTTCTGGTCTCAGTACGCTGAGGCTGGCCATCCGGTGCCCCCAAGCGACCAGCTGAAGCAGCTGGTCGAACTCCACAAGGTAGCTGAGGAGGCCATGAAGGGCCTTATAGTCCGGCTGTGGCCTGGACAGGCCATGCCGGGGAGCTACTTCGGCCTTGTGTGGCGGCTGGTGGATGCGTGCCCCTGGGTGGAGGTCATCAAGCGCTCCGCCTGTATTGAAGGTGCTCGTCGGGCCCTTGCCCCGCACAAAGGTGCACTGGGGCAGGCTGGATGCGGAGAAGCTTCTCACTGACCCGCCGCCACCGGGCAAGGAGTATCGTATGCCCGAGATGTATTATAAAACTGTCCTGAAGGGAACCCGCGATATTGCGGATGAGTGCCCCAGAGATGTAATTTTTGAGTAAACTCGCTATTCATTATCCTGTGCGCTGAAAACTTTGTTCATGTGCGCTTGAAGCAACGCTTGTATAATTTAAAATATTACCTTCTGTGCGGCCGTTTATAAAATCTGAGAGATGGCAAGTCATTGGCTTCAGCCCCCGAGCCGCGAGTGCTGGGGTGTTCGGGATAACTTTGAGCACTCTTGTTCTCATTTTTGGGTCCATCTAGGGAGGCGCTCAACACAACGAACAAGGCAACCGGACTTATAATGCTTGAACACTCTCACTTAGCCATAGAATTCTATAATTTTAAATTTCGGCAAAGCCCCTGGTATTCGGAAAACCGAATCCGGGGCGCTATCCACGCCTTCGTCGGACATTATCCGGAACTTTGCTCGAAGCGGCGTGAGTCTTTAAGGACCCGAAAAGACCTCTCGAACAGCGACCGGTCTCTCGCCTTATCATGCCGGTCAGTTTTAGCTTTCTCCACTGAGGCGCTCGCCCGGCTCAACCGGGGCGCAATCGCAGTGGTTCTCCCAGTGCCACCTTAGCCGACAGAACGGAACGTAAGGCACCAAAACGTGGGAGCCGGGCAAACCCAACTATTGACCCAAGACATGATTCGGAGCCGATTTATATAATGCTATAAGTTCGGGGTGCCGCACTTATGAAAGTGTTTGGACTTATCACACCATAATGTGGGGAACATAAGCCCCTGGTGTATTAGGCCGTACCAAAATATACGGATGCAAGATGTCATGTAATGAACATATATATGCAAAAAGTAATGTAATTGCAGTCGAAAAAGTGCTACATTATTTATTAAAGGAAGTCTGCTATGAATGCAGACTGATACAAATAGTGCGGTAAGCAAGGGATTTGGACTAATTAAACATGTCCCCCTCCAGGGATGAGCTGCGGAATATAATCGAATTTAATGCTCGTAATTGAGACCACCTGAGTGTTCATCGCAGCCTTCTTTGTTCCCTGGCTGTTGCATCGTGAGTTTGGCAGGTTTATCGCCGGACATGGCCTATGGTTAACGGAGTCCTGTGTATACAAAGAAGGAAAATAATAAAAAAAGGGGGGGCACACTTGCGAGCCCCTGGTGTGGTCGAGCCGCACTCTGGGTCCATTGTGATCGTGCCCCTTCCCCTGCGCCCATGGTATCTCCAAAGCGTAATGATGTACGCGGAGGGTTGTTCTTGCAATCATGCGAGGGCGGGGGTTAGGGCCGCATTGCTACGTGTGCTCTGATCATGACAGGTGATCTTGGTTGGTATTGCTTCGGGCGCGTTTTGCTGTATCCGGCCGCTTAACGGCCGGACTCGCAAATTGCCTTAAAAGGCTGCTCTGTACTTCTGCTGCGAGAGCCGCTATATGTTCCTCCGTTCGGAGGGAGCGTTCCGTGTTTCCATTGACCGTGATGACCCCTGAGGGCCTGGCATCTTGAGCTTGAGGTATGCATAATGCGGCACCGCGTTGAACTTTGCAAACGCGGTTCGTCCGAGCAGAGCGTGATAGCCGCTGCGAAATGGGACTATGTCGAAGATTAACTCCTCGCTCCAGAAATTATCCGGGGATCCGAAGACCACTTCCAGTGTGACTGAGCCTGTACAATTGGCTTCCACACCTGGTATGACACCTTTAAAGGTTGTCTTTGTAGGTTTAATCCTTGAGGGGTCTATGCCCATCTTGCGCACTATATCCTGATAAAGCAGGTTCAGGCTGCTGCCGCCGTCCATCAGGACTCTCGTGAGGTGAAATCCATCGACGATTGGGTCTAAAACCAATGCGGCGAATCCGCCATGGCGTATGCTGGTCAGATGGTCTCTTCGATCGAAAGTGATCGGACAAGAGGACCATGGATTGAACTTCGGGGCGACTGGCTCCATCGCATAGACATCCCTTAGTGCACGCTTCCGCTCCCTCTTGGGTATATGGGTTGCGTAGATCATATTCACCATTCACACTTGTGGGGGGAAACCCTTCTGTCCTCTATTGTTCGGCGGTCGGGTCTCTTCCTCGTCGTCGCTGTTTAGCCCCTTGTCATTATTTTTGGCAATTAATTTGCCTGCCTGCTTGAACACCCAGCAATCTCTGTTGGTGTGATTAGCTGGCTTTTCAGGGGTGCCATGTATCTGGCATAAGCGGTCGAGTATTCGGTCCAGATTGGACGGACCCGGAGTGGTTCTTTTGAATGGCTTCTTCCGTTGACCGGGTTTAGAGCCTCGGAATCCGGCGTTGACTGCCGTATCCTCCTTGTCGTCGCCGTTAATGCGGCGTTTATTTTTACTTTGACGTGACCTGCCATTGTTGTCCTTAGTATCCGGACTGCCAGAATTTTTACGGAGGTTGTTGCTGCGAGCTAGCCAGCTATCCTCTCCCGCGCAAAAGCGTGTCATTAATGATGTGAGGGCTGCCATGGATTTCGGCTTTTCCTGTCCCAGGTGCGGGGCTAGCCACTCGTCACGGATGTTATGTTTGAAGGCAGCGAGGGCCTCTGCATCCGGACAGTCGACGATTTGGTTTTTCTTTGTCAAGAACCGTGTCCAGAATTGTCTGGCCGATTCGTCTGGCTGCTGAATTATGTGGCTGAGGTCATCGGCGTCTGGTGGCCGCACATACGTGCCCTGGAAGTTATCGAGGAATGCGGCTTCCAGGTCTTCCCAACACCCAATTGACTCTGCGGGCAAGCTGTTGAGCCAATGCCGAGCTGGTCCTTTAAGCTTGAGTGGGAGATACTTGATGGCATGGAGATCGTCGCCGCGGGCCATATGGATGTGAAGAAGATAATCTTCGATCCAAACCGCGGGGTCTGTTGTGCCATCGTAGGATTCGATGTTTACGGGTTTAAACCCTTCAGGGATTTGATGATCCATTACTTCGTCAGTGAAGCATAGCGGGTGTGCGGCGCCTCTGTATTGAGCAATATCACGACGCAGCTCGAGAGAGCGTTATCTGCTGTGTTCGGCCCGGCCGGGGTTATTGTATCTGGCGCGACGGTATTCGTCGCGGGTCATGGGGCGCCCTCGTGATCCGTAGATGGATCTGGATTGCCTTGCTTTGTCCTCCAATACGTCCCGCAAGTCTGGCGCGTTCCCTTTTGGCTTTGTACTTTTGGAGCGATGCCGGGGTACAGTTTTGGTTGAGGGCCTGGATGCCTCTCTGTCGCGACCACGTGGTGGTCGGTCTGCCGTATCGTGCGCTGGTGATGAAGGTATGTACGCTTCCTCCTCTAGTCGAGGGAGCAACTTGCGTCTTGGGTAGCTTTTGGAGGGGCGTTCGAGTTTATACTCTTCGGCCGCGAGGACCTCGGTCCATCGATCGGCCAGCAGGTCCTGATCAGCTTGAAGCTGCTGCTGCTTTTTCTTTAGGCTATTTGCCGTGGCGATAAGCCTGCGTTTGAAACGCTCTTGTTCGACGGGATCCTCGGGCACGACGAATTCATCGTCGTTGAGGCTTGCCTCGTCTTCGGAGGGAGGCATATAGTTATAATCCTCGACCTCTTCGTCTGCCGCCCTCTCGTGAGGGCTTGCTTCTGCATCCTCCTGTGCTGAGTCTTGCTGGAGGGGATTGTCTTCGGCACTCTCTGGGGTATTATGATCTCCTGTGCCGGAATCTCCATTCTTGCTGTGGCGGGATTTAGAGCGGCGCCGCTGATGCCGGTGCTTGGGCTGCTTCTTTAAAGAATCTGCCTCCGCTGCTTCTTCGCCGTCCCCGTCTTTTGGGGTGTCCACCATGTATATGTCGTATGACGAGGTGGTCTTCCAGTGCCCTGTAGGCGGTGGTTCCTGTTCGTCTCCGGCATCGTCGTCCATAGCATCGATGTCTTCGGAGTCGTAGTCTAGCATGTCGGTTAGATCATCGACAGTGGCTACAAAGTGGGTGGTGGGTGGGCTCTGAATTTCTTCGTCGTCCGTATCCCAACCATCCTGGCCATAGTCTGGCTAGGACTCTCTTGATAGCGAGAGGTGCTTTAGTGAATTTAGGATGTCGCCAAAGGGCGAGTGTTGGAAGATGTCCGTGGCAGTGAATTCCATAACCGGCGCCCAATCGGATTCGATTGGCAGGGGCGCGGGAGGTCCGGAGTCCGGCAAGGAGTCCGGCACCTCGGAGTCACGAGCTTCGCGAGGGACAAGGGTAGTGTTCGGCTCCATCGCCGTGGAAGTTGAAGCCCCCGAGGCGGTGTCCAACCACCGGTCCTCGATCTGGGCGGTCGGCTCCGGTCTGAGGGCCGGAGAGGATTCTTGTGCGGCCACCAAGGCACTGTTCGGTAGCAGAGCTAGATCATGCCCATCGTAACAGTGCGGCACACTTGGCTGTGGCTCGAGCCCGTCGAAGATCAAGTCCCCGCGGATGTCGGCCGTGAAGTTTAGGCTCCCGAATCTGACCTGACGGCCAGGGGCGTAGCTTTCGATCTGCTCCAGATGGCCAAGTGAATTAGCCCGCAGTGCGAAGCCGCCGAATAGGAAGATCTATCCGGGGAGAAAAGTCTCACCCTGGACAGCGTTGTTGGTTGAAGATGCCATCGAGCCTATCGGTGACGACACAGAGGAACTCTCAATGAAAGCACCAATGTCGGTGTCAAAACCGGCGGATCTCGGGTAGGGGGTCCCGAACTGTGCGTCTAGGCGGATGGTAACAGGAGACAAGGGACACGATGTTTTACCCAGGTTCGGGCCCTCTCGATGGAGGTAAAACCCTACGTCCTGCTTGATTAATATTGATGATATGGGTAGTACAAGAGTGGATCTACCGCGAGATCAAGGAGGCTAAACCCTAAAGCTAGCCTATGGTATGATTGTTGTAATGTATGTTGTCCTACGGACTAAAGCCCTCCGGTTTATATAGACACCGGAGGAGGCTAGGGTTACACGAAGTCGGTTACAAAGGTAGGAGATCTACATATCCGTATCGCCAAGATTGCCTTCCACGCCAAGGAAAGTCCCATCCGGACACGGGACGGAGTCTTCAATCTTGTATCTTTGTAGTCTTGGAGTCCGGCGGACGATGATAGTCCGGCTGTCCGGACACCCCCTAGTCCAGGACTCCCTCACCAACCTTATAGCTAACCTTGTTGTAGTATGAGTGACTAAGTGATGACTATGTATGACATGCCAACATTAGAGAGCCTAACGCACCGTGTTAAATCTCCAAGGGCGCGACCGCGCGTGCGACGCGACGGTCGTGGTAGGCGCGACCATGATACGGGCTGCTGGCAGCCCTTGGATCTGAGATCAAACGGTCGCATGCTAAGTTGCTGAAAATTTGCAGAATAACCCTCCAGGATAGGATATTCACCCATAGGTCTAGAATCACGCCATGCAACCATTCGATCTCAGATCCAAGGGCTCTCGGAAGCCCGTATCATGGGAGAATGGAAAGCCACTACCTTGCCGTTTGCACGCTGACAGTTCGCTCCTACTCGTCCCCGCACGTCCTTCAATACTACGGTGGTTCGTCATAGTCGTCCCGTCCTTTCACATTACGGCAGTTCCACTAATCCTAACCCTCCTCCCAAATCCATGGCGTCCCAAATCTCTATGACCGGCGGTGAGTACAAGGTTAGAACCATCACCGGTGATGAGTTCGACATCATCTACACCCGTTCTTCCACGATGGTGAAAGGATGCCTTTCTCACTTCAGACGCATGTTCGAAGACTCAGATGATGAGTGGGTCGCTAGGCTAGATGTTGAGTACACCACAGTCCTGGGACGAGAGAAGGATCTAAAGGACGAAGAGAGGAAGAAGCCCACCGCGATCGAGGTTTGCGTGCATGACTTATGCTTGGTCTACCACATATGCCATGCCGATGTTGAATGCCTAGATTTTAAGGACTTCCTTGAGAGCAACTTAGTCAAATTCGTTACTGTAGACTTTCGTAGCGACAAAGAAGTCCTGGGTCGGATAGGCCTCGTTGTAGGCAACCCCTTCGACCTCCAGAAGAATCGGCTGGTGTCCTCTCGTCAGCCTTCAATGCTGACCCTGGCAGGAGCCATGGTTCATCCTTCGTACGGTAAACCAGAGAAACCTCCATACACATTTCATCGTTATGCATGGCAGCGGAATGTACTAGATATAGACCACATCCACTATGTTGTAATGGATGGCTACCTTTGTTTCAATATCTACAAGGGTTAGATGAAGAGCCAAGTGTGCGGTTCAAGCAAAGAAGTATCAGCCAGGAGGAAGAGGGACAAGGATGAAGTCGAGGACGTGGACGAGGACTCCGAGTAAGGTGGCAGTGTCGTTGCTAATGGTGGTTCTAATGCAGTGTCTACCGGAATAGTTACAAAGTTTAATTTCAGGTGTGCTTAATTTAATTTGAGGGGTGTGTTGTGCTGAGCCCTCAGTAGAACAATGTTATGTTTCTTCTCGTTATTTTAACTCTTCAGTACGTACATACTAGTATTTCTTACATTTCATCTTTTAGTTGGTATAGTACTACCACTCGTTTCTTCACATTATATACGTACAATATATATGGCCAACATCATATAGCCAGCAGTTTAGTTGTCAAAGAATTTCAGGGTGCTTAGTTTTATCAAAGAATTCTAGGGTGCTTAGTTTTATTTGAGGGGTGGGTTGTGCACTTGTGCTGGACACCATTATTGTGACAAGCCTTTTTAATAGTGCTATATGCATAATTTGGCGACGAGCGCTCTCTATATGTACCACCTTTTTTTATTTGCTCCATGGCGCAATCCATCGATACTGTACTACTGTACAAAAGTGGAGTATATAAACTTTTTAAAAGGCTAGAGGGCGGGGCAGTCTAGCTCGGTCGGTTTCACGAGAGGCGAGGGCCTTTGTGATTTGACGGCTCATACTGCTGTCAAATTGAATAGTACTGCGCTGCCCGCTGCACGCCCGGCGTCTCCGCTAAACCCGCATGCAAACCGAGAATCCTACTCCGGCCACACGCCCGTTCATGAGCGGGCCGGAATTAAAGGCAACACCGGCCGAGCTCCTCCCGTACGCCCTCAATTTAAACGAGGCCAGACACCGGCCAAGCTCCTACCGTCCGCCCTCTATTTACACGAGGCCAGACAGACAGCGGGCAAGAATTGCACCCCTTCGCCGCTCCCCCATCTCCTCCTTCACCATTTTCTCCACTCTTCCGATGGCTTCTGATGAGATGTTCTCCGGCATATTACCCGGCTGGGTGGCCCGCCGAGCCCTCCGGATACGGGAGAGGCCGCTCGGTGCTTCACCAACCTCGCTTGGCCCGACGGAGCCAGTTGCCGCCCCAAGCAGGCGCGTGGTTCAGCAACTCGCCGCTCCAGTTCAGCTCGATGAGGAGTGGCGAGTTGCTCCACGCCGGCACAGCGACGAGCACGCCGGTACGGGCACCATCGCTGCCGCGTCGTACCGTGCCACCAGTGTCTGCGGTGGCCGCGCCTCCCATGTCTGTGGGCACGCCTCCCGTGCCTGCGGCAGCGCCATGCAGGCAGAGACAAAAGCCGGGTGCGTGGAGAGCGACGAGTCGGTGGCCAGCTTCTCCGTGTCCGCCGCCATCATCGAGGAGAAGTAGAACACGGGAGGCCGCCGCCACTTGGGACCCATGAAGGCCACCACCGAGGCGACGACTGCGGATTCACGTGGTTTCTTTGCTGCTTCGTCTCTTCCGAGGACCTTCGTCGACCCCGCAAGTGTCTGACGGACATGAGGAAGACAAAGGGATCCGCGGGTGGCCATTTAGAACTAAAATAAGTCTAGATACTTCCATTTCTAGGACAAGTAATTCCAGACGGAGGGAGTATTAATTATACAATAGAGCCGGATTGGCACCTCTTAGTTCATGTAAATGTAATGAAATCCATCATGTTTATATGAAGATCCGGCTTTTTTATATGAAATCCTTCATGCTTATATGAAATCAGTCCGTGTTTGCACAAATTTCATCTGGTTGGTTAGAGTTGTAAAAATGTATGCCACTGGCGTTTGATGCCGTCCTCCGCGGAAGGAAGCGGGAGGAAATTTGCCGGCTGCCGTTGGAGATGCTCTTTATGCTGGAGATAATAGAGTGACATCCAATCCATTTGAGTTAATTGCTTGTATGATTGTCCCTCTATAAAAAGTTAATTGCATGTACAGTGTACACGTGACTTGCAGGGTGGCTACAGCTTTGTACAGAAAGTTAAAAAGAAACAAGTCCATCCTTAATCTTGTACTCTAAGTACTCTGTGGGTTCCACTGTCAGTACAGTAGCGAAAGAAGTATATATTAAATAAGTAGAGTAATATATAATATAAAAATGTAAAGTTAAAAGACAGAATTCGAACTCATGTCATCGCGTTGCGAGCATCCGGCGCTAACCAGCCCAGCACATTTTTGTTGTAGACCATGCTGGAGATATATCTCCATGTCTACTCTTATACTACATTCGTTCCTAAATATTTGTCTTTTTTAGATTTCAAATGGACTACCACATACGGATGTGTATGTAGACATATTTTAGAGTGTAGATTCACTCATTTTGCTCCGTATGTCTTTTCAGGAAGGGGTCAGATTTGTCCTTGATTTATTTATGAGGTATCCAGATGGCACTGCACCGCCAAGAAAAGAGGGTAACATCAAAATTATGGACTACTTTTTTGAGTATGTTGGTAAGGTCCGGTCATAGTCACTTGTTGAAATCTCTAAAAAGACAAATACTCCCTCCGTCCGGAAATACTTGTCATCAAAATGGATAAAAGGAAATGTATCTAGAAGTATTTTAGTTTTAGATACACCTCTTTTTATCCATTTTGATGACAAGTATTTTTGGATGGAGGGACTAGAAAACAGAGTTGGTGATGATGGTGTGCGTGCCATCCTGCAATATAGGCCGTCAGATTTATATCTAACGGATAGGAAAGAAACTATGGCAAATTTGCAAAAATATACCCACACGTCTCTCCACGTTCGCAAATAAGGCCTTCCCTCGTTCAGCCTTTTCTCTCACAAGATAAACTACTCATACAAATGCATCTTGATGTTCCGTGCAATGCACAGGCAGCTAGCTAATTTCTTTTAAAATAGTTGCTGCGATAATTGGGTTGAAGTGATACATTTTATGTCTGCCCCGAATGATTTCAGATTCACTAGTAGTAACAAAGAAAAGGTTGCCTTGTCAATTAACAGAAAACAGGGTGAAAACTATCACATGAGGCCGGTAAAACCAAGGCACACTGGGTTCAGCGTCATTGTCACTACAACTGTGTGCGCGTGAGAAATCTACATATCGAGGGTGAGAGAGTCCAGAATTAGGGGGTATCCGGACAACCGGACTATATACTTTGGCTGGACTAATGGACCATGAAGATACAAGACTCAAGACTTCGTCCCGTGTCCGGATGGGACTCTCCTTTGCGTGGAAGACAAGCTTGGCGATCCGGATATTACATTTCCTTCTTTGTAACCGACTCTGTGTAAACCCTAGCCCCCTCCGGTGTCTATATAAACCGGAGGGTTTAGTCCTTAGGGACAGAATCATAATCATCATAGGCTGGCTTCTAGGGTTTAGCCTCTACGATCTCGTGGTAGATCAACTCTTGTAATACTCATATCATCAAGATCAATCAAGTAGGAAGTAGGGTTTTACCTCCATCAAGAGGGCCCGAACTTGGATAAAACATCGTGCCCCTTGCCTCCTGTTACCATTAGCCTTAGACGCACAGATCAGGACCCCCTACCCGAGATCCGCCGGTTTTGACACCGACATTGGTACTTTCATTGAGAGTTCCTCTGTGTCATTGCTGCGAGGCTCGATGGCTCCTTCAATCATCGACAACAACGTGGTCCAGGGTGAGGCTTTTCTCCCCGGACAGATCTTCGTGTTCGGCGGCTTCGCATTGCGGGCCAATTCACATGGCCATCTGGAGCAGATTGACAGCTACGCCCCTGGCCATCAGGTCAGGTTCGGAAACTTGAACTACACGACCAATATTCGCGGAGACTTGATCTTCGACGGATTCGGGCCTACGCCAGGAGTGCCGAACAGTCACGACGAGCACGGCTTAGACCTGCTGTCTGACAATACTCGGGATATCGCACCTGCAGGAGTTCCGGACCTAAATCCGGGGCAGATCGCATCGTTCGAGGACGAGCGGATGGACCCCGCCCCAGAGGCCGCACACTCATCGGCGGTAGAGCCGAGCACCGGCTTCACCCCCAAGGAAGCCTGTGACACCGGACCCCCGGACATGTGTCCGGCTGTAGGTTCCCATCCGCGCACCCCCGAGCCCGCCGAATCTGGTTGGGCTCTGGTAATAAAGTTCACCACTGCGGATATCTTCCAGCACTCGCCCTTTGGCGACATGCTGAACTCATTAAAGTCTCTCTCTTTGTCAGGAGACTCTTGGCCGAACTGAGTCCGGCTCGAGTGGGAAGCAGGCGACGAGGGAATTCGTTGCCCACCCACCACCCACTTCATTGCCACGATCGATGATTTCATCGACGTGCCTGACTTCGACTCTGAAGACATCAACGGTGTGGACGATGATGTAGGAGAAGAACAAGAACCACCGCCCACGGGGCGCTGTACAACCACACCCTCATATGATATATATATATGGTGGATAGTCCAAAAGAAACCAATGGCGATGAGGCAATGGAGGATAACCCCTCAAGGAAGAAGGCAAAGTATGAATGTCATCAGCGCCGCCCCAGGCCCCGCCACAACAATACCGGCACAGGAGTCAAAAACAATCCGGATGGTGCCGAAGATAAATACAATCCCGATCAGTCTGCCTTCGAGAAGGCCGGACAGGCGATGGACGGATACTTGGAGAGGGACAACTACATGCCCCCCTCCGAAGACGAGGTGAGCCTCGGTGACGATGAATTCGGCGTGCCTGAGGATCCCGCGGAACAAGTTCGCTTTAAGCGACGGCTTATGGCCATGGCGAAAAGCCTGCAAAAGAAGCAACAACAGCTCAAAGCTGGCCAAGATTTGCTCACGGACAGATGGACCAAGGTCCTGGCAATCGAGGAATATGGACTCGACCGCCCCGCCAAAAGGCACACAAAGCACAATTCGCTACCTCAACCCAAGAAGGAGGACCTAAAGCCCACACCTCGACGCCAATATAACACAGTCCGGGGCAATACGCAGGAAACGCGAGGCAGCATCCACAAACCTCGACGCAACAGTTATAAGCATCACAAAAATAATGATGACGGCCAAGACAAGAGGGTTGGTGCCGGATTCCGCGGCCCCCAGTCCGGTCAGCAGAGAAAGAACAGCTCAGGCCTATCCGGCCCGGGCAGCATACTCGACCAACCATGTCAAATTCAGTTTTGTTATAATCTCATCCTTTTGTCTTCACGGACTGGAAAGTATGCATATTTATCTTCCAAGGAGACGAGTAACTAGTTTGTGTCACCTTGCAGAGGGGGTGCAATGAAGATAAGATTGAGGATTTCCAAGTACAAGATGTTAGGAAGGAGCCTAGCTTGCAAGAGAAGTAGGAGCTACGCTGAGCCTCTTCAACCTGCTAAGGTAAGTCACTGTATGCAACTCAACAGTTCAATTCCTTGTTTGTTTCAGGGACATTATGCTCTTTTCAATTGCTTTATTTGTCCTCAATTAATGAGATGCCCAAACAATCATGCATGATGTTCGGTACTTGTATAACTATTAGTTGACATAATTAAAGGCCTTACCATTTAATTACTCTGCCAAAGTGTGCCTGAAGCTTTGAAGTCTATTAACCAACTATTATTGCATGAGGCTCACAATCAAGTTTATACTATGCTAATGATTGCATAGTTTTGCCTGCTGTAGTATGTTTGTATGAAACCCTCTACTGTTCATTATGCTCCCTAAGACTTTAATTGAGCTACAGAATGGCCAACTGCTTGCTTACTTATACGCAACGTGCTGTCTAAATTTGTAACTTGTCTGTGTTTTCAATTGGGCCCCAACATCATGCTCCTCTGGTGAGCTAAGAGGGATTTCTGTATGCAGGTTGCACAGACTATCTTTTTTATAATTTTTAAAATATCACCTGCTTAGGCTTCATGACGTGTAACATTATTGTTAGTCCTGTTTTGCCATGTAGTACAAAATAGTGTCTTGCTCACTTCACTGTTGTAACTATATTTTTGCCCTAGTCATGTGTACTTACAGAAACATTTCAGGATGAAGTGACATCAACACAAAGATCTACAAGCAGTGCGGCATGGCCATTACCGAATGATTATGGATTGGAATTGGAATGTGCTGATGTTCTCGAGCATCAACTAGAGGTGGCAAGACAACGTGTACATGATTGTCAACGTATAATCAACAAGTTGAGACTGGACATGCAGGTATTAGATGCAGGAGTCAAAAAATGAAACAAGACACTGAGGTAACCATGTAGGAATTGGAGATTTTGTAGACTGAAATTTGTGCTATCTGAATCCGGCCAATCCTATTTTCTGAAGAGATGATAGTTCAAATGGAGTTAAGTTGTTGCTTGTCCATGATGTATGAGCTGTATTTGCCCAGTGTATGTAATTTGCTGTTTGTGTATGCTTTATTATCACCTGTGCCGAACCATAATGCCCAGTGGGTATAATCGGCTGTAATTTCTTTATTGTATAGTGTAGGATTATTCTACCTTTCTATGCCTTGGTCTCTTTGTTGTATAGTGTATGTTTTTTAGAGGTGATAGTATTGAGTAGGATAATTCTTTGTATAAGCTATATCGTTCAAACGGGGGCCAACTCGCTCGACCATGGCCCTTCACGGGCCGTACGATCCATGGGCCTTCAACGGGCCGTTGTATCCATGGGCCTTCAACGGGCCGTAGGATCCATGGGCCTTGAAAGGACCGACTCATTTATGGGTCTTGTACGGGCCTTTAATGGGCCGTATACGGGCCTTTAATGGAAATCGTACATTTTATGGGCTGACCATAATGGGCCGTTAATAGGCCGTATTTGGTGATGCTACGAAAATGGCCCAATAGATTAACGGTCCACAAACGGGCCGACTGTAACTACGGATTGAATTTGGCCCACAAGCAGAAAATGACAGTAACGGGCCGTAAGTAACAGAATGCTGCAAATGAGCCCAAGAATAAATGGGCCCTCAGAAGGCTGAAAGATAACTTGGGCTGGAAATGGCCCAAAGGAATAACGGGCCGTTAATGGGTATAAAGTGATACACTGTTCATTATGGGCCAGTTTCACCACGGGTCGTTAATGGGTGTAAAGTGATACACTGTTCATTACGGGCCAGTTTCACCACGGGCCGTTAATGGGCCAAGAGTTACAAAGGGCCTCATATGGGCCGAAAGACGTCATGGGCCATACATGGGCCAAAAGTGAAAACGGGCTAGAATCATATTGGATGGCCCAGATGACGCTACTGGGCCTAATTCGGATAGGGCGTAACGGGCCTTGGGTTAGCGGGCTGTAAATGGGCTATATGCGAACACGCCGTTAACAGGCTTTCCATGGGCCGTCCCGCCACCTTTTGACCAAGTCAAACGGGCCGGCCTTTTCACAGGAATGGGCCACTGTTGGGCCGTGCCACGTGTCGACGTATCATAGGCGCCTTCTGTCCAATGAGTGGATGACATCTGTCCCAACGATGAGCCGACACGTGTTTCCTCCAGCCAATGATGATTTTACACGTGGAAAATCCCCATTGGTCGGGGATGTTAACGGGTTATCGGATCCAAAACCCGACCCGATAGCTTAATGGCGTTCCATTATGGTGGATGCCACGTGTCGGTCACCCTTGCCGAAAGCACTTCTGTGACGCGTGATTTATCATCATGAAAGTGGACACTTCCATGATGATAATTTTGGTAATGTCATGGAACACTTCTACGACAGCACATGTATGACTATCTTGATTCTGTCATAAAATCGTCATGGATGTACATGCATGACAAAAAATGCGACCTACTATGACAAACACGTATCATCACGGAAGTGTATTTTTTGTAGTGTACATAACATGCATGACATGGTAGTTTCCTGTGAAGAATCGATTGCGAGATAACATGAGTATAACCATGCATGGCACTTCTATATTTTCGAACCCAGTATACATTTCCCTGTATTTTCCTCCCAGTTCCAACAGGGACATATCAATGTTGTTTCTTGCATTATCCTACTCATACTCTGAACAATGCTGATCTTACATTAACAATGCCTGTCCTTTTTGATATGATGCAGTGTCCCTACAGTTACTGCCCTTTGTAACCACACCACCTTTGCCAAAAACAGGGAAGCACAACTAGTTCCTCGCTCGATCAGACGACGGCAAAAGACTGATGATCATTCGGACACATGAGCCGGAAAAGTTATATTGCAAAACCCCCACTGTATACAAGCACCATGTAATACGTGACTATCCGGACAGTGGCTGTTACGTCTATGAGCAGGATACCAGCTTGTTGGGGCCTTTAGGATTTTTTAGTTGGAGGCGGGTAAACAGCCTTGGTTCACACTCTCTGTTTCTCGGACTCAATTATCCGATTAACCAGGAGATCACCATTGGCAAGGACCTTGATGGCAGAGAGGCTCTGTTTGCTATGGAAAACTATGTCTACACGGCGACCCTAGGAGTTCGGGAGCAAACTCCCCTGATTGTGAAAGATACAACCTGCAGCCAAAAGAAAGTGAGAATGACAAAGGCATCCAGATTAACTTTGATCCTTGGATGTCTCAATTACGACAGGCAGTGATGTGGTTCAAGCCTTCAGGTTGATAGGTAATTGGGCTGTTGCATCGAAAGGGTGGAGTGCTGGTGTCTCCGGATCACTGGTCGCTGAAGCGGGGCTGCAAATTATGATGGTGTTGGATCATCTCTTCGAATGACTTTGTTGTCTTTGCTGCTGGTTCTGGATGGGTAGTTCTTTCTTTTGTCATGCATATTCCTTGTCATTTGGTCATCCTCGTCTATGTCACTCTTACTATGTAATAGTTGCTTCTGTTTAGAATGTCATTCTCGTCTGGATCACGAGAGTCTGAGCGCTGCAGATGGGTGCATTTTGGTGGTGTAGCAAGACTTCTTATGAACTATCATGTCTTGTTGTTTATGTCAGTAGTAGTCACCATTCAGTGTTTGAATGTTGCATATATCATTGTTTTGAACTGTTTATTGTCTCGAACTACTGGTGGGCTAAATGAGGGCATCACCATTCTCTAGTGTTCAAAGCATATCTTTTTTTTTTCAAGTTATATAATTTGAGCTCAGTGTCTTTTCGATGATGTACGCTTGTTTGGGCCAGTGAGGTGTCGTTGAATATGGGCCGAGTAGTAACGCAATGCCAAACAGGTCAATTATGACTCTCAGGCCGGGCTCTCAAAAGATCCTGGAAAAAAAGGCCGGTCTCTCCAAAAAAGAAAGAATAAGGACTCTTAGGCCGACATGTGGGTGCCACCGGTGTTTTCGTGCGCTTGCGCGCCGAGAGCATATTGGCACGTGCTCGAAATTCATGCTACCTTTTCATCCCCAGTCTCCCGCCCCTCCCCCACCTCTGGAATCTCGATTCCTACTCCAGTTCCCCCCAAATCCCCCTCCTGTACTCCCTATACTCAAGCGCACTATCATGTCGCCGGTCAACGCGGATCTTCAAGCCAGAGATCCTGAGGTCCGTCCTGCCTTCGGTCGCTGCGTGCTGTTGCTCAACAGTCGCATGGCGGCGCTTGCGACCAGTTTGCCTGCAAAGTGCTGATGGTAACCATCAACGGCGACCGGCCTGCCGTCTCGCCGGACGACCTTGGCAAAGCTCTTGACATTGCGCACAGCATCCAAATAAGTGACTTGCTCGTCAAAGTCTGTCCGCCACCGGCCGATTTCTTTGTAAGGTTCCGGACAACTTTCGACTGCAGCCATGTGTTCAAATCTTCCCGGCGTTTGTTCTGCGATGGCGCGCTGGTGAGCTTTGATCGGTGGCACCCAGGATGGGGCTCGGTGCCCTCTGAGCTTGAGTTTTTAACAAATCTTACCTTCCACGGCATGCCTCGACGTGCTTGGAAAAGCGAGTCCATGAACGAGTTTATCAACAACCTTGGAGGTGAGCTCGTAAGTATGTTTGTTCCTCCAGACGGCTGGGCTCTGACGGTTATGGCATGGATGAAGAAGCCCTCCACCATACCGAAGGTGATTGGTGTTGAGATACCGGTGCAGGAACCGGGGTTGTACTATTCGTCGCCACCAAGGCCGCCGCGGACCATGTTAGGGATGTACCTGTATAGAGTGTTCGTGCATGTCGAAGAAGTGGTCAATCCATCAATCGAAGTCCTTCCGCCGCCGCTGGTGCCAGGGTCCGTTGACGACGTCCATTACAGGAGTCAACGTCAGACTTTCCCCGTGTTGCTCGGAATGATGGATGGCACAGGGCCTACTCCATCATGCGGCGGAGGCCACTGCTTCTTTGGGAGAAGAGGCAGGGCTGGCTGCCTGGATGTGCTCTAATTGGAGGTAACAACTGAATCTTGTCAGATACTAGTTAAATCCGAGCTATGGGTGTGAAGCACTAATATGCCAGTACATTTGATTGTGACCTGTTCTAATTTTATACCTGAACTTTTTTTAGAAAGGGTTGTGCGTCAACTTAATGTGCTAGCAGAACTTATTGTGTTGTCTGTCTGTTTTCTTTGCACACCATTCAAGATATTTCCCCGTCATTGATAAGACGATGAACCGTTATGTACGACTTCGTTGGTTTCAACATAGCCCTACCCGTAGCGATCCACTGCTTCCATCCTGATTGTGCCGCCTGCGTGAAATTTTTGTATGCAAGTTCAGTGTGCTATGATGTTCTATATGATTGTGTCAACTATATAAGTTTTTACTGAGCATCAGCAATGCATATGGTTGAAAGATGTATTTACGAGCATCGACCGATGGGTCTCTCTCTCTATCTCTCTCTCTCTCTCTCTCTCTCTCTCTCTCTCTCTCTCTCACACACACACACACACACATGCGCGCGATCGGCCTCCTGTCTCGCCGGACGACCTTGGCAAAGCTCTTGGCATTGCGGACGGCATCCAAATAAGTGACTTGCTCGTCGAAGTCTGTCCGCCACCGGCTGATTTCTTCGTCAGGTTCCGGACAACTTTCGACTGCAGTCGTGTGTTCGAATCTTCCCGGCATTTGTTCCGCGATGGCGCGCTAGTGAGCTTTGATGTGGCACCCAGGATGGGGCTCGGTGCCCTCTGAGCTTGAGTTTTTAACAAAGCTTACCTTCCACGGCATGCCTCGATGTGCTTGGAACAGCGAGTCCATGAACGAGCTTATCAACGACCTTGGAGGTGAGCTCGTAAGTATGTTTGCTCCTCCAAGCAACTGGGCTCTGACGGTTATGGCATGGATGAAGAAGCCGTCCACCATACCGATGGTGATTGGTGTTGAGATACCGGTGCAGGAACCGGGGTTGTACTATTCATCGCCACCAGGGCCGCCACGGACTA
This sequence comes from Triticum timopheevii, assembly GCA_963921465.1. Taxonomy (NCBI): domain Eukaryota; kingdom Viridiplantae; phylum Streptophyta; class Magnoliopsida; order Poales; family Poaceae; genus Triticum; species Triticum timopheevii. The sequence continues at coordinate 551,861,982 of OY997272.1, read as the reverse complement.
CGTTAGGGATGTAGCTGTATCCAGTGTTCGTGCATGTCGAAGAAGTGGTCAATCCATCAATCGAAGTCCTGCCACCGCCGCTGGTGCCAGGGTCCGTCTACGACGTCCAGTACAGGAGTCAACGTCAGACTTTCCCCGTGTTGCTCGGAACGATGGATGGCACAGGGCCTACTCCATCACGCGACGGAGGCCGCTGCTTCTTTGGGAGAAGAGGTAGGGCTGGCTACCTGGATGTGATCTAATTTGAGGTAACAACTGAATCTTGTCAGATACTAGTTAAATCCGAGCTATGGGTGTGAAGCACTGATATGCCAATACATTTGATTGTGACCTGTTCTAATTTTGTACCTGAACTTTTTTTAGAAAGGGCTATACGTCAACTTAATGTGCTAGCAGAACTTATTGTGTTATCTGTCTATTTTCTTTGCACAGCATTCAAGATATTTCCCGTCATTGATAAAGACGATGAACCATTATGTACGACTTCGTTGGTTTCAACATAGCCCTACCCGTAGCGATCCACTGCTTCCATCCTCATTGTGCTGCCTGCGTGAAATTTTTGTATGCAAGTTCAGTGTGCTATAATGTTCTATATGATTGTGTCAACTATATAAGTTTTTACTGAGCATCAGCAATGCATATGGCTGAAAGATGTATTTACGAGCATCGACCGATGGGTCTCTCTATCTATCTCTTGCTCCCTCTCTCTCTCTCTCTCACACACACACACACGCACACACGCACGCGCACACGCACAAGTGGAACCCGTTGAATTATTTATTTGCTCGTGACAGCTTTTAATTAGGTTCCACTGTAATTTAACTTTTTTCTTAAGTTATTAATTGAGCTCAGTGACTTCAAAAAGTTGTACAGAAGCCTTGTTTGGGCCTTTCCGGCGTCGCTGAATATGGGCTGAGTAGCCGTGTTTGGTTGTATTGTACTACACAGGCCTTTTTTCAACATCAGCAATGCAACTGGACCGACAGTTGTACACAATATCCGGGTCAACTTGTTATTCTCTGCCCCGCTGGGCTGCAAACTTTCCTAGGAGGTATGCATTAGGATTAACAAGAAAATGGAATTTAAGAAAAATAATAAATGGGATGTAATTATAATAACTGGGCAGTAACTATGCACCAACCGCGTAATTAGTTTTAAAAATATATTATTTTTGGAATTTGAAAATTTTAATTTCATTACTTGTTGCACGCGCAATATTTCGTTTGATTTTAACGTAATACAACTTTATTTTGAAATTATATTTAACCTGACTAGAAATTTTGGATAAAAATATTTCGGATCCCATCAAAATGTGGGAATTTTTTTTTTGAATTATGTTTTGAGCGGTTTTTAAATTATTAGTCGTTGTTCTACCTAGAAATTGGGCTGTACTTTTAACAAACTATAAATGGGCTATAGTAAATTCCATTAGAATTAAAAAATGGGATGTACATTCTTACAAATCGCAAATGGGCTATATGTTCCCTGCAAAATCCGAGCTGTGGGCCTACTAAGTTGATGCGTACCAAGGGCTTTGTCAACTTAGTCAATATAAACGATTCTAGCTGCAGTGATCGTACGATGTCCATCCAATGGCCATAGTGCTTCTTCAACCTCTGGTCTTCTTGCTCCAGCCGCCCAAAGCAGCGCCGGTCGTGCCGCGTGCTCCTGCCTCCCGTGGCCGGCTGTGATGCCGCGAAGGCCTCACCACCCTGTAATACTCCCACCGCTGGCCAGGCCATCCCTCTACTCACCCAGACCCCCTGTTATTCTGCGGCGACGGCAGCCTCACACCGCAGCCGAACCAGTGAACCCTCGTACTCCTCTCCACGCGGGCTTCCACTGTCGCGTCTTCCCCGGCTCCGTGTCGTCCCCTTCCTAGGCCTCGCCATCATCCACCGCCCTAGTGCTCTCGGCGCGGCGTGGTCAACGTGGTCAACGACCGTCTTCCATCGAAAGAGTAATGTATGTGGAGAGGCTGACAGTTGGGTCCAGGCGGCCGCAAGGAAGTTCCTCCTTATTACACGCAAAATAATTATTCCTCCACCTGACAGCAGGGACCCACCGGACAGGCCACCTTATTTCGCGAAAAAATGTTTCCCCCCTGACTGTTGGGACCCACCGGACGGGCCACTATATTTCGCGAAAAAAACGTTCCCCCCGCTGTCAGCTCGAACCCACCAGAAATGCCTCCTTATTACGCACAAAAAAATGAATACTCCCCCTGCTAGCTGGGACCCACCTTGGTGGGAGGCTGACTTGTGGGCCTACTAAGTTGACAGGGATGAAGGGCTTTGTTAACTTAGTCAATATGAACGATTCTAGCTCCAGTGACCGTACGATTTCCATCCAACGGTCATAGTTCTTCTTCAACCTGTGGTCTTCTTGCTCTAGCTGCCCAAAGCAGCGCCGGTCGTGCCGCATGCTCCTGCCTTCCGTGGCCAGCTGTGCTGCCGCGGAGGCCTCACCGCCCCCTACTATTCCCACCGCTGGCCAGGCCCTGCGGCGACGGCATCCTCACACCGCAACCGAACCAGTGAACCCTCGTACTCCTCTCCGCGCGGGCTTCCGCTGCCGCGTCTTCCCCGGGTCCGCGTCGTTCCCTTCCTAGGCCTCGCTGTCGTCCACCGCACTGGTGCTCTCGGTGCGGCGTGGTCAACGTGGTCAAGGAACGACTTCCATCGGACGTGGACTGTGCGTGGAGAGGATGACAGCTGGGTCCACGACCGCAGCAAGGAAGTGCCTCCTTATTACGCGGAAAATAATGATACCTCCACCTGATAGCAAGGACCCACCGGATGGGTGATAACCCGCAAGTATACGGGATAATTGTAGCCTCTTTCGATAAGTAAGAGTGTCGAACCCAAGGAGGAGCTAAAGGTAGAACAAATACTCTCTCAAGTCCTATCTGCCACTGATACGACTCTACGCATGCTTGACGTTCTCTTTACCGAGAACAAGTAATTAACTAGAGGTACTTTGTAGGTGTTGTTGTATAGGTTTGCAAGATAATAAAGAGCACGTAAATAAAAGGTAGGGGCTGTTTAGATAAAGAAACAATAAAATAAATATAGCGAGTGTGGAAAAGTGGTGGTAGGAGTTGTGAAATTGTCCCTAAGCAATTGACTAGTTTACTAGACCGATAGCAAGTTTTATGTGGGAGAGGCCACTGCTAGCATGTCATCCCCGACTTGGAATTCTATGCACTTATGATTGGAACTATTAGCAAGCATCCTCAACTACTAACGTTCATTAAGGTAAAACCCAACCATAGCATTAAGATATATTGGCCCCCCTTCAATCCCGTATGCATCAATTCCTATGCTAGGTTGAAGCTTCTGTCACTCTAGCCCTCCAATACATAGTCCTATCAACATATAACTAACTCTATGGTGTGATCTATGCGCGCGCTCACATGATGGGCACCAAAGGACAACAACATAACCACAAGCAAATTAAATCAATCATAGCAATTCATCAACCATCAATAGGACAACGAAAATCTACTCAGACATCATAGGATGGCAACACATCATTGGATAATAATATGAAGCATAAAGCACCATGTTCAAGTAGAGGGTACAGCGGGTTGCGGGAGAGTGGACCGCTCTAGATATAAGGGGGAAGGTGATGGAGATGATGGTGAAGATGGCGGAGGTGTTGGTGTAGATCGCGGTGATGATGATGGCCCCCGGCGGTGTTCCGGCGCCACCAGAAGCAAGGGGGAGAGAGCCCCCCTTCTTCTTCTTCTTCCTTGACCTTCTCCCTAGATGGGAGAAGGGTTTCCCCTCTGGTCCTTGGCTCCCATGGCTTGGGAGGGGCGAGAGCCCCTCCGAGATTGGATCTATCTCTCAGTTTCTCTCTGTTTCTGCGTTCTCAGATTCTGCCCCTTCACTGTTTCTTTTATATCCGGAGATCCGTAACTCCGATTGGGGAGAATCTTTCGCCCAGATTTTTCTCATAAAATTAGCTTTCTTGCGGCAAAATAAGAGCGTCAACCGCCTTACGAGTGGCCCAGGAGAGTGCCAGGCGCGCCCAGGGGGAGGGCGCACCCCCCTATCTCCTGGCCACCTCGGGCACCATTTCGCGTTGATTCTTCCTCCAGAAAATCCCAAATATTCCAAAATAATTCTTCGTCCGTTTTTATCCCGTTTGGATTCCGTTTGATATTGGGTTTCCGTGAAACATAAAACATGCAACAAACAGGAACAGGCACTGGGCACTGGATGGATATGTTAGTCCCAAAAATAGTATAAATAGTTGCCAAAAGTATGCGAAAGTTGAATAATATTGGCATGGAACAATAAAAAATTATAGATACAACGGAGACGTATCAGCACCCCCAAGCTTAATTCCTGCTCGTCCTCGAGTAGGTAAATGATAAAAAGATAATTTTTTGATGTGGAATGCTACCTAGCATAATCTTGATCATAAATCTAATCATGGCATGGATATTAAGACACGAGTGATTCAAATCAATAGTCTATCATTTGACATAAAAACAATAATACTTCAAGCATACCAACCAAGCAATTATGTCTTATCGAAATAACATAGCCAAAGAAAGCTCATCCCTACAAAATCATATAGTCTGGCTATACTCCATCTTCATTACACAAAATACTCCCATCATGCACAACCCCGGTTTCAGCCAAGCAATTGGTTCATACTTTTTAACGCGCTTCAGCTTTTTCACCTCTTACGCAACACATGAGCGCAAGCCATGGACATAGCACTATGGTGGTATATGGTGCTGGTTGTGAGGACAAAAGGGGAGAAGATAGTCTCACATCAACTAGGCATATCAACGGGCTATGGAGATGCCCATCAATAGATATCAATGTGAGTGAGTAGGGATTGCCATGCAACGGATGCACTAGAGCTATAAGTGTATGAAAGCTCAACAAAAGAAACTAAGTGGGCGTGCATCCAACTTGCTTGCTCACGAAGAGCTAGGGCATTTTGAGGAAGCCCATCATTGGAATATACAAGTCAAGTTCTATAATGAAAAATTCCCACTAGTATATGAAAGTGAAAGTATAGGAGACTCTCTCTATGAAGAACATGGTGCTGTTTAAAGCACAAGTGTGGTAAAAGGATAGTAACATTGCCCCTTCTCTCTTTTTCTCTCATTTTTTTATTTTCTTTTTTTATATATATTTTTTATTTTTTTGGTGGGCTTCTTTGGCCTCTTTTTTTATTTGGGCTTCTTTGGCCTCTTTTATTTTTCATAAAGTCCGTAATCTCATCCCGACTTGTGGGGGAATCATAGTCTCCATCATCCTTTCCTCACTGGGGCAATGCTCTAATAATGAAGATCATCACACTTTTATTTACTTACAACTCAATATTACAACTCGATATCTCGAACAAAGATATGACTCTATATGAATGCTTCTGGCGGTGTACCGGGTTGTGCAATGATCTAGCATAGCAATGACATCAAAAAACGGACAAGCCATGAAAACATCATGCTAGCTATCTTACGATCATGCGAAGCAATATGACAATGAATGCTCAAGTCATGTATATGATGATGATGGAAGTTGCATGGCAATATGTCTCTGGTTGGCTATGGAAATGCCATAATAGGTAGGCATGGTGGCTGTTTTGAGGAAGGTAAATAATGGGTTCATGATACCGGCGAAAGCCGCGCGGCACAATAGAGGCTAGCAAAGTGGAAGGGTGCGTGTGCGTATATCCATGGACTCACATTAGTCATAAAGAACTCATATACTTATTGCAAAAGTCTACTTGCCCTCGAAGCAAAGTACTACTACGAATGCTCCTAGGGGGGAGGTTGGTAGGAGTTAACCATCGCGCGCCCCCGACCTCCACTCATAACGAAAACAATCAAAGAACATATCATGCTCCAACTTCGTTACATAACGGTTCAACATACGTGCATGCTACGGGACTTGCAAACCTCAACACATGTATTTCTCAATTTCACAATTACTCAACTAGCACGACTCTAATATCACCACCTTTATATTGCAAAACTATTGCAAGAAATCAAACATATCATATTCAGTGATTTACAAGTTTTATGTAGGATTTTATGACTAACCATGTGAATGACCAATTCCTGTCATCTCTCTAAATTGATATAAGTGAAGCAATAGAGTTTAATTCTTTCTACAAAAGATATACCCATTCTCTAACAAATATAAGTGAAGCAAAAGAGCATTCTATAAATGGTGGTTTTCTATGTGAAGAGAAACAGGCAATCCAAACTTCAAATGATATAAGTGAAGCACATGAAGCATTCTATAAAGCCATACTCAAAAGATATAAGTGAGGTGCAATGAGCATTATATAAATCAACCAAGGACTATCTCATACTAGCATGGTGCATCAAAATAAAAATGAAAACTAAATGCAAAAGACGCTCCAAGACTTGCACATAATGCATGAACGAAACGAATACGTAAACATGCCGATACTTGTTGAAGAAAGAGGGGATGCCTTCCGAGGCATCCCCAAGCTTAGACGCTTGAGTCTCCTTGAATATTTACTTGGGGTACCCCGGGCATCCCCAAGCTTGAGCTCTTGCCTCTCTTCCTTTTCCTCATATCGAGACCTCCTCGATCAAACACTTCATCCACACAACACTTCAACAGAAAACTCGGTAAGATCCGTTAGTATAATAAAGAAAATCACTACTCTAAGTACTGTTGAACCAATTCATATTTCTTTTTTGGATTTTTTCTACTGTAACATAACTTTTCCATGGCTTAATCCACTAATATAAATTGATAGATTCATCAAAACAAGCAAACTATGCATCAAAAACAGAATCTGTCAAAAACAGAACAGTCTGTAGCAATCTGAACATCCACCATACTTCTGGTATCCCAAAAATTCTACCAAAATTATAAAATATAAAAAAGTTGTACAGAAAGACAGTGCAAAAGGAATCAGAACCAATTGACGTTCCAGCATAAAATGTAAAATCACGCACTATAGACAAAGTTTCTGTCCTGCACCGTACAAACCAACAAGCATTGTAAACATCCTAAAGGCAAACCTTAGCACATTATTTTTTATAATACAATGGAATTGTACAAGGGGATAATTATTTTTGATGAAAATTTTCTGTAATCAAGATTCACAAAGTTTCCGTGAGCGTGAACAAAGTTCAAGGCTAGCTCCCACTTCAACAATGCTTATCTCTCTTACTTTCACTTTCCTTTTTGAAAAGTTTTGGGTTCCCCTCTTTATTTATTTTTGTTTTTAAACTATATAAAATCACTCAAAAGAAATAAATGACTCTCTAAAACTTCCGGGTTGTCTCCCTAGCAGCGCTTTCTTTAAAGCCATTAAGCTAGGCATATAGTGCTCAAGTAATGGATCTACCCGGATCCCAAGGTATATCAAAGCCAATTTTAATTATTACTGATTTGTAATTTAGTAGTGAGCACAAAGTAACATATATCATGCAGCAACAAAGTCTAACTCTCTTCCTATGCATCGGCATGTCATAAAAGAACAATTCATGCACACCAAGTAAAGGCCAATGCATAGTATAAGCAGTTTCTTGCAATTCTATCGTACTGGAAACATAGAGAGGTGGAGATACAGTTCCTCTCTCATAATAATTGCAAGTAGGAGCAGCAAGCACATGCATATTATATCTATCAAAATCATCATGTGCAATGGTAAAAGGCAACCCATTAATATAATCCTTAATAAGCACAAACTTCTCCGATATAGTGTAGTCGGGAGAATTCAAAAAGATAATAGGACTATCATGCGTGGGTACAATAGCGACAATTTCATGTTTGACATAAGGAACTATAGCAAGTTCATCTCCATAAGCATCATTCATATTGGCATCTTGGCCATAAGCATAGCAAGCATCATCAAAAAGGGATATTTCAAGAGAATCAACGGGATCATAGCAATCATCATAGCAATCATCCTTCGGTAAGCACGAAGGGGAATTAAACAATGTATGAGTTGAAGAGTTAATCTCATTAGAAGGTGGGCACGGGTGATCAATCCGCTCTTCCTCCTTTTGTTCTTCGCTCTCCTCATCATCTTTTTCATCCAATGAGCTCACAGTTTCATCAATTTCTTCTTCCATAGCTTCCTGCAAAATATTAGTCTCTTCTTGGACAGCGGAGACTTTCTCAATAACTGTATCAATATTGTAATTGTATTCATAATTGTCATAGCAATATTTCAATATAGCAAAAATTTCAGGCCTATAAACATCATCATCTAAAGCTTCATACTTTTCAAACAAAGATTCAATTTCATAAGCAGCCTTAAAAGCAACAAATTCTTCAATTCATTCAACATCATAGTAATAATATATACCATTAGCATAAGAAGCTAAGGTTTCATTATCATTAAATTTGCATGAAGAGGGAAGGTGTGGAGCCTTCATCCTAGAGCAACAATTATAATCATATCTCAAGCATAGATCCTGAGCATACCAACGGAACATATTAATTAGATCCCATAATAGTTTCCCCTTTTGTGTCAAGCGATAATCCCTAAAGTATTAACGTTGATCCAACATTACTCCCATTATAAAGTTGAATAGGGTTTTCTCAGGATTATCAAAGTAGTACATAATATTTCAAACATAATGATCATCGAGGGTTTTAGGAGGTTCCCCATCTCCATGAGTAGCAAGTACACCTAATTTTTTTGGTATTTCGTGTTCCATATCCATAACTAAAGATAGAGAACAACTTAGAACAACAAATAAAAATTACTTAGTGATAAAGCAAACAAGCACACACGAGAATATTCACCCCACGCTATGACTCCCCGGCAACGGCGCCAGAAAAAGGTCTTGATAACCCGCAAGTATACGGGATAATTGTAGCCTCTTTCGATAAGTAAGAGTGTCGAACCCAACGAGGAGCTAAAGGTAGAACAAATACTCTCTCAAGTCCTATCTTCCACTGATACGACTCTACGCACGCTTGACGTTCGCTTTACCTAGAACAAGTATGAAACTAGAGGTACTTTGTAGGTGTTGTTGGATAGGTTTACAAGATAATAAAGAACACGTAAATAAAAAGTAGGGGCTGTTTAGATAAAGAAACAATAAAATAAATATAGCGAGTGTGGAAAAGTGGTGGTAGGAGTTGTGAAATTGTCCCTAAGCAATTGACTACTTTACTAGACTGATAGCAAGTTTTACGTGGGAGAGGCCACTGCTAGCATGTCATCCCTGACTTGGAATTCTATGCACTTATGATTGGAACTATTAGGAAGCATCCGCAACTACTAATGTTCATTAAGGTAAAACCCAACCATAGCATTAAGATATATTGGTCCCCCTTCGATCCCGTATGCATCAATTTCTATGCTAGGTTGAAGCTTCTGTCACTCTAGCCCTCCAATACATAGTCCTATCAACATACAATTAACCCTATGATGTGATCCATACGCGCGCTCATATGATGGGCACCAAAGGACATCAACATAACCACAAGCAAATTAAATCAATCATAGCAATTCATCAACCACCAATAGGACAACAAAAATCTACTCAGACATCATAGGATGGCAACACATCATTGGATAATAATATGAAGCATAAAGCACCATGTTAAAGTAGAGGGTACAACGGGTTGCGGGAGAGTGGACCACTGTAGATAGAAGGGGGAAGGTGATGGAGATGTTGGTGAAGATGGCGGAGGTGTTGGTGTAGATCGCGGTGATGATGATGGCCCCCGGCGGTGTTCCGGCGCCACCGAAAGCAAGGGGGAGAGAGCCCCCCTTCTTCTTCTTCTTCCTTGACCTTATCCCTAGATGGGAGAAGGGTTTCCCCTATGGTCCTTGGCTCCCATGTCTTGGGAGGGGCGAGAGCCCCTCCGAGATTGGATCTATCTCTTTGTTTCTCTCTGTTTCTGCGTTCTCAGATTCTGCCCCTTCACCGTTTCTTTTATATCTGGAGATCCATAACTCCGATTGGGGTGAATCTTTTGCCCAGATTTTTCTCACAAAATTAGCTTTCTTGCGGCAAAATAAGAGCGTCAACCGCCTTACGGGTGGCCTAGGAGAGTGCCAGGCGCGCCCAGGGGGGAGGGCGCGCCCCTATCTCCTAGCCACCTCGGGCACCGTTTCGCGTTGATTCTTCCTCCGGAAAATCCCAAATATTCCAAAATAATTCTCCGTCCGTTTTTATCCCGTTTGGATTCCGTTCGATATTGGGTTTCTACGAAACATAAAACATGCAACAAACAGGAACTGGCACTGGGCACTGGATCAATATGTTAGTCCCAAAAATAGTATAAAAAGTTGCCAAAAGTATATGAAAGTTGAATAATATTGGCATTGAACAATAAAAAATTAGAGAAATGAAGGAGATGTATCAACGGGCCACTGTATTTCATGAAAAAAAGTTTCCCCCTGACTGCTGGGACCCATCAGCTACATCTTCGCACGCAAGGAAGTGCGTCCGGGCAAAAAAAAACTTTTCGCCCCCCTGACTGCTGGGACCCACCAGCTATATCTTCGCACGCAAGGAATTACCTGACAGTTGGGACCCACCTGGTCGAAGTGTACGTAGCGTTGTCATTCTGGTCGCGAACGTGTACGTACATACTGGTCGATGTAGAGCGCGCATGTGTCGTAGCAGAGGCGTGCACGTAGCATGTACACGTACGTACAACGACCAGGGTGCAAGAGAGTAAATACGGCCACGTACGTACATACGGGCGGGGTCTCGAATGCCTACTCGTGCATACGTATGGCCAGGGCTCGTGTACATGGCTGGGTCGGAACAGAGAACCTGCGTCGTCCTCGTGTTCATGGGGAGGCAACGGAATGCATTGTGTTCATCGGGAGGCAACGGAATGCGTCGTGTTCATCGGGAGGCAACGGAACGCGTGGGAGCGAACCGGCTTGGACGGAACAGGCGATGGAAACGAGGCCTGGCGTACCGCAGAACGGAGGAAATAGCCTTGTGTTCGACCGACCACATTTAAAACGGATCCTGTTCATCGGGAGGGGTCTGGCGTACCGCAAAACGGAGGAAACGGACCTCCTACGGTCGAAACGGGGGTACTAATAATTGGGAGGGGTGTGGCATACCGCAAAACGGACAAAACGGACTTTTATTGGAGTGCTACGGTTGAAACGGGGGTCCTGTTCATCGGGAGGGGTGTGGCATACCGCAAAACAGGACTCCACGGGATACTGTTCATCTCCACTGTTGACCTCCTCCAGCCTCCACGGGCTACCGTCGACCTCCTCCAGCCACCACGGGCTCCTGCTCATCCTGCCTCCACCGCGCGCTACTCCACCGGCTACTGTTCAACTACCCCTCCACGGGCACCCCTCAGCCGTCTACTGTTCATACAGCCCTCCACGGGGTCGTCCTGTTCATCCAGCCCCAACCAGCTCGATCGATTGGGGTCCTGTTCATCCAGAGGCAACGCCACGGGGTCCTGTTCATCCATCCCCACCGCTCATTGTTCATCCAACCCCCCCCCCCCCCCCGCAACACTCACTGTTCATCCAGAGGCGGCATTGATCGGCTTCAGTTACCAACAGTAGCGAAGGAATCGCTCGACTGGGTTCAGTTAACAGCCATCGATCGATCGCTCGGGTTTAGTAACACGCAACCTGCAGTGCAATCGCTCGGGTTCAGTTAGAGCCCAACGCCTCGCTCGGGTTCAGTTAGAGCCAACGCCTCGCACACGCGCGCGTGCGTGTACGAGAGAAACGCGCATCGCTCGGCCCCCGACCACCCACCGTAACCGGGAACTCCCCGAAATTTTCCTCGCCCTCGCTTCTACCACGTTTTTTTCCGTCATGGACGGACCAAAGAATGTCATGCAGCTGTGTCTCCGGCCCGCCCAAGACGAAAAGCCCATTTTCTGTCATGATTTTTTGTCATAGAAGTAGGAGCCCACCACATCTATGATGATATCGGGTTTTGTCATAATTATCGTCATAGAAGTATCATAAGTATGACAAAAAAAAATTCATTCGGCCCAAAATGTCACGGATGTGTCTTTTTTTTGTAGTGACATCAACCGCGTTACTAAACGCTTCCGCTTTCGGTCTACGAGGGTACTGATATGTCTCCAACGTATCTATAATTCATGAAGTATTCATGCTATTATATTATCTGTTTTGGGTGTTTATGAGCTTTATTATACACTTTTATATTATTTTTGGGACTAACCTATTAACCAGAGGCCCAACCCAAATTGCTGTTTTCTTGCCTATTTCAGTGTTTCGAAGAAAAAGAATATCAAACGGAGTCCAAACGGAATGAAACCTTCGGGAGAGTTATTTTTGGAATGGAAGCAATCAAGAGACTTGGAGTGGACATCGGGGAAGCTTCGAGGTGGCCACGAGGCAGGGAGGCACGCCCCCACCCTCGTGGGCCCCTCGTGGCTCCCCTGACCGACTTCTTTTGCCTATATATGTCCATATACCCTAAAAACATCGAGGAACACAATAGATCGGGAGTTCTGCCGCCGCAAGCCTCTGTAGCCACCAAAAGCCTCTCGGGAGCCCGTTCTGGCACCCTGCCGGAGGGGGGATCCCTCATCGGTGGCCATCTTCATCATCCCGGCGCTCTCCATGACAAGGAGGGAGTAGTTCACCCTCGGGGCTGAGGGTATGTACCAGTAGCTATGTGTTTGATCTCTCTCTCTCTCGTGTTCTTGAGGTGACACGATCTTGATGTATCGCGAGCTTTGCTATTATAGTTGGATCTTATGATGTTTCTCCCCCTCTACTCTCTTGTGATGAATTGAGTTTTCCCCTTGAAGTTGTCTTGTCGAATTGAGTCTTTAAGGATTTGAGAACACTTGATGTATGTCTTGCCGTGCTTATCTGTGGTGACAATGGGATATTCACGTGATCTACTTGATGTATGTTTTGGTGATCAACTTGCGGGTTCAATGAAATTATGCATAGGGGTTGGCACACGTTTTCATCTTGACTCTCCGTTAGAAACTTTGTGGCACTCTTGGAAGTACTTTGTGTTTGTTGAATAGATGAATATGAGATTGTGTGATGCATATCGTATAATCATGCCCACGGATACTTGAGGTGACATTGGAGTATCTAGGTGACATTAGGGTTTTGGTTGATTAGTGTCTTAAGGTGTTATTTTAGTACGAACTCTATGATAGATCGAACGGAAAGAATAGCTTCATGTTATTTTACTATGGACTCTTGAATAGATCGATCAGCAAGGATAACTTTGAGGTGGTTTCGTACCCTGCCATAATCTCTTCGTTTGTTCTCCATTATTAGTGACTTTGGAGTGACTCTTTGTTGCATGTTGAGGGATAGATATATGATCCAGTTATGTTATTATTGTTGAGAGAACTTGCACTAGTGAAAGTATGAACCCTAGACCTTGTTTCCTAGCGTTGCAATGCCGTTTGTGCTCACTTTTATCATTAGTTACCTTGCTGTTTTTATATTTTCAGATTACAAAAACCTATATCTACCATCCATATTGCACTTGTATCACCATCTCTTTGCTGAACTAGTGTACCTATACAACTTACCATTGTATTGGGTGTGTTGGGAACACAAGAGACTCTTTGTTATTTGGTTGCAGGGTTGTTTGAGAGAGACCATCTTCATCCTACGCCTCCCACGGATTGATAAACCTTAGGTCATCCACTTGAGGGAAATTTGCTACTGTCCTACAAACCTCTGCACTTGGAGGCCCAACAACATCTACAAGAAGAAGGTTGTGTAGTAGACATCAAGCTCTTTTCTGGAGCCGTTGCCGGGGAGGTGAGTGCTTGAAGGTATATCTTTAGATCTTGCAATCGAATCTTTTGGTTTCTTGTTTCATCACTAGTTTAGTTTATAAAAGAAAACTACAAAAAAATGGAATTGAGTTTGCCTCATACGCTTCATCTTTTTAATATCTTTCGTGAGAATGATGGAAAGGAAAATTGTGATCAATTGCTAGAATAAGAATGCATTAAAATGTTTGGTACTAGATCTTTGAATGATGAGCATGATTGCAATGTTGTTAGTATGAATTCCTTGAATATCCATGATGCTAATGATATGCATAGCCACAAGCTTGGGGAAGCTATGTTTGATGAAGATGATATTTTTTGTCCCCCAAGGTTTGATGAGCAAATTTATTATGATGAAAGCATGCCTCCTATTTATGATGATTATTGTGATGATACGTATGCCATAAAGAAGAAGTTTGCTTATGTGGAGAGTAGTAAAATTTATATGCTTGTGCATCATGAAATAATGCTTTATGTGCTGGTTATATTGTTGAATTCATTCATGATGCTACTGAAAATTATTATGAGGGAGGAACATATGCTTGTAGGAATTGCAATAATATCAAGTTTCCTCTCTATGTGCTTAAAATCTTGAAGTTATGCTTGTTTTGCCTTCCTATGCTAGTTGATTATTGTTCCCATAAGTTGTTTGCTCACAAAATCCCTATGCGTAGGAAGTGGGTTAGGCTTAAATGTGCTAGTCATATTCTTCATGATGCTCGCGTTATGTTTCAATTCTTATCTTTTATGTGAGCATCATTGTCATCATAATGCCTAGCTAAAAAGGCAATAAAGAAAAGCGCTTGTTGGGAGACAACCCAATATTTACCTTTACTGTTTTTTGTGTGTTCACATGATTATGCTACTGTAGTAATCATGTTTTACAGCTTTTGTTTCAATAAAGTGCCAAGTAAGACCTTTAGGATAGCTTACGGTGATAGTTGTCTTGATCCTGCTAAAAATCAGAAACTTTTTCACCCGGTAAATTAGTTCTGATAATTCACAGAAATGTGCTTTTGATCTGATTTTTTTTGCTCTGGATTGGTACACAAATTGCTCAGGTGTTCCTAATGTGGTAGAATTTTTGGAGTTACAGAAGTATTCTAGAGTTACAGATTACTACAGACTGTTCTGTTTCTGACAGATTCTACTTTGACGAATCTATGAGTAGTATCGGAGGGTATGAACCATAGAGAAGTTGGAATACAGTAGATATTACACCAATATGAATTTAGAATTAGTTCACAACAGTACCTAAGTGGTCGTTTTATTTTCTTATACTAACGGAGCTTACGAGTTTTCTGTTGTGAAGTTTTCAAGTTTTGGGTAAAGATTTGATGGATTGTGGAATAAGGAGTGGCAAGAGCCTAAGCTTGGGGATGCCCAAGGCACCCCAAGGTAATTTTCAAGGACAACCAAGAGCCTAAGCTTGGGGATGCCCCGGAAGGCATCCCCTCTTTCGTCTTCGTTCACCGGTAACTTTACTTGGAGCTATATTTTTATTCACCACATGATATGTGTTTTTCTTGGAGCGTCATTTTCTTTTGTTAGTATTTGCTTGCTGTTATTTATAATAATGTTTTTCATCTATATTTTCAATAAAAATGTCAAGGATAGCCTTTACCATGCTTATTGTGCAAGTATACATGTTGCTGTTTCAAAACAGAAAGTTTACCACTGTTGCAAAAATTCCCTAGAAAAGTCAGAGAATGATATAATGTTGAAACTTTTTGCTTATTGAGCTCTGATAAATCTTCTACAGCGTAGTATTTTTCTCATAATTTTTGGAGTTAGGGAAGTATGATTAATCTTGCATTCTTTACAGACTATACTGTTTTGGCAGATTGCTGTTATGTTTGCATATGTTTGCTTGTTTAATGATTCTATTTGAGGATAGGAGTATTAAATATGCAGAGACATTTAGTATGCAATGTTGAATAATAATTTTAATGATAAGGTTTTTGCATTGGTTTATACTAACTTATCTCATGAGTTCTTGTTGAGTTTGGTGTGGATGAAGCTTTCGAGATTTAGGAAACCGAGATATAAAAGGAATTAAGGAGACACAAAAGCTCAAGCTTGTGGATGCCCAAGGCACCCCAAGATAACATTTCAAGAAGTCTCAAGCATCCAAGCTTGGGGATGCCCCGGTAGGCATCCCACCTTTCTTCTTCAACTATTATCGGGTAGTATCGGTTGAACCTAAGTTTTTGCTTCTTCACATGAGTTGTGCTATTCTTGCAATGCCATTTTATTTTATTTTGCTTGCTGTTTGAGATCTGAAATACTTAAATGAGAGAGAGTCCTCACATAGTTAAATAACTGTTTGACTACTCATTGATCTTCACTTATATCTTTTTGGAGTAGTTTGTCATTTACTCGTGTACTTCACTTATATCCTACGAGTAAATGGTTGAATGAGTTGAATATTATAAATCTGAAATTATATATGCTTCATATGCTTACCCCATGGGGAGTAATGACTTCAAATATAAGAAGTAGAGGTGGTAAATTTATTGAATGTAAGCAAACATTGTATTGGTCACTTTAACAATTCATGAAAGAATATTGAAGGAAGAGAGATTTCACATATAAATATACTATCTTAGACATCTTTTGTAATTGTGAGCACTCATTAAAATATGACATGCTAAAAGGTTGATGTTGGACAAGGAAGACAACGTAATGGGTTATGTTTTCCTATATCTGAAAAGTTATATTGTCTTGGATCATCCAACATGTTGAGCTTGCCTTTCCCTCTCATGCTAGCCAAATTCTTTGCACCAAGTAGAAATACTACTTGTGCTTCCAAACATCCTTTAAACCAGTTTTGCCATAAGAGTCCACCATACCTACCTATGGATTGAGTAAGATCCCTCAAGTAAGTTGTCATCGGTGCATGCCATAAAAATTCCTCTCTAAATATGTATGATCTATTAGTGCAAAGAAAATAAGCTTTGTACGAACTTGTGATAGAGAAGAAATAAAAGCGAAGGAGTGCATAATAAAGGTCTTTATCACAAGCGGCAATATAAAGTGACGTTCTTTTGCATTAAGATTTTGTGCATCCAACCACAAAAGCGCATGACAACCTCTGCTTCCCTCTGTGAAGGGCCTATCTTTTACTATTATCTTCTACCCTTGTACAAGAGTCATGGTGATCATCACCTTTCCTTTTTACACTTTTTCCTTTGGCAAGCACTTTGTGTTGGGGTGATCCGGATATATATATCCACTTGGATGTAGGTGTTCATAAATTATTATTGTTGACATTACCCTTGAGGTAAAAGGTTGGGAGGCGACACTATAAGCCCCTATCTTTCTCTGTGTTTGATTAAAACTTTGAACCCATAAATATCACGTGAGTGTTGCAATTGTGAAAGATTAAATGATAGTTGAGTATGTGGAGTTTGCTAAATCAAAGCTCTGACATAGACCCTTCCTGGAAATAAGATGAATTGCAATTGTTTGATGACTGAGAATGAAGTTTGCTAGTTTTCAAGAAAGTTTATGGTCTATGCTTTAACATGTGAATAGCTTGTTACTTGATCATGAAAAGTTTTATGCGATGAGCTACTGTTATGACATATAATGATGCTAGAAAAGGTGATTGAAATTATCATCGATCAAACTTGTGCACCTGCTAGCATTCACACTTCATAAATTATTTCTTTTATCATTTACCTACTCGAGGACGAGCAGGAATTAAGCTTGGGGATGCTGATACGTCTCCAACGTACCTATAATTCATGAAGTATTCATGCTATTATATTATCTGTTTTGGGTGTTTATGGGCTTTATTATACACTTCTATATTATTTTTGGGACTAACCTATTAACCGGAGGCCCAGCCCAAATTGTTGTTTTCTTGCCTATTTCAGTGTTTCGAAGAAAAGGAATATCAAAAGGAGTCCAAACGGAATGAAACCTTTGGGGGAGTTATTTTTGGAACGGAAGCAATCCAGGAGACTTGGAGTGGACGTCGGGGAAGCTTCGAGGTGGCCACGAGGCAGGGAGATGCGCCCTACCCCCCTGGGCGCGCCCCCCACCCTCGTGGGCCCCTCCTGGCTCCCCTTACCGACTTCTTTCGCCTATATATGTCCATATACCCTAGAAACATCGAGGAACACAATAGATCGGGAGTTCCGCCGCCGCAAGCCTATGTAGCCACCAAAAACCTCTCGGGAACCCGTTCCGGCACCCTGCCGGAGGGGGGATCCCTCATCTCTGGCCATCTTCATCATCCCGGCGCTCTCCATGACGAGGAGGGAGTAGTTCACCCTTGGAGCTGAGGGTATGTACCAGTAGCTATGTGTTTGATCTCTCTCTCTCTCTCTCTCTCTCTCTCTCTCTCTCTCGTGTTCTCTCTATGGCACGATCTTGATGTATCGCGAGCTTTGCTATTATAGTTGGATCTTATGATGTTTCTCCCCCTCTACTCTCTTGTGATGAATTGAGTTTTCCCCTTGAAGTTGTCTTGTCGGATTGAGTCTTTAAGGATTTGAGAACACTTGATGTATGTCTTACCGTGCTTATCTGTGGTGACAATGGGATATTCACGTGATCTACTTCATGTATGTTTTGGTGATCAACTTGCGGGTTCAATGAACTTATGCATAGGGGTTGTAATGAATTGAGTTTTCCCCTTGAAGTTGTCTTGTCGGATTGAGTCTTTAAGGATTTGAGAACACTTGATGTATGTCTTGTCATGCTTATCTGTGGTGACAATGGGTGAGGGAGTCCTGGACTAGGGGGTGTCCGGATAGCCGAACTATCATCATTGGCCGGACTCCAAGACTATGAAGATACAAGATTGAAGACTTCGTCCCGTGTCCGGATGGGACCTTCCTTGGCGTGGAAGGCAAGCTTGGCAATACGGATATGTAGATCTCCTACCATTGTAACCGACTCTGTATAACCCTAGCCCTCTCCGGTATCTACATAAACCGGTGGGTTTTAGTCCATAGGACGAACAACAATCATACCATAGGCTAGCTTCTAGGGTTTAGACTCCTTGATCTCGTGGTAGATCTACTCTTGTACTACCCATATCATCAATATCAATCAAGCAGGAGTAGGGTTTTACCTCCATCGAGAGGGCCCGAACCTGGGTAAAAACAACATGTCCCTTGTCTCCTGTTACCATCCGCCTAGATGCACAGTTCGGGACCCCCTACCCGAGATCCGCAGGTTTTGACACCGACATTGGTGCTTTCATTGAGAGTTCCTCTGTGTCGTCACCTATAGGCCCGATGGCTCCTTCGATCATCAACAACGACGCGGTCCAGGGTGAGACTTTTCTCTCCGGACAGATCTTCGTATTCGGTGGCTTTGCACTACGGGCCAATTCGCTTGGCCATCTGGAGTAGAACGAAAGCTACGCCCCTGGCCATCAGGTCAGATTTGGAAGCTTGAACTACATGGCCGACATCCGCGGAGACTTGATCTTCGATGGATTCGAGCCACAGCCGAGCGCGCCGCACTGTCACGATAGGCATGATCTAGCTCTGCTGCCGGACGGTGCCCTGGAGGCCGCACAAGAGTCCGCTCCGACCCTTAACTCGAAGCCGACTGCGCCGATCGAGGATGGGTGGATAGACACCGCCTCGGGGGCTGCTACCTCTACGGCGATGGAGCCGAATACCGACCCTGTCCCTTGTGAAGCTCGTGACTCCGAGGTGCCGGACTCCTCGCCGGACTCCAAACCTCCCGCGCCCCTACCAATCGAATCTGATTGGGCGCCGATCATGGAGTTCACCACTGCGAACATCTTTCAGCACTCGCCTTTTGGGACATCCTGAATTCACTAAAGTATCTCTCATTATTAGGAGAGCCCTGGCCGGACCACGATCAGGACGGTTGGGATGCGGACGACGAAGAAATTCAAAGTCCACCCACCACCCACTTTGTAGCCACTATCGACGACCTAACTGACATGCTAGATTTCGACTCTGAAGACATCGACGGTATGGACGACGATGCCGGAGACGACCAAGAGCCAGCGCCCACGGGGCATTGGAAAGCCACCTCGTCATACGACATATACATGGTGGAAATCCCAAAGGATGGGAATGGCGATGGAACAGCGGAGGGAGACCCCTCCAAGAAACAGCCTAAGCGCCGGCATCAGCGACGCCGCTCTAAATCCCGCCACAGCAAGACTGGAGATTCCGGCACAGGAGACAATAACACCCCTGACAGTGCCGAAGACAACCCCCTCCAGCAAGATTCAACACAGGAGGATGAAGAAGCCAGCCCTCATGAGAGAGCTGCAGACAAAGAGGTAGAGGATGATAATTACATGCCTCCCTCCGGAGACGAGGAAAGCCTCGAGGACGATGAATTCGTCGTGCCTGAGGATCCCGTCGAACAAGAGCGTTTTAAATGCAGGCTTATGGCCACGGCAAGCAGCCTAAAGAAAAAGCAGCAACCGCTTATAGCTGACCAAGATTTGCTAGCCGACAGATGGACTGAAGTCCTTGCGGCCGAAGAGTACGAACTCGAACGCCCCTCCAAAAGCTACCCCAAACGCAAGCTGCTCCCCCGATTAGAGGAGGAGGCATATAAACCTACATCACCAGCGCACAATACGGCCGACCGGCCACCTCGTGGCCGAGACAGAGAGGCCTCTAGGCCTTCCACTAAAGCCGTATCCCGGCATCGCTCGAAAAGCACAAAGCCACGGGGGAATACGCCGGACTTGTGAGACATATTGGAGGATAAGGCAAGACAATCAAGATCGATCTATGGATCGCGTGGGCGCCCCACGATGCGCGATGAGGACCGTCGTGCCGGATACAGCAACTCCGGCCAGGCCGAACACAGTAGACAAAGCTCGCTTGAGCTACGTCGTGATATAGCCCAATATAGAGGCGCCACACACCCACTATGCTTCACAGATGAAGTAATGGATCATCAAATCCCCGAAGGGTTCAAACCCGTGAACATTGAATCCTACGATGGCACAACAGACCCCGATGTTTGGATCGAAGACTATCTCCTCCATATCCACATGGCCCGCGGTAACGATCTTCACGCCATCAAATATCTCCCACTCAAGCTTAAAGGACCAGCTCGACATTGGCTTAACAGCTTGCCAGCAGAATCAATTGGGTGTTGGGAAGACCTGGAAGCCGCATTCCTTGACAACTTCCAGGGCACATATGTGCGACCACCAGACGCTGATGACCTAAGCCACATAATTCAGCAGCCAGACAAATCGGCCAGACAATTCTGGACACGGTTCCTAACCAAGAAAAATCAAATCGTCGACTGTCTGGATGCAAAGGCCCTCGCAGCCTTCAAACATAACATCCGCGACGAGTGGCTTGCCCGGCACCTAGGACAGGAAAAGCCGAAATCCATGGTAGCCCTCACATCACTCATGACCCGCTTCTGCGTGGGAGAGGACAGCTGGCTAGCCCGCAGTAACAACCTTAGCAAAAGTTCTGGCAGTCCGGATACCAAGGACCGCAATGGCAAGTCGCGTCGCAACAAGCACAAACGCCGTGTTAACGGTGATAATACCGAGGATACAGCAGTCAACGCCGAATTTAGAGGCTCCAAACCCGGTCAGCGGAAAAAGCCATTCAAAAGAACTACTCCGGGTCCATCCAATTTGGACCGAATACTCGACCACTCGTGCCAGATACACGGCACCCCCGAAAAGCCAGCTAATCACACCAACAGGGATTGTTGGTATTCAAGCAGGCAGGCAAGTTAATTGCCGAAAACAATGACAAGGGGCTGCATAGCGATGACGAGGAAGAGACCTGGCCACCGAACAATAAGGACAGAAGGGTCTCCCCCCACAAGTGCAGACGGTGAACATGATATACGCAACCCACATACCCAAAAGGGAGCGGAAGCGTGCACTCAGGGACGTATATGCGATGGAGCCAGTCGCCCCAAAGTTCAATCCATGGTCCTCCTGCCCGATCACCTTTGATCGAAGGGACCACCCCACTAGCATCCGCCATGGCGGGTTCGCCGCATTGGTTCTGGACCCAATCGTTGACGGATTTCACCTCACCAGAGTCTTGATGGACGGCGGCAGCAGCCTGAACCTGCTTTACCAGGATACAGTGCGCAAGATGGGCATAGACCCCTCAAGGATTAAACCCACAAAGACGACCTTCAAAGGCCTCATACCAGGAGTAGAGGCCAATTGTACAGGCTCAGTGACACTGGAAGTGGTCTTCGGATCCCCGGATAACTTCCGAAGCGAGGAGTTAATCTTCGACATAGTTCCGTTCCGCAGCCGCTATCATGCACTGCTCGGACGAACCGCGTTTGCAAAATTCAACGCGGTGCCGCACTACGCATACCTCAAGCTCAAGATGCCAGGCCCTCGAGGAGTCATCACGGTCAACGGAAACACTGAACGCTCTCTCCGAACGGAGGAGCATACAGCGGCTCTCGCGGCAGAAGTGCAGAGCAGCCTTTTAAGGCAATTCTCTAGTCCGGCCGTTAAGAGACCGGACACCGCCAAGCGCGCCCGGAGTAACCTACAACAAGACCACCTGGCACGTTCCGAGCACGCGTAGCAATGCGGCCCCAACCCCAGCCCTTGCAAAATTGCAAGACCAGTACTCTGCGTACATCATTACACTTTAGAGATACCATTGGCATAGGGGGAGGGGCACGACCACGGCAGGCCCAGAGTGCGGCTCAACCACACCAGGGGCTCCCAAGTGTGTCATCCTTTTTCTTTCCTTGTTTTTCTTTTTCTTATCCCCAGGACTCCATTCGCCAGAGGCCCTGTCCGGCAGTAGACCTGCTGAACTCACGATGCAACAGCCAGGGAAAAAAGAAAGGCCACGCCGAGTATCCAGGTGGTCTCCATTACGAGCATTATACCTGTTTTATACACCATTCTGCAGCCTACCCCTGGAGGGGGACATGCTAAATAGTTCCATCCCTTGCTTATCGCACTATTTGTATCATTCTGCATTCATGGCAGTTCTTTTTGAATAAACAATGCATCGCTTTTTGCCTACCACTGCATTCCTTTCTTATACATATGTTCATGTATGACATGTTGCATCCGTACACTTTGGTACGGCTCAATATACCAGGGGCTTAAGTTCCCCACATTTTGGTGTGATAAGTCCGAACACTTTCACAAGTGCGGCACCCCAAACTTATAGCATTATATGCATCGGCTCTGAATCATGTCTTGGGTCAATAGTTGGGTTTGCCCGGCTCCCATGTTTTGGTACCTTAGTTCCGTTATATCGGCTAAGGTAGCGCTGGGAGAACCACTGCGATTATGCCCCAGTTGAGCTGGGCGAGCACCTCAGTGGAGAAAGCTAAAACTAACCGTCATGATGGGGCGAGAACCGGCCGCTGTTCGAGAGGTTTTTTCGAGTCCCTAAAGACTTATGCCGCTTAGAGCGAGGAACCGGCTTTGTCCGGCCCAGGCGTGGATAGCGCCCCAAATTCGGCCTTCTGAACACTAAGGGCTTCACCAAAATTTAAAATTATAGAATTCTATGGCTAAGTGAGAGTGTTCAAGCATTATAAGTCCGGTTGCCTCGTTCGTTGTGTTGAGCGCCTCCCTAGATGGACCCAAAAATGGGAACAAGAGCTCTCAAGTTTATCCCGAACGCCCCAACACTCGTGGCATGGGGGCTGAAGCCGACGACTTGCCATCTCTCAGATTTGATAAACGGCCGCATAGAAGGTAATATTTTAAATTAACAAGCATTGCTTAGCGCATATGAACAAAGTTTTCAGCGCACGGGATAACAAAATGCGAGTCTACTCAAATATTACATCTTTGGAGCACTCACCCGCAATAATGCGGGCACCCTTCAGGACACCCTTATAATACATCTCGGGCGTGCGATACTCCTTGCCTGGCGGTGGCGCGTCCGTCACAAGCTTCTCAGCTTCCATCCTGCCCCAGTGCACTTTAGCACGGGCAAGGGCCCGACGTGCACCTTCAATGCAGGCGGAGTGCTTGATGACTTCAACCCATGGACAAGCATCCACCAGCCGTCGCACCAGGCCGAAGTAGCTCCCAGGCATGGCCTCTTTGGGCCACAGCCGAACTATGAGGCCCTTCATGGCCTGTTCGGCCACCGTGTGGAGCTCGACCAGCTGCTTCAGCTGGTCGCTAAGGGGCACCGGATGTCCCGCCTCAGCATACTGAGACCAGAAGACCTTCTTCGTCGAGCTCCCCTCCTCGGCTCTGTAGAAAGCGGTAGCATCAGACACGCTACGGGGCAGATCTGCCAACGCTCCTGGAGAGCTCCGAATTCGGGTAAGTAACAGGTAATTCACTTTTACATGCTTCCTTTGCATGAAGAATGCCTTACCCGCCGCTATTTTCTTCAATGCCTCGATTTCCTGGAGGGCCTTGTGGGCTTCGGCCTTAGCGGCTTTGGCACTCTCAAGAGCCGACGCAAGCTCAGACTCTCAAGCCTTCGAGACACGCTCCAAACTCTCGGGTTTTTCCACGAGAGCCTGGAGATCTTGCTGTACCTCCGCCACCCGCGCCTCCTGCTTCTCTCGCTCGGCTCGTTCCGCGGCCGCATTGCGTTCGGCCGCGGACACCGCCTCCTTCAGGGTTGCCACCTAGTTCGTAGCCCCTAGAGTACCCACGTTATCCTTGTTATTCCTCTTGCAACCAAATCCTTTTCTGTAGGTACAACTTTTATAAGGTGTTACTCACCTTCCTTGTCCTCGAGCTGCTTCTTGGCACGGCCGAGCTTGCTCTCGGACCGCTCGAGGCCCTGCTTCAAGGCATTGACCTCCGCAGTCAGTGCGGCAGAGGTCAGCAGCGCAGCCTGCATTCCCATATTGACATATTTTTTGTTAAGACTCATGCGTATATCTTTTTAGATCCTCAGTCCGGCTTTTCTTTCCGAACACCGAACCGAGCATCAGGGGCTACTATCTATGTGGTACTATTTTACATATATTAAAATTCTTACCTCAAAGCCTATTAGAAGGCTGCTGCAGGCTTCGGTCAGCCCGCTTTTGGCGAGCTGAACCTTCTGAATCACCGCACTCATGACAGTGCGGTGTTCTTCTTCGATGGAAGCGCCATTAAGCGCCTCCAGCAAGTTATCCGGCGCCTCTGGTTGGACGGAGGCCGCCGGTGTCACAGTCTTGCCCTTATTACGAAGGGGCCGCCCGCCGGACTCCGGAACCACTGCAGGTTCCGGTGCGGAGTCCGGTCCAAAGTCCGGGAGGTTGCCCTGCGGCACCTCCGGGGCCTCCTCCTCCTGGTGGGTCCCTTCCCGGGATCCCACCTCGGCGTCGTCAGCATCACGGGGGGTGGAGGCGGTCGGAAGAGAAGTGCTATCCACATCCGACGTACCCAAGGACCCGCTCGACGAAGCGGGAAGATCGTCCTTGGGCGGACTACAGGGTTGTATATGGCATTAGAAAGACACTATGCGACAAAAAGAAAAATTATGAGTTATTCAGGAGTCCGATACTTACGATCTCGCCAGGGGCTTGGCCCTTGAGGGCCACTCCTCGTCGCCGTCGCCGGCGTTGGTGGAACAGTCCGGAGGAAGGGTCCTTCCCTTCTTGGACCCTTCGGCCTCCCTCATTGGGGAGGCCTTCCTCTTCTTCTCTCCCATCGCTGGGGGAGAGGCCTCTTTCTTCTCCTCCTCGTCCTCGTGGGAGGAGTCCTCCTCGGAGTCATCGGACGACGAATCCGATAACACCTGGCGCCGGGAACTCCTCCGGGTTCCCGTGGCCTTCTTCTTGGCCTTATTCTCCGGCACCACGTAAGGCGCCGGGACCAGCAGCCCTGTCAAATGGGCATCCGCTGGGTCTTCTGGAAGGGGAGCCGAACAGTTAACCTGTCCAGACGTCTCCTGCTAGGCCTGTTAAAGGTATTGGGAGTTTAGATCCCACATAGAGTCAAACTATGAAATGCAAGTGTCCCATAAAGGATAACATGGCTTACCTTGCCAGCCGGACGCTGCGAGCTGAATCCGCGATCTTTGGTAGCGGATGCGGGGGCCTCGGCGCCCTTGAACAGCACCTTCCAGGCATATTCGTACGTAGTGTCAAAGAGCCCGCTCAAGGTCCGGTGCTGTGCCGGATCAAACTCCCACAAATTGAAGTCCCGCTGTTGGCAGGGGAGAATCCGGCGGATGAGCATGACCTGGATCACGTTGACAAGCTTGAGCTTCTTGTTCACCAGGGTTTGGAGACAGGATTGGAGTCCGGTCAGCTCTTCCGAACTACCCCACAGCAGGCCCTTCTCTTTCCAGGAAGTGAGCCGCATGGGGATGCCAGATCTGAATTCAGGGACCGCTGCCCATTCAGGGTCACGCGGCTCGGTGATGTAAAACCACCCCGATTGCCACCCTTTGATGGTTTCCACGAAGGCGCCCTCGAGCCAGGTGACGTTGGGCATCTTGCCCACCATGGCGCCTCCGCACTCCGCTTGGCTGCCCTTCACAACCTTCGGCTTGACGTTGAAGGTCTTGAGCCACAAGCCGAAGTGGGGCTGGATGCAGAGGAAGGCCTCGCACACGACGATAAACGCTGAGATATTGAGGATGAAATTCGGGGCCAGATCATGGAAATCCAGGCCATAGTAGAACATGAGCCCCCGGACAAAGGGGTGGAGCGGGAAGCCCAGTTCGCGGAGGAAATGGGGAAGGAATACTACCCTCTCATGGGGCCCGGGGGTGGGGATGATCTGCCCCTTGTCGGGGAGCCGATGCGCGATATCGTTGGACAAATATCCGGCGCTGCGCAGCTTCTTGATGTGCCCCTCCGTAACGGAGGAGGCCATCCACTTGCCTCCCGCTCCGGACATGGTTGGAGAAGGTTGAGGTGAGATGTGCGGACTTGGGCGCTGGAGCTCGAGTGCGCGGAGATGGATAAGCAAAGGAGGAAGAAGGCATAGGTAAAAAGATGGATCCTTATCCCCTTATATATGGGCGGACGAAACTATGCGTCCCCACCAGCCTGGTTAAACTCACTTATCTCCCAAGCGCCGCAATCAATGGCACGGTTGGGTTACCCACGTTCATATTGATGGGAATCCCGGAATAAGGGGAACACGATCTCTGCTTCGACAAGACGTGCCAAGGAAATCGCTTCGCTAAACGTGCTGAGGTGGTATGACAAAAACGATTCGAGTAAAGGCTTGGCCGTGGGTGACGTCACGCCACGAAATACGTCAGCAGATTGAAGTTGTGTGAATATTATTCTCTCTACGGTGGTATATGGAATTTATTTTGCAGAGTCAGACACTATCCTGGTGTTCACAATCTTCTATGAATTATTCGGAGGAGGAACCGCCTTGCAATGCCGAAGACAATATGTGCGCCGGACTCGCCGTCATTGAAGCCTGGTTCAGGGGCTACTGAGGGAGTCCTGGACTAGGGGGTGTCCGGATAGCCGAACTATCATCATTGGCCGGACTCCAAGACTATGAAGATACAAGATTGAAGACTTCGTCCCGTGTCCGGATGGCACTTTCCTTAGCGTGGAAGGCAAGCTTGGCAATACGGATATGTAGATCTCCTACCATTGTAACCGACTCTGTATAACCCTAGCCCTCTCCGGTGTCTATATAAACCGGAGGGTTTTAGTCCATAGGACGAACAACAATCATACCATAGGCTAGCTTCTAGGGTTTAGCATCCTTGATCTCGTGGTAGATCTACTCTTGTACTACCCATATCATCAATATCAATCAAGCAGGAGTAGGGTTTTACCTCCATCGAGAGGGCCCGAACCTGGGTAAAAACATCGTGTCCCTTGTCTCCTGTTACCATCCGCCTAGACGCACAGTTTGGGACCCCCTACCCGAGATCCGCCGATTTTGACACCGACAATGGGAGATTCACGTGATCTACTTGATGTATGTTTTGGTGATCAACTTGCGGGTTCAATGAACTTATGCATAGGTGTTGGCACACGTTTTCGTCTTGACTCTCCGGTAGAAACTTTGGGCACTCTTGGAAGTACTTTGTGTTGTTTGAATAGATGAATCTGAGATTGTGTTATGCATATCGTATAATCATGCCCACGAATACTTGAGGTGACATTGGAGTATCTAGATGACATTAGGGTTTTGGTTGATTTATGTCTTAAGGTGTTATTCTTGTACGAACTCTATGATAGATCAAACGGAAAGAATAGTGTCGGTGTCAAAACCGGCGGATCACGGGTAGGGGGTCCCGAACTGTGCGTCTAGGCGGATGGTAACAGGAGACAAGGGACACGATGTTTTTACCCAGGTTCGGGCCCTCTTGGTGGAGGTAAAACCCTACTCCTGCTTGATTAATATTGATGATATGGGTAGTGTCGGTGTCAAAACCGGCGGATCTCGGGTAGGGGGTCCCGAACTATGCGTCTAGGCGGATGGTAACAGGAGACGAGGGACACGATGTTTTTACCCAGGTTCGGGCCTTCTCGATGGAGGTAAAACCCTACGTCCTGCTTGATTAATATTGATGATATGGGTAGTACAAGAGTGGATCTACCACGAGATCAAGGAGGCTAAACCCTAGAAGCTAGCCTATGGTATGATTGTTGTAATGTATGTTGTCCTACGGACTAAAGCCCTCCGGTTTATATAGACACCGGAGGAGGCTAGGGTTACACAGAGTCGGTTACAATGGTAGGAGATCTACATATCCGTATTGCCAAGCTTGCCTTCCACGCCAAGGAAAGTCCCATCCGGACACGGGACGGAGTCTTCAATCTTGTATCTTCGTAGTCTTGGAGTCCGGCGGATGATGATAGTCCAGCTGTCCGGACACCCCCTAGTCCAGGACTCCCTCAGTAGCCCCCGAACCAGGCTTCAATGACGGTAAGCTCAGCGCGTTTATAGTCTTCAGCGTTGCAAGGCGGGTTCTCCCTTCAAATTCCATGTACCTGCCGAACAGTGTCCGGCTTCATCTTGAATACTGTGTTCCTCGGCTTCTACGCCAAATAATGACCCTTTTCCACGCGTCACACGAATGCGAAAAGCCAGGGTGTCTTTTACGTTTCACCCCCTAGTTGTGCGAGTCGTCCGCCTACAAAAGAGGCAAAAATCCAGATCCAAACCACACCATCTTCCTCCCGCGAATACTTCATCGGAACGCCTTTGACCTAAAAATCCATTCCATCATGGACCGTCGACGCGGCTCTTCTTCTCGCGCTCCCAGCCCACCGCCGGGAGATTGGAGGAGGTGTTCTGTTCCGCACAACGAGCTGTTGAAGCTCCAAGCGGGGGGATATCTCCCTCCGGCCTTCATGGTCCCAGTTCGAGCCGGGCTGGTCACTTATCAAGGTGGGCGGCAAGCGGAGGCTACCCCAAGCCCCAACAAAGGGGAGCGGGTATGCTTCGTCCCTTATCTGATAAGGGGACTCGGATTCCCAATACATCCGTTCCTCCGCGGGCTCCTGGAGTTCTACAGACTCCAGCTCCACCACCTCACGCCCGCCTCTATTCTGCATATCGCGGGTTACGTAGCTCTTTGCGAGCTATTCCTGGGCATTGAGCCCCATTTTGCATTGTGGAAGAGGCTATTCTGCCTCGTACCCCGTTCTCACGAGGGGTCCATATATCAAGTGGGCGGCGCCGAAATATGGCGCATCGCCGGGACCGGATACCCATCCGGTACTCCCAAGAAGGCGTCCGAAGACTGGCCCTCAGAGTGGTTTTACATAGGAGATGCTCCGCTGCCGGACCCAGTCCGGATTGGCCTCCCGGAGTTTAGTGCTGCTCCTCTGAAGAAACGCCTCAGTTGGCGCCCACGGAGCCCCCGATTGGAGGAAGACAAGAGCGTCCATTACTTGATGGGCCGAACAAGATTACTGGCCCATTCCGGGTTGACCATGATTGGAGTCATGGCGACATGCATCATGCGGGGGGTACAGCCACTGCAATACAGAGGCCACCCCATGTGGGATTTCAACGGGGAGGACGATGCCACCCGTCATGGCCGCCAAGGGCCGGATTCGACCGAGGATCTGGTGGAGATCCTATCCAGCCTGTACAAGGGGGGAAAGGAGGACTTCCTTCGAACGAACCCTTTGAATGGGTTTTCCATGAACAACCCTAGAGGATGGGTAAGCGAACACCTTTAAGGGCTCAACCCATGCTTTCGAAGTTTAAGCTTCTTACATTATGTCTTCGGCGCAGGATCTACGCCGGACTGTGGAGGACATGGTAAGTCCCGCTCCGCAACCCGAGGATCCAGAAAGATCCCTGGATCCGGCCTCCGAAGAGGATCCGGACATCAAGGCAGAGCTGATCGACGGGGTATTTCACCAGCTCAGCATGGATAATGCTTTGGTCGCCATTACGGCGGACTACCCCAGGCTGTATCCGGCTTCCCAGGTGACTGTGACCGAGGTCCGGACTCCATTATCTCTTCCTTGCCCACTTCTGACCTTCGCGAACGATGGTATTTTACAGGAAGCGCCTTCACGGCGGGAAGCCGAGCCCGCGGCGGCTGACCAACAAAGGTCAGTCCGGACCAGCAGGCGGAAAAGGAGCGCAGTACGGACTGAAACATCGCCGCAAAGGTATAACTCATATTCGAATTTTCAGAGCAACGTTCCTAGGAAGCGTCTGAGTGCTCATGATCTTTACAGGGGAAAAAGTGCTCGCCGGACTGCGGGCGCGGAAGTTGTCGATCCAACCTACACCGGCCAGGCTCCAGCGCCCGGCCTGGAGGGGGAGGCAAGCGCAAGACGTGGGCCGGATCCTTCTCCAACGGAGGATACCGACAGACTGTCCGCCACCAAATCTGAGGTGGAGAGCGCCATGAACCATAGGCGCCGCCGGACAGTGTTTCGTGAAGTGTGCTTCTCCCCTGAGGCATTGGACGCCTTTAACGCAGGGGACGCGCACCTCCGTGCCGCTCAAGATGGTTTTACCAGAGCCATGGAGCAGTATGTGAAAGACATACGGGTAAGGGAATTTTAATGGTTATATATACCAGTAGCCCCCGAGACTTGAAGCAGTTATGTTAACTGATTTAAGGATCAATTGGAACGCAGGCTCTTACCGAGAAGAATGCCCAGCTGTCTCAGGAGCTGCAAGAATGCAAGGCCCAACTTGAGGCCGCACTTGCTGCCGCAGGAGGAGACGCAGAGACCCCTCCTGGTAACACATTTTTTATTAATAAATATAAGCGCTGTGCGGCGTGCGCGCAAGTCTAACAGTGACATTGCAGGTGCCGCCGAACAAGATCCGGATAGGCAAGAATTACTAAGCCAGCTAAAGGCCGGCGAGAGGGTGCTGAATAAGGTGCAGCAAGAGAGGAACAAGCTCCAGGATGCCCACGCCTAGCTCGGAGAAGAGCTGAAAGGTGTTCGGGCCGAGCTATCCGGCTCCGTTAAGGAGACTGAGCGGCATCGTCGCGGCATCTATAGTAAGTGCTTGAGCGGACTCCTTTGAAAAGAAGAGTTCGGCGAGGAAGTCAATTGACAAAATATGTTTTATAGGAATACTCACTGGTCTCCCCGCGGAGGAGATGCCCGTATCAACGGGTGATCAACTTCCCGAGCTGGTGCAGCTGCTCGAACGTGTTCGGCAGGCGATGAGTGGCGTTGTCCAGGCCCTATGGCCATCCGTCTCCCTACCCGAGGGCCTTGGGGAGCTTGCGGAGAAGCTTCAGGGAGTGCGGCAGCGCTTCCGTTTATGGAAGATTTCGGCCTGCCGCCAAGGTGCCAGGGAGGCTTGGGCCATGGTGAAGACGCGTTACAAGAAGGCCGATCCCAACCACATGGCCGAAGTTGGACTGGTGGGGCCCGATGGGAAGGAGATCCCTGTGAGTTTAGTGTACAGCCAAGTAGAGTTGGCTGCTAAATTTTCCCAATGGGACTGTAAGTTAGACAGCCTGTTAGACGGGATTGAGGAAGAATACAATCAGTAATTGTAATGATGTATGTTTTCCTTTAAAGTGACATATGAAATGCCTTCTAGCCGGATTGTAGATTGTTTGTCTTTGCCGACCTTTTCGCTTCAACCTCGAGACCCTAGAGTCCGGAGTGTGTCCGAATACCTTTTTGGTTAAAAACAACCGGGGTATGCATGGAGACCAGGCGTAGGGGTCATTAGTGCTTTATCAGACAAGTGCCCAACTAGTTATGTTATATTACATGGTTAGTAAGAAACATCTTCCAGAGAGAATAGTTCCGTTAAGGGTTCCTTTCCCTGGGAGGCATGCCCTAAAGTGCATGTCCGGGCTGCGAAAAAAAGCAGAAAAAACATCTGGGGGCGAATAAATGAGTAGGTAAAAGATCATCTTTTAGGTCACCGACCGAATATTCCCTTAAGAACGCTAGCTTTCGGCTTCACCCAGTCTGAGGTACACATCCGGCTGACCCGGCAGTAACAATCGCAGAGGTGCTCCCTTTACCTCCTAGCCGAACAATCGGGAATGTAGGGGTAAGCACAGGAGCCAGGCAACCCAGCTTGGCCAAAACTTAAGTCATATCGATGCATATAATGGTGAGCAAAAGGTACATGTGGAAGCTTGACACATGTGTTGGGCATAAAACCCTTATAATTTTGAGCTTCTGTAAAAGAAGCCCCCAGGTATAATGAGTGCGGATGGCACATCAAGTGTATGTGAACAATGCGAAAGTGGGCCCTTAGGGGCTTTTTAATAAAAAAAGGTTATGAAGAGAGAAACAAAAGACAGCCGAAGTGTAAAAATTTGGACGGAGGAAGGGGACGAACTCTTAGTCCGGCGCTAGGCATAGAATCTTCGGAGGTGGGCTGCGTTCCATGGGTTCGGCTCGAGTCAGTTATCCGACGCATTTCGTAGATGGTACGCCCCGCCAGTCAGGACTTGATCAATAATGAAGGGACCCTCCCATTTGGGCTTGAGCTTGTCATTTTTCTTGTCCGGCAGTCGTAGAACTAGTTCACCAACGTTGTAAGTCTTGGCCCGTACTTCTCTGCTTTGATATCTTCGGGCCTGCTGCTGATAAAATGCGGAACGAGCCTTCGCGACATCGCGTTCTTCCTCCAATGTGTCCAAGTTGTCCTGCCAATCCAGCTCGGCCTCTCTTTCTTCGTACATGCGCACTCGAGGTGAGTCATGAATAATGTCGCAGGGCAAGATTGCCTCTGCGCCGTAGACCATAAAGAATGGTGTGAATCCGGTAGTGCGGTTAGGCGTTGTCCGCAGCCCCCAGAGTACGGAGTCAAGCTCCTCGACCCACTGCGTGTCAGATTTAGTAAGTGACCGCACTAGTCTGGGTTTAATGCCGCTCATTATTAGACCATTTGCTCTTTCCACTTGACTGTTGGTTTGAGGGTGATAGACTGAAGCGTAGTCGAGCTTGATGCCCATATTTTTGCACCATGACTTAACCTCGTCGGCGGTGAAGTTCGTGCCGTTGTCGGTGATGATGCTGTGGGGGACTCCGTAGCGGTGTACTACCCCGGATATAAAGTCTATCACTGGTCCGGACTCTGCCGTTTTGACCGGTTTGGCCTCTATCCATTTGGTGAATTTATCCACCATGACCAATAAGTATCTTTGCTTGTATGTTCCCCCTTTTAGGGGTCCAACCATATCAAGCCCCCAGACCGCGAACGGCCAGGTAATGGGTATAGTTTTGAGGGCGGTGGGCGGCATGTGGCTCTGATTAGCAAAGAGCTGACAGCCAACGCATTTCTGGACTAAGTCCTGGGCATCTGCCCGGGCCGTCGGCCAATAAAATCCTGTATGGAATGCCTTTCCTACAAGGGCCCGGGCTGCTGCGTGGTGTCCGCCTAGTCCGGCATGAATTTCAGCCAGGAGGCTTCGCCCTTCCTCTTCGGAGATACACCTTTGAAGGACTCCGGTTGTACTTTTCTTATAAAGTTCTCCCTCATGGACCTTGTAGGCTTTCGATCGCCGGACTATGCGGCGGGCCTCGTTTTGGTCTTCGGGAAGTTCCTGCCTAAGCAAGTAGGCTAGGAAAGGTTCTGTCCACGGGGCGATTACTGCCATTATAACGTGGGCTGAAGGTGTTATGTCATCGGCTGAATCGCCGATTGGCGCGGTTTTTTCTGGTTTGTCACTTCCGGACTCCTCTTCCCATAGTACGGATGGCTTGAAGAGCCGTTCCAGGAAGATATTTGGAGGGACAGCATCACGTTTGGCACCGATACGTGCCAGTACTTCGGCCGCTTGGTTATTGTCTCGGGCTATGTGATGGAATTCTAGTCCTTCAAACCGGGCTGACATTTTTAGGACAGCGTTTCGATATGCTGCCATTTTCGGATCCTTGGCGTCAAAGTCTCCGTTTATTTGGGATATTGCGAGGTTTGAATCCCCACGCACCTCTAGGCGTTGAATGCCCATGGAGACTGCCATCCGGAGACCGTGTAACAGGGCCTCGTATTCGGCTGCATTGTTGGAGTCCGTGTACATTATTTGAAGTACATACTGGACTGTGTCTCCGGTTGGGGACGTCAATACGACGCCAGCCCCCAGTCCGGCCAATATTTTAGAGCCGTCGAAATGCATAGTCCAGTTGGAGTATGCGCCGTACTCTTTAGGGAGTTCGGCTTCGGTCCATTCGGCGACAAAGTCTGCCAGAACTTGTGACTTTATAGCTCGCCGGGGTTTGTAAGTTATATCGAATGGTAAGAGCTCAGTGGCCCATTTTGCAATCCTGCCCGTTGCGTCGCGGTTGTTTATAATGTCGTTGAGTGGTACTTTAGAGGCCACTGTTATCGAACACTCTTGAAAGTAGTGCCGGAGTTTCCGGGACGCCATGAACACCGCATATGCTATCTTCTGATAGTGCGGGTAACGGGACTTGCAGGGGGTTAACACAGTGGATACATAATACACTGGTTTTTGAAGAGGGAATTTGTGCCCTTCTGTCTGTCGTTTGACAATGAGGACCGCGCTTACAACTTGATGCGTTGCTGCGATGTATAACAACATTGGTTCGCCCAGATTGGGCGCAGCCAGGACCGGATTTGTTGCCAATATGGCCTTTATTTCTTCGAGTCCGGCAGTGGCAGCATCCGTCCACTCGAAGTGTTCGGTGCGCCTGAGGAGGCGATAGAGGGGCAACGCCTTTTCTCCTAGACGGGAGATAAAGCGGCTTAGAGCTGCCACGCATCCTGTTAATTTTTGTATTTGTTTGAGGTCTTTTGGAATCTCCAACTGTGACAGAGCTCGGATTTTAGCCGGGTTTGCTTCGATTCCTCTACCGGACACGATGAAGCCCAGTAGCTTTCCGGCTGGTACGCTGAAAACACATTTTTCCGGATTCAACTTGATGTCGTATGCTCTGAGGTTGTCGAACGTGAGCCTCAAATCGTCTACTAGAGTTTCGACGTGTTTTGTTTTGACGACTACGTCGTCTACATATGCTTCGACTGTTTTGACGATCTGGGTAGCCAGACATGTTTGAATCATGCGCTGATATGTTGCGCCGGCGTTTTTAAGTCCGAAGGGCATCGTGTTGAAGCAGAATGGTCCGTAAGGGGTGATGAATGCCGTGGCGGCTTGGTCTGCTTCTGCCATCTTGATTTGATGGTAGCCAAAGTATGCATCGAGGAAACACAATGAATCGTGCCCTGCGGTAGCGTCGATAATTTGGTCGATGCGGGGGAGAGGGAAGGGATCCTTTGGGCAAGCCTTATTGAGGTCTTTAAAATCGACACAAAGGCGCTAGGATTTGTCCTTCTTTGGTACCATTACCAGATTTGCTAGCCAGTCCGGATGTTTGATATCTCTGATGAATCCGGCTTCCAATAGTTTGGCTAGCTCTTCTCCCATTGCCTGTCTTTTGGGTTTGAAAAATCGTCAAAGAGCCTGTTTGACTGGCTTGAATCCTTTTAGGATGTTTAGGCTGTGTTCTGCCAATCTGCGTGGGATTCCAGGCATATCCGAAGGATGCCAGGCGAAAATGTCCCAGTTTTCTCGAAGGAATTCGCGCAGTGCGGCGTCTACTTCGGGGTTCAATTGTGCCCCAATGGAGGCCGTCTTTGTTGGGTCCGTTGGGTGGACCTGGAATTTTGTTATTTCGTCTGCTGGTTTGAAGGAGGTGGACTTGGATCTTTTATCGAGTATCACATCGTCCCTGTTCACCGTGGAGCGCAGCGCTGTGAGTTCTTCTGCCGCTAAGGCTTCGGATAGTGCCTCGAGGGCTAGTGCGGCTGTCTTGTTTTCGGCGCGGAGTGCTATGTCCGGATCACTAACGAGAGTGATTATTCCGCTGGGCCCAGGCATTTTGAGCTTCATGTACCCATAATGAGGTACTGCCTGAAAAATTGTGAATGCCTCTCGTCCTAATATGGAGTGATATCCGCTGCTGAACGGGGCCACTTGGAACGTGACTTCTTCGGATCTGTAATTGTCAGGCAAGCCGAACACCACATCGAGTGTGATTTTTCCGGTGCAGCGCGCTTCCTGGCTAGGGATTATTCCTCTAAAGGTTGTGCTGCTTTGCTCAATACGGCTCCAATCGATTTCCATTTTTCGTAGAGTTTCCTCGTAAATGAGGTTTAGTCCGCTGCCGCCATCCATGAGGACTTTTGTCAGTCGAAAGCCGTCCACTATAGGACTAAGTACCAGTGCAGCTGGCGCTCTGGCTGTTCGGAATTTAGGCTCGTCGCTGGTGTTGAAGGTAATAGCTGTGTCGCTCCATGGATTTGCTGTTGCTACTTGGTAGACTTCGGCGAGTCCGCGGATTGTTAGCTTTCGCTTATTGTTTGATGCGAAGGTCTCGAAGACTGTTGATACCGTACTGGTATTGTTGGAGTGGTTTTTTGGGGCTAGAAGCTCCTCGCCACTTTTGGCCACCTGCCGTAATATCCAACATGCTCGAAGGCTATGTGTTGGGACGGCTCCCTCTGTACTATGAAGCTTATAGGGTCCATTGAGCCATCCCTCCAGTACGGTTACGTGCCCCTTATTGGGTTTTTGCTTTTTCTTTTTTGCATATGGGGCCTGAGTGTGAGGCGCCATTTTGTTGTGGACTGGGGCTGGGGCCGGATTATCCCAAAATTGATTTTCGGTTTTCCGGAAACTCTCCATCGCACAGTACTTTCGTACTATGGATGCCAGATCGGCGAAGCTTGTGATTTTGCGACGATCGATGGCGTTCAATATTCCCTTGTCCGTGCAATTATTGCAGAAGATTGAGATTGCGTTTTCCTCTCGGCGGTCCTTTATCCTGTCCATAACCAGGAGGAATCTGGCCCAGTAATGGTGTACTGTTTCAGCGGGCTCTTGCCGTATTAGAGATAGATCGCATATGTCTGGGCGGGTGGGTGGACTAAAGTCCGGATCCCTGCCCATCTTGGGGCTCAAAGGCCGAGGAGTTTCTGAATTTGGAAGCTTGGTTTGCTGGACACGATCCAACGAGTCCGGAGCGATGCATGATTTTAAGTTCAATGCTCGATCGAAGTCCGTCCCTCCGTGGAAATCCGGCATGGAGGGTTCGGGAATCCGGACATGAATAGTTTTCAATACAGGCGAAGAGTCGCCGTATTGTTTCTCTACCACTGCGGCGTGGTGTGTGGCCTAGGGAGAGTTAATCTCTCTCAGATCAGTTTTAAGCCCAATCTGGTCGTAGTCCGTAGC
This sequence comes from Triticum timopheevii, assembly GCA_963921465.1. Taxonomy (NCBI): domain Eukaryota; kingdom Viridiplantae; phylum Streptophyta; class Magnoliopsida; order Poales; family Poaceae; genus Triticum; species Triticum timopheevii. Next base: position 551,824,697 of record OY997272.1, on the reverse strand, counting down.
GACTCCTAGGGCGGCGATGCGATCCAAGAGCTCGTTAACAGACGAGAGCTCGATTGGATCCAACCGTTCGGCAGCTTTCAGGCTGACACGAAGATTGCTTCTGACAACTTGAGAAGCCATTGTCGAAGCGGCGGCCGGACAGGTGGTCATAAGAAAACCACCTAGCCGGATAGTTTGGCCGGCCGCCAAGGCCCGTTCGGCGAAAACACCGTCTTTGAAGACGGGTGGAGGCATCCGCCCTATCGGTGATGGCATAGAGGAACTCTCAATGAAAGCACCAATGTCGGTGTCAAAACCGACGGATCTCGGGTAGGGGGTCCCGAACTGTGCGTCTAGGCGGATGGTAACAGGAGACGAGGGACACGATGTTTTTACCCAGGTTCGGGCCCTCTCGATGGAGGTAAAACCCTACGTCCTGCTTGATTAATATTGATGATATGGGTAGTACAAGAGTGGATCTACCACAAGACCAAGGAGGCTAAACCCTAGAAGCTAGCCTATGGTATGATTGTTGTAATGTATGTTGTCCTACGGACTAAAGCCCTCCGGTTTATATAGACACCGGAGGAGGCTAGGGTTACACAGAGTCGGTTACAATGGTAGGAGATCTACATATCCTTATTGCCAAGCTTGCCTTCCACGCCAAGGAAAGTCCCATCCGGACACGGGATGGAGTCTTCAATCTTGTATCTTCATAGTCTTGGAGTCCGGCGGATGATGATAGTCCGGTTGTCCGGACACCCCCTTGTCCAGGACTCCCTCAAGTAGTACAAGAGTAGATCTACCACGAGATCAGAGAGGCTAAACCCTAGAAGCTAGCCTATGGTATGATTGTTTTTCGTCCTATGGACTAAAACCCTCCGGTTTATATAGACACCGGAGAGGGCTAGGGTTACACAGAGTCGGTTAAAGTGGTAGGAGATCTACATATCCGTATCGCCAAGCTTGCCTTCCACGCCAAGGAAAGTCCCATCCGGACACGGGACGAAGTCTTCAATCTTGTATCTTCATAGTCTAGGAGTCCGGCCAAAGATGATAGTTCGGCTATCCGGACACCCCCCAGTCCAGGACTCCCTCGGTAGCCCCTGAACCAGGCTTCAATGACGACGAGTCCGGCGCGCATATTGTCTTCGGCATTACAAGGCGGGTTCCTCCTTCGAATACTTCATAGAAGATTTTGAACACCAGGATAGTGTCTGGCTCTGCAAAATAAGTTCCACATACCACCGTAGAGAGAATAACATTTACACAAGTTCAATCTGCTGACGTATTCCGTGGCGTGACATCACACGATGGCCAAGCCTTTATTCGAATTGTTTTTACTGTTCCACCTCAGCGCGTTTAGCGAAGTGGTTTCCTTGGCACGTCTTGTCAAAGCAGAGATCATGTCCCCTTATTCCGGGATTCTCATCAATACGGGCGTGGGTAACTCAACCGCGCCATTGATTACGGCGCTTGGGAGATAAGCGAGTTATACCAGGCTGGTGGGGACGCATAGTTTCGTCCATCCATATAAGGGGATAAGGATCCACCTTGTTACCTACGCCTTCTTCCTCCTTTGTTTATCCATTTCCGCGCACTCGAGCTCCAGCGCCCAAGTCCGCACATCTCGCCTCAACCTTCCCCAGCCATGTCCGGAGCGGGAGGCAAGTGGATGGCCTCCTCCGTCATAGAGGGGCACATCAAGAGGCTGCGAAAGGCCGGATACTTGTCCAGCGACATCGCGCATCGGCTCCCTGACAAGGGGCAGCTCATCCCCACCCCCGGGCCCCACGAGAGGGTGGTGTTCCTCACCCACTTCCTCCGTGGCCTAGGTTTTCCACTTCACCCATTTGTCCGGGGGCTCATGTTCTACTATGGCCTGGATTTCCATGATCTGGCCCCGAATTTCATCCTCAACATCTCGGCGTTCATCGTCGTGTGCGAGGCCTTCCTCTGCATCCATCCCCACTTCGGCTTATAGCTGAAGACCTTCAATGTCAAGCCGAAGGTAGTGGGCGGCCGCCAAGCGGAGTGCGGAGCTGCCATGGTGGGCAAGATGCCCACCGTCCTATGGCTCGAGGGCTCCTTTGTGGAAACCATAAAGGGGTGGCAATCAGGGTGGTTCTACATCACTGAGCCGGCGACCCTAAATGGGCAGCGGCCACCGAATTCAGATCTGGCATCCCCACACGGCTCACCTCCTGGAAAGAGAAGGGCCTATCATGGGTTGATTCGGAGGAGCTGACCGGACTCCAATCCTGCGTCCAAACCTTGGTGAACAAGAAGCTCAAGCTTGTCAACATAGTCCAGGTCATGCTCATCCGCCGGATCCTCCCGTGCCAGAAACAGGCCTTTAATTTGTGGGAGTTTGATCCGGCACAGCACCAAACCTTGAGCAGGCTCTTCGACACTACGTACGAAGATGCCTGGAAGGTGCTGTTCAAGGGCACCGAGGCTCCCGCATCCGCTACCGAAGATCGCGGATTCAGCTCGTAGCGTCAAGCCGGTGAGGTAAGCTATTTTACCCTTTACAGGACGCTTATTTTCCATAGTTTGACTCTATGCGGGCTCTAAACTCCCTTTACCTTTGACAGGCCTGGCAAAAGACGTCCGGGCAGGTTAACTGTCCGGCTCCCTTGCCAGAAGACCCAGCAGACGCCCAATTAACAGGGCTGCTGGCTCCGGCGCCTTACGTGGTGCCAGAGAAGAAGGCCAAGAAGAAGGCCACGGGAACTCGGAGGAGTTCCCGGCGCCGGGTGTTATCGGACTCGTCGTCCGATGACTTCGAGGCGGACTCCTCCCGCGAAGACGAGGAGGAGAAAAAAGAGGCCTCTCCCCCAGCGGGGGGGAGAAGAAAAGGAAGGCTTCCCCAACGGGGGAGGCCGAAGGGTCCAAGTAGGGAAGGACCCTCCCCCCGGACTACTCCACCAACGCCGATGATGATGAAGAGGAGTGGCCACCAAGGACTAAGCCCCTGGCGACCTCGTAAGTGTCCGGATATCAGAATAACTCGTGGTGTTTCATTTGTTGCATAGAATCTCTTGACACCGAATATAACCCTGCAGCCCGCCCAAGGACGGGCTCGACACTTCAACGAGCGGCTCCCTGGCGCCCTTGGACGTGGATAGCACTTCACATCCGGCCGTCTCCTCTCCTTGCGCTGCGGATGAAGCTGAGGTGGGGTCCCAAAAGGGGCCCAGCCAGGAGGAGGAGGTTCCAGAGGTGCCGCAGGGCAACCTCCCGGACTTTGGGCATGAGGGGGGTCAACCCCTAAAGGGTTCTGAGTTCGGCCCTAGGCCGGACTCCGCACCGGAACCTTTAGTGGTTCCGGAGTCCAGCGGGCGGCTCCTTCGTAAGAAGGGCGAGACTGCGACGCCGGTGACCTCCGTCCAACCGGAGGTGCCGGATAATTTGCTGGAGGAGCTTAACGGCGCCTCCATCAACGAGGAGCACCGCACTATTATGAGTGCGGTGATCCAGAAAGTTCAGTCCGCCAAGAGCGGGCTGACTGAAACCTGTACCAGCCTTCTAAAAGGCTTTGAGGTATGTAATTAGGATATGTAAAAATAGTACCGCATAGACAGTAGCCCCTGATGCTCAGTTTGGTGTTCGGAAAGAAAAGCCGAACTGAGGATCTAAAAAGATATACGCAGGATTCTAACATAAGCATGTCAAGATGGGAATGCAGGCTGCGCTGCTGACCTCTGCCGCACTGACTGCAGAGGTCAATGTATTGAAGCAGAGCCTCGAGCGGTCCAAGAACGAGCTCGGCCGTGCCAAGAAGCAGCTCGAGGACAAGGAAGGTAAGTAATACCTTATTAAAGTAATACCTTATAGAAAGGATTTGGTTGCAAAAAATGACAGGAATAATGTGAGTATTGCAGGGGCCACGAACAAGGTGGCGACCCTGAAGGAAGCGGTGTCCAAGGCCGAAAGCAATGCGGCCGCGGAACGCACCGAGCGAGAGAAGCAGGAGGCGCGGGTGGCGGAGGTGCGGCGAGAGCTCCAGGCTCTCGTGGAAAAACACGAGAGTTTGGAGCGTGACTCGAAGACTCGAGAGTCCGAGCTTGCCTTGGCTCTTGAGAGTGCCAGAGCCGCTAAGGCCGAAGCCCAAAAAGCCCTCCAGGAAATTGAGGCAATAAAGAAGATAGCGGTAGGTAAGACATTCTTCATGCAAAGCAAGCACGTGAAAGTGAATTACTTGTTACTTACCCGAATCCGGAGCTCTCCAGGAGCATTCGCAGATCTGCCCTACAGTGTGTCCGACGCTGCCGCATTCTACCGGGCCGAGGAAGGGAGCTCGACGGAGAAGGTATTCTGGTCTCAGTATGCTGAGGCCGGAAACCCGGTGCCCTTGAGCGACCAGCTGAAGCAGCTGGTCGAGCTCCATAAGGTGGCCGAACAGGCCATGAAGGGCCTCATAGCTCGGTTGTGGCCGAAGGAGGCCATGCCTGGGAGCTACTTCGGGCTGGTGCGGCGGCTAGTTGACGCCTGTCCATGGATTGAAGTCGTCAAGTGCTCCGTCTGCATCGAAGGTGCCCGTAGGGCCCTTGCCCGTGCTAAAGTGCACTGGGGCAAGATGGACGCTGAGAAGCTTGTGACGGACGCTCCACCACCGGGCAGGGAGTATCGCAAGCCCGAGATGTATTATGAGAACGTCCTGAAGGGTGCCCGCCTTATAGCGGGTGAATGCTCCAAAAATGTAATTTTTTAGTAAACTCGCATTTGTTATCCTGTACGCTTGAAAATTTGTTCATATGATTCGGAGCCAATGCATATAATGCTATAAGTTCGGGGTGCCGCACTTGTTAAAGTGTTCGGACTTATCACACCATATTTTGGGGAACTTAAGCCCCTGGTGTATTTGGCCGTACCAAAGCGTACGGATGCAACATGTCATAATTGAACATATATAGATACAAAAAGGAATGCAATAATAGGCAAAAAGCGATGCATTGCTTATAAAAAATACTGCAATGAAAGTAGAATGATACAAATAGTGCGATAAGCAAGGGATGGGACTATTTAACATGTCCCCCTCTAGGGGTAGGCTGCGGGATGGTATGTAAAACAGGTATACTGCTCGTAATAGAGACCACCTGGACACTTGACGTAGCTTTTCTGCTTCCCTGGCTGTTGCGTCGTGAGTTCGGCAATTCTACTGCCGGACAGGGCTTCTAGAAAATGGAGTCCTGCGAATAAGAAAAAACAGAATGACACAATTGGGAGCCCCTGGTGCGGTTGAGCCGCTCTCCGGGCATACCGTGGTCGTGCCCCTACCCCTATGCCCATGGTATCTCCAGAGCATAGTTATGTACGCGTGGTACTGGTCTCGCGATTTCGTGAGGGCTGGGGTTGGGGCCACATTGCTACGCGTGCTCGGAACGTGCCAGGTGGTCTTGCTGTAGGTTACTCCGGGCGCGCTTGATGGTCTCCGGCCGCTTAACAGCCGGACTCAAGAATTGCCTTAAGAGGCTGCTTTGTACTTCCGCCGCGAGAGCCACTGTATGCTCCTCCATTCGGAGAGAGCGTTCGGTGTTTCCGTTGACTGTAATGACTCCTCGAGGGCCTGGCATCTTGAGCTTGAGGTATGTGTAGTGCGGCACCGCATTGAACTTTGCAAATGCGGTTCGTCCGAGCAGTGCATGATAGCCGCTGCGGAACGGGACTATGTCGAAGATTAACTCCTCGCTTCGGAAGTTATCCGGGGATCCGAAGACCAATTCATGTGTAACTGAGCCTGTACAGTTGGCCTCTACACCTGGTATGACGCCTTTGAAGGTCGTCTTTGTGGGTTTAATCCTTGAGGGGTCTATGCCCATTTTGCACACTGTATCCTGGTAAAGCAGGTTCAGGCTATTGCCGCCGTCCATCAGGACTCTAGTGAGGTGAAATCCGTCGACGATTGGGTCAAGAACCAATGCGGCGAATCCGCCATGGCGGATGCTAGTGGGGTGGTCCCTTCGATCAAAAGTGATCGGGCAGGAGGACCACAGATTTAACTTTGGGGAGACTGGCTCCATCGCATATACGTCCCTGAGTGCACGCTTCCGCTCCCTTTTGGGTATGTGGGTTGCGTATATCATGTTCACCATCCGCACTTGTGGGGGGAAACCCTTCTGTCCTCTATTGTTCGGCGGCCGGGTCTCTTCCTCGTCATCGCTATGGAACCCCTTGTCATTGTTTTCGGCAGTTAACTTGCCTGCCTGCTTGAACACCCAATAATCCCTGTTGGTGTGATTGGCTGGCTTTTCGGGGGTGCCGTGTATCTGGCACGAGCGATCGAGTATTCTGTCCAAATTGGGCAGGCCCGGAGTATTTCTTTTGAATGGCTTTTTCCGCTGACCGGGTTTAGAGCCTCTGAATCCGGCATTGACTGCCGTATCCTCAGTATTGTCGCCATTAATGCGGCGCTTGTGCTTGTTGCGACGCGACCTACCGTTGGTGTCCTTCGTATCCGAATTACCAGGGCTCTTGGTCATGTTGTTACTATGAGCTAGCCAGCTATCCTCTCCCGCGCAGAAGCGGGTCATGAGGGTTGTGAGGGCTGCCATGGATTTCGGCTTTTCCTGTCCTAGGTGCCGGGCAAGCCACTCGTCGCGGATGTTGTGTTTGAAGGCTGCAAGGGCCTGTGCATCCGGACAGTCAACGATTTGATTTTTCTTGGTTAGGAACCGTGTCCAGAATTGTCTGGCCGATTCTTGTGGCTGCTGAATTATGTGGCTTAGGTCATCAGCGTCTGGTGGTCGCACATAAGTGCCCTGAAAGTTGTCGTGGAATGCGGCTTCCAGGTCTTCCCAACAACTGATTGACTCTGCTGGCAAGCTGTTAAGCCAATGTCGCGCTGGTCCTTTAAGCTTGAGTGGGAGGTATTTGATGGCGTGTAGATCATCACCGCGGGCCATGTGGATATGGAAGAGATAGTCCTCGATCCAGACAGCCGGATCTGTTGTGCCATCATATGATTCAATGTTTACGGGTTTGAAACCCTCAGGGATTTGATGATCCATCACTTCGTCTGTGAAGCATAGTGGGTGTGCGGCGCCTCTGTATTGGGCTATGTCACGACGCAGCTTAAATGAGCTTTTCTATTGTGTTCGGCCCAGCCGGAATTACTGTATCCGGCGTGACGATTGTCATCACGTATCGTGGGGCACCCACGCGATCCGTAGATTGATCTTGTTTTTGCCTTGCCTTGTCCTCGAGTATATCCCGCAGGTCTGGCGCATTTTCCCGCGCCTTGGTATTTTTTGAGCGGCGCCGGGTTGCGGCTTGAGTGTAGGGCCGAGAGGCCTCTCTGTCGCGGCCACGAGGTGGCTGGTCGGCCGTATTATGCGCTGGTGATGTAGGTTTAGGTGCTTCCTCCTCTAATCGGGGTAGCAGCCTGCGTTTTGGGTAGCTCTTGGAGGGGCGTTCGAGTTCATACTCTTCGGCCGCAAGGACTTCAGTCCATCTGTTGGCTAGCAAGTCTTGGTCAGCTCTAAGCTGTTGCTGCTTTTTCTTGAGGCTGCTTGCCGTGGCCATAAGCCTGTGTTCGAAACGCTCTTGTTCGACGGGATCCTCAGGCATGACAAATTCGTCATCGTCTAGGCTTGCCTCGTCTTTGAAGGGGGGCATATAATTATCGTCCTCTACCTCTCTGTCTGCCGCTCTCTCATGAGGGCTGGCTTCTCCATCCTCCTGCGCTGAATCCTGCTGGAGGGGGTTGTCTTCGGCACTGTCCAGGGTGTTATTGTCTCCGGTGCCAGAATCTCCATTTTTCCTGTGGCGGGATTTAGAGCGGCGCCGCTGACGCCGGCGCTTAGGCTGTTTCTTGGAGGGGTCATCCTCCGTTGTTCCATCGCCATTCCCATCCTTTGGGATGTCCACCATGTACATGTCGTATGACGAGGTGGCCTTCCAGTGCCCTGTAGGCGCTGGTTCTTGGTCGTCTCCTGCATCGTCGTCCATACCGTCGATGTCTTCGGAGTCAAAGTCTAGCATGTCGATTAAGTCATCGACAGTGGCTACGAAGTGGGTGGTGGGTTGGCTTTGAATTTCTTTGTCGTCTGCATCCCAACCATCCTGACCATAGTCTGGCCAGGGCTCTCCTGATAAAGAAAGAGACTTTAGTGAATTCAGGATGTCGCCCAAGGGCAAGTGCTGAAAGATGTCCGCGGCAGTGAACTCCATAACAGGCGCCCAACCGGATTCAATTGGCAGGGGCGCTGAGGGAGTCCTGGACTAGGGGGTGTCCAGATAGCCAGACTATCATCATCGGCCGGACTCCAATACTATGAAGATACAAGATTGAAGACTTCGTCCCGTGTCCGGATGGGACTTTCCTTGGCGTGGAAGGCAAGCTTGGCGATACGGATATGTAGATCTCCTACCATTGTAACCGACTCTGTGTAACCCTAGCCCTCTCCGGTGTCTATATAAACCGGAGGGTTTTAGTCCGTAGGACGAACAACCATTACAACAATCATACCATAGGCTAGCTTCTAGGGTTTAGCCTCCTTGATCTCGTGGTAGATCCACTCTTGTACTACCCATATGATCAATATCAATCAAGCAGGAGTAGGGTTTTACCTCCGTCGAGAGGGCCCGAACCTGGGTAAAAACATCGTGTCCCTTGTCTCCTGTTACCATCCGCCTAGACGCATAGTTCGGGACCCCCTACCCGAGATCCGCCGGTTTTGACACCGACATTGGTGCTTTCATTGAGAGTTCCTCTGTGTCATCACCGATAGGCTTGATGGCTTCTTCAATCAACAACAACGCAGTCCAGGGTGAGACTTTTCTCCCCGGACAGATCTTCATGTCCGGCGGCTTCGCACTGCGGGCTAATTCACTTGGCCATCTGGAGCAGATCGAAAGCTACGCCCCTGGCCATCAGGTCAGATTTGGAAGCCTAAACTTCATGGCTGACATCCGCGGAGACTTGACTTTGATGGATTCGAGCCACAGCCGAGCGCGCCGCACTGTCACGATGGGCATGATTTAGCTCTGCCGCTCGATAGTACCCTGGAGGCCGCACACGAGTCCGCTCTGACCCATAGTTCGGAGCCAACCGCGCAGATCGAGGATAGGTGGCTGGACACCGCCTCGGGGGCTGCAACTTCTACGGTGATGGAGCCGAACACTGACCTTGTCCCTTGCAAAGCTCGTGACTCCGAGGCGCCGGACTCCTTACCGGACTCCGAACCTCCTACGCCCCTGCCAATCAAATCCGATTGGGCGCCGATCATGGAGTTCACCGCTGCGGACATCTTTCAGCACTCACCCCTTAGTGATATCCTGAACTCGCTAAAGTATCTCTCGTTATCTGGAGAGCCCTGGCCGGACTACGGTCAGGACGGTTGGGATGCGGATGACGAAGAAATTCAAAACCCACCCACCACCCACTTTGTAGCCACTATCAACGATCTAACCGACATGCTAGACTACGACTCCGAAGACATCGACGGTATGGACGACGATGCCGGAGACGACCAGGAACCAGCGCCTACCGAGCACTGGAAGGCAACCTCAACTCATGATGTATACATGGTGGACACCCCAAAAGGAAGCGATAATGAGGAACAACGGGACGCGGCAAAGGATAATTCCGCCGAAAAACAACCAAAACAGAGACGCAGGTGCCGCCCTAAGTCCCGCCTCGACAACAACAACACTCCTAATGACCCAGCAATAGAGTAGGGAAAACCAGTGGGCGACGAACACGCAACCAAGCAACCATCCGAACAGGATGAATCGGATAATCAATCCATCCCCGGCGAAAACAATAGTCCAGACGATCTCACGCCGGACACGCCACCGGAGCATAAGAACCTTCACAAAAGACTTGTCGCCACTGCAAGAAGCCTGAAGAAGCAGAAACGGAAGCTCAAAACAGCGGAAGACATACTCAGAATGAGATGGAGCAAAGTACTCAAAACCTCGGACAAATATGGCAACAGCCACCAAACAAAGAGCTACTCGAAGCGCAAGCTGCTGCCCGAATTCGACGAGGAGGCCGTAGAGCCCCCACAGTCAAAAAGCAAAAAGGCCGCCTGGCCAGATAGACGACCAGATGACAGACCAAAGGCGACAAGCGGCGCCGCACACAATCCGACACATGATCCTCGCAAAACAGATGGCCCGGTCAGGTCCATTTATGGGCCAAAAAAAAGGGCCCCAGGAAGTAACACAACACACCGAGTGTTCGAAGACAACGGCACACCCAAATACAGGGGCGCCGCACACCCACTATGTTTCACCGATGAGGTGTTGGATCACGAATTTCCAGCGGGGTTCAAACCCGTAAACATAGCGGCATACGACGGAACAACCGACCCCGGAGTCTGGATTGAGGATTACATCCTGCACATACACATGGCTAGAGGAGACGATCTGGACCACTCCAGAAGTATTCGAGACGCAGGATGGACTGCTCTGATATTGGATCCTATAATTGACGGACTACAATTTACACAAGTCCTAATGGATGGCGGCAGTGATTTAAACCTGCTATATCCGGACACAATCCGCAAGTTGGGGATAGACCTTACTAAAATTCGCCATAGCCGCACTTCCTTCAAAGGAGTGACGCCAGGCCCTTACGCCAAGTGCACGGGCTCCGTACTATTAGAAGTTGTGTTCGGGTCACCTAACAACTTCCGACGCGAAAAGCTAACCTTTCATGTCGCCCCATTCAAAAGTAGCCATCAAGCACTATTGGGACGAGAAGCTTTCGTCCGCTTTAACGCAATTCCGCACTACGCGTCTCTTACACTTAAAATGCCCGGTCCATGCGGCATCATCTCATTAAAAGGTCGTTCAAGACCCCGGACACGGCTAGGCGAGTCCGGAAAAAATATACTAGGGGATCCCTAGCCGCACACCCCTTCACAAGGGGGTGCGTGTATGAGCAATAAAGAGCCAGCAAAAGCTCAACTTTATTCATTTATTCATACTCCGTTTTAAATACATTTTTCACACGATTTCTTTTTCCTCTCTTTTACAGATGAACAGCGTGTTACACCCGTCCAGGATACAGCACAACGGAGACACAGGCGCAGACGTGCAGTAGGGACCCGTTGCAAGGATTCTTTTCAGATTAAGACCCTGCGTAAACCTTTTTTACTGTCTCTTGTTGCTATACATCCCCTGGTTTCTCATCATAAACCAGAGAGGAGGCTGACGTTTTGGCATCGGCCGCGTCAGAGGATCTCGCGTGTACCTGGACACTAGGGGCTTAGGGCAATGATTTGCCCGTCATCATAAAGACCAAACACCTCAGGGAGTGTTCGGCGTCTCGAGTTAGGCCTTATATGCATCAGCTCCGAATCATGTCTTTGGTCAAATGTTGGGTTTGCCCGGCTCCTGTGTTTTGCTGCCTTATGTTCCGTATCATCGGCTAACGCGGCACCAGGAGAACTACTGCGATTGTGCCCCGGTTCGGCCAGGTGAGCACCTCAGTAGAGAAAGCCGAAAACTGACTGTCATGATGTAGCGAGAGACTGGTCAACCACTCGATCGACCTCCGGAATGTTAGAATTCCTCCGCTTTGACGAAGGACCGCTTCTCGGTCAGGCACACACGCGCCCCAAATCTGGAGAGCGCGGTGCCCCTAGGGGCTATATAGTAGCCCCACCTTCGAACTCCCATGGCTAAGTGAAAGTGATAAAGCATTATAGTCCGGTTGCCTCGTTTGCTACGCTACTACCTCCTTCACAGGACCAAGACATTGGATTAAGTGTGAAAATGTGCTGCTTTGCAAACACCCCCGCACTATGTGCGTGGGGGCTGAAGCCGAAGACTGCCATCTTTCAGGTTATACACAAGTATACATTAACGGCCGCACAGGAGATATTTAAATACTTGAACGCACAAGTATAAAAAGCGCTTATATTATAAATATCGTTTTACAAACGATAAAGATCATTTGAACATGACATTTTTTAGCACTGCAACTCTATTACACGAGCACCACGCAGAACTTCCCCAAAATAGTGCTCGGCGGGTAACCGGCTCTCGTCCGAACCCCGGGTTGCAACAGCGGTGGCATCCATCTCCGTCCAGTATGTCTTCACATGGGCGAGGGCCATCCGCGCACCCTCTATGCAGGCCGACCGCTTCATTGCCTTGATATGCGGCACCGCCCCAAGGAATTGCTGCAATAAACCGAAATAACTCTTCAGCTTGGGCCTATCCGGCCAGACATGAGCCACGATATCCGTCATGGCAAGTCCGGACAATCTATTTAGCTCAGCCCACTCAGCCAACCGATCGGTAAGCGGAAGTGAACGCTCCGGACTATGGAATTGAGACCAAAAAAGCTCTTCCGTCTCGTGATCCTTCTGACTTCGGAAGTGCACAACAGCATCTGCCGCACTTGCCGCTAAGTCCATATAAGGATCCTCCGGACCCCACAGCTGGCCAAGCTGAGCGTACTTCGGATCTGTAAACCTCCTGCGCAGTAGAAAGGGCTTGCCAGCCATAATATCTCCGGCCTGGCACAGCTCCTCCTTTATAGCCCTCATTGCAGAACGGGCATCCTTGGCTTCGGCAGCGGCCTTCCTCAGGTCTTCTTGCTCCGCTCGGCGTTCTTTTTCAAGAACCTCATAGCGGTCGGTAACATCTTTCAACTTCACAGCCATTTCGGCCATCTCCTCCCTACTTCGGCAGTGAGCAGCCCTTTCGGCTTCTAGCTCTTCGGTCGCCCTCGAGGCAGCCGCATCACTCCTTCTGGCCTGCTCCTTGGCTCGAGCAAGTTCTGCCTGAAGGCTCTCCACAGCAGCGGCACCATCTGCATTGAGCACACATGTTGTAAGAAGTGGGCTTCGGCTCCCTTACTAGGTGACCACGGAGAAAAAACCTACCTTGTGACTCGTCAAGTCGCTTATTAACCAGCGCGATGTCCGCATCCGCAACATCGAGCTGCCGCTTTAGTTCGGCAACTCCATCAGTCCGGCTGGCCCCCGGACTATCCGCCACCTGCATAAGGAAGGCGAAAATTAATACCTGCGATTTTGATCCTCGGCACGCTGTCGCTTTCGACAACATACCGAGTCTCAGGGGCTACTATCTATACAGGGCGCACTTTGTGTGTAAAACTGTCAAAAGGTATGTCATTCTTACGTACCTCAAACCCCGCCAGCAAACTTCTGACGGCATCACGCAACCCGCCTTCGGCGGACAAAATTCTTCCAAACACCATACTCATCAATGTACGGTGACCTTCTGAGATAGACGCCCTTTCAAGCAGATCCTTCAGCTCTCCCGGCCGCACACCAGTTGGTGCCGAACTGTCCGGCCCTGCCGGACTCGGGGATACCCTCCGTGATGACACCTCGGGATCGTCTGCCCTACCTGACGATGCGGCAGATGGAGGCGTCTCGCTCTCCATCATCTCCGGACGAAGGTCCCCCGAAGACGAGCTCATCAGAGAAGGACGGAGATCTGAACTACAAGGTAAAAACTTCGGTTATCCTCAGAAGCAAAAATAGGGATGTCTCTTATCATAGAACCCCCCTTTTTCCACTTACGGCTCGCTGGAGGGCTGATTCCTTAGGGGAGATAGTGCGGCCGGGGCCTCCCCGGACGCAGGACCCCCTGGTGAAGATCTCTTCCCCCGCTTCGAGGCCTTGGCCTCTGGGTTTTCGGAAGCGGTCCTCTTCTCCCCTTGGAAGGAGGGATTCTTGATCCCCCCTTTCTCAAAAGCCTCCTTGGTAGAGGAGGTAGTTCCTCTGTTCTCCCCTTCGCCTTCCTCTAAAGGCGCAACCTCCAGCATCCTGACCAGCACGGGATCCGGCGCGGTCTCCGGGAGGGGGGGCGGACACCGTATCAGTTTTGCTTGCGCTATCCACTCCTGTTCAGAGGACAATTGGTTAAAAGGCAAATTGTAAAAACGCAAACAAACGGTATGTCCGGACACAGAGCTACTTACTTGTGTATCCGGGCGATTGCAGCTTAGGCCGGCGTCCTCGGTCAATTCCGGACACATCTCTTGTGATCCGAAGAACAATTTGTACATCTCCGCGGGTGTCGTACCCATGAAGTGTTGGAGAATTCGTGGTCCCTTCGGATTGAATTCACACAACCGGAGAGGACGACGTTTGCAGGGCAGGAGACGCCTAATCAGCATGACCTGCATCACCACGACCAGATCGATCTCCCTCACTTGGAGGTCTCGAATACTGCCCTGCAATAAGGGCACGTCCTTTGACGACCCCCAGTTGAAGCCTTGGTTGACCCATGACATCAGTCGTCGTGGAGGTCCCGAGCGGAAGATGGGCGGCGGCTTCTGCCTGCTGCCCCTGGGAGCGGTAATATAAAACCACTCCTGTTGCCACAAGCCGAGCTCCTCTTGGAAAGAGCCCTCGGGCCATGGAGCATCGGCCCTCCTGCTTACGACCGCCCCGCCGCACTCTGCTTGGCGCCCCTCGATCATCTTCGGCTCCACGTTAAAGGTTTTGAGCCACAAACCGAAGTGGGGGGTAGTGCGGAGGAAGGCCTCGCAGACGACAATGAATGACGAGATGTGGAGGATGGACTCCGGAGCCAAGTCGTGGAATTCCAGCCCATAGTAAAACATGAGCCCTCTCACAAAAGGATCCATCGGGAAGCCTAAACCCCGACGGAGGTGGGACACGAACACGACGCTTTCGCCGGGCTCGGGAGTAGGAATGACTTGCCCTTTGGCGGGCAGCCTATGCGAAATCTCGTAGGTCAAGTACTTGGCTTCTCTCAGCTTCTGCACGTCCTCTTCCGTAATGGAGGAGGGCATCCACCGGCCCTGTAGGTCGGATCCGGACATCGTTGAAGGTCCGAGGCGCTCGAATCTGAGGCTCTGGGTGTTGGAACTCGGGGCGAGGGGCAGATTCCATTGAGGATTGAAGAAAAGAAACGAGCCTTGGTCCCATTATAAAGAGGGAGAATACCAAGAGCCGTCCCTGTGGCCGTTTGGGACTCGCCTTCGATAGAGTGGGCGTGGCAACGGGCACGGTTGGGTTACCCACGTCCGTATTGATGGGAATCCCGGAATAAGGGGAACATGATCTCTGCTTCGACAAGAAGTGCCAAGGAAACCGCTTCGCTAAACGCGCGGAGGTGGTATAATAAAAAACGATTCAAGTAAAGGCTTGGTGGTGGTGTGACGTCATGCCACAAAATACGTCAGCAGATTGAACTTGTGTGCGTATTATTCTCTCTACGGTGGAATGTGGAATTTATTTTGCAGAGCCGGACACTATCCTGGTGTTCACAATCTTCTATGAATTATTCGGAGGAGGAACCCGCCTTGCAATGCTGAACAATATGCGCGCCGGACTCATTGTCATTGAAGCCTGGTTCAGGGGCTACTGAGGGAGTCCTGGCCTAGGGGGTGTCCGGATAGCCGGACTATCATCATCGGCCGGACTCCAATACTATGAAGATAAAAGATTGAAGACTTCGTCCCGTGTCCGGATGGGACTTTCCTTGGCGTGGAAGGCAAGCTTGGCGATACGGATATGTAGATCTCCTACCATTGTAACCGACTCTGTGTAACCCTAGCCCTCTCCAGTGTCTATATAAACCGGAGGGTTTTAGCCCGTAGGACGAACAACCATTAGAACAATCATACCATAGGCTAGCTTCTAGGGTTTAGCCTCCTTGATCTCGTGGTAGATCCACTCTTGTACTACCAATATCATCAATATCAATCAAGCAGGATTAGGGTTTTACCTCCATCGAGAGGGCCCGAACCTGGGTAAAAATATCGTGTCCCTTGTCTCCCGTTACCATCCGCCTAGACGCACAGTTCGGGACCCCCTACCCGAGATCCGCCGATTTTGACACCGACAGGCGCGGAAGGTTCGGAGTCCGGAGAGGAGTCCGACACCTTGGAGTCACGTGCTTCGCAAAGGACAGGGTTGGTGTTCGGCTCTATTGCCGTAGAGGTAGCAGCCCCCGAGGCGGTGTCCAGCCACCCGTCCTCGATCGGCGCAGTCGGCTCCGAGCTAAGGGTCGAAGAAGACACTTGTGCGGCCTCCAGGGCACTGTCCGGCAGCAGAGCTAGATCATGCCCATCATGACAGTGCGGCGCGCTTGGCTGTGGCTCGAATCCGTCAAAGATCAAGTCTCCGCGGATGCCAGCCATGTAGTTTAAACTTCAAATCTGACCTGATGGCCAGGGGCGTAGCTTTCGATCTGCTCCAGATGACCTAGCGAGTTGGCCCGCAGTTCAAAGCCGCCGAATACGAAGATCTGTCTGGGGAGGAAAGTCTCACCCTGGACCGCGTCGTTGTTGATGATCGAAGGAGCCATCAGGCCTAAAGGTAACGACACAGAGGAACTCTCAATGAAAGCACCAATGTCGGTGTCAAAACCGGCGGATCTCGGGTAGGGGGTCCCGAACTATACGTCTAGGCGGATGGTAACAGGAGATAAGGGACACGATGTTTTTACCCAGGTTCGGGCCCTCTAGGTGGAGGTAAAACCCTACTCCTGCTTGATTAATATTGATGATATGGCTAGTACAAGAGTAGATCTACCACGAGATCAAAGAGGCTAAACCCTAGAAGCTAGTTTATGGTATGATTGTTGTTCGTCCTATGGACTAAAACCCTCCGGTTTATATAGACACCGGAGAGGGCTAGGGTTACACAGAGTCGGTTACAATGGTAGGAGATCTACATATCCGTATCGCCAAGCTTGCCTTCCACGCCAAGGGAAGTCCCATCCGGACACGGGAAAGTCCCATCCTAGACTATGAAGATACAAGATTGAAGACTTCATCCCGTGTTCGGATGGGACTTTCCTTGGCGTGGAAGGCAAGCTTGGCGATACGGATATGTAGATCTCCTACCATTGTAACCGACTCTGTGTAACCCTAGCCCTCTCCGGTGTCTATATAAACCGGACGGTTTTAGTCCGTAGGATGAACAACAATCATACCATAGGCTAGCTTCTAGGGTTTAGCCTCTTTGATCTCGTGGTAGATCTACTCTTGTACTACCCATATCATCAATATTAATCAAGCAGGAGTAGGGTTTTACCTCCACCGAGAGGGCCCGAACCTGGGTAAAAACATCGTGTCCCTTGTCTCCTATTACCATCCACCTAGACACACAGTTCGGGACCCCCTACTCGAGATCCGCCGGTTTTGACACCGACATTGGTGCTTTCATTGAGAGTTCCTCTATGTCATCACCTTTAGGCCCGATGGCTCCTTCGATCATCAACAACGACGCGGTCCAGGGTGAGACTTTCCTCCCCGGACAGATCTTCGTATTCGGCGGCTTTGCACTGCGGGCCAACTGGCTATGCCATCTGGAGCAGATCGAAAGCTACGCCCCTGGCCATCAGGTCAGATTTGGAAGTTTAAACTACATGGCTGGCATCCGCGGAGACTTGATCTTTGACGGATTCGAGCCACAGCCAAGCGCGCCGCACTGTCACGATGGGCATGATCTAGCTCTGCTGCCGGACAGTGCCCTGGAGGCCGCACAAGTGTCTGCTTCGACCCTTAGCTCGGAGCCGACTGCGCTGATCGAGGACGGGTGGATGGACACCGCCTCGGGGGCTGCTACCTCTACGGCGATAGAGCCGAACACCAACCCTGTCCTTTGCGAAGCACGTGACTCCAAGGTGCCGGACTCCTCTCCAGACTCCGAACCTTCCGCGCCCCTGCCAATCGAATCCGGTTGGACGCCTGTTATGGAGTTCACTGCCGCGGACATCTTTCAGCACTCGCCCTTGGGCGACATCCTGAATTCACTAAAGTCTCTCTCTTTATCAGGAGAGCCCTGGCCGGACTATGGTCAGGACGGTTGGGATGCAGACGACGAAGAAATTCAAAGCCCACCTACCACCCACTTCGTAGCCACTGTCGATGACTTAACCGACATGCTAGACTTTGACTTCGAAGACATCGACGGTATGGACGACGATGCAGGAGACGACCAAGAACCAGCGCCTACAGGGCACTGGAAGGCCACCTCGTCATACGACATTTACATGGTGGACATCCCAAAGGATGGGAATGGCGATGGAACAACGGAGGATGACCCCTCCAAGAAACAGCCTAAGCGCCGGCGTCAGCGGCGCCGCTCTAAATCCCGCCACAGGAAAAATGGAGATTCCGGCACCGAAGACAATAACACCGCGGACAGTGTCGAAGACAACCCCCTCCAGCAGGATTCAGCGCAGGAGGATGGAGAAGCCAGCCCTCATGAGAGAGCGGCAGACAGAGAGGTAGAGGATGATAATTATATGCCCCCTCCGAATACAAGGCAAGCCTCGACAACGATGAATTTGTCGTGCCTGAGGATCCCGTCGAACAAGAGCGTGTCGAATGCAGGCTTATGGCCACGGCAAGCAACCTCAAGAAAAAGCAGCAACAGCTTAGAGCTAACCAAGACTTGCTAGCCAACAGATGGACTGAAGTCCTTGCGACCGAAGAGTATGAACTCGAATGCCCCTCCAAGAGCTACCCAAAACGCAGGCTGCTACCCCGATTAGAGGAGGAAGCACCTAAACCTACATCACTAGCGCATAATACGGCCGACCGACCACCTCGTGGCCGCGACAGAGAGGCCTCTCGGCCCTACACTCAAGCCACACCCTGGCGCCGCTCAAAAAATACCAAGGCACGGGAAAATGTGCCAGACCTGCGGAATATACTCGAGGACAAGGCAAGGCAAAAACAAGATCGATCTACGGATCGCGTGGGCGCCCCACGATACGTGATGACAACCGTCACGCCGGATACGGCAATTCCGGCTGGGCCGAACACAGTAGACAAAACTCATTTGAGTTGCATCGTGACATAGCCCAATACAGAGGCGCCGCACACCCACTATGCTTCACAGACGAAGTGATGGATCATCAAATCCCTAAGGGTTTCAAACCCGTAAACATTGAATCATACGATGGCACAACAAATCCGGCGGTCTGGATCGACGACTATCTCCACCATATCCACATGGCCTGCGGTGATGATCTACATGCCATCAAATACCTCCCACTCAAGCTTAAAGGACCAGCGCGGCATTGGCTTAACAGCTTGCCAGCAGAGTCAATCAGTTGTTGGGAAGACCTGGAAGCCGCATTCCTCGACAACTTTCAGGGCACTTATGTGCGACCACCAGACGCCGATGACCTAAGCCACATAATTCAGCAGCTAGAAGAATCGGCCAGACAATTCTAGACACAGTTCCTAACCAAGAAAAATCAAATCGTCAACTGTCCAGATGTAGAGGCCCTTACAGCATTCAAACACAACATCCGCGACGAGTAGCTTGCCCGGCACCTAGGACAGGAAAAGCCGAAATCCATGGCAGCCCTCACAACCCTCATGACCCGCTTCTGCGCGGGAGACGATAGCTGGCTAGCTAGTAGTAACAACATGACCAAGAGCCCTGGTAATTCGGATGCCAAGGACACCAACGGCAGGTCGCGTCCCAACAAGCACAAGCGCCGCATTAATGGCGACAATACTGAGGATACGGCAGTCAATGCCGGATTCAGAGGCTCTAAACCCGGTCAGCGGAAAAAGCCATTCAAAAGAAATACTCCGGGCCCGTCCAATTTGGACAGAATACTCGATCGCTCGTGCCAGATACACGGCACCCCCGAAAAGCCAACCAATCACACCAACAGGGATTGTTGGGTGTTCAAGCAGGCAGGCAAGTTAACTACCGAAAACAATGACAAGGGGTTGCATAGTGATGACGAGGAAGAGACCCGGCCGCCGAACAATAGAGGACAGAAGGGTTTCCCCCCACAAGTGCGGACGGTGAACATGATATACGCAACCCACATACCCAAAAGGGAGCGGAAGCGTGCACTCAGGGACGTATATGCGATGGAGCCAGTCGCCCCAAAGTTCAATCCGTGGTCCTCCTGCCCGATCACTTTTGATCGAAGGGACCACCCCACTAGCATCCGCCATGTCGGATTCGCTGCATTGGTTCTTGACCCAATCATCGACGGATTTCACCTCACTGGAGTCCTGATGGACGGCGGCAGCAGCCTAAACCTGCTTTACCAGGATACAGTGCGCAAAATGGGCATAGACCCCTCAAGGATTAAACCCACAAATACGACCTTCAAAGGCGTCATACCAGGTCTAGAGGCCAACTGTACAGGCTCAGTTACACTTGAAGTGGTCTTCGGATCCCCGGATAACTTCCAAAGCGAGGAGTTAATCTTTGACATAGTCCCGTTCCGCAGCGGCTATCATGCACTGCTCGGACGAACCGCATTTGCAAAGTTCAATGCGGTGCCGCACTACGCATACCTCAAGCTCAAGATGCTAGGCCCTCGAGGAGTCATTACGGTCAACGGAAACACCGAACGCTCTCTCCGAACAGAGAAGCATACAGCGGCTCTCGCGGCGGAAGTACAAAGCAGCCTCTTAAGGCAATTCTTGAGTCCGGTTGTTAAGCGGCCGGACACCATCAAGCGCGCCCGGAGTAACCAACATCAAGACCACCTGGCACGTTCCGAGCACGCGTAGCAATGCGGCCCCAACCCCAGCCCTCGCGAAATTGCGAGACCAGTACCACGCGTACATAACTACTCTCTGGAGATACCATGGGCATAGGGGTAGGGGCACGACCACGGCATGCCCGGAGAGCGGCTCAACCGCACCAGGGGCTCCCAATTGTGTCATTTTTTTTCTTATTCGCAGGACTCCATTTTCCAAAAGCCCTGTCTGGCAGTAGAATTGTCGAACTCATGATGCAACAGCCAGGGTAGCAGAAAAGCTACATCGAGTGTCCAGGTGGTCTCTATTACGAGCAGTATACCTGTTTTACATACCATCCCGCAGCCTACCCCTGGAGGGGGACATGTTAAATAGTCCCATCCCTTGCTTATCGCACTATTTGTATCGTTCTGCTTTCATTGCAGTATTTTTTTATAAGCAATGCATCGCTTTTTGCCTATTATTGCATTCCTTTTTGTATCTATATATGTTCAATTATGACATGTTGCATCCGTACGCTTTGGTACGGCCAAATACACCAGGGGCTTAAGTTCCCCAAAATATGGTGTGATAAGTCCGAACACTTTAACAAGTGCGGCACCCCGAACTTATAGCATTATATGCATCGGCTCCGAATCATGTCTTGGGTCAATAGTTGGGTTTGCCCGGCTCCCATGTTTTGGTACCTTACGTTCCGTTATATCGGCTAAGGTAGCGCTGGGAGAACCACTGCGATTGTGCCCCAGTTGAGCTGGGTTGAGCACCTCAGTGGAGAAAGCTAAAACTGACCGTCATGATAGGGCGAGAGCCGCTCGCTGTTCGAGAGGTTTTTTCGAGTCCCTAAAGACTTATGCCGCTTAGAGCGAGGAGTCGGCTTTGTCCGGCCCAGGCGTGGATAGCGCCCCGAATTCAGTCTTCCGAACACTAGGGGCTTCGCCGAAATTTAAAATTATAGAATTCTATGGCTAAGTGGGAGTGTTCAAGCATTGTAAGTCCGGTTGCCTCGTTCGTTGTGTTGAGCGCCTCCCTCGAAGGACCCAAAAATGGGAACAAGAGCACTCAAGTTTATCCCGAACACCCCAGCACTCGTGGCATGGGGGCTGAAGCTAACGACTTGCCATCTCTCAAATTTGATAAACGGCCGCACAGAAGGTAATATTTTGAATTCACAAGCGTTGCTTAGCGCATATGAACAAGTTTTCAAGCATACAGGATAACAAATGCGAGTTTACTCAAAAATTACATCTTTGGAGCATTCACCCGCTATAAGGCGGGCACCCTTCAGGACGTTCTCATAATACATCTCGGGCTTGCGATACTCCATGCCCGGCGGTGGAGCGTCCGTCACAAGCTTCTCAGCGTCCATCTTGCCCCAGTGCACTTTAGCACGGGCAAGGGCCCTACGGGCACCTTCGATGCAGACGGAGCGCTTGACGACTTCAATCCATGGACAGGCGTCCACTAGCCGCCGCACCAGCCCGAAGTAGCTCCCAGGCATGGCCTCCTTCGGCCACAACCGAGCTATGAGGCCCTTCATGGCCTGTTCGGCCACCTTATGGAGCTCGACCAGCTGCTTCAGGGGCACCGGGTGTCCGGCCTCAGCATACTGAGACCAGAATACCTTCTCCGTCGAGCTCCCTTCCTTGGCCCGGTAGAATGCGGCAGCGTCGGACACACTGTGGGGAAGATCTGCGAATGCTCCTGGAGAGCTCCGGATTCGGGTAAGTAACAAGTAATTCACTTTCACATGCTTGCTTTGCATGAAGAATGCCTTACCCGCCGCTATCTTATTTATTGCCTCAATTTCCTGGAGGGCTTTTTGGGCTTCGGCCTTAGCGGCTTTGGCACTCTCAAGAGCCGAGGCAAGCTCGGACTCTCGAGTCTTCGAGTCACGCTCCAAACTCTCGTGTTTTTCCACGAGAGCCTGGAGCTCTTGCCGCACCTCCGCCACCCGCGCCTCCTGCTTCTCTCGCTCGGTGCATTCTGCGGCCGCATTGCTTTCGGCCTTGGACACCGCTTCCTTTAGGGTCGCCACCTCGTTCGTGGCCCCTGAAATACTCACGTTATTCCTGTCATTTTTTGCAACCAAATCCTTTCTATAAGGTATTACTTTAATAAGGTATTACTTACCTTCCTTGTCCTCGAGCTGCTTCTTGGCACGGCCGAGCTCGTTCTCGGACCGCTCGAGGCTCTGCTTCAATACATTGACCTCCGCAGTCAGTGCGGCAGAGGTCAGCAGCGCAGCCTGCATTCCCATATTGACATGCTTATGTTAGACTCCTGCGTATATCTTTTTAGATCCTTAGTTCGGCTTTTCTTTCCGAACACCAAACTGAGCATCAGGGGCTACTGTCTATGCGGTACTATTTTTACATATCCTAATTACATACCTCAAAGCCTGTTAGAAGGCTGGTACAGACTTCAGTCAGCCCGCTCTTGGCGGACTGAACTTTCTGGATCACCGCACTCATAACAGTGTGGTGCTCCTCGTCGATGGAGGCGCCGTTAAGCGCCTCCAGCAAATTATCCGGCGCCTCCGGTTGGACGGAGGTCACCGGCATCGCAGTCTCGCCCTTCTTACGAAGGGGCCGCCCGCCGGACTCCGGAACCACTAAAGGTTCCGGTGCGGAGTCCGGCCCCGGGCCGAACTCAGAACCCTTTAGGGGTTGACCCCCCCCTCGTGCCCAAAGTCCGGGAGGTTGCCCTGCGGCACCTCCGGAACCTCCTCCTCCTGGATGGGCCCCTTTTGGGACCCCACCTCGGCGTCATCCGCAGCGCGAGGAGAGGAGACAGCCGGATGTGAAGTGCTATCCACGTCCGAGGGCGCCAGGGAGCCGCTCGTTGAAGTGTCGAGCCCGTCCTTGGGCGGGCTGCAGGGTTATATTCGGCGTTAAGAGATTCTATGCAACAAATGAAACACCACAAGTTATTCTGGTATCCGGACACTTACGAGGTCCCAGCGGCTTAGTCCTTGGTGGCCACTCCTCTTCATCGTCGTCGGCGTTGGTGGAGTAGTCCGGGGGGAGGGTCCTTCCCTTCTTGGACCCTTCGGCCTCCTCCGTTGGGGAATCCTTCCTTTTCTTCTCCCCCCCCCCCCCCCTCGCTGGGGAGAGGCCTCTTTTTTCTCCTCCTCGTCTTCGCGGGAGGAGTCCGCCTCAGAGTCATCGGACGATGAGTCCGATAACACCCGGCGCCGGGAACTCCTCCGAGTTCCCGTGGCCTTCTTCTTGGCCTTCTTCTCTGGCACCACGTAAGGCACCGGAGCCAGCAGCCCCGTTAATTGGGCGTCTGCTGGGTCTTCTGGCAAGAGAGCCGGACAGTTAACCTGCCCGGACGTCTTTTGCCAGGCCTGTCAAAGGTAAAGGGAGTTTAGATCCCGCATAGAGTCAAACTATGGAAAATAAGCGTCCTGTGAAGGGTAAAATAGCTTACCTCGCCGGCTTGACGCTGCGAGCTGAATCCGCGATCTTCAGTAGCGGATGTGGGAGCCTCGGCGCCCTTGAATAGCACCTTCCAGGCATCTTCGTACGTAGTGTCGAAGAGCCTGCTCAAGGTTTGGTGTTGTGCCGGATCAAACCCCCACAAATTAAAGTCCCGTTTCTGGCACGGGAGGATCCGGCGGATGAGCATGACCTGGACTATGTTGACAAGCTTGAGCTTCTTGTTCACCAAGGTTTGGACGCAGGATTGGAGTCCAGTCAGCTCCTCCGAATCACCCCATGATAGGCCCTTCTCTTTCCAGGAGGTGAGCCGTGTGGGGATGCCAGATCTGAATTCGGGGGCCGCTGCCCATTCAGGGTCGCGCGGCTCAGTGAAGTAGAACCACCCTGATTGCCACCCCTTTATGGTTTCCACAAAGGAGCCCTCGAGCCATAGGACGTTGGGCATCTTGCCCACCATGGCACCTCTGCACTCCGCTTGGCGGCCGCCCACTACCTTCGGCTTGACATTGAAGGTCTTCAGCCATAAGCCGAAGTGGGGCTGGATGCAGAGGAAGGCCTCGCACACGACGATGAACGCCGAGATGTTGAGGATGAAATTCGGGGCCAGATCGTGAAATCCAGGCCATAGTAGAACATGAGCCCCCGGACAAATGGGTGAAGTGGAAAACCTAGTCCGCGGAGGAAGTGGGTGAGGAACACCACCCTCTCATGGGGCCCGGGGGTGGGGATGAGTTGCCCCTTGTCGGGGAGCCGATGTGCGATGTCGCTGGACAAGTATCCGGCCTTTCGCAGCCTCTTGATGTGCCCCTCCGTGACGGAGGAGGCCATCCACTTGCCTCCCGCTCCGGACATGGCTGGGGAAGGTTGAGGCGAGATGTGCGGACTTGGGCGCTGGAGCTCGAGTGCGTGGAAATGGATAAGCAAAGGAGGAAGAAGGCATAGGTAACAAGGTGGATCCTTATCCCCTTATATGGACGGACGAAACTATGCGTCCCCACCAGCCTGGTAAAACTTGCTTATCTCCCAAGCGCCGTAATCAATGGCGCGGTTGGGTTACGCATGCCTGTATTGATGAGAATCCCGGAATAAGGGGACACGATCTCTTCTTTGACAAGACGTGCCAAGGAAACCGCTTCGCTAAACGCGCTGAGGTGGAACAGTAAAAACGATTCGAATAAAGGCTTGGCCATCGTGTGATGTCACTCCACGGAATACGTCAGCAGAATGAACTTGTGTAAATGTTATTCTCTCTACGGTGGTATGTGGAACTTATTTTGCAGAGCCAGACACTATCCTGGTGTTCAAAATCTTCTATGAAGTATTCGGAGGAGGAACCCGCCTTGCAATGCCGAAGACAATATGCGCGCCGGACTTGTCGTCATTGAAGCCTGGTTCAGGGGCTACTGAGGGAGTCCTGGACTAGGGGGTGTCCGGATAGCCGAACTATCATCTTTGGTCGGACTCCTAGACTATGAAGATACAAGATTGAAGACTTCGTCTCGTGTCCGGATGGGACTTTCCTTGGCGTGGAAGGCAAGCTTGGCGATACGGATATGTAGATCTCCTACCATTGTAACTGACTCTGTGTAACCCTAGCCCTCTCCGTTGTCTATATAAACCGGAGGGTTTTAGTCCGTAGGACGAACAACAATCATACCATAGGCTAGCTTCTAGGGTTTAGCCTCTTTGATCTCGTGGTAGATCTACTCTTGTACTACCCATATCATCAATATTAATCAAGCAGGAGTAGGGTTTTACCTCCACCGAGAGGGCCCGAACCTGGATAAAAACATCGTGTCCCTTGTCTCCTGTTACCATCCGCCTAGACGCACAGTTCGGGACCCCCTATCCGAGATCCGCCGGTTTTGACACCGACAGTGCTCATCCACTATGGCGTCACCTCTCTCATCGAGCACCCTCCCCCTCCCAATGCTACCTCTCAGTACCTCGAGCTAGACACTCATGTGGCCCTCTGGAGGATCTACGCCGCTCTTGCCGACCCCAAGGTCGACCATGTTGTCGGCGCCACCACCACCTTCGCCATCTAGAAGAAGATCAAAGATTTTTTCCTCGCCAATAAAAAAAGACATACACATGAAAAGTTATCATGGTAGAATACAAAAAAAATGCATACGGGAAAATAAAAGCAAAGTTAAATTTGTCATGGGGTGTTGCAAAAATATGCGACTAAAAATTATCTTTAGTTATCAAGCCAACACATCCTAAAGTGTACGTAACCAAAATCATTTAAAGTTATTGTGGCAGCAGATATTTAGTCTCCATGGCAAATAAATATGTTTTAATTGCTTGTTGGATGAGGACTATTATTCATACAATATGCCATGGAAAATAATATTAATTTTTAAGTTTCCTTGTTAATATAACATGTTATTGTAAAATGATTAGTTATTAAAACAAAATTACAAGCGACATGGCAAATTGCATACCGGTAGGTTTATATATGAATCTGCTATGGCAATATTTTTGTTCATACATTCGTGCTTAAACTCCTCATTCTATATATGAACATGGCAACTAAAAATCGTATGTAGTTTGCTTACGTTTTGTAGATGTTTTGCCATGGGCAACTAAAGCAAATGGTGCCATAACGGTAACTTTTGTTTTTCCTGCCTTTGTCATATGTATTACAATGTTTTTTTTTGCCATGGTTAGTCTTGATGTATTTTTGCCATGTCAACTTTGAAACGTAGTTTATCGATCATGTCGAATTCTTTTTCTTTTTTTACAACAATGGAAAAATAATGACAATTTAAATTCATGGAGCACGGTAAATGTAGTTTATGGGGTTATGCCTTTTTTACTATATGAATAGATAGGCGGCAATTTTACTTATACAAAGCGTGAAACTCGTAATTAGAAAAATCATGGCAAATTTTAACATGCATTTTTTGCGATAATTTGTGCTACTTTACATATACGGCAAATTCCTCATACAAAACATGGCAATTGTAATTAAAATGCCATGGCAAATTTTGATATGAAACAACCATGGCATTTTTCTTGTTTATATTTTATATTCAATTTGTTTTTTTTCACACACGAAAAATTTGCATACAATATATGGAAATTAATTAAAAATGCATGCCATATAATCTGCCATGGCAATTTACTTTGTTTGTATTTTTTCATTGTATTTTTTCCCTGGAAATATTGTCATGTCATTTTTTGACCATATTTTCTTGCCATGGCAATTTTGAATTTTGTCATGGCAGATTTGCCATGCTTTCTTAGGAACCAAATTTGTTGCAAAACCTTGCCATTGTTAAAAAAATCATCGCAAATTATAAAATAGTTTGGTCAAACTCAAATGATAATTTTTTTCTAGAATTTTTTTATAGTAAATGGATGTAACATAGTCACATGGAATAATAGTAATTTTTCTATTATTCATTTGTATGCCTTTTTGGAATATTTAAAGGCCTTCTGTTGTATGTGCTCCAATATGGGTCTTTTTTTGGCCCATCCGTTCTTTTTCCTCAGTGACAAGTTTTTTCCATTGGGCTAACGTATCATTGTGGGATAGAGAGGCCATTGCTGAAACTTTTCTTCCCGCTAATGCAGAAACCAGCCAATCCATACTGCTACGCACACGACAAATTGATGATTTTTGGTCATGGGTGCATGACAAAAACGGATTGTTTACGGTCCGTTCAGCCTATCGGATGTTAGTTGCAACCAAGGTAAGACGTGAAGCATGGTCAGAAGGGCGATCAGATTCATCAAATAATGAAGGAGAGAAGTCCTGGTCGAAATTGTGGAAAATTGATGTTCCATCCCAACAACTGATCTTCTTCATCGTAGAAGCATATCAATTGTTTAATCTTGTGGCTCTGGCATTGTACTGTTGTGCGATGTGTAGGGGCTCTCCAAGATTCAGACCTTGTGGAAGCAGCAAATAGTATCAGGGAGCCTGATGCCAAACGACGTGTCTTTGTACTGATGGAAGCACTCTCGACTACGGAGTTTAATGAGCTCAGAGGGAGTCGACATGCGATCTTTGGCCATTAGTTGCTCGGGCGTTACAGATCCTGCAACACTTGAAGCACTTGCTTTGGCCAATGATCTTTCTTTATCTCATGTTATTATAGCCGCTAACACAAATTAAGGCTCGGGAGGAATGTATGCGAGCATCATAAGGGAGATCATGGCTACTTATGCCCAACTTCAGCAATGTTCTTTCATCTTCGAAGGATGCGAGCCGAATCTGGAGGCACATAGCCTCGCCAAACTTGTTTTTGGGTTGGGTTGAGGACGCCATGTGTGCCTTCTAAATGCACCCCATTTGAGTTGTATCTCGACAAACATTATTTTTTGCTTAATAAAGCAAGCGTGCTTGGACTCAAACAAAGAGGCTAATGTATCGTTCGCGATGGGACGTTTTCGTTCGATCGATCGATCCCCCGTTGCCTGACGAAAGATACATTCAGGCCGATGATGCCCGTGATCGAACGTTTCGGCGTTATCAGGGTCCAACATTTTAATTTAATTAGTACTTCCTATGTCTTATAATGTAAGACGTTTTTTCGACACCGTAAAAGAAGTCCTACATTGTGAGACGGAGGGACTACATGAGATTGCGTTGTCCGATAGAAAAAGAAGAAGGAAACTCAGTCATGCTCGAGAAGCCCAGCAGATGTTTTTTTTTTGTGCGCACTGTCGGCGGTTGAAGAACATGCAAGGCAGGCAGCGCGACATCATACCCGTGGCGACATTGGTTAGCAAAAAATACTCACGATGTATGGCGCGAACGTATCCTTGACAGCGACACACACGCAAGAACACAAGACGCACGAGACCAGATTACAGGATGGGACGCGTGGACTAAACAAGCTCCCGCGCTGTTCGTTACCGAGAAGAGAGAAGAAAACTAGATAAAAATCCTGGCCAACAAGTCCCTCTCCGGCAGCAGTTGCCGCGACAATGTCAAAAACCGAACAAACGCGGCACATATTCCCTTTTCCTCCCCGCCAAGTGCCAAGGATCCATCCGGATATACCACCGGAACCACCAAAAGAGTGCTTGATGCGGCGGCGTGGAGTCCCACACCCACACGGATTCATCGTCCAGTACGACCTGCGGCAACTCATCACGCATTGCGATCCGATTCGACAGCACTTGAGAATCGATTCAGATGCAGCACTGGTAAGTAACTAGGGCACCTCATCTGGTTTGATCGCCGTGGACTCTTGCATGGGCCGGGCCGGACGGATCCGCATGCCTCTCGTCGTCTTCTCCAGTCATTCAAGCCAACAAGATTCCGAGCTGCAGCTGCTCCTACGTGGGAGTAGTACGTACGTATCACGCGCGCCACGGCCACCGGCGACCGACGGGGCCGGGGTGGACGACTGGTTGGATCGGCCCCGTCTCTCCCGGTAGAAACACCATCCGTCTACTAGTCAATCCGCGTCCTTGGGATTTTACCGCGGAGGGAGGACGGGATAAAACCAAGGCTCGGGCGCACGCTGCGCGCCTCTCCGCCACTCCTCCCCAATGGAGGAGGGGGAGCGGGACGACGGCTTCCTCAACGTGCTGCGGGCGCTGCGCGACGCCGCGCGGAGCGTCGAGGCCGGGCAAGACGGCGAGGACGGGCCGGCGCTGCGGGCGCTGCTCGCGCTCGAGGCCGCAGCCGACGACCTGCTCGCCGGCGACCCCGAGCTGCACCCGCTCTGCCGCCTGCTCGCCACCATCAGGGCCCTCTCCTTGTGTGTCAGGTCGACGGCCGGGGATGAGGGAGGCGGGGTGGTTGGGGGACTGCGGGCCCGTTGCCGGCGGCGCAAGGCGAGGCGGGGGATCGCGCGCGCGGCCGGGGGCGTCGCGGCGGAGACCCAGGCGTGGGCGGACCGCGAGCTCGCCGCGCGCCTCGTGGCCGCGCTGAGGGGAGGACGGGACTCCGCGGACGACGCCCGGGCGCACGCGCTGCTGGCGGAGCTGGAGGCGCGGCTGCTGGGCGCGGGGTCAGCGGGGCGGTTCGACGCGCGGCTGCAGGACGCGGTGCTCCGGCACGGCGTGTTCGGCGCGGTGGAGGCGCGGCTCGGGGACCCGGGCGGGGTGGGCGACGGGTGCGCGGCGGCGGCGCTGGCGCTGGTGCGGTTCAACCGGGACGTGTTCGTGGGGCCGGTGCTGATGGGCCGGGCCGTGGGCGCGCTGGTGACCGCCGCGGCGTCCCACTCCTCGCCGGCGGCCCTGGGCGCGCTCAACGGGCTGGTGGCGGCGATCCGGACGCCGCTGGTGGACGAGCTGCACGCGCGCGGGGAGCTCCCGCGGCTCGTGGCCCTGCTCTGCGCCCCCGCCGCGCCCGCTGCGCTGGAGCTCTGCCTCCGCGTGGCCTACTACGGCCGGCGCGAGGTGCTGGACGCGCTCCTCGCCGAGGGCCTCGTCAAGCGCCTCCTCTGCCTCCAGCGCACCGCCGTGGACGCCGACACAACAGACACAGCGGACGAGGAGGACGAGAACGCGATGGCGTCGAGCGCGGTGGCCTGTTTCGCGGTGCAGGTGGAGGCGGGGCAGGGGCTGCGGCCGCGGGAGAAGCGCTTGGCGAAGCTGGAGATCCTGCGGCGGGTGCGGGAGGCGGCCGCGTCGCCCGCCGAGGAGGCCGCCGTGCTGACCTCGGTGCTCTGGGGCGCCACGCCGTAGGGGAACCGCAGCTGCTCTTCCTGACACCGGGGCCCACCTGCCAGTCGCGCACGTAAGCCGGTTGACCGGTTGGTTGGTGTGGCCCTTTTCGCTTCTCCTTTCGTCACTTTTCATCGATCTTTCTGTGAATAGCATAGCAACCACTAGAACGAACTCCAGTTGTGCAGTAGACCAGTAGATAGTTGATACTTGATAGGAGCCGAGAGTAGACAGCGTGCGTTGGATGATGTACGTACAGGAGAGTCCAGGATTGTAACATTATTATTTGTAGTGGTAGCGTGTAAAGAATATGTGCAGGAATTGAAAAGAGTAGCACTCGAATGAGAAACGTGGAGGCGGTGACAGCGAGAGATACAGCGATCATGGGGGCATGGGGCATGTGATTGGCACCTCAGGCGAGAACGGTCGGCCGCTGGAGCCCCGTGAGCACGACGTGCGATTAATACGTACATCTTTGTCGAACGAAATACGTATTGGCTACCACCATGTGGCGAGGTCGATAGGACGGTTTCCACAGCGTACTCTGCGTGCCACGTCGACGCATTGGGGGTGGATGGAAGATGGACCCTGTCAACCTGGCACGGAGGTTGTGCGGCCAGCGGCGCTCCTCGGCGGCACAAGAAGAGCCGGGACGACACGCCGTTCACGAGCTACCGCTGATCGCCTGCATGCAGATGTGGCCGCTCTGCACGGCAAGGGAAAGATATCTGAAGCTCCTTTTGTTTTGGAACGAAAAAAGGTACTACTATCTGAAGCTCAACTGGTAGTAGTGCAGCAGCGGAAGGCTGCGGCAGATACCTGAAGAAATTAGAGCCCGGGTTGCCGAGTGGTGGCGACCCGACCCTTTTCCATCATTTTTGCTCGGCCCCTTGTCGCACTTGCTGCAAGCTGCGGGAGACACCAAAAGGCAGAGCGGCGCCCACATCAGAATCCACAGAATATTTTAACAGTCAGATTCAACGCCGAGCTCCCAGTGGCCGTTTCGACCCTTTTGCGAAAGTTTAGCGAGATCTGACCCTGGTTCAAAAATATTTCAGGATCTGATCCTTTTCCGCAGTCGAGGTCGACGGCCATAGTGTATACCAACCTATTGCCAAGAACCCTAACGGTAGGCAACTTATCCACGTCAGCGTACTACTGTCCTACCGCAAAACAGGCTGACCGTAGCCTGTGTATCCCTACCGTCAAGGTGTCCGGCGATAGGTGAGTACACGCACTTTATTTGATACTTATAAGTTGTTTGCGGTAGGGCCCTACCGCCGTCCACCATGACAGTAAAAAAAAGGGTTCAGATCTCGAATAACTTTTAAATCAGGGTCACATCTCGCTAAACTTTCACAAAAGGGTCAAAACACGAAAATCTCCCACTCCCAATAGCAAGAAAGACGATACAGTCTTTTCTAAACAGTGCTTTTACTATTAAGCATATACTCTCCCTATTCGTAACTAAGTTTTTTTAGAGATTTCAATAATGACTACATACATACAAATGTATATAGACATACTTTAGAGTTCACTCATTTTGCTCCGTATGTAGTCCGCATTGAAATCTCTAAAAAGACTTGTATCTAGGAATAGTGGGAGTAGTTTCTGAAACCTTTTACGACAATAACATCCAACATGAGTACTCCCTTTGTAAACAAATATAAGAGCATTTAAATCACTAAAGCAGTGGTCAAAATGCTCTTATATTTCTTTACGGAGGGAGTACTATTATAGTTCCATGCTCCAGCAGTTTGTTTCCAGCACAATGGCAACAGAAAGAATTACTGGTGCTATGCATTGCTATGGCCTTTAGTGGGGAAGACAGGAGTATATGGCAAGCAGTCAAACAAATCTGAATGGTAGGACAACAAAAGTGGTTACCAGTCCTTCAACGACTGAGAACACTTCCAATCAAGGGAAAATGCATCTACATCACTCATTATCTTCAACAAACCCAATCAATACTTCCACTCACACTTTCACCGTCATGTCTGTCATAATGTACACTTCTTACAGTGGCCCAGTGGCAACTAGCATAATTTACATGAACAAAAAAATTCCAATCCACAAAACTGACTGCAGTGCAGCTGACAAGCCAACCACCAGTGACCCCCCAATGTGCAAGGAGGGAACTGTAAAAGAATGATGTTCAACCAATGATCATTTTTCACAAACTTTACACCAACACAATATCTCACAAGAGCACCTGTCGGTCAAACAAGCCTGTGAGAACTACGGCGAGAGGCCGTGAACAGAAAACATTGAGATCCCCCGACCGCGATAACAGATGAAACAAACCAGGCCAAATCGCGTGCCACGTTTTCCTTTTCCTTTTCTTTTCTTTTCTTTCCATCAAGGATATGAAAGGCGCAAAGAGGTGTTGCGGTGCTCTAGCTATGTACACGTCTTCCAAGGCTTCACACGAGCGGGATGGGGCTGGGGCAATGGCTGGCTTCAGGGGATGGCATGAAGAAGGACGACGTCAGGGAGCTGGAGATCTGCGCCTTCACCCCTTGCTCCTGGGAGAGCTCGTGGATGTCCCTCACGATGTCGAACACTGCTTCCGGCTGGGCCAATTTCAACGCGTTCTCCGACATCCTCTTGCGTTCCTCCGCGCCTGGACCGAACCAGCGGGCCACAAGTTCGGCGGTTTCCTTCGGGCTCTTGGAGAACACGCCTGCGCCGTTGTCCACGACATAAGGGACGTTGCCGACTTCCTGGGATGCAAGAAAACAATACTATGTTAAGATGATATTGTTTGATGTAGACTGCCTGCTAAGCAAAGAGAAGCGCAACTCTTGCAAGATGTAAGTTGCACGTAAAGATAAACAGACTGACCACTTTGATTATTATACTGTACTAGCCTCAACCGGTCAGAAAAAAGAACCATAAACATGCATAGTTATTACTG
This sequence comes from Triticum timopheevii, assembly GCA_963921465.1. NCBI lineage: Eukaryota > Viridiplantae > Streptophyta > Magnoliopsida > Poales > Poaceae > Triticum > Triticum timopheevii. Next base: position 551,791,285 of record OY997272.1, on the reverse strand, counting down.
TATAAAACCTCTATTGATCAGAATAAAGTTCATGAGGATTGATTCTTCAGATCTGTAAAGATCACATGGGAAGAAGTTCGCAAGACAATTAACCGTAAACAAGCATGGCACTGCATCAATGGCCAACTTATACTAAATATTGACCCAAAACATGTATTTTGTTAAGGTTCAAGGACTACATATCAGAAGATTTTTTTGAGCAGTAGCTGTCGGGTTTTCGGCTCACTGCATCGTTGCAAATACATACACTTTGAATGCTTAAATCAACATTTATAAGGTGGAAAGTGAGTGGACACAAACCTGTCCAGGTATGAAGTCATTAAGGATGATAGGAAGACCCCTAATCAAGGCTTCAGCAATGGTGCCTGGTCCAGCCTATTGAACCAAAATAACAACAGGAAAATGAAATTATGAGTACCACAATACCTTCAGTGGAAGCAGCACGGTAATAATAGAGAAGGGTCAGTAATATATATATTACCTTTGTTATAATACAATCACAAGCCCCCATCCATTTCTCCATTTGGGTCTCGAATCCCCTAATCTTTTGTTTAACAAAAGAAAGGCAGTTAGCAAATTATTCTCTTTGTGTGGGCTAAATAAGAAACAAGTTGAAGTTTTAAAAGAACTGAAAGTGTAACATTTTGTTTATATACCTTTATTGGCATTTTCCATTCAAGAGCCTGCAATGAGGAGCTCAGTGTTTTGTTCCGACCACAGATGACAACAAGCTGCCCAATTGGTTTTCCGAGCTCTTTGTCAAACAATGCATCTCCAAGGGCTTTTGCGGTCTTCTTTACAGGACCCATGCCCTCTCCACCTCCCATCAGCAACACTGCCGGTAGGTCAGGATCCAATTCAAGTTCCTCCCGCAAATCATCCTGGTGAGTAATTGGTTTAAAAATGTGTCAGTTGAAAGCGAGCATTTGCATCAAGACACATCACTGTTCAGCCATACATTTGTTTGTTTCTGGAAAACATGGTAGAATCATAGGGCTACAGCCCAGAATGTGCTAAGCAGCAATGAATAGACAAGGGATAAAAAAAACTACAAGCGAACTATCATGTTTGTTTAGAAGATGCGTTATTTCAAAAGCGAGCATTTGCATGAAGACACATCACTGTACAAGCATACATTTGTTTGTTTGTTTGCGGAACACATATAGTAGAATCATAAGGCTACAGACCAGAATGCTTTACAATCTGGAGAATTGCCGTACACAATGCTTGGCAGTTAATGAATAGACAACATATTTGGAAAACTCCCATACAAAGTTTGAAACCACTTGGGCACATAAACAAGTAACAGCAGCCTTAATTTTTAAAAGGGGTTACCTTAACAAGAACAGCACGGCAGAATGATGGTCGAATGGGAAGACCGAACACACGGATCTGAGAACTTTTTAGGTCATCCAGTTCTGCCCTCTTGGCTACTTCCTCTGATGGGCAGTAACATCTATTTACATCAGCATGGAACCTGTATATTTGTATAGCCAGATGTTATAAGTCTATGATTGAAGTGTGTAAGAACCAGTTAATTTTCATGAAAAAGAACAGTATCCAGGTTTCGCCTTTTTGAGAGCTGAACCTACCATGTAGGGTGGCAAGTGTTGAGGTCGGTGATGACAGTGGCGAAGACTACTCTGTTCTGCAGACCTTGCCATTTGAGTACCCATAGAGGAATGTGTTGCATGAGGGGATGAACACTAATTATTATGTCTGGCTTGTACTTCTTCAATCCAGCCTCAACCTTCCTACAACCATAAACAAGAAATTATTCAGAAAAGAAAAACTACATGTAGACTTGATGTAGAGATAAAGTCTACCGTGTGGATCACTGAACATAGATTGTAGGTTGAAGTCTAAATGGCGAAAGCATTATGAGTAACCGTTCTGCAGTAATTTGACGCCTCTAAACAATGACGACATCGAAATAGAGCAAAAAATAGGAATACAAGTTAATTGACTTTAAACTGAAAATCGGTAGGTAATGTTAGTGGTTTTGGAGTATGGAAAAATAGTAATCCAAGAAATGAAAGCTTGCATATGCACAACAACAATGTGGTTTATAATATGTGGGTCATGGTTTGGGAGCAATGTTACTGGTAACTGTGAAAGCACATATATGTTGTTGTTAACTCACTTATAAAATGATTCTCAAGGGATGGCAGCGATGCAATGCAATCAGTTTTTGTGACCTCCTAGAATATCACCACACCTACAAGGTGACACCAGCACAGAGTGGCAATCTGATGCGCATGGAACAAACTGAATTTCTCCATATGCTGCCCGGTCACTGTCCTACAACCTGGCAAACCTATATGCGCAGCCTGAACCAGTTCACATGGCTGGGTATCTGACCTTGGCACAATTTTATTCAGGAATCAACAGCAAATTTACATGCATTACATGACAAGGAATCCAGCACAGATATTTTAGCAGCTCCAGTCAAGACAGCAGTGGTCCTTATATAAAATCATGGGCGCCATATCGTCCGGTGAGATCTGGGATTATAATATATATTAGTGCGATCAAAATGCTGACAAAAGTGCCGATCCACTATAAAATCTGCGATCAGGTCAGCAAATTGCGATGCTAAGGAACCAACCAATGACAGGAAAAACAGTCTGGCGTGAGTGTGAAGCCACAAATCACATCGAATTGTTTATTTGTTTGTTTGTTTATGATGATCCCGACGGACGATGTGTGTGAGGTCAAGCAAGAAAAACGTTGCAAGAACTAGTACTAAATTTGGTGAAATCCTATTGCAGACGGATCCGTGGGTGGGAGTGGGAGAGAAGGGAAGCGATCCGTACGACGTACTTGGCGTAGAAGGAGGCGAGGGCGGCGAGGTAGAAGTTGTGGACCCATCGGGGCGATGTGCCGTGGAAGGCCACCTTCCAGAGCTGCACGTGCTTCACCATGAACTTGTAGGAGCTCTCCATGTTGTTGAGCGGCCACCCGGCGTGGTCCTTGCACAGGTCCTTGACGAACACCTGCCACGGCCACGAATGCCCAAATCGAAATCGAAATCGAAACCCATCATCAGTGCGGGCGCGGCCACTTGGATTGACAGATAAATTGGGGGGAGATTCCAAGAATTTGTTGGATTATTCACGGACGGACAGAGAGGGAGGGAGGGGAATGATTCGCGGCGCAGGAGCAGAGGAATAATAGGGTGATTTACCCGGTAGTCGTCGCCGAATTCGATGCGGAAGGCGTCCTTGATGGCCTCGGCGGAGGCGCGGTGGCCGCCGCCGGTGTCGCTCATGAGGACGAGGACGTTCTTGGCGCGGTTGGCGCCGAGCTGGACGAGCTCGACGGTGCCCTCCTCCTCCTCCCAGAAGGGCTCGTCGTCGTCCTCGGGCCCGGCGAGCGAGGCGAGGGAGGCGGAGGTGGAGGCGCCCGCGGAGGAGAGCTCCCCGGCGTAGGAGAGGCTCTTGCGGAACCTGCGGCGCATCCGCTGCTGCTGGTGGTACGCCGCCACGCTCTCCAGCACCGTCTCCCGGATCGACCGCACCCGCGGCGCCGCCGTCGGCGCCTCCATCACGCCCCGCCGCGGATCGCCGCCGAGGGCGGCCGGGCGGCCGGGGAGAGCGCTTAAAATTGGCGAGCGGGCAGGAGGGAATGGCGGAGCGGGGAGGGGGTCGGAGCGAGCTGGCGAGGGAGGGAGGGAGGGCGGAGGGCGGACGTACAACTGGAATTTTTGGAGGTTGGGGACGGGACGGGACGGGACGGCGGTGGTGGTGGTTGTCGCGTGTTTTGTGCGTGTGCTCGCTCTCGCTCTTTTGGTGGCTTCTGATTTGGGAATTGGGAGGAAAATAATTCTATGAGACCAGGTCTCATATAATTCGGGTGAGACCCACCCTGATGGATGACACGTGGCATTCACAAATCACAAAGCATCTCCCTCACCCCCCACCTGAAATCAGGGGGGAAGAGATTAGATATTTTTTGATTTATGACTGACACGTGTCATCCATCAGGATGGGTCTCACCCGAATTATATGAGACCTGGTCTCATATAATTTTTTTCCGGAGGCGATGCGAGTTGTTGTGACGGTTGGAAGAGTCCGAGGGGTTTGGGGGAAAAGTGCGTCTATGTGAGAGTTGCTGATTAATTTTTGGGATAGCTACCCGCTTATTCCAAGCGGTCGTGTGTGTGTGAGAGAGAGGGGGGTTATGATTGGTTAGGGTTAATCTTCCATGAGAGCGCCCTCGTTACTCCATCGTGTGAGAGAGAGTTAGTGGACCGTAAACTTGTGTTACCAAACCTACTGATTTACTTGACATGAGGTAAGTCTTCTTAATTTAGCAAAACCGCTTAATTTATTTGACCTAATAAGTGTCGTATTCTTTTAGACAAAAAGGCACCGGGTATCGGACTATAACGTTAATAAAGCTCGAACCATGGGTTTAGATGAAAAGAGCAAACGACTAATGCCGCGACGCACCGAATGCTACGGGAAACAAAACGGAAAGGTATTTGGACACCACGTCGGTAGAACGATAAATTTGTCTGGATAGTCAGAGCGAGGTGATGAGGAGACGTGGTTTCGAGGTGGACTCTTCTCAAAGGCTCATCTGCCGGATGAAAACAAGGTCGTAGTAACAGATGGTCGTTGAGCTCTTGGTTTGACCGTCGGTGCCGGACTGGAATGAAAGAATGCCCGTAGTACTGGAATGGAGAAGAATACCTCACTAATAAGAAATAGAGTAGCACCCATTGTGCTTCCTTTCTTTTACTAGAGAGAGTAGTCAAAGCCTCTTAATATCTTGAGGGCTTTGTGTTGGATCTGGTGGCCGAGTCTCTTGTTCCTTATCTTGGGAGATTCATTCGGGTGCTCATGTTTTTTGGTCGCACCAAAGAAGGTGTGCCTAGATCGAAACTCATGGCACGATCAACAATGCTGATGTTTGGTCGGATAATCTTCTCTCTCCCTATGAAAAGGAAGCATCAAAATCGGGGGTTTACACGGTGCGCATGTTTTCTTTTCGGGGGCGTTGTCTTCCTTAATTTGCAACCCTTAGTGTGCCATTTTTCTTTATTCCTCTTCTTACAATCATTTTTGTAGCTTTTGTCTTAGAAGAGTAGTTTTCCACGCGTGGATAGAATGGCCTTTATCACATCACGGTTCATGACAAAGACGGTCGTCTGATTATCGAGCTACGACGATATTCGATACCACATGGCACACGTGATGAGAAACTCATGTCTCCTAAAAGCAAAGCGAAGAGCTAGGATATCCGATGAAATACCCCAGGCTCAATCTACTCACTGCCAAAATTCGAAATACCCCTACAGCGTGCTCGTCAAGGCAACGATTGATATACTCCAAAATCAAGTATATGTCAAGCTAATAGGGCGGGGGGGGGGGGGGGTAGATAATGTAACCGATTGTGCGCACGCATGAGAAGAAGATAGTAAAGCAAATCCTACTCTAAAAAAGGCAAATATTATGTGTGCATTTCACGCAAAACTCTGGACTGCGTGCGACGTCACTTCATTTCCGTGTCAAGTTTCAAGAAACATATGGATAAGCCGAGGAGGTTAGAATAGAAACAAGGGGCGTGATGTGAAATATAGACATAAGCAAGGTGGGTCGTGCAAAAGGCGTCGTAGCAGGCTAGCAGATGGATGCGGATGACCGGGAGAAAGATGTCGGGTGGAACGAGGGTGGGGTGGGGGTGGGGGTGGGGAGAGCATGACACAGAGGGTTGTGCTATTTACTTAGCGGTTGGATCCCTAGACAAGGGAAGGGAATTATCCGGCTAGGAGCTCGCAGGACTCTACTCGATATCTACTGATGCAGCGCAGCTCATCGGAATTTGATCACCGCGGCGTGGAATGAGATAGAGAAGAAAGGAGGCGAGGAAATGGATAAGATAGAGGAGAGAAGGCGGCCGCGGGTGGGGGGTGGGGGGGTGGGGGTGGTGCTTCTTTTTTTCGTTCGGGCGAGGGGAGATATCAAGTGAATGCTTTGTGTCACTAACGTGTCTGCTGAGGGGCGTGTTGAGTTTTTTTTTGCGAGGAGGGTGTGTCAAGATTTGTGCTCATTATCCAACAACCGCTGGCACGTTTGGGCTGAACATAAAAAAAATTGAACGCTCGGTACTTATCATTTAGGGAACAAAAAAGTTAGGATATCAGGTGGAATAGCCAGGCTCGATATATTCGCTGCCAAAATTCTACATACCCCCACGGTGTGCCCTGCAAGGCAATGATGGATATAGGCCGAAATTGAGTATATAACTAGAAGGGTTGTGTTGTTGGGTTTCGTAAAAAAAAGTTTCAAAATATAAGGTGTATTACCTGTCTGAAAAGTCAAATCTTTTAAGTTTGATCAAATTTGTAGAGAAACATATCAAAATCCATAATATCACATCGATATGATTAGATTCATCATGAAATGAATTTTGATACTTTTTTGTTTATTATGGTAGATGTCGATATTTTTTTACTCTGAACTTGATCAAAGGTAAAGAAATTTGACTTCCAAAAAACTAATACCCTTTATATTTTGGAATTGTTGGAATATTTAGTTTGGCCGATGGGGAGATGATGGAGTGTGCTTTATATTTGTTTATAATGCGGTGATTTGATGAACCTTTTGTGGTGTGCTTCCGTCTTATCCGCTGGCCAACGTATATTTATGTGGGGAAATTTCTGCTTCGGTGACTGCATTTACTATATTGCAATTGGTGTTATAGTATCACATGGTGGCGCTTCTTTTTTCTAGATGGTGGAAGGGCGCGCGAGATTGATATGTTTTCACATGCCGGTTGCTGTTGATTGATTTGAAAAATCGTTGGCTCGTTCAAATTCGTAAACCAAATTCAAAACTAAATGCCTAAATTGAATGAAAGAGCTTGAAAATGGGAACACTGGTAGAGAATTAAAAGAATTGAATGAGAGAGCTTTTGAGAAGTTGTTGGCTCTATCAAAAGTGGGCTGATCCAATTCTAAATTGAAGACCTAAATTAATCGTGAGGTCATAAAAATTAGGAAAGATATTGTTTATTTAGTATAAAAGAATTGAACGAGAGAGTTTTGAGAAATTGTTGGCCCGGTCAAATTCGGATGACCCAATTTTGATTAGAGACCTCAATTGAACGTTGGCTCTTTAAAGTTAGAGAGGATAGTGTTACAGAGGGAAGGCAAGCCAATGCGCGGTAGCTAATGCGTTCTCCCTTCTCCTTTTTGCAATTTATTGCTTTTCGGAATTATAGCTAATGTAATCGGTTGCGCGCACAAACGCACGGGGAGAAGGCAGTAAAGCAAAACCCTACTCTAAAAAGGCAAATTTATATGTGCGTTCTTTTCACGCAGCACACTCCGGACCGCGTGCGACGTCGCTTCATGTCCCCGTTGTCGAGAAACACATGGATAAGCCGAAGCAAGGAGATTTGGATAGAAGCAAGGGGGTCTTGACGAGAAATATAGACATCGGCGAGGTGGGTCGTGCAAAAAGCGCGGTGGCAGAGCAGCCAGCGGGATGCGGATGCCCGGGAGAAAGATGCCGAGGGTGGAACGTGGGGGGCCGTGGCATGACACGGAAGGCTGCGCTCCGCTGGATGTTTACTCCGCGGTCGCATCCCCGTGGAAGGGAAGGGAAGGGAAGGGAATTATCCCGGGAATCCGCCGGATTATCCCATCCCGAGCCCCGCGCTGGGTCTACTCCTCCTGGCCTTTGCGGCGATCGGGTACGAGACCACGCCAGCGCGCACCCGTGTGGTGTCCCGTGCCGCGCGGCTGCCCGCTCGTTGTCCTGGTGGAGGTGGCCGGCTGCGGCTGGACGCGGTCGCGCTGGATACTCCGACTCGTAGGGGCCAAGGAAAAGACAGGCGGGCATGATTGGAGTCGGCTCCAAGTCAAGTCTTGCCCGGGATGGATATTTGGATCCAGCCATTGGATATTTCGATCGACGTAGAACCCGGCCCGGAGAGAGTTGCTCTGCTCCCACTACCTCGGCACCGCCACATTCTCGCTGCTTCTAGACTCCGGGCTCCGACAACGTCGACGGACAGGCCCCGCCGGAGCGAGAGCAGCAACTCATCAGCGGCCAATCATCATGCAACGAGCCGACGAACGAACGGGACGTACTCTTTGGGCAACGAGCCCGAAATCCGTGGACTCCCATTTCGGGGTTGGTTTTCATGACGTGACATACACCTAGGGAGGGCATACCGCAGGTGCACGATAGATGGCGCTGCACTGCACTCCATACGTGCTTTTCACTGTTGAACCGGGTAAGATCGATACTCCTCCCTTGCTTCCAGCCAGCTGTGGACGTCCGCGCGTGACGCGTGCACGAGCACAACACATCCCCGCGTCGCGCATGGATAGGACAAGGCCATGTCGTTGGTTTGTCGCGAGGTCGCTCTCGAGCAAAAGTTACCCCAAGCGGACCAAAAGTGCACCATGGCGTCGCAGGGCCATTTTTTTTTTTTTGCGGGGTTTCGCAGGCTCAAATTGCCGTGGTTTCGTTGGTCAAGCACACTTGGCTCTCAGTCTCAGGTGTATATAATTTAGTGATTGCAAAAAAGTAAAAACTTCTGAATTTTCTTTGAAAACAAACAGCTTTCTGTTGAATTATATTAGTATAAAAAGTTTTCGCCAAAAAATGACTTTAATGGTACTCTGGGTGCAAAAAGAAAAAAAAAGCCAACACTATATCAGTACAAGTTACTGTTCTCACCTTTTGTCCTTGAAGTTTTGTTTTTTTGCACTGAAGTCGACGGAGTTTTTTCTTGGTGATTTTTTATACGAGTACAAAGAAACTCACGTTGTTTCCAAAAAGGTTTTTAATTTATTTGACTCTGGTATTTTCTGCGCTTAAGTCAACAAGAATTTTTCATATGAGCACAACCGAAAGTGTGCTTGACCCCCAATAATAATAATAATAATAATAATAATAATAATAATAATAATAATAATAATAATGACCAACAACAAATAAAGAAATTTATAAGGTATAAAATGGGAGGAAAAATGGAAATATTCAAAAATGTAAAACTGAAATCTTGTTTTTTTTCAGGAAATTCGAATTTAGAAGACAAACTATTGGGAAATGCCCTAGAACTATTGCAATAAATAAATAAAAGACATTAAGAAACTATCGCATATCAGAAAGATAGGAAATATTCAAAAGAACGATGAAAATTTTGGGAAATTTAAAAGTGAAAGACAAACTACTCAAACTTACCAATATATAATGACCAATGGCAAATCAAGAAATACAAAAGGTATAAAACATCATGATCATTGGAAATATTCAGGCATGAAGATTTTAATTTTTTGGAATTGTAGACAAATTATTGGAAAATCATCAAAATATATATCAACCAAAGAAAGAAATTTAGTACTCCCTCCGCCCCAAAATAAGTGACTCAACTTTGTACTAACTTTGCGAGTCTTTAATGTCAGGCTCCTAGTGTGAAATGCACAAACATAAATCATGTCCTCAGCTCAAAATCGTTCTCCAGCTAGATATGAATGTAAAATAGTTCAATACAATCACGTGTAACACCATAACTGAACACAGAACATCCATGTTAGCGTAACACAAATTCCATGTTAAGAGGTACACGGCCAGCATCTCTTCAAGAAAACAGGATTAGGTAACAACTAGCCTTATCAAGTTCGCTGATAGACAACAACAAGGAAGTTTACACCGATTAACTGAGGTGGTCCGAGCGAGCTGTCACGACCGCGAGGGAGGGAGGCCAGAGGGGCGAAGACAACAAGAATTTTGGAGGTCAGGGGCAGCGACAGTGGTGGTTGTTGTCGCGTGTTTTGTGCGTGTGCTCTCCCGCTTGCTCTTTCTGTGGTTTTCGATTTGGAGGGGTTCCTTGTTGTCACAATTGGAAGAGTGCAAGGAGTTTTGAAGAAAAAGGGTCAATCTTGCACGGGACCACCCTCATTACTCTTGTGGGACTGTGGGAAAGAGTTTAGTGGACCATAAACTTGTCTTACCTAATCCGGTGATTTACTTATTTATTTGACCTAATTAAAGAATGAGCACCGAGCGTCAAACTTTAATGTAGCACTAACAAAGCTTTAACCATGAGTTATCCGCAAAAAAAAACACAAGTTTAGGTGAAAGAGAATGGGATTAATGTCGTGAAATACCGTACGTCGTGGGATACGAATCACAAAGGTGTTTGGGCGTCGCATAGAAAAACAACGACACCAGTTTGTACGGATAATCGGAGCAAGGTGCAAAGGAGACATAGTGCCCTGTTCCCAATCATACCAAGAGGAGCTCGTGACACGAGCAACGACGCTGATGTTTGGTCGGTCCAATGATCTTCACTAGCCCTAAGAAAAAGATGCATGAAAACCGGGGTTTACAAGGCGCACACGTTTTTTTGTTTGTTTGCAGGGACATTGTCTTTTCTTAAATTGCAACCCTCATTTTGTTGCTTTTACGTTTCTATTGTTTCAGTCTTAGATTACCATTTGTAGAATCTGACTTTGGATAGATCCAATCATATCATCCACGGTTATCTCGTAACAAAAATTGTCATGTGTGGTCGAAATTGATGTTATCACGTCACAGTTCATGACAAGACAAATAGTCTGACTATCGAGAGCTACGACGATATGTGATGGCGCATGACACACATTGCGGGCAACCCATGTTTGTTTCATAAAAGCAAAAGCAAAGCAAGGAGGGTATTGATCGGGTGAAATACCTAGGCTCTATATGCTCACTGCAAAAATTCTAATGAAATACCCCGTGGTATACCTCACAAAGGCGGCGAAAGATAATGGGATTAATGTTGTGAAATACCGTATGCTGTGGGATACGAATCATAAAGGTGTTTGGGCATCGCATAGGAAAGGAATGATACAAATTTGTACGGATATCGGAGTAGAGATGGCAGTTTTGCCCATGGGTACGGGTACCCGCGGGTACCCTACCCGAAAACAATGGGCATGGGTAAGAGTTTGAGAGATTTTGTACCCACGGGTAATGGGTATCCATACCCGCAAAATATATGGGTAGGGCATGGGTATGAAAATACACCTATGGGTAACCCAATGGATACCCATAGATAGTTAATAAATGAAAATAACTCCTATGACATGTGGGGTCAACATCCAACTCCTATGGCCCAACCCTAAATCTTGTACTCCCTAAATTGGCTATAGCTCATAGGCCCATAGGAACATGCTCGGCACTCCTCCTATGTCCTACGCATCTCCTCAAAACGATAAAATCTCGACTTATCTTCACCAGACTCTTATTAATCTCTCGATCCCCGATTCCCACCATCGGCTCCCATTGCACAGGGTTTCCACCAGCTATTGCTCATACTCGCTTGATTCCTCCAAGAGGCTTCTCGCCGAAGGAGGCCGCATCAGTGCTATGCTGCTTGCCCGTCATCACTTGAATTTTAGACTTATCTATCTACCTTTAAAAAAATTAAATGCTATACATTGTACCCATTGGATACCCATTGGGTATAGGATACCCGATGGGTATGGGCATGGGTATAAATATATACCCATGGGTATTGAAGTGGGTGGACATAGAAGGTTTCTATGGGTATGGGTTTGGGTAGAAGAAGGTCATACCCACCCATACCCTACCCATTGCCATCCCTATATCGGAGCAAGGTGGAAACGAGACATAGTGTCTTGTTGCCAATCATACCAAGGGGAGTTCATGACACGATCAACCATGCTGATGTTTTGTAGGTCCAAGGATTTTCGCTAGCACTAAGAAAAGATGCATGTAAACCGTGGTTTACAAGGCGCACACGTTTCTTGTTTGTTTGAAGGGACATTGTCTTTTCTTAAATTGCAACCCTCGTTTTGTCGCTTTTTCGTTCCTATTGTTTCGGTCTTAGATTACCCTTTGTAGAATTTGACTTTGGATAGATCCAATCATATCATCCATGGTTATCTCGTAACAATTTTTGTCATGTGTGGTCGAAAACGATGTTATCACATCACAGTTCTTGAAAGACAAATTGTCCGGCTATCGAGCTATGACGATATGTGATGGCGCACGACATACGTGATGGGTAAGCCATGTTTGTTTCCTAAAAGCAAAGCAAAAGCAAAGCAAGGAGGGTATTGATCGGGTGAAATACCTAGGCTCGATATGCTCACTGCAAAAATTCTAACGAAATACCCCGCGGTGTGCCTTGCAAAGGCGACGACGAATATACGTCGAGCTAAGTTATATAACAGTTCCTCTGTCCCAAATTACTTGTCGTAGAAATGCATGGAGATAAATGTATCTAGAACCAAAAATACGTCTTCTGTGATAAGTAATTCTGGCCGAGGGAGCACACAAGGTGGTAGTGTAATCGATTGTGCGCACAACACACGAGCGCAAGCGAATCCTACTAGAATCGAAGAAAAGAGGAAGCAAATCTTAGGTGTGCGATTCACGCAACACTCCCGCATGCGGCGTCACTTGGTTTCCTCGTCAATGTCAAATCGTCACTAGCGGATGAAGAGAAAGGGATAAGCCGAGGAGATTAGCGTCATTAGTGGGAGTAGGAGGGCGCGATCGGGAAATAGAGACACCGGCGAGGTGGGTCGTGCAAAGGGCGCAGTAGCGGCGAGCCGGATGCGGATGCCCGGGATCAAGATGCCGGGTGGAACGGAACGTGGGGGGGCATGGCAGATGACACGGTCGGATCCCCGGGCGAGGGATCGGAAGGGAATTATCCCAGCAATCCTGCGGATTATTCCGCCCCGAGCCCCGTGCGTTCCCATGGGAACGTACGCCGCGCTGGCCGCTGGGTGGGATCGGTCGCCCACATGAGACCTGACCTCTCATACCCGTGTGTGTGTCTGTCTTTGGTGGACGGCCGGCTGGACTCGAGTCGACTCGGTCGCGCGCCGTCGCGCTACTCGTCTGGTAGGGGCCAACGAAAAGACAGACGGTCTGGCGGGTGATGGTTGGAGTCGGCGCCAAGTCTTGCACGGGATGGAAGGTGGTGTCTGTAGCTGGCGTGCAAGGCTTGGTGTAGCCATTGGAACATGCAAGTCCGGGCAAAGACAACTCTGCTCCTACCGCGGCACCGCCATATCCTCCGGGCCGCCGGCCGAGAACGTCGACGGACAGACCCGCCGGAGGGAGCGAGCGCCGGAAATCAGCAGCAATCCACGGCCATCATTCACGCAACAAACGAACCAAGACGGACGGCCTCATTTCGGGGTTGGTTTCACCCCGTGACACAGACCCAGAGACCGCTGCACTGCAGTTACCGTCTTCGCGTCACGGTTGATGGCGACGGCGCAGCCTGAACCGTCGATCGTGGCGCCGTGCGTGTCACCGCACGCCGTGCGATTAGTCCTGATGATTGCCGGTTTCTCTCCGCCGGACACTGGTCTTCCTTCCGGCCAGACGTGGACGCCCTCGCCTGACGCGTGCGCAATCCTTCCGGCTGATCTGATTAGGCCAAGAGAGTGCCATGACATTGACATTGCTTTGTCGCAAGAGGATGTCTGGAGGGAGGTCGCTCTCGAGCGAGAATGGGCCAAGCGCACGACGGCGTCCCTCGCATGGCCAGATTGCCGTGAGTTCTTTCCGGCTCTCCGCCGGTCTGAGTTGCGAGTGGATAGACCGCAGAGTTTGATAAAAAAAAGAACATTGAACTGAAAAAAGAAGAATCATGGAAATTTTAGTAACTTTGAAAAGAAAATTTGAGGGGGAAGGAATTTTGAAATTACAAGACGAACTATAGTAAACTTCCCCAAACATAATGACCAGCAACAAGTAAAAGATATTCAAAAGGTACAACACGGGAGGAAAACTGGAAATATTCAAAAATAGACCCCAAACAGATCGACATCCCTTTTGCCTGGATTCTTTCTGTTCCAATCGGCAAAACGAACGCCTAGTGCTCCCAACGTGCGGCCGCATCTCAAACATTATGTCCGTGTTGGACTTAAAGCGAACAAAAAAAAGGCATTGCAACTTAAAAAACAAAAAAGGCGTTGCAAAATACTCCCTTCATCCCATAATATAAGAGCGTTTCTGACACTATCAGAAACCCTCTTATATTATGTGACGGAGGGAGCAGCTTATAAAACATAAATATATAACAGACTTAATTAAACAGACCACGATAGTCACGACTCGTACATAGTACTTAAGTTAAAACTTTAAAAAATACATAGATAATGGTGAGTGAATTGCAAAAAACCACCACATTTGAAGCTCAAGCATCAGATTGCCACCACATTTCTAGCGCGTCCCAAAAATCCACCACTTTTCTTGTAAATTTTCTCAATAAAAACAAATGACCGCTTTGCCGCAGTTAACCTGATTTCTGACAAGGCTGGCTGACCCGTCAGGTGCCATGTCGCACTAACCGGACGGCGCACGGGTTGACGGCCGTTAGGGCACGCGCGTGGTCAAAGCGGTCGCGGCTCCGTCTGCTTGGCCCATTCTCCCCTCTTTCCCCCGTCTCTCTCTCTGTCCTACGATGGCGGCGGCGGCTAAACCTAGCGGCGGCGGCGGCGAGTCAGCAGGAGGCGGAGGGGCTGGAGGCGATGGTGATGGGTTCTCGGAGGTAGACAACTAGCTCGACAGCAGCAGTTTGCCGACGCAGCGGGCTCCTTCACCGGAGCGATCCCCTTCGCCGCCGGAGTGGGACCTTGAGCGTCGTGCGGCGGCAGCCCTAGCACGCAAGATCAAGGCTTCCAGCGTGGGAGAAGGCCATCAGTGGGCTTTAGGGTTCGGCGGCGTGTGGTAAGATTTCTTCCTCGTCCACCCCCCTCCACCCCTCTCTTCCATTAACCGCATTCACTGGATTGTGATTTTAGGGCTACAAATAGTGCATCTTTGTGTTTGTTAATGGGCTATTAGATTTTAGGGCCGTTTCATTTTAGGGCTTTGTTTACTGGATTACTGAAGATTATTTTAGGGCCGTTTCATTTTAGGGCTGATATAGTTAATAACTTCTCTGTATAACATGTTACAGTAGGAATTATAGCTCTGGGTTTATGGATTTATGCATGAATGCTTTGTTTACTCCTTGTTAATTACACTTAAGTGTTGTCCTGTAAATTATGTGCAAGCTTTGATAGTGCTAATATCTTGTCTGAATAACGTGTTACATTATTAAAACTGAATCAATCAAGCACTAATTCTCCTCAAAAAAAATTCTCCTCAATTTTGTGTAGTTTGGATGATGAGATATGGGAAATAAGGTACCATTTTCAAGGGAAAGACAACTTGGAAAGGACCATTTCTCTGTTAGAAATCACTTATATTAACATGTTAGCACTGCTAGAGACTGAAGAGGGATATACTGAAGCTGACTACATGTTCTATATGAAAGAAGAGGGAAAGGGGGCAGCAGGGATGCAGGTTATTGACAGTGAAGAGAGTGTGGAGGAGATGCTAGACCATTATGCTGAGCAGAAGGTGCTCAACATAACTGTAATTAAGGCTAATGAGCCTAATTCAGGAGAGTTTAACAGGGCAAATATGGTGGAGGAACAAGTACCTATAAATAACGTGGGGGATTCCAACATTATTTCTATAGATGAGGCAGGAGTATTGTTCCCTATTTCTGTTGAAGACCCAGTTGAGGAGCTGTATGTTGTGCCTATTGCTGTTGTAGAGCCAGGTGAAGAGGCTGCTTACATTAATACACAATAGAGCATGACTTTGAGAAAAGCAAAGGGCAAAGAGAAATTACAGGAAGATGTTAGCCCCTCTGATGATGAAGGGCTTGTTGATTTGAAATGGTGTGAGGAGAAAGAGGAAGAGCATGACATAGGTAATGAGGAGGAAGATGAAATCATTGAGAAGTTGAAGCAGAAAAGGAAACAGAGAGAGGATCCTATGCATCACTTTGAAGGAGACACAGAAGTGGAAGAGATGTGTCCAGAGGCAGAGGACTCAGACACAGAACCTGAGACACCACTTCCTCAAACATTTAAAAAAGTAGGCAAAACAGGTCCCACTACAAGATCACACCATGAAGCTGACATTGAGGTAATTCCTGATTTCATTCCATCAGATGATTCAGCTTGTTTCCCTGGGGACTATGGCATTAGTGAATTAGATGATGAGTCAGGTCTGCCACTGCCTTGTGGAAGGAAGAGTCAAGCCAAGAGGGCCAGGACTAGGATCTGGTATGATGAGAGCAAGCCAGATGCTCATGACCAACTTTGCATGAGTATGTGCTTCACTGGTTCTATGCGCATGGGGGGCGTTGGACCCGAAGACAGGCGAAGTTTCGCGAAAGGCAAATCTAAAAGGAGCCGAACAAAAGATACTTGACGCAATAGAAGAAGCTCGAAGGGGGGTGTTCATGCCCAACAGAGAGAACGACGAGCTTACACGCGCCCTGGGAAATCCTGAACACCCGGGAAGAACACGAGGCAAGGGTGTTATTCCCTGGTATTAGGGCTTTTCAGAATGGAACGAGGACTACAAGACCCGTCCAAGAAGGAAGATGGAGGAGGAGAAGAAAAGGAAGCTGGAGGACGAGCAGAGGAAGTAGGACGCAGAACGCCTTCAAGGCCTAGAAGCAAGGCACGCGGACATGGCACTCAAATTCCAGTAGCAGCAGCAGCAGATCGACTCACTTAGCCAGGAAAGGGGGTCTCAGCAGCGGCAGCAGCAAGCGGATGATCGTCCAGCATTGGATAGAACCGTCCCATCCATGCCGAGAAGCAGCGTTGGTTCTGCCCCGGGCGACACACTGCTGGATACATACCCTGTGGATGACATCATAGAGAACACTAACTGTGAGCTACACTCCAAAATGAAGAACATATCCATGAAGGTGGTGGACGGCGTTGATTTTACAATTACCCCCGAAGCAACCTTCCATTGCATCCCGATTCCAGGGGGCTATGCTCGTGTCTTGGTTGATGAAGTGGTGGACCCATATTCGGGGCTACAGCTTGACATTCCTGGAGGTGAAGACGAGCGCACACTGGGAGAGGCCATACATCGTATCATCCTACGAAGAAAGGATTGCATCATCTTTCGAAGTCCACCGACACCGCGTCGTCTGCCGACTCCTCCTCGAAGTCTGCCACCGAGTCAACAGACTCTCGCTCCTCAAGGTCCACGAACGCGTGAGCCGACTCCTCCTCGAAGTCCACCACCTCCTCCAAGTCCCCGAACGCGTGAGCTGACTCCTCCGGTTTCAAGTCCAGCACAGCATCATGCCACTTCTCCGGTTTCAAGTCCGGCGCCGTGTCAGGCCACACCTCCTATTTCAAGTCCGGCACATCTTCAGGCCACTTCTCCTGCACCAACTCAGCCACGTCAGCCATCTCCGCCGTCTCAGCAATCGCGGAAGAGACACGCCGCAGCTATGGTGCGTAGCGGTACGAGTCGAGGTAGTTCAGGAAGTACAAGAGGAGACAAGCGATATAAATATGGTCCAAGCCTCGCTCCTCTTCCTTAGAGGCCTTACGACATGACTAAGGAGCAAAACGCAGCCATAGTGTAGGCCCAAGTGGACGCCCATTTTGGACCAAAACCGGCACCGCCGCCAAAGGAGAAAGTGTTTGAGAAAACAATTGACCACTTCATTCGTATGGCTAGAGAACCAGCTCCCAAGCCTGTTGACTCGGACTATGAGCGCCAAATCAGGAAACTACATCGAGAACGACTAAAGAAGGAAGCGAGCTCGAGCTCGAGCCAACAAGCAGCGGGCAAAAAATGCGGGAAAACCGTTCCCCAACTGGGAGAACGGGCGGCGCAATCGATCCCCCCGCTTGTTGTGCCAACAACACATGAGAGGAGGCCGCGCGCCCAATATTATTGTGGGCAAACCGTTAAAGTTCCCCAGCTAGGCGATGTGGTAATAACGGAGGAGCATATGATGCAGGCTGAAATGCTCAAGACCTCTGTTGGACAACTCCCCGAAATTGAGCCCATGTCTCCGCTTAGAGAGGCGGAAATAAAACGGAAATATGTCCGGGGCCAACCTTTGGTCGAGCCAGACAAGGTCAAGAACCTCCCAACGAGAATGTATGAATTGCATCAATGGTACATGAACATTACCAAGATTTCCAATTGAGAGTCCCTCATGGTGAATGTCAAGAAGGAGCGTTACTACGATGAGAAAGCTCTGTGCGTTGAGTATTCAGAACTATTTTAGTTATACAATCAAGACGCACTCGACAAATCTACCGTCAGTTGCTATTGTCTGTAAGTGATTTATTTCTATAATTTTTGATCAATCATTACATGTAATTATCCTCACTCTATATTCTTTTCTGTGTTATTATATGCAGGATGAAGATGTATGAAATGAAAAAATCTGGACGCTATGGCATTGGGTTCATTGACCCAAATACCATTAATGAATACACATGGAATCTTTCAACTTCTCAAGCAAGTGTAGAGGAAAGCATGCTAGAGTTCTTGAAGCGCCTCAATACCAATGAAGATATACTACTTCCTTACAACTTCCTATGAGTTAATACAAATTCTATTTTTGCTTACTAGCTAGCTAGATGTTAATAATTAAGTGTATACGGTTTACGATAGTTGATTAATTTTATGCACATGCCCACTTAATTAAGACATGCAAACGTGTGCGCATGCAGTTTCCACTGGATCTTGTTAGACATTAAAGTTGACAATGCAACAATTGAAGTACTGGACTCACTACTTAAAGAAGATAAAGACTACACCATCATGAAGGGGATAGTCAACAGGTAACTTCAATCATTATTAACTATATCTCGGCCTATTATTAGTTCGTCATTTCCTGATATGAACTATTTAATAACCCCTTTATTAATTTTCTTTGCCAGCGGGCAGGGCTTGGGCAAAGTTCATCAAGGTGACTCCAAGCAAATGGCCAAAAAAGTTGTTTTGGCATCGACCAAAGGTAAGTAATTAAGTAGTACTAGCTAGCTACCATCTCTTTAATTCTTGTTTCAATACTATTAATTAATTATCATGCTTGATTAATCATTATCTAATTCAATTCCATTCTAGGCACTAAAGCAGGCACCGGGGAATGATTTGTGTGCATTCTATGTTTGCGAGAACATTCGCATGATGACGTCCGAAAGAGCAGATCTCAAAGACAGGACTGGGTACGTTTGTTAGAACACTATTCACACATTATCGATATCTTGTAACACAACTAATACAAATGCATATTGATCTCCTTCTTAACAGTTCAGAGAGGTGCGGGATAAGCTCCTACCAGCGGACCGCATACTAGCACTTCAAGAGGAAATAGCCGGATTTTTGCTCGACCATGTCATAGATCCCAAAGGAGGATACTATTACCCGCTACCGCCCCCATTAACCACTTGTTATCGTGCTCTGGAGGCACCAAGGCAACATGTAAGAGAAATTGTATATGTATATACATGTGTATGTGTGAATAGTTAATGGTGTTGGCTGTGAGACATTCGAATGCGGTTCTACGTACGAGAAAATCTATTTATATATATGCATAATGTGTACAATTTATAGTATCGTGAAATACCAGCAAATAAAAAAGAATTAAATGGAAAATAAAGCTAAATTGAAAACACAAAATTAAAGCAAAAATTGAAAAAAAAAACCCAAACATTTAGTACCGGTTGGTGTTACCAACCGGTACTAATGTCCTACACGCACCCGGGCCTGGCTCGTGCCACGTGGTGGCTCTTTAGCGCCGGTTCGTGACGAACCGGTACTAAAGGGGGGGACCTTTAGTCCCCACTCTTTAGTGCCGGTTGGCGAACCGGCAATAAAGGCCGTGACGAACCGGCACTAAAGGCCGGTTCTGCACTAGTGCTACGATGACTTTGTAAATCTCAAGATGATATGCAAGACATCATTTATTAAGATGTAGATTCATTTTGCCTTGAGATGCGTTATGTTTTTTTCCGAACATATGCATGTACATCATAGTGGGTAGTGTCATAGTTGTAGTAACATAGACACCCTCATTCATTATCTAGTACAATCATATTTTATTGGGAAGCGCTATGTGATGGTAACGGCTGGTCGTAATGGGAGTATCATAAGTGGTATCATGTATGTCAACTAGGCTTTTTAGATGATGTGGCACACAATTAAATGAGAAAAGAAAGGATGTGGTATCGTATCATGATAACGTATCATATTAAATATTGTATTATTTTGTGTCATGCATGACAATTAATAAGACATCCTAAGATACTAATTTATTATGATAGTAAACATTACGGAAGTAGTATCATGCACTAGTATCATATGCATGATACTAGTATATGATACTCCCCATTACGACCGGTCTTATGTTACTCTATTTGTATCTCTCATCTTTAATTGATTGCCACATCACCTATTTTACTTATGTGGCATGCATATTTCTACCTATATTACTCCCACTATGACTAGTCCAAAGACCATGTCGTTGCTTCGTCCCGAGAGGCGGGACATATTCCACCAGCGAAGATGTTGGAGGGTGGTCAAAGTTGTCCAAGTGTACCAATAGTTCACGGTGGCGTCGCATTGCCAAATCGCCGTGACTTTCGTCCCCCTTTGGGCCTTTCGTGTGGAAAACTTTCGTGCAAATGTACACCGCTGTGTGTAGTTGAGAGAATCACCGTGGGTTTGAGTGGGCTACTGCGATCCAATCCGGCGGTTCTGAATTGGGAGGCCATGGAGAATGGACCGTAAGGATTGACAGAAAAAAAGAACAATTAATATATTCAAAATAAAAAAAAAGGACCATGATTTTTTTTGGAAAATTTGAAATTAGAAGATAAACTGTTATGAAAACTTGACCGACAACAAATAAAGTAGATTTTAAGAGTTTAAAACATCAAGGGAATTTTTGACGAACAATTATATATTCAAATATGAGGATTTCAAAATTTTAAAACAGATTATTGGAAAATGCCCAAAAATAACATATAAAGCAACGAAAGAAGTTTCAAAAGAATCTCGATTGTTCTACTTCAAGAATGTCACAATTTTGTGAGATTTTTTCTCTCGATGTTATCAGAGGTGGAAATTGATCGGATGTCGATCGGATAGTGGTCTTCCCACTTTCATTTTCATATTTTTCAAAACAAATACAAATGTGAATACGGATATTGTCAGATACGAATGCGGAGAGGATGTTACCTAAATATGGATACAAATTGGATTTTTACTCAATTCGAAATGGTTACAAATAATAGCGACATATTAATTGAAATCCTATAAGAAAATAATTTAATAGATATGTGGCACAAAATAATCAACTTACGACAGGCAATAAGTCAATGACAAGACAAGTTCATCAATAAACACTACTCCCTCCGTCCCATACACTAGTAGAAAAAGGATCTAATGTGAAACTCATTAGTCCCGGTTTGCAATTGAACCGGCACTAATGTGACCATTAGTGCCGGTTCCAACGGCCAGGCGGGCGGCGCTCATTAGTACCAGTTCGTGGCGAACCTTTAGTACCGGTTCGTGCCACGAACCGGTACTAAAGAGGTGTTGGCATTTAGTACGGGTTGGTGGCTCCAACCGATACTAAAGGTGGGGTCTTTAGTACCGGTTGGAGCCACCAACCGGTACTAAAGGTGGTGGCCTTTAGTACGGGTTGGTGGCTCCAACCGGTATTAAAGACCCCCCCCTTTAGTACCGGTTGGAGCCACCAACCGGTACTAAAGGTGGTGCGCTGCCACCCGCAGTGCACAATGTTTAGTCCCACCTCGCTAGTTGAGAGGAGCGCGCACCGGTTTATAAGCCCCGCCGCGGCTACCGTGTTGAGCTCCTCTCTATGCAGGCCTTTGTGGGCCTATTGCAAGTCTTCTGCCCTGTGGGGCCTACTGGGCCGTACGGGCCTACATCCTGGCCCAACTAGAGATTGGGTTAGTCGTATGCAGGCCGTGCCGGCCCAGTAGTCGGGCTGTTTTTGCTTTATTTCAAAAAGAAAAATCCTTACCAACCGGGACTAAAGGTCCCCCAGACCACGGCGTGTCTCGTGCCACGTGGTGGGCCTTTAGTCCCGGTTCGTGTTGAACCGGGACTAAAGGGGGGACTAAAAGTATTAAAGGTCCTTACGAACCGGTACTAAAAGTCGTGTTTCTACTAGTGATAATATAAGACGTCATTATATACAATATGCTCACATATTATATATAATGACGTCTTATATTATGTGATGGAGGGAGTACTATAACACATGAAACTTTCCAATTTTAACCGTACAAAAAGTAAAATTGATCAGTTTTTAGGCTTTTATGTTAGATAATTGGCATATTGGCCCAGTTTGTTTGTACGAGGTGGCCCCAAAATTTCTTAAATTAGCTCTCATATTTTTATTCGATACAGATATATCCATTTTCATAGCCATATTTGTGTCAAAATCTTGTACCATATTTGTATTTGTATTTGTAAAATAAATTTGGATACCTTGCGTTTCCATTTCCATTTTAGTTCGGATACGGATGTTTCGGGTACGAATAGGCATTCTCTCGTATACGAATGTCGGATAATTCAGATTATCCGCCCCCGCTTTCCACCCCACGTTATCACATCGCGGTTCATGACAAGATGGTAATATGAGCTACGGTTCATATTAGCTAAAACATCATATGTGGTTAGTGACTGAGGGTGTCACCATGGTCTACCCACAGTAGCAAGTTCTTGTGATCTATTGTTGCAGAAATCATAAGGACTATGTCTGCATCACATGTCAATAGCTTCAGGCCATCACAAACAGACTTCCTAGGTTGGCACCAATAGACATCTATCTTGGACATTGATATGCCATATCCCAGTTGGAGAAGGAAGTCATCGACCTAGAGAAATTGACCAAGTGTCACTCTGACAATTATCAAATCAATCCTCTTTGTGATTCATGTATGTCATGTTGCTACCAGTGCCACAAAAGAAACCCTTCTGATGGATGAACAGTGAACAGACCATCAAATAGTAGTGCATTGTCAAAATAGCAGAAATTCAGTTAAACTACAACACTTGTGCACAACGATTTAGTGAAATGTACTACAGTTACTGTGGCAGTCATTCAACATTTAACTTAAGCAAGTTTTGTAGTTCACTGAAGTACTGACGCTGTCACAAATATTCAGTCCACTGTAGTGCAGAAAATTCAGTGCACACATTCAGTTAACTACACAAGAAGAGTGTCACAAAAATTCAGTTAGCACACTACACAAAAATCCAGTTAACCAACATTTCAAAAAAATCAGTTTCAGCACACTACAATCTTCTCATAAAACATGACTTACAAGACTACTAAACAAATATGAGAACTAATATCGCCTAATTTGTTGTCCACATGCCTTTGATCAATGACTTTCACACATAACGTTGCCTCCTTGAAATAGCTGTAAAACAAGTTCCCTCCTTGAAAATGCCCAAATAAACCCTAGCACGATTCGGGATGCATAGGGACCAATGCCGTCCAGAATTGATCCACACACATATCTCACACAAAAACATGGATTAAAGATGTAAATCAAGCGCGGGAAAGGATGATTCTGTCTCTGGTTAACCCTACCTGACACATACATGAGAGAGGACCAAAAAAATCAAGATGGGGGGAGATAGTGATGCATTGACTAACCATACGAAGGCGATGCTTCGCTAGGAAGTCGATGCCGTAGGTCGTACACCGCCTCCGACGTAGATCATTGTGCCGCACAACCCCTATCGCTGCCTGGGAATGATCCGCAAAGAGAGAGAAATGAGAGGGATACGAAGCGGTGGGGACTGAGAGTGAAGAGGCAATGCCTTTTGGTACGTAGGCACAAAAGTGAAGGGGTCGCCTCTTCCTGTCATTCGAAGTTTTTTTTCACAACATTAAATTAAAGGCAAGGGGTTTTCTAAAAAAAATCTGCCATGCGAGGCTCACCCAGCGCCTCCCCCGCTACCACTCGCTGACCGTGAGCCAACGTCATGCTGGCGCGCCACATGAGCAGACTATACGGCCGGATACAGGAGGAGGCACCGTATTCACATGCGAGGTCATATTCAAACTCTAGTTTTATGTATTTTACAAGTATCATGATCATTTCTCCCAGGTCATGGGAAGAGGGAACACGAGCAACGTTGACTTTAACTGGGATGAGCTCAACATCCAGCCCCTTGATCTTCAAGAGCTGGCTGACTCCATCCCTGAGGATGAGGTGTGGGCGGCAATTAAGGAGATGCCTAGTGACCAGGCCCCCGGCCCAGACGGGTTCACATGCATTTTCTTCAAGAAGTATTGGGGATTTATCAAGTATGATATCATGTGGGTTATCTAGCGGTTCGATTCCCTCCACATGTCCAACCTCCAATGGCTCAACTCCACCAATGTTGTGCTCTTGCCCAAGAAGAAGGGGGCATAAGGCATCGCCGATTATAGGCCAATTAGTCTAATTCACGCCATCGCCAAGATCATTGCCAATATCCAATCCTTGCGTCTGGCACCCCACATGGATGCTTTTGTCTCCAACACGCAATGTGTTTTCATAAAGCGGAGGAACATTCATGACAAGTTCATGTACATTTCGCAATTTTGCTCGCCAGCTCCATAAGTGCAAGACCCCCGCGCTTCTCTTCAAGCTTGACATTGTAAAAGCATTTGATTCCATCAAGTGGGAATACATCCTCGACCTTGTGCAAATTTTGGGATTGGATTGGATTGCTGCACTCTTTCCTCTTCTTCTTCAGTATTTCTTCTCAAGGATTGCCCACCCCCCCTATCAAGCATGGTCGCGGGTTGCGACAATGGTACCCCCTCTCCCCGCTATGTTTTGTCATGGCGATTGACCCTCTTCACCAAATCCTTGACCTTGCAACTCAAAAAGACATTATCACAAGATCCGTGGGCATGGTGCCTTGGTGAGAACTTCCCTCTATGCGGACGACGCAACCTTTTTTATGGCTCCAATCAAGGGGGACATTGACAACCTCTTGACCATCTTAAGGGGTTTCAGTGACGTGACCGACCTTTGCACTAATTTCCATAAAAAGCGTTGTCATGCCCATTCGATGCAATCAACTTGATTTGGGGCATATCCTACACAACATCCCGACAACCAGAGCTTCCTTCCATGTGAAATGGGCCTCCCTCTTTTGATTTGGCAACTGAGGAAGGTTGACTTCCAATATCTGGAAGATAAAGCGGCCGGGAAGTTGGTAACTTGGGAGGGGCAGCACATCACCACCATTGGGCACACAACCCTCGTCAAATCGGTCATTACCTCTCAAACGGTCTACTCCATCACGCCCCTAATTGTACCACAAGGATCTCTTAACAACCTCAACAAGATCGAGAGGGCTTTCCTTTGGTCCAGTAAGGACAAGACATCCGGAGCTAAATGCAAGGTTAATTGGGAGGTGGTTTGTCGCCCCTCGGAGTAGGGGGCCTCAGGGTCCTATACACCAACAAGTTTGCTCATGCTCTCCGGCTGAGATGGCCTGGTACGAACGGAAGGATGCCCACGAGCTTTGGATGGGATTGGGTAAACAATGTGAAGAGGACCTTAATTTTTCTATGCCTCCACAACTATCATTGTTGGCAATGGTGCCAGGATGCCTTTTTGGGACTCCCCTTGGCTGCTCGGCCACAAACCCAAGGATATTGCTCTTCTCATTTTTTGAGGCATCGAGGAGGAAGAGCTGGAAAGTGCGTGAGGCTCTAAATGGGAATGCTTGGATGCTCAAGCTCAACCGCAACATCGTCATCTCTGGAGACCACTTTCGGGAATTCTTCACCTTGTGGATGCTTTTGCGTGATTTCCACCTTGTCGAGGACACCGAAGATGACGTTGTTTGGAAGCACTCCACGGATGGGATCTACTCAACGGCCACCGCGTTCAAGGCGCAATTTCTTGGCTTTACGCTTTCATCCATGGACTCCATGGTTTGGAAAGCATGGCCCCTCCAAAGGTTAAATACTTCTCTTAGCTGGCTTTGCAAGATCGTATTTGGATCACTGATCGGTTGGAGAAACGTAGCTGGGCCAATTGTGGGGTTTGCTCTCTTTGCAAAAAGGAACAAGAAACAGACGCCCACCTATTCTTCAAGTGTCCTTACACCATTAGGCTTTGGAGTTCGGTCATTGAAAAGTTTGATCTTGCCCACATGGACACCTCCACGTGACGCTTAGAGGAATCCGTCAAAGATTGGCGGGAGAAGCGAACCGACATGTCAAACCCTAGTAGACGTGCGATGCCTCCCTCATCATGCTCGTCTCTTCGACAGTTTGGAACAAAAGAAACTCTTGTGTTTTCCGCCACAAGAGTGCGCCGCTGCCAATTCTTTTAAAGGTTGTTGTTGATGAGGCTAAGCTTTGGGTTGCTGCGGGTGCTAGGAATCTAGGGCATATTGTAATGCGAGAATAATCAGATGCCGTATCCCTGGGTACTTGCAAAACTGCATTATCCCTTATTTGTAAACAGAGACAAATCTTTTGCCTCTGTTTTGAAAAAAAAAATATTTTACAGATATATAAGAGTCAAAGTGACCGTTCTAACACAAGTTTACCCGCTCTCCGCTTCCTGAAAGAAAGCGAAGAAACGAGGGTCGTGCCCAATAGAGCGAAGACGGTGGACGGGGTGCTGGAAACGGCACACATATGGCATCGATGTCGACGGCGCGCTTCCCGGATCCCGCGCTGCGCCTCGGGATGCCAGTCCACGCGCACCAACTTCGCCGCGCCCGTTCGCTCCCCGGTACCGCCTTCTTCCCCCACTCGTCGCTCTGCCTCCTGCGCGCAGTACCGCTAAGGCGGCGTCGCCGTCGCCAGCAGGCTGTTCGACGCAATGCCTGAAAAGAACGTCGTCCCCCGGAACACTCTGTTCGGTCGGCACGTCAAGACCGAGCGACTGGGCGTCCCAGCGAAGCTCTGTAGGTGTTCGTGCGCATGCTGGAGGATGGCATCAGGCCTACGCCGGCCAGCTTCGAGCTTCGAAGAACCTGCTGGCTGCTGCTAGGAAGGACGTCGAGATTTGGAACCTCCTCGCAGTGCTTTGGGTGGTCTAGCATGGCAAGGCCCGAAACAAAGTGGTCTTGGCGGCGTTCGCCTTCCGTTGCGTTGCGTCAGATCGCCGAGCTCCATCGTGAGCACGTCAACCTCTGGATTTTGCTACTTCCTCCCGCATCGGCTGATGCGATGTGAGTGTGGAATATTCTTTTACTTCCTCTGTCCCATAATGTAAAACGTTTTTTTGACTCTAGTGTAGTGTCAAAAAATGTCTTACATTATGGGACGGAGGGAGTAGTTTGTTTGCTCCGTCCCCTAAACACGCCCCCCTGTCTAAAGCTCCTATTAATTTAATTTAATTTGAATTTTTTTATAACAGGTGAGCCCCCTCAGCCCTGGTGCGATTCCGCGTGTGGAAAGTCTGGAAGATAATCGATTTGCGGTGCCTCTTGACCACCCACCCCTCACTAACATAGCCCAGCCCCCGCCAACCCACTGGTTACGTTTATCAGCCTGCTTCTTCGTCTCCGTGCTCAACCACATCTCGGCTCCAAATAAGCCGATCCACCTACCACCGATGCCAGTTTCAGCACTCCGAGTTTCACCATTTTCATCATAACTTCCACATCCGGAGTCCGATTTTCGCGTTCTTTAGCTCATTGAGAAGCTATTGACATCCCCCATCCACTTAGATAGGCTACAACATCATTGGACACCATCTAATTTTCCGAACATTGGCATCTTTGCCTATGGCTTTCACCACATCATCCGCTATACCACCTCCGCTTTCCGCTACCACCATTGTTGCTTTTGGTCTTTGAGAATTTGAGTTGTGGTTCCTGTGTCCTATTGTGTTTCGGCTATATAGGTACGGTTCGACGTCAACATCACCACCGCTCATCTTCGCCAAGGACTCATCATCGCCAAGGACGGTAACCTCGACGACATCTTTGTTATCCCATGTCATTGCATTGATAACCACATAGCCTTACTTTTGCGTTGCTTACCCATCGAGACTAGCCATTGAGTATTGCCGGCAACGTGACTTGTGCACATTAGTGATCATACTCCATATCATACATACCATACCATCGTGGTGCATATCTTGGCATCAACTTTTGTGTCACAAAGTTGTCATTGCATACAAATTGCTATCTTGGTTCGTGAAGTTTTGAATGAGAAAAGAGCTCAAATGAGAAAGAGCCAATCAAGCTTTTAAGCAAAAGAGAAAGATAAGCAAAGAGTTTATAAGCAAGAACCATATCATCATACTACATTAAGATTGTCATACGCGATCATCTTGGATCATAGCATCGAAATACCATACATATAGCATATTTGGGATAGAGGTCGTTGCATTTTTGACTGGTAGGTTGTGTACAAGTTCCGTATCCGCCTATTGTGCAATCGTGCCAGCGTCTCTTGTGTATTGTGCAACAAGAGCATTTTCGTGGATTCCACATTTTGGCTCAATTTTGGTTTGCACAATCCCATCTATCTATTTGCATGTGTGTTTCCGTGTACCACTACTTGCTTGGTCTACTTGTTGCATTTGCAAATTTGCGAATCTTTTTCAACATCTTTGAGTCAAACTAACAATTGCATCAAATTTTGCGCCACAATCCTAACCAAGCTCCACCATAAGCTTTTACTTGTGTAGGTGTGAGAACCGACAAGAATTGGTACCAATAGTGCTATTTCATTGTCCGCATTTGAGTGAACTTGATTCATCTTCAACATCGGTCAAGGTACATTTGGTATACGTTCTTCTCCTTCTACCACTTACATTTTGTTTGGAATGATGGATAGGCCAAGTTCTTCTATCAATCCACCCCTCATCAAGAACGGCGACGACATGTCATCATTTGTCACCAAGAACCACCTCTTTGGTGCTCAATGGGCGTTGCATCAAGAGCAACAAGTAATGAGCGACCGCATCGACAACCTCGCCACCGACTTGCGACTCTCCGAGCAACATACAAGAGACTACTTTGACAACAAGTTCGACGCTCACAAGCAAGAGAACGATGCAAGGATGGACGAGATCCACGCCTTGATGGGGAACCGCCATCCTTCCACTTCTTCATCCTCAAGACGGAGCAGCTCAAGTCGACACTCCGACAACACCTTCTCCGGCTCAAGTACACCGACATCGAACACTCTTCGCCGAGCCGCACGTCAAGACCGTCATGCATCTCACAATCCGCTACATGACAAGTATTCACAAGATCAAGTCGACGAGCAAGAACTTCGTCCTCCACCACATCAAGTTGCGTTTTCTCAGGCTCAAGAACGACAACATCAACATCGCCAAGAGGAAGAACGAGCGCGTCTACACCAAGAGGAACAAGACGCCGAGGATCAACGTCTTCAACAACAACAACGTGAAGCACAAGCTCTTGAGGCGCAACGTGCCCTTCAAGAATCAAGTCGAGCCATCGCCAACCGCAATCGCGAGCGGCGCAATCAAGAGGAAGCACTTCGAGAAGAAATCCTAGAGCGGAACTACCAACCGCGAGTGCAACGTCAAGTTCCTCAAGCTCCTCTTCAAGCTCGACAAGCTCCTCCACAACCTCAAGTTCAACAAGAGCAAGTTGATCATGGACTTCCTCCGCGCCAAGAGCAACATGAGGATGATTACCCTCCACGTTAAGGGCGTCATCATAACCATCGCCAACAACACAATGAAGAGCAACGCTATGGCAAGCTGAAATTTACCATGCCCAAGTTCAATGGAAGCAATGATCCCGAAGAATACCTTTCATGGGCATTGAAAGTCGACAAATTTTTTTGTTTGCACAACTATGAGGAAGAGAAGAAGATTGCTATGGCTTCACTTGAGTTCCAAGACTATGTGCTCATATGGTGGGAACAAATCCTTGAGCGACGCCAAGCAAGAGGTGAACCACCAATCACCACTTGGGCTCAAATGAAGGATGTCATGCGAGCATGTTTTGTGCCCACCTACTACAACCGCGATCTCTTCAAGAAACTCCAACTCCTCAAGCAAGGAACGAAGAGTGTTGAAGAATACTACAAGGAAATGGAGATAGCCATGATTCGAGCCAATGTAACGGAAGATGATGAGCAAACGATGGCACGCTTCTTGAATGGTCTCAATCATCCTATCAAGAAGATTGCCGACTTCCAACCCTACTCCAACCTCATTGAGCTCGTGCATCAAGCTACCAAGGCCGAACGTCAAGTGCAAGATGAATTCAAGTATGCCAAGTACTCATCCAAGACCTAAAGCTTCTCCAACACCCAAGCTTCAACGACTCCAACTTCTACTTCAACCAAGCCATCTCCAAGCAACGACGACAAGTCAAGTTACAAGAAAACTTCGAAAAACTCAAGTCGTCCTCCTCCTACTACAAGCAACTTCAAGCCGCGTGCTTCATCATCTACTCCGACCGATGAGACCGTCAAGACAAGCTCCTTCAAGTGTTTCACTTGCGGCGGCCGAGGCGACAAGTCCTTCCAATGCACAAACAAGTGCACCATGATCCTCAACGACGATGGTACATATGACTCCATGAGTGACGAGGAGATGTAAGCCCTTGAGAAAGTGGCCATGCACCGGCGAGTGAATGAGGATGAATATGATCAAGTCTTTTGTGATGAGGATTCGAGCCCCCCGCTCTCGTTGTCTCCAAGGTCTTGACTCTTCAACATCAACAAGAAGAAGACCAAAGATGCCACATCTTCCACACAAAGGCCGGCATCAATGGAAGGTCCGTCATGGTCATCATCGATGGAGGTAGTTGTCACAATTTGGCTAGTGAAGAACTTTGCACCAAGCTTCAATTGGTCAAGAGGAAGCACTCGCACCCCTACAAAGTCCAATGGCTAAGTGACTCCGGCACTATCTGCGTTGAGCATACGGTCCAAGTCTCCTTCAAAATTGGTGCATACGAGGACACTTTGGAGTGTGATGTCTTCCCGATGTCCGTTTGCCACCTCCTTCTTGGTCGACCATGGCAATTCGACCGTGGTGTCATCCACAACGGGTGTACCAATCACTATAGCTTCAAGATGAAAGGGAAGGAGTATGTGCTACGACCTATGTCTCCTAGTCAAGTGATAGCCGACAAGCAAGCCACCCATCGTGGAGAGAAGAGTGAGAAAGTGATCCACCAAAAAGTGAGTGAGAGCCACAAGCCAAACTTGAGCGCCTCTTCGCCTAGAGAGAAAAACCTAGTCCTATTTGCCACCAAAAGTGAGATGAGAGAAGTGTGTGAGAACCCATCGAGTGTTATGCACTTTGTCCTTGTGTGCAAGGATGGAGACCCAAAGACTAACACCTCTCACGATCTACCTTTAGTGTTTCAATCTCTTTTGCAGGAATTCCAAGATGTTTTCCCCGATGAGCTACCTCCGGGTCTACCTCCTCTATGAGGCATTGAGCATCGAATCGACCTCATCCCCGGAGCGCCCCTACCAAACAAAGCTCCATACCGCGTCAACCCCGAAGAAACTAAGGAGATCCAACGGCAAGTACAACAACTCATCGACAACGGTCATGTACGTGAAAGCTTAAGCCCTTGTGCCGTTCCGGTTATACTTTTCCCTAAACAAGATGGAAGTTATCGCATGTGTTCCGATTGTAGACCCATTAATTCTATCACCGTTCGCTATAGGCATCCCATTCCTCGCCTAGATGATATGCTTGATGAACTTAGTGGTGCCACCATTTTCTCAAAAATTGATCTTAAAAGTGGTTATTATCAAATCCGCATACAAGAGGGTGATGAATGGAAAACCGCTTTCAAAACCAAATTTGGCTTGTACGAGTGATTGGTCATGCCTATGGGTTTGTCGGAAGCTCCCGGTACTTTCATGCATCTTATGCATTTTGTGCTTCGACCTTATATTGGAGTCTTTGTTGTCGTTTACTTTGATGATATTCTTGTGTTTAGCAAATCTATGAAAGACCATCTTAATCATGTTAGGGCTGTTTTGCAAACCCTCCGCAAGGAACGCCTTTATGCCAACATGAAAAAGTGTACGTTTGGTGTTGACAAACTTGTCTTCTTGGGTTTTGTTGTCTCTTCCAAGGGTGTCCATGTTGATGAATCTAAGATTGAAGCTATTAAAACTTGGCCCCAACCCACCAATTTGCAACAAGTGCATAGCTTTCTTGGTCTTGTAGGTTTTTATCGTTGCTTTGTGAAAGACTTTAGCACTATTGCCGCTTCTTTGCATGCTTTGAGTAAGAAGAATGCTCCTTTTTTTCGGGGATCTTTGCAATCCACCGCTTTTGATGAGCTCAAGTCTTTGCTTACTCATGCTCTGATTCTTGCTTTGCCCAGCTTTGACAAAACTTTTGAGGTTCATTGTGATGCAAGTGGTACCGGAATTGGCAGAGTTTTGATGCAAGAAAAATGAGCCATTGCTTATTTTAGTGAAAAACTCTCCGGTGCTCAACTTAACTATCCCATCTATGACAAAGAGTTGTTTGCTTTAGTGCGTGTGCTACATGTTTGGGAACATTACCTTAGACCTCATGAGTTTGTCATCCATACCGATCATGAAACGCTTAAGTACTTAAAAGGCCAAACTAAGTTGAACAAGCGTCACGCCAAATGGAGTGAATTTATTGAATCTTTCCCCTATGTGATCAAGTACATTAAGGGTAAGGAAAATGTAGTTGCAGATGCACTCTCACGCATATGCACACTTGTCACTACACTTGAGTTGAATGTTATTGGCTTTGAGCACATAAAAGACTTGTATGCGAATGATCCTTTCTTTGCCACTCCTTATGCTAAGTGTTTGACGCATACATCTTGGGAACGACATTACATCAAAGATTATCTTATGAGAGCTAACAAACTTTGCATTCCCGAGTCTTCTCTTCGTTTGCTCCTTTTGCAAGAGGCTCATGGAGGCGGACTCATGGGACATTTTGGTTGTGACAAGACATTCGCCATGCTCTCCAAGAACTACTTTTGGCCCAAGATGTTCCGTGGCATCTCACGCTTCACCAATCGATGCTCTACATGTCGCAAAGCTAAGTCTAAAGCTCAATCCCATGGTATTTACATGCCTCTTCCTATTCCTTATCAACCTTGGGAAGACATTAGCATGGATTTTGTACTTGGTTTGCCTAGAACTCAAAATGGAAAGGATTCAGTGTTTATTGTTGTGGACCGATTTTCTAAGATGGCATATTTCATTCCTTGCAACAAGATAGACGATGCTTCACACGTTGCAAATCTCTTTTGTAGGGAAATCTTGCATCTCCATGGCATACCAAAGACAATCGTCTCCGACCGTGACGTCAAGTTCTTGAGTTACTTTTGGAAGACGCTATGTGCCAGGCTCGGAATCAAGCTCTTGTTCTCATCCGCATACCATCCTCAAACCGACGGCCAAACGGAGGTGACGAACCGGACGCTCTCCACTTTACTTCGCGTGTTGGTCAAGAAGAACATCAAGGAGTGGGAGGCATGTCTACCCATCGCCGAGTACACCTACAACCATGCAAGACATCCGACTACCGGCAAGTCCCCCTTCGAGGTCGTCTACGGCTTCAACCCGTTGTCCCCATTGGACATCCTACCTCTTCCTCTACAAGAGCGTACCAACATGGATGCGAGTGCACGGGCAAGCTACATCAAGAAGATGCACGAAGATACAAGGCACACCATCGAGCACCAAGTACAACGACTAGCGACCAAGCTCAACATCAACAAGCAACCCATGATCTTCAACATAGGCGATCTCGTGTGGCTACACCTTCGCAAGGACCGCTTCCCCAACGAACGCAAGTCCAAAGTTCTCCCTCAAGCTGATGGACCCTTCAAGGTGCTAGCACGCTACAACAACAACGCTTACAAGATCGACCTCCCACGCGACAAATACTCCGTGAGCGACATCTTCAACATCCAAGATCTCTCCCCGTACCATGGTGATGAGGATTTCGATCTGAGGTCGGATCTTTCCCAAGGGAGGGGAGATGATGCGGAGCATCCTTAGATCATCCCCATGGACACTACTTCAACTACACAAGCTCCAAGTGGACCCATGACAAGAGCTCGAGCACGTGCTATCCAATCCGAGGTTAACTCTCTTCTTGTTGAACTTCCCTTTGACCCACTTGAGACATGGCTACTACCTCAAACGGAGATGCTTTGTGTGCTTAGGTACCAAGGAACCAACCTAGAAGAAGCTACGGTACAAGATGGACATCAAGAGCAAGAGGAGAAGCTACCCAGCCTGGAACGGGCGGTACTACTGCCCAGGCCAAGCGGTACTGCCGCTGAACCCAGCCAAGCGGCACTACCGCCCTACATCCGCCCTTCTTCCGCCGAACCCGACAAACTCCTGTGTCCGAATGGCTCCAGAGCGGCACTACCGCCCCTTCAGAGCGGTACTACCGCTGAAGCTCCATAAGCGGTACTACCGCCCGAGGGTCCGGTACTACCGCCCTGCCTGTGTGCAGCGTATCCGGGCCGAGACCCATGTACTCATTTCGCCCCTCTTTTACCCCTTCGAAGGCTTAGACTATAAATAGACCTTCCCCTCGTCCTTTCTAGGGTTAGCATTGGTTTAGCTCATTTGAGATAGAACATTTCTCATCCGTACCGGATCTACTCCTCGTGAGAGACCGTACCTCTTTGGAGAAGATCCATTCGGATTCAAGGCCTCCATCCGGAGAAGACAATCAAGACCTCCTCATGGAGAAGAACGGTTACTCTTGTAGCGTCCCTTGCTGACTTTGGATCTCGTGTTACTTTGTGCCTCAATGATCTAGCACTTGTGTGATCATATTCGTGTCGGTTGAGTGTTCCTCTTGTCTTCCCCTCGTGATTTCCCTGTGTTCTTCCACGTGTTCTTCGTAGGGATCCTCTCCAAACGTGAAAGATCGACCCCATAGGGTTCCGCCCTACATCACCGTCCTCGCTCCAATCATCACGGTCACCTCATCTTCCATGATTCTCATGGTTTTCTTATCCCGATCACAATGGAATACCATACCACCATCATGAAGAACACCAAGCGAAATTAGATTCCTCCGTAGCCCTGGCACATGCCTGACTCCCCGAAGCATCCGCTCAACTCCGTAAAACATCTTGATTTTGATGTCACCTACTCCAGCAACACGATAACCCGTGTTATCGCCCACATAGGCTAAACCAAACTCACTAGACTTGTACGAAGAGAACCACTCCTTGTTGGGTGTCGCATGAAAAGAGCAAGCTGAATCCAACATCCACGCTCCACTTTTGGTTGACCGCCGGTCTGATACTATGAAGACATCACTACTGCTGTCTGAGTCATCACCATGAGTTGCCACATTAGCACTTGCCTCACCATTGAGTTCTGAATAGTCCTTTCTCATATGTCCCCACTGCTTACACTTGTGACACTGTATATTCTTTTTCTTTTTCTTGTTCTTCCCTGCCTCATATCCCTTCCGCCACTCCTCACCCTTGACTAGCAAACCTTCACCATGAGAGACTTCCACCGCGTTCTTCTTTCTCATATCATAAGATAGCAATGTCGCAGTAATATCCTCATTCTTGACGCTCTCCTTGCCGTGCGTCAAAGTAGTGATCAAATGGTCATAGGATGATGACATGAACAAAGAAGCAGAATTGCCCTATCCTCATCGTCAACCGTCGCACCCAAGTGTGCTAGGTCCATCACGACTTGATTAAAAGCGTTCATACACTCCACAAGATCTGACCCCTCCTGCATCCTCATCCCATACAACTTTTGCTTCAGATACACCTTGGTCGTCGCAGTCTTGGACATAAACTGACTTTCCAGCTTTTCCCAGATCTTCTTCAGCGAATTCTCATCCATCACATGATAAATAACCTGGTCCGACAGACACAACCGTATAGTCCCGGCCCGGCTGCTTTCAACTGTAACTCCTCTCAGTCATCCGCCTCCATCTTAGCTGGCTGGCTTCCTGCAACAACGCCTTCAAGCATCCATGTTGTGCCAACAAATCTTTCATCCTTGTCTGCCATAACCCAAAGCTTCCAGTTTCCTTGAACTTCTCCACCTCAAACTTGATACCCGTTGGCGCCATGGTTCTTTGTACGGCTGACCTTGTGAAAAAATAACCGAGCAGTCTTCGCGTGTTCCTCGAGTAGATGAACAGAACGTCCACGTACTAGTAGCAGTAACCAAGCAGTTGGTCTTCACGTGATCTGCTCCTGTCTTGGCTCAACTCCCGATGCTAAGCTAATTTGCTTTGCCTCCGCCCTTGCTAATTCCGATGGATGCCACAACCAGCAATGGTCTTTTTCTTCTGCCGATTGGATCTGTTGCCTCTGTCTCGTACCTTGCCCGACTGCCTACTTTTATAGTGCGCGTGCACGGCTCCAGCAGTCCGGCTCGGCGACGACTTCTCCTGGGACTCGGTCCCTTTTGTTTCCAAAACAAACTCGGTAACTTGTGGCCTGCAGGCAACGTGCTGCACCACTGCACGCCTTGCTCAAGCCCGTGTGCACGTCTTGGAGTCCCTTGGCCGCACGCGCGTGATAACCCATAAGTATAGGGGATCGCAACAGTTTTCGATAAGTAAGAGTGTCGAACCCAACGAGGAGCTAAAGGTAGAAAAAATATTCCCTAAAGTTCTATCGACCACCGATACAACTCTACACACGCTTAATGTTTACTTTACCTACAACAAGTATGAAACTAGAAGTACTTTGTAGGTGTGATAGGATAGGTTTGCAAGATAATAAAGAACGCATAAATAAAAGCTAGGGGCTGTTTAGATAAAGACACGACTAAATTAGTAAAAGTAAAGAGCTTGTTGTCACGAGAAAGTTATTTGTCCCTAGTCAATCGATAACTAGACCGGTAATCATTATTGCAATTTTATTTGAGGGAGAGGCATAAGCTAACATACTTTCTCTACTTGGATCATATGCACTTATGATTGGAACTCTAGCAAGCATCCGCAACTACTAAAGATTCATTAAGGTAAAACCCAACCATAGCATTAAAGCATCAAGTCCCCTTTATCCCATACGCAACAATCCCTCTTACTCGGGTTTGTGTTTCAGTCACTCACCAACCCACTATAAGCGAATCATGAACGTATTGCAACACCCTACAGCGGGAATCCCTCACGCTTGCGCGACACGGAGGGCACCATAGGACAGCACCAATAATAAAACATACAACTCAAACCAATCACGATCATCAAATAGCCATTAGGATAAAACAGATCTACTCAAACATCATAGGATAGCCATACATCATTGGGAAATAATATATAGCGTTGAGCACCATGTTTAAGTAGAGATTACAGCGGATAAGAGAGAGGTTACACCGCTGCATAGAGATGGGGGAAGGTGATGGAGATGTTGGTGAAGATGACGGCGGTGTTGGTGAAGATCGCGGTGATGATGATGGCCCCCGGCGGTGTTCCGGCGCCACCGGAAGCAAGGGGGAGAGAGCCCCCCTTCTTCTTCTTCTTCCTTGGCCTTCTCCCTAGATGGGAGAATGGTTTCCCCTCTGGTCCTTGGCTCCCATGGCTTGGGAGGGGCGAGAGCCCCTCCGAGATTGGATCTATCTCTCTGTTTCTGCGTTCTCTGCGTTGGCAGATTCTACCCCTTCACCGTTTCCTTTATATCTGGAGATCCGTTACTCCGATTGGGGTGAATCTTTTGCTCAGATCTTCCTTGTAAAATTAGCTTTCTTGCGCCAGAAGGAGAGCATCAACTGCCTTACGGGTGGACCACGAGGGTCAGGGGCGCGCGTGGGGGGGGGGGGGGGGGTAGGGCGCGCCCCCCTACCTCGTGCCCACCTCGGATACCGTGTCACGTTGATTTTACTTCCCAAAAATCATAAATATTCCAAAAAAAATCTTCGTCCGTTTTTTTCCCGTTTGGACTCCGTTTGATATTGGGTTTCTACGAAACAAAAAACATGCAACAGACAGGAACTGGCACTGGGCATTGGATCAATATGTTAGTCCCAAAAATAATATAAAAAGTTGCCAAAAAGTATATGAAAGTGAATAATATTGGCATAGAACAATCAAAAATTATAGATACGACGGAGACGTATCAGCATCCCCAAGCTTAATTCCTGCTCGTCCTCGAGTAGGGAAATGATAAAAAAGAATATCTTTTGATGTGGAATGCTACCTAGCATAATCTTGATCATATGTCTAATCATGGCATGAATATTAAGACATGAGTGATTCAAAGCAATAGTCTATCATTTGACATAAAAACAATAATACTTCGAGCGTACCAATAAAGCAATCATGTTTTTTCAAAACAACAAGGCAAAAGCAAGCTTATCCCTACAAAATCATATAGTTTGGCCATGCTTCATTTTCGTCACACAAAATGCCCCCATCATGCACAACCCCGTTGACAAGCCGAGCAATTGGTTCATACTTTTTAACGCGCTTCAGCTTTTTCAACCCTCACGCAATACATGAGCGCAAGCCATGGATATAGCACTATAGGTGGAATAGAATATAATGATGGAGGTTAGGTGAAGAAGACAAAAAAGGGAGAAAGTCTCACATCAACTAGGCATATCAACGGGCTATGGAGATGACCATTAATAGATATCAATGTGAGGAGTAGGGATTGCCATGCAACGTATGCACTAAGAGCTATAAGTGTATGAAAGCTCAACAAAAGAAACTAAGTGGGTGTGCATCCAACTTGCTTGCTCATGAAGACCTAGGGCATTTGAGGAAGCCCATCATTGGAATATACAAGCCAAGTTCTATAATGAAAATTCCCACTAGTATATGAAAGTGACAACATAGGAGACAATCTATATGAAGAACATGGTGCTACTTTGAAGCACAAGATATGAGACTCACTACATGAAGAACAGGGTGCTACTTTGAAGCACAAGTGTGGAAAAAGAGATAGTAACATTGCCCCTTTTCTTTCTTCTTTTTTTGGTGGGCTTCTTTGGCCCCCTTTTTTATTTAGGCTTCTTTGGCCTTTCCCCCTTTTTTTATGGGGCAATGTTCTATAATGATGATCATCACACTTTTATTTACTTACAATTCGATATTACAACTCGATACTGGAACAAAGATATGACTCTATATGAATGCTTCCGACGGTGTACCAGGATGGGCAATGATCTAGCGTAGCAATGACATCAAAAAACGGACAAGCCATGAAAACATCATGCTAGCTATCTTACGATCATGCAAAGCAATATGACAATGAATGCTCAAGTCATGAATATGATGATGATGATGGAAGCTGCATGGCAATATATCTCGGAATGGCTATGGAAATGCCATGATAGGTAGGTATGGTGGCTGTTTTGAGGAAGATATAATGAGGCTTATGTGTGATAGAGCGTATCGTATCACGGGGTTTGGATGCACCGGCGAAGTTCGCACCAACTCTCGAGGTGAGAAAGGGCAATGCACGGTACCGAAGAGGCTAGCAATGATGGAAGAGTGAGAGTGCGTATAATCCATGGACTCACATTAGTCAGAAAGAACTAATATACTTATTGCAAAAGTTTATTAGCCCTCGAAGCAAAGTACTACTATGCATGCCCCTAGGGGGATAGATTGGTAGGAAAAGACAATCGCTCATCCCCGACCGCCACTCATAAGGAAGACAATCAAAGAAACACCCCATGCTTCAAATTTGTCACACAACGGTTACCATACGTGCATGCTACGGGACTTGCAAACCTCAACACAAGTGTCTCTACAATCCACAACCACCCACTAGCATAACTCTAATATCACCATCTTTATATCGCAAAACTATTGCAAGGAATCAAACATATCATATTCAGCGATCTACAAGTTTATGTAGGGTTTTATGACTAACCATGTGAATGACCAATTCCTGTCATCTCTCTAAATAGATATAAGTGAAGCAAGAGAGTTTAATTCTTTCTACAAAAGATATGCCCACATTCTAACAAATATAAGTGAAGCAAAAGAGCATGCTACAAATGGCGGTTTTCTATGTAAAGAGAAACAGGCAATCCAACTTTAAATGATATAAGTGAAGCACATGAAGCATTCTATAAAGCCACACTCAAAAGATTTAAGTGAAGTGCAATGAGCATTCTATAAATCAACCAAGGACTATCTCATACCAGCATGGTGCATAAAATAAAAATTAAAACTAAATGCAAAAGACGCTCCAAGACTTGCACATAATGCACGAACAAACGAATTCAAAAACATACCAATTTACTTGTTGAAGAAAGAGGGGATGCCTCCCCAGCATCCCCAAGCTTAGACGCTTGAATCTCCTTGAATATTTACTTGGGGTGCCTCGGGCATCCCCAAGCTTGAGCTCTTGCCTCTCTTCCTTTTCCTCATATCGAGACATCCTCGATTAGACACTACATCCACACAAAACTTCAACAGAAAACTTGGTAAGGTCCGTTAGTATAATAAAGCAAATCACCACTCTAAGTACTGTTGCAAACCAATTCATATTTTGTTTTTGCATTGTGTCTACTGTAATATAACTTTTCCATGGCTTAATCCACTGATATAAATTGATAGATTCATCAAAACAAGCAAACTATGCATCAAAAACAGAATCTGTCAAAAACAGAACAGTCTGTAGCAATATGAACATCGACCATACTTTTGGTACCCCAAAAATTCTACCAAAATTAGGAAAAATAAAAAAGTTGTACAGCAAGACAGTGCAAAAAGAATCAGAAGTAATTGACGTTCCAGTTAAAAATGTAAAATTGCGCACTACAGCCAAAGTTTCTGTCCTGCACCGTACAACCCAACAAGCATTGTAAACATCCTAAAGGCAAACCTTGGCACATTATTTTTATAATATAATGGAATTATACAAGGGGATAATTATTTTTTATGAAAAGTTTCTGTAATTAAGATTCAGAAAGTTCCGGTGAGCATGAACAAAGTTCAAGGAGCTCTCCCACTTCAACAATGCTTGTCTTTCTTACTTTCACTTTCATTTTTGAAAAGTTTTTAGGTTCCCCTCTTTATTTTTTGTTTGTTTTTAGACTATATGAAAGCACTCAACAGAAATAAATGACTCTCTAAAACTTCCGGGTTGTCTCACTGGCAGCGCTTTCTTTAAAGCCATTAAGCTAGTCATTTAGTGCTCAAGTAATGAATCCACCCGGATCCCAAGGTATATCAAAGCCAATTTTAATTAAAAATGATTTGTAATTTAGTAGTGAGCACAAAGTAACATATATCATGCAACAACGAAGTCTAACTCTCTTCCTATGCATCGGAATGTCATAAAAGAACAAATCATGCACACATAGTAAAGGCCAATGCATAGTATAAGCAGTTTCTTGCAATTCTATCGTGTTGGAAACATAGAGAGGTGGAGACATAGTTCCTCTCTCATAATAATTGCAAGTAGGAGCAGCAAGCACATGCATATTACATTCATCAAAATCATCATGTGCAAGGGTAAAAGGCAACCCCTCAATATAATCCTTAATAAGTGCAAGCTTCTGCGATATAGTGTAGTCGGGAGAATTCAAAAAGATAATAGGACTATCATGCGTGGGTGCAATAGCAACAATTTCATGTTTAACATAAGGAACTATAGCCAGTTCATCTCCATAAGCATAATTCATATTGGCATCTTGGCCACAAGCATAGCAAGCATCATCAAAAAGGGATATTTCAAAAGAATCATAGGGATCATAACAGTCATCATAGCAATCATCCTTCGGTAAGCATGATGGGAAATTAAACAATGTATAAGTTGAAGAGTTACTCTCATTAGAAGGTGGGCACGGGTGATCAATCCTCTCTTTCTCCTTTTGTTCTTCGCTCTCCTCCTCATCTCTTTCATCCAATGAGCTCATAGTTTCATCAATTTCTTCTTCCATAGATTCCTGTAAAATATTAGTCTTTTCTTGGACAGCGGAGACTTTCTTAATAAGTGTATTAATTTCATAATTGTATTTATAATTCTCACAGCAATATTTGAGGATAGCTAAATTTTCAGATCTATAAACAGCATCATCAAAATCCTCAAACTCTTTACACATAGCTTCAATTTCATAAGCACTCATAAAAGCAACAAATTCTTCTATTTGTTCCCCATCATAGTAATCATATATATCATTAGCATAAGAAGCTAAGGTTCTATTATCATTAAATTTGCATGAAAAGGGAAGGTACGGAGAATTCATCCTAGAGCAACAAGTATAATCATATTCCACACATAGTTGCCAAGCATACCACTTCAATATATGAATTTGATCCCATAATAGTTTTCCTTTTTGTGTTGAGCGATAATCCCTAAAGTATTCACGTTGATCCAACGTTACTCCCATTATAAAGTTGAATGGGGTTTTCTCAGGATTATCAAAGTAGTACAATATATTTTTCTCATGATGAGAATCGAGGGTTTTAGGAGTTACCCCATCCTCATGAGTAGAAAGTACACCTAATTTTTTGGGTATTTTGTGTTCCATATCCATAACTAAAGATAGAGAACAACTAATAACAGCAAATAAAAATTACTTAGTGATAAAACAAACAAGCACACACGAGAATATTCACCCCATGCTATTGCTCCCCGGCAACGGCGCCAGAAAAAGGTCTTGATAACCCACAAGTATAGGGGATCGCAACAAGTTTTGATAAGTAAGAGTGTCGAACCCAACGAGGAGCTAAAGGTAGAACAAATATTCCCTAAAGTTCTATCGACTATCGATACAACTCTATGCACGCTTAATGTTTACTTTACCTAGAACAAGTATGAAACTAGAAGTACTTTGTAGGTGTGATAGGATAGGTTTGCAAGATAATAAAGAACGCGTAAATAAAAGCTAGGGACTTTTTAGATAAAGACACAACTAAATTAGTAAAAGTAAAGAGCTTGTTGTCACGAGAAAGTTATTTGTCCCTAAGCAATCGATAACTAGACCGGTAATCATTATTGCAATTTTATTTGAGGGAGAGGCATAAGCTAACATACTTTCTCTACTTGGATCATATGCACTTATGATTGGAACTCTAGCAAGCATCCGCAACTACTAAAGATTCATTAAAGTAAAACCCAACCATAGCATTAAAGCATCAAGTCCCCTTTATCCCATACGCAACAATCCCTCTTACTCGGGTTTGTGTTTCAGTCACTCACCAACCCACTATAAGCGAATCATGAATGTATTGCAACACCCTATAGCGGGAATCCCTCATGCTTGCGCGACACGGAGGGCACCATAGGACAGCACCAATAATAA
The DNA here is from genome assembly GCA_963921465.1 of Triticum timopheevii. Classification (NCBI taxonomy): domain Eukaryota; kingdom Viridiplantae; phylum Streptophyta; class Magnoliopsida; order Poales; family Poaceae; genus Triticum; species Triticum timopheevii. The sequence continues at coordinate 551,748,223 of OY997272.1, read as the reverse complement.
AACATACAACTCAAACCAATCACGATCATCAAATAGCCATTAGGACAAAACAGATCTACTCAAACATCATAGGACAGCCATACATCATTGGGAAATAATATATAGCGTTGAGCACCATGTTTAAGTAGAGATTACAGCGGGTAAGAGAGAGGTTACACCGCTGCATAGATATGGGGGAAGGTGATGGAGATGTTGGTGAAGATGACGGCGGTGTTGGTGAAGATGACGGCGGTGTTGGTGAAGATCGCGGTGATGATGATGACCCCCGGCGGTGTTCCGGCGCCACCGGAAGCAAGGGGAGAGAGCCCCCCTTCTTCTTCTTCTTCCTTGGCCTTCTCCCTAAATGGGAGAAGGGTTTCCCCTCTGGTCCTTGGCTCCCATGGCTTGGGAGGGGCGAGAGCCCCTCCGAGATTGGATCTATCTCTCTGTTTCTGCGTTTCTGCGTTGGCAGATTCTACCCCTTCACTGTTTCCTTTATATCTGGAGATCCGTAACTCCGATTGGGGTGAATCTTTCGCTCAGATATTCCTTGTAAAATTAGCTTTCTTGCGCCAGAAGGAGAGCATCAACCGCCTTACGGGTGGACCACGAGGGTCAGGGGCGCGCCTGGGGGGGGGGGGGTAGGGTGCGCCCCCTACCTCGTGCCCACCTCGGATACCGTTTCGCGTTGATTTTACTTCCCAAAAATCATAAATATTCCAAAAAAAATCTCCGTCCGTTTTTTTCCCGTTTGGACTCCGTTTGATATTGGGTTTCTACGAAACAAAAAACATGCAACAGACAGGAACTGGCACTGGGCACTGGATCAATATGTTAGTCCCAAGAATAATATAAAAAGTTGCCAAAAAGTATATGAAAGTGAATAATATTGGCATGGAACAATCAAAAATTATAGATACGACGGAGACGTATCAGCGCGCGCCCGAGTCGGTCGGCTCGGCTAGCCCCGCTGGCCTCACGCGCGTCTATGCCTTGGACTTCCATCGCTGCAAGGCTCCACGTGTTTCCGGCCCGAGCCGCTCCTGCTGCCACCGCTTGATGCTTTCGATCTCATCGATATGCCATCGAATAAGTCGACCACGGAATAGGCCAACTCTTCGACGAGCTCAACAATGGGCCTTCGTCTGGATCAACGCACAACAACCTCTTCGTAACCGTGATCATGATACCACTTGTTAGAATAAATCCGAGGTACGTGGTCGATCCACAGAGGAACAAGCAATCACAACACAATGACGACACCGAGATTTGTTAACATGGTTCGGCGAACTCGCCTACTCCCGGGGCAATGACTACGGGCGCTCCTCCTCGAGATACCGCAACACTGGCCATCCGGGCGCCGGCACAAGCCGCCGGCACCCCCTTGCGAGCCTGTCGCTATCTAGTCGTCATGGGTTACAACGTGGGGTGCCTCCTCATATATAAGAGGCCAAGGATACAACACGTGTGGTGCCTCCTCATATCTAGACGTCACTTTGATTTCCCTGTCCAAGTGTCGAGAAACACATGGATAAGTCGAGGCGAGGAGATTGGAGTACAAACAAGAGGGGCTTGACGAGAAATATAGACATCGGCGAGGTGGATCGTGCAAAAAGCGCAGTGGTAGCCAGCCGGACGCAGATGCCCCGGGAGGGAGAAAGAGTGAAAATGGACAAACTGGCCTTTATCTGAAACTTCAACACAAAATGGCCCCAAGCTGAAAAAATTTCACGAAATGACCCCTTTTGCATGACGCCGGGGCTAGGGCGCTATGCTAAATAGCATGACGCCCCGGGCTATGGCATCATGCTATTTGGCATGGTGCCCTAGGCCGGGGCGCCATGCTACATGTTGCTACCATAACGCTCTTGCCCGGGGCGTCATGCTCTCTAGCATGGCGACCTAACCCCGGGCGTCCTGAAAAAGAGGATCATTTCATGAACTATTTTCAGATTGGGGTCATTTTGTGTCGAAGTTTCATATAAGAGCCAGATTTGTTTATTTTCACGGAGGAAGATGCGAGGGTGGAACGTGGGGGCCCTGCCACGTGCCACGGAAGGCTGCGCTAGCTGCGGTGTTTACTCCGCGGTCGGATCCTGTGGAAGGGAAGGGAATTATCCCGGGAATCCGCCCCGAGCCCCGAGCCCCGCGCTGGGTCTACTCCTCCTTGCCTTTGCCTTTGCTCCTTGCCTCAGGGACTATTGAAAATAAATTATACTACCATGTTCTGTTTTTATATCTATTACACTGTACTGTCCTTGTGATTATAATCACAAATGATAATCTACATAATCCACCATTTGAAACGATTAATTAGCTCTTGCCAGAAAAGAGGATGAACATAAAAATATCTTTCTGCAGTTTAGACCTGTTTGCAAGGCCCCTTATGTATAAATTACCGATGCAGTACTGTTTATTATCCGTGATTTTTTATTACTATTATTTTTCTCTTTTAGCGTCTGGATTATACAGAAAAAAACAAGCGGCGCGTGATGGGAAATACAGACATCGTCGAGGTGGGTCGTGCAAAAGGTGCAGTAGTGGCGAGCCGGATGCGGATGCCCGGGAGAAAGATGCTGGGCGGAACGTGGGGGGCCATGCCAGATGACACGGTCAGATGTCCATCCCCGAGCGAGGGAAGGGAATTATCCCAGGAATCCTGCGGATTATTCCGCCCCGAGCCCCGCGCGTTCCCATGGGATCGGGTCGGTCGCCCGCACGAGACCAGACCTCCCAGACCCGTGTGTGTGTGGTGTGTCTGTCTCTGGTGGACGGCCGGCTGGACTCGACTAGACTCGGTCGCGCGCCGTCGCGCTACTCGTAGTCGTAGTGGCAAAGGAAAAGACAGACGGGCTGGCGGCGTGATGGTTGGAGTCGGCGCCAAGCCTTGCCGGGATGGAAGGTGGTAGTTGGCGTGCAAGGCGTGGCGTAGCCATTGGAAATTGCAAGTCCGGGCAAAGACAACTCTGCTCCTACCACGGCACCGCCATATCCTCCGGAGCGCCGGCCGAGAACGTCGACGGACAGACCCGCCGGAGGGAGCGAGCGCCGGAAATCAGCAGCAATCCACGGCCATCATTCACGCAACAAACGAACCAAGACGGACGGCCTCATTTCTTCTTTTTTTTTCTTTTTTTTTTGCGAAAAGACGGACGGCCTCATTTCGGGATTGGTTTCACCCCGTGACACAGACCCACAGAGCATTGCAGCGCAGTTTACCATCTTCGCTTGTCACGACTGATGGCGATGGCGCTGCCTGCACCGTCGATCGTGGCGCCGTGCGTGCCACCGCACGCCGTGCGGTCACTTCGCCGGGTTCTCTCCGCCGTACACTGGCCTTCCTTCCGGCCAGACGTTTGTCCTGGCCAGATTGGCGTGAGTTCTTTGCCGCTCTTTCCGGCTTTCCGCCGGTCTGAGTTGCGAGTTGATGGCACTGCAGAGCTCGATAACAAAAATGAACGTCGAACTGAAAAAAAGAGCGGAAGAATCTTGGAAATTTTAGGAATTTTGAAATTATTATTACTAGACAAACTATCGTAAACTTCCCCAAACGTAATGACCAGCTAGCAACAAGTAAAAGAAATTCAAAAGGTATAACACGGGAGGAAAAATGGAAATATTCAAAAATGTAAAACCAAAATCTTGTTTTTTCAGGAAATTGGAATTTAGAAGACAAGCTATTGGGAAATCCCCTAAATTATTGCCAACAACAAATAAAAGAAATTCAAAAATCAATATATCAAAAAGATAGGCAATTTACAAAAGAACGATGAATTTTTTGGGAAATTTAAAAGAGAAAAACAAACTACTCAGAAATTCCCAAGAAATAATGACTAATGAAAAATAGAAGAAATACATCAACTATAAAACATCAAGAAAATTGGAAATATATTCAAATATAAAGATTTGAGAATTTTGGAAGTAGTAGACAAATTATTGGAAAATCCCCAAAATTAATATATCAAGCAAAGAAAGAAGTTTAGTAAGATTCTTGAAATAAAAAAATGATGTTTTTTTTTAATAATGCAGCAGCTAGTCCTTAATGTCAGGCTCCTAGTTTGAAATGCTCAATCATGAATCATGTCCGACGCTCAAATTGTCTACGGATCTCCAGCTAGATATATGAATGTAAAATAGTTCAACCCAATCACTTGTAACAGGATAACTGAAACACATAACATCCATGTTATCGTAACACAAATTCCATGTTACGCGGCCAGAATGAACGGATGCATCCCTTCAGGAAATGAGATCAGCTACCAACTAGCCCTAGCAAGTTCGCGCAAGGTAGTTAATGCACATGCATACAGTATTTGTTCCAATGTTAGCATCAAAGGATTTATCAAGAGCTCTAGTTCACGGCCTGAGCTTCCGCCACAGCCATGGGATCTGCTTCATCCGTTTCCCCGTTCTTTTCTGCGGCCATTTTCTCCCTGTGAAGCCTTTCCGCTTCTTTCATTGCTGCATTCTGCTCTGTCTGAAGGCGCTTCATTTCCTCTTCTTGCTGCTGCCTCTCGAACCAAGTATCCGCATCCGCCCAAACTGAACACAGACATGTACTTAGTGAGCAATCAATGTAGACAAAGTTGTCATGAAGCCAAACCTCCAAATTAGCATATGTCTGCCTTTTTTTCAAACTATGAAACAGAAGCATAGACAGAAAGGGATCATAATCTACATAATGTAAGAATCAACCACATAATCAGATTTGCATTCAGCAGTTCTATCTGACGCAAGAAAATCCTACAAGAATCTTGTGTTCAAAACAGAGCCTAAGTTACATACTCCCTCCGTCCCAAAATAAGTGTCTTAACCTTAGTACAACCTTGTACTAAAGTTAGTACAAAGTTGAGACACTTATTTTGGGCCGGCGGGAGTAATACATAAAAAATACTGATGCGAAAGAAGAACAAACTCAGCTTGAGTACAATTAAGATAGCAGTATAATTTGTCTGTTCATATTGCGAATACAAGTCTACAAGAGATGCAATTTCACGCAGTGTGAACTGTGACTCCCAGATGAAGGGCTTCCTTATATTTTCTTCCTGCTAGACATGTTATACTGCAGTTGTATCATTACACAAGAATCGTTAAGTTCAACCTTCGTTCTGTGTAATCTGCTAGCCATAATTGTTAAGTTGTGCTCAACAGGACGCTGTGCCATGAAACCACGGCCCCAGGGCATGTTGGCATGAGTGTATAGAGAAAAAAGAGATGGGGAAGAAGAAAGATTGGTTTCCGTGTTTGCTTTATTCCTCTGGCCAAGGCTCTATACATAGGTAGACTGATGGGGACATCCCTAATGGCGCGTTAATGATACACAAGTACACAACCAACTCAAGTGGCTCATGGAATGGATTTTTCATGTACCAGTTCTGGTGAGCCAGACATCAAGCAAAAATGGACGTACAAATCAAAGGGTAAGGAGCAATTATTTGTAATGACGGGTGGATTGGTCAGAGCTGCAAGGAGAGACTCGGTTATGGTGCGATAAAGAGCTTGGGGCCAACCAAATACAACAACAGGTGAATCTTATACTACTTCACTCACCACCTAATCTTCATGAGAATTGGGTACTACTTGATGCTTTCACACTTGATTTGAGAAGAAATTAGTTGAGCTTAGAATTGGGAGATGCCCTCCATCTTAGTTCTTGCATTTCCTTCTGTTTGTAAGAATCGAAGAGCGTCTCTTCGAGTGGACTCAAGAGATCCATCAAGTGTTCTGTTTGTTAAGTTCATTGTCCAAGGCTATACATTGGTGTCTGTTGTTGACATTTTATTCATCAAGCAACAGAAGTTATCAGTTCCTAGTACAAAGATCTGGCCTAATAAAGGAGTCTCCTATATCAGAGACGCAAAAAAATCCTAAGGATCAGGATTCTATCCTGCTTTCCAAGGAAACTGATTTAAAGGAAAAAAATAAGCTAGGACAAGGCTTTTTCTCTAAGTGGCTTAGGCACCCGATCACACTGTCTTGTCACCCCGCAGGCACATGGCTCCACCACTTGTAGTGATGCCTCCACATTGCAGCCATGTTTCGCCTTTTTCCATTGCTAAACACTAACATACGTAATAGTTCCAACATCCACTAAAACCAGTTAAAGATCCTTGCAACTAATGAAACAATAACAGGGACAAAATATTTACTGGTAGCTTGGTACACTTGTAATCAACCAAGGTCACATGTTTTGAATATGAAGAATATAGTTTGTCTTGGAGAGGCAATAGCTGATAACCAAGGTCTTGGAGCGCATGGCTCCAAGACAATGTGATGGCAGAAGTATGATAGAGAATATAGTCTGACTAAATAGAGTGCAATATCACAGTATGCCAGAAAATTTAAAATTTTAAAATTGTAGGAATGCCAACCGCATGATCTGCAAACGCTCCTTCTACATTAGTACTACCCTCTTATCTGCTCCTCTCAAAACAAAATCAAAACCGGTATCCTAGAATAAAAGGCAAACATTACAAAAGTTTGACTTATCCATAAGCATATGCTGATGTACTCTCTCTATTCGTATAGATATGGGCCCAGTCTGGAGCATGCAACTTTTACTGATACTTTTCATATCTACCGGAAAGAGTTCTCGAGAACTTGATACTATGAAAATATTCTCATGACAAACCTAATGATACTATATTCACCTGACCAGTCTAAAAACTTTCTTATTAGGAGTAAAAGGATGTCATCTATTTTCGAACAGGGGTAGTAATAATATAAAAACTCTCAACTCTGAAAGTTTTCTCATCAATATCTTCCTAATTATATACAGCTCCAGACAGAATGAGAACCTAGAGCTCACAGTCATACTTATATAACACTTGGCTCTTTTTTCCTGCAAAGCCGACCACTACAACTAAACCAAAGAACAGTATTTGTGTGAGAAGATCATAAATTTAAAATCGGCATTTTGATAATGCGGTTTCAACTAAAGCAGGCATGTGTTAATATTTTTAATATGGGAGCATCCATAGTAAATTAGATACTCCCTCTGTTCACTTTTGTAAGACGTTTTAGACAGCTTACAAAAGTGAACGGAAGGAATACTAGATTGAGATGTTTGGATTTTGGCTAAATTTATAAGTGAAGAATGCACGTGAGATTAGCAGAGGACCTGCAATTCTGATTGCTCACTACAAGAGCTGAACCAGATGGACACATTTGGACTATTCAGATTATAGATGAAATTCTGAACATTGTTCCTACCAAACCAAGCAAGAGCTAACATATTTCCAATACAGAAAGATCTAAAAGTAGAAACCTATTGCCAGCCACACTAGAATAATACAAACCCAGTGAACACAAAACTATCTAAGACCTGCAACTTGTTGGTCAGCACAAGAACTTAATGCACATGGACAATTCCTTTTTTTCTACCAATTTGAACTGGAGAAAATCCTTATAATGAAAACATAAAGACAAGCCACAATACAAAAGCATAATTCGCGGGCATTAACACCATATCAAATCTCTAATCGCAAGCCCTAAAAATTCCTCGCCCTTAATCTTCCAACTTCTTCATGCCAGGTAAGAAAAACATCTGGCAGCCCTAACCCTAGTGTCAAGCAAGCACGAAAGCAGGGCGTAATTGAACAGAGAGAAAGCACAGGACGTGTGGCATACCTGGCTGCGCGGCCCAGCCCTGCTCCCCTCCCTTGATTTTCTCGGGGAAGGCGTAGTTGACGGTGAGGACGCGGCCGAAGAGCTCGGCGCCGTCCATGTTGTCCATGGCGGCGGCGGCGTCCTCGCGCTCGAGGAACGTGACGAAGCCGAAGGAGCGGTGCTTCTGCGTGGCCTGGTCGAGCGGCGTCTTGACGTCCTTGACCTCCCCGAAGGGCACGAACGCCGCGTGCAGGATCTTCTCGTCCACCTCCTCCGCCAGCCCACCTGCGCCGACGAAGCAAGCAAACGGAGCTCGGCTTAGTTTCCATCGCACGGGAGTTTGGTCAGGGAGAAAGAGAAGCCGAGGCCCTTCTGCGGCCGGGCAAGCAGCCAGGAGACTCCCCCTGGGAGAAACCATGCGCATCTCGCTGAGGAATTTCGTCGAACAGGTGGCGAGCGAGCGAGCGAGGGCAAGGGAAGAGGAGAGGAGGTTAGTGAGGGAGGATGGTGGTGCTACCGCGTACCTACGTAGAGGGTGTTCTTCTGCACCGGCTGGTTCATGGCGACGTCGGCGACGGCGGCGGCGGCGGCGATGAAGCGGCGGGGTCGGTAGGAGCCGGGGATGGCTCGCGGGGAGGAAAAAAGGAAGCAGGGGATTTGTTTTTTTTTTCCACCTGCAAATAGGGGGCCTTGCCACGGTCGAGCAAAGCTGCAAGCGAGGGTGGTGTAAACCTGATCGTTCTCTGGGCCGGGCCGGGCTTGACAGAGCCCAGTCTGAAAATTCCAAGCCCGCCCAAACTACATGAACAGTGTCACTTTCACAACTTAGGCAATCAATTTCGGGGCAAAACATACTGCACTATTTCTATTTTTGAATATAAAGTACTCCCTCCGTCCCGTAATGTAAGATGTTTTTTGATATTAGTGTAGTGCCAAAAAACGTCTTACATTATGGGACGGAAGGAGTAACAGATTTGGTCACTTAGTGTTTTTGTTAGCTTTGAGCGGAAAAGTGGAGCCTAAGTTCGGCCCAGAGGTCAGGCTTTCGGGCCCGGGTCGAATGATTAGGTCTAGGGTGGTGCATTTTGTTGGATATATGGGAAGTTAAAATTGCTTTGAAACATGAAATCTTTGCTTCCATGTGCAAGTGAAGTCACATCGAGGCAGCAAAGGGTGGCCAGGGCAGGAGATCGTAGCTAGTGCACTCACATTCGTGTGAAACTGGTTGTAAAATGTCTGTTTTTTTATGACATAGAAGCAATACAATGTCACAAAATTCCATGTCCAAACTAGAAACATGGCTTGAGAAACAAATTTGGCATTGATCATGTTAATGGGCCAAAACTGTGGCCCAACCTCAGCCAACTACCATTCATAACATGTTTTGACTTCTTTTGTTTCTCGACCTGAAAGTCTAATTTGTGTACAAAATTTGGAACACGACAAAAAAAAGGTGTGTCTATGTGTTAAGTTATTCTCAGTCTTTCAAATATGTTCAGAATACCCACAGAAAAAAGGTTTACTATATATTCTTAGTTAAAAATATATATTAAGGATTGGTGAGCATCGCATTTTCGAATGTCTTGTGTGGGACATGGAAGAAAAATCTTATACGACTGTCTGGGCTGGTAAACTTTGTACTGAACATTTTATAAGTCAAACTTTGTTCACTTTGATCAAGTTTATGGGGAAAAATTGTTTTTTGGTGGGGATAGGGGAAAAAGATTGTCAACATCTAGAATACCAGATCAATATCAATATCATTATAATCATCATGAAATATATTACCATAAGGTATATATTTGGTATTGTAGATAAATAAAAAAAATTCTATAAATTTTCTTAAAGTTTATGAAGATTAAATTCTGAGAAAATCAATGAGCTGTGTATTAGTACTTGGTTTGCCACCACCATGAAAAATCACAAGACCCCGCTCCAAAGACCGGTACCAAGGATCGAGCCGCGTGTTCCGGATAAAATTTCGAGATTGTTTTTGCCAGATGACACCCTAAGGCTAAGTTTCATAGCAGTTGAGTATGTAGACTCATACGGTCCTGGTCAGACTTTGCATATCCAAGCCTGAAACAACACTGGAAAGGTTCCAAGTCTTAACAAAAATGAGCATAGTTCTTGAGCGGGCAAAACAGTTCAGGCCTGCCATCTAGTTGAGGAAATAAGCAGAGTGCACTGCTAGCAGCACCGTGACACTTGATCCTACTCCATCTGCACCCAAGCAACAAGCCACGCCCACTTACTAAAGTGCCTTCAAACTGCCCCATTCCGAGGGAAAAAGTATACACCTACTAAAATCTTCTACCTCCAGTACTGCCTAGATTAGCATAGACTAGAGCTATGTTTTCTAATCATGCATAAAGTTCAGAAACTTAGCGTGTTATGCTGCAGTACTTTTCTCTCCGCTCATGCTGTACGGATCTACTCCCTCCGTTCCGACTTTACTCGTCGTGGTTTTAGTTTGAACTAAAACCACGACGAGTAAAATCGGAACGGAGGGAGTAGTTGTTTGGGTATGTTTGAGGGGCAACATTGTGGGCGCCAGGTATTGTACATAGAAAATATATAAGTGGTGCATGAGGATATAGCATAATTGAACATAGAAAATGCTTTGAACTAATTGAATTAATATAAGTAGTTTATTTTTAGTAAATGCTTAGTTGAATTAATAGAAGTAGTTAAATTAATTGAATTAGTAAGTGTTTAATGTTTCGCCTAATATGAACATAGGATATGTCGTCTGACGACGGAAAAAATTTCATTATTTGCGAATACTGTGAAGACCAGCGCGGCCAGTGCGACAGAAATTTCCTTGTTGATGGTAGGCGATTCAGCATCAAGCTGGATGAGACTTTCGAATTCGATACAGTAAGTCACAACGACAAGTCTATTTTCGTAATTAAGCATGACTTATATATGCTTCATTTGCCTGACTTATAATTTTTAATTTTCACTATTCTACTAGCGCATTCCCTGCCATGAAATTTTTTTTGTCTTGGATAAGATAGGTTTCAAAGATATGGAAACTATGGAGGTAAAGAGAGCTTACCTGAAAACTGAGCATGATGGTTATACTTTCAATGTCAAAGTATACAATGCACACACGTACACCTATTTTGAATGCAAAACTTGGCAAGCACTATGCAAGGCTTATCCATTTGAGCCTGGTATGGTTATCACCTTTGATATTCGTCCGGAAGATGATATTGAAGGTAATAGAGACATATGGGTCGATGTGCAGACGCCTCCAGTTCTACCATTATGTGAGTTCTTCTCAACTATATTTTTGTCTTTGATATTGCTTATTCAAAAATAACTGACAACTAATTTCTATTGACAGCTTATCTTCATTCAACCAAACATGTCCGGCGCTTGGTAGACAGGACCTACTACTGTCCCGGAGCTGAACTAAACTGCGAGGAGATAAGTCATTATGTTTCATGGCTTGAGGATCTTCATACTGTCAAGACAAATTTTCTTCCTACACTTAGAAATGTTAGTACTCAAAACGTGCAACCAATAATGATGGTATTGAACTACGGTCACATCTATTTAGGAATGATGGTAAGATATTTACTATTTGTCCTCAGTGCATATTTTGCATACATAATTTTTTTGCTAAACTTTCATTGCTAAGTATATTAATTAAGTACTATACGATGTTCTTCAACAGGGACTCCCGATGACAGTTGTGCCTCAGGGGATCGAGACTAAAGGTCAGATGTCAATTGTTAGCTTACGGCCAAGATATCCTGCATTGCACATGAATGCATTCAGAATTTCTAGAAGCGGTGAATGCTTAATAGTGAAAGATTGGAGGAAAATTGTTAATGATCGCAAAGAAGTACTAGGGGGCAGCAATGAGAAGCGCAGCCCACGATTAGGAGACAGGTTCATCGGCATTGCTCCAGTATGATCAATCAGGAGAGCTATACATGTTCTATGCTATTTTATCAGAGAGAGAGTAGCTAGCAGGAGTGATTTAGCTCTTAATTAGTACTTGTCCTTTCATGTCCGTGTTCTTTGTTCTGAATTTAAGTGATTTGCTTTTGTGGTGTTATATATGAACGCTTATAATATCATGACAATCATGTTGAACTCGATGATATTTTTGCTTCTGGTACAAGTGAATGTTTCTTCTTTAAGCTAGTAGTGCCGGTGGTGATTAGATAGCTAGTTAATTATTATATCATTTAATGAAAGAAACCGCAGATTAGTTTCAGTTGGATGGATCCTACCTAAGTGATCAAGTATATGCCATATCCGTATATATTATAGTTGATCAAGTATAATATGGATATGGCATATACTCTAGCTAGCTAGTAGAGTTATCCAATAATGCATCCAGTCGAAACTAATCCGTGGTACTTTCACCTAATGATATAACAACTCATTATAATGTAAAACAATCACTAAATTTAATTGAAAACACAAAATTAAAGAAAAAAATAAAAAAACACCCAAACATTTAGTACCGGTTGGTGTTACCAACCGGTACTAATGCCCTACACGCAAACGGGCATGGCTCGTGCCACGTGGTGGCACTTTAGCGTCGGTTCGTGACGAACCGGTACTAAAGGGAGGGGACCTTTAGTCCCCACTCTTTAGTGCCGGTTAGCGAACCGGCACTAAAGCCCGTCATGAACCGGCACTAAAGGCCGGTTCTGTACTAGTGATGCATAGGCCGGGGGTCCTCCTCCTTTTCAAAAAAAAACTTGTTTCCATCTCATGTGTTCATCCGGGAGTTCGGCCTCATCGTGGCTCCGCTCACGCGCCCGGTGTTCACTGGACATGTCTGGTGCGATCTGTTTCGGATGGCAGGCGTGCAGCTACGCCTCAGTACATCATTCCACCCCCAGAAGGACGGCCAATCCGAGGTGGTCAACAAGGTGATTGCTATGTACTTATGTTGTGTTACAGGTGATCGCCCACGTGCATGGGTCGACTGGCTCTCTTGGGCAGAGTACTACTACAACACCTACTACCACTCTGCCCTGCGTGCCACGCCCTTCGAGGTGGTCGACGATCGTCCTCCACCACCCATCTTGCCATTCCAGCCGGAGACGGCCCGGACTGAGGCGGCAGCCGAGCTTCTCCGCAGCAGGGATGAGATCCTTGCCGAGGTGCGCCAGCACCTTCTCCAGGCCCAGCAGCTGTCCAAGAAGTACTACAACGCCCACCACCGTGAGGCGGAGTTTGCGGTGGGAGACTGGGTGTGGTTGCGCCTACTCCACCACACTACGCAGTCACTGGACCCGCACGCTAAGCGCGAGCTGGGTCCCCGCTATGCTGGGTCGTTTCCGGTGCTGGAGCATGTCGGCAACGTCGCCTACCGCCTTTAGCTGCCAGCCGGCGCTCGCATCCACTACGTTTCCCATGTGAGCTTGTTGAAGCCTTTCCGCGGCGAACCATCGGTGGCCACGCCGGATCTTCCTCTGACCGCCTAGGGACGTCTCCTTCCCGGTCGAGCGAAGGTTTTGTAGGCCCAACAGAGTCGTGGTGCTTGGCGCTTGTTGGTCCAGTGGCAAGGCCTTTCGGAGGAGGACTCCACTTGGGAGCACCTCGACGAGTTCCGCAAGCACTTTCTCGACTTCCAGCTCAAGGACGAGCTATTTGCGCACGCGGGGAGAGATGTTATGACCGGCATATAGTACATCCGGAGAAGGCCCAATGGCCCAGGCAGTTAGGGGCTTGGCCCAAGTTATCTTATCATACTAGGGGCTTAGCCCAATTATCTTATTAGGAGGATTATATAAACTCATGTAAGGACCCGTTTTGAAGTTAAGCAGAAACAATCATATTTGCTCGGCTCCCTGAGGGAGCCGGGAGACCTAACCCTAGCCGCACCCTGCGCCCCCCTCTCTGTCACGCGATCACGGTGCCCCAGCACCGCCGGCCTCGCCTCCCTCCACGCCAATCCTCCTTCCACCCCTCCTTCCACCCCTATAACCTGAGAGCTCGTCCTGGTAAGGACCCGGGTCCTATCAGCATGTTTTTTTGTTTCAGATTTCTTTTATCTTTTGTTCAGATCTGGGGTATTTTCTGGTTTTCCTTTTTGTTTACATTTCTGTGTTTTGTAATAAACGGTGTACGTTTTTTCACTACTTTTTACATTTTTTAAATTTACAACGCACTTTTTTAGTATGCAATTTCTTTTGTAAATTAACACTGAACATTATTGTATAAATACACACTGAACATATTGTATATTATATGATGAACAATTTTTTTATAGACACTGATTTTTTAATATATGATGACTTTGTTAAAATATATATAAAGCATTGGCTAGGCTGACTTTTTCTAATATATTGGATTTTTTTAAAACATCACCACCTTAATATATATTGAACTTTTTTTAAACATCGCCACCTCCTATAGCTTCATCTGACCAGCACCACCTTAATATAGATTGAAATACGAGATTATTATTTATTTATTATTTCTATGCATAGTATTTGCAATACAGGATTATAATTTATATATTTTCATGATTTTTGTAAGAAAACTAGCAGTGCAAATGGACCCTGCAGCACGTCTAGGAATCTAATGATATGAAGGTGTTTTATCCAAATTGCACAACAAACTCGAGCCGGTCTGGTGGCTGTAGGCGCTTGCACGTATTCGCTTTATAGTTTACGTCCATTTTATTTGAGACGGTTTACGTCCAATTAATTAGTTTTCGCATTTCACTAAAAAAAAAATCTGGCAATGCAAATGGGCCTGCAGCCCGTTTAACAGTGAAATAGTATAAAGCTCTAGTATCCAACTTGAATGGAAAATCCTACTAATTAAGAAGTACTCCTTGCGGAGATCATTTCAACTCCCCCAGGATGCGACAAGTGGCGCGCTATATGTGCGCCACTTGTCGCAACTTGGAAGTTTTCCCTTTTTTCGTAGATCCGTTTATTCAAAATGTTTTATCTATTAAATCGTGCGTCCAAATCTCCAACCGCTTTCGCCGTTGGATTCCTCACGTCGAGATCTTCAAAACTAGATCCCATGTTGATAGGTTTTGACGAACTTTTTTTTCACGAAAAAACAGGACGGAAAAAACCAAACCGGAAACACGGGTTTTTTTCCTTTCCGAAAGAGGCACGCCCGTGCCTCTGACGAAATCACAACCGTGCCTCTCGCGGAAGCAAAACCGTGCCTCTCGCGAAAAAAATAAAATAGCAAACGCGTTTTTTTCCTTTCCGAAAGAGGCACGCCCGTGCCTCTCGCGAAAGCACAACCGTGCCTCTTGCCGAAGCAAAACCGTGCCTCTTGCGAAAGAAAAAAAACGGAAAATGCGTTTTCCCCTTTCCGAAAGAAGCACGCCCGTGCCTCTCGCGAAAGCATAACCGTGCCTCTCGCGGAAGCAAAACCGTGCCTCTCGTAAAAAAAACAGAAAACACATTTTTTCCTTTCCGAAAGAGGCACGCCCGTGCCTCTCGCGGAAGCAAAACCGTGCCTCACGCGAAAGAAAAAAAAACAAAAAACACGTTTTTGTTCATTTCCAAGAGGCACAGCCGTGCCTC
Source organism: Triticum timopheevii (assembly GCA_963921465.1). Classification (NCBI taxonomy): domain Eukaryota; kingdom Viridiplantae; phylum Streptophyta; class Magnoliopsida; order Poales; family Poaceae; genus Triticum; species Triticum timopheevii. The sequence continues at coordinate 551,733,104 of OY997272.1, read as the reverse complement.
TCACGAAAAACATGCGTTTTTTTTGCGAAAAAAATATTTTTTTCGAAATTTTTTTTTGGTCGAAAAGCTAGGGAAGACCGATGGAAAACCAAAACGTAAAAAAACCCAAAAAAACCATTTGAAAAGCCAAAAACCCGTGCAGAAAAATTAAAAAAATAAAATCCGGAGGGAGCATCCAGAGCGCGACACGTGGCGAATGGCTGAGAGCGCACCAAGTGGCGCTGATCGTTGCGAGGCTCCCAAAGGAGCGCTTGTTAATTAGTTGCTCCCGGAAAATCCTATTGGACACTTTGCGTCAAACTGTCTAGGGATCGCCCAGACGAGCCGACCTAGCGAGCGACTTGGGCCAGGCCATCTGTACGGTACATACAGTTTCCAGTTGCGGTTTGGGGATCCTTCTAGAAGTTTCCCAGCCGGTTTTTACCGGTTTTGTGAACCTTCCGGAAGGTTCCTAAGCAGGTTTTTATATTTCTCCTTTTTTTATATATTTTTCTCTTTTTCCTTTTTCTGTCCTTTTTCATTTTCCCCTTTCTGTCTTTTTTCTTGTCTTTCCTTTCTATTTTCTTTCATTTTCCTTTTCAACCTATTTTTTTTCTCAAATTTTTTTATGCAATTTAAAATGTTTGTATTACTTAATTTTTTTATTTTTCCAGATTTTGTTCCTGTTTTCATATTTTGTTCAGAAATTCCAATTTTTTTAGTATTTTAAATTTTGTACAGTTAATTTCCGAAATGTACATAAATTCATAAAAGATTACAATTTCTGAAAATGTTCGCATTTCTAAATTTTGTTCCAAATGGAAAAAAATATTTAAAAAATTCAGAAAATGTTTCTGTTTTAGAAAATTGTTCGCAAATTCTGAAAATGTTCATCTTTCCAAAATTTGTTCGCAAATTTATAAAATGTTTGTGTTTTGAAATAATTGTTTATTTTATTAAAAAAGTTGCCTTTTTTACATAAAATGTTCCTGTTTTCAAAATTTTATTCACAAATTCAACAAGTCCAGATTTTCGTATTTTGTTCAAAAAATGAAAAAATGTTTGCAAGAATTTGATATAATATTCATAAATTCAAAATGTTAGTGTTTTAGCAATTTTGTTCCTGTTTTGAGAAAAATGATCGCATTTTCAAAAAGTTGTTCGTAATTTTAAAAAATGGTTCACTCTTTCAAATTTATTCGGGATTTTTAAAAATTGTTCTCTATTTCAAAAAAAAATCTCAAGATTCAAAAAATGTTCGTGCTTTAAAAATAATTTCGCGCTTCAAAATTTGTTCAGGATTTTTCAAAATTGTTATCAAGATTCCAAAAATGTTCGCGCTTTAAAAAAATTGTTCGTGCTTCCAAATTTGTTCTCTGTTTTAAAATTTGTTGTCAAGATTCAACAAATGTCTTGTGTTTTAAAAAATTGTTTGGGTTTCCAAATTTATTTTCCATTTCAAAATTTGTTCTCAAGATTCAAAACATGTTCGGCTTTAAAGAAATGTCACAAATTCAAAAAATGTTTGGGAAATTCAAAATTTGTTCGTTTGCAGAAAATTTGTTTGCGTAATCGTACGTTCAAAATGTTTTGGGAAATTCAAAAATGTTTCGGCTTTCTAAATATATATACTTTTATGAAAAAGATACCACGTTTGAAATTTCAAAAGAACTTCATTTTCTTTTTCCACGTATAGTTTATATTAACTGAGCTAGCATTTTTAGATAAGAAAGTAAATGCAAGGAATGGCTAGAGACGCGGTTCACTAGGTTGAGGTTGTGTGCTCAATCCCCCACACGCATGTTTTTGGGAATATTTTGCGGGCTGTTCTTTTAGTTTTGGCGTAGCAGTTCGTTCTTTATATATCACATTGCTAATTTAGCACTAGAATTAGCCTGGCGCACTGGCTAGATGCGCGGTCGTGTGTACTGCTGGTCGCGGGTTTGAATCCAACAAAGGACCATTTTTATTAGTCATTTTTCACGTTGCGCTACCTAAATGGGCCAGCCCAGCTCAGCTACTCCCTTTGCGAAGCATCGGCAGTTTGCCGCAGTAAGCGGCACATAGGATGTCCCAACTTGAACAACAGACTCAAGACAAAAAAAAAAAACCTTGAACAACAGACTCTGGCTGGTGTAGTGGCCGGGCCGGTGTGCGCACCATTTTTTAGACTTTCACAAAGGCATCTGCGTGATTAAATTTAAAATAAGATTGTTTTCGTAAAAGAACGTGTCACGTTGGCTCCTGACTGATGGGTCCTGTCGATCAGATACACCGTCAATACGTATTTGTGCACGGTTTAGATTGGTTTGTTGCGGCTTGCCCTAACTTGATAGTGACATAATTTTCTAAAAAACTTGATAGTGACATGTGAAAAAATAATGAAAAATGATATTGATTTGTTACCCTAGCCCCAAATGTGGTACCAACGTGTTATTAACTCATTGGTAACGGTGATGTAAAAAAAAACTCGTTGGTAACGGTACACGGTTGGCAACAATGTCGCCGGGGCGGTCCCGGCCTCTACATCTACGCGTGCTTCTCAACCACCGGCCCGGGTCTGCGTCTCGGGAGGTCGATCCACGCGCACCTCCTTCGCCGCGCCCGTCCTCCGCGAGTGGCTGCTCAACCTGTACGCGCAGTATCGCCACGGTCATGCAGGCCGTTCGACACAATGCCTAAAAGGAACGCCTACTCTTGGTACGTCAATGCCATGCGTCTAGATGAAGCCGAGAGATACTCCTAATAAAAAAAAGATGAAGCGGAGAGATGTTGGCGCGCATGCTGGAGGACGGCGTCAGCCTTCATGCACACGCCCGCCGGCTTCGAAGAAGCTGCTGCTATGATTCTATGAACAACGTTGACGTTTGGTTGAAGATCGTAGCCACTTGCTCAGTCCCGCGTCATCTGAACCGAAGCCGTCAACCCCTCCTGGCCTTGCCGCGTCCTGGATGTCATATTTCTCCCTCCTCCTCGTCGCTAGGTGCGACTCTCTGCGTCTCTTCTGCCGCTTGATGCAACTCCTCCGCATGCGTGTGGACGGTCTATTTTGTAAGCTCCCACCCACCATACTCTTTAATTGGAGGAGGGCGACAAGGGGCTGGTACGCGTTTATCCCCGACCGCGTCGTCGTCTCTCCTCTAGATAAGCTCCTTTATGCGTCGGGAGCCAAACTATCCTGCTGACTCGAGTACAAGCACTACAAGTCTTCAGCTAACCAGCAGGCAGCAGGTGAGTATTACCTTCTTCTGCTCCCTGGTTATATCTTTCGGGTGCGCTTCAACAAGCAGATCCTGCCGTATTATACGTCTTACTAGCTATATCACTTTTAGTTATGAGTACTATGATGATTGTATCATAGCGGTGTGATGTGTGCTGCGCTCAGGGTTAATAAAACCCCACCCAGCTACATCATACATATCGTCCGTTATTATTCCAATATATGATTTTCTTCCTTCTGTGGATCATCGTGGCGTGGTAACTGAAATTCAAAGTTGGGATTTTGGAAACAGATAAGATTAACATATAGATGGTGTAGGTGATCCCAGGGAGAGTCGCTCCTGGAAATGGCTAGTGCAAATGATATGTGGGAGAAGAAGCTGCAGGATCCAAGTGCAACTCCAGCCTGTCTGCCACTAGAATTTTTGAAAGCCATCACATGTGATTTTTCCTCTGAGCGAGAACTCGGCAGGGGTGGGTACGGAGTAGTTTACAAGGTATGCCTAATTCCTTCCGCTCCAAAATCATCAAATGTTTGTTAGAAATCAGTACTCCCTCCGATCCATATTAATTGTCATAGGTTTAGTATAATTTTGTACTATATCTGCGACAACTAATATATGGATCGGAGGGAGTAATAGCCATTGACCAAGGGAAGAACAATGACATATATATGACATAGGTTTAACTTGCATCACAGGGAATTCTTTCAGATGGGAAAAGCATTGCTGTAAAGAAGCTTTTTCACTTACATGGGCTGGGAGATGAAAAATTCCTAAAAGAGGTCAATTCTCTTGTGATGACCAAGCACCAGAATGTAGTGCAGTTTGTTGGTTACTGTGCTGTATCAAGTGCTGAGGCGGTGGAATACCCGCAAGGAGGAAGCAATTATATTTTGGCCGAAAGACCAGAAAGATTGCTCTGCTTTGAGCATGTATGTAATAGAAGCCTTGACAAGTATATCTCCGGTACGATTATGAAAAACTCTACACTGTCCATTTCCTTATCATTACCCTTTCTGAAGTTTTCTTTATGAGAACATAGACTAAACCACTCAAACGAGGTGGGTGGTGCTGTTAGGGGTACCACAGGTATAATCTTTCAACGGCTTTATAACTTTTTATTTCCTTTATTTATCAATTTAACAGATGAATCTTCGGGCCTTGAGTGGAAAATGAGATATAAAATAATCAGGGGCATCTGTGCTGGTTTGCATTACCTTCATGAGGAATGCCATCTTGTTCATCTAGACCTGAAGCCTCAAAATATATTGATGGATGGTATTATGATGCCAAAGATTGCGGACTTTGGTTTGTCAAGGATATTTGGTGTTGAGCAAACCCGAACCATCACTCAAAATCGTCAGGGAACGATGTAAGCTATGTCTTCTTATAGCATCGTGTTCCTTCTTGCAGTGACTCAAATTTTGAAAGCACGCTGCAGGGGATATATGGCACCAGAGTACTCAATTCAAGGCACTATCTCCGTCAAGGCAGATATATACAGTTTGGGTGTCACCATTATTGAGATACTCACCGGTTCTAGAGACTATCCCCTACACTTCAGCGAGGACAACAGTCCCCATAGTACAGACACATCTTTCCAGCACTTCAAAGACAGAGTAAGACGAACTAATCAAGCTTATGTACATATCTTTATCTCTACTACTTAAATCTCTATCTCTACTTACTTAAAAAGAACATAAGGTTCCCGTTTCACTCCCTCCTTCGTCCAACCTCTCCCCCTTCCTTTTTCCTGTTTGATTTTTTTCCTCACATCTCTGAGTTTCTCCCAAATAATAATATTCTTTATTAAGTCAATACATTCTTACCAAATAAGTGTTTAACAATAAGATGACATTTTTTCTCCTATCTCTGATCTTTCTTCCTAATAATATTTTTCTTAGGTAAGTCAATAAATTCTTACCAATAAGTGTTTAACAATAAGTCAATACATTCTTACCAAATAAGTGTTTAACAATAAGATGACATTTTTCTCCTATCTCTGATCTTTCTTCCTAATAATATTTTTCTTAGGTAAGTCAATAAATTCTTACCAATAAGTGTTTAACAATAAGATGACAGGTGAATCATCACTAGTAGAAAAAGGGTCAAACGTAAAGCATATTAGTGCCAGTTTGTATTAGAGCCGGCACTAATGCATACATTAGTGCCGGTTCCAATGGCTAGCCGGGCCGCTCTCATTAGTACCGGTTCGTGGCTAACCTTACTAATGAGGGTGGTGGCAGGATGTTGTCAGTCTGGGCCCCCTCCAGCACCTTTAGTACCGGTTCGTGCCACGAACCGGTACTATAGGTCGACGTACATAAACCCTTCGTCCACCCGAGCCACTCTGTTCTTCCCCTTTCCCCTCACTTCTCCTCTGTTCTTCCCCTTTCCCCTCGAGCTCCTCACAAATTTTGCCTAAAATTTGTCAAGATTTGAAGGCCCCCATCCATTCAAATGATCACAAAGGTTAGCAACTTTGTCCTTTCAACTCTCATTGCTAGATTAGCTCTTCCCATGCTTTGTATAGTTACTAATTTGTGAGTTTAGTAATTTGGGAGGAAATATATATATGTGCTAGTATTTGATTTATATGCAATTTGAGGTCAAAAATAACACTTAGTTTGCATATGTAGGTGTGGTTTACTTAGTGCCTTCTAAATCTCCGTCGTAACCACCGTCGATCGCCCGCACCGTCCCGTCACCGGCACCACCTTGTGGTGAGCCTCTTGTTCATGTAATTTTATATAAAAAATTGATGTTTGTGTGATTTGAATATATAGTTAATCATGTAATAATTATCTTACCCGTACGTTGTTTGTTATACATAGTGCCATGGTTTTGATATCCGTCCCCGTCGGCCCTCGTCCTTGTTATGATTCGGATGTGGTATATTCTCTTTTAAAACTATTAGTTGCATTTCGTGTTTATGACAAATTATGCCCATCAAGTTGACATAGATATTTTTATCTAGGAGGTATGTGAACCGGAAATTCCAACCGACCCTATTGTCGAGAGGTTAAATTTAGTTGAAAGAGAAAACGAGTACTTGAAAGAAAAATTGAAAAGAATTGAGGGGGAGAAGATGGAATTGGAGTTGCATGTTGCCGATGTCGTCGATGATCACAAGATCAAGATTGAGAAAATGCGCTTGAAGAATAGAAAGATTAGAAAATATGCCATCGATAGTGAGGCTTGGTATCATTATGCTGTTGGATCAATTGTTACCTTAGTTGCGATCTTGATCGCATTTGTTGTTGCATTTAAATGCTTTAGCTAGAGAGTTATTTGTTTGTTGCATTTAAGTGTTGTATGAACTTTATGTATGAACTTGTATTAATTTGGTCTATTCGGTGTTGTGTAATGAAGATGAGCCGGCAATGGATGTACGATGACCGATGCTCTCCCCAGTTCGTTGAGGGCGTGCATACTTTTCTGCTTGCGGCTGAGGCAAACAAGCGGGCAGATGGTTTTATGCCTTATCCATGTGGTGTCTGTAAGAATGATCGCAATTACTCTACGTCAAGAACCATTCACGTCCACCTGTTTGAGTCCGGTTTCATGCCCCACTATAATGTTTGGACCAAGCACAGAGAAAGAGGGGTTATGATGGAAGACAATGAAGAAGAAGAGGACGACGACAGCTATCCTGGCCATGGGTTCCCTGAATACGATGATACAACAATGAGGGAAGAAGCTGAGCCGGTAATGCGGGAAGAAGCTGAGCCGGCAATGCAGGAAGAAGCTGAAGAAGAGGCATCAGATGAGCCCATTGATGATCTAGGTCGGGCCATTGCCGATGCAAAAAGAAACTGCGCAAGTGATTTGGAGAAGAAGAAGTTGCAGCACATGTTAGAGGATCACAAAAAAATGTTGTACCCGAATTGCGTAGGTGACAAGAAAAAGCTGGGCACCACACTGGAATTGCTGCAATGGAAGGCAGAGAATGGTGTATCTGACAAGGGATTTGGAAAGTTGCTGGTAATGATAAAGGATATGCTTCCAAAGGACAACGAATTGCCCGAGAGTACGTACGAAGCAAAGAAGGCTGTCTGCCCTCTAGGGTTAGAGGTGCAAAAGATACATGCATGCCCTAATGATTGCATCCTCTACCGCGGTGAGTACGAGGATTTGAACGCTTGCCCGGTATGTGGTGCATTGCGCTATAAGATCAGCCGCGATGAGCCTGGTGATGTCGAGGGCGAGCGTCCCAGGAAGAAGATTCCTGCCAAGGTGATGTGGTATTCTCCTATAATACCACGGTTGAAACGTTTGTTCCAAAACAAAAAGCATGCCAAGGCGATGCGATGGCACAGAGAAGACCGTAAGAAAGACAGAAAGTTGAGAGTACCCGCTGACGGGTCGCAGTGGAGAAAAATCAAAAGAAAGTACGGGAAGGAGTTTGCAGATGACGCAAGGAGCGTATGGTTTGGTCTAAGCGCAGATGGCATTAATCCTTTTGGGGAGCAGAGCAGCAACCATAGCACCTGGCCTGTGACTCTATGTTTGTATAACCTTCCTCCTTGGTTGTGCATGAAGCGGAAGTTCATTATGATGCCAGTGCTCATCCAAGGTCCTAAGCAACCCGGCAACGACATTGATGTGTACCTAAGGCCATTAGTTGAAGAACTCTTACAGCTGTGGAATGAAACAGGTGTACGTGCGTGGGATGAGCACATGGGGGAAGAATTTGACCTCAAGGCGTTGCTGTTCGTGACCATCAATGATTGGCCTGCTCTCAGTAACCTTTCAGGACAGACAGACAAGGGATACCGCGGATGCACGCACTGTTTGGATGATACCGACAGTATATATTTGAATAGTTGTAAGAAGAATGTGTACCTGGGACATCGTCGATTTCTTTCGAGCAGGCATCCCGTAAGAAAGAAAGGCAAGCATTTCAAAGGTGAGGCGGATCACCGTACGAAGCCTCGCCACCGTACTGGTGCTGATTACATGATATGGTCAAGGATTTGAAGGTGATATTTGGAAAGGGTCCTGGCGGACAACCTGTTCCGAAGGACGCGGACGGACGCGCACCCATGTGGAAGAAGAAATCTATATTTTGGGACCTGCCATATTGGAAAGACCTAGAGGTCCGCTCCGCAATCGACGTGATGCACGTCACGAAGAATCTTTGCGTGACCCTGTTTGGCTTCTTGGGCGTGTATGGGAAGACAAAAGATACACCTGAGGCACGGGAGGACCAGCAACGTATGCACGGAGAAGACGGCATACATCAGGGTCATGCAAGCTACGCTCTTACCAAAGAAGAGAAGGAAATCTTCTTTGAATGCCTGCTCAGTATTAAGGTACCGTCTGGCTTCTCGTCGAATATAAAGGGAATAATAAACATGGCAGAGAAAAAGTTCCAGAACCTAAAGTCTCATGACTGCCACGTGATTATGATGCAACTGCTTCCGGTTGCATTGAGGGGGCTTCTACCGGAAAACGTTCGATTAGCCATTGTGAAGCTATGTGCATTTCTCAATGCAATCTCTCAGAAGGTAATCGATCCAGAAATCATACCAAGGTTACAGAATGATTTGGTGCAATGTCTTGTCAGTTTCGAGTTGGTGTTCCCACCATCCTTCTTCAACATCATGACGCACGTCCTAGTTCACCTATGCAAAGAGATTAACGTTTTGGGTCCTGTATTTCTACACAATATGTTCCCCTTTGAGAGGTTCATGGGAGTCTTAAAGAAATATGTTCATAACCGTGCTAGGCCAGAAGGAAGCATCTCCAAGGGCCATCAAAATGAGGAGGTCATTGAGTTTTGTATTGACTTTATTCCTGACCTTAAGCCGATTGGTGTTCCTGAATCGCGGCATAAGGGCAGACTGGATGGAAAAGGCACGCTAGGAGGGGAACAAATAATATGTATGGACGGACATTCTCTCACTGAAGCACACTACACAGTTCTACAGAATTCCACCTTGGTGGCTCCGTATATGGATGAACACAAGAATTTGCTACGCTCCAAACACCCGGAGCGGTCTGATGAGTGGATTACACGTGAACAAACCAGGAGTTTCGCCAACTGGTTGCAGACACGTACCATGCATGACACCTCTATTGAAGATGACCTGTACTTGCTATCGCAGTTACCATCTTCGAATATAATGACTTTCAAAGGGTACGAGATAAATGGTAATACATTTTACACGATCGCCCAAGATAAGAAGAGAACCAACCAAAACAGTGGTGTCCGCTTTGATGCAGAAACCAAGACGGGAAAGGAAACATATTATGGTTATATACAAGACATATGGGAACTTGACTATCGACGTGGTTTAAAGGTCCCTTTGTTTCGGTGCAAATGGGTCAATATGACACGAGGCGGGGTAACGGAAGACCCGCAGTATGGAATGACAACAGTGGATCTCAACAATCTTGCGTATGCAGACGAACCATTCGTCCTAGCCAATGATGTGGCACAGGTTTTCTATGTGAAGGACATGTCTACCAAGCCAAGAAAAAGAAAAGATAAGGAAGCGAATGCATCGTACGATGAGCCAAAGCGGCACATAGTTCTTTCTGGGAAGAGAAACATCGTGGGAGTGGATGACAAGACAGACAAGTCAGAAGATTATGAAAAGTTTGATGAAATTGCTCCATTCATAGTGAATATTGACCCGAGCATCCCGTTAAATGATGAAGATTTTCCATGGTTACGGCGCAAAGGGACACACGCAAAGAAAAAGTTTCACACCCAAAGATCTGGATTGGATACGTCGAGCAATAGAAATGTTTCAAATGTTGATGTTACTCTTTCACTGTGATGTTACTGTTTGATTGAACAACTTAATTAACGTGGATCATCTTCATCTTGTGGTAAACCATCTGATCGACAGAGTTCAGTACTTTGAATTTTCTTTTCTTATAGACCTATTGCTTCCATGTAACTTTTAAGTTTCTTTATTGTATTTAGTCCGCATGAGTTTGTGTAATGATACATCATACATGATTATGCCATCTTATTCGAGGCTTCCCAAGAGAAGAGTAGGTTCGATGTTGGTTCAAATATTTTCATTTGCAATCTTGATCTGGTAGAATCCCAAAGCCCATTTCCTCTTATTATTACTTTATATTCATATTAACATATGTGGCTAATGGTTTTGTGTTTGCTTTGTCAAGAGGAAGTTGATGAAAAGCTTCTCTATGATACCTTCAGTGCATCTTGGGTGATTGTGACCGACCCTAAGGTGCCACTTATGAAAACTTTACTCTACATATGGCTATGTACTTGCTAGCTAATTATCTTACGTCACGATGGGATCTAAGTTTATCAGCATTAGCCTCCTGTTATTACGATCTCCAGAATCAGAGAAGAACAATAGTTATGCTGAAATGAACCTCATATCATTACATTTGCTTATCTGGTAGTCTTCCTTGCTTCATTGGAACACTTATCTGATAGCATCCTCTTGATTTAAAATTACCCTACAGGCTCCCCACACTGTTCCTTTCATGTATACCATGAGATAGAGATCAAACGAGTTAAATATTGTACCCCTTTTCCCTTTGCATATTTGACGCAAATGCATGTTGGTGTCATCTTAAGACCAGACCATGTTGCCTAGTAACTCATTTGACTGTCATATTCTGAATTATAGTGGTCATATGGCAAGCATACAAAATTTCCTTTATTATGTGGGACCCTGAAACTGGAAATTCTTGAGGTTTTGGTTGTGAGCTATGACTCTGAATCATCTGAGCAAGCAATAGACTGCTCTATATTTTGGCCTACTGTGGTTCTGCTATATGTTTCAACTATTACCTTTGTTGTAATTTAATAATTACATTCTGAGTTGTCATCAGCATTTGACCTCTGATTACACGAACCTTATATTCTTATTCGCGGTGTCCTCCTATGCAGGTGTCTCACAGAATACGAACAACAAGATGTGCTTTCTTGTTTACTGCGGCCAGAGTTTCCAGGTGGTCTGCATTGATGTCTTTCCAAAGCAGCTCTCAACGTGTCTGGTTGGCTTCCTGCAGTGCGGCTTCTCCCACATGGTGGTACAGGTTCTGTGGTTGCTTCAGACGCTCGATGTTGTCGACAACAAGGCGCTCCGTCAGGGGCACAAGGAGTACTCTAGCCAGGCCAACTTCCCGCAGCTCTGCATCGATGGCGAGTTCTTTGATGGATGTGACATCACCGTCACTATGTATATATGAGGTTCGCTCCCTGCCTTCCCTTCTTCCACGATTACGGTTTCGGACCATGAGACCCTCTGTTGCAGTACACATGCATGATACACATGATATGCATGATACCGCAGTATGAATCTGTTTGGTGAGAAACCCGTTTTGTTTAGCATGAGGGGATAACAATATATCCATTAATCTGACATGTTAAGTCGAGGACGACAATGGCAGGCATGGCATGTGGAAACTCCATGTCCGTTATGTTTCTGGCATATAGTTTCCTCATACTGAAGGCATGGTATATTCTTCTTTTACCTGAAATTGTATGTGGCAGAGTCAACTGTTTAATAGGATTGGAGTGCACATGCCACTTTGTACCAGTGGAATATATGCTCTCTTCCTTTCCTTCTCCCATGATTATGATCACGGTTCAAAATATGAATCTGCTATAGTAGTACATGCCGATGTTAGTTATGAATTGTTCTGTGAGAAACCTGTTCTGTGCATCAGAGCATACCAATTGATTCGATGATATGACGTACTTTTAGCTGTGTGGGAAACATTGGTAGACTTGACATATGGAAAGTTAATGTCTGTGCACATGTTTCAGGCATAGAGTTTGCTCATAGTGAAGACATTGTACACTCCTGTTTATTCCTGTACCTGAGAGGGGCAGTGTCATTGATTCATAGTCGAGTTCTTCACGTTCAAGAGATAAATTAGGATTGGATTGCACTCAGCCCTGTGTTGCCGTGCAACTTTTTCTGTTTTGCATTCCTTTGTTGGTGATAACTATGCTAAAAATGGTCGAGCCATATCTAGGGTGATAACTAAGTAGTGTTGTCCATGAATGCTATGCTAGTTCCTTGCATCTTGGAATCTTGAGTTCGCATTGCTTATGTTTTTCATTTACTGATTCTGCACTTTCATGTTTCTTCCAGTTGTTTGAATGCACATTTTTTGTGGACGATGTACCTGGTGGAGAGGAACGCGATGATCTTCAACGAGGCCGCCAAGAAGTGACAACCTGGAACCCAATGCTAGTCGGAGATCGCATGCGCGCATGGCGCTCGCTCGAGGAGGATTTCACAGACGGGATGACTTCTGGAAGGTATATTGTTGTTTTGTTCCTATCTTCCTTCCTGAGCATTTTACCTTGGTATCATACTCTGCTATATATTGGTGCATCCTAAATTGGATTGCAATTACCCAATGCGAGGAAAATGCGTTCAAAGATGTGCTTACATTTATAGTTGGTCTAGTCTGCATCGTGGTATAATGCGAACAAAATTCGTTTTTGGGGGAAACATAACATGCACGATGACCAAAGGAAGCATGTAGTGTTTCGAGTTTGCATTCCACCTGATTCCTATGCCTGTTTTCTGCTCCTTTGTTTTGCGCTCCCATGTACCAAATGGTTCAACTTTGTTCAAAGTGATTTCCTTATGTATCATTTGGTAAACATGATGGATCTTGATCTTATGTGTTGAAATGTTTACTAGAGCCATTTTTACTACAATATCACATACTCCCTCCGTTCCGAAATATTTGTCTTTCTAGGCATTTCAAATGAACACAACATACGGATGTATGTAGACTTATTTTAGAGTGTAGATTCACTCATTTTGCCTCGTATGTAGTCACTTGTTGAAATCTTTAGAAAGACAAATATTTAGGAACGGAGGGAATAGTTGTCACCAGCTCTTACCACAATTGCTGCCTATGTGCTACAGACTGTTGTCTTCATCTGAAGATCTTATTATTACTACCTTTTCTTTACTTGTGATTTTCTTCTTCATTTGTAGTTTTATCAACTTTGTTGTTATATGTTGGCAGAGAGGTTGCTGGCAGTGAATAACCTAGGATCTCAGAAGCATGCGCTTGCAACTCCTCCGCCAACCCAAGGGCTTAAGAATGGTGGTGTTGGTGCACCTATGCCATGGCCTTTTGCCAATGGGTACACCTCAACACAAGCAAGGGCTGTCTCGGTACCTGTCACCATTCCTTCAAACAGAAGAATGACAACACAAGGAGTAGAAGCTGTTAGATTCATCCGTGAGCTTATTTAGTTTGTGGTGGTGGTGGATTAGCTTGGTAGCCGTGTTTTAGTTTTGTTGGAGAAATGATTTGGTAGGATGATGATATCGAGCGTTCCACCCCGTGTACTGACTGACTTGGAGTGCAGGAATGAATGGATTTTGAAATAAACAACATGCCATCATTTTTGTTGATTTGGACGCGTTATGCTGCCGAAATTTCTAATGAAAATCCGCATGACTTGTCGCAATTTTGTCCTTGTTTGTAAGGAAAACCAAAACATTTGTGTTTTCACTGCATAATGCTAGGGTCTTTTGGTGCCAGGTCATGTTATTTGTGTCTTCACTTGCGCTTTTGTTGGCAAAGATCATTTTTGTTTGGGCCGTAGCTATAAACACTCAGATTATAGATCATTTTTTTTTGTAAATTAAGAGCGTGTGATATTATTTTCTCTCGTTGCAACGCGCGGGCCATTTTGCTAGTAATTTCTAACGGGCTGGGTAGAGCAAAGGAACCAAAACGGGTAACGTTGTGGAAAAGGAAAAAAAAAGGGGCATTGACGGTAATCTCGGCAAAACTCAGGTGAGCTCCACGGAAAAAAAGGGCTACGAGCGAAACGCTCTGTGCATATCTCCTTATTATTAACTGACCCGGAATAACTCCGCGAGATCTATGCATGCCTAACTGTTCCACGCGCACGTCCCGATTCAAAACCGACTCCTGCCTTTCTCGCTGACGGAGTAGTGGTGGCAAGCCGAACCGACTTGGAATCAGTTTTCGTCGTACATTCCGACTCGAACTCTTCCCTCCCAGCCAGCCTCTATATAAACCAATCTCCGACCGCATCGGCACACCTGCACCGCTTCAATCAGTAGAGCCACCCACTGCATCGGCTTTCGACTGGATCTAATCCCTTCTTGGGAAAGAAATTTCTTCTCGACGTGATGGGCGGCAGTTTGGATGAGAGGTCCTCCTGCTCGTCGTCTAAGCGGCGGCGACGGAATAATGATCATGCCGAGAGGCTGCCGCGGAAGCAGCACCTTTATCTCGCGGTGGATGACTGGGAGGGCGGGTACAGCATCCACAAGCTTGACGCCGACGACATCTTGGACGATACAGAAGGAGGTGGCGGAGGAGAGCACAAGCTTCTCGAGCACGCTGCCATCCGGATAAAGACGCCGATGTGTGGCCGCATGGAGTTCACCGCTCTGGGCACCAACATCTTCGTCGACACCAACCCGCATAACCGCGGCGACCACGCTCCCCCAGCCGTCATCTACAACACGGAGACCGTAGCCCTCACCGTCCCGCGTTTTCCACGTGGGATTGATCGCCTGGCGACTACCGTAGCTGTCGACAAAACGATATATGTCTTGACAACCGCAGACTTCGTGTACAATAGCATGTGCAAGAAAGTAGAGAGGGTTACGGCAAAAACTGGATGCACTTCGTGTACAAAATGAACAATCTCTTTTGAAGTATCAGGGTTTCCGACGAAAACTAAACTGTTACAAAGGCATTTCATTTTTTAAATTACTAAACATTACTAAATTGAATATAATGATAAAACACACTAATATTAAACATAAGAAAAAACAATCACTGATTTTTTTTTCAAAGTTAAGTTATTCACAAACTAGTGATTCACACAAATTTCAAATAATTCAAAATTTAAACTATTCAAATTTGAAATCTACCGGCACTAACAGAAAGTTTGTAATTTTTTGTACCTAAAGCAAAAATATTCACAAAGAAACTCTAAATACAGCAAAAAATAACTCAAAAATAAATAAAACAAAAAAATAAAGCAAAAACAAATTAAGAAAAAAAAGCCCGCCTACTGGGTCAAAGCGGCCTGCATACGACTAGCGACACAACCTTTCGTTGGGCCAGGATACAGGCCCGCGAAGGCCCAGTAGGCCACAAGGCGAGGAGGACAGGTAGGCCCAGTAGGCCTGATTAGGAGAGGAGCTCGAGAGAGCTACCGCACTGGGGCTTATAAACCAGTGCGGTAGCCCCTCGACTAGCGAGGTGGGACTAAACTTCCGCACCGCACCTGCGCCAGCGCACCCCCTTTAGTACCGGGTGGTGGCACAAACCGGTACTAAAGGGGGGGCCTTTAGTACCGGTTTGTGCCACCACCCGGTACTAAAGGGGGTCGCTTCCCGCCGCTTGGCCTGGCCAAAACAGACCTTTAGTACCGGTTGGTGGCTCCAACCGGTACTAAAGGTGCCTTCTATATAAGAAAACACTTCAAAATTTCGTCAGTTTCTCATCTCTCCCTCTGCTTCTTCTCCTCTGCACCGTCGCCCGCCGCCCCCGCCGTCTCCATATCCCTCGACGCCGCCCCGTCCCCGTCGTCGCCGCCCCCGTCGCCGCCCCTTCCCCGTCGTCACCGCCCCGTCCCCGTCGTTGCCGCCCCGTCCCCGTCGTCGCCGCCCCGTCGCCGCCCCCGTCGCCGCCCCGGCCCGTACGTCCCCGTCCCCATCGTCGCCGCGCCCGTCGCCGTCCCCGTCGCCGCGCGCCCCCCGTCGCCTCTCGCCTAGCCGGCCGGTGAGCGCGCGCACACACACACATACATTTTTAGTTATAGATTTTTCTGTTTTTAAGAAATTGTTAGACATTTTTCTGTTTTTTAGAAATAGTTAGAAATGTTAGATTTGTTAGAATTGTTAGAAATGTTTGAAATTGTTAGAAATTTTTCTGTTTTTTAGTTATAGAAATAGTTATAAAAAAGTTAGAATTGTTAGAAATTTTTCTGTTTTTTAGTTATAGAAATAGTTATAAAAATGTTAGTTATATATATAGAAATGTTATAATTTTTTTCTGTTTTTTAGTTATAGAAATATTAGAAATGTTATAGAAATGTTAGTTATATATAGCATTGTAAGAAATGTTATAGAAATGTTAGTTATATAGAAATGTTAGAAATGTTAGTTATCAAAATCCAATCATTAAAAAAATGTTACTTTTTGCGGGCATATAGCTAGTATTTGTTCTCGACGATGCCCGGCCCGCATCCTCGCCGTCGACCCGTCCGCGACGACGTCCAGCCGACCCATGTCCGGGACTGGGCTCCGCCGGGCTGGCACTGGAAGGTGCTGCTTGGAGGGGCGCGCCGCTTGACGAGGAACCCGGCCGCGGGTCCAGTCGTCGACCCTGATCTCGTTTGGTGGCGTTCGCGTGGGCCAGTTTCGGTGCGGAGGGACCCGGCCTCGCCGGAGGTGGTACGTCGCCGTGTCAGGGAGGAGGACGAGCACGTCCATCGCTACATGGTTGCGTTAGAGGGCGGCAGGTTCTCCAATACGTGGCAGTATCTTCGGGGATCTCACTTCAGCTATGATCCTGTGAGGGTTCCTTTTCTTTGGGTGTCCACTGCCCGCGCCGGAGGAACCGCGAGTGTCCTAGATTCTTCTGTAGTATTCGATCTTTATTAGCTAATAGCCAGTGATGTACTCGACAAATCTATCGTCAGTTGAGTATTTAGAACTGTTTCAGTTATACAATCAGGACGCACTCGACAAATCTATCGTCAGTTGCTATTGTCTGTAAGTGATCTCTTTCTATAATTTAAGTCTCAAGCTAGCTGTAGTGATCCTTTTGATCAATCATTACCTGTAATTATCCTCACTATATTCTTTTCTGTGGTATTATGCAGGATGAAGATATATGAAATGAGAAAAGGTGGACGCTATGGCATTGGGTTCATTGACCCAAACACCGTTAATGAATTCACATGGAAGATAAATGAACATCATGCAAAGGAAGTAGAGGACAGCATGCTAGAGTTCTTGAAGCGCCTCAAATACAATGAAGATATACTACTTCCTTACCACTTTGGGTGAGTCACACTGTCTTGTACTACAAATTCTCTGTTTTTGCCTACTAGCTAGCTACATGTTTTTGCTTACATATGCCCGCTTAATTAAGACATGTAAACATGTGTGCATGCAGATTTCACTGGGTCTTGTGTATCATTAAAGTTGACGCCGAAACAGTTGAAATACTGGACTCATTAATCTCAAAAAACACTGACTTTAACATCTTGTATCGGATAGTCAACAGGTAATTTCAATCATTATTAACTATATATTCCGGCCTATTTAGTTCGTCATTTCATGATATGAACTATTTAATAACCCCTTTATTCATTTTCTTTGTCGGCGGGCAGGGCTTGGGCAAGATTCATCAGCGTCATGGAAGGTGAATGGAAACAAAAGCTTCAATGGTTTCGACCCAAGGTAAGTAATTAAGTAGTACTAGCTAGCTAGCTAGCTGCCATCTCTTTAATTATCATGCTTGATTAATTTTTATCTGATCAAATTCCATTCTCGTAAAGGCCCTGAAGCAGGCGCAGGGGACTAATCAGTGTGCATTCTGCGTTTGCGAGAACATTCGCATGATGGCGTCCGAAAGGAGCAGATCTCAAAGACAGCAATGAGTACGCTTGTCAGAACACTATTCACAATTTTTACACCATTATCGATATCTAGTCACACAACTAATACACATGCATATTGATCTCCTTCTTAACAGTTCAAAGAGGTGCGGGAGAAGCTCATAAAAACGGAGCGCATAGAAGCACTTCAAGAGGAAATAGCGGGATTTTTGCTCGACCAGGTCATAAATCCGAATGGAGAATTCTATTACCCGCTACCGCCCCCATGAAAACCACTTTCAATTGTCATCGTGCTCCGAAGGCAACATTCATATGTAGGAGAAATTGTATATAGCTATACATGTGTGTATGTGTGAATTAATTAATATGGTGGTTTAATTTGTGAGACATTGATGTGATATATATATGCATGATTGGTTCTACTAGAAATTATATATATATATATATATATATATATATATATATATATATGCATAACGTGTACAATGTGTAGTATCGTAAAATACCAGCAAACGAAAAAGAATTAAAATGGAAACACAGAATTAAATGAAAAAGAAATCATAAAATTAAAAACCCTTCAAACCTTATAGTACCGGTTGGTCTTAAAAACCGGTACTAAATGGCTCCAGGTCCCCGGAGCTGGCTCGTGCCACGTGGTTGCCCTTTAGCACCGGTTCGTGCTGAACCGGTAGTAAGGGGGGGGGGGGGGCTTTAGTGACCACAAATTAGTGCCGGTTATGTAACCGGCACTATAGGGCCTTACGAACTGGTGCTAATGCCCGGTTCTGCACTAGTGCATTGTAATTGTACAAAAACTTACTAAGATTTTAGCGCACAATGTAATAATAGACATGCAATCACGGGACAATCTACTAGAATGTTTATACTCACGTGCAACGCACGGGCAATTATCAAGTATTATAGAAAAACTAACGTATATATGAGAACGAAACAATATTCTGTCAGCATATGGAGCTAGGCAACTAGCGAATTTGCAGTTAGGAAGGTGAACATAGTCTTTAAAGAATCATACGACTGCTAAAAGGTAACACAGTTAACTTTAAAGAAGAAGGAATAGTAATAAAAGGCTGCAAATAATTATTTTCATTTAATTTACTATATGTAAGAAACATTTACCTTCTATTTTCACGATGTTTTTGTATAGTGTACATGATGCTATGTTTGACTTGAAGCTATGGTTACTTCTTAAGATTTCCATTGTTTGATGCTTTACTACGCTTTAACATGATGAATGGATTTGTATGTATCACATATTTTGCTAAGGATCCTGGCCCCTTTTTTTCCGTAAACTCACGAGTGCAATTTTACAGATACTTGGAGCTTGGAGAAATAGGCTGAAGATAGGATCAGGATACTCTGTGATGTTGGAACAAATACAAGCATGCACTGAGTTAGGGATACAATGTGTTGAACGTAACCCAGACAATAGACCATTTACAAAGGATATCATCAAGAAGCTCGGTAAACTGATTATTATGGATGGACCTATCGAAATTGGGGTAAGTTGTACTCCGACGTCAACGGAGGTATGTTCAATCACGTCATAAGACGTGTCCCTAGAGCAACGGTGTCCCGAGTGACCCAAGTTTCTTGACAAATGTTTTTACATGGACTGGAAAAATACTCCATCAATAGATGATGTTTGGACATGGATTGTGTATACAACTTCAACCATTATTTTCTTATGAAAATTTATAAATTTTGATATCATCACATGATGTAGATCCATTAATTCCTTTTCCAGATTGTCAATTTGAAACAACGTGATGCCCCCAATCAACTGAACCAGCATTGAATTGCAGATTAGCCATGATCAAGAGGAAGGCTCTGGAGACCATCATGTCAAATTGACGGATGTTTATGAGAATATCGGACCAGCGAAGACCGAAACTGAGGTAGGCAAATTGACAGATGTATATGTTAAATGAACGAAGTTATACCATTCTTTAAAGGTAAAGCTTTAACATGGTTGCGTACCTTTTCAGGTCAAAGTACCGCTTCATCGTAACCCAGGTGAAGGAGAATCGAGCAGAGCTCGGGTTACTAGCTCGCCAGGTGAACACGCAGCCCTCCAAAGTCCCAAATTGAGTGTCCTCACTCTTCTTTTACACCTTTCATCTTTTTTCTCAGACCAAGCTTACAAACATCATGTCCCGGACATGGACACAACGGATACTTGCTCCGACGATCCCAATATTGCTCCAAGTAGTTTAGAAATTATTTACAAGGTATGCCATACTTGACTCAATTTTTGTGAATGTAAATAAAAATCATTGTTTTAAATAGCGCGCTATAGCGTTGTTATAGCCACCAGAGAGGAGCTGTGCTATGCTAAGATGTATTTCAGGTCAAAATAGTACGAGCGCTAATAGCGGCACTAAAGGCCATTCAGCGCTAAATCTGATCGTCATTTAGCGTTAGGCTGTTTCTCCCGCCGCATTGGCCCATTTTTTGGAGGGTCCAAAACTGAAATCTAGCACAGTTCTTTACTTTATGGCTTGCTGCTATAGTGTGCTGTTATGAACTACACAATGTCATTCTTCTATTTATTTGGCTGGATGCTTGTTGATATATGAGAATCGTCAAGTATTCCCTCCGTTTCTAAATATAAGTTTTTGTAGAGATTCCATTATGAACCACATACAAATGTATATAGATGCATTTTAGAGTGTAGATTCACTCATTTTACTTCGTATGTAGGCCATAGTAGAATATCTACAGAGTTAGGAACAGAGGGAGTACTCCCTCCGTCCCAAAATTCTTGTCTTCCTCGAGTATCTGTGTAGAGGAAATCTTCAGATGCATCTTGGTCGCAAATATACTTAGTCCCGAGTCCTGACCAAAACTTAATTTGAACTGACAACATATATATTGACTAACTTGATGGCGAACATGCAGATGATTTCACCGGTGGTGCGTTGGCTACCACGTGTGCTAGGATTAGGAGGACTACAGTCGCTGGACTTTAAGGTGAGTTCGAAGTCCCTAAGACAAGCGGAAAAATTAGAATGATTTTCCTGCTCCCTCCAATAATAAAAAAATGAAGTCCCAGAGCATCTACAGCCGGGCGCCTGAAACCTGTCTCATACGCCCGGGCGGGCCGCCCGGCCACTGTTCATTCGCGAAATTTCAACACAAACAGGCCTCAAACGCCCGGCTGACCGGCACCCCTCATATCCAGCCCAAATATGGGGTAGATATAGGGAAGCCCGGGCCCGCCCACCATGTCAGGCCCGACAGCTCGACCCCACCGCAAATTGCACCAAATTCACCAAATCCTTCCTCCTCCTCCCGTCGCCCTCCAACATTTCCTACGCCTGAGCCCTTGCCGCCCTCCACCCTTGCTCCCCATCCTCACCACCGGTCCCGATCCACCGCCAGAGATGTCGTCCAGCCCGTCCCCAACAGAGACGCAGTCCGCCTCGTCCATCGGCTCCGTCTTGCAAGGCGGAGAATGTTGCCCGGAAGTTGTGGCGACGCAGGCAGCGAGAGAGAGAGAGAGAGAGAGAGAGAGAGAGAGAGAGAGAGAGAGAGAGAGAGAGAGAGAAGATCGAGTTGGAGAAGCAAGAAGCTGCAATCAAATGGGAACTCAAGAAGGCCAATGCATTTGGAGAGGTTGCAGTTCGCACGGGACGCGGAGAATTCGAAGATCATGTTGGTGGATGAAACTCTCTTGGATGAGTATGAAAAGAAGTGGCTTGCGGACAAGGAGATCAACGACCATAGGGAGCATGAGGCGGCAAGGGCTGCAGCAGCACCGAATCATGCGGCCAGGATGCAGGCGAAGGAGGCAGCTTGGATGCAGGCGGAGCAGGACGATGGCTCCTGCTCCGTGATCCGACAAGCGCGCCATCCGTCACGCTTGGACATTGATTTCATTTTGGCTTGTTCGGTTTGTTGAACTTTGATATGCTTTGCTTTGTTTCGAACTGTTGAATTCGGACAATTTGTATCGTATGATCGACGTTCATGAATTGTACGGATTCGAGAATCGGCATTTGAAATATGTGGATGTACATCGCAAAATATAAGGGGTCGGGACGTGCCCGGACGCGCCCGCGGACGTATAGTGGTCCGGATTTGTTAAGTTCAGCTGTAGAGGCACAACTTTTGTAAAAGAAAAATTTAAAAACTGACCACAGATATTTCTGAAAATATTTTGACTGCATGTGTGAAAGTCAATACGTAGGGACATGTCTAAATAAAAGCATCTTTTATGTAGAGACATGTCTAAAAGACGTGCAATCTAGTACTTCCTTCGTCTCAAAACAAGTGTCTCAACTTTGTACTAACTCTAATACAAAGTTGTACTAGATTAAAACACTTATTTTGGGACAGAGGGAGTATATGAAACATGTGCAAATAAACTCAACTGTCCTTCAACAAAGATGATACTATATACTCCGTATGTATGTGATTTACTGATTAGCCATTGTTGTTCTGAACCAGATTAAGGTGTCTATCAACTGTGGGAAATGCAAATCATGCATCATGCAGACTGTGTCAAAGATCAAAGGTATTCCCTAGACTTTCTTTCCACTATACGCGTGATTTCTGGTCTCTTGTCTTCATGTCTTTTTTCTCGACTGATGGCAGTAATGATGTCAGGGATCAAGACGATGACTTCTAACGGGGACGAGAGTGTGCTGACAGTGGTGGGCGACTTTGACGCGGCTGTTCTCGTGGCTGCACTGCAAGAGATGAAGCACCCGGTGCACATTATTAGCTTGTGCAACGAGATAGAAGATGAGAGCCTGTTAAGGCTGGGTGTGGGTGTAGCTGTCGCAGCAATTTTCACTGTTTGTGAATCTTATAGAAAATGAGGATATGCCTCGGGCCTCTGCATCTGAACGATGCATGCATTCATTTTATTAATTATTCACAAAGACTTTACAAAGTAATACTCCAGTAAGCCTTGCCAGGCCTACCGTAGAGGCCGCCGCCGCCGTCTTCCACCGATCCATCTCCAGAGTATGCACTGACGCACCAACCTTGCCAGGCCTGCCGTCGACGCCACCATGGCGCCAGACAACACCACCGTCCTGCGCGCGTCAATTCTGAACATTGTTCGTACCAAACCAAACAAGAGCTAATATATTTCCAATACAGAAAGATCTAAGTAGAAACCAATTGGCGGCCACTCTAGAATAAATCCAAACCCTATGAACACAGAACTATCTAGGACCCACAACTTGTGCGTGAACATTCATTTTTCTACCCAATTCGAACTAGAGAAAATCATTATAATGAAAACATAAAGACAAACCACAATACAAAAGCATAATTCACGGACATTAAGACCATATAAATCTCTCTAATCGCAAGCCCTAGAGATTCCTTGCCCTTAATCTTCCAACTTCGTACCAGGTAAGAACAACATTTGGCAGCCCTAACCCTAGTGTGAAGCAACCAGGCAGGCAAGCACGAAAGCAGAGCGTAACTGCTAAATGAACAGAGGAGAAAAATGTGGAGCGCCTGACATACCTGGCTGCGCGGCCCATCACTGCTCCCCTTCCTTGATTTTCTCGGGGAAGGAGTAGTTGACGGGGAGGACGCGGCCGAAGAGCTCGGCGCCATTCATGTTGTCCATGGTGGCGGCGGCGTCCTCGCGCTCAAGGAACGTGCCGAAGCCGAAGGAGCGGTGCTTCTGCATGGCCTGGTCCAGCAGCGTCTTGATGTCCTTGACCTCCCCGAACGACACGAACGCCGCATGCAGGATCTTCTCGTCCACCTCCTCCGCCAGCCCACCTGTGCCGACGAAAACCGGGGGAACAGAGCTCGGCTTAGTTTCCCATCGCACGGGAGCAAGAAGAGGCAAGGTCCTTCCGGCAGCGGAGAGGAGGTTAGTGAGGGAGGATGGTGCTACTGCGTACCTATGTAGAGGATGTTCTTCTGCACCGGCTGGTTCATGGCGGCGGCGACGGCGATGAAGCTGCGGGGTCGGTAGGAGACGGGGAGGAAAATAGAAGCAGGGGATTTGTTTTTTTTTCAACTTGGAAATAGGGGCCTTGCCTCGGCAGCTGCAAGCGAGAGGGTAACCTTGTCGTTCGCTGGGCCGGGCCGGGCTTGACATAGCCCAATCTAACAATTCCAAGCCCGACCCAAACTACATGAACAGTTTCATTTTCACAACTTAGACAATCAATTTCCGGGCAAAATATATTGCATTATTCCAATTTTCGAATATAAAGTAACAGATTTGGCCACTTAGTGCTATTTTTGAGCTTTGAGCGGAAAAGTGGAGCCTGAGTCCAGCTCGGAGGTCAGGCTTTCAGGTGGGCCGAATGATAAGGTCTAGGGTGGTGCATTTTGTTGGATATGTGGTAAGTTAAAATTGCTTTGAAACATGAAATTTTTGCTTCGATGTGCAAGTGAAGTCACAGTAAAGGGTGGCGAGAGCAGGAGATCGTAGCCGATGCACTCGCATTTGTGGTGAAAGTGAAACTGGTTGTAAAATGTCTGTTTTTTTTACGACATAGAAACAATACAATGTCACAAAATTCCATGTCCAAACTTGAAACATAGCTTGAGAAACAAATTTGGCATTGATCATGTTAATGGGCCAAAATTGTGGCCCAACATCAGCCAACTACCATTCGTAGCATGTTGTGGCTTCTTTTGTTTCTGGAGCTGAAAGTCTAATCTGTGTACAAAATTTGGAACACGGCAAAAAAAGGGTGCATCTACTTTTCAGTTTTAAATATGTTTAGAATCCCCAGAAAAAAGGTTTATAATATATTCTTGCGAATCAACCTGTGGTTGACATGGTTAGGTGGACAGTGGTATCCCCAACCCACCAAGGTTCAAATCATGGTGCTCGCATTATTTTTGGATTTATTTCTAGATTTCGCTTTCAGTGGGAGGAGACGTTCCCGTCGACGACGAGGCGCCTGCGGTGACTTCGTAAATCTCAAGATGACATGCCGGCTCAGTCTTTCGGAGGTGCTCATAGGGGTAGGGTGTGCGTGTGTGCGTTCATAGGGGTGAGTGCATGCGCGTGTATATGAGCGCTTGTGTCTGTACTGTTGCTAAAAAAAAGGTTTATAATATATTCTCAGTAAGCATCTCATTTTTGAATACCTTATTGCCTCATCCGCTTGGTGCTGTTGTGTTGGACATGGAAGAAAATTTTTATACGACAGGTTGGGCTGGTAAACTTTGTATAGACTTTTTAAAGTCAAACTTTGTTCACTGATCAAGTTTATGGGAAAACTTGTCTTTTTTTTTGTGGAGGTGTGGGAAAAAGATTGTCAACATCTAGAACACTAGATCAATATCAATATCATTAAAATCATTATAAAATATTCTACCATAAGATATAAATTTGGTATTGTAGATATATAATTTTTTCTATAAATTTGCTTAAGGGTTATTAAGATTAACTTTTGAGAAAATACTTGAGCTGTGTATTAGTACTTGGTTTGCCACCTCCATAAAAAATCACAAGACCCCGCTCCAGAGACTGGTACCAAGGATCGATCCGCTTGTTTCGGATTAAATTTCGGGATTTGTTTTTGACGGATGACACCCTAAGGCTAAATTACATAGCAGTTGCAGACGTAGACTCATAAGCTCCGGTCATAGCTGAGCCTGAAACAACACTGGAAAGGCTCCACACACGTCTTAACAAAAAATGAGCATAGTTCTTGAGCGGGCAAAACAGCTCAGGCCTATCGCCGTGTTGAGGAAATAAGCAGACTGCGCCGCTAGCAGCACGGTGACACTTGATCATCTCCAGAGTGAGACCAGTTGAACTGAAGTTGGCATGACGGAGGACAAGGTAGACCAGTTGAACTGAACACGTCCAGCTCAAACACAGAACCCTACCTAGCTGCATAAAAAAAACAGAGGACAGAGTGAGCACGAGACTCCAGAGTAGACCATGCAAAAAAAAAAAAGACTCCAGCCTGGAAGAAGATACATGGCATACTGTACGAGAAATTTCATCACTTGATTAACTTGTGACAGGGCACATGTTTTAACTTATACTCCCTCCGTTTCAAAATATGAAGCGTATTAGTTATTTCAAAAGTCAAACATGTGCATCAAAATATAAGGAGTATTTGATAAGCAACAACACTGGCACAATAAGGAGCAACATTGTGGGTGCCACTTTAGGGCTAAGGCATCATGGTGGGCTAAAAGGAAGTAAAAGTGGCCCATGAAGATATAGCACGCAACTCTGATTGGGTCTAAGTAACAATTAAGCTTTCCATTAAAAAATTCAAAACAAATATTGTCATTGAATATGTTATCTATGGGCTGGAAACTGAACAACAATAATATGGAAGAATGATAATGGTTACTTACTCGAACTCAATTTTCTCATAAGGTACTCCATGGGTAGAGAGCACCGTTAAAATAAGGTCAACTATCATATCTCTCTTTGGCGCATACATAATTTTTACTACCTTGAGATGCTGTGATATCAACGACTGTTCAATTGAGTTACGGCCTTTTCCTCTTGGGACAAGGGCTACACGTAGTGAGGCAAATCTCTGTAGCAAACATTATTTTGATTAGGTCAACAAAAGATACATGGCAATGATAAAGTCAACAAAAGATACGTGGCAACCTCAAAGACAAGTTATCAGAGAACATATCGGTACCTCAAAAGTAAGAGAATCAAACTGAAGCGTAAGCGTCTCTAGAATTGGTGAGTGCTGGAGAAAGTAAATTAGTCCACGGAAGTCATAACTCACACACCAGTCATTGAGCAACAACGTTTTCAGCTTGCAAAACATAGGGCACCATTTCAAATCATTTCTGAAAATAAACTGCACAAAGTGAAGAGTGTTAAAGACAATTCAAGGCCTCTAACTGCAGAAGTATATGATGAAGTTTTCTCAGAAACAGATGTACTGAATTAGAAGCTTCCTGCTGGGTTTTCACAGTAACTCAAGTTTAAGCAGCTCCATGAAAAGATTTTTATATCCCATGCATGCTGGATTTAGTAGGTCCCTGTACTACTCTGAAGTCCATCTGAAGTGTTGCATAAATTAAAATGGCTCACAGATTAATCTCAACCATACAAGGGTAAATAGTGCAAATGATGATTAAAAGTATCAAGTACCCGTCTGCACAATATACTGGCATTCCCACAAATGAACCATAGGGATGCTTTCATAGAGACATTAAGATTGTTTGTTATGCCCATATTTACAGATAATTGCATACAAACACTAGCATACTGCAAACAACAATAGGAGTTAGAAAAGGTGGGAGCATACCATAGCGGGATCAGATATTGCCAACTCCAAATTCGTAGCACCTGAAAAACGTTTGAAGACCACAGAGCAGTCACTTTTGCCGATTTGGCCATTGCACCTCACACATGATGGCTCTAGACAAAAACATGTCCCTTCTTCAAGCATAACAGATGCTGTCACCAGTGACAGCATGCTATCAAGCAAAGGAGTCAAACCCCAACATGGAGCTAGTCTCAAGCCAATGAGATTTGGAGCAGAAATACGAGTGGGGGTCCTCATATCAAAACCCCTTCCCTGAATGTTAAGATGCCGTATTGATTGGGACAAGATATTGGCATGGATGTAACAACTTGTCAGCTCTAACTCCTCTAGCACCTGGCAACTCGAAAAGTCCAGAGAGCATCCCTCGAAGTACATATGGCAGAGCTGCAACCTCTTCAAGTGCGATGAGATGAGAGTCATGTTGCTTGTTACTCGCGTGTGAACAGCAAGTCGAAGCACCTGAGAGCATCTCCAACAGCCGCGCTAAGCGCCGCGCGCAAAAAACCTGTTTGCCGCGCACGCTTCGGCTGGTTTAGCGCGGCCGCCAGCGCTGGCTCCCGCTGTCGCGCTATAATACAGCGCGCGCGCGCCGCTCCAGCAGAGTGCAAAAATAAACCGCGCGCGCCGCACAAACCACATATACATTTCAAGAAGAGGAGCAAAAATGATCAAACAAACAAAAAGATTCAGCAATAAATAGTTCAATTTCGTTATCATTACAACTCAAACAAATAGTTTATCGTTCAGTACAACAACTAATAAACACAACAAATAGTTCAGGAACAATACAATGTCGAATGCAGAAATCATCATGCTCTTTGTCGTCCATGCCATGCCCACCACTCTTCAATCAGATCATTCTGAAGTTGATTGTACGTTGCGGGACGCCGAATGGCATGATAGGAGGCAATAAAACGGGCTACCCTTTCAGCCCTTCGTCGCACTCGCACGGGATGTCCCAAGAGCTCATACTGTGAGTAGTCTAAATCTTGACCACGCTCATTCTCGATGATCATGTTGTACATGATCACACAAGCGTGCATGATGTACCAAAGCATTTTTTTGATCCCAAAATCTAGCCGATCCTCTCACAATAGCAAATTGGGCTTGCAAAATCCCAAATGCTCTCTCCACATCTTTTCTAGCCACCGCCTGAGCATTGTGGAAATCAAGATTTTTCTTACCTTCCGGCTTTTTCAATGGCTTCACGAAGATTTGCCACTTTGGATAGATGCCATCTGCTAGATAATAGCCATAGTTGTACGTACGGCCATTTGCTACAAACTGCACAGGTGGCAGCTCACCGTTTGCAATCTTATTCATTAGTGGTGACCGGTTGACAACATTGATGTCATTCAAAGATCCAGGCATTTCAAAGAATGCATGCCAAATCCAAGTCTTCTGATCGGCCACCGCTTCAAGGATTATAGTGAAACCCTTTTTTGGCCGTGGAATTGCCCATGCCATGCCTTTGGACAATTCTTCCAACTCCAATGTATGCAATCTATTGAGCCAAGCATGCCAGGAAAGCCGCGCGCTTTGTTCATCGCCAATAGCCTTGCGGCGTCTTCAGCAGTGGGAGATCTCAAATACTCCTCGTCAAACACTTGCGCAATTCCCACTGCAAAGCGCTTGACACACATGATGGCTTGGCTCTCACCCATAGCCAAGTGATCATCAACTAGATCAGCTGGGATACCGTATGCCAACATACGCAAAGCGGTGTCACCTTCAGAAAGATGCTATGCACGAGCTCTCCGGTGGCATTCCTCCTTTGCTGGAAAAACCGGTCATGGCTCGCTAGTTTCTCTGCAATACGCCTGAACAAGTCGCTGCTCATCCTAAACCGGCGACGAAAATACGACTCCGGGTATGTGGGATTCTCCACGAAATAGTTCTTCATCAATCTGTTATGGGCATCAATCCTATCTCTCCATTTTTTCTCCTGACCCATAACCGAACCACCGTGCTTCGGTTTTTTATTGATATGCATAGTTAGGATCATTGCAAGATCCTCCTCTTCCATATCAAATTCTTCTTCGGAAAAATCATACGACGAACTCATATACAATGTTCAATACTATACTATAAAAACTACAATTCAAAACATGCACCAAATTCATGAAATTTGAGCAATACATACCTTGTAGGGCGCTGTTCCTCGGACGACG
The DNA here is from genome assembly GCA_963921465.1 of Triticum timopheevii. Taxonomy (NCBI): domain Eukaryota; kingdom Viridiplantae; phylum Streptophyta; class Magnoliopsida; order Poales; family Poaceae; genus Triticum; species Triticum timopheevii. The sequence continues at coordinate 551,703,868 of OY997272.1, read as the reverse complement.
GAGGCGCGCGAGCGCCGGCGGGACTAGGACGGGATGGGGCGAAAGCGCGGGCGCGCGGGGATAGGCCGGGGAAGCGCCTGAACGGTCGCCGGGAGGCGCGGACGGCGGCGGCGCGGCCGGATGGGGTGGAAGTGGGAGAGGAAGTGCAGGCGTGAGCACTCGAGTGTGCCGCGCGCTGTAGCGGGCGCCCGAAATACACCGCGCGGGACAATGTTTCCGATAGCGCGCCCAACTCGTTATAGCGCGCGCCGTTTTTGCGCGCCCGCTGGAGCGACCCGTCGCGTTGCGCGCGCGCTAAAACGGACTTATTTGCGGCGCGGAGCTAGTTTAGCGCGGCGGTTGGAGATGCTCTTAGAACTGGTGTCGCATACATTCAGAGGCGTCGGGTCGCTGAGGCGAAGCAGCTCGTCCACAAACGTGGTTGAGCCAGTCGCGCCGTGGTAGATGTCGGGGTCACGGATGCGCAGGGCCGGCACAGACTTCCACAGCATGCGCCAGCGCCTAGCGAGCACGCACGTACGCACGGCATCGCGCGAAGGGACGAAGGCCAGGAGGATCCTCAGGGCGTCGTCCGGGAGGCCGCCGATGAAGTCGTCGCCGCCGGCAAAGGCCGTTTCCATTGCGTCGAACAGGTAGCAGCTGCGAAGTGGTTGGACATAGTGAGTTGAGCGAGAGCATCCAGATGGAGAAGGAGAAGACGAAGATATACAGCACCACAAGATCATTACATCGCCTCTAGCCGCCGCGAGAGAGACGGCAGCCCTCCGGGAAGACGGCGCTCACTTCATTTGTCAAGGCAAAGCAAGACGGCAACCTTCCGTGATGCCATTAACTAGTACGGAGATCTCACTCGTCAGTTTGGGGGAGAGGAAGATTGAAAATCCAAGGAGATTTATTGCCACAACGATGACCGCTTGGCCTCCCCCAACGAATGCGTGCGCAGTCTGTGCCCCGTTTCACCACGCCTCGTTCGGGCAGAAAGAGTGACACAACAGAAGCCGAGGCGGCCAGAGCAGAACGAGCCTTTGACTGCGCTGCCCTACGATGAATGTGAACGGGCGGTGCATGCACGCACGCATCACTGTCACGCCCATGGGCGGCCCATGTCGAGAACTGTGAGTAGGCTATGTCCAGGCCAGGCTGATGCTTATGTAACCCACTTCCTCATAGCGAATGAATGTACTGTGGCCCCCCTAAAAAAATGTACTCTGGCTGAACCACTTTCCCCTACGTCTGCTCTATCTTCCCCTTGATTCCCCTCTCTCAAAACTTCTACTTCTGTATCGCAAATTCCTCCTGTGATGGTACTGTTAGTAAGATCGTGACAGTCACTTCTACTCCCTCCGTTCCTAAATACTTGTCTTTCTAGAGATGTCAACAAGTGACTACATACGGTGCAAAATGAGTGAATCTACACTTTAAAAAATGTCTACATACATCCGCATGTTGAGTCCATTTGAAATGCCTAGAAAGACAAGTATTTGGGAACGGAGGGAGTACTTCTGTACTGCATGCAACAGGTTCATTTCCGTAATCCGTCGTCAAGGTCGCTTCTTTTTCGTACCTCGACGTGGGGCTGTCGTCCGCGTGCGTGGCCCTCAGCGATGCTACATACACCGAACATTTTTTACAGACTCAACACACACACACACACACACACACACACACACACAAGAAAATCAGGGGAGAGTGGCTAATTAGTTTGGAAAGGAGTCTGTAAAAGCCCGTAACCTCCGGCCGATGTGGACGGCAACGACTGACATGGCATGACCGTGTGTACATGCATGCATGCATGGGCGTTTACAGGTCATGGCAATTACGACCAATTGACTCATGTGTCGTCGCTCAGCTCCCACGGTCGAGCAGCCCAGGAATAACCCCTCCTTCCCTCTCACCGCCGCCGGAGGAACCGTCCATCGCCCGTCTTCCCCGGCCGCCTCCACATCTCCTCCTTAAGCTTCATGCGCATCCTCGGGACGACTGGGTATCACATCACTCTCAATCCCATCCCTTCCCTTCCCTTCCTAGTGCTGTCATTGGCCTTCAACGTCGTCTCCCTCCCTCAAAATTGCCATCGCACGTCTTTGAGCTCGTATCCATGTTTCAAGTCAGGGTCAAACATGCCCGCGGGTGCTGCGACCGCGATCATATACACTACCACTAGTATGGACGATGGCTGCCCTACTGCGACCGGTGAGGCCCTCGTCCTCTTCCCCCGTGTCCGCGACTACACGACAGCTAGCTGATGGCGTGATGTTTGCAAGCCCCATCCTCGCCGCCGTCTCCGCGCCGGCATGTGTCCCACCAGGAAGCCGAACCCATACCGCCAGCCTCGATCCTCCATGCGGCATCTGCATGTTACCGGGGTCGCTGCTCTTTCCAACCTCTGAGGCAACGACAACGTGGTGCACCACATGAGGCTGGTCGTAATGGTAGTATCATAGCTAGTATCATACATGCCAACTAGGCAATTTTGATGAGGTGTCATAGCATTAAATGAAGAAAGAAAGGGTGTAGTATCATATCATGATACCGTATCATATTAAATGCTATGCTACTTTGTGTCATGCATGGCAATAAATATAGTACTACATGATACTAATATATGATACTATGCATTAGAGAGGTAGTATCATACACTAGTATCATATGCATGATACTAGTATATGATACTCCCCATTACAACCAGCCTGACTGTGTACATGAATGCACTATATCAACACCTCTGTTTGCTTCATTTACTACGAGTCACGACATGTAAGACCAAACCTCTCGCCGCCCCCCACCCCCTCCTCCCACCTCGCCACCACCTCGGGCTTTGCCCATGCGGCGTCGGCGGCGGCGGGGTACGTCTTCCCTCTCGCTAGGTGCTCTAGTGGCTAGGGCCAGCTCGACCTGCTAAGGTGAGTTGCTTGTAGGGCCGTGGATTATCACATACCATGATGAAAATGATTTTTACACGACAAGATTATTCGTTGTTGAAAATCCTATGTGATATGGCCGCCTTCAACACATGTCAATACAATGTAAACCATATAACTCAAATAGAGACTAGATTTTGAAAGCACGCTGCAGGGGATATATGGCACCAGAGTACTCAATTCAAGGCACTATCTCCGTCAAGGCAGATATATACAGTTTGGGTGTCACCATTATTGAGATACTCACCGGTTCTAGAGACTATCCCCTACACTTCAGCGAGGACAACAGTCCCCATAGTACAGACACATCTTTCCAGCACTTCAAAGACAGAGTAAGACGAACTAATCAAGCTTATGTACATATCTTTATCTCTACTACTTAAATCTCTATCTCTACTTACTTAAAAAGAACATAAGGTTCCCGTTTCACTCCCTCCTTCGTCCAACCTCTCCCCCTTCCTTTTTCCTGTTTGATTTTTTTCCTCACATCTCTGAGTTTCTCCCAAATAATAATATTCTTTATTAAGTCAATACATTCTTACCAAATAAGTGTTTAACAATAAGATGACATTTTTTCTCCTATCTCTGATCTTTCTTCCTAATAATATTTTTCTTAGGTAAGTCAATAAATTCTTACCAATAAGTGTTTAACAATAAGTCAATACATTCTTACCAAATAAGTGTTTAACAATAAGATGACATTTTTTCTCCTATCTCTGATCTTTCTTCCTAATAATATTTTTCTTAGGTAAGTCAATAAATTCTTACCAATAAGTGTTTAACAATAAGATGACAGGTGAATCATCACTAGTAAAAAAAGGGTCAAACGTAAAGCATATTAGTGCCAGTTTGTATTAGAGCCGGCACTAATGCATACATTAGTGCCGGTTCCAATGGCTAGCCGGGCCGCTCTCATTAGTACCGGTTCGTGGCTAACCTTACTAATGAGGGTGGTGGCAGGATGTTGTCAGTCTGGGCCCCCTCCAGCACCTTTAGTACCGGTTCGTGCCACGAACCGGTACTATAGGTCGACGTACATAAACCCTTCGTCCACCCGAGCCACTCTGTTCTTCCCCTTTCCCCTCACTTCTCCTCTGTTCTTCCCCTTTCCCCTCGAGCTCCTCACAAATTTTGCCTAAAATTTGTCAAGATTTGAAGGCCCCCATCCATTCAAATGATCACAAAGGTTAGCAACTTTGTCCTTTCAACTCTCATTGCTAGATTAGCTCTTCCCATGCTTTGTATAGTTACTAATTTGTGAGTTTAGTAATTTGGGAGGAAATATATATATGTGCTAGTATTTGATTTATATGCAATTTGAGGTCAAAAATAACACTTAGTTTGCATATGTAGGTGTGGTTTACTTAGTGCCTTCTAAATCTCCGTCGTAACCACCGTCGATCGCCCGCACCGTCCCGTCACCGGCACCACCTTGTGGTGAGCCTCTTGTTCATGTAATTTTATATAAAAAATTGATGTTTGTGTGATTTGAATATATAGTTAATCATGTAATAATTATCTTACCCGTACGTTGTTTGTTATACATAGTGCCATGGTTTTGATATCCGTCCCCGTCGGCCCTCGTCCTTGTTATGATTCGGATGTGGTATATTCTCTTTTAAAACTATTAGTTGCATTTCGTGTTTATGACAAATTATGCCCATCAAGTTGACATAGATATTTTTATCTAGGAGGTATGTGAACCGGAAATTCCAACCGACCCTATTGTCGAGAGGTTAAATTTAGTTGAAAGAGAAAACGAGTACTTGAAAGAAAAATTGAAAAGAATTGAGGGGGAGAAGATGGAATTGGAGTTGCATGTTGCCGATGTCGTCGATGATCACAAGATCAAGATTGAGAAAATGCGCTTGAAGAATAGAAAGATTAGAAAATATGCCATCGATAGTGAGGCTTGGTATCATTATGCTGTTGGATCAATTGTTACCTTAGTTGCGATCTTGATCGCATTTGTTGTTGCATTTAAATGCTTTAGCTAGAGAGTTATTTGTTTGTTGCATTTAAGTGTTGTATGAACTTTATGTATGAACTTGTATTAATTTGGTCTATTCGGTGTTGTGTAATGAAGATGAGCCGGCAATGGATGTACGATGACCGATGCTCTCCCCAGTTCGTTGAGGGCGTGCATACTTTTCTGCTTGCGGCTGAGGCAAACAAGCGGGCAGATGGTTTTATGCCTTATCCATGTGGTGTCTGTAAGAATGATCGCAATTACTCTACGTCAAGAACCATTCACGTCCACCTGTTTGAGTCCGGTTTCATGCCCCACTATAATGTTTGGACCAAGCACAGAGAAAGAGGGGTTATGATGGAAGACAATGAAGAAGAAGAGGACGACGACAGCTATCCTGGCCATGGGTTCCCTGAATACGATGATACAACAATGAGGGAAGAAGCTGAGCCGGTAATGCGGGAAGAAGCTGAGCCGGCAATGCAGGAAGAAGCTGAAGAAGAGGCATCAGATGAGCCCATTGATGATCTAGGTCGGGCCATTGCCGATGCAAAAAGAAACTGCGCAAGTGATTTGGAGAAGAAGAAGTTGCAGCACATGTTAGAGGATCACAAAAAAATGTTGTACCCGAATTGCGTAGGTGACAAGAAAAAGCTGGGCACCACACTGGAATTGCTGCAATGGAAGGCAGAGAATGGTGTATCTGACAAGGGATTTGGAAAGTTGCTGGTAATGATAAAGGATATGCTTCCAAAGGACAACGAATTGCCCGAGAGTACGTACGAAGCAAAGAAGGCTGTCTGCCCTCTAGGGTTAGAGGTGCAAAAGATACATGCATGCCCTAATGATTGCATCCTCTACCGCGGTGAGTACGAGGATTTGAACGCTTGCCCGGTATGTGGTGCATTGCGCTATAAGATCAGCCGCGATGAGCCTGGTGATGTCGAGGGCGAGCGTCCCAGGAAGAAGATTCCTGCCAAGGTGATGTGGTATTCTCCTATAATACCACGGTTGAAACGTTTGTTCCAAAACAAAAAGCATGCCAAGGCGATGCGATGGCACAGAGAAGACCGTAAGAAAGACAGAAAGTTGAGAGTACTCGCTGACGGGTCGCAGTGGAGAAAAATCAAAAGAAAGTACGGGAAGGAGTTTGCAGATGACGCAAGGAGCGTATGGTTTGGTCTAAGCGCAGATGGCATTAATCCTTTTGGGGAGCAGAGCAGCAACCATAGCACCTGGCCTGTGACTCTATGTTTGTATAACCTTCCTCCTTGGTTGTGCATGAAGCGGAAGTTCATTATGATGCCAGTGCTCATCCAAGGTCCTAAGCAACCCGGCAACGACATTGATGTGTACCTAAGGCCATTAGTTGAAGAACTCTTACAGCTGTGGAATGAAACAGGTGTACGTGCGTGGGATGAGCACATGGGGGAAGAATTTGACCTCAAGGCGTTGCTGTTCGTGACCATCAATGATTGGCCTGCTCTCAGTAACCTTTCAGGACAGACAGACAAGGGATACCGCGGATGCACGCACTGTTTGGATGATACCGACAGTATATATTTGAATAGTTGTAAGAAGAATGTGTACCTGGGACATCGTCGATTTCTTTCGAGCAGGCATCCCGTAAGAAAGAAAGGCAAGCATTTCAAAGGTGAGGCGGATCACCGTACGAAGCCTCGCCACCGTACTGGTGCTGATTACATGATATGGTCAAGGATTTGAAGGTGATATTTGGAAAGGGTCCTGGCGGACAACCTGTTCCGAAGGACGCGGACGGACGCGCACCCATGTGGAAGAAGAAATCTATATTTTGGGACCTGCCATATTGGAAAGACCTAGAGGTCCGCTCCGCAATCGACGTGATGCACGTCACGAAGAATCTTTGCGTGACCCTGTTTGGCTTCTTGGGCGTGTATGGGAAGACAAAAGATACACCTGAGGCACGGGAGGACCAGCAACGTATGCACGGAGAAGACGGCATACATCAGGGTCATGCAAGCTACGCTCTTACCAAAGAAGAGAAGGAAATCTTCTTTGAATGCCTGCTCAGTATTAAGGTACCGTCTGGCTTCTCGTCGAATATAAAGGGAATAATAAACATGGCAGAGAAAAAGTTCCAGAACCTAAAGTCTCATGACTGCCACGTGATTATGATGCAACTGCTTCCGGTTGCATTGAGGGGGCTTCTACCGGAAAACGTTCGATTAGCCATTGTGAAGCTATGTGCATTTCTCAATGCAATCTCTCAGAAGGTAATCGATCCAGAAATCATACCAAGGTTACAGAATGATTTGGTGCAATGTCTTGTCAGTTTCGAGTTGGTGTTCCCACCATCCTTCTTCAACATCATGACGCACGTCCTAGTTCACCTATGCGAAGAGATTAACGTTTTGGGTCCTGTATTTCTACACAATATGTTCCCCTTTGAGAGGTTCATGGGAGTCTTAAAGAAATATGTTCATAACCGTGCTAGGCCAGAAGGAAGCATCTCCAAGGGCCATCAAAATGAGGAGGTCATTGAGTTTTGTATTGACTTTATTCCTGACCTTAAGCCGATTGGTGTTCCTGAATCGCGGCATAAGGGCAGACTGGATGGAAAAGGCACGCTAGGAGGGGAACAAATAATATGTATGGACGGACATTCTCTCACTGAAGCACACTACACAGTTCTACAGAATTCCACCTTGGTGGCTCCGTATATGGATGAACACAAGAATTTGCTACGCTCCAAACACCCGGAGCGGTCTGATGAGTGGATTACACGTGAACAAACCAGGAGTTTCGCCAACTGGTTGCAGACACGTACCATGCATGACACCTCTATTGAAGATGACCTGTACTTGCTATCGCAGTTACCATCTTCGAATATAATGACTTTCAAAGGGTACGAGATAAATGGTAATACATTTTACACGATCGCCCAAGATAAGAAGAGAACCAACCAAAACAGTGGTGTCCGCTTTGATGCAGAAACCAAGACGGGAAAGGAAACATATTATGGTTATATACAAGACATATGGGAACTTGACTATCGACGTGGTTTAAAGGTCCCTTTGTTTCGGTGCAAATGGGTCAATATGACACGAGGCGGGGTAACGGAAGACCCGCAGTATGGAATGACAACAGTGGATCTCAACAATCTTGCGTATGCAGACGAACCATTCGTCCTAGCCAATGATGTGGCACAGGTTTTCTATGTGAAGGACATGTCTACCAAGCCAAGAAAAAGAAAAGATAAGGAAGCGAATGCATCGTACGATGAGCCAAAGCGGCACATAGTTCTTTCTGGGAAGAGAAACATCGTGGGAGTGGATGACAAGACAGACAAGTCAGAAGATTATGAAAAGTTTGATGAAATTGCTCCATTCATAGTGAATATTGACCCGAGCATCCCGTTAAATGATGAAGATTTTCCATGGTTACGGCGCAAAGGGACACACGCAAAGAAAAAGTTTCACACCCAAAGATCTGGATTGGATACGTCGAGCAATAGAAATGTTTCAAATGTTGATGTTACTCTTTCACTGTGATGTTACTGTTTGATTGAACAACTTAATTAACGTGGATCATCTTCATCTTGTGGTAAACCATCTGATCGACAGAGTTCAGTACTTTGAATTTTCTTTTCTTATAGACCTATTGCTTCCATGTAACTTTTAAGTTTCTTTATTGTATTTAGTCCGCATGAGTTTGTGTAATGATACATCATACATGATTATGCCATCTTATTCGAGGCTTCCCAAGAGAAGAGTAGGTTCGATGTTGGTTCAAATATTTTCATTTGCAATCTTGATCTGGTAGAATCCCAAAGCCCATTTCCTCTTATTATTACTTTATATTCATATTAACATATGTGGCTAATGGTTTTGTGTTTGCTTTGTCAAGAGGAAGTTGATGAAAAGCTTCTCTATGATACCTTCAGTGCATCTTGGGTGATTGTGACCGACCCTAAGGTGCCACTTATGAAAACTTTACTCTACATATGGCTATGTACTTGCTAGCTAATTATCTTACGTCACGATGGGATCTAAGTTTATCAGCATTAGCCTCCTGTTATTACGATCTCCAGAATCAGAGAAGAACAATAGTTATGCTGAAATGAACCTCATATCATTACATTTGCTTATCTGGTAGTCTTCCTTGCTTCATTGGAACACTTATCTGATAGCATCCTCTTGATTTAAAATTACCCTACAGGCTCCCCACACTGTTCCTTTCATGTATACCATGAGATAGAGATCAAACGAGTTAAATATTGTACCCCTTTTCCCTTTGCATATTTGACGCAAATGCATGTTGGTGTCATCTTAAGACCAGACCATGTTGCCTAGTAACTCATTTGACTGTCATATTCTGAATTATAGTGGTCATATGGCAAGCATACAAAATTTCCTTTATTATGTGGGACCCTGAAACTGGAAATTCTTGAGGTTTTGGTTGTGAGCTATGACTCTGAATCATCTGAGCAAGCAATAGACTGCTCTATATTTTGGCCTACTGTGGTTCTGCTATATGTTTCAACTATTACCTTTGTTGTAATTTAATAATTACATTCTGAGTTGTCATCAGCATTTGACCTCTGATTACACGAACCTTATATTCTTATTCGCGGTGTCCTCCTATGCAGGTGTCTCACAGAATACGAACAACAAGATGTGCTTTCTTGTTTACTGCGGCCAGAGTTTCCAGGTGGTCTGCATTGATGTCTTTCCAAAGCAGCTCTCAACGTGTCTGGTTGGCTTCCTGCAGTGCGGCTTCTCCCACATGGTGGTACAGGTTCTGTGGTTGCTTCAGACGCTCGATGTTGTCGACAACAAGGCGCTCCGTCAGGGGCACAAGGAGTACTCTAGCCAGGCCAACTTCCCGCAGCTCTGCATCGATGGCGAGTTCTTTGATGGATGTGACATCACCGTCACTATGTATATATGAGGTTCGCTCCCTGCCTTCCCTTCTTCCACGATTACGGTTTCGGACCATGAGACCCTCTGTTGCAGTACACATGCATGATACACATGATATGCATGATACCGCAGTATGAATCTGTTTGGTGAGAAACCCGTTTTGTTTAGCATGAGGGGATAACAATATATCCATTAATCTGACATGTTAAGTCGAGGACGACAATGGCAGGCATGGCATGTGGAAACTCCATGTCCGTTATGTTTCTGGCATATAGTTTCCTCATACTGAAGGCATGGTATATTCTTCTTTTACCTGAAATTGTATGTGGCAGAGTCAACTGTTTAATAGGATTGGAGTGCACATGCCACTTTGTACCAGTGGAATATATGCTCTCTTCCTTTCCTTCTCCCATGATTATGATCACGGTTCAAAATATGAATCTGCTATAGTAGTACATGCCGATGTTAGTTATGAATTGTTCTGTGAGAAACCTGTTCTGTGCATCAGAGCATACCAATTGATTCGATGATATGACGTACTTTTAGCTGTGTGGGAAACATTGGTAGACTTGACATATGGAAAGTTAATGTCTGTGCACATGTTTCAGGCATAGAGTTTGCTCATAGTGAAGACATTGTACACTCCTGTTTATTCCTGTACCTGAGAGGGGCAGTGTCATTGATTCATAGTCGAGTTCTTCACGTTCAAGAGATAAATTAGGATTGGATTGCACTCAGCCCTGTGTTGCCGTGCAACTTTTTCTGTTTTGCATTCCTTTGTTGGTGATAACTATGCTAAAAATGGTCGAGCCATATCTAGGGTGATAACTAAGTAGTGTTGTCCATGAATGCTATGCTAGTTCCTTGCATCTTGGAATCTTGAGTTCGCATTGCTTATGTTTTTCATTTACTGATTCTGCACTTTCATGTTTCTTCCAGTTGTTTGAATGCACATTTTTTGTGGACGATGTACCTGGTGGAGAGGAACGCGATGATCTTCAACGAGGCCGCCAAGAAGTGACAACCTGGAACCCAATGCTAGTCGGAGATCGCATGCGCGCATGGCGCTCGCTCGAGGAGGATTTCACAGACGGGATGACTTCTGGAAGGTATATTGTTGTTTTGTTCCTATCTTCCTTCCTGAGCATTTTACCTTGGTATCATACTCTGCTATATATTGGTGCATCCTAAATTGGATTGCAATTACCCAATGCGAGGAAAATGCGTTCAAAGATGTGCTTACATTTATAGTTGGTCTAGTCTGCATCGTGGTATAATGCGAACAAAATTCGTTTTTGGGGGAAACATAACATGCACGATGACCAAAGGAAGCATGTAGTGTTTCGAGTTTGCATTCCACCTGATTCCTATGCCTGTTTTCTGCTCCTTTGTTTTGCGCTCCCATGTACCAAATGGTTCAACTTTGTTCAAAGTGATTTCCTTATGTATCATTTGGTAAACATGATGGATCTTGATCTTATGTGTTGAAATGTTTACTAGAGCCATTTTTACTACAATATCACATACTCCCTCCGTTCCGAAATATTTGTCTTTCTAGGCATTTCAAATGAACACAACATACGGATGTATGTAGACTTATTTTAGAGTGTAGATTCACTCATTTTGCCTCGTATGTAGTCACTTGTTGAAATCTTTAGAAAGACAAATATTTAGGAACGGAGGGAATAGTTGTCACCAGCTCTTACCACAATTGCTGCCTATGTGCTACAGACTGTTGTCTTCATCTGAAGATCTTATTATTACTACCTTTTCTTTACTTGTGATTTTCTTCTTCATTTGTAGTTTTATCAACTTTGTTGTTATATGTTGGCAGAGAGGTTGCTGGCAGTGAATAACCTAGGATCTCAGAAGCATGCGCTTGCAACTCCTCCGCCAACCCAAGGGCTTAAGAATGGTGGTGTTGGTGCACCTATGCCATGGCCTTTTGCCAATGGGTACACCTCAACACAAGCAAGGGCTGTCTCGGTACCTGTCACCATTCCTTCAAACAGAAGAATGACAACACAAGGAGTAGAAGCTGTTAGATTCATCCGTGAGCTTATTTAGTTTGTGGTGGTGGTGGATTAGCTTGGTAGCCGTGTTTTAGTTTTGTTGGAGAAATGATTTGGTAGGATGATGATATCGAGCGTTCCACCCCGTGTACTGACTGACTTGGAGTGCAGGAATGAATGGATTTTGAAATAAACAACATGCCATCATTTTTGTTGATTTGGACGCGTTATGCTGCCGAAATTTCTAATGAAAATCCGCATGACTTGTCGCAATTTTGTCCTTGTTTGTAAGGAAAACCAAAACATTTGTGTTTTCACTGCATAATGCTAGGGTCTTTTGGTGCCAGGTCATGTTATTTGTGTCTTCACTTGCGCTTTTGTTGGCAAAGATCATTTTTGTTTGGGCCGTAGCTATAAACACTCAGATTATAGATCATTTTTTTTTGTAAATTAAGAGCGTGTGATATTATTTTCTCTCGTTGCAACGCGCGGGCCATTTTGCTAGTAATTTCTAACGGGCTGGGTAGAGCAAAGGAACCAAAACGGGTAACGTTGTGGAAAAGGAAAAAAAAAGGGGCATTGACGGTAATCTCGGCAAAACTCAGGTGAGCTCCACGGAAAAAAAGGGCTACGAGCGAAACGCTCTGTGCATATCTCCTTATTATTAACTGACCCGGAATAACTCCGCGAGATCTATGCATGCCTAACTGTTCCACGCGCACGTCCCGATTCAAAACCGACTCCTGCCTTTCTCGCTGACGGAGTAGTGGTGGCAAGCCGAACCGACTTGGAATCAGTTTTCGTCGTACATTCCGACTCGAACTCTTCCCTCCCAGCCAGCCTCTATATAAACCAATCTCCGACCGCATCGGCACACCTGCACCGCTTCAATCAGTAGAGCCACCCACTGCATCGGCTTTCGACTGGATCTAATCCCTTCTTGGGAAAGAAATTTCTTCTCGACGTGATGGGCGGCAGTTTGGATGAGAGGTCCTCCTGCTCGTCGTCTAAGCGGCGGCGACGGAATAATGATCATGCCGAGAGGCTGCCGCGGAAGCAGCACCTTTATCTCGCGGTGGATGACTGGGAGGGCGGGTATAGCATCCACAAGCTTGACGCCGACGACATCTTGGACGATACAGAAGGAGGTGGCGGAGGAGAGCACAAGCTTCTCGAGCACGCTGCCATCCGGATAAAGACGCCGATGTGTGGCCGCATGGAGTTCACCGCTCTGGGCACCAACATCTTCGTCGACACCAACCCGCATAACCGCGGCGACCACGCTCCCCCAGCCATCATCTACAACACGGAGACCGTAGCCCTCACCGTCCCGCGTTTTCCACGTGGGATTGATCGCCTGGCGACTACCGTAGCTGTCGACAAAACGATATATGTCTTGACAACCGCAGACTTCGTGTACAATAGCATGTGCAAGAAAGTAGAGAGGGTTACGGCAAAAACTGGATGCACTTCGTGTACAAAATGAACAATCTCTTTTGAAGTATCAGGGTTTCCGACGAAAACTAAACTGTTACAAAGGCATTTCATTTTTTAAATTACTAAACATTACTAAATTGAATATAATGATAAAACACACTAATATTAAACATAAGAAAAAACAATCACTGATTTTTTTTTCAAAGTTAAGTTATTCACAAACTAGTGATTCACACAAATTTCAAATAATTCAAAATTTAAACTATTCAAATTTGAAATCTACCGGCACTAACAGAAAGTTTGTAATTTTTTGTACCTAAAGCAAAAATATTCACAAAGAAACTCTAAATACAGCAAAAAATAACTCAAAAATAAATAAAACAAAAAAATAAAGCAAAAACAAATTAAGAAAAAAAAGCCCGCCTACTGGGTCAAAGCGGCCTGCATACGACTAGCGACACAACCTTTCGTTGGGCCAGGATACAGGCCCGCGAAGGCCCAGTAGGCCACAAGGCGAGGAGGACAGGTAGGCCCAGTAGGCCTGATTAGGAGAGGAGCTCGAGAGAGCTACCGCACTGGGGCTTATAAACCAGTGCGGTAGCCCCTCGACTAGCGAGGTGGGACTAAACTTCCGCACCGCACCTGCGCCAGCGCACCCCCTTTAGTACCGGGTGGTGGCACAAACCGGTACTAAAGGGGGGGCCTTTAGTACCGGTTTGTGCCACCACCCGGTACTAAAGGGGGTCGCTTCCCGCCGCTTGGCCTGGCCAAAACAGACCTTTAGTACCGGTTGGTGGCTCCAACCGGTACTAAAGGTGCCTTCTATATAAGAAAACACTTCAAAATTTCGTCAGTTTCTCATCTCTCCCTCTGCTTCTTCTCCTCTGCACCGTCGCCCGCCGCCCCCGCCGTCTCCATATCCCTCGACGCCGCCCCGTCCCCGTCGTCGCCGCCCCCGTCGCCGCCCCTTCCCCGTCGTCACCGCCCCGTCCCCGTCGTTGCCGCCCCGTCCCCGTCGTCGCCGCCCCGTCGCCGCCCCCGTCGCCGCCCCGGCCCGTACGTCCCCGTCCCCATCGTCACCGCGCCCGTCGCCGTCCCCGTCGCCGCGCGCCCCCCGTCGCCTCTCGCCTAGCCGGCCGGTGAGCGCGCGCACACACACACATACATTTTTAGTTATAGATTTTTCTGTTTTTAAGAAATTGTTAGACATTTTTCTGTTTTTTAGAAATAGTTAGAAATGTTAGATTTGTTAGAATTGTTAGAAATGTTTGAAATTGTTAGAAATTTTTCTGTTTTTTAGTTATAGAAATAGTTATAAAAAAGTTAGAATTGTTAGAAATTTTTCTGTTTTTTAGTTATAGAAATAGTTATAAAAATGTTAGTTATATATATAGAAATGTTATAATTTTTTTCTGTTTTTTAGTTATAGAAATATTAGAAATGTTATAGAAATGTTAGTTATATATAGCATTGTAAGAAATGTTATAGAAATGTTAGTTATATAGAAATGTTAGAAATGTTAGTTATCAAAATCCAATCATTAAAAAAATGTTACTTTTTGCGGGCATATAGCTAGTATTTGTTCTCGACGATGCCCGGCCCGCATCCTCGCCGTCGACCCGTCCGCGACGACGTCCAGCCGACCCATGTCCGGGACTGGGCTCCGCCGGGCTGGCACTGGAAGGTGCTGCTTGGAGGGGCGCGCCGCTTGACGAGGAACCCGGCCGCGGGTCCAGTCGTCGACCCTGATCTCGTTTGGTGGCGTTCGCGTGGGCCAGTTTCGGTGCGGAGGGACCCGGCCTCGCCGGAGGTGGTACGTCGCCGTGTCAGGGAGGAGGACGAGCACGTCCATCGCTACATGGTTGCGTTAGAGGGCGGCAGGTTCTCCAATACGTGGCAGTATCTTCGGGGATCTCACTTCAGCTATGATCCTGTGAGGGTTCCTTTTCTTTGGGTGTCCACTGCCCGCGCCGGAGGAACCGCGAGTGTCCTAGATTCTTCTGTAGTATTCGATCTTTATTAGCTAATAGCCAGTGATGTACTCGACAAATCTATCGTCAGTTGAGTATTTAGAACTGTTTCAGTTATACAATCAGGACGCACTCGACAAATCTATCGTCAGTTGCTATTGTCTGTAAGTGATCTCTTTCTATAATTTAAGTCTCAAGCTAGCTGTAGTGATCCTTTTGATCAATCATTACCTGTAATTATCCTCACTATATTCTTTTCTGTGGTATTATGCAGGATGAAGATATATGAAATGAGAAAAGGTGGACGCTATGGCATTGGGTTCATTGACCCAAACACCGTTAATGAATTCACATGGAAGATAAATGAACATCATGCAAAGGAAGTAGAGGACAGCATGCTAGAGTTCTTGAAGCGCCTCAAATACAATGAAGATATACTACTTCCTTACCACTTTGGGTGAGTCACACTGTCTTGTACTACAAATTCTCTGTTTTTGCCTACTAGCTAGCTACATGTTTTTGCTTACATATGCCCGCTTAATTAAGACATGTAAACATGTGTGCATGCAGATTTCACTGGGTCTTGTGTATCATTAAAGTTGACGCCGAAACAGTTGAAATACTGGACTCATTAATCTCAAAAAACACTGACTTTAACATCTTGTATCGGATAGTCAACAGGTAATTTCAATCATTATTAACTATATATTCCGGCCTATTTAGTTCGTCATTTCATGATATGAACTATTTAATAACCCCTTTATTCATTTTCTTTGTCGGCGGGCAGGGCTTGGGCAAGATTCATCAGCGTCATGGAAGGTGAATGGAAACAAAAGCTTCAATGGTTTCGACCCAAGGTAAGTAATTAAGTAGTACTAGCTAGCTAGCTAGCTGCCATCTCTTTAATTATCATGCTTGATTAATTTTTATCTGATCAAATTCCATTCTCGTAAAGGCCCTGAAGCAGGCGCAGGGGACTAATCAGTGTGCATTCTGCGTTTGCGAGAACATTCGCATGATGGCGTCCGAAAGGAGCAGATCTCAAAGACAGCAATGAGTACGCTTGTCAGAACACTATTCACAATTTTTACACCATTATCGATATCTAGTCACACAACTAATACACATGCATATTGATCTCCTTCTTAACAGTTCAAAGAGGTGCGGGAGAAGCTCATAAAAACGGAGCGCATAGAAGCACTTCAAGAGGAAATAGCGGGATTTTTGCTCGACCAGGTCATAAATCCGAATGGAGAATTCTATTACCCGCTACCGCCCCCATGAAAACCACTTTCAATTGTCATCGTGCTCCGAAGGCAACATTCATATGTAGGAGAAATTGTATATAGCTATACATGTGTGTATGTGTGAATTAATTAATATGGTGGTTTAATTTGTGAGACATTGATGTGATATATATATGCATGATTGGTTCTACTAGAAATTATATATATATATATATATATATATATATATATATATATATATATATATATATGCATAACGTGTACAATGTGTAGTATCGTAAAATACCAGCAAACGAAAAAGAATTAAAATGGAAACACAGAATTAAATGAAAAAGAAATCATAAAATTAAAAACCCTTCAAACCTTATAGTACCGGTTGGTCTTAAAAACCGGTACTAAATGGCTCCAGGTCCCCGGAGCTGGCTCGTGCCACGTGGTTGCCCTTTAGCACCGGTTCGTGCTGAACCGGTAGTAAGGGGGGGGGGGCTTTAGTGACCACAAATTAGTGCCGGTTATGTAACCGGCACTATAGGGCCTTACGAACTGGTGCTAATGCCCGGTTCTGCACTAGTGCATTGTAATTGTACAAAAACTTACTAAGATTTTAGCGCACAATGTAATAATAGACATGCAATCACGGGACAATCTACTAGAATGTTTATACTCACGTGCAACGCACGGGCAATTATCAAGTATTATAGAAAAACTAACGTATATATGAGAACGAAACAATATTCTGTCAGCATATGGAGCTAGGCAACTAGCGAATTTGCAGTTAGGAAGGTGAACATAGTCTTTAAAGAATCATACGACTGCTAAAAGGTAACACAGTTAACTTTAAAGAAGAAGGAATAGTAATAAAAGGCTGCAAATAATTATTTTCATTTAATTTACTATATGTAAGAAACATTTACCTTCTATTTTCACGATGTTTTTGTATAGTGTACATGATGCTATGTTTGACTTGAAGCTATGGTTACTTCTTAAGATTTCCATTGTTTGATGCTTTACTACGCTTTAACATGATGAATGGATTTGTATGTATCACATATTTTGCTAAGGATCCTGGCCCCTTTTTTTCCGTAAACTCACGAGTGCAATTTTACAGATACTTGGAGCTTGGAGAAATAGGCTGAAGATAGGACCAGGATACTCTGTGATGTTGGAACAAATACAAGCATGCACTGAGTTAGGGATACAATGTGTTGAACGTAACCCAGACAATAGACCATTTACAAAGGATATCATCAAGAAGCTCGGTAAACTGATTATTATGGATGGACCTATCGAAATTGGGGTAAGTTGTACTCCGACGTCAACGGAGGTATGTTCAATCACGTCATAAGACGTGTCCCTAGAGCAACGGTGTCCCGAGTGACCCAAGTTTCTTGACAAATGTTTTTACATGGACTGGAAAAATACTCCATCAATAGATGATGTTTGGACATGGATTGTGTATACAACTTCAACCATTATTTTCTTATGAAAATTTATAAATTTTGATATCATCACATGATGTAGATCCATTAATTCCTTTTCCAGATTGTCAATTTGAAACAACGTGATGCCCCCAATCAACTGAACCAGCATTGAATTGCAGATTAGCCATGATCAAGAGGAAGGCTCTGGAGACCATCATGTCAAATTGACGGATGTTTATGAGAATATCGGACCAGCGAAGACCGAAACTGAGGTAGGCAAATTGACAGATGTATATGTTAAATGAACGAAGTTATACCATTCTTTAAAGGTAAAGCTTTAACATGGTTGCGTACCTTTTCAGGTCAAAGTACCGCTTCATCGTAACCCAGGTGAAGGAGAATCGAGCAGAGCTCGGGTTACTAGCTCGCCAGGTGAACACGCAGCCCTCCAAAGTCCCAAATTGAGTGTCCTCACTCTTCTTTTACACCTTTCATCTTTTTTCTCAGACCAAGCTTACAAACATCATGTCCCGGACATGGACACAACGGATACTTGCTCCGACGATCCCAATATTGCTCCAAGTAGTTTAGAAATTATTTACAAGGTATGCCATACTTGACTCAATTTTTGTGAATGTAAATAAAAATCATTGTTTTAAATAGCGCGCTATAGCGTTGTTATAGCCACCAGAGAGGAGCTGTGCTATGCTAAGATGTATTTCAGGTCAAAATAGTACGAGCGCTAATAGCGGCACTAAAGGCCATTCAGCGCTAAATCTGATCGTCATTTAGCGTTAGGCTGTTTCTCCCGCCGCATTGGCCCATTTTTTGGAGGGTCCAAAACTGAAATCTAGCACAGTTCTTTACTTTATGGCTTGCTGCTATAGTGTGCTGTTATGAACTACACAATGTCATTCTTCTATTTATTTGGCTGGATGCTTGTTGATATATGAGAATCGTCAAGTATTCCCTCCGTTTCTAAATATAAGTTTTTGTAGAGATTCCATTATGAACCACATACAAATGTATATAGATGCATTTTAGAGTGTAGATTCACTCATTTTACTTCGTATGTAGGCCATAGTAGAATATCTACAGAGTTAGGAACAGAGGGAGTACTCCCTCCGTCCCAAAATTCTTGTCTTCCTCGAGTATCTGTGTAGAGGAAATCTTCAGATGCATCTTGGTCGCAAATATACTTAGTCCCGAGTCCTGACCAAAACTTAATTTGAACTGACAACATATATATTGACTAACTTGATGGCGAACATGCAGATGATTTCACCGGTGGTGCGTTGGCTACCACGTGTGCTAGGATTAGGAGGACTACAGTCGCTGGACTTTAAGGTGAGTTCGAAGTCCCTAAGACAAGCGGAAAAATTAGAATGATTTTCCTGCTCCCTCCAATAATAAAAAAATGAAGTCCCAGAGCATCTACAGCCGGGCGCCTGAAACCTGTCTCATACGCCCGGGCGGGCCGCCCGGCCACTGTTCATTCGCGAAATTTCAACACAAACAGGCCTCAAACGCCCGGCTGACCGGCACCCCTCATATCCAGCCCAAATATGGGGTAGATATAGGGAAGCCCGGGCCCGCCCACCATGTCAGGCCCGACAGCTCGACCCCACCGCAAATTGCACCAAATTCACCAAATCCTTCCTCCTCCTCCCGTCGCCCTCCAACATTTCCTACGCCTGAGCCCTTGCCGCCCTCCACCCTTGCTCCCCATCCTCACCACCGGTCCCGATCCACCGCCAGAGATGTCGTCCAGCCCGTCCCCAACAGAGACGCAGTCCGCCTCGTCCATCGGCTCCGTCTTGCAAGGCGGAGAATGTTGCCCGGAAGTTGTGGCGACGCAGGCAGCGAGAGAGAGAGAGAGAGAGAGAGAGAGAGAGAGAGAGAGAGAGAGAGAGAGAGAGAGAAGATCGAGTTGGAGAAGCAAGAAGCTGCAATCAAATGGGAACTCAAGAAGGCCAATGCATTTGGAGAGGTTGCAGTTCGCACGGGACGCGGAGAATTCGAAGATCATGTTGGTGGATGAAACTCTCTTGGATGAGTATGAAAAGAAGTGGCTTGCGGACAAGGAGATCAACGACCATAGGGAGCATGAGGCGGCAAGGGCTGCAGCAGCACCGAATCATGCGGCCAGGATGCAGGCGAAGGAGGCAGCTTGGATGCAGGCGGAGCAGGACGATGGCTCCTGCTCCGTGATCCGACAAGCGCGCCATCCGTCACGCTTGGACATTGATTTCATTTTGGCTTGTTCGGTTTGTTGAACTTTGATATGCTTTGCTTTGTTTCGAACTGTTGAATTCGGACAATTTGTATCGTATGATCGACGTTCATGAATTGTACGGATTCGAGAATCGGCATTTGAAATATGTGGATGTACATCGCAAAATATAAGGGGTCGGGACGTGCCCGGACGCGCCCGCGGACGTATAGTGGTCCGGATTTGTTAAGTTCAGCTGTAGAGGCACAACTTTTGTAAAAGAAAAATTTAAAAACTGACCACAGATATTTCTGAAAATATTTTGACTGCATGTGTGAAAGTCAATACGTAGGGACATGTCTAAATAAAAGCATCTTTTATGTAGAGACATGTCTAAAAGACGTGCAATCTAGTACTTCCTTCGTCTCAAAACAAGTGTCTCAACTTTGTACTAACTCTAATACAAAGTTGTACTAGATTAAAACACTTATTTTGGGACAGAGGGAGTATATGAAACATGTGCAAATAAACTCAACTGTCCTTCAACAAAGATGATACTATATACTCCGTATGTATGTGATTTACTGATTAGCCATTGTTGTTCTGAACCAGATTAAGGTGTCTATCAACTGTGGGAAATGCAAATCATGCATCATGCAGACTGTGTCAAAGATCAAAGGTATTCCCTAGACTTTCTTTCCACTATACGCGTGATTTCTGGTCTCTTGTCTTCATGTCTTTTTTCTCGACTGATGGCAGTAATGATGTCAGGGATCAAGACGATGACTTCTAACGGGGACGAGAGTGTGCTGACAGTGGTGGGCGACTTTGACGCGGCTGTTCTCGTGGCTGCACTGCAAGAGATGAAGCACCCGGTGCACATTATTAGCTTGTGCAACGAGATAGAAGATGAGAGCCTGTTAAGGCTGGGTGTGGGTGTAGCTGTCGCAGCAATTTTCACTGTTTGTGAATCTTATAGAAAATGAGGATATGCCTCGGGCCTCTGCATCTGAACGATGCATGCATTCATTTTATTAATTATTCACAAAGACTTTACAAAGTAATACTCCAGTAAGCCTTGCCAGGCCTACCGTAGAGGCCGCCGCCGCCGTCTTCCACCGATCCATCTCCAGAGTATGCACTGACGCACCAACCTTGCCAGGCCTGCCGTCGACGCCACCATGGCGCCAGACAACACCACCGTCCTGCGCGCGTCAATTCTGAACATTGTTCGTACCAAACCAAACAAGAGCTAATATATTTCCAATACAGAAAGATCTAAGTAGAAACCAATTGGCGGCCACTCTAGAATAAATCCAAACCCTATGAACACAGAACTATCTAGGACCCACAACTTGTGCGTGAACATTCATTTTTCTACCCAATTCGAACTAGAGAAAATCATTATAATGAAAACATAAAGACAAACCACAATACAAAAGCATAATTCACGGACATTAAGACCATATAAATCTCTCTAATCGCAAGCCCTAGAGATTCCTTGCCCTTAATCTTCCAACTTCGTACCAGGTAAGAACAACATTTGGCAGCCCTAACCCTAGTGTGAAGCAACCAGGCAGGCAAGCACGAAAGCAGAGCGTAACTGCTAAATGAACAGAGGAGAAAAATGTGGAGCGCCTGACATACCTGGCTGCGCGGCCCATCACTGCTCCCCTTCCTTGATTTTCTCGGGGAAGGAGTAGTTGACGGGGAGGACGCGGCCGAAGAGCTCGGCGCCATTCATGTTGTCCATGGTGGCGGCGGCGTCCTCGCGCTCAAGGAACGTGCCGAAGCCGAAGGAGCGGTGCTTCTGCATGGCCTGGTCCAGCAGCGTCTTGATGTCCTTGACCTCCCCGAACGACACGAACGCCGCATGCAGGATCTTCTCGTCCACCTCCTCCGCCAGCCCACCTGTGCCGACGAAAACCGGGGGAACAGAGCTCGGCTTAGTTTCCCATCGCACGGGAGCAAGAAGAGGCAAGGTCCTTCCGGCAGCGGAGAGGAGGTTAGTGAGGGAGGATGGTGCTACTGCGTACCTATGTAGAGGATGTTCTTCTGCACCGGCTGGTTCATGGCGGCGGCGACGGCGATGAAGCTGCGGGGTCGGTAGGAGACGGGGAGGAAAATAGAAGCAGGGGATTTGTTTTTTTTTCAACTTGGAAATAGGGGCCTTGCCTCGGCAGCTGCAAGCGAGAGGGTAACCTTGTCGTTCGCTGGGCCGGGCCGGGCTTGACATAGCCCAATCTAACAATTCCAAGCCCGACCCAAACTACATGAACAGTTTCATTTTCACAACTTAGACAATCAATTTCCGGGCAAAATATATTGCATTATTCCAATTTTCGAATATAAAGTAACAGATTTGGCCACTTAGTGCTATTTTTGAGCTTTGAGCGGAAAAGTGGAGCCTGAGTCCAGCTCGGAGGTCAGGCTTTCAGGTGGGCCGAATGATAAGGTCTAGGGTGGTGCATTTTGTTGGATATGTGGTAAGTTAAAATTGCTTTGAAACATGAAATTTTTGCTTCGATGTGCAAGTGAAGTCACAGTAAAGGGTGGCGAGAGCAGGAGATCGTAGCCGATGCACTCGCATTTGTGGTGAAAGTGAAACTGGTTGTAAAATGTCTGTTTTTTTTACGACATAGAAACAATACAATGTCACAAAATTCCATGTCCAAACTTGAAACATAGCTTGAGAAACAAATTTGGCATTGATCATGTTAATGGGCCAAAATTGTGGCCCAACATCAGCCAACTACCATTCGTAGCATGTTGTGGCTTCTTTTGTTTCTGGAGCTGAAAGTCTAATCTGTGTACAAAATTTGGAACACGGCAAAAAAAGGGTGCATCTACTTTTCAGTTTTAAATATGTTTAGAATCCCCAGAAAAAAGGTTTATAATATATTCTTGCGAATCAACCTGTGGTTGACATGGTTAGGTGGACAGTGGTATCCCCAACCCACCAAGGTTCAAATCATGGTGCTCGCATTATTTTTGGATTTATTTCTAGATTTCGCTTTCAGTGGGAGGAGACGTTCCCGTCGACGACGAGGCGCCTGCGGTGACTTCGTAAATCTCAAGATGACATGCCGGCTCAGTCTTTCGGAGGTGCTCATAGGGGTAGGGTGTGCGTGTGTGCGTTCATAGGGGTGAGTGCATGCGCGTGTATATGAGCGCTTGTGTCTGTACTGTTGCTAAAAAAAGGTTTATAATATATTCTCAGTAAGCATCTCATTTTTGAATACCTTATTGCCTCATCCGCTTGGTGCTGTTGTGTTGGACATGGAAGAAAATTTTTATACGACAGGTTGGGCTGGTAAACTTTGTATAGACTTTTTAAAGTCAAACTTTGTTCACTGATCAAGTTTATGGGAAAACTTGTCTTTTTTTTTGTGGAGGTGTGGGAAAAAGATTGTCAACATCTAGAACACTAGATCAATATCAATATCATTAAAATCATTATAAAATATTCTACCATAAGATATAAATTTGGTATTGTAGATATATAATTTTTTCTATAAATTTGCTTAAGGGTTATTAAGATTAACTTTTGAGAAAATACTTGAGCTGTGTATTAGTACTTGGTTTGCCACCTCCATAAAAAATCACAAGACCCCGCTCCAGAGACTGGTACCAAGGATCGATCCGCTTGTTTCGGATTAAATTTCGGGATTTGTTTTTGACGGATGACACCCTAAGGCTAAATTACATAGCAGTTGCAGACGTAGACTCATAAGCTCCGGTCATAGCTGAGCCTGAAACAACACTGGAAAGGCTCCACACACGTCTTAACAAAAAATGAGCATAGTTCTTGAGCGGGCAAAACAGCTCAGGCCTATCGCCGTGTTGAGGAAATAAGCAGACTGCGCCGCTAGCAGCACGGTGACACTTGATCATCTCCAGAGTGAGACCAGTTGAACTGAAGTTGGCATGACGGAGGACAAGGTAGACCAGTTGAACTGAACACGTCCAGCTCAAACACAGAACCCTACCTAGCTGCATAAAAAAAACAGAGGACAGAGTGAGCACGAGACTCCAGAGTAGACCATGCAAAAAAAAAAAAGACTCCAGCCTGGAAGAAGATACATGGCATACTGTACGAGAAATTTCATCACTTGATTAACTTGTGACAGGGCACATGTTTTAACTTATACTCCCTCCGTTTCAAAATATGAAGCGTATTAGTTATTTCAAAAGTCAAACATGTGCATCAAAATATAAGGAGTATTTGATAAGCAACAACACTGGCACAATAAGGAGCAACATTGTGGGTGCCACTTTAGGGCTAAGGCATCATGGTGGGCTAAAAGGAAGTAAAAGTGGCCCATGAAGATATAGCACGCAACTCTGATTGGGTCTAAGTAACAATTAAGCTTTCCATTAAAAAATTCAAAACAAATATTGTCATTGAATATGTTATCTATGGGCTAGAAACTGAACAACAATAATATGGAAGAATGATAATGGTTACTTACTCGAACTCAATTTTCTCATAAGGTACTCCATGGGTAGAGAGCACCGTTAAAATAAGGTCAACTATCATATCTCTCTTTGGCGCATACATAATTTTTACTACCTTGAGATGCTGTGATATCAACGACTGTTCAATTGAGTTACGGCCTTTTCCTCTTGGGACAAGGGCTACACGTAGTGAGGCAAATCTCTGTAGCAAACATTATTTTGATTAGGTCAACAAAAGATACATGGCAATGATAAAGTCAACAAAAGATACGTGGCAACCTCAAAGACAAGTTATCAGAGAACATATCGGTACCTCAAAAGTAAGAGAATCAAACTGAAGCGTAAGCGTCTCTAGAATTGGTGAGTGCTGGAGAAAGTAAATTAGTCCACGGAAGTCATAACTCACACACCAGTCATTGAGCAACAACGTTTTCAGCTTGCAAAACATAGGGCACCATTTCAAATCATTTCTGAAAATAAACTGCACAAAGTGAAGAGTGTTAAAGACAATTCAAGGCCTCTAACTGCAGAAGTATATGATGAAGTTTTCTCAGAAACAGATGTACTGAATTAGAAGCTTCCTGCTGGGTTTTCACAGTAACTCAAGTTTAAGCAGCTCCATGAAAAGATTTTTATATCCCATGCATGCTGGATTTAGTAGGTCCCTGTACTACTCTGAAGTCCATCTGAAGTGTTGCATAAATTAAAATGGCTCACAGATTAATCTCAACCATACAAGGGTAAATAGTGCAAATGATGATTAAAAGTATCAAGTACCCGTCTGCACAATATACTGGCATTCCCACAAATGAACCATAGGGATGCTTTCATAGAGACATTAAGATTGTTTGTTATGCCCATATTTACAGATAATTGCATACAAACACTAGCATACTGCAAACAACAATAGGAGTTAGAAAAGGTGGGAGCATACCATAGCGGGATCAGATATTGCCAACTCCAAATTCGTAGCACCTGAAAAACGTTTGAAGACCACAGAGCAGTCACTTTTGCCGATTTGGCCATTGCACCTCACACATGATGGCTCTAGACAAAAACATGTCCCTTCTTCAAGCATAACAGATGCTGTCACCAGTGACAGCATGCTATCAAGCAAAGGAGTCAAACCCCAACATGGAGCTAGTCTCAAGCCAATGAGATTTGGAGCAGAAATACGAGTGGGGGTCCTCATATCAAAACCCCTTCCCTGAATGTTAAGATGCCGTATTGATTGGGACAAGATATTGGCATGGATGTAACAACTTGTCAGCTCTAACTCCTCTAGCACCTGGCAACTCGAAAAGTCCAGAGAGCATCCCTCGAAGTACATATGGCAGAGCTGCAACCTCTTCAAGTGCGATGAGATGAGAGTCATGTTGCTTGTTACTCGCGTGTGAACAGCAAGTCGAAGCACCTGAGAGCATCTCCAACAGCCGCGCTAAGCGCCGCGCGCAAAAAACCTGTTTGCCGCGCACGCTTCGGCTGGTTTAGCGCGGCCGCCAGCGCTGGCTCCAGCTGTCGCGCTATAATACAGCGCGCGCGCGCCGCTCCAGCAGAGTGCAAAAATAAACCGCGCGCGCCGCACAAACCACATATACATTTCAAGAAGAGGAGCAAAAATGATCAAACAAACAAAAAGATTCAGCAATAAATAGTTCAATTTCGTTATCATTACAACTCAAACAAATAGTTTATCGTTCAGTACAACAACTAATAAACACAACAAATAGTTCAGGAACAATACAATGTCGAATGCAGAAATCATCATGCTCTTTGTCGTCCATGCCATGCCCACCACTCTTCAATCAGATCATTCTGAAGTTGATTGTACGTTGCGGGACGCCGAATGGCATGATAGGAGGCAATAAAACGGGCTACCCTTTCAGCCCTTCGTCGCACTCGCACGGGATGTCCCAAGAGCTCATACTGTGAGTAGTCTAAATCTTGACCACGCTCATTCTCGATGATCATGTTGTACATGATCACACAAGCGTGCATGATGTACCAAAGCATTTTTTTGATCCCAAAATCTAGCCGATCCTCTCACAATAGCAAATTGGGCTTGCAAAATCCCAAATGCTCTCTCCACATCTTTTCTAGCCACCGCCTGAGCATTGTGGAAATCAAGATTTTTCTTACCTTCCGGCTTTTTCAATGGCTTCACGAAGATTTGCCACTTTGGATAGATGCCATCTGCTAGATAATAGCCATAGTTGTACGTACGGCCATTTGCTACAAACTGCACAGGTGGCAGCTCACCGTTTGCAATCTTATTCATTAGTGGTGACCGGTTGACAACATTGATGTCATTCAAAGATCCAGGCATTTCAAAGAATGCATGCCAAATCCAAGTCTTCTGATCGGCCACCGCTTCAAGGATTATAGTGAAACCCTTTTTTGGCCGTGGAATTGCCCATGCCATGCCTTTGGACAATTCTTCCAACTCCAATGTATGCAATCTATTGAGCCAAGCATGCCAGGAAAGCCGCGCGCTTTGTTCATCGCCAATAGCCTTGCGGCGTCTTCAGCAGTGGGAGATCTCAAATACTCCTCGTCAAACACTTGCGCAATTCCCACTGCAAAGCGCTTGACACACATGATGGCTTGGCTCTCACCCATAGCCAAGTGATCATCAACTAGATCAGCTGGGATACCGTATGCCAACATACGCAAAGCGGTGTCACCTTCAGAAAGATGCTATGCCCGAGCTCTCCGGTGGCATTCCTCCTTTGCTGGAAAAACCGGTCATGGCTCGCTAGTTTCTCTGCAATACGCCTGAACAAGTCGCTGCTCATCCTAAACCGGCGACGAAAATACGACTCCGGGTATGTGGGATTCTCCACGAAATAGTTCATCATCAATCTGTTATGGGCATCAATCCTATCTCTCCATTTTTTCTCCTGACCCATAACCGAACCACCGTGCTTCGGTTTTTTATTGATATGCATAGTTAGGATCATTGCAAGATCCTCCTCTTCCATATCAAATTCTTCTTCGGAAAAATCATACGACGAACTCATATACAATGTTCAATACTATACTATAAAAACTACAATTCAAAACATGCACCAAATTCATGAAATTTGAGCAATACATACCTTGTAGGGCGCTGTTCCTCGGACGACGGAGGCGCGCGAGCGCCGGCGGGACTAGGACGGGATGGGGCGAAAGCGCGGGCGCGCGGGGATAGGCCGGGGAAGCGCCTGAACGGTCGCCGGGAGGCGCGGACGGCGGCGGCGCGGCCGGATGGGGTGGAAGTGGGAGAGGAAGTGCAGGCGTGAGCACTCGAGTGTGCCGCGCGCTGTAGCGGGCGCCCGAAATACACCGCGCGGGACAATGTTTCCGATAGCGCGCCCAACTCGTTATAGCGCGCGCCGTTTTTGCGCGCCCGCTGGAGCGACCCGCCGCGTTGCGCGCGCGCTAAAACGGACTTATTTGCGGCGCGGAGCTAGTTTAGCGCGGCGGTTGGAGATGCTCTTAGAACTGGTGTCGCATACATTCAGAGGCGTCGGGTCGCTGAGGCGAAGCAGCTCGTCCACAAACGTGGTTGAGCCAGTCGCGCCGTGGTAGATGTCGGGGTCACGGATGCGCAGGGCCGGCACAGACTTCCACAGCATGCGCCAGCGCCTAGCGAGCACGCACGTACGCACGGCATCGCGCGAAGGGACGAAGGCCAGGAGGATCCTCAGGGCGTCGTCCGGGAGGCCGCCGATGAAGTCGTCGCCGCCGGCAAAGGCCGTTTCCATTGCGTCGAACAGGTAGCAGCTGCGAAGTGGTTGGACATAGTGAGTTGAGCGAGAGCATCCAGATGGAGAAGGAGAAGACGAAGATATACAGCACCACAAGATCATTACATCGCCTCTAGCCGCCGCGAGAGAGACGGCAGCCCTCCGGGAAGACGGCGCTCACTTCATTTGTCAAGGCAAAGCAAGACGGCAACCTTCCGTGATGCCATTAACTAGTACGGAGATCTCACTCGTCAGTTTGGGGGAGAGGAAGATTGAAAATCCAAGGAGATTTATTGCCACAACGATGACCGCTTGGCCTCCCCCAACGAATGCGTGCGCAGTCTGTGCCCCGTTTCACCACGCCTCGTTCGGGCAGAAAGAGTGACACAACAGAAGCCGAGGCGGCCAGAGCAGAACGAGCCTTTGACTGCGCTGCCCTACGATGAATGTGAACGGGCGGTGCATGCACGCACGCATCACTGTCACGCCCATGGGCGGCCCATGTCGAGAACTGTGAGTAGGCTATGTCCAGGCCAGGCTGATGCTTATGTAACCCACTTCCTCATAGCGAATGAATGTACTGTGGCCCCCCTAAAAAAATGTACTCTGGCTGAACCACTTTCCCCTACGTCTGCTCTATCTTCCCCTTGATTCCCCTCTCTCAAAACTTCTACTTCTGTATCGCAAATTCCTCCTGTGATGGTACTGTTAGTAAGATCGTGACAGTCACTTCTACTCCCTCCGTTCCTAAATACTTGTCTTTCTAGAGATGTCAACAAGTGACTACATACGGTGCAAAATGAGTGAATCTACACTTTAAAAAATGTCTACATACATCCGCATGTTGAGTCCATTTGAAATGCCTAGAAAGACAAGTATTTGGGAACGGAGGGAGTACTTCTGTACTGCATGCAACAGGTTCATTTCCGTAATCCGTCGTCAAGGTCGCTTCTTTTTCGTACCTCGACGTGGGGCTGTCGTCCGCGTGCGTGGCCCTCAGCGATGCTACATACACCGAACATTTTTTACAGACTCAACACACACACACACACACACACACACACACACACACAAGAAAATCAGGGGAGAGTGGCTAATTAGTTTGGAAAGGAGTCTGTAAAAGCCCGTAACCTCCGGCCGATGTGGACGGCAACGACTGACATGGCATGACCGTGTGTACATGCATGCATGCATGGGCGTTTACAGGTCATGGCAATTACGACCAATTGACTCATGTGTCGTCGCTCAGCTCCCACGGTCGAGCAGCCCAGGAATAACCCCTCCTTCCCTCTCACCGCCGCCGGAGGAACCGTCCATCGCCCGTCTTCCCCGGCCGCCTCCACATCTCCTCCTTAAGCTTCATGCGCATCCTCGGGACGACTGGGTATCACATCACTCTCAATCCCATCCCTTCCCTTCCCTTCCTAGTGCTGTCATTGGCCTTCAACGTCGTCTCCCTCCCTCAAAATTGCCATCGCACGTCTTTGAGCTCGTATCCATGTTTCAAGTCAGGGTCAAACATGCCCGCGGGTGCTGCGACCGCGATCATATACACTACCACTAGTATGGACGATGGCTGCCCTACTGCGACCGGTGAGGCCCTCGTCCTCTTCCCCCGTGTCCGCGACTACACGACAGCTAGCTGATGGCGTGATGTTTGCAAGCCCCATCCTCGCCGCCGTCTCCGCGCCGGCATGTGTCCCACCAGGAAGCCGAACCCATACCGCCAGCCTCGATCCTCCATGCGGCATCTGCATGTTACCGGTGTCGCTGCTCTTTCCAACCTCTGAGGCAACGACAACGTGGTGCACCACATGAGGCTGGTCGTAATGGTAGTATCATAGCTAGTATCATACATGCCAACTAGGCAATTTTGATGAGGTGTCATAGCATTAAATGAAGAAAGAAAGGGTGTAGTATCATATCATGATACCGTATCATATTAAATGCTATGCTACTTTGTGTCATGCATGGCAATAAATATAGTACTACATGATACTAATATATGATACTATGCATTAGAGAGGTAGTATCATACACTAGTATCATATGCATGATACTAGTATATGATACTCCCCATTACAACCAGCCTGACTGTGTACATGAATGCACTATATCAACACCTCTGTTTGCTTCATTTACTACGAGTCACGACATGTAAGACCAAACCTCTCGCCGCCCCCCACCCCCTCCTCCCACCTCGCCACCACCTCGGGCTTTGCCCATGCGGCGTCGGCGGCGGCGGGGTACGTCTTCCCTCTCGCTAGGTGCTCTAGTGGCTAGGGCCAGCTCGACCTGCTAAGGTGAGTTGCTTGTAGGGCCGTGGATTATCACATACCATGATGAAAATGATTTTTACACGACAAGATTATTCGTTGTTGAAAATCCTATGTGATATGGCCGCCTTCAACACATGTCAATACAATGTAAACCATATAACTCAAATAGAGACTAGATTTTGAAAGCACGCTGCAGGGGATATATGGCACCAGAGTACTCAATTCAAGGCACTATCTCCGTCAAGGCAGATATATACAGTTTGGGTGTCACCATTATTGAGATACTCACCGGTTCTAGAGACTATCCCCTACACTTCAGCGAGGACAACAGTCCCCATAGTACAGACACATCTTTCCAGCACTTCAAAGACAGAGTAAGACGAACTAATCAAGCTTATGTACATATCTTTATCTCTACTACTTAAATCTCTATCTCTACTTACTTAAAAAGAACATAAGGTTCCCGTTTCACTCCCTCCTTCGTCCAACCTCTCCCCCTTCCTTTTTCCTGTTTGATTTTTTTCCTCACATCTCTGAGTTTCTCCCAAATAATAATATTCTTTATTAAGTCAATACATTCTTACCAAATAAGTGTTTAACAATAAGATGACATTTTTTCTCCTATCTCTGATCTTTCTTCCTAATAATATTTTTCTTAGGTAAGTCAATAAATT
This sequence comes from Triticum timopheevii, assembly GCA_963921465.1. NCBI lineage: Eukaryota > Viridiplantae > Streptophyta > Magnoliopsida > Poales > Poaceae > Triticum > Triticum timopheevii. Next base: position 551,672,636 of record OY997272.1, on the reverse strand, counting down.
CTTACCAATAAGTGTTTAACAATAAGTCAATACATTCTTACCAAATAAGTGTTTAACAATAAGATGACATTTTTTCTCCTATCTCTGATCTTTCTTCCTAATAATATTTTTCTTAGGTAAGTCAATAAATTCTTACCAATAAGTGTTTAACAATAAGATGACAGGTGAATCATCACTAGTAGAAAAAGGGTCAAACGTAAAGCATATTAGTGCCAGTTTGTATTAGAGCCGGCACTAATGCATACATTAGTGCCGGTTCCAATGGCTAGCCGGGCCGCTCTCATTAGTACCGGTTCGTGGCTAACCTTACTAATGAGGGTGGTGGCAGGATGTTGTCAGTCTGGGCCCCCTCCAGCACCTTTAGTACCGGTTCGTGCCACGAACCGGTACTATAGGTCGACGTACATAAACCCTTCGTCCACCCGAGCCACTCTGTTCTTCCCCTTTCCCCTCACTTCTCCTCTGTTCTTCCCCTTTCCCCTCGAGCTCCTCACAAATTTTGCCTAAAATTTGTCAAGATTTGAAGGCCCCCATCCATTCAAATGATCACAAAGGTTAGCAACTTTGTCCTTTCAACTCTCATTGCTAGATTAGCTCTTCCCATGCTTTGTATAGTTACTAATTTGTGAGTTTAGTAATTTGGGAGGAAATATATATATGTGCTAGTATTTGATTTATATGCAATTTGAGGTCAAAAATAACACTTAGTTTGCATATGTAGGTGTGGTTTACTTAGTGCCTTCTAAATCTCCGTCGTAACCACCGTCGATCGCCCGCACCGTCCCGTCACCGGCACCACCTTGTGGTGAGCCTCTTGTTCATGTAATTTTATATAAAAAATTGATGTTTGTGTGATTTGAATATATAGTTAATCATGTAATAATTATCTTACCCGTACGTTGTTTGTTATACATAGTGCCATGGTTTTGATATCCGTCCCCGTCGGCCCTCGTCCTTGTTATGATTCGGATGTGGTATATTCTCTTTTAAAACTATTAGTTGCATTTCGTGTTTATGACAAATTATGCCCATCAAGTTGACATAGATATTTTTATCTAGGAGGTATGTGAACCGGAAATTCCAACCGACCCTATTGTCGAGAGGTTAAATTTAGTTGAAAGAGAAAACGAGTACTTGAAAGAAAAATTGAAAAGAATTGAGGGGGAGAAGATGGAATTGGAGTTGCATGTTGCCGATGTCGTCGATGATCACAAGATCAAGATTGAGAAAATGCGCTTGAAGAATAGAAAGATTAGAAAATATGCCATCGATAGTGAGGCTTGGTATCATTATGCTGTTGGATCAATTGTTACCTTAGTTGCGATCTTGATCGCATTTGTTGTTGCATTTAAATGCTTTAGCTAGAGAGTTATTTGTTTGTTGCATTTAAGTGTTGTATGAACTTTATGTATGAACTTGTATTAATTTGGTCTATTCGGTGTTGTGTAATGAAGATGAGCCGGCAATGGATGTACGATGACCGATGCTCTCCCCAGTTCGTTGAGGGCGTGCATACTTTTCTGCTTGCGGCTGAGGCAAACAAGCGGGCAGATGGTTTTATGCCTTATCCATGTGGTGTCTGTAAGAATGATCGCAATTACTCTACGTCAAGAACCATTCACGTCCACCTGTTTGAGTCCGGTTTCATGCCCCACTATAATGTTTGGACCAAGCACAGAGAAAGAGGGGTTATGATGGAAGACAATGAAGAAGAAGAGGACGACGACAGCTATCCTGGCCATGGGTTCCCTGAATACGATGATACAACAATGAGGGAAGAAGCTGAGCCGGTAATGCGGGAAGAAGCTGAGCCGGCAATGCAGGAAGAAGCTGAAGAAGAGGCATCAGATGAGCCCATTGATGATCTAGGTCGGGCCATTGCCGATGCAAAAAGAAACTGCGCAAGTGATTTGGAGAAGAAGAAGTTGCAGCACATGTTAGAGGATCACAAAAAAATGTTGTACCCGAATTGCGTAGGTGACAAGAAAAAGCTGGGCACCACACTGGAATTGCTGCAATGGAAGGCAGAGAATGGTGTATCTGACAAGGGATTTGGAAAGTTGCTGGTAATGATAAAGGATATGCTTCCAAAGGACAACGAATTGCCCGAGAGTACGTACGAAGCAAAGAAGGCTGTCTGCCCTCTAGGGTTAGAGGTGCAAAAGATACATGCATGCCCTAATGATTGCATCCTCTACCGCGGTGAGTACGAGGATTTGAACGCTTGCCCGGTATGTGGTGCATTGCGCTATAAGATCAGCCGCGATGAGCCTGGTGATGTCGAGGGCGAGCGTCCCAGGAAGAAGATTCCTGCCAAGGTGATGTGGTATTCTCCTATAATACCACGGTTGAAACGTTTGTTCCAAAACAAAAAGCATGCCAAGGCGATGCGATGGCACAGAGAAGACCGTAAGAAAGACAGAAAGTTGAGAGTACCCGCTGACGGGTCGCAGTGGAGAAAAATCAAAAGAAAGTACGGGAAGGAGTTTGCAGATGACGCAAGGAGCGTATGGTTTGGTCTAAGCGCAGATGGCATTAATCCTTTTGGGGAGCAGAGCAGCAACCATAGCACCTGGCCTGTGACTCTATGTTTGTATAACCTTCCTCCTTGGTTGTGCATGAAGCGGAAGTTCATTATGATGCCAGTGCTCATCCAAGGTCCTAAGCAACCCGGCAACGACATTGATGTGTACCTAAGGCCATTAGTTGAAGAACTCTTACAGCTGTGGAATGAAACAGGTGTACGTGCGTGGGATGAGCACATGGGGGAAGAATTTGACCTCAAGGCGTTGCTGTTCGTGACCATCAATGATTGGCCTGCTCTCAGTAACCTTTCAGGACAGACAGACAAGGGATACCGCGGATGCACGCACTGTTTGGATGATACCGACAGTATATATTTGAATAGTTGTAAGAAGAATGTGTACCTGGGACATCGTCGATTTCTTTCGAGCAGGCATCCCGTAAGAAAGAAAGGCAAGCATTTCAAAGGTGAGGCGGATCACCGTACGAAGCCTCGCCACCGTACTGGTGCTGATTACATGATATGGTCAAGGATTTGAAGGTGATATTTGGAAAGGGTCCTGGCGGACAACCTGTTCCGAAGGACGCGGACGGACGCGCACCCATGTGGAAGAAGAAATCTATATTTTGGGACCTGCCATATTGGAAAGACCTAGAGGTCCGCTCCGCAATCGACGTGATGCACGTCACGAAGAATCTTTGCGTGACCCTGTTTGGCTTCTTGGGCGTGTATGGGAAGACAAAAGATACACCTGAGGCACGGGAGGACCAGCAACGTATGCACGGAGAAGACGGCATACATCAGGGTCATGCAAGCTACGCTCTTACCAAAGAAGAGAAGGAAATCTTCTTTGAATGCCTGCTCAGTATTAAGGTACCGTCTGGCTTCTCGTCGAATATAAAGGGAATAATAAACATGGCAGAGAAAAAGTTCCAGAACCTAAAGTCTCATGACTGCCACGTGATTATGATGCAACTGCTTCCGGTTGCATTGAGGGGGCTTCTACCGGAAAACGTTCGATTAGCCATTGTGAAGCTATGTGCATTTCTCAATGCAATCTCTCAGAAGGTAATCGATCCAGAAATCATACCAAGGTTACAGAATGATTTGGTGCAATGTCTTGTCAGTTTCGAGTTGGTGTTCCCACCATCCTTCTTCAACATCATGACGCACGTCCTAGTTCACCTATGCGAAGAGATTAACGTTTTGGGTCCTGTATTTCTACACAATATGTTCCCCTTTGAGAGGTTCATGGGAGTCTTAAAGAAATATGTTCATAACCGTGCTAGGCCAGAAGGAAGCATCTCCAAGGGCCATCAAAATGAGGAGGTCATTGAGTTTTGTATTGACTTTATTCCTGACCTTAAGCCGATTGGTGTTCCTGAATCGCGGCATAAGGGCAGACTGGATGGAAAAGGCACGCTAGGAGGGGAACAAATAATATGTATGGACGGACATTCTCTCACTGAAGCACACTACACAGTTCTACAGAATTCCACCTTGGTGGCTCCGTATATGGATGAACACAAGAATTTGCTACGCTCCAAACACCCGGAGCGGTCTGATGAGTGGATTACACGTGAACAAACCAGGAGTTTCGCCAACTGGTTGCAGACACGTACCATGCATGACACCTCTATTGAAGATGACCTGTACTTGCTATCGCAGTTACCATCTTCGAATATAATGACTTTCAAAGGGTACGAGATAAATGGTAATACATTTTACACGATCGCCCAAGATAAGAAGAGAACCAACCAAAACAGTGGTGTCCGCTTTGATGCAGAAACCAAGACGGGAAAGGAAACATATTATGGTTATATACAAGACATATGGGAACTTGACTATCGACGTGGTTTAAAGGTCCCTTTGTTTCGGTGCAAATGGGTCAATATGACACGAGGCGGGGTAACGGAAGACCCGCAGTATGGAATGACAACAGTGGATCTCAACAATCTTGCGTATGCAGACGAACCATTCGTCCTAGCCAATGATGTGGCACAGGTTTTCTATGTGAAGGACATGTCTACCAAGCCAAGAAAAAGAAAAGATAAGGAAGCGAATGCATCGTACGATGAGCCAAAGCGGCACATAGTTCTTTCTGGGAAGAGAAACATCGTGGGAGTGGATGACAAGACAGACAAGTCAGAAGATTATGAAAAGTTTGATGAAATTGCTCCATTCATAGTGAATATTGACCCGAGCATCCCGTTAAATGATGAAGATTTTCCATGGTTACGGCGCAAAGGGACACACGCAAAGAAAAAGTTTCACACCCAAAGATCTGGATTGGATACGTCGAGCAATAGAAATGTTTCAAATGTTGATGTTACTCTTTCACTGTGATGTTACTGTTTGATTGAACAACTTAATTAACGTGGATCATCTTCATCTTGTGGTAAACCATCTGATCGACAGAGTTCAGTACTTTGAATTTTCTTTTCTTATAGACCTATTGCTTCCATGTAACTTTTAAGTTTCTTTATTGTATTTAGTCCGCATGAGTTTGTGTAATGATACATCATACATGATTATGCCATCTTATTCGAGGCTTCCCAAGAGAAGAGTAGGTTCGATGTTGGTTCAAATATTTTCATTTGCAATCTTGATCTGGTAGAATCCCAAAGCCCATTTCCTCTTATTATTACTTTATATTCATATTAACATATGTGGCTAATGGTTTTGTGTTTGCTTTGTCAAGAGGAAGTTGATGAAAAGCTTCTCTATGATACCTTCAGTGCATCTTGGGTGATTGTGACCGACCCTAAGGTGCCACTTATGAAAACTTTACTCTACATATGGCTATGTACTTGCTAGCTAATTATCTTACGTCACGATGGGATCTAAGTTTATCAGCATTAGCCTCCTGTTATTACGATCTCCAGAATCAGAGAAGAACAATAGTTATGCTGAAATGAACCTCATATCATTACATTTGCTTATCTGGTAGTCTTCCTTGCTTCATTGGAACACTTATCTGATAGCATCCTCTTGATTTAAAATTACCCTACAGGCTCCCCACACTGTTCCTTTCATGTATACCATGAGATAGAGATCAAACGAGTTAAATATTGTACCCCTTTTCCCTTTGCATATTTGACGCAAATGCATGTTGGTGTCATCTTAAGACCAGACCATGTTGCCTAGTAACTCATTTGACTGTCATATTCTGAATTATAGTGGTCATATGGCAAGCATACAAAATTTCCTTTATTATGTGGGACCCTGAAACTGGAAATTCTTGAGGTTTTGGTTGTGAGCTATGACTCTGAATCATCTGAGCAAGCAATAGACTGCTCTATATTTTGGCCTACTGTGGTTCTGCTATATGTTTCAACTATTACCTTTGTTGTAATTTAATAATTACATTCTGAGTTGTCATCAGCATTTGACCTCTGATTACACGAACCTTATATTCTTATTCGCGGTGTCCTCCTATGCAGGTGTCTCACAGAATACGAACAACAAGATGTGCTTTCTTGTTTACTGCGGCCAGAGTTTCCAGGTGGTCTGCATTGATGTCTTTCCAAAGCAGCTCTCAACGTGTCTGGTTGGCTTCCTGCAGTGCGGCTTCTCCCACATGGTGGTACAGGTTCTGTGGTTGCTTCAGACGCTCGATGTTGTCGACAACAAGGCGCTCCGTCAGGGGCACAAGGAGTACTCTAGCCAGGCCAACTTCCCGCAGCTCTGCATCGATGGCGAGTTCTTTGATGGATGTGACATCACCGTCACTATGTATATATGAGGTTCGCTCCCTGCCTTCCCTTCTTCCACGATTACGGTTTCGGACCATGAGACCCTCTGTTGCAGTACACATGCATGATACACATGATATGCATGATACCGCAGTATGAATCTGTTTGGTGAGAAACCCGTTTTGTTTAGCATGAGGGGATAACAATATATCCATTAATCTGACATGTTAAGTCGAGGACGACAATGGCAGGCATGGCATGTGGAAACTCCATGTCCGTTATGTTTCTGGCATATAGTTTCCTCATACTGAAGGCATGGTATATTCTTCTTTTACCTGAAATTGTATGTGGCAGAGTCAACTGTTTAATAGGATTGGAGTGCACATGCCACTTTGTACCAGTGGAATATATGCTCTCTTCCTTTCCTTCTCCCATGATTATGATCACGGTTCAAAATATGAATCTGCTATAGTAGTACATGCCGATGTTAGTTATGAATTGTTCTGTGAGAAACCTGTTCTGTGCATCAGAGCATACCAATTGATTCGATGATATGACGTACTTTTAGCTGTGTGGGAAACATTGGTAGACTTGACATATGGAAAGTTAATGTCTGTGCACATGTTTCAGGCATAGAGTTTGCTCATAGTGAAGACATTGTACACTCCTGTTTATTCCTGTACCTGAGAGGGGCAGTGTCATTGATTCATAGTCGAGTTCTTCACGTTCAAGAGATAAATTAGGATTGGATTGCACTCAGCCCTGTGTTGCCGTGCAACTTTTTCTGTTTTGCATTCCTTTGTTGGTGATAACTATGCTAAAAATGGTCGAGCCATATCTAGGGTGATAACTAAGTAGTGTTGTCCATGAATGCTATGCTAGTTCCTTGCATCTTGGAATCTTGAGTTCGCATTGCTTATGTTTTTCATTTACTGATTCTGCACTTTCATGTTTCTTCCAGTTGTTTGAATGCACATTTTTTGTGGACGATGTACCTGGTGGAGAGGAACGCGATGATCTTCAACGAGGCCGCCAAGAAGTGACAACCTGGAACCCAATGCTAGTCGGAGATCGCATGCGCGCATGGCGCTCGCTCGAGGAGGATTTCACAGACGGGATGACTTCTGGAAGGTATATTGTTGTTTTGTTCCTATCTTCCTTCCTGAGCATTTTACCTTGGTATCATACTCTGCTATATATTGGTGCATCCTAAATTGGATTGCAATTACCCAATGCGAGGAAAATGCGTTCAAAGATGTGCTTACATTTATAGTTGGTCTAGTCTGCATCGTGGTATAATGCGAACAAAATTCGTTTTTGGGGGAAACATAACATGCACGATGACCAAAGGAAGCATGTAGTGTTTCGAGTTTGCATTCCACCTGATTCCTATGCCTGTTTTCTGCTCCTTTGTTTTGCGCTCCCATGTACCAAATGGTTCAACTTTGTTCAAAGTGATTTCCTTATGTATCATTTGGTAAACATGATGGATCTTGATCTTATGTGTTGAAATGTTTACTAGAGCCATTTTTACTACAATATCACATACTCCCTCCGTTCCGAAATATTTGTCTTTCTAGGCATTTCAAATGAACACAACATACGGATGTATGTAGACTTATTTTAGAGTGTAGATTCACTCATTTTGCCTCGTATGTAGTCACTTGTTGAAATCTTTAGAAAGACAAATATTTAGGAACGGAGGGAATAGTTGTCACCAGCTCTTACCACAATTGCTGCCTATGTGCTACAGACTGTTGTCTTCATCTGAAGATCTTATTATTACTACCTTTTCTTTACTTGTGATTTTCTTCTTCATTTGTAGTTTTATCAACTTTGTTGTTATATGTTGGCAGAGAGGTTGCTGGCAGTGAATAACCTAGGATCTCAGAAGCATGCGCTTGCAACTCCTCCGCCAACCCAAGGGCTTAAGAATGGTGGTGTTGGTGCACCTATGCCATGGCCTTTTGCCAATGGGTACACCTCAACACAAGCAAGGGCTGTCTCGGTACCTGTCACCATTCCTTCAAACAGAAGAATGACAACACAAGGAGTAGAAGCTGTTAGATTCATCCGTGAGCTTATTTAGTTTGTGGTGGTGGTGGATTAGCTTGGTAGCCGTGTTTTAGTTTTGTTGGAGAAATGATTTGGTAGGATGATGATATCGAGCGTTCCACCCCGTGTACTGACTGACTTGGAGTGCAGGAATGAATGGATTTTGAAATAAACAACATGCCATCATTTTTGTTGATTTGGACGCGTTATGCTGCCGAAATTTCTAATGAAAATCCGCATGACTTGTCGCAATTTTGTCCTTGTTTGTAAGGAAAACCAAAACATTTGTGTTTTCACTGCATAATGCTAGGGTCTTTTGGTGCCAGGTCATGTTATCTGTGTCTTCACTTGCGCTTTTGTTGGCAAAGATCATTTTTGTTTGGGCCGTAGCTATAAACACTCAGATTATAGATCATTTTTTTTTGTAAATTAAGAGCGTGTGATATTATTTTCTCTCGTTGCAACGCGCGGGCCATTTTGCTAGTAATTTCTAACGGGCTGGGTAGAGCAAAGGAACCAAAACGGGTAACGTTGTGGAAAAGGAAAAAAAAAGGGGCATTGACGGTAATCTCGGCAAAACTCAGGTGAGCTCCACGGAAAAAAAGGGCTACGAGCGAAACGCTCTGTGCATATCTCCTTATTATTAACTGACCCGGAATAACTCCGCGAGATCTATGCATGCCTAACTGTTCCACGCGCACGTCCCGATTCAAAACCGACTCCTGCCTTTCTCGCTGACGGAGTAGTGGTGGCAAGCCGAACCGACTTGGAATCAGTTTTCGTCGTACATTCCGACTCGAACTCTTCCCTCCCAGCCAGCCTCTATATAAACCAATCTCCGACCGCATCGGCACACCTGCACCGCTTCAATCAGTAGAGCCACCCACTGCATCGGCTTTCGACTGGATCTAATCCCTTCTTGGGAAAGAAATTTCTTCTCGACGTGATGGGCGGCAGTTTGGATGAGAGGTCCTCCTGCTCGTCGTCTAAGCGGCGGCGACGGAATAATGATCATGCCGAGAGGCTGCCGCGGAAGCAGCACCTTTATCTCGCGGTGGATGACTGGGAGGGCGGGTACAGCATCCACAAGCTTGACGCCGACGACATCTTGGACGATACAGAAGGAGGTGGCGGAGGAGAGCACAAGCTTCTTGAGCACGCTGCCATCCGGATAAAGACGCCGATGTGTGGCCGCATGGAGTTCACCGCTCTGGGCACCAACATCTTCGTCGACACCAACCCGCATAACCGCGGCGACCACGCTCCCCCAGCCGTCATCTACAACACGGAGACCGTAGCCCTCACCGTCCCGCGTTTTCCACGTGGGATTGATCGCCTGGCGACTACCGTAGCTGTCGACAAAACGATATATGTCTTGACAACCGCAGACTTCGTGTACAATAGCATGTGCAAGAAAGTAGAGAGGGTTACGGCAAAAACTGGATGCACTTCGTGTACAAAATGAACAATCTCTTTTGAAGTATCAGGGTTTCCGACGAAAACTAAACTGTTACAAAGGCATTTCATTTTTTAAATTACTAAACATTACTAAATTGAATATAATGATAAAACACACTAATATTAAACATAAGAAAAAACAATCACTGATTTTTTTTTTCAAAGTTAAGTTATTCACAAACTAGTGATTCACACAAATTTCAAATAATTCAAAATTTAAACTATTCAAATTTGAAATCTACCGGCACTAACAGAAAGTTTGTAATTTTTTGTACCTAAAGCAAAAATATTCACAAAGAAACTCTAAATACAGCAAAAAATAACTCAAAAATAAATAAAACAAAAAAATAAAGCAAAAACAAATTAAGAAAAAAAAGCCCGCCTACTGGGTCAAAGCGGCCTGCATACGACTAGCGACACAACCTTTCGTTGGGCCAGGATACAGGCCCGCGAAGGCCCAGTAGGCCACAAGGCGAGGAGGACAGGTAGGCCCAGTAGGCCTGATTAGGAGAGGAGCTCGAGAGAGCTACCGCACTGGGGCTTATAAACCAGTGCGGTAGCCCCTCGACTAGCGAGGTGGGACTAAACTTCCGCACCGCACCTGCGCCAGCGCACCCCCTTTAGTACCGGGTGGTGGCACAAACCGGTACTAAAGGGGGGGCCTTTAGTACCGGTTTGTGCCACCACCCGGTACTAAAGGGGGTCGCTTCCCGCCGCTTGGCCTGGCCAAAACAGACCTTTAGTACCGGTTGGTGGCTCCAACCGGTACTAAAGGTGCCTTCTATATAAGAAAACACTTCAAAATTTCGTCAGTTTCTCATCTCTCCCTCTGCTTCTTCTCCTCTGCACCGTCGCCCGCCGCCCCCGCCGTCTCCATATCCCTCGACGCCGCCCCGTCCCCGTCGTCGCCGCCCCCGTCGCCGCCCCTTCCCCGTCGTCACCGCCCCGTCCCCGTCGTTGCCGCCCCGTCCCCGTCGTCGCCGCCCCGTCGCCGCCCCCGTCGCCGCCCCGGCCCGTACGTCCCCGTCCCCATCGTCGCCGCGCCCGTCGCCGTCCCCGTCGCCGCGCGCCCCCCGTCGCCTCTCGCCTAGCCGGCCGGTGAGCGCGCGCACACACACACATACATTTTTAGTTATAGATTTTTCTGTTTTTAAGAAATTGTTAGACATTTTTCTGTTTTTTAGAAATAGTTAGAAATGTTAGATTTGTTAGAATTGTTAGAAATGTTTGAAATTGTTAGAAATTTTTCTGTTTTTTAGTTATAGAAATAGTTATAAAAAAGTTAGAATTGTTAGAAATTTTTCTGTTTTTTAGTTATAGAAATAGTTATAAAAATGTTAGTTATATATATAGAAATGTTATAATTTTTTTCTGTTTTTTAGTTATAGAAATATTAGAAATGTTATAGAAATGTTAGTTATATATAGCATTGTAAGAAATGTTATAGAAATGTTAGTTATATAGAAATGTTAGAAATGTTAGTTATCAAAATCCAATCATTAAAAAAATGTTACTTTTTGCGGGCATATAGCTAGTATTTGTTCTCGACGATGCCCGGCCCGCATCCTCGCCGTCGACCCGTCCGCGACGACGTCCAGCCGACCCATGTCCGGGACTGGGCTCCGCCGGGCTGGCACTGGAAGGTGCTGCTTGGAGGGGCGCGCCGCTTGACGAGGAACCCGGCCGCGGGTCCAGTCGTCGACCCTGATCTCGTTTGGTGGCGTTCGCGTGGGCCAGTTTCGGTGCGGAGGGACCCGGCCTCGCCGGAGGTGGTACGTCGCCGTGTCAGGGAGGAGGACGAGCACGTCCATCGCTACATGGTTGCGTTAGAGGGCGGCAGGTTCTCCAATACGTGGCAGTATCTTCGGGGATCTCACTTCAGCTATGATCCTGTGAGGGTTCCTTTTCTTTGGGTGTCCACTGCCCGCGCCGGAGGAACCGCGAGTGTCCTAGATTCTTCTGTAGTATTCGATCTTTATTAGCTAATAGCCAGTGATGTACTCGACAAATCTATCGTCAGTTGAGTATTTAGAACTGTTTCAGTTATACAATCAGGACGCACTCGACAAATCTATCGTCAGTTGCTATTGTCTGTAAGTGATCTCTTTCTATAATTTAAGTCTCAAGCTAGCTGTAGTGATCCTTTTGATCAATCATTACCTGTAATTATCCTCACTATATTCTTTTCTGTGGTATTATGCAGGATGAAGATATATGAAATGAGAAAAGGTGGACGCTATGGCATTGGGTTCATTGACCCAAACACCGTTAATGAATTCACATGGAAGATAAATGAACATCATGCAAAGGAAGTAGAGGACAGCATGCTAGAGTTCTTGAAGCGCCTCAAATACAATGAAGATATACTACTTCCTTACCACTTTGGGTGAGTCACACTATCTTGTACTACAAATTCTCTGTTTTTGCCTACTAGCTAGCTACATGTTTTTGCTTACATATGCCCGCTTAATTAAGACATGTAAACATGTGTGCATGCAGATTTCACTGGGTCTTGTGTATCATTAAAGTTGACGCCGAAACAGTTGAAATACTGGACTCATTAATCTCAAAAAACACTGACTTTAACATCTTGTATCGGATAGTCAACAGGTAATTTCAATCATTATTAACTATATATTCCGGCCTATTTAGTTCGTCATTTCATGATATGAACTATTTAATAACCCCTTTATTCATTTTCTTTGTCGGCGGGCAGGGCTTGGGCAAGATTCATCAGCGTCATGGAAGGTGAATGGAAACAAAAGCTTCAATGGTTTCGACCCAAGGTAAGTAATTAAGTAGTACTAGCTAGCTAGCTAGCTGCCATCTCTTTAATTATCATGCTTGATTAATTTTTATCTGATCAAATTCCATTCTCGTAAAGGCCCTGAAGCAGGCGCAGGGGACTAATCAGTGTGCATTCTGCGTTTGCGAGAACATTCGCATGATGGCGTCCGAAAGGAGCAGATCTCAAAGACAGCAATGAGTACGCTTGTCAGAACACTATTTACAATTTTTACACCATTATCGATATCTAGTCACACAACTAATACACATGCATATTGATCTCCTTCTTAACAGTTCAAAGAGGTGCGGGAGAAGCTCATAAAAACGGAGCGCATAGAAGCACTTCAAGAGGAAATAGCGGGATTTTTGCTCGACCAGGTCATAAATCCGAATGGAGAATTCTATTACCCGCTACCGCCCCCATGAAAACCACTTTCAATTGTCATCGTGCTCCGAAGGCAACATTCATATGTAGGAGAAATTGTATATAGCTATACATGTGTGTATGTGTGAATTAATTAATATGGTGGTTTAATTTGTGAGACATTGATGTGATATATATATGCATGATTGGTTCTACTAGAAATTATATATATATATATATATATATATATATATATATATATATATATATATATATATATATATATATATATATATATGCATAACGTGTACAATGTGTAGTATCGTAAAATACCAGCAAACGAAAAAGAATTAAAATGGAAACACAGAATTAAATGAAAAAGAAATCATAAAATTAAAAACCCTTCAAACCTTATAGTACCGGTTGGTCTTAAAAACCGGTACTAAATGGCTCCAGGTCCCCGGAGCTGGCTCGTGCCACGTGGTTGCCCTTTAGCACCGGTTCGTGCTGAACCGGTAGTAAGGGGGGGGGGGGCTTTAGTGACCACAAATTAGTGCCGGTTATGTAACCGGCACTATAGGGCCTTACGAACTGGTGCTAATGCCCGGTTCTGCACTAGTGCATTGTAATTGTACAAAAACTTACTAAGATTTTAGCGCACAATGTAATAATAGACATGCAATCACGGGACAATCTACTAGAATGTTTATACTCACGTGCAACGCACGGGCAATTATCAAGTATTATAGAAAAACTAACGTATATATGAGAACGAAACAATATTCTGTCAGCATATGGAGCTAGGCAACTAGCGAATTTGCAGTTAGGAAGGTGAACATAGTCTTTAAAGAATCATACGACTGCTAAAAGGTAACACAGTTAACTTTAAAGAAGAAGGAATAGTAATAAAAGGCTGCAAATAATTATTTTCATTTAATTTACTATATGTAAGAAACATTTACCTTCTATTTTCACGATGTTTTTGTATAGTGTACATGATGCTATGTTTGACTTGAAGCTATGGTTACTTCTTAAGATTTCCATTGTTTGATGCTTTACTACGCTTTAACATGATGAATGGATTTGTATGTATCACATATTTTGCTAAGGATCCTGGCCCCTTTTTTTCCGTAAACTCACGAGTGCAATTTTACAGATACTTGGAGCTTGGAGAAATAGGCTGAAGATAGGATCAGGATACTCTGTGATGTTGGAACAAATACAAGCATGCACTGAGTTAGGGATACAATGTGTTGAACGTAACCCAGACAATAGACCATTTACAAAGGATATCATCAAGAAGCTCGGTAAACTGATTATTATGGATGGACCTATCGAAATTGGGGTAAGTTGTACTCCGACGTCAACGGAGGTATGTTCAATCACGTCATAAGACGTGTCCCTAGAGCAACGGTGTCCCGAGTGACCCAAGTTTCTTGACAAATGTTTTTACATGGACTGGAAAAATACTCCATCAATAGATGATGTTTGGACATGGATTGTGTATACAACTTCAACCATTATTTTCTTATGAAAATTTATAAATTTTGATATCATCACATGATGTAGATCCATTAATTCCTTTTCCAGATTGTCAATTTGAAACAACGTGATGCCCCCAATCAACTGAACCAGCATTGAATTGCAGATTAGCCATGATCAAGAGGAAGGCTCTGGAGACCATCATGTCAAATTGACGGATGTTTATGAGAATATCGGACCAGCGAAGACCGAAACTGAGGTAGGCAAATTGACAGATGTATATGTTAAATGAACGAAGTTATACCATTCTTTAAAGGTAAAGCTTTAACATGGTTGCGTACCTTTTCAGGTCAAAGTACCGCTTCATCGTAACCCAGGTGAAGGAGAATCGAGCAGAGCTCGGGTTACTAGCTCGCCAGGTGAACACGCAGCCCTCCAAAGTCCCAAATTGAGTGTCCTCACTCTTCTTTTACACCTTTCATCTTTTTTCTCAGACCAAGCTTACAAACATCATGTCCCGGACATGGACACAACGGATACTTGCTCCGACGATCCCAATATTGCTCCAAGTAGTTTAGAAATTATTTACAAGGTATGCCATACTTGACTCAATTTTTGTGAATGTAAATAAAAATCATTGTTTTAAATAGCGCGCTATAGCGTTGTTATAGCCACCAGAGAGGAGCTGTGCTATGCTAAGATGTATTTCAGGTCAAAATAGTACGAGCGCTAATAGCGGCACTAAAGGCCATTCAGCGCTAAATCTGATCGTCATTTAGCGTTAGGCTGTTTCTCCCGCCGCATTGGCCCATTTTTTGGAGGGTCCAAAACTGAAATCTAGCACAGTTCTTTACTTTATGGCTTGCTGCTATAGTGTGCTGTTATGAACTACACAATGTCATTCTTCTATTTATTTGGCTGGATGCTTGTTGATATATGAGAATCGTCAAGTATTCCCTCCGTTTCTAAATATAAGTTTTTGTAGAGATTCCATTATGAACCACATACAAATGTATATAGATGCATTTTAGAGTGTAGATTCACTCATTTTACTTCGTATGTAGGCCATAGTAGAATATCTACAGAGTTAGGAACAGAGGGAGTACTCCCTCCGTCCCAAAATTCTTGTCTTCCTCGAGTATCTGTGTAGAGGAAATCTTCAGATGCATCTTGGTCGCAAATATACTTAGTCCCGAGTCCTGACCAAAACTTAATTTGAACTGACAACATATATATTGACTAACTTGATGGCGAACATGCAGATGATTTCACCGGTGGTGCGTTGGCTACCACGTGTGCTAGGATTAGGAGGACTACAGTCGCTGGACTTTAAGGTGAGTTCGAAGTCCCTAAGACAAGCGGAAAAATTAGAATGATTTTCCTGCTCCCTCCAATAATAAAAAAATGAAGTCCCAGAGCATCTACAGCCGGGCGCCTGAAACCTGTCTCATACGCCCGGGCGGGCCGCCCGGCCACTGTTCATTCGCGAAATTTCAACACAAACAGGCCTCAAACGCCCGGCTGACCGGCACCCCTCATATCCAGCCCAAATATGGGGTAGATATAGGGAAGCCCGGGCCCGCCCACCATGTCAGGCCCGACAGCTCGACCCCACCGCAAATTGCACCAAATTCACCAAATCCTTCCTCCTCCTCCCGTCGCCCTCCAACATTTCCTACGCCTGAGCCCTTGCCGCCCTCCACCCTTGCTCCCCATCCTCACCACCGGTCCCGATCCACCGCCAGAGATGTCGTCCAGCCCGTCCCCAACAGAGACGCAGTCCGCCTCGTCCATCGGCTCCGTCTTGCAAGGCGGAGAATGTTGCCCGGAAGTTGTGGCGACGCAGGCAGCGAGAGAGAGAGAGAGAGAGAGAGAGAGAGAGAGAGAGAGAGAGAGAGAGAGAGAGAGAGAGAGAGAGAAGATCGAGTTGGAGAAGCAAGAAGCTGCAATCAAATGGGAACTCAAGAAGGCCAATGCATTTGGAGAGGTTGCAGTTCGCACGGGACGCGGAGAATTCGAAGATCATGTTGGTGGATGAAACTCTCTTGGATGAGTATGAAAAGAAGTGGCTTGCGGACAAGGAGATCAACGACCATAGGGAGCATGAGGCGGCAAGGGCTGCAGCAGCACCGAATCATGCGGCCAGGATGCAGGCGAAGGAGGCAGCTTGGATGCAGGCGGAGCAGGACGATGGCTCCTGCTCCGTGATCCGACAAGCGCGCCATCCGTCACGCTTGGACATTGATTTCATTTTGGCTTGTTCGGTTTGTTGAACTTTGATATGCTTTGCTTTGTTTCGAACTGTTGAATTCGGACAATTTGTATCGTATGATCGACGTTCATGAATTGTACGGATTCGAGAATCGGCATTTGAAATATGTGGATGTACATCGCAAAATATAAGGGGTCGGGACGTGCCCGGACGCGCCCGCGGACGTATAGTGGTCCGGATTTGTTAAGTTCAGCTGTAGAGGCACAACTTTTGTAAAAGAAAATTTTAAAAACTGACCACAGATATTTCTGAAAATATTTTGACTGCATGTGTGAAAGTCAATACGTAGGGACATGTCTAAATAAAAGCATCTTTTATGTAGAGACATGTCTAAAAGACGTGCAATCTAGTACTTCCTTCGTCTCAAAACAAGTGTCTCAACTTTGTACTAACTCTAATACAAAGTTGTACTAGATTAAAACACTTATTTTGGGACAGAGGGAGTATATGAAACATGTGCAAATAAACTCAACTGTCCTTCAACAAAGATGATACTATATACTCCGTATGTATGTGATTTACTGATTAGCCATTGTTGTTCTGAACCAGATTAAGGTGTCTATCAACTGTGGGAAATGCAAATCATGCATCATGCAGACTGTGTCAAAGATCAAAGGTATTCCCTAGACTTTCTTTCCACTATACGCGTGATTTCTGGTCTCTTGTCTTCATGTCTTTTTTCTCGACTGATGGCAGTAATGATGTCAGGGATCAAGACGATGACTTCTAACGGGGACGAGAGTGTGCTGACAGTGGTGGGCGACTTTGACGCGGCTGTTCTCGTGGCTGCACTGCAAGAGATGAAGCACCCGGTGCACATTATTAGCTTGTGCAACGAGATAGAAGATGAGAGCCTGTTAAGGCTGGGTGTGGGTGTAGCTGTCGCAGCAATTTTCACTGTTTGTGAATCTTATAGAAAATGAGGATATGCCTCGGGCCTCTGCATCTGAACGATGCATGCATTCATTTTATTAATTATTCACAAAGACTTTACAAAGTAATACTCCAGTAAGCCTTGCCAGGCCTACCGTAGAGGCCGCCGCCGCCGTCTTCCACCGATCCATCTCCAGAGTATGCACTGACGCACCAACCTTGCCAGGCCTGCCGTCGACGCCACCATGGCGCCAGACAACACCACCGTCCTGCGCGCGTCAATTCTGAACATTGTTCGTACCAAACCAAACAAGAGCTAATATATTTCCAATACAGAAAGATCTAAGTAGAAACCAATTGGCGGCCACTCTAGAATAAATCCAAACCCTATGAACACAGAACTATCTAGGACCCACAACTTGTGCGTGAACATTCATTTTTCTACCCAATTCGAACTAGAGAAAATCATTATAATGAAAACATAAAGACAAACCACAATACAAAAGCATAATTCACGGACATTAAGACCATATAAATCTCTCTAATCGCAAGCCCTAGAGATTCCTTGCCCTTAATCTTCCAACTTCGTACCAGGTAAGAACAACATTTGGCAGCCCTAACCCTAGTGTGAAGCAACCAGGCAGGCAAGCACGAAAGCAGAGCGTAACTGCTAAATGAACAGAGGAGAAAAATGTGGAGCGCCTGACATACCTGGCTGCGCGGCCCATCACTGCTCCCCTTCCTTGATTTTCTCGGGGAAGGAGTAGTTGACGGGGAGGACGCGGCCGAAGAGCTCGGCGCCATTCATGTTGTCCATGGTGGCGGCGGCGTCCTCGCGCTCAAGGAACGTGCCGAAGCCGAAGGAGCGGTGCTTCTGCATGGCCTGGTCCAGCAGCGTCTTGATGTCCTTGACCTCCCCGAACGACACGAACGCCGCATGCAGGATCTTCTCGTCCACCTCCTCCGCCAGCCCACCTGTGCCGACGAAAACCGGGGGAACAGAGCTCGGCTTAGTTTCCCATCGCACGGGAGCAAGAAGAGGCAAGGTCCTTCCGGCAGCGGAGAGGAGGTTAGTGAGGGAGGATGGTGCTACTGCGTACCTATGTAGAGGATGTTCTTCTGCACCGGCTGGTTCATGGCGGCGGCGACGGCGATGAAGCTGCGGGGTCGGTAGGAGACGGGGAGGAAAATAGAAGCAGGGGATTTGTTTTTTTTTCAACTTGGAAATAGGGGCCTTGCCTCGGCAGCTGCAAGCGAGAGGGTAACCTTGTCGTTCGCTGGGCCGGGCCGGGCTTGACATAGCCCAATCTAACAATTCCAAGCCCGACCCAAACTACATGAACAGTTTCATTTTCACAACTTAGACAATCAATTTCCGGGCAAAATATATTGCATTATTCCAATTTTCGAATATAAAGTAACAGATTTGGCCACTTAGTGCTATTTTTGAGCTTTGAGCGGAAAAGTGGAGCCTGAGTCCAGCTCGGAGGTCAGGCTTTCAGGTGGGCCGAATGATAAGGTCTAGGGTGGTGCATTTTGTTGGATATGTGGTAAGTTAAAATTGCTTTGAAACATGAAATTTTTGCTTCGATGTGCAAGTGAAGTCACAGTAAAGGGTGGCGAGAGCAGGAGATCGTAGCCGATGCACTCGCATTTGTGGTGAAAGTGAAACTGGTTGTAAAATGTCTGTTTTTTTTACGACATAGAAACAATACAATGTCACAAAATTCCATGTCCAAACTTGAAACATAGCTTGAGAAACAAATTTGGCATTGATCATGTTAATGGGCCAAAATTGTGGCCCAACATCAGCCAACTACCATTCGTAGCATGTTGTGGCTTCTTTTGTTTCTGGAGCTGAAAGTCTAATCTGTGTACAAAATTTGGAACACGGCAAAAAAAGGGTGCATCTA
Source organism: Triticum timopheevii (assembly GCA_963921465.1). Classification (NCBI taxonomy): domain Eukaryota; kingdom Viridiplantae; phylum Streptophyta; class Magnoliopsida; order Poales; family Poaceae; genus Triticum; species Triticum timopheevii. The sequence goes on along the minus strand of OY997272.1, from coordinate 551,653,213 downwards.
CTTTTCAGTTTTAAATATGTTTAGAATCCCCAGAAAAAAGGTTTATAATATATTCTTGCGAATCAACCTGTGGTTGACATGGTTAGGTGGACAGTGGTATCCCCAACCCACCAAGGTTCAAATCATGGTGCTCGCATTATTTTTGGATTTATTTCTAGATTTCGCTTTCAGTGGGAGGAGACGTTCCCGTCGACGACGAGGCGCCTGCGGTGACTTCGTAAATCTCAAGATGACATGCCGGCTCAGTCTTTCGGAGGTGCTCATAGGGGTAGGGTGTGCGTGTGTGCGTTCATAGGGGTGAGTGCATGCGCGTGTATATGAGCGCTTGTGTCTGTACTGTTGCTAAAAAAAAGGTTTATAATATATTCTCAGTAAGCATCTCATTTTTGAATACCTTATTGCCTCATCCGCTTGGTGCTGTTGTGTTGGACATGGAAGAAAATTTTTATACGACAGGTTGGGCTGGTAAACTTTGTATAGACTTTTTAAAGTCAAACTTTGTTCACTGATCAAGTTTATGGGAAAACTTGTCTTTTTTTTTGTGGAGGTGTGGGAAAAAGATTGTCAACATCTAGAACACTAGATCAATATCAATATCATTAAAATCATTATAAAATATTCTACCATAAGATATAAATTTGGTATTGTAGATATATAATTTTTTCTATAAATTTGCTTAAGGGTTATTAAGATTAACTTTTGAGAAAATACTTGAGCTGTGTATTAGTACTTGGTTTGCCACCTCCATAAAAAATCACAAGACCCCGCTCCAGAGACTGGTACCAAGGATCGATCCGCTTGTTTCGGATTAAATTTCGGGATTTGTTTTTGACGGATGACACCCTAAGGCTAAATTACATAGCAGTTGCAGACGTAGACTCATAAGCTCCGGTCATAGCTGAGCCTGAAACAACACTGGAAAGGCTCCACACACGTCTTAACAAAAAATGAGCATAGTTCTTGAGCGGGCAAAACAGCTCAGGCCTATCGCCGTGTTGAGGAAATAAGCAGACTGCGCCGCTAGCAGCACGGTGACACTTGATCATCTCCAGAGTGAGACCAGTTGAACTGAAGTTGGCATGACGGAGGACAAGGTAGACCAGTTGAACTGAACACGTCCAGCTCAAACACAGAACCCTACCTAGCTGCATAAAAAAAACAGAGGACAGAGTGAGCACGAGACTCCAGAGTAGACCATGCAAAAAAAAAAGACTCCAGCCTGGAAGAAGATACATGGCATACTGTACGAGAAATTTCATCACTTGATTAACTTGTGACAGGGCACATGTTTTAACTTATACTCCCTCCGTTTCAAAATATGAAGCGTATTAGTTATTTCAAAAGTCAAACATGTGCATCAAAATATAAGGAGTATTTGATAAGCAACAACACTGGCACAATAAGGAGCAACATTGTGGGTGCCACTTTAGGGCTAAGGCATCATGGTGGGCTAAAAGGAAGTAAAAGTGGCCCATGAAGATATAGCACGCAACTCTGATTGGGTCTAAGTAACAATTAAGCTTTCCATTAAAAAATTCAAAACAAATATTGTCATTGAATATGTTATCTATGGGCTGGAAACTGAACAACAATAATATGGAAGAATGATAATGGTTACTTACTCGAACTCAATTTTCTCATAAGGTACTCCATGGGTAGAGAGCACCGTTAAAATAAGGTCAACTATCATATCTCTCTTTGGCGCATACATAATTTTTACTACCTTGAGATGCTGTGATATCAACGACTGTTCAATTGAGTTACGGCCTTTTCCTCTTGGGACAAGGGGTACACGTAGTGAGGCAAATCTCTGTAGCAAACATTATTTTGATTAGGTCAACAAAAGATACATGGCAATGATAAAGTCAACAAAAGATACGTGGCAACCTCAAAGACAAGTTATCAGAGAACATATCGGTACCTCAAAAGTAAGAGAATCAAACTGAAGCGTAAGCGTCTCTAGAATTGGTGAGTGCTGGAGAAAGTAAATTAGTCCACGGAAGTCATAACTCACACACCAGTCATTGAGCAACAACGTTTTCAGCTTGCAAAACATAGGGCACCATTTCAAATCATTTCTGAAAATAAACTGCACAAAGTGAAGAGTGTTAAAGACAATTCAAGGCCTCTAACTGCAGAAGTATATGATGAAGTTTTCTCAGAAACAGATGTACTGAATTAGAAGCTTCCTGCTGGGTTTTCACAGTAACTCAAGTTTAAGCAGCTCCATGAAAAGATTTTTATATCCCATGCATGCTGGATTTAGTAGGTCCCTGTACTACTCTGAAGTCCATCTGAAGTGTTGCATAAATTAAAATGGCTCACAGATTAATCTCAACCATACAAGGGTAAATAGTGCAAATGATGATTAAAAGTATCAAGTACCCGTCTGCACAATATACTGGCATTCCCACAAATGAACCATAGGGATGCTTTCATAGAGACATTAAGATTGTTTGTTATGCCCATATTTACAGATAATTGCATACAAACACTAGCATACTGCAAACAACAATAGGAGTTAGAAAAGGTGGGAGCATACCATAGCGGGATCAGATATTGCCAACTCCAAATTCGTAGCACCTGAAAAACGTTTGAAGACCACAGAGCAGTCACTTTTGCCGATTTGGCCATTGCACCTCACACATGATGGCTCTAGACAAAAACATGTCCCTTCTTCAAGCATAACAGATGCTGTCACCAGTGACAGCATGCTATCAAGCAAAGGAGTCAAACCCCAACATGGAGCTAGTCTCAAGCCAATGAGATTTGGAGCAGAAATACGAGTGGGGGTCCTCATATCAAAACCCCTTCCCTGAATGTTAAGATGCCGTATTGATTGGGACAAGATATTGGCATGGATGTAACAACTTGTCAGCTCTAACTCCTCTAGCACCTGGCAACTCGAAAAGTCCAGAGAGCATCCCTCGAAGTACATATGGCAGAGCTGCAACCTCTTCAAGTGCGATGAGATGAGAGTCATGTTGCTTGTTACTCGCGTGTGAACAGCAAGTCGAAGCACCTGAGAGCATCTCCAACAGCCGCGCTAAGCGCCGCGCGCAAAAAACCTGTTTGCCGCGCACGCTTCGGCTGGTTTAGCGCGGCCGCCAGCGCTGGCTCCAGCTGTCGCGCTATAATACAGCGCGCGCGCGCCGCTCCAGCAGAGTGCAAAAATAAACCGCGCGCGCCGCACAAACCACATATACATTTCAAGAAGAGGAGCAAAAATGATCAAACAAACAAAAAGATTCAGCAATAAATAGTTCAATTTCGTTATCATTACAACTCAAACAAATAGTTTATCGTTCAGTACAACAACTAATAAACACAACAAATAGTTCAGGAACAATACAATGTCGAATGCAGAAATCATCATGCTCTTTGTCGTCCATGCCATGCCCACCACTCTTCAATCAGATCATTCTGAAGTTGATTGTACGTTGCGGGACGCCGAATGGCATGATAGGAGGCAATAAAACGGGCTACCCTTTCAGCCCTTCGTCGCACTCGCACGGGATGTCCCAAGAGCTCATACTGTGAGTAGTCTAAATCTTGACCACGCTCATTCTCGATGATCATGTTGTACATGATCACACAAGCGTGCATGATGTACCAAAGCATTTTTTTATCCCAAAATCTAGCCGATCCTCTCACAATAGCAAATTGGGCTTGCAAAATCCCAAATGCTCTCTCCACATCTTTTCTAGCCACCGCCTGAGCATTGTGGAAATCAAGATTTTTCTTACCTTCCGGCTTTTTCAATGGCTTCACGAAGATTTGCCACTTTGGATAGATGCCATCTGCTAGATAATAGCCATAGTTGTACGTACGGCCATTTGCTACAAACTGCACAGGTGGCAGCTCACCGTTTGCAATCTTATTCATTAGTGGTGACCGGTTGACAACATTGATGTCATTCAAAGATCCAGGCATTTCAAAGAATGCATGCCAAATCCAAGTCTTCTGATCGGCCACCGCTTCAAGGATTATAGTGAAACCCTTTTTTGGCCGTGGAATTGCCCATGCCATGCCTTTGGACAATTCTTCCAACTCCAATGTATGCAATCTATTGAGCCAAGCATGCCAGGAAAGCCGCGCGCTTTGTTCATCGCCAATAGCCTTGCGGCGTCTTCAGCAGTGGGAGATCTCAAATACTCCTCGTCAAACACTTGCGCAATTCCCACTGCAAAGCGCTTGACACACATGATGGCTTGGCTCTCACCCATAGCCAAGTGATCATCAACTAGATCAGCTGGGATACCGTATGCCAACATACGCAAAGCGGTGTCACCTTCAGAAAGATGCTATGCCCGAGCTCTCCGGTGGCATTCCTCCTTTGCTGGAAAAACCGGTCATGGCTCGCTAGTTTCTCTGCAATACGCCTGAACAAGTCGCTGCTCATCCTAAACCGGCGACGAAAATACGACTCCGGGTATGTGGGATTCTCCACGAAATAGTTCATCATCAATCTGTTATGGGCATCAATCCTATCTCTCCATTTTTTCTCCTGACCCATAACCGAACCACCGTGCTTCGGTTTTTTATTGATATGCATAGTTAGGATCATTGCAAGATCCTCCTCTTCCATATCAAATTCTTCTTCGGAAAAATCATACGACGAACTCATATACAATGTTCAATACTATACTATAAAAACTACAATTCAAAACATGCACCAAATTCATGAAATTTGAGCAATACATACCTTGTAGGGCGCTGTTCCTCGGACGACGGAGGCGCGCGAGCGCCGGCGGGACTAGGACGGGATGGGGCGAAAGCGCGGGCGCGCGGGGATAGGCCGGGGAAGCGCCTGAACGGTCGCCGGGAGGCGCGGACGGCGGCGGCGCGGCCGGATGGGGTGGAAGTGGGAGAGGAAGTGCAGGCGTGAGCACTCGAGTGTGCCGCGCGCTGTAGCGGGCGCCCGAAATACACCGCGCGGGACAATGTTTCCGATAGCGCGCCCAACTCGTTATAGCGCGCGCCGTTTTTGCGCGCCCGCTGGAGCGACCCGCCGCGTTGCGCGCGCGCTAAAACGGACTTATTTGCGGCGCGGAGCTAGTTTAGCGCGGCGGTTGGAGATGCTCTTAGAACTGGTGTCGCATACATTCAGAGGCGTCGGGTCGCTGAGGCGAAGCAGCTCGTCCACAAACGTGGTTGAGCCAGTCGCGCCGTGGTAGATGTCGGGGTCACGGATGCGCAGGGCCGGCACAGACTTCCACAGCATGCGCCAGCGCCTAGCGAGCACGCACGTACGCACGGCATCGCGCGAAGGGACGAAGGCCAGGAGGATCCTCAGGGCGTCGTCCGGGAGGCCGCCGATGAAGTCGTCGCCGCCGGCAAAGGCCGTTTCCATTGCGTCGAACAGGTAGCAGCTGCGAAGTGGTTGGACATAGTGAGTTGAGCGAGAGCATCCAGATGGAGAAGGAGAAGACGAAGATATACAGCACCACAAGATCATTACATCGCCTCTAGCCGCCGCGAGAGAGACGGCAGCCCTCCGGGAAGACGGCGCTCACTTCATTTGTCAAGGCAAAGCAAGACGGCAACCTTCCGTGATGCCATTAACTAGTACGGAGATCTCACTCGTCAGTTTGGGGGAGAGGAAGATTGAAAATCCAAGGAGATTTATTGCCACAACGATGACCGCTTGGCCTCCCCCAACGAATGCGTGCGCAGTCTGTGCCCCGTTTCACCACGCCTCGTTCGGGCAGAAAGAGTGACACAACAGAAGCCGAGGCGGCCAGAGCAGAACGAGCCTTTGACTGCGCTGCCCTACGATGAATGTGAACGGGCGGTGCATGCACGCACGCATCACTGTCACGCCCATGGGCGGCCCATGTCGAGAACTGTGAGTAGGCTATGTCCAGGCCAGGCTGATGCTTATGTAACCCACTTCCTCATAGCGAATGAATGTACTGTGGCCCCCCTAAAAAAATGTACTCTGGCTGAACCACTTTCCCCTACGTCTGCTCTATCTTCCCCTTGATTCCCCTCTCTCAAAACTTCTACTTCTGTATCGCAAATTCCTCCTGTGATGGTACTGTTAGTAAGATCGTGACAGTCACTTCTACTCCCTCCGTTCCTAAATACTTGTCTTTCTAGAGATGTCAACAAGTGACTACATACGGTGCAAAATGAGTGAATCTACACTTTAAAAAATGTCTACATACATCCGCATGTTGAGTCCATTTGAAATGCCTAGAAAGACAAGTATTTGGGAACGGAGGGAGTACTTCTGTACTGCATGCAACAGGTTCATTTCCGTAATCCGTCGTCAAGGTCGCTTCTTTTTCGTACCTCGACGTGGGGCTGTCGTCCGCGTGCGTGGCCCTCAGCGATGCTACATACACCGAACATTTTTTACAGACTCAACACACACACACACACACACACACACACACACACACAAGAAAATCAGGGGAGAGTGGCTAATTAGTTTGGAAAGGAGTCTGTAAAAGCCCGTAACCTCCGGCCGATGTGGACGGCAACGACTGACATGGCATGACCGTGTGTACATGCATGCATGCATGGGCGTTTACAGGTCATGGCAATTACGACCAATTGACTCATGTGTCGTCGCTCAGCTCCCACGGTCGAGCAGCCCAGGAATAACCCCTCCTTCCCTCTCACCGCCGCCGGAGGAACCGTCCATCGCCCGTCTTCCCCGGCCGCCTCCACATCTCCTCCTTAAGCTTCATGCGCATCCTCGGGACGACTGGGTATCACATCACTCTCAATCCCATCCCTTCCCTTCCCTTCCTAGTGCTGTCATTGGCCTTCAACGTCGTCTCCCTCCCTCAAAATTGCCATCGCACGTCTTTGAGCTCGTATCCATGTTTCAAGTCAGGGTCAAACATGCCCGCGGGTGCTGCGACCGCGATCATATACACTACCACTAGTATGGACGATGGCTGCCCTACTGCGACCGGTGAGGCCCTCGTCCTCTTCCCCCGTGTCCGCGACTACACGACAGCTAGCTGATGGCGTGATGTTTGCAAGCCCCATCCTCGCCGCCGTCTCCGCGCCGGCATGTGTCCCACCAGGAAGCCGAACCCATACCGCCAGCCTCGATCCTCCATGCGGCATCTGCATGTTACCGGTGTCGCTGCTCTTTCCAACCTCTGAGGCAACGACAACGTGGTGCACCACATGAGGCTGGTCGTAATGGTAGTATCATAGCTAGTATCATACATGCCAACTAGGCAATTTTGATGAGGTGTCATAGCATTAAATGAAGAAAGAAAGGGTGTAGTATCATATCATGATACCGTATCATATTAAATGCTATGCTACTTTGTGTCATGCATGGCAATAAATATAGTACTACATGATACTAATATATGATACTATGCATTAGAGAGGTAGTATCATACACTAGTATCATATGCATGATACTAGTATATGATACTCCCCATTACAACCAGCCTGACTGTGTACATGAATGCACTATATCAACACCTCTGTTTGCTTCATTTACTACGAGTCACGACATGTAAGACCAAACCTCTCGCCGCCCCCCACCCCCTCCTCCCACCTCGCCACCACCTCGGGCTTTGCCCATGCGGCGTCGGCGGCGGCGGGGTACGTCTTCCCTCTCGCTAGGTGCTCTAGTGGCTAGGGCCAGCTCGACCTGCTAAGGTGAGTTGCTTGTAGGGCCGTGGATTATCACATACCATGATGAAAATGATTTTTACACGACAAGATTATTCGTTGTTGAAAATCCTATGTGATATGGCCGCCTTCAACACATGTCAATACAATGTAAACCATATAACTCAAATAGAGACTAGATTTTGAAAGCACGCTGCAGGGGATATATGGCACCAGAGTACTCAATTCAAGGCACTATCTCCGTCAAGGCAGATATATACAGTTTGGGTGTCACCATTATTGAGATACTCACCGGTTCTAGAGACTATCCCCTACACTTCAGCGAGGACAACAGTCCCCATAGTACAGACACATCTTTCCAGCACTTCAAAGACAGAGTAAGACGAACTAATCAAGCTTATGTACATATCTTTATCTCTACTACTTAAATCTCTATCTCTACTTACTTAAAAAGAACATAAGGTTCCCGTTTCACTCCCTCCTTCGTCCAACCTCTCCCCCTTCCTTTTTCCTGTTTGATTTTTTTCCTCACATCTCTGAGTTTCTCCCAAATAATAATATTCTTTATTAAGTCAATACATTCTTACCAAATAAGTGTTTAACAATAAGATGACATTTTTTCTCCTATCTCTGATCTTTCTTCCTAATAATATTTTTCTTAGGTAAGTCAATAAATTCTTACCAATAAGTGTTTAACAATAAGTCAATACATTCTTACCAAATAAGTGTTTAACAATAAGATGACATTTTTTCTCCTATCTCTGATCTTTCTTCCTAATAATATTTTTCTTAGGTAAGTCAATAAATTCTTACCAATAAGTGTTTAACAATAAGATGACAGGTGAATCATCACTAGTAGAAAAAGGGTCAAACGTAAAGCATATTAGTGCCAGTTTGTATTAGAGCCGGCACTAATGCATACATTAGTGCCGGTTCCAATGGCTAGCCGGGCCGCTCTCATTAGTACCGGTTCGTGGCTAACCTTACTAATGAGGGTGGTGGCAGGATGTTGTCAGTCTGGGCCCCCTCCAGCACCTTTAGTACCGGTTCGTGCCACGAACCGGTACTATAGGTCGACGTACATAAACCCTTCGTCCACCCGAGCCACTCTGTTCTTCCCCTTTCCCCTCACTTCTCCTCTGTTCTTCCCCTTTCCCCTCGAGCTCCTCACAAATTTTGCCTAAAATTTGTCAAGATTTGAAGGCCCCCATCCATTCAAATGATCACAAAGGTTAGCAACTTTGTCCTTTCAACTCTCATTGCTAGATTAGCTCTTCCCATGCTTTGTATAGTTACTAATTTGTGAGTTTAGTAATTTGGGAGGAAATATATATATGTGCTAGTATTTGATTTATATGCAATTTGAGGTCAAAAATAACACTTAGTTTGCATATGTAGGTGTGGTTTACTTAGTGCCTTCTAAATCTCCGTCGTAACCACCGTCGATCGCCCGCACCGTCCCGTCACCGGCACCACCTTGTGGTGAGCCTCTTGTTCATGTAATTTTATATAAAAAATTGATGTTTGTGTGATTTGAATATATAGTTAATCATGTAATAATTATCTTACCCGTACGTTGTTTGTTATACATAGTGCCATGGTTTTGATATCCGTCCCCGTCGGCCCTCGTCCTTGTTATGATTCGGATGTGGTATATTCTCTTTTAAAACTATTAGTTGCATTTCGTGTTTATGACAAATTATGCCCATCAAGTTGACATAGATATTTTTATCTAGGAGGTATGTGAACCGGAAATTCCAACCGACCCTATTGTCGAGAGGTTAAATTTAGTTGAAAGAGAAAACGAGTACTTGAAAGAAAAATTGAAAAGAATTGAGGGGGAGAAGATGGAATTGGAGTTGCATGTTGCCGATGTCGTCGATGATCACAAGATCAAGATTGAGAAAATGCGCTTGAAGAATAGAAAGATTAGAAAATATGCCATCGATAGTGAGGCTTGGTATCATTATGCTGTTGGATCAATTGTTACCTTAGTTGCGATCTTGATCGCATTTGTTGTTGCATTTAAATGCTTTAGCTAGAGAGTTATTTGTTTGTTGCATTTAAGTGTTGTATGAACTTTATGTATGAACTTGTATTAATTTGGTCTATTCGGTGTTGTGTAATGAAGATGAGCCGGCAATGGATGTACGATGACCGATGCTCTCCCCAGTTCGTTGAGGGCGTGCATACTTTTCTGCTTGCGGCTGAGGCAAACAAGCGGGCAGATGGTTTTATGCCTTATCCATGTGGTGTCTGTAAGAATGATCGCAATTACTCTACGTCAAGAACCATTCACGTCCACCTGTTTGAGTCCGGTTTCATGCCCCACTATAATGTTTGGACCAAGCACAGAGAAAGAGGGGTTATGATGGAAGACAATGAAGAAGAAGAGGACGACGACAGCTATCCTGGCCATGGGTTCCCTGAATACGATGATACAACAATGAGGGAAGAAGCTGAGCCGGTAATGCGGGAAGAAGCTGAGCCGGCAATGCAGGAAGAAGCTGAAGAAGAGGCATCAGATGAGCCCATTGATGATCTAGGTCGGGCCATTGCCGATGCAAAAAGAAACTGCGCAAGTGATTTGGAGAAGAAGAAGTTGCAGCACATGTTAGAGGATCACAAAAAAATGTTGTACCCGAATTGCGTAGGTGACAAGAAAAAGCTGGGCACCACACTGGAATTGCTGCAATGGAAGGCAGAGAATGGTGTATCTGACAAGGGATTTGGAAAGTTGCTGGTAATGATAAAGGATATGCTTCCAAAGGACAACGAATTGCCCGAGAGTACGTACGAAGCAAAGAAGGCTGTCTGCCCTCTAGGGTTAGAGGTGCAAAAGATACATGCATGCCCTAATGATTGCATCCTCTACCGCGGTGAGTACGAGGATTTGAACGCTTGCCCGGTATGTGGTGCATTGCGCTATAAGATCAGCCGCGATGAGCCTGGTGATGTCGAGGGCGAGCGTCCCAGGAAGAAGATTCCTGCCAAGGTGATGTGGTATTCTCCTATAATACCACGGTTGAAACGTTTGTTCCAAAACAAAAAGCATGCCAAGGCGATGCGATGGCACAGAGAAGACCGTAAGAAAGACAGAAAGTTGAGAGTACCCGCTGACGGGTCGCAGTGGAGAAAAATCAAAAGAAAGTACGGGAAGGAGTTTGCAGATGACGCAAGGAGCGTATGGTTTGGTCTAAGCGCAGATGGCATTAATCCTTTTGGGGAGCAGAGCAGCAACCATAGCACCTGGCCTGTGACTCTATGTTTGTATAACCTTCCTCCTTGGTTGTGCATGAAGCGGAAGTTCATTATGATGCCAGTGCTCATCCAAGGTCCTAAGCAACCCGGCAACGACATTGATGTGTACCTAAGGCCATTAGTTGAAGAACTCTTACAGCTGTGGAATGAAACAGGTGTACGTGCGTGGGATGAGCACATGGGGGAAGAATTTGACCTCAAGGCGTTGCTGTTCGTGACCATCAATGATTGGCCTGCTCTCAGTAACCTTTCAGGACAGACAGACAAGGGATACCGCGGATGCACGCACTGTTTGGATGATACCGACAGTATATATTTGAATAGTTGTAAGAAGAATGTGTACCTGGGACATCGTCGATTTCTTTCGAGCAGGCATCCCGTAAGAAAGAAAGGCAAGCATTTCAAAGGTGAGGCGGATCACCGTACGAAGCCTCGCCACCGTACTGGTGCTGATTACATGATATGGTCAAGGATTTGAAGGTGATATTTGGAAAGGGTCCTGGCGGACAACCTGTTCCGAAGGACGCGGACGGACGCGCACCCATGTGGAAGAAGAAATCTATATTTTGGGACCTGCCATATTGGAAAGACCTAGAGGTCCGCTCCGCAATCGACGTGATGCACGTCACGAAGAATCTTTGCGTGACCCTGTTTGGCTTCTTGGGCGTGTATGGGAAGACAAAAGATACACCTGAGGCACGGGAGGACCAGCAACGTATGCACGGAGAAGACGGCATACATCAGGGTCATGCAAGCTACGCTCTTACCAAAGAAGAGAAGGAAATCTTCTTTGAATGCCTGCTCAGTATTAAGGTACCGTCTGGCTTCTCGTCGAATATAAAGGGAATAATAAACATGGCAGAGAAAAAGTTCCAGAACCTAAAGTCTCATGACTGCCACGTGATTATGATGCAACTGCTTCCGGTTGCATTGAGGGGGCTTCTACCGGAAAACGTTCGATTAGCCATTGTGAAGCTATGTGCATTTCTCAATGCAATCTCTCAGAAGGTAATCGATCCAGAAATCATACCAAGGTTACAGAATGATTTGGTGCAATGTCTTGTCAGTTTCGAGTTGGTGTTCCCACCATCCTTCTTCAACATCATGACGCACGTCCTAGTTCACCTATGCGAAGAGATTAACGTTTTGGGTCCTGTATTTCTACACAATATGTTCCCCTTTGAGAGGTTCATGGGAGTCTTAAAGAAATATGTTCATAACCGTGCTAGGCCAGAAGGAAGCATCTCCAAGGGCCATCAAAATGAGGAGGTCATTGAGTTTTGTATTGACTTTATTCCTGACCTTAAGCCGATTGGTGTTCCTGAATCGCGGCATAAGGGCAGACTGGATGGAAAAGGCACGCTAGGAGGGGAACAAATAATATGTATGGACGGACATTCTCTCACTGAAGCACACTACACAGTTCTACAGAATTCCACCTTGGTGGCTCCGTATATGGATGAACACAAGAATTTGCTACGCTCCAAACACCCGGAGCGGTCTGATGAGTGGATTACACGTGAACAAACCAGGAGTTTCGCCAACTGGTTGCAGACACGTACCATGCATGACACCTCTATTGAAGATGACCTGTACTTGCTATCGCAGTTACCATCTTCGAATATAATGACTTTCAAAGGGTACGAGATAAATGGTAATACATTTTACACGATCGCCCAAGATAAGAAGAGAACCAACCAAAACAGTGGTGTCCGCTTTGATGCAGAAACCAAGACGGGAAAGGAAACATATTATGGTTATATACAAGACATATGGGAACTTGACTATCGACGTGGTTTAAAGGTCCCTTTGTTTCGGTGCAAATGGGTCAATATGACACGAGGCGGGGTAACGGAAGACCCGCAGTATGGAATGACAACAGTGGATCTCAACAATCTTGCGTATGCAGACGAACCATTCGTCCTAGCCAATGATGTGGCACAGGTTTTCTATGTGAAGGACATGTCTACCAAGCCAAGAAAAAGAAAAGATAAGGAAGCGAATGCATCGTACGATGAGCCAAAGCGGCACATAGTTCTTTCTGGGAAGAGAAACATCGTGGGAGTGGATGACAAGACAGACAAGTCAGAAGATTATGAAAAGTTTGATGAAATTGCTCCATTCATAGTGAATATTGACCCGAGCATCCCGTTAAATGATGAAGATTTTCCATGGTTACGGCGCAAAGGGACACACGCAAAGAAAAAGTTTCACACCCAAAGATCTGGATTGGATACGTCGAGCAATAGAAATGTTTCAAATGTTGATGTTACTCTTTCACTGTGATGTTACTGTTTGATTGAACAACTTAATTAACGTGGATCATCTTCATCTTGTGGTAAACCATCTGATCGACAGAGTTCAGTACTTTGAATTTTCTTTTCTTATAGACCTATTGCTTCCATGTAACTTTTAAGTTTCTTTATTGTATTTAGTCCGCATGAGTTTGTGTAATGATACATCATACATGATTATGCCATCTTATTCGAGGCTTCCCAAGAGAAGAGTAGGTTCGATGTTGGTTCAAATATTTTCATTTGCAATCTTGATCTGGTAGAATCCCAAAGCCCATTTCCTCTTATTATTACTTTATATTCATATTAACATATGTGGCTAATGGTTTTGTGTTTGCTTTGTCAAGAGGAAGTTGATGAAAAGCTTCTCTATGATACCTTCAGTGCATCTTGGGTGATTGTGACCGACCCTAAGGTGCCACTTATGAAAACTTTACTCTACATATGGCTATGTACTTGCTAGCTAATTATCTTACGTCACGATGGGATCTAAGTTTATCAGCATTAGCCTCCTGTTATTACGATCTCCAGAATCAGAGAAGAACAATAGTTATGCTGAAATGAACCTCATATCATTACATTTGCTTATCTGGTAGTCTTCCTTGCTTCATTGGAACACTTATCTGATAGCATCCTCTTGATTTAAAATTACCCTACAGGCTCCCCACACTGTTCCTTTCATGTATACCATGAGATAGAGATCAAACGAGTTAAATATTGTACCCCTTTTCCCTTTGCATATTTGACGCAAATGCATGTTGGTGTCATCTTAAGACCAGACCATGTTGCCTAGTAACTCATTTGACTGTCATATTCTGAATTATAGTGGTCATATGGCAAGCATACAAAATTTCCTTTATTATGTGGGACCCTGAAACTGGAAATTCTTGAGGTTTTGGTTGTGAGCTATGACTCTGAATCATCTGAGCAAGCAATAGACTGCTCTATATTTTGGCCTACTGTGGTTCTGCTATATGTTTCAACTATTACCTTTGTTGTAATTTAATAATTACATTCTGAGTTGTCATCAGCATTTGACCTCTGATTACACGAACCTTATATTCTTATTCGCGGTGTCCTCCTATGCAGGTGTCTCACAGAATACGAACAACAAGATGTGCTTTCTTGTTTACTGCGGCCAGAGTTTCCAGGTGGTCTGCATTGATGTCTTTCCAAAGCAGCTCTCAACGTGTCTGGTTGGCTTCCTGCAGTGCGGCTTCTCCCACATGGTGGTACAGGTTCTGTGGTTGCTTCAGACGCTCGATGTTGTCGACAACAAGGCGCTCCGTCAGGGGCACAAGGAGTACTCTAGCCAGGCCAACTTCCCGCAGCTCTGCATCGATGGCGAGTTCTTTGATGGATGTGACATCACCGTCACTATGTATATATGAGGTTCGCTCCCTGCCTTCCCTTCTTCCACGATTACGGTTTCGGACCATGAGACCCTCTGTTGCAGTACACATGCATGATACACATGATATGCATGATACCGCAGTATGAATCTGTTTGGTGAGAAACCCGTTTTGTTTAGCATGAGGGGATAACAATATATCCATTAATCTGACATGTTAAGTCGAGGACGACAATGGCAGGCATGGCATGTGGAAACTCCATGTCCGTTATGTTTCTGGCATATAGTTTCCTCATACTGAAGGCATGGTATATTCTTCTTTTACCTGAAATTGTATGTGGCAGAGTCAACTGTTTAATAGGATTGGAGTGCACATGCCACTTTGTACCAGTGGAATATATGCTCTCTTCCTTTCCTTCTCCCATGATTATGATCACGGTTCAAAATATGAATCTGCTATAGTAGTACATGCCGATGTTAGTTATGAATTGTTCTGTGAGAAACCTATTCTGTGCATCAGAGCATACCAATTGATTCGATGATATGACGTACTTTTAGCTGTGTGGGAAACATTGGTAGACTTGACATATGGAAAGTTAATGTCTGTGCACATGTTTCAGGCATAGAGTTTGCTCATAGTGAAGACATTGTACACTCCTGTTTATTCCTGTACCTGAGAGGGGCAGTGTCATTGATTCATAGTCGAGTTCTTCACGTTCAAGAGATAAATTAGGATTGGATTGCACTCAGCCCTGTGTTGCCGTGCAACTTTTTCTGTTTTGCATTCCTTTGTTGGTGATAACTATGCTAAAAATGGTCGAGCCATATCTAGGGTGATAACTAAGTAGTGTTGTCCATGAATGCTATGCTAGTTCCTTGCATCTTGGAATCTTGAGTTCGCATTGCTTATGTTTTTCATTTACTGATTCTGCACTTTCATGTTTCTTCCAGTTGTTTGAATGCACATTTTTTGTGGACGATGTACCTGGTGGAGAGGAACGCGATGATCTTCAACGAGGCCGCCAAGAAGTGACAACCTGGAACCCAATGCTAGTCGGAGATCGCATGCGCGCATGGCGCTCGCTCGAGGAGGATTTCACAGACGGGATGACTTCTGGAAGGTATATTGTTGTTTTGTTCCTATCTTCCTTCCTGAGCATTTTACCTTGGTATCATACTCTGCTATATATTGGTGCATCCTAAATTGGATTGCAATTACCCAATGCGAGGAAAATGCGTTCAAAGATGTGCTTACATTTATAGTTGGTCTAGTCTGCATCGTGGTATAATGCGAACAAAATTCGTTTTTGGGGGAAACATAACATGCACGATGACCAAAGGAAGCATGTAGTGTTTCGAGTTTGCATTCCACCTGATTCCTATGCCTGTTTTCTGCTCCTTTGTTTTGCGCTCCCATGTACCAAATGGTTCAACTTTGTTCAAAGTGATTTCCTTATGTATCATTTGGTAAACATGATGGATCTTGATCTTATGTGTTGAAATGTTTACTAGAGCCATTTTTACTACAATATCACATACTCCCTCCGTTCCGAAATATTTGTCTTTCTAGGCATTTCAAATGAACACAACATACGGATGTATGTAGACTTATTTTAGAGTGTAGATTCACTCATTTTGCCTCGTATGTAGTCACTTGTTGAAATCTTTAGAAAGACAAATATTTAGGAACGGAGGGAATAGTTGTCACCAGCTCTTACCACAATTGCTGCCTATGTGCTACAGACTGTTGTCTTCATCTGAAGATCTTATTATTACTACCTTTTCTTTACTTGTGATTTTCTTCTTCATTTGTAGTTTTATCAACTTTGTTGTTATATGTTGGCAGAGAGGTTGCTGGCAGTGAATAACCTAGGATCTCAGAAGCATGCGCTTGCAACTCCTCCGCCAACCCAAGGGCTTAAGAATGGTGGTGTTGGTGCACCTATGCCATGGCCTTTTGCCAATGGGTACACCTCAACACAAGCAAGGGCTGTCTCGGTACCTGTCACCATTCCTTCAAACAGAAGAATGACAACACAAGGAGTAGAAGCTGTTAGATTCATCCGTGAGCTTATTTAGTTTGTGGTGGTGGTGGATTAGCTTGGTAGCCGTGTTTTAGTTTTGTTGGAGAAATGATTTGGTAGGATGATGATATCGAGCGTTCCACCCCGTGTACTGACTGACTTGGAGTGCAGGAATGAATGGATTTTGAAATAAACAACATGCCATCATTTTTGTTGATTTGGACGCGTTATGCTGCCGAAATTTCTAATGAAAATCCGCATGACTTGTCGCAATTTTGTCCTTGTTTGTAAGGAAAACCAAAACATTTGTGTTTTCACTGCATAATGCTAGGGTCTTTTGGTGCCAGGTCATGTTATTTGTGTCTTCACTTGCGCTTTTGTTGGCAAAGATCATTTTTGTTTGGGCCGTAGCTATAAACACTCAGATTATAGATCATTTTTTTTTGTAAATTAAGAGCGTGTGATATTATTTTCTCTCGTTGCAACGCGCGGGCCATTTTGCTAGTAATTTCTAACGGGCTGGGTAGAGCAAAGGAACCAAAACGGGTAACGTTGTGGAAAAGGAAAAAAAAAGGGGCATTGACGGTAATCTCGGCAAAACTCAGGTGAGCTCCACGGAAAAAAAGGGCTACGAGCGAAACGCTCTGTGCATATCTCCTTATTATTAACTGACCCGGAATAACTCCGCGAGATCTATGCATGCCTAACTGTTCCACGCGCACGTCCCGATTCAAAACCGACTCCTGCCTTTCTCGCTGACGGAGTAGTGGTGGCAAGCCGAACCGACTTGGAATCAGTTTTCGTCGTACATTCCGACTCGAACTCTTCCCTCCCAGCCAGCCTCTATATAAACCAATCTCCGACCGCATCGGCACACCTGCACCGCTTCAATCAGTAGAGCCACCCACTGCATCGGCTTTCGACTGGATCTAATCCCTTCTTGGGAAAGAAATTTCTTCTCGACGTGATGGGCGGCAGTTTGGATGAGAGGTCCTCCTGCTCGTCGTCTAAGCGGCGGCGACGGAATAATGATCATGCCGAGAGGCTGCCGCGGAAGCAGCACCTTTATCTCGCGGTGGATGACTGGGAGGGCGGGTATAGCATCCACAAGCTTGACGCCGACGACATCTTGGACGATACAGAAGGAGGTGGCGGAGGAGAGCACAAGCTTCTCGAGCACGCTGCCATCCGGATAAAGACGCCGATGTGTGGCCGCATGGAGTTCACCGCTCTGGGCACCAACATCTTCGTCGACACCAACCCGCATAACCGCGGCGACCACGCTCCCCCAGCCGTCATCTACAACACGGAGACCGTAGCCCTCACCGTCCCGCGTTTTCCACGTGGGATTGATCGCCTGGCGACTACCGTAGCTGTCGACAAAACGATATATGTCTTGACAACCGCAGACTTCGTGTACAATAGCATGTGCAAGAAAGTAGAGAGGGTTACGGCAAAAACTGGATGCACTTCGTGTACAAAATGAACAATCTCTTTTGAAGTATCAGGGTTTCCGACGAAAACTAAACTGTTACAAAGGCATTTCATTTTTTAAATTACTAAACATTACTAAATTGAATATAATGATAAAACACACTAATATTAAACATAAGAAAAAACAATCACTGATTTTTTTTTTCAAAGTTAAGTTATTCACAAACTAGTGATTCACACAAATTTCAAATAATTCAAAATTTAAACTATTCAAATTTGAAATCTACCGGCACTAACAGAAAGTTTGTAATTTTTTGTACCTAAAGCAAAAATATTCACAAAGAAACTCTAAATACAGCAAAAAATAACTCAAAAATAAATAAAACAAAAAAATAAAGCAAAAACAAATTAAGAAAAAAAAGCCCGCCTACTGGGTCAAAGCGGCCTGCATACGACTAGCGACACAACCTTTCGTTGGGCCAGGATACAGGCCCGCGAAGGCCCAGTAGGCCACAAGGCGAGGAGGACAGGTAGGCCCAGTAGGCCTGATTAGGAGAGGAGCTCGAGAGAGCTACCGCACTGGGGCTTATAAACCAGTGCGGTAGCCCCTCGACTAGCGAGGTGGGACTAAACTTCCGCACCGCACCTGCGCCAGCGCACCCCCTTTAGTACCGGGTGGTGCCACAAACCGGTACTAAAGGGGGGGCCTTTAGTACCGGTTTGTGCCACCACCCGGTACTAAAGGGGGTCGCTTCCCGCCGCTTGGCCTGGCCAAAACAGACCTTTAGTACCGGTTGGTGGCTCCAACCGGTACTAAAGGTGCCTTCTATATAAGAAAACACTTCAAAATTTCGTCAGTTTCTCATCTCTCCCTCTGCTTCTTCTCCTCTGCACCGTCGCCCGCCGCCCCCGCCGTCTCCATATCCCTCGACGCCGCCCCGTCCCCGTCGTCGCCGCCCCCGTCGCCGCCCCTTCCCCGTCGTCACCGCCCCGTCCCCGTCGTTGCCGCCCCGTCCCCGTCGTCGCCGCCCCGTCGCCGCCCCCGTCGCCGCCCCGGCCCGTACGTCCCCGTCCCCATCGTCACCGCGCCCGTCGCCGTCCCCGTCGCCGCGCGCCCCCCGTCGCCTCTCGCCTAGCCGGCCGGTGAGCGCGCGCACACACACACATACATTTTTAGTTATAGATTTTTCTGTTTTTAAGAAATTGTTAGACATTTTTCTGTTTTTTAGAAATAGTTAGAAATGTTAGATTTGTTAGAATTGTTAGAAATGTTTGAAATTGTTAGAAATTTTTCTGTTTTTTAGTTATAGAAATAGTTATAAAAAAGTTAGAATTGTTAGAAATTTTTCTGTTTTTTAGTTATAGAAATAGTTATAAAAATGTTAGTTATATATATAGAAATGTTATAATTTTTTTCTGTTTTTTAGTTATAGAAATATTAGAAATGTTATAGAAATGTTAGTTATATATAGCATTGTAAGAAATGTTATAGAAATGTTAGTTATATAGAAATGTTAGAAATGTTAGTTATCAAAATCCAATCATTAAAAAAATGTTACTTTTTGCGGGCATATAGCTAGTATTTGTTCTCGACGATGCCCGGCCCGCATCCTCGCCGTCGACCCGTCCGCGACGACGTCCAGCCGACCCATGTCCGGGACTGGGCTCCGCCGGGCTGGCACTGGAAGGTGCTGCTTGGAGGGGCGCGCCGCTTGACGAGGAACCCGGCCGCGGGTCCAGTCGTCGACCCTGATCTCGTTTGGTGGCGTTCGCGTGGGCCAGTTTCGGTGCGGAGGGACCCGGCCTCGCCGGAGGTGGTACGTCGCCGTGTCAGGGAGGAGGACGAGCACGTCCATCGCTACATGGTTGCGTTAGAGGGCGGCAGGTTCTCCAATACGTGGCAGTATCTTCGGGGATCTCACTTCAGCTATGATCCTGTGAGGGTTCCTTTTCTTTGGGTGTCCACTGCCCGCGCCGGAGGAACCGCGAGTGTCCTAGATTCTTCTGTAGTATTCGATCTTTATTAGCTAATAGCCAGTGATGTACTCGACAAATCTATCGTCAGTTGAGTATTTAGAACTGTTTCAGTTATACAATCAGGACGCACTCGACAAATCTATCGTCAGTTGCTATTGTCTGTAAGTGATCTCTTTCTATAATTTAAGTCTCAAGCTAGCTGTAGTGATCCTTTTGATCAATCATTACCTGTAATTATCCTCACTATATTCTTTTCTGTGGTATTATGCAGGATGAAGATATATGAAATGAGAAAAGGTGGACGCTATGGCATTGGGTTCATTGACCCAAATACCGTTAATGAATTCACATGGAAGATAAATGAACATCATGCAAAGGAAGTAGAGGACAGCATGCTAGAGTTCTTGAAGCGCCTCAAATACAATGAAGATATACTACTTCCTTACCACTTTGGGTGAGTCACACTGTCTTGTACTACAAATTCTCTGTTTTTGCCTACTAGCTAGCTACATGTTTTTGCTTACATATGCCCGCTTAATTAAGACATGTAAACATGTGTGCATGCAGATTTCACTGGGTCTTGTGTATCATTAAAGTTGACGCCGAAACAGTTGAAATACTGGACTCATTAATCTCAAAAAACACTGACTTTAACATCTTGTATCGGATAGTCAACAGGTAATTTCAATCATTATTAACTATATATTCCGGCCTATTTAGTTCGTCATTTCATGATATGAACTATTTAATAACCCCTTTATTCATTTTCTTTGTCGGCGGGCAGGGCTTGGGCAAGATTCATCAGCGTCATGGAAGGTGAATGGAAACAAAAGCTTCAATGGTTTCGACCCAAGGTAAGTAATTAAGTAGTACTAGCTAGCTAGCTAGCTGCCATCTCTTTAATTATCATGCTTGATTAATTTTTATCTGATCAAATTCCATTCTCGTAAAGGCCCTGAAGCAGGCGCAGGGGACTAATCAGTGTGCATTCTGCGTTTGCGAGAACATTCGCATGATGGCGTCCGAAAGGAGCAGATCTCAAAGACAGCAATGAGTACGCTTGTCAGAACACTATTCACAATTTTTACACCATTATCGATATCTAGTCACACAACTAATACACATGCATATTGATCTCCTTCTTAACAGTTCAAAGAGGTGCGGGAGAAGCTCATAAAAACGGAGCGCATAGAAGCACTTCAAGAGGAAATAGCGGGATTTTTGCTCGACCAGGTCATAAATCCGAATGGAGAATTCTATTACCCGCTACCGCCCCCATGAAAACCACTTTCAATTGTCATCGTGCTCCGAAGGCAACATTCATATGTAGGAGAAATTGTATATAGCTATACATGTGTGTATGTGTGAATTAATTAATATGGTGGTTTAATTTGTGAGACATTGATGTGATATATATATGCATGATTGGTTCTACTAGAAATTTTATATATATATATATATATATATATATATATATATATATATATATATATATATATATATATATATATGCATAACGTGTACAATGTGTAGTATCGTAAAATACCAGCAAACGAAAAAGAATTAAAATGGAAACACAGAATTAAATGAAAAAGAAATCATAAAATTAAAAACCCTTCAAACCTTATAGTACCGGTTGGTCTTAAAAACCGGTACTAAATGGCTCCAGGTCCCCGGAGCTGGCTCGTGCCACGTGGTTGCCCTTTAGCACCGGTTCGTGCTGAACCGGTAGTAAGGGGGGGGGGGGGCTTTAGTGACCACAAATTAGTGCCGGTTATGTAACCGGCACTATAGGGCCTTACGAACTGGTGCTAATGCCCGGTTCTGCACTAGTGCATTGTAATTGTACAAAAACTTACTAAGATTTTAGCGCACAATGTAATAATAGACATGCAATCACGGGACAATCTACTAGAATGTTTATACTCACGTGCAACGCACGGGCAATTATCAAGTATTATAGAAAAACTAACGTATATATGAGAACGAAACAATATTCTGTCAGCATATGGAGCTAGGCAACTAGCGAATTTGCAGTTAGGAAGGTGAACATAGTCTTTAAAGAATCATACGACTGCTAAAAGGTAACACAGTTAACTTTAAAGAAGAAGGAATAGTAATAAAAGGCTGCAAATAATTATTTTCATTTAATTTACTATATGTAAGAAACATTTACCTTCTATTTTCACGATGTTTTTGTATAGTGTACATGATGCTATGTTTGACTTGAAGCTATGGTTACTTCTTAAGATTTCCATTGTTTGATGCTTTACTACGCTTTAACATGATGAATGGATTTGTATGTATCACATATTTTGCTAAGGATCCTGGCCCCTTTTTTTCCGTAAACTCACGAGTGCAATTTTACAGATACTTGGAGCTTGGAGAAATAGGCTGAAGATAGGATCAGGATACTCTGTGATGTTGGAACAAATACAAGCATGCACTGAGTTAGGGATACAATGTGTTGAACGTAACCCAGACAATAGACCATTTACAAAGGATATCATCAAGAAGCTCGGTAAACTGATTATTATGGATGGACCTATCGAAATTGGGGTAAGTTGTACTCCGACGTCAACGGAGGTATGTTCAATCACGTCATAAGACGTGTCCCTAGAGCAACGGTGTCCCGAGTGACCCAAGTTTCTTGACAAATGTTTTTACATGGACTGGAAAAATACTCCATCAATAGATGATGTTTGGACATGGATTGTGTATACAACTTCAACCATTATTTTCTTATGAAAATTTATAAATTTTGATATCATCACATGATGTAGATCCATTAATTCCTTTTCCAGATTGTCAATTTGAAACAACGTGATGCCCCCAATCAACTGAACCAGCATTGAATTGCAGATTAGCCATGATCAAGAGGAAGGCTCTGGAGACCATCATGTCAAATTGACGGATGTTTATGAGAATATCGGACCAGCGAAGACCGAAACTGAGGTAGGCAAATTGACAGATGTATATGTTAAATGAACGAAGTTATACCATTCTTTAAAGGTAAAGCTTTAACATGGTTGCGTACCTTTTCAGGTCAAAGTACCGCTTCATCGTAACCCAGGTGAAGGAGAATCGAGCAGAGCTCGGGTTACTAGCTCGCCAGGTGAACACGCAGCCCTCCAAAGTCCCAAATTGAGTGTCCTCACTCTTCTTTTACACCTTTCATCTTTTTTCTCAGACCAAGCTTACAAACATCATGTCCCGGACATGGACACAACGGATACTTGCTCCGACGATCCCAATATTGCTCCAAGTAGTTTAGAAATTATTTACAAGGTATGCCATACTTGACTCAATTTTTGTGAATGTAAATAAAAATCATTGTTTTAAATAGCGCGCTATAGCGTTGTTATAGCCACCAGAGAGGAGCTGTGCTATGCTAAGATGTATTTCAGGTCAAAATAGTACGAGCGCTAATAGCGGCACTAAAGGCCATTCAGCGCTAAATCTGATCGTCATTTAGCGTTAGGCTGTTTCTCCCGCCGCATTGGCCCATTTTTTGGAGGGTCCAAAACTGAAATCTAGCACAGTTCTTTACTTTATGGCTTGCTGCTATAGTGTGCTGTTATGAACTACACAATGTCATTCTTCTATTTATTTGGCTGGATGCTTGTTGATATATGAGAATCGTCAAGTATTCCCTCCGTTTCTAAATATAAGTTTTTGTAGAGATTCCATTATGAACCACATACAAATGTATATAGATGCATTTTAGAGTGTAGATTCACTCATTTTACTTCGTATGTAGGCCATAGTAGAATATCTACAGAGTTAGGAACAGAGGGAGTACTCCCTCCGTCCCAAAATTCTTGTCTTCCTCGAGTATCTGTGTAGAGGAAATCTTCAGATGCATCTTGGTCGCAAATATACTTAGTCCCGAGTCCTGACCAAAACTTAATTTGAACTGACAACATATATATTGACTAACTTGATGGCGAACATGCAGATGATTTCACCGGTGGTGCGTTGGCTACCACGTGTGCTAGGATTAGGAGGACTACAGTCGCTGGACTTTAAGGTGAGTTCGAAGTCCCTAAGACAAGCGGAAAAATTAGAATGATTTTCCTGCTCCCTCCAATAATAAAAAAATGAAGTCCCAGAGCATCTACAGCCGGGCGCCTGAAACCTGTCTCATACGCCCGGGCGGGCCGCCCGGCCACTGTTCATTCGCGAAATTTCAACACAAACAGGCCTCAAACGCCCGGCTGACCGGCACCCCTCATATCCAGCCCAAATATGGGGTAGATATAGGGAAGCCCGGGCCCGCCCACCATGTCAGGCCCGACAGCTCGACCCCACCGCAAATTGCACCAAATTCACCAAATCCTTCCTCCTCCTCCCGTCGCCCTCCAACATTTCCTACGCCTGAGCCCTTGCCGCCCTCCACCCTTGCTCCCCATCCTCACCACCGGTCCCGATCCACCGCCAGAGATGTCGTCCAGCCCGTCCCCAACAGAGACGCAGTCCGCCTCGTCCATCGGCTCCGTCTTGCAAGGCGGAGAATGTTGCCCGGAAGTTGTGGCGACGCAGGCAGCGAGAGAGAGAGAGAGAGAGAGAGAGAGAGAGAGAGAGAGAGAGAGAGAAGATCGAGTTGGAGAAGCAAGAAGCTGCAATCAAATGGGAACTCAAGAAGGCCAATGCATTTGGAGAGGTTGCAGTTCGCACGGGACGTGGAGAATTCGAAGATCATGTTGGTGGATGAAACTCTCTTGGATGAGTATGAAAAGAAGTGGCTTGCGGACAAGGAGATCAACGACCATAGGGAGCATGAGGCGGCAAGGGCTGCAGCAGCACCGAATCATGCGGCCAGGATGCAGGCGAAGGAGGCAGCTTGGATGCAGGCGGAGCAGGACGATGGCTCCTGCTCCGTGATCCGACAAGCGCGCCATCCGTCACGCTTGGACATTGATTTCATTTTGGCTTGTTCGGTTTGTTGAACTTTGATATGCTTTGCTTTGTTTCGAACTGTTGAATTCGGACAATTTGTATCGTATGATCGACGTTCATGAATTGTACGGATTCGAGAATCGGCATTTGAAATATGTGGATGTACATCGCAAAATATAAGGGGTCGGGACGTGCCCGGACGCGCCCGCGGACGTATAGTGGTCCGGATTTGTTAAGTTCAGCTGTAGAGGCACAACTTTTGTAAAAGAAAAATTTAAAAACTGACCACAGATATTTCTGAAAATATTTTGACTGCATGTGTGAAAGTCAATACGTAGGGACATGTCTAAATAAAAGCATCTTTTATGTAGAGACATGTCTAAAAGACGTGCAATCTAGTACTTCCTTCGTCTCAAAACAAGTGTCTCAACTTTGTACTAACTCTAATACAAAGTTGTACTAGATTAAAACACTTATTTTGGGACAGAGGGAGTATATGAAACATGTGCAAATAAACTCAACTGTCCTTCAACAAAGATGATACTATATACTCCGTATGTATGTGATTTACTGATTAGCCATTGTTGTTCTGAACCAGATTAAGGTGTCTATCAACTGTGGGAAATGCAAATCATGCATCATGCAGACTGTGTCAAAGATCAAAGGTATTCCCTAGACTTTCTTTCCACTATACGCGTGATTTCTGGTCTCTTGTCTTCATGTCTTTTTTCTCGACTGATGGCAGTAATGATGTCAGGGATCAAGACGATGACTTCTAACGGGGACGAGAGTGTGCTGACAGTGGTGGGCGACTTTGACGCGGCTGTTCTCGTGGCTGCACTGCAAGAGATGAAGCACCCGGTGCACATTATTAGCTTGTGCAACGAGATAGAAGATGAGAGCCTGTTAAGGCTGGGTGTGGGTGTAGCTGTCGCAGCAATTTTCACTGTTTGTGAATCTTATAGAAAATGAGGATATGCCTCGGGCCTCTGCATCTGAACGATGCATGCATTCATTTTATTAATTATTCACAAAGACTTTACAAAGTAATACTCCAGTAAGCCTTGCCAGGCCTACCGTAGAGGCCGCCGCCGCCGTCTTCCACCGATCCATCTCCAGAGTATGCACTGACGCACCAACCTTGCCAGGCCTGCCGTCGACGCCACCATGGCGCCAGACAACACCACCGTCCTGCGCGCGTCAATTCTGAACATTGTTCGTACCAAACCAAACAAGAGCTAATATATTTCCAATACAGAAAGATCTAAGTAGAAACCAATTGGCGGCCACTCTAGAATAAATCCAAACCCTATGAACACAGAACTATCTAGGACCCACAACTTGTGCGTGAACATTCATTTTTCTACCCAATTCGAACTAGAGAAAATCATTATAATGAAAACATAAAGACAAACCACAATACAAAAGCATAATTCACGGACATTAAGACCATATAAATCTCTCTAATCGCAAGCCCTAGAGATTCCTTGCCCTTAATCTTCCAACTTCGTACCAGGTAAGAACAACATTTGGCAGCCCTAACCCTAGTGTGAAGCAACCAGGCAGGCAAGCACGAAAGCAGAGCGTAACTGCTAAATGAACAGAGGAGAAAAATGTGGAGCGCCTGACATACCTGGCTGCGCGGCCCATCACTGCTCCCCTTCCTTGATTTTCTCGGGGAAGGAGTAGTTGACGGGGAGGACGCGGCCGAAGAGCTCGGCGCCATTCATGTTGTCCATGGTGGCGGCGGCGTCCTCGCGCTCAAGGAACGTGCCGAAGCCGAAGGAGCGGTGCTTCTGCATGGCCTGGTCCAGCAGCGTCTTGATGTCCTTGACCTCCCCGAACGACACGAACGCCGCATGCAGGATCTTCTCGTCCACCTCCTCCGCCAGCCCACCTGTGCCGACGAAAACCGGGGGAACAGAGCTCGGCTTAGTTTCCCATCGCACGGGAGCAAGAAGAGGCAAGGTCCTTCCGGCAGCGGAGAGGAGGTTAGTGAGGGAGGATGGTGCTACTGCGTACCTATGTAGAGGATGTTCTTCTGCACCGGCTGGTTCATGGCGGCGGCGACGGCGATGAAGCTGCGGGGTCGGTAGGAGACGGGGAGGAAAATAGAAGCAGGGGATTTGTTTTTTTTTCAACTTGGAAATAGGGGCCTTGCCTCGGCAGCTGCAAGCGAGAGGGTAACCTTGTCGTTCGCTGGGCCGGGCCGGGCTTGACATAGCCCAATCTAACAATTCCAAGCCCGACCCAAACTACATGAACAGTTTCATTTTCACAACTTAGACAATCAATTTCCGGGCAAAATATATTGCATTATTCCAATTTTCGAATATAAAGTAACAGATTTGGCCACTTAGTGCTATTTTTGAGCTTTGAGCGGAAAAGTGGAGCCTGAGTCCAGCTCGGAGGTCAGGCTTTCAGGTGGGCCGAATGATAAGGTCTAGGGTGGTGCATTTTGTTGGATATGTGGTAAGTTAAAATTGCTTTGAAACATGAAATTTTTGCTTCGATGTGCAAGTGAAGTCACAGTAAAGGGTGGCGAGAGCAGGAGATCGTAGCCGATGCACTCGCATTTGTGGTGAAAGTGAAACTGGTTGTAAAATGTCTGTTTTTTTTACGACATAGAAACAATACAATGTCACAAAATTCCATGTCCAAACTTGAAACATAGCTTGAGAAACAAATTTGGCATTGATCATGTTAATGGGCCAAAATTGTGGCCCAACATCAGCCAACTACCATTCGTAGCATGTTGTGGCTTCTTTTGTTTCTGGAGCTGAAAGTCTAATCTGTGTACAAAATTTGGAACACGGCAAAAAAAGGGTGCATCTACTTTTCAGTTTTAAATATGTTTAGAATCCCCAGAAAAAAGGTTTATAATATATTCTTGCGAATCAACCTGTGGTTGACATGGTTAGGTGGACAGTGGTATCCCCAACCCACCAAGGTTCAAATCATGGTGCTCGCATTATTTTTGGATTTATTTCTAGATTTCGCTTTCAGTGGGAGGAGACGTTCCCGTCGACGACGAGGCGCCTGCGGTGACTTCGTAAATCTCAAGATGACATGCCGGCTCAGTCTTTCGGAGGTGCTCATAGGGGTAGGGTGTGCGTGTGTGCGTTCATAGGGGTGAGTGCATGCGCGTGTATATGAGCGCTTGTGTCTGTACTGTTGCTAAAAAAAAGGTTTATAATATATTCTCAGTAAGCATCTCATTTTTGAATACCTTATTGCCTCATCCGCTTGGTGCTGTTGTGTTGGACATGGAAGAAAATTTTTATACGACAGGTTGGGCTGGTAAACTTTGTATAGACTTTTTAAAGTCAAACTTTGTTCACTGATCAAGTTTATGGGAAAACTTGTCTTTTTTTTTGTGGAGGTGTGGGAAAAAGATTGTCAACATCTAGAACACTAGATCAATATCAATATCATTAAAATCATTATAAAATATTCTACCATAAGATATAAATTTGGTATTGTAGATATATAATTTTTTCTATAAATTTGCTTAAGGGTTATTAAGATTAACTTTTGAGAAAATACTTGAGCTGTGTATTAGTACTTGGTTTGCCACCTCCATAAAAAATCACAAGACCCCGCTCCAGAGACTGGTACCAAGGATCGATCCGCTTGTTTCGGATTAAATTTCGGGATTTGTTTTTGACGGATGACACCCTAAGGCTAAATTACATAGCAGTTGCAGACGTAGACTCATAAGCTCCGGTCATAGCTGAGCCTGAAACAACACTGGAAAGGCTCCACACACGTCTTAACAAAAAATGAGCATAGTTCTTGAGCGGGCAAAACAGCTCAGGCCTATCGCCGTGTTGAGGAAATAAGCAGACTGCGCCGCTAGCAGCACGGTGACACTTGATCATCTCCAGAGTGAGACCAGTTGAACTGAAGTTGGCATGACGGAGGACAAGGTAGACCAGTTGAACTGAACACGTCCAGCTCAAACACAGAACCCTACCTAGCTGCATAAAAAAAACAGAGGACAGAGTGAGCACGAGACTCCAGAGTAGACCATGCAAAAAAAAAAGACTCCAGCCTGGAAGAAGATACATGGCATACTGTACGAGAAATTTCATCACTTGATTAACTTGTGACAGGGCACATGTTTTAACTTATACTCCCTCCGTTTCAAAATATGAAGCGTATTAGTTATTTCAAAAGTCAAACATGTGCATCAAAATATAAGGAGTATTTGATAAGCAACAACACTGGCACAATAAGGAGCAACATTGTGGGTGCCACTTTAGGGCTAAGGCATCATGGTGGGCTAAAAGGAAGTAAAAGTGGCCCATGAAGATATAGCACGCAACTCTGATTGGGTCTAAGTAACAATTAAGCTTTCCATTAAAAAATTCAAAACAAATATTGTCATTGAATATGTTATCTATGGGCTGGAAACTGAACAACAATAATATGGAAGAATGATAATGGTTACTTACTCGAACTCAATTTTCTCATAAGGTACTCCATGGGTAGAGAGCACCGTTAAAATAAGGTCAACTATCATATCTCTCTTTGGCGCATACATAATTTTTACTACCTTGAGATGCTGTGATATCAACGACTGTTCAATTGAGTTACGGCCTTTTCCTCTTGGGACAAGGGCTACACGTAGTGAGGCAAATCTCTGTAGCAAACATTATTTTGATTAGGTCAACAAAAGATACATGGCAATGATAAAGTCAACAAAAGATACGTGGCAACCTCAAAGACAAGTTATCAGAGAACATATCGGTACCTCAAAAGTAAGAGAATCAAACTGAAGCGTAAGCGTCTCTAGAATTGGTGAGTGCTGGAGAAAGTAAATTAGTCCACGGAAGTCATAACTCACACACCAGTCATTGAGCAACAACGTTTTCAGCTTGCAAAACATAGGGCACCATTTCAAATCATTTCTGAAAATAAACTGCACAAAGTGAAGAGTGTTAAAGACAATTCAAGGCCTCTAACTGCAGAAGTATATGATGAAGTTTTCTCAGAAACAGATGTACTGAATTAGAAGCTTCCTGCTGGGTTTTCACAGTAACTCAAGTTTAAGCAGCTCCATGAAAAGATTTTTATATCCCATGCATGCTGGATTTAGTAGGTCCCTGTACTACTCTGAAGTCCATCTGAAGTGTTGCATAAATTAAAATGGCTCACAGATTAATCTCAACCATACAAGGGTAAATAGTGCAAATGATGATTAAAAGTATCAAGTACCCGTCTGCACAATATACTGGCATTCCCACAAATGAACCATAGGGATGCTTTCATAGAGACATTAAGATTGTTTGTTATGCCCATATTTACAGATAATTGCATACAAACACTAGCATACTGCAAACAACAATAGGAGTTAGAAAAGGTGGGAGCATACCATAGCGGGATCAGATATTGCCAACTCCAAATTCGTAGCACCTGAAAAACGTTTGAAGACCACAGAGCAGTCACTTTTGCCGATTTGGCCATTGCACCTCACACATGATGGCTCTAGACAAAAACATGTCCCTTCTTCAAGCATAACAGATGCTGTCACCAGTGACAGCATGCTATCAAGCAAAGGAGTCAAACCCCAACATGGAGCTAGTCTCAAGCCAATGAGATTTGGAGCAGAAATACGAGTGGGGGTCCTCATATCAAAACCCCTTCCCTGAATGTTAAGATGCCGTATTGATTGGGACAAGATATTGGCATGGATGTAACAACTTGTCAGCTCTAACTCCTCTAGCACCTGGCAACTCGAAAAGTCCAGAGAGCATCCCTCGAAGTACATATGGCAGAGCTGCAACCTCTTCAAGTGCGATGAGATGAGAGTCATGTTGCTTGTTACTCGCGTGTGAACAGCAAGTCGAAGCACCTGAGAGCA
Source organism: Triticum timopheevii (assembly GCA_963921465.1). NCBI lineage: Eukaryota > Viridiplantae > Streptophyta > Magnoliopsida > Poales > Poaceae > Triticum > Triticum timopheevii. Next base: position 551,622,496 of record OY997272.1, on the reverse strand, counting down.
TCTCCAACAGCCGCGCTAAGCGCCGCGCGCAAAAAACCTGTTTGCCGCGCACGCTTCGGCTGGTTTAGCGCGGCCGCCAGCGCTGGCTCCAGCTGTCGCGCTATAATACAGCGCGCGCGCGCCGCTCCAGCAGAGTGCAAAAATAAACCGCGCGCGCCGCACAAACCACATATACATTTCAAGAAGAGGAGCAAAAATGATCAAACAAACAAAAAGATTCAGCAATAAATAGTTCAATTTCGTTATCATTACAACTCAAACAAATAGTTTATCGTTCAGTACAACAACTAATAAACACAACAAATAGTTCAGGAACAATACAATGTCGAATGCAGAAATCATCATGCTCTTTGTCGTCCATGCCATGCCCACCACTCTTCAATCAGATCATTCTGAAGTTGATTGTACGTTGCGGGACGCCGAATGGCATGATAGGAGGCAATAAAACGGTCTACCCTTTCAGCCCTTCGTCGCACTCGCACGGGATGTCCCAAGAGCTCATACTGTGAGTAGTCTAAATCTTGACCACGCTCATTCTCGATGATCATGTTGTACATGATCACACAAGCGTGCATGATGTACCAAAGCATTTTTTTGATCCCAAAATCTAGCCGATCCTCTCACAATAGCAAATTGGGCTTGCAAAATCCCAAATGCTCTCTCCACATCTTTTCTAGCCACCGCCTGAGCATTGTGGAAATCAAGATTTTTCTTACCTTCCGGCTTTTTCAATGGCTTCACGAAGATTTGCCACTTTGGATAGATGCCATCTGCTAGATAATAGCCATAGTTGTACGTACGGCCATTTGCTACAAACTGCACAGGTGGCAGCTCACCGTTTGCAATCTTATTCATTAGTGGTGACCGGTTGACAACATTGATGTCATTCAAAGATCCAGGCATTTCAAAGAATGCATGCCAAATCCAAGTCTTCTGATCGGCCACCGCTTCAAGGATTATAGTGAAACCCTTTTTTGGCCGTGGAATTGCCCATGCCATGCCTTTGGACAATTCTTCCAACTCCAATGTATGCAATCTATTGAGCCAAGCATGCCAGGAAAGCCGCGCGCTTTGTTCATCGCCAATAGCCTTGCGGCGTCTTCAGCAGTGGGAGATCTCAAATACTCCTCGTCAAACACTTGCGCAATTCCCACTGCAAAGCGCTTGACACACATGATGGCTTGGCTCTCACCCATAGCCAAGTGATCATCAACTAGATCAGCTGGGATACCGTATGCCAACATACGCAAAGCGGTGTCACCTTCAGAAAGATGCTATGCCCGAGCTCTCCGGTGGCATTCCTCCTTTGCTGGAAAAACCGGTCATGGCTCGCTAGTTTCTCTGCAATACGCCTGAACAAGTCGCTGCTCATCCTAAACCGGCGACGAAAATACGACTCCGGGTATGTGGGATTCTCCACGAAATAGTTCTTCATCAATCTGTTATGGGCATCAATCCTATCTCTCCATTTTTTCTCCTGACCCATAACCGAACCACCGTGCTTCGGTTTTTTATTGATATGCATAGTTAGGATCATTGCAAGATCCTCCTCTTCCATATCAAATTCTTCTTCGGAAAAATCATACGACGAACTCATATACAATGTTCAATACTATACTATAAAAACTACAATTCAAAACATGCACCAAATTCATGAAATTTGAGCAATACATACCTTGTAGGGCGCTGTTCCTCGGACGACGGAGGCGCGCGAGCGCCGGCGGGACTAGGACGGGATGGGGCGAAAGCGCGGGCGCGCGGGATAGGCCGGGGAAGCGCCTGAACGGTCGCCGGGAGGCGCGGACGGCGGCGGCGCGGCCGGATGGGGTGGAAGTGGGAGAGGAAGTGCAGGCGTGAGCACTCGAGTGTGCCGCGCGCTGTAGCGGGCGCCCGAAATACACCGCGCGGGACAATGTTTCCGATAGCGCGCCCAACTCGTTATAGCGCGCGCCGTTTTTGCGCGCCCGCTGGAGCGACCCGCCGCGTTGCGCGCGCGCTAAAACGGACTTATTTGCGGCGCGGAGCTAGTTTAGCGCGGCGGTTGGAGATGCTCTTAGAACTGGTGTCGCATACATTCAGAGGCGTCGGGTCGCTGAGGCGAAGCAGCTCGTCCACAAACGTGGTTGAGCCAGTCGCGCCGTGGTAGATGTCGGGGTCACGGATGCGCAGGGCCGGCACAGACTTCCACAGCATGCGCCAGCGCCTAGCGAGCACGCACGTACGCACGGCATCGCGCGAAGGGACGAAGGCCAGGAGGATCCTCAGGGCGTCGTCCGGGAGGCCGCCGATGAAGTCGTCGCCGCCGGCAAAGGCCGTTTCCATTGCGTCGAACAGGTAGCAGCTGCGAAGTGGTTGGACATAGTGAGTTGAGCGAGAGCATCCAGATGGAGAAGGAGAAGACGAAGATATACAGCACCACAAGATCATTACATCGCCTCTAGCCGCCGCGAGAGAGACGGCAGCCCTCCGGGAAGACGGCGCTCACTTCATTTGTCAAGGCAAAGCAAGACGGCAACCTTCCGTGATGCCATTAACTAGTACGGAGATCTCACTCGTCAGTTTGGGGGAGAGGAAGATTGAAAATCCAAGGAGATTTATTGCCACAACGATGACCGCTTGGCCTCCCCCAACGAATGCGTGCGCAGTCTGTGCCCCGTTTCACCACGCCTCGTTCGGGCAGAAAGAGTGACACAACAGAAGCCGAGGCGGCCAGAGCAGAACGAGCCTTTGACTGCGCTGCCCTACGATGAATGTGAACGGGCGGTGCATGCACGCACGCATCACTGTCACGCCCATGGGCGGCCCATGTCGAGAACTGTGAGTAGGCTATGTCCAGGCCAGGCTGATGCTTATGTAACCCACTTCCTCATAGCGAATGAATGTACTGTGGCCCCCCTAAAAAAATGTACTCTGGCTGAACCACTTTCCCCTACGTCTGCTCTATCTTCCCCTTGATTCCCCTCTCTCAAAACTTCTACTTCTGTATCGCAAATTCCTCCTGTGATGGTACTGTTAGTAAGATCGTGACAGTCACTTCTACTCCCTCCGTTCCTAAATACTTGTCTTTCTAGAGATGTCAACAAGTGACTACATACGGTGCAAAATGAGTGAATCTACACTTTAAAAAATGTCTACATACATCCGCATGTTGAGTCCATTTGAAATGCCTAGAAAGACAAGTATTTGGGAACGGAGGGAGTACTTCTGTACTGCATGCAACAGGTTCATTTCCGTAATCCGTCGTCAAGGTCGCTTCTTTTTCGTACCTCGACGTGGGGCTGTCGTCCGCGTGCGTGGCCCTCAGCGATGCTACATACACCGAACATTTTTTACAGACTCAACACACACACACACACACACACACACACACACACACACACAAGAAAATCAGGGGAGAGTGGCTAATTAGTTTGGAAAGGAGTCTGTAAAAGCCCGTAACCTCCGGCCGATGTGGACGGCAACGACTGACATGGCATGACCGTGTGTACATGCATGCATGCATGGGCGTTTACAGGTCATGGCAATTACGACCAATTGACTCATGTGTCGTCGCTCAGCTCCCACGGTCGAGCAGCCCAGGAATAACCCCTCCTTCCCTCTCACCGCCGCCGGAGGAACCGTCCATCGCCCGTCTTCCCCGGCCGCCTCCACATCTCCTCCTTAAGCTTCATGCGCATCCTCGGGACGACTGGGTATCACATCACTCTCAATCCCATCCCTTCCCTTCCCTTCCTAGTGCTGTCATTGGCCTTCAACGTCGTCTCCCTCCCTCAAAATTGCCATCGCACGTCTTTGAGCTCGTATCCATGTTTCAAGTCAGGGTCAAACATGCCCGCGGGTGCTGCGACCGCGATCATATACACTACCACTAGTATGGACGATGGCTGCCCTACTGCGACCGGTGAGGCCCTCGTCCTCTTCCCCCGTGTCCGCGACTACACGACAGCTAGCTGATGGCGTGATGTTTGCAAGCCCCATCCTCGCCGCCGTCTCCGCGCCGGCATGTGTCCCACCAGGAAGCCGAACCCATACCGCCAGCCTCGATCCTCCATGCGGCATCTGCATGTTACCGGTGTCGCTGCTCTTTCCAACCTCTGAGGCAACGACAACGTGGTGCACCACATGAGGCTGGTCGTAATGGTAGTATCATAGCTAGTATCATACATGCCAACTAGGCAATTTTGATGAGGTGTCATAGCATTAAATGAAGAAAGAAAGGGTGTAGTATCATATCATGATACCGTATCATATTAAATGCTATGCTACTTTGTGTCATGCATGGCAATAAATATAGTACTACATGATACTAATATATGATACTATGCATTAGAGAGGTAGTATCATACACTAGTATCATATGCATGATACTAGTATATGATACTCCCCATTACAACCAGCCTGACTGTGTACATGAATGCACTATATCAACACCTCTGTTTGCTTCATTTACTACGAGTCACGACATGTAAGACCAAACCTCTCGCCGCCCCCCACCCCCTCCTCCCACCTCGCCACCACCTCGGGCTTTGCCCATGCGGCGTCGGCGGCGGCGGGGTACGTCTTCCCTCTCGCTAGGTGCTCTAGTGGCTAGGGCCAGCTCGACCTGCTAAGGTGAGTTGCTTGTAGGGCCGTGGATTATCACATACCATGATGAAAATGATTTTTACACGACAAGATTATTCGTTGTTGAAAATCCTATGTGATATGGCCGCCTTCAACACATGTCAATACAATGTAAACCATATAACTCAAATAGAGACTAGATTTTGAAAGCACGCTGCAGGGGATATATGGCACCAGAGTACTCAATTCAAGGCACTATCTCCGTCAAGGCAGATATATACAGTTTGGGTGTCACCATTATTGAGATACTCACCGGTTCTAGAGACTATCCCCTACACTTCAGCGAGGACAACAGTCCCCATAGTACAGACACATCTTTCCAGCACTTCAAAGACAGAGTAAGACGAACTAATCAAGCTTATGTACATATCTTTATCTCTACTACTTAAATCTCTATCTCTACTTACTTAAAAAGAACATAAGGTTCCCGTTTCACTCCCTCCTTCGTCCAACCTCTCCCCCTTCCTTTTTCCTGTTTGATTTTTTTCCTCACATCTCTGAGTTTCTCCCAAATAATAATATTCTTTATTAAGTCAATACATTCTTACCAAATAAGTGTTTAACAATAAGATGACATTTTTTCTCCTATCTCTGATCTTTCTTCCTAATAATATTTTTCTTAGGTAAGTCAATAAATTCTTACCAATAAGTGTTTAACAATAAGTCAATACATTCTTACCAAATAAGTGTTTAACAATAAGATGACATTTTTTCTCCTATCTCTGATCTTTCTTCCTAATAATATTTTTCTTAGGTAAGTCAATAAATTCTTACCAATAAGTGTTTAACAATAAGATGACAGGTGAATCATCACTAGTAGAAAAAGGGTCAAACGTAAAGCATATTAGTGCCAGTTTGTATTAGAGCCGGCACTAATGCATACATTAGTGCCGGTTCCAATGGCTAGCCGGGCCGCTCTCATTAGTACCGGTTCGTGGCTAACCTTACTAATGAGGGTGGTGGCAGGATGTTGTCAGTCTGGGCCCCCTCCAGCACCTTTAGTACCGGTTCGTGCCACGAACCGGTACTATAGGTCGACGTACATAAACCCTTCGTCCACCCGAGCCACTCTGTTCTTCCCCTTTCCCCTCACTTCTCCTCTGTTCTTCCCCTTTCCCCTCGAGCTCCTCACAAATTTTGCCTAAAATTTGTCAAGATTTGAAGGCCCCCATCCATTCAAATGATCACAAAGGTTAGCAACTTTGTCCTTTCAACTCTCATTGCTAGATTAGCTCTTCCCATGCTTTGTATAGTTACTAATTTGTGAGTTTAGTAATTTGGGAGGAAATATATATATGTGCTAGTATTTGATTTATATGCAATTTGAGGTCAAAAATAACACTTAGTTTGCATATGTAGGTGTGGTTTACTTAGTGCCTTCTAAATCTCCGTCGTAACCACCGTCGATCGCCCGCACCGTCCCGTCACCGGCACCACCTTGTGGTGAGCCTCTTGTTCATGTAATTTTATATAAAAAATTGATGTTTGTGTGATTTGAATATATAGTTAATCATGTAATAATTATCTTACCCGTACGTTGTTTGTTATACATAGTGCCATGGTTTTGATATCCGTCCCCGTCGGCCCTCGTCCTTGTTATGATTCGGATGTGGTATATTCTCTTTTAAAACTATTAGTTGCATTTCGTGTTTATGACAAATTATGCCCATCAAGTTGACATAGATATTTTTATCTAGGAGGTATGTGAACCGGAAATTCCAACCGACCCTATTGTCGAGAGGTTAAATTTAGTTGAAAGAGAAAACGAGTACTTGAAAGAAAAATTGAAAAGAATTGAGGGGGAGAAGATGGAATTGGAGTTGCATGTTGCCGATGTCGTCGATGATCACAAGATCAAGATTGAGAAAATGCGCTTGAAGAATAGAAAGATTAGAAAATATGCCATCGATAGTGAGGCTTGGTATCATTATGCTGTTGGATCAATTGTTACCTTAGTTGCGATCTTGATCGCATTTGTTGTTGCATTTAAATGCTTTAGCTAGAGAGTTATTTGTTTGTTGCATTTAAGTGTTGTATGAACTTTATGTATGAACTTGTATTAATTTGGTCTATTCGGTGTTGTGTAATGAAGATGAGCCGGCAATGGATGTACGATGACCGATGCTCTCCCCAGTTCGTTGAGGGCGTGCATACTTTTCTGCTTGCGGCTGAGGCAAACAAGCGGGCAGATGGTTTTATGCCTTATCCATGTGGTGTCTGTAAGAATGATCGCAATTACTCTACGTCAAGAACCATTCACGTCCACCTGTTTGAGTCCGGTTTCATGCCCCACTATAATGTTTGGACCAAGCACAGAGAAAGAGGGGTTATGATGGAAGACAATGAAGAAGAAGAGGACGACGACAGCTATCCTGGCCATGGGTTCCCTGAATACGATGATACAACAATGAGGGAAGAAGCTGAGCCGGTAATGCGGGAAGAAGCTGAGCCGGCAATGCAGGAAGAAGCTGAAGAAGAGGCATCAGATGAGCCCATTGATGATCTAGGTCGGGCCATTGCCGATGCAAAAAGAAACTGCGCAAGTGATTTGGAGAAGAAGAAGTTGCAGCACATGTTAGAGGATCACAAAAAAATGTTGTACCCGAATTGCGTAGGTGACAAGAAAAAGCTGGGCACCACACTGGAATTGCTGCAATGGAAGGCAGAGAATGGTGTATCTGACAAGGGATTTGGAAAGTTGCTGGTAATGATAAAGGATATGCTTCCAAAGGACAACGAATTGCCCGAGAGTACGTACGAAGCAAAGAAGGCTGTCTGCCCTCTAGGGTTAGAGGTGCAAAAGATACATGCATGCCCTAATGATTGCATCCTCTACCGCGGTGAGTACGAGGATTTGAACGCTTGCCCGGTATGTGGTGCATTGCGCTATAAGATCAGCCGCGATGAGCCTGGTGATGTCGAGGGCGAGCGTCCCAGGAAGAAGATTCCTGCCAAGGTGATGTGGTATTCTCCTATAATACCACGGTTGAAACGTTTGTTCCAAAACAAAAAGCATGCCAAGGCGATGCGATGGCACAGAGAAGACCGTAAGAAAGACAGAAAGTTGAGAGTACCCGCTGACGGGTCGCAGTGGAGAAAAATCAAAAGAAAGTACGGGAAGGAGTTTGCAGATGACGCAAGGAGCGTATGGTTTGGTCTAAGCGCAGATGGCATTAATCCTTTTGGGGAGCAGAGCAGCAACCATAGCACCTGGCCTGTGACTCTATGTTTGTATAACCTTCCTCCTTGGTTGTGCATGAAGCGGAAGTTCATTATGATGCCAGTGCTCATCCAAGGTCCTAAGCAACCCGGCAACGACATTGATGTGTACCTAAGGCCATTAGTTGAAGAACTCTTACAGCTGTGGAATGAAACAGGTGTACGTGCGTGGGATGAGCACATGGGGGAAGAATTTGACCTCAAGGCGTTGCTGTTCGTGACCATCAATGATTGGCCTGCTCTCAGTAACCTTTCAGGACAGACAGACAAGGGATACCGCGGATGCACGCACTGTTTGGATGATACCGACAGTATATATTTGAATAGTTGTAAGAAGAATGTGTACCTGGGACATCGTCGATTTCTTTCGAGCAGGCATCCCGTAAGAAAGAAAGGCAAGCATTTCAAAGGTGAGGCGGATCACCGTACGAAGCCTCGCCACCGTACTGGTGCTGATTACATGATATGGTCAAGGATTTGAAGGTGATATTTGGAAAGGGTCCTGGCGGACAACCTGTTCCGAAGGACGCGGACGGACGCGCACCCATGTGGAAGAAGAAATCTATATTTTGGGACCTGCCATATTGGAAAGACCTAGAGGTCCGCTCCGCAATCGACGTGATGCACGTCACGAAGAATCTTTGCGTGACCCTGTTTGGCTTCTTGGGCGTGTATGGGAAGACAAAAGATACACCTGAGGCACGGGAGGACCAGCAACGTATGCACGGAGAAGACGGCATACATCAGGGTCATGCAAGCTACGCTCTTACCAAAGAAGAGAAGGAAATCTTCTTTGAATGCCTGCTCAGTATTAAGGTACCGTCTGGCTTCTCGTCGAATATAAAGGGAATAATAAACATGGCAGAGAAAAAGTTCCAGAACCTAAAGTCTCATGACTGCCACGTGATTATGATGCAACTGCTTCCGGTTGCATTGAGGGGGCTTCTACCGGAAAACGTTCGATTAGCCATTGTGAAGCTATGTGCATTTCTCAATGCAATCTCTCAGAAGGTAATCGATCCAGAAATCATACCAAGGTTACAGAATGATTTGGTGCAATGTCTTGTCAGTTTCGAGTTGGTGTTCCCACCATCCTTCTTCAACATCATGACGCACGTCCTAGTTCACCTATGCGAAGAGATTAACGTTTTGGGTCCTGTATTTCTACACAATATGTTCCCCTTTGAGAGGTTCATGGGAGTCTTAAAGAAATATGTTCATAACCGTGCTAGGCCAGAAGGAAGCATCTCCAAGGGCCATCAAAATGAGGAGGTCATTGAGTTTTGTATTGACTTTATTCCTGACCTTAAGCCGATTGGTGTTCCTGAATCGCGGCATAAGGGCAGACTGGATGGAAAAGGCACGCTAGGAGGGGAACAAATAATATGTATGGACGGACATTCTCTCACTGAAGCACACTACACAGTTCTACAGAATTCCACCTTGGTGGCTCCGTATATGGATGAACACAAGAATTTGCTACGCTCCAAACACCCGGAGCGGTCTGATGAGTGGATTACACGTGAACAAACCAGGAGTTTCGCCAACTGGTTGCAGACACGTACCATGCATGACACCTCTATTGAAGATGACCTGTACTTGCTATCGCAGTTACCATCTTCGAATATAATGACTTTCAAAGGGTACGAGATAAATGGTAATACATTTTACACGATCGCCCAAGATAAGAAGAGAACCAACCAAAACAGTGGTGTCCGCTTTGATGCAGAAACCAAGACGGGAAAGGAAACATATTATGGTTATATACAAGACATATGGGAACTTGACTATCGACGTGGTTTAAAGGTCCCTTTGTTTCGGTGCAAATGGGTCAATATGACACGAGGCGGGGTAACGGAAGACCCGCAGTATGGAATGACAACAGTGGATCTCAACAATCTTGCGTATGCAGACGAACCATTCGTCCTAGCCAATGATGTGGCACAGGTTTTCTATGTGAAGGACATGTCTACCAAGCCAAGAAAAAGAAAAGATAAGGAAGCGAATGCATCGTACGATGAGCCAAAGCGGCACATAGTTCTTTCTGGGAAGAGAAACATCGTGGGAGTGGATGACAAGACAGACAAGTCAGAAGATTATGAAAAGTTTGATGAAATTGCTCCATTCATAGTGAATATTGACCCGAGCATCCCGTTAAATGATGAAGATTTTCCATGGTTACGGCGCAAAGGGACACACGCAAAGAAAAAGTTTCACACCCAAAGATCTGGATTGGATACGTCGAGCAATAGAAATGTTTCAAATGTTGATGTTACTCTTTCACTGTGATGTTACTGTTTGATTGAACAACTTAATTAACGTGGATCATCTTCATCTTGTGGTAAACCATCTGATCGACAGAGTTCAGTACTTTGAATTTTCTTTTCTTATAGACCTATTGCTTCCATGTAACTTTTAAGTTTCTTTATTGTATTTAGTCCGCATGAGTTTGTGTAATGATACATCATACATGATTATGCCATCTTATTCGAGGCTTCCCAAGAGAAGAGTAGGTTCGATGTTGGTTCAAATATTTTCATTTGCAATCTTGATCTGGTAGAATCCCAAAGCCCATTTCCTCTTATTATTACTTTATATTCATATTAACATATGTGGCTAATGGTTTTGTGTTTGCTTTGTCAAGAGGAAGTTGATGAAAAGCTTCTCTATGATACCTTCAGTGCATCTTGGGTGATTGTGACCGACCCTAAGGTGCCACTTATGAAAACTTTACTCTACATATGGCTATGTACTTGCTAGCTAATTATCTTACGTCACGATGGGATCTAAGTTTATCAGCATTAGCCTCCTGTTATTACGATCTCCAGAATCAGAGAAGAACAATAGTTATGCTGAAATGAACCTCATATCATTACATTTGCTTATCTGGTAGTCTTCCTTGCTTCATTGGAACACTTATCTGATAGCATCCTCTTGATTTAAAATTACCCTACAGGCTCCCCACACTGTTCCTTTCATGTATACCATGAGATAGAGATCAAACGAGTTAAATATTGTACCCCTTTTCCCTTTGCATATTTGACGCAAATGCATGTTGGTGTCATCTTAAGACCAGACCATGTTGCCTAGTAACTCATTTGACTGTCATATTCTGAATTATAGTGGTCATATGGCAAGCATACAAAATTTCCTTTATTATGTGGGACCCTGAAACTGGAAATTCTTGAGGTTTTGGTTGTGAGCTATGACTCTGAATCATCTGAGCAAGCAATAGACTGCTCTATATTTTGGCCTACTGTGGTTCTGCTATATGTTTCAACTATTACCTTTGTTGTAATTTAATAATTACATTCTGAGTTGTCATCAGCATTTGACCTCTGATTACACGAACCTTATATTCTTATTCGCGGTGTCCTCCTATGCAGGTGTCTCACAGAATACGAACAACAAGATGTGCTTTCTTGTTTACTGCGGCCAGAGTTTCCAGGTGGTCTGCATTGATGTCTTTCCAAAGCAGCTCTCAACGTGTCTGGTTGGCTTCCTGCAGTGCGGCTTCTCCCACATGGTGGTACAGGTTCTGTGGTTGCTTCAGACGCTCGATGTTGTCGACAACAAGGCGCTCCGTCAGGGGCACAAGGAGTACTCTAGCCAGGCCAACTTCCCGCAGCTCTGCATCGATGGCGAGTTCTTTGATGGATGTGACATCACCGTCACTATGTATATATGAGGTTCGCTCCCTGCCTTCCCTTCTTCCACGATTACGGTTTCGGACCATGAGACCCTCTGTTGCAGTACACATGCATGATACACATGATATGCATGATACCGCAGTATGAATCTGTTTGGTGAGAAACCCGTTTTGTTTAGCATGAGGGGATAACAATATATCCATTAATCTGACATGTTAAGTCGAGGACGACAATGGCAGGCATGGCATGTGGAAACTCCATGTCCGTTATGTTTCTGGCATATAGTTTCCTCATACTGAAGGCATGGTATATTCTTCTTTTACCTGAAATTGTATGTGGCAGAGTCAACTGTTTAATAGGATTGGAGTGCACATGCCACTTTGTACCAGTGGAATATATGCTCTCTTCCTTTCCTTCTCCCATGATTATGATCACGGTTCAAAATATGAATCTGCTATAGTAGTACATGCCGATGTTAGTTATGAATTGTTCTGTGAGAAACCTGTTCTGTGCATCAGAGCATACCAATTGATTCGATGATATGACGTACTTTTAGCTGTGTGGGAAACATTGGTAGACTTGACATATGGAAAGTTAATGTCTGTGCACATGTTTCAGGCATAGAGTTTGCTCATAGTGAAGACATTGTACACTCCTGTTTATTCCTGTACCTGAGAGGGGCAGTGTCATTGATTCATAGTCGAGTTCTTCACGTTCAAGAGATAAATTAGGATTGGATTGCACTCAGCCCTGTGTTGCCGTGCAACTTTTTCTGTTTTGCATTCCTTTGTTGGTGATAACTATGCTAAAAATGGTCGAGCCATATCTAGGGTGATAACTAAGTAGTGTTGTCCATGAATGCTATGCTAGTTCCTTGCATCTTGGAATCTTGAGTTCGCATTGCTTATGTTTTTCATTTACTGATTCTGCACTTTCATGTTTCTTCCAGTTGTTTGAATGCACATTTTTTGTGGACGATGTACCTGGTGGAGAGGAACGCGATGATCTTCAACGAGGCCGCCAAGAAGTGACAACCTGGAACCCAATGCTAGTCGGAGATCGCATGCGCGCATGGCGCTCGCTCGAGGAGGATTTCACAGACGGGATGACTTCTGGAAGGTATATTGTTGTTTTGTTCCTATCTTCCTTCCTGAGCATTTTACCTTGGTATCATACTCTGCTATATATTGGTGCATCCTAAATTGGATTGCAATTACCCAATGCGAGGAAAATGCGTTCAAAGATGTGCTTACATTTATAGTTGGTCTAGTCTGCATCGTGGTATAATGCGAACAAAATTCGTTTTTGGGGGAAACATAACATGCACGATGACCAAAGGAAGCATGTAGTGTTTCGAGTTTGCATTCCACCTGATTCCTATGCCTGTTTTCTGCTCCTTTGTTTTGCGCTCCCATGTACCAAATGGTTCAACTTTGTTCAAAGTGATTTCCTTATGTATCATTTGGTAAACATGATGGATCTTGATCTTATGTGTTGAAATGTTTACTAGAGCCATTTTTACTACAATATCACATACTCCCTCCGTTCCGAAATATTTGTCTTTCTAGGCATTTCAAATGAACACAACATACGGATGTATGTAGACTTATTTTAGAGTGTAGATTCACTCATTTTGCCTCGTATGTAGTCACTTGTTGAAATCTTTAGAAAGACAAATATTTAGGAACGGAGGGAATAGTTGTCACCAGCTCTTACCACAATTGCTGCCTATGTGCTACAGACTGTTGTCTTCATCTGAAGATCTTATTATTACTACCTTTTCTTTACTTGTGATTTTCTTCTTCATTTGTAGTTTTATCAACTTTGTTGTTATATGTTGGCAGAGAGGTTGCTGGCAGTGAATAACCTAGGATCTCAGAAGCATGCGCTTGCAACTCCTCCGCCAACCCAAGGGCTTAAGAATGGTGGTGTTGGTGCACCTATGCCATGGCCTTTTGCCAATGGGTACACCTCAACACAAGCAAGGGCTGTCTCGGTACCTGTCACCATTCCTTCAAACAGAAGAATGACAACACAAGGAGTAGAAGCTGTTAGATTCATCCGTGAGCTTATTTAGTTTGTGGTGGTGGTGGATTAGCTTGGTAGCCGTGTTTTAGTTTTGTTGGAGAAATGATTTGGTAGGATGATGATATCGAGCGTTCCACCCCGTGTACTGACTGACTTGGAGTGCAGGAATGAATGGATTTTGAAATAAACAACATGCCATCATTTTTGTTGATTTGGACGCGTTATGCTGCCGAAATTTCTAATGAAAATCCGCATGACTTGTCGCAATTTTGTCCTTGTTTGTAAGGAAAACCAAAACATTTGTGTTTTCACTGCATAATGCTAGGGTCTTTTGGTGCCAGGTCATGTTATTTGTGTCTTCACTTGCGCTTTTGTTGGCAAAGATCATTTTTGTTTGGGCCGTAGCTATAAACACTCAGATTATAGATCATTTTTTTTTGTAAATTAAGAGCGTGTGATATTATTTTCTCTCGTTGCAACGCGCGGGCCATTTTGCTAGTAATTTCTAACGGGCTGGGTAGAGCAAAGGAACCAAAACGGGTAACGTTGTGGAAAAGGAAAAAAAAAGGGGCATTGACGGTAATCTCGGCAAAACTCAGGTGAGCTCCACGGAAAAAAAGGGCTACGAGCGAAACGCTCTGTGCATATCTCCTTATTATTAACTGACCCGGAATAACTCCGCGAGATCTATGCATGCCTAACTGTTCCACGCGCACGTCCCGATTCAAAACCGACTCCTGCCTTTCTCGCTGACGGAGTAGTGGTGGCAAGCCGAACCGACTTGGAATCAGTTTTCGTCGTACATTCCGACTCGAACTCTTCCCTCCCAGCCAGCCTCTATATAAACCAATCTCCGACCGCATCGGCACACCTGCACCGCTTCAATCAGTAGAGCCACCCACTGCATCGGCTTTCGACTGGATCTAATCCCTTCTTGGGAAAGAAATTTCTTCTCGACGTGATGGGCGGCAGTTTGGATGAGAGGTCCTCCTGCTCGTCGTCTAAGCGGCGGCGACGGAATAATGATCATGCCGAGAGGCTGCCGCGGAAGCAGCACCTTTATCTCGCGGTGGATGACTGGGAGGGCGGGTATAGCATCCACAAGCTTGACGCCGACGACATCTTGGACGATACAGAAGGAGGTGGCGGAGGAGAGCACAAGCTTCTCGAGCACGCTGCCATCCGGATAAAGACGCCGATGTGTGGCCGCATGGAGTTCACCGCTCTGGGCACCAACATCTTCGTCGACACCAACCCGCATAACCGCGGCGACCACGCTCCCCCAGCCGTCATCTACAACACGGAGACCGTAGCCCTCACCGTCCCGCGTTTTCCACGTGGGATTGATCGCCTGGCGACTACCGTAGCTGTCGACAAAACGATATATGTCTTGACAACCGCAGACTTCGTGTACAATAGCATGTGCAAGAAAGTAGAGAGGGTTACGGCAAAAACTGGATGCACTTCGTGTACAAAATGAACAATCTCTTTTGAAGTATCAGGGTTTCCGACGAAAACTAAACTGTTACAAAGGCATTTCATTTTTTAAATTACTAAACATTACTAAATTGAATATAATGATAAAACACACTAATATTAAACATAAGAAAAAACAATCACTGATTTTTTTTTTCAAAGTTAAGTTATTCACAAACTAGTGATTCACACAAATTTCAAATAATTCAAAATTTAAACTATTCAAATTTGAAATCTACCGGCACTAACAGAAAGTTTGTAATTTTTTGTACCTAAAGCAAAAATATTCACAAAGAAACTCTAAATACAGCAAAAAATAACTCAAAAATAAATAAAACAAAAAAATAAAGCAAAAACAAATTAAGAAAAAAAAGCCCGCCTACTGGGTCAAAGCGGCCTGCATACGACTAGCGACACAACCTTTCGTTGGGCCAGGATACAGGCCCGCGAAGGCCCAGTAGGCCACAAGGCGAGGAGGACAGGTAGGCCCAGTAGGCCTGATTAGGAGAGGAGCTCGAGAGAGCTACCGCACTGGGGCTTATAAACCAGTGCGGTAGCCCCTCGACTAGCGAGGTGGGACTAAACTTCCGCACCGCACCTGCGCCAGCGCACCCCCTTTAGTACCGGGTGGTGCCACAAACCGGTACTAAAGGGGGGGCCTTTAGTACCGGTTTGTGCCACCACCCGGTACTAAAGGGGGTCGCTTCCCGCCGCTTGGCCTGGCCAAAACAGACCTTTAGTACCGGTTGGTGGCTCCAACCGGTACTAAAGGTGCCTTCTATATAAGAAAACACTTCAAAATTTCGTCAGTTTCTCATCTCTCCCTCTGCTTCTTCTCCTCTGCACCGTCGCCCGCCGCCCCCGCCGTCTCCATATCCCTCGACGCCGCCCCGTCCCCGTCGTCGCCGCCCCCGTCGCCGCCCCTTCCCCGTCGTCACCGCCCCGTCCCCGTCGTTGCCGCCCCGTCCCCGTCGTCGCCGCCCCGTCGCCGCCCCCGTCGCCGCCCCGGCCCGTACGTCCCCGTCCCCATCGTCACCGCGCCCGTCGCCGTCCCCGTCGCCGCGCGCCCCCCGTCGCCTCTCGCCTAGCCGGCCGGTGAGCGCGCGCACACACACACATACATTTTTAGTTATAGATTTTTCTGTTTTTAAGAAATTGTTAGACATTTTTCTGTTTTTTAGAAATAGTTAGAAATGTTAGATTTGTTAGAATTGTTAGAAATGTTTGAAATTGTTAGAAATTTTTCTGTTTTTTAGTTATAGAAATAGTTATAAAAAAGTTAGAATTGTTAGAAATTTTTCTGTTTTTTAGTTATAGAAATAGTTATAAAAATGTTAGTTATATATATAGAAATGTTATAATTTTTTTCTGTTTTTTAGTTATAGAAATATTAGAAATGTTATAGAAATGTTAGTTATATATAGCATTGTAAGAAATGTTATAGAAATGTTAGTTATATAGAAATGTTAGAAATGTTAGTTATCAAAATCCAATCATTAAAAAAATGTTACTTTTTGCGGGCATATAGCTAGTATTTGTTCTCGACGATGCCCGGCCCGCATCCTCGCCGTCGACCCGTCCGCGACGACGTCCAGCCGACCCATGTCCGGGACTGGGCTCCGCCGGGCTGGCACTGGAAGGTGCTGCTTGGAGGGGCGCGCCGCTTGACGAGGAACCCGGCCGCGGGTCCAGTCGTCGACCCTGATCTCGTTTGGTGGCGTTCGCGTGGGCCAGTTTCGGTGCGGAGGGACCCGGCCTCGCCGGAGGTGGTACGTCGCCGTGTCAGGGAGGAGGACGAGCACGTCCATCGCTACATGGTTGCGTTAGAGGGCGGCAGGTTCTCCAATACGTGGCAGTATCTTCGGGGATCTCACTTCAGCTATGATCCTGTGAGGGTTCCTTTTCTTTGGGTGTCCACTGCCCGCGCCGGAGGAACCGCGAGTGTCCTAGATTCTTCTGTAGTATTCGATCTTTATTAGCTAATAGCCAGTGATGTACTCGACAAATCTATCGTCAGTTGAGTATTTAGAACTGTTTCAGTTATACAATCAGGACGCACTCGACAAATCTATCGTCAGTTGCTATTGTCTGTAAGTGATCTCTTTCTATAATTTAAGTCTCAAGCTAGCTGTAGTGATCCTTTTGATCAATCATTACCTGTAATTATCCTCACTATATTCTTTTCTGTGGTATTATGCAGGATGAAGATATATGAAATGAGAAAAGGTGGACGCTATGGCATTGGGTTCATTGACCCAAATACCGTTAATGAATTCACATGGAAGATAAATGAACATCATGCAAAGGAAGTAGAGGACAGCATGCTAGAGTTCTTGAAGCGCCTCAAATACAATGAAGATATACTACTTCCTTACCACTTTGGGTGAGTCACACTGTCTTGTACTACAAATTCTCTGTTTTTGCCTACTAGCTAGCTACATGTTTTTGCTTACATATGCCCGCTTAATTAAGACATGTAAACATGTGTGCATGCAGATTTCACTGGGTCTTGTGTATCATTAAAGTTGACGCCGAAACAGTTGAAATACTGGACTCATTAATCTCAAAAAACACTGACTTTAACATCTTGTATCGGATAGTCAACAGGTAATTTCAATCATTATTAACTATATATTCCGGCCTATTTAGTTCGTCATTTCATGATATGAACTATTTAATAACCCCTTTATTCATTTTCTTTGTCGGCGGGCAGGGCTTGGGCAAGATTCATCAGCGTCATGGAAGGTGAATGGAAACAAAAGCTTCAATGGTTTCGACCCAAGGTAAGTAATTAAGTAGTACTAGCTAGCTAGCTAGCTGCCATCTCTTTAATTATCATGCTTGATTAATTTTTATCTGATCAAATTCCATTCTCGTAAAGGCCCTGAAGCAGGCGCAGGGGACTAATCAGTGTGCATTCTGCGTTTGCGAGAACATTCGCATGATGGCGTCCGAAAGGAGCAGATCTCAAAGACAGCAATGAGTACGCTTGTCAGAACACTATTCACAATTTTTACACCATTATCGATATCTAGTCACACAACTAATACACATGCATATTGATCTCCTTCTTAACAGTTCAAAGAGGTGCGGGAGAAGCTCATAAAAACGGAGCGCATAGAAGCACTTCAAGAGGAAATAGCGGGATTTTTGCTCGACCAGGTCATAAATCCGAATGGAGAATTCTATTACCCGCTACCGCCCCCATGAAAACCACTTTCAATTGTCATCGTGCTCCGAAGGCAACATTCATATGTAGGAGAAATTGTATATAGCTATACATGTGTGTATGTGTGAATTAATTAATATGGTGGTTTAATTTGTGAGACATTGATGTGATATATATATGCATGATTGGTTCTACTAGAAATTTTATATATATATATATATATATATATATATATATATATATATATATATATATATATGCATAACGTGTACAATGTGTAGTATCGTAAAATACCAGCAAACGAAAAAGAATTAAAATGGAAACACAGAATTAAATGAAAAAGAAATCATAAAATTAAAAACCCTTCAAACCTTATAGTACCGGTTGGTCTTAAAAACCGGTACTAAATGGCTCCAGGTCCCCGGAGCTGGCTCGTGCCACGTGGTTGCCCTTTAGCACCGGTTCGTGCTGAACCGGTAGTAAGGGGGGGGGGGCTTTAGTGACCACAAATTAGTGCCGGTTATGTAACCGGCACTATAGGGCCTTACGAACTGGTGCTAATGCCCGGTTCTGCACTAGTGCATTGTAATTGTACAAAAACTTACTAAGATTTTAGCGCACAATGTAATAATAGACATGCAATCACGGGACAATCTACTAGAATGTTTATACTCACGTGCAACGCACGGGCAATTATCAAGTATTATAGAAAAACTAACGTATATATGAGAACGAAACAATATTCTGTCAGCATATGGAGCTAGGCAACTAGCGAATTTGCAGTTAGGAAGGTGAACATAGTCTTTAAAGAATCATACGACTGCTAAAAGGTAACACAGTTAACTTTAAAGAAGAAGGAATAGTAATAAAAGGCTGCAAATAATTATTTTCATTTAATTTACTATATGTAAGAAACATTTACCTTCTATTTTCACGATGTTTTTGTATAGTGTACATGATGCTATGTTTGACTTGAAGCTATGGTTACTTCTTAAGATTTCCATTGTTTGATGCTTTACTACGCTTTAACATGATGAATGGATTTGTATGTATCACATATTTTGCTAAGGATCCTGGCCCCTTTTTTTCCGTAAACTCACGAGTGCAATTTTACAGATACTTGGAGCTTGGAGAAATAGGCTGAAGATAGGATCAGGATACTCTGTGATGTTGGAACAAATACAAGCATGCACTGAGTTAGGGATACAATGTGTTGAACGTAACCCAGACAATAGACCATTTACAAAGGATATCATCAAGAAGCTCGGTAAACTGATTATTATGGATGGACCTATCGAAATTGGGGTAAGTTGTACTCCGACGTCAACGGAGGTATGTTCAATCACGTCATAAGACGTGTCCCTAGAGCAACGGTGTCCCGAGTGACCCAAGTTTCTTGACAAATGTTTTTACATGGACTGGAAAAATACTCCATCAATAGATGATGTTTGGACATGGATTGTGTATACAACTTCAACCATTATTTTCTTATGAAAATTTATAAATTTTGATATCATCACATGATGTAGATCCATTAATTCCTTTTCCAGATTGTCAATTTGAAACAACGTGATGCCCCCAATCAACTGAACCAGCATTGAATTGCAGATTAGCCATGATCAAGAGGAAGGCTCTGGAGACCATCATGTCAAATTGACGGATGTTTATGAGAATATCGGACCAGCGAAGACCGAAACTGAGGTAGGCAAATTGACAGATGTATATGTTAAATGAACGAAGTTATACCATTCTTTAAAGGTAAAGCTTTAACATGGTTGCGTACCTTTTCAGGTCAAAGTACCGCTTCATCGTAACCCAGGTGAAGGAGAATCGAGCAGAGCTCGGGTTACTAGCTCGCCAGGTGAACACGCAGCCCTCCAAAGTCCCAAATTGAGTGTCCTCACTCTTCTTTTACACCTTTCATCTTTTTTCTCAGACCAAGCTTACAAACATCATGTCCCGGACATGGACACAACGGATACTTGCTCCGACGATCCCAATATTGCTCCAAGTAGTTTAGAAATTATTTACAAGGTATGCCATACTTGACTCAATTTTTGTGAATGTAAATAAAAATCATTGTTTTAAATAGCGCGCTATAGCGTTGTTATAGCCACCAGAGAGGAGCTGTGCTATGCTAAGATGTATTTCAGGTCAAAATAGTACGAGCGCTAATAGCGGCACTAAAGGCCATTCAGCGCTAAATCTGATCGTCATTTAGCGTTAGGCTGTTTCTCCCGCCGCATTGGCCCATTTTTTGGAGGGTCCAAAACTGAAATCTAGCACAGTTCTTTACTTTATGGCTTGCTGCTATAGTGTGCTGTTATGAACTACACAATGTCATTCTTCTATTTATTTGGCTGGATGCTTGTTGATATATGAGAATCGTCAAGTATTCCCTCCGTTTCTAAATATAAGTTTTTGTAGAGATTCCATTATGAACCACATACAAATGTATATAGATGCATTTTAGAGTGTAGATTCACTCATTTTACTTCGTATGTAGGCCATAGTAGAATATCTACAGAGTTAGGAACAGAGGGAGTACTCCCTCCGTCCCAAAATTCTTGTCTTCCTCGAGTATCTGTGTAGAGGAAATCTTCAGATGCATCTTGGTCGCAAATATACTTAGTCCCGAGTCCTGACCAAAACTTAATTTGAACTGACAACATATATATTGACTAACTTGATGGCGAACATGCAGATGATTTCACCGGTGGTGCGTTGGCTACCACGTGTGCTAGGATTAGGAGGACTACAGTCGCTGGACTTTAAGGTGAGTTCGAAGTCCCTAAGACAAGCGGAAAAATTAGAATGATTTTCCTGCTCCCTCCAATAATAAAAAAATGAAGTCCCAGAGCATCTACAGCCGGGCGCCTGAAACCTGTCTCATACGCCCGGGCGGGCCGCCCGGCCACTGTTCATTCGCGAAATTTCAACACAAACAGGCCTCAAACGCCCGGCTGACCGGCACCCCTCATATCCAGCCCAAATATGGGGTAGATATAGGGAAGCCCGGGCCCGCCCACCATGTCAGGCCCGACAGCTCGACCCCACCGCAAATTGCACCAAATTCACCAAATCCTTCCTCCTCCTCCCGTCGCCCTCCAACATTTCCTACGCCTGAGCCCTTGCCGCCCTCCACCCTTGCTCCCCATCCTCACCACCGGTCCCGATCCACCGCCAGAGATGTCGTCCAGCCCGTCCCCAACAGAGACGCAGTCCGCCTCGTCCATCGGCTCCGTCTTGCAAGGCGGAGAATGTTGCCCGGAAGTTGTGGCGACGCAGGCAGCGAGAGAGAGAGAGAGAGAGAGAGAGAGAGAGAGAGAGAGAGAGAAGATCGAGTTGGAGAAGCAAGAAGCTGCAATCAAATGGGAACTCAAGAAGGCCAATGCATTTGGAGAGGTTGCAGTTCGCACGGGACGTGGAGAATTCGAAGATCATGTTGGTGGATGAAACTCTCTTGGATGAGTATGAAAAGAAGTGGCTTGCGGACAAGGAGATCAACGACCATAGGGAGCATGAGGCGGCAAGGGCTGCAGCAGCACCGAATCATGCGGCCAGGATGCAGGCGAAGGAGGCAGCTTGGATGCAGGCGGAGCAGGACGATGGCTCCTGCTCCGTGATCCGACAAGCGCGCCATCCGTCACGCTTGGACATTGATTTCATTTTGGCTTGTTCGGTTTGTTGAACTTTGATATGCTTTGCTTTGTTTCGAACTGTTGAATTCGGACAATTTGTATCGTATGATCGACGTTCATGAATTGTACGGATTCGAGAATCGGCATTTGAAATATGTGGATGTACATCGCAAAATATAAGGGGTCGGGACGTGCCCGGACGCGCCCGCGGACGTATAGTGGTCCGGATTTGTTAAGTTCAGCTGTAGAGGCACAACTTTTGTAAAAGAAAAATTTAAAAACTGACCACAGATATTTCTGAAAATATTTTGACTGCATGTGTGAAAGTCAATACGTAGGGACATGTCTAAATAAAAGCATCTTTTATGTAGAGACATGTCTAAAAGACGTGCAATCTAGTACTTCCTTCGTCTCAAAACAAGTGTCTCAACTTTGTACTAACTCTAATACAAAGTTGTACTAGATTAAAACACTTATTTTGGGACAGAGGGAGTATATGAAACATGTGCAAATAAACTCAACTGTCCTTCAACAAAGATGATACTATATACTCCGTATGTATGTGATTTACTGATTAGCCATTGTTGTTCTGAACCAGATTAAGGTGTCTATCAACTGTGGGAAATGCAAATCATGCATCATGCAGACTGTGTCAAAGATCAAAGGTATTCCCTAGACTTTCTTTCCACTATACGCGTGATTTCTGGTCTCTTGTCTTCATGTCTTTTTTCTCGACTGATGGCAGTAATGATGTCAAGGATCAAGACGATGACTTCTAACGGGGACGAGAGTGTGCTGACAGTGGTGGGCGACTTTGACGCGGCTGTTCTCGTGGCTGCACTGCAAGAGATGAAGCACCCGGTGCACATTATTAGCTTGTGCAACGAGATAGAAGATGAGAGCCTGTTAAGGCTGGGTGTGGGTGTAGCTGTCGCAGCAATTTTCACTGTTTGTGAATCTTATAGAAAATGAGGATATGCCTCGGGCCTCTGCATCTGAACGATGCATGCATTCATTTTATTAATTATTCACAAAGACTTTACAAAGTAATACTCCAGTAAGCCTTGCCAGGCCTACCGTAGAGGCCGCCGCCGCCGTCTTCCACCGATCCATCTCCAGAGTATGCACTGACGCACCAACCTTGCCAGGCCTGCCGTCGACGCCACCATGGCGCCAGACAACACCACCGTCCTGCGCGCGTCAATTCTGAACATTGTTCGTACCAAACCAAACAAGAGCTAATATATTTCCAATACAGAAAGATCTAAGTAGAAACCAATTGGCGGCCACTCTAGAATAAATCCAAACCCTATGAACACAGAACTATCTAGGACCCACAACTTGTGCGTGAACATTCATTTTTCTACCCAATTCGAACTAGAGAAAATCATTATAATGAAAACATAAAGACAAACCACAATACAAAAGCATAATTCACGGACATTAAGACCATATAAATCTCTCTAATCGCAAGCCCTAGAGATTCCTTGCCCTTAATCTTCCAACTTCGTACCAGGTAAGAACAACATTTGGCAGCCCTAACCCTAGTGTGAAGCAACCAGGCAGGCAAGCACGAAAGCAGAGCGTAACTGCTAAATGAACAGAGGAGAAAAATGTGGAGCGCCTGACATACCTGGCTGCGCGGCCCATCACTGCTCCCCTTCCTTGATTTTCTCGGGGAAGGAGTAGTTGACGGGGAGGACGCGGCCGAAGAGCTCGGCGCCATTCATGTTGTCCATGGTGGCGGCGGCGTCCTCGCGCTCAAGGAACGTGCCGAAGCCGAAGGAGCGGTGCTTCTGCATGGCCTGGTCCAGCAGCGTCTTGATGTCCTTGACCTCCCCGAACGACACGAACGCCGCATGCAGGATCTTCTCGTCCACCTCCTCCGCCAGCCCACCTGTGCCGACGAAAACCGGGGGAACAGAGCTCGGCTTAGTTTCCCATCGCACGGGAGCAAGAAGAGGCAAGGTCCTTCCGGCAGCGGAGAGGAGGTTAGTGAGGGAGGATGGTGCTACTGCGTACCTATGTAGAGGATGTTCTTCTGCACCGGCTGGTTCATGGCGGCGGCGACGGCGATGAAGCTGCGGGGTCGGTAGGAGACGGGGAGGAAAATAGAAGCAGGGGATTTGTTTTTTTTTCAACTTGGAAATAGGGGCCTTGCCTCGGCAGCTGCAAGCGAGAGGGTAACCTTGTCGTTCGCTGGGCCGGGCCGGGCTTGACATAGCCCAATCTAACAATTCCAAGCCCGACCCAAACTACATGAACAGTTTCATTTTCACAACTTAGACAATCAATTTCCGGGCAAAATATATTGCATTATTCCAATTTTCGAATATAAAGTAACAGATTTGGCCACTTAGTGCTATTTTTGAGCTTTGAGCGGAAAAGTGGAGCCTGAGTCCAGCTCGGAGGTCAGGCTTTCAGGTGGGCCGAATGATAAGGTCTAGGGTGGTGCATTTTGTTGGATATGTGGTAAGTTAAAATTGCTTTGAAACATGAAATTTTTGCTTCGATGTGCAAGTGAAGTCACAGTAAAGGGTGGCGAGAGCAGGAGATCGTAGCCGATGCACTCGCATTTGTGGTGAAAGTGAAACTGGTTGTAAAATGTCTGTTTTTTTTACGACATAGAAACAATACAATGTCACAAAATTCCATGTCCAAACTTGAAACATAGCTTGAGAAACAAATTTGGCATTGATCATGTTAATGGGCCAAAATTGTGGCCCAACATCAGCCAACTACCATTCGTAGCATGTTGTGGCTTCTTTTGTTTCTGGAGCTGAAAGTCTAATCTGTGTACAAAATTTGGAACACGGCAAAAAAAGGGTGCATCTACTTTTCAGTTTTAAATATGTTTAGAATCCCCAGAAAAAAGGTTTATAATATATTCTTGCGAATCAACCTGTGGTTGACATGGTTAGGTGGACAGTGGTATCCCCAACCCACCAAGGTTCAAATCATGGTGCTCGCATTATTTTTGGATTTATTTCTAGATTTCGCTTTCAGTGGGAGGAGACGTTCCCGTCGACGACGAGGCGCCTGCGGTGACTTCGTAAATCTCAAGATGACATGCCGGCTCAGTCTTTCGGAGGTGCTCATAGGGGTAGGGTGTGCGTGTGTGCGTTCATAGGGGTGAGTGCATGCGCGTGTATATGAGCGCTTGTGTCTGTACTGTTGCTAAAAAAAAGGTTTATAATATATTCTCAGTAAGCATCTCATTTTTGAATACCTTATTGCCTCATCCGCTTGGTGCTGTTGTGTTGGACATGGAAGAAAATTTTTATACGACAGGTTGGGCTGGTAAACTTTGTATAGACTTTTTAAAGTCAAACTTTGTTCACTGATCAAGTTTATGGGAAAACTTGTCTTTTTTTTTGTGGAGGTGTGGGAAAAAGATTGTCAACATCTAGAACACTAGATCAATATCAATATCATTAAAATCATTATAAAATATTCTACCATAAGATATAAATTTGGTATTGTAGATATATAATTTTTTCTATAAATTTGCTTAAGGGTTATTAAGATTAACTTTTGAGAAAATACTTGAGCTGTGTATTAGTACTTGGTTTGCCACCTCCATAAAAAATCACAAGACCCCGCTCCAGAGACTGGTACCAAGGATCGATCCGCTTGTTTCGGATTAAATTTCGGGATTTGTTTTTGACGGATGACACCCTAAGGCTAAATTACATAGCAGTTGCAGACGTAGACTCATAAGCTCCGGTCATAGCTGAGCCTGAAACAACACTGGAAAGGCTCCACACACGTCTTAACAAAAAATGAGCATAGTTCTTGAGCGGGCAAAACAGCTCAGGCCTATCGCCGTGTTGAGGAAATAAGCAGACTGCGCCGCTAGCAGCACGGTGACACTTGATCATCTCCAGAGTGAGACCAGTTGAACTGAAGTTGGCATGACGGAGGACAAGGTAGACCAGTTGAACTGAACACGTCCAGCTCAAACACAGAACCCTACCTAGCTGCATAAAAAAAACAGAGGACAGAGTGAGCACGAGACTCCAGAGTAGACCATGCAAAAAAAAAAAGACTCCAGCCTGGAAGAAGATACATGGCATACTGTACGAGAAATTTCATCACTTGATTAACTTGTGACAGGGCACATGTTTTAACTTATACTCCCTCCGTTTCAAAATATGAAGCGTATTAGTTATTTCAAAAGTCAAACATGTGCATCAAAATATAAGGAGTATTTGATAAGCAACAACACTGGCACAATAAGGAGCAACATTGTGGGTGCCACTTTAGGGCTAAGGCATCATGGTGGGCTAAAAGGAAGTAAAAGTGGCCCATGAAGATATAGCACGCAACTCTGATTGGGTCTAAGTAACAATTAAGCTTTCCATTAAAAAATTCAAAACAAATATTGTCATTGAATATGTTATCTATGGGCTGGAAACTGAACAACAATAATATGGAAGAATGATAATGGTTACTTACTCGAACTCAATTTTCTCATAAGGTACTCCATGGGTAGAGAGCACCGTTAAAATAAGGTCAACTATCATATCTCTCTTTGGCGCATACATAATTTTTACTACCTTGAGATGCTGTGATATCAACGACTGTTCAATTGAGTTACGGCCTTTTCCTCTTGGGACAAGGGCTACACGTAGTGAGGCAAATCTCTGTAGCAAACATTATTTTGATTAGGTCAACAAAAGATACATGGCAATGATAAAGTCAACAAAAGATACGTGGCAACCTCAAAGACAAGTTATCAGAGAACATATCGGTACCTCAAAAGTAAGAGAATCAAACTGAAGCGTAAGCGTCTCTAGAATTGGTGAGTGCTGGAGAAAGTAAATTAGTCCACGGAAGTCATAACTCACACACCAGTCATTGAGCAACAACGTTTTCAGCTTGCAAAACATAGGGCACCATTTCAAATCATTTCTGAAAATAAACTGCACAAAGTGAAGAGTGTTAAAGACAATTCAAGGCCTCTAACTGCAGAAGTATATGATGAAGTTTTCTCAGAAACAGATGTACTGAATTAGAAGCTTCCTGCTGGGTTTTCACAGTAACTCAAGTTTAAGCAGCTCCATGAAAAGATTTTTATATCCCATGCATGCTGGATTTAGTAGGTCCCTGTACTACTCTGAAGTCCATCTGAAGTGTTGCATAAATTAAAATGGCTCACAGATTAATCTCAACCATACAAGGGTAAATAGTGCAAATGATGATTAAAAGTATCAAGTACCCGTCTGCACAATATACTGGCATTCCCACAAATGAACCATAGGGATGCTTTCATAGAGACATTAAGATTGTTTGTTATGCCCATATTTACAGATAATTGCATACAAACACTAGCATACTGCAAACAACAATAGGAGTTAGAAAAGGTGGGAGCATACCATAGCGGGATCAGATATTGCCAACTCCAAATTCGTAGCACCTGAAAAACGTTTGAAGACCACAGAGCAGTCACTTTTGCCGATTTGGCCATTGCACCTCACACATGATGGCTCTAGACAAAAACATGTCCCTTCTTCAAGCATAACAGATGCTGTCACCAGTGACAGCATGCTATCAAGCAAAGGAGTCAAACCCCAACATGGAGCTAGTCTCAAGCCAATGAGATTTGGAGCAGAAATACGAGTGGGGGTCCTCATATCAAAACCCCTTCCCTGAATGTTAAGATGCCGTATTGATTGGGACAAGATATTGGCATGGATGTAACAACTTGTCAGCTCTAACTCCTCTAGCACCTGGCAACTCGAAAAGTCCAGAGAGCATCCCTCGAAGTACATATGGCAGAGCTGCAACCTCTTCAAGTGCGATGAGATGAGAGTCATGTTGCTTGTTACTCGCGTGTGAACAGCAAGTCGAAGCACCTGAGAGCATCTCCAACAGCCGCGCTAAGCGCCGCGCGCAAAAAACCTGTTTGCCGCGCACGCTTCGGCTGGTTTAGCGCGGCCGCCAGCGCTGGCTCCAGCTGTCGCGCTATAATACAGCGCGCGCGCGCCGCTCCAGCAGAGTGCAAAAATAAACCGCGCGCGCCGCACAAACCACATATACATTTCAAGAAGAGGAGCAAAAATGATCAAACAAACAAAAAGATTCAGCAATAAATAGTTCAATTTCGTTATCATTACAACTCAAACAAATAGTTTATCGTTCAGTACAACAACTAATAAACACAACAAATAGTTCAGGAACAATACAATGTCGAATGCAGAAATCATCATGCTCTTTGTCGTCCATGCCATGCCCACCACTCTTCAATCAGATCATTCTGAAGTTGATTGTACGTTGCGGGACGCCGAATGGCATGATAGGAGGCAATAAAACGGTCTACCCTTTCAGCCCTTCGTCGCACTCGCACGGGATGTCCCAAGAGCTCATACTGTGAGTAGTCTAAATCTTGACCACGCTCATTCTCGATGATCATGTTGTACATGATCACACAAGCGTGCATGATGTACCAAAGCATTTT
Organism: Triticum timopheevii; assembly: GCA_963921465.1. Classification (NCBI taxonomy): domain Eukaryota; kingdom Viridiplantae; phylum Streptophyta; class Magnoliopsida; order Poales; family Poaceae; genus Triticum; species Triticum timopheevii. The sequence continues at coordinate 551,594,230 of OY997272.1, read as the reverse complement.
TTTGATCCCAAAATCTAGCCGATCCTCTCACAATAGCAAATTGGGCTTGCAAAATCCCAAATGCTCTCTCCACATCTTTTCTAGCCACCGCCTGAGCATTGTGGAAATCAAGATTTTTCTTACCTTCCGGCTTTTTCAATGGCTTCACGAAGATTTGCCACTTTGGATAGATGCCATCTGCTAGATAATAGCCATAGTTGTACGTACGGCCATTTGCTACAAACTGCACAGGTGGCAGCTCACCGTTTGCAATCTTATTCATTAGTGGTGACCGGTTGACAACATTGATGTCATTCAAAGATCCAGGCATTTCAAAGAATGCATGCCAAATCCAAGTCTTCTGATCGGCCACCGCTTCAAGGATTATAGTGAAACCCTTTTTTGGCCGTGGAATTGCCCATGCCATGCCTTTGGACAATTCTTCCAACTCCAATGTATGCAATCTATTGAGCCAAGCATGCCAGGAAAGCCGCGCGCTTTGTTCATCGCCAATAGCCTTGCGGCGTCTTCAGCAGTGGGAGATCTCAAATACTCCTCGTCAAACACTTGCGCAATTCCCACTGCAAAGCGCTTGACACACATGATGGCTTGGCTCTCACCCATAGCCAAGTGATCATCAACTAGATCAGCTGGGATACCGTATGCCAACATACGCAAAGCGGTGTCACCTTCAGAAAGATGCTATGCCCGAGCTCTCCGGTGGCATTCCTCCTTTGCTGGAAAAACCGGTCATGGCTCGCTAGTTTCTCTGCAATACGCCTGAACAAGTCGCTGCTCATCCTAAACCGGCGACGAAAATACGACTCCGGGTATGTGGGATTCTCCACGAAATAGTTCTTCATCAATCTGTTATGGGCATCAATCCTATCTCTCCATTTTTTCTCCTGACCCATAACCGAACCACCGTGCTTCGGTTTTTTATTGATATGCATAGTTAGGATCATTGCAAGATCCTCCTCTTCCATATCAAATTCTTCTTCGGAAAAATCATACGACGAACTCATATACAATGTTCAATACTATACTATAAAAACTACAATTCAAAACATGCACCAAATTCATGAAATTTGAGCAATACATACCTTGTAGGGCGCTGTTCCTCGGACGACGGAGGCGCGCGAGCGCCGGCGGGACTAGGACGGGATGGGGCGAAAGCGCGGGCGCGCGGGATAGGCCGGGGAAGCGCCTGAACGGTCGCCGGGAGGCGCGGACGGCGGCGGCGCGGCCGGATGGGGTGGAAGTGGGAGAGGAAGTGCAGGCGTGAGCACTCGAGTGTGCCGCGCGCTGTAGCGGGCGCCCGAAATACACCGCGCGGGACAATGTTTCCGATAGCGCGCCCAACTCGTTATAGCGCGCGCCGTTTTTGCGCGCCCGCTGGAGCGACCCGCCGCGTTGCGCGCGCGCTAAAACGGACTTATTTGCGGCGCGGAGCTAGTTTAGCGCGGCGGTTGGAGATGCTCTTAGAACTGGTGTCGCATACATTCAGAGGCGTCGGGTCGCTGAGGCGAAGCAGCTCGTCCACAAACGTGGTTGAGCCAGTCGCGCCGTGGTAGATGTCGGGGTCACGGATGCGCAGGGCCGGCACAGACTTCCACAGCATGCGCCAGCGCCTAGCGAGCACGCACGTACGCACGGCATCGCGCGAAGGGACGAAGGCCAGGAGGATCCTCAGGGCGTCGTCCGGGAGGCCGCCGATGAAGTCGTCGCCGCCGGCAAAGGCCGTTTCCATTGCGTCGAACAGGTAGCAGCTGCGAAGTGGTTGGACATAGTGAGTTGAGCGAGAGCATCCAGATGGAGAAGGAGAAGACGAAGATATACAGCACCACAAGATCATTACATCGCCTCTAGCCGCCGCGAGAGAGACGGCAGCCCTCCGGGAAGACGGCGCTCACTTCATTTGTCAAGGCAAAGCAAGACGGCAACCTTCCGTGATGCCATTAACTAGTACGGAGATCTCACTCGTCAGTTTGGGGGAGAGGAAGATTGAAAATCCAAGGAGATTTATTGCCACAACGATGACCGCTTGGCCTCCCCCAACGAATGCGTGCGCAGTCTGTGCCCCGTTTCACCACGCCTCGTTCGGGCAGAAAGAGTGACACAACAGAAGCCGAGGCGGCCAGAGCAGAACGAGCCTTTGACTGCGCTGCCCTACGATGAATGTGAACGGGCGGTGCATGCACGCACGCATCACTGTCACGCCCATGGGCGGCCCATGTCGAGAACTGTGAGTAGGCTATGTCCAGGCCAGGCTGATGCTTATGTAACCCACTTCCTCATAGCGAATGAATGTACTGTGGCCCCCCTAAAAAAATGTACTCTGGCTGAACCACTTTCCCCTACGTCTGCTCTATCTTCCCCTTGATTCCCCTCTCTCAAAACTTCTACTTCTGTATCGCAAATTCCTCCTGTGATGGTACTGTTAGTAAGATCGTGACAGTCACTTCTACTCCCTCCGTTCCTAAATACTTGTCTTTCTAGAGATGTCAACAAGTGACTACATACGGTGCAAAATGAGTGAATCTACACTTTAAAAAATGTCTACATACATCCGCATGTTGAGTCCATTTGAAATGCCTAGAAAGACAAGTATTTGGGAACGGAGGGAGTACTTCTGTACTGCATGCAACAGGTTCATTTCCGTAATCCGTCGTCAAGGTCGCTTCTTTTTCGTACCTCGACGTGGGGCTGTCGTCCGCGTGCGTGGCCCTCAGCGATGCTACATACACCGAACATTTTTTACAGACTCAACACACACACACACACACACACACACACACACACACACACACAAGAAAATCAGGGGAGAGTGGCTAATTAGTTTGGAAAGGAGTCTGTAAAAGCCCGTAACCTCCGGCCGATGTGGACGGCAACGACTGACATGGCATGACCGTGTGTACATGCATGCATGCATGGGCGTTTACAGGTCATGGCAATTACGACCAATTGACTCATGTGTCGTCGCTCAGCTCCCACGGTCGAGCAGCCCAGGAATAACCCCTCCTTCCCTCTCACCGCCGCCGGAGGAACCGTCCATCGCCCGTCTTCCCCGGCCGCCTCCACATCTCCTCCTTAAGCTTCATGCGCATCCTCGGGACGACTGGGTATCACATCACTCTCAATCCCATCCCTTCCCTTCCCTTCCTAGTGCTGTCATTGGCCTTCAACGTCGTCTCCCTCCCTCAAAATTGCCATCGCACGTCTTTGAGCTCGTATCCATGTTTCAAGTCAGGGTCAAACATGCCCGCGGGTGCTGCGACCGCGATCATATACACTACCACTAGTATGGACGATGGCTGCCCTACTGCGACCGGTGAGGCCCTCGTCCTCTTCCCCCGTGTCCGCGACTACACGACAGCTAGCTGATGGCGTGATGTTTGCAAGCCCCATCCTCGCCGCCGTCTCCGCGCCGGCATGTGTCCCACCAGGAAGCCGAACCCATACCGCCAGCCTCGATCCTCCATGCGGCATCTGCATGTTACCGGTGTCGCTGCTCTTTCCAACCTCTGAGGCAACGACAACGTGGTGCACCACATGAGGCTGGTCGTAATGGTAGTATCATAGCTAGTATCATACATGCCAACTAGGCAATTTTGATGAGGTGTCATAGCATTAAATGAAGAAAGAAAGGGTGTAGTATCATATCATGATACCGTATCATATTAAATGCTATGCTACTTTGTGTCATGCATGGCAATAAATATAGTACTACATGATACTAATATATGATACTATGCATTAGAGAGGTAGTATCATACACTAGTATCATATGCATGATACTAGTATATGATACTCCCCATTACAACCAGCCTGACTGTGTACATGAATGCACTATATCAACACCTCTGTTTGCTTCATTTACTACGAGTCACGACATGTAAGACCAAACCTCTCGCCGCCCCCCACCCCCTCCTCCCACCTCGCCACCACCTCGGGCTTTGCCCATGCGGCGTCGGCGGCGGCGGGGTACGTCTTCCCTCTCGCTAGGTGCTCTAGTGGCTAGGGCCAGCTCGACCTGCTAAGGTGAGTTGCTTGTAGGGCCGTGGATTATCACATACCATGATGAAAATGATTTTTACACGACAAGATTATTCGTTGTTGAAAATCCTATGTGATATGGCCGCCTTCAACACATGTCAATACAATGTAAACCATATAACTCAAATAGAGACTAGATTTTGAAAGCACGCTGCAGGGGATATATGGCACCAGAGTACTCAATTCAAGGCACTATCTCCGTCAAGGCAGATATATACAGTTTGGGTGTCACCATTATTGAGATACTCACCGGTTCTAGAGACTATCCCCTACACTTCAGCGAGGACAACAGTCCCCATAGTACAGACACATCTTTCCAGCACTTCAAAGACAGAGTAAGACGAACTAATCAAGCTTATGTACATATCTTTATCTCTACTACTTAAATCTCTATCTCTACTTACTTAAAAAGAACATAAGGTTCCCGTTTCACTCCCTCCTTCGTCCAACCTCTCCCCCTTCCTTTTTCCTGTTTGATTTTTTTCCTCACATCTCTGAGTTTCTCCCAAATAATAATATTCTTTATTAAGTCAATACATTCTTACCAAATAAGTGTTTAACAATAAGATGACATTTTTTCTCCTATCTCTGATCTTTCTTCCTAATAATATTTTTCTTAGGTAAGTCAATAAATTCTTACCAATAAGTGTTTAACAATAAGTCAATACATTCTTACCAAATAAGTGTTTAACAATAAGATGACATTTTTTCTCCTATCTCTGATCTTTCTTCCTAATAATATTTTTCTTAGGTAAGTCAATAAATTCTTACCAATAAGTGTTTAACAATAAGATGACAGGTGAATCATCACTAGTAGAAAAAGGGTCAAACGTAAAGCATATTAGTGCCAGTTTGTATTAGAGCCGGCACTAATGCATACATTAGTGCCGGTTCCAATGGCTAGCCGGGCCGCTCTCATTAGTACCGGTTCGTGGCTAACCTTACTAATGAGGGTGGTGGCAGGATGTTGTCAGTCTGGGCCCCCTCCAGCACCTTTAGTACCGGTTCGTGCCACGAACCGGTACTATAGGTCGACGTACATAAACCCTTCGTCCACCCGAGCCACTCTGTTCTTCCCCTTTCCCCTCACTTCTCCTCTGTTCTTCCCCTTTCCCCTCGAGCTCCTCACAAATTTTGCCTAAAATTTGTCAAGATTTGAAGGCCCCCATCCATTCAAATGATCACAAAGGTTAGCAACTTTGTCCTTTCAACTCTCATTGCTAGATTAGCTCTTCCCATGCTTTGTATAGTTACTAATTTGTGAGTTTAGTAATTTGGGAGGAAATATATATATGTGCTAGTATTTGATTTATATGCAATTTGAGGTCAAAAATAACACTTAGTTTGCATATGTAGGTGTGGTTTACTTAGTGCCTTCTAAATCTCCGTCGTAACCACCGTCGATCGCCCGCACCGTCCCGTCACCGGCACCACCTTGTGGTGAGCCTCTTGTTCATGTAATTTTATATAAAAAATTGATGTTTGTGTGATTTGAATATATAGTTAATCATGTAATAATTATCTTACCCGTACGTTGTTTGTTATACATAGTGCCATGGTTTTGATATCCGTCCCCGTCGGCCCTCGTCCTTGTTATGATTCGGATGTGGTATATTCTCTTTTAAAACTATTAGTTGCATTTCGTGTTTATGACAAATTATGCCCATCAAGTTGACATAGATATTTTTATCTAGGAGGTATGTGAACCGGAAATTCCAACCGACCCTATTGTCGAGAGGTTAAATTTAGTTGAAAGAGAAAACGAGTACTTGAAAGAAAAATTGAAAAGAATTGAGGGGGAGAAGATGGAATTGGAGTTGCATGTTGCCGATGTCGTCGATGATCACAAGATCAAGATTGAGAAAATGCGCTTGAAGAATAGAAAGATTAGAAAATATGCCATCGATAGTGAGGCTTGGTATCATTATGCTGTTGGATCAATTGTTACCTTAGTTGCGATCTTGATCGCATTTGTTGTTGCATTTAAATGCTTTAGCTAGAGAGTTATTTGTTTGTTGCATTTAAGTGTTGTATGAACTTTATGTATGAACTTGTATTAATTTGGTCTATTCGGTGTTGTGTAATGAAGATGAGCCGGCAATGGATGTACGATGACCGATGCTCTCCCCAGTTCGTTGAGGGCGTGCATACTTTTCTGCTTGCGGCTGAGGCAAACAAGCGGGCAGATGGTTTTATGCCTTATCCATGTGGTGTCTGTAAGAATGATCGCAATTACTCTACGTCAAGAACCATTCACGTCCACCTGTTTGAGTCCGGTTTCATGCCCCACTATAATGTTTGGACCAAGCACAGAGAAAGAGGGGTTATGATGGAAGACAATGAAGAAGAAGAGGACGACGACAGCTATCCTGGCCATGGGTTCCCTGAATACGATGATACAACAATGAGGGAAGAAGCTGAGCCGGTAATGCGGGAAGAAGCTGAGCCGGCAATGCAGGAAGAAGCTGAAGAAGAGGCATCAGATGAGCCCATTGATGATCTAGGTCGGGCCATTGCCGATGCAAAAAGAAACTGCGCAAGTGATTTGGAGAAGAAGAAGTTGCAGCACATGTTAGAGGATCACAAAAAAATGTTGTACCCGAATTGCGTAGGTGACAAGAAAAAGCTGGGCACCACACTGGAATTGCTGCAATGGAAGGCAGAGAATGGTGTATCTGACAAGGGATTTGGAAAGTTGCTGGTAATGATAAAGGATATGCTTCCAAAGGACAACGAATTGCCCGAGAGTACGTACGAAGCAAAGAAGACTGTCTGCCCTCTAGGGTTAGAGGTGCAAAAGATACATGCATGCCCTAATGATTGCATCCTCTACCGCGGTGAGTACGAG